>JAZHEH010002206.1:11285074-12570148 GCA_036589455.1 Ateles fusciceps
TATAAATTTCAAGACATTTTATGACTGGCTTTCCAACTGCTCAAATTAACTGTAGAAAATAGAGAAATTTTTGTTACCTAAGGGAGGAAATTCAACAGCAGTACTTAAGGCAGACAAAAATAAGGATGACAAACCTATCTGTACCAGTGACAAGATTCTTTCATTTGAAAGCCAGCGAGTTAAAGGATCTAATGCTATAACTGTGGGAAAACGAGTATTATAAAATCCAGGTCTCTTACATATAGGCACATAATATTAGAAAATCTCAGAAAAGCTGCAATACGAGTTTTGCTGTCACTAGTGGCTTAGTATTGACTGAAGTCGTTGCTCCCTGAAAGCTAAATTACCCTAGAATTGACAAGTCAGTCTAGTCTAAGTGGAAAACAGAAGGCACACTCAAAAGTGATAACTGAATAGAGTTTAATATAGGGGTTACTTATCAAGATATAGCAGGGCTTAGGGGAGACAAGGGGTAGCATAGTTCTCAGGTACTAGCAACATTGGGAAGACACTTTTTCTCCCTATGACTGAAGGGAAATGGGAGACAGCCACCAGAGAGGGTAGCTGTAGGGAGAGAGCCTCCCAATAGGAACTGTGGCCTTCAGCATGGATATGTAGCCAAGCCTTGGCAGCCCCCTCAGGTAGAAACCTGGTGACATAAGTATCTCAATGCCACTCTCCCTCCTACTGAGGGTTTTAAGAATACAAATTTTTTATGTAACGATTAAATGGTATAAGATATTGTATTAATTTTCCAGGGCTGCTGTCACAAATTACCACCAACTTGGTGGCTTAAAATAATAAAAATTTAGTTTCTCACAATTATGAAGACTAGAAGTCCAAAATCAAGGTGTTGGCACAGCTATGCTTCCTCTGAAGGCTCTAGGGGACAATCTGTTCCTTAGCTTTTCCAGCTTCTGGGGCTGTGAGCGTCATTCTAGCTGTTTCAGTCTTCAGACTTCTCCTCCTTTCCCTGTGTCATCTCCTCTTTTGTTTCTTATAAGGACATTAGTCACTGGGTTTAAGGCCCACCCCATTAATTCAGGAGGATCCTCTTCTTGAGATATCCTTAATTTAATTACATCTGCAAAGATCATTTTTCCAAATTAGATCATATTTACAGGTACTTTTTGCATATATCTTGAGGGGCCACCATTCAGCCCACTAAAGAGATCATGAAGTAAAATATTTTCAGAAAATTAAGCATGGTATCAACACTGAGAAAACTGAAGGTGTGTAGTCGATACTGTGGTACATTGTCCCATTTCCCTGTTCAGGACTGAAGCACTAATTTATTTCTGCTCCTGGGAGTATTGCCTGCTGATGGCTCAGAGCTGCATCCCTCTCCAGGAATTTCCTTCATCTCAAGAAAGCTGCCTCTCTACATTTTTGCTTTCTCCCTGGAGACAGCTCACATGTAATGAGTGGATAATGAAGGACGATGCACAAAGGTGTGGCTTTGTGCCTCAATTCTGGGTAACTTTGAAGGGTCATCCCAGCTCTAGGGCTCCCTTGTGGGAAGGGCTGAGGCTTCTGTTGCAACTTTATTGGAAGGCAACTTCTCCTTCCATCCCCTTTTGCTTCCCTCACTCCCTTGTAGGTGTTGTTGTCAAGAGCACTTCTCGATTAAGCTTTTGTGGGCAAATTTCACCACAGCGTCTGTTTTCTAGGGGCCTTGATTTAAGACATGCTCCCACGTGAGATGAATCATCAATAGTCTAAGTAGCTCAGAAGGAGGCTTTTTGGAGAACCATCCTCCCAATGCCTAAACAAAGGAAATTTAGTTCTCCATTGTGTGGGCTCTCTGTCTTACTGTCGCCCCTATGATAAGAAACACGAGTTAAGAAGATAAACACAACAACTAGAAGGATGAAAACCTTTTCAAAACAGAAGTAATATTTTTCAAGAATTGGACAGAAGGTTAAGTGGATGTTCAGTGGGTACTGAGAAACCAAGTACTTAAACCAAGATCTTATCATATCATAATAGGTTCGAGAATATATTTTTAAACAGAAAATGAAAGCAAAAAGTCCTGGATATTGAGAACATAAATTAAGAAAAAAATCTAAATGTGAATAAAGAAAAAGGAACATGGGCTAAAAACAAAGAAGTAATGAATCCATAGCAATCCTGGGATGGCACAAGTTTCCCGCAACGTTGAATCCTCTCTTGTGACAGTGGAAACAAGCAGTGTGGAGTCTTCCTCCTCAGTGATTTGCACCAACAGCCAACCTTTCAAAAGGTGTGGTTTCTCAATACTGACCTCTAAGCAGCAGAGACTAAGCAGCATCCAGCCTGGCCTCCAGACACTTCCTGTCTATACTTCTGGTAGAAGTAATTGGTAGAAAGGCATCAAAACCTGTCCAATGGGGCTCGTTTTGCCATGTCAGAATCCCAAATCAGTTTTGAAAATCACACCTAAAACTGTACAGGTATGTAAAAAAGACCTGTGCTAATTTGGGCTGTTCAGCACAGAGGCAATCTTGTATAGACATGGGTCCAATGGCACATCAGATATGCTTTCGTTCCTGGATCTGCCATTTTCTAGCTAGGGCCTTATACAAGATGCTAAATCTCTATACGCCTTTGTGTTCTAGCATCTCTTAAATGGGTATATGTGAAGACTGATGGCATGTAAAGTGCCTGACATCAAAGTAAGCCAGGTGCAAAACAGGCTATTCTTAGCATAAAATGCATAGTCCTTTTTGTTTTTCTAATGATAACAACTTTTAGCCAAAATGTTGTTTTACATGAGCTGCCCAATTCTTTCCTTGATGAAAACACATGCCAATTTATTTATCTTTCCCTGTGTCAACTGTACAGATTCAAAAGAGCTGGAGAAGAGTGATCTGTGTTCTGGTTAGTGCCATCCATTATTAACCTAAGTTCCCAGCTCTGTTTTGGACTCCTAAGACAGACAGTGAGATATGGAGCAAAAGGTGGTCAAAGAGAGTGATTTTCAGGCAAAGATTTGAGCCCCCATCATGAACAACTTAGAAAGTCACCTTTTATCCTAAGGGAGAAGTTGGGGAAATGGGAAAAATGGCAGAACACTGCAATGTCATCTTTCTAAGCAATGTTATATATAGCGTACATTTAGGAGCTTAGAATTCGGGCTGAAACAAACTTTAGCTTAATATCTGGGATTTACCCAGCTTTTACTTGAATGACCTTGGTCCAGTAACTTAAATTCTTTGAGCTTTAGTTTCCTTACATATAAAATTATGGTAATGACAATACCTTCCTTCAAGATTGCGGTGGAAATTCAAAGGGATTACATATGTGAAAGTTTCTGGCGCAGCGTCTGGCCCATAGTACAGGTAACAAAGTCACAATAATGCTAAGAACAGTAAGAAGCGAGAGAGAGGAGTCCACGGAAGGAAGGCAGATAGACATAGCTCTCCCCCAACTCAGTGATGTTGGATAGATAGGTCATTTAACTTTTCTGGGCTTGCATTTCCTCATTAGTAAAATGGTTAAACTGCTAAGATTACATAAATGAAAATGGCCTTCTAGTTCATTGATTCAAGACGAGTTTAATAGTCATCACCAAATGACTTGGCCTGCCATTAAGTTATAAAATATAAGATTTCCATGAAATATAGAGAAAATGATAGGCCATGTAAAACAGAAATTACAATAAATTATATGAGTAAATATCTTAGTTTTGGCACATGTAGCCTGTAATCCCTTAATGCATTTTTTCTCCCTGAACTAAGGAGGCCATTTCAATGATCCTTAAAAAATCAATGCTGCAGTAAATTAATCACAGCCTGCTGTTGTGATTGGATTAATGGGAAGATCTTGCTAGGGCTTACATGAAAGCCTAAAGTAAACAGTTACCCAATATACAGATCTACTGGTTTGGGCACAGAAATGCTATTAAAAAAAAAAAAACTTAATAAATCCATCTGCTTAAAAAAACAAGAAGCAGCTGAAACTTCAGATCCTCTGTCCTTTTGCCCCCTTATCAATTTTGTCCAAATCAAATTTAAGTTATTAAAAGCATAGATCCCATGGAAGTCATAGGCAGGTTAGCCAATGCATCTGCCCCATTTGCTTCCTGGGGTGATGATGACTTTAGACTCTAACATACGTCAGATAAATGTCTAAATTTTCATCAAATTCACTTGTGAATTTAAATTAGCCTTAGAGCATTCAACACTGGAATCTTTTAAGCTAAACTTGAGAAAGTCTCTTAAGCTTCCACTGTGGTAGAAAGGAAGGTACAGTTAAGAAACTGAGTCCCCACTGATTTGCATCATTCAAGATGTTCGGCATGAAAGTTCAGGGAATGATTAGTCAATATGCACTCAGAGGTTGCCGTAATGCTCCGATTTATCCTGTTTTACTTTCCCCACAAAGCAGGAGACAAAATGGGAATAAAGCCAGATGAATCTATCTTTATTAGATTGGGCCCACAATCTCATATTGGGTTTAGATACTGGATTTCCTGCCAGCTTCTCATATTGTCAGCCTATTGCTTTCAAGTAAGCCAGCAATGGCCTGGGATAACAGTGTGTCTGTGGTATGAGATATCTTAAATGGATGACACAATTTCCCTGGGCTCTGCTGCTGGTGGAGTTCCCTAAGCAGGTTAGTGTTTATGTGCTGCTGATGTTTGGGGGCCAGACAGGAATGATCTTTGCCTAGAATAATGATATCATCAAAGAAAGTGGGAACACAAAGATAAATATTCTTACAGATGACATTTACTCAGGGACAGTATTGTCTTGAGTGAGGAGCTGTTTTCTTTTGGCTAAGAAAGATTCAAGGATTCTTTCTGCACTGATTTTCCCTCTCATTTCCTCTTAGGTTGTTATGAAATACACTTGCCTTTGACGTATCCCTTATACCCAATTGTGGGATATTCCTCTTTCCCACATCAAATTTGACATATGCTCCCCAAATCCACATGTTGTAGACTTGGTCCTTTAATAATGTTCTGACATAAACTTGATCTGTGTGGCTTAAAGTTTCAGTGTGACAAAACAATAAAGCACTTTTCCTTTTCTGTTTAAATTATACTTGAGCCTTGGTCTGGCTACTCTTCTTATAAATGTAAGTTTGATTATAAAAGTCCTAACATTTGCTGATAGGTTGAAAAATAGTATTTTTCATTAATTTAAAATTTAAAGACACAATCTGACATGGTTGCTGAGAAAACAGGAGGCAATCAAATCAGTACAAAACTTAGATATTAGCAATGCTTTGTTAAAAATTGAAGTTCCTGGGGCTAGAAGTTGTGGATAGATGGGTAGGTACAGAGAGGTGAGGGGGCATCACATTTCTTAACCAGAAGATTCCTTCATCTCCTAGTAGCTCCTTCCAGGACTGCTGGTCCCCCTGGCGTTAGCAGCTGACTGTCCCCTCTGTCCAGCACTGTCTTGCAGGACAAAGACCCAGCCTCACACCTGCTGCACTGGTCTCCATTTCTCCATCCCAGCAATGCAACCACAAACTGATTGGGTAAGGTGCACCTGGCTGCAACGGAGGTTGGCGCTTTCCCCCTCCTGACACCCTTTGCTCAGAGAGTGGGGCTTCTGTGCACCTTGTTCTGGCTTTCAGGGTAAGTCCAGGCCCATGTTCTCTTGCCCCCATTCCTAACCCCCTACACAGTTCTGTGGCTAGCCTCTTCCATCTTCTTTGTAGGTGATTCTACCTTCTACTCTTAGAATCGTAATCTTCCAGTAGTTCTGTTTTCTTTCTTCTTTCTCTGTCTACACTCCCAGCTTCATTTATCACTAGTAAGTTCAAATATGCAGTGCCAGGGGATTGGTGTGCACAGAGGCTGAACTTCAATTCTGAAGGCAATAAGGGAGAGGATTTTTGGAGGAAAAAAATAGAGAGGATGAGAGACAGCAAGAGGCGAAGGCAGTTAAGCATTATTAGGATGGCATTTTTTTTTTTTTTGCATAAGATACAATTTATTTTAGGTTGTAGAAGCAGACAGTGAAGAGGAAGAGATTAATAATTCAAGAAACAGGGAAAAACGGGGAAGTATTTGGGAGATTAAGAGAGCGAGACAGAGCACTGATGGAGTACGCACACTGAATAGGGAAGAGCTTGCTCTATAGACGGGAAGGGTGGTTATCAGAGAAATTACGGTAAAATTGGGATGTGGAGAGTAAAGAGTTAAAGTTCTGACTTGAACCCTCAGCCTTGTGTATAAATAGAAGAGAATTTTTTTTTTTTTTTTTTGGTGAAAATCAGTGAGGAAGGAACCCTGAGAAAAGTGGAACAGGGAATATTTTGGACTAGTGACTGGGAGGATGGTGACAGGAGGCAAAAAAAAAAAGAGTATGAAGATAAGGGCTGACTTTGGACTGGAATCAACAGCACCTGGTGTTAGGGAGCAAGATAGGAGGTTGCAGCTGGGTAGGAGGTTGCAGCTTGGCCAGGTGGTGATGTTAGGAGGCCAAGGGGTCTAGGTACAAAAAGATGAGTGAAGACCATTAAATATGCTGACGATAGGGGTATACTGTCAACCATACTTAATTGCTTCCCCCTCTTGCTATCTCTCATCCCTTTTTTTTTCTCTAAATAATCCTCTTCCTCTTTGCCTTCTGACTTGAAGTTCAGCCTCTGTGCACGCCACTCCTTTGACACTGCATATTTGAAATATATGGAAAAATGGAAACTAAAAATATGCCTGAGGAACGGTGAGAATAGGAGGTTTGGAGGGGACAAGAGAGGTAAGGAAGAGGGGAGGTCAGCTTTCCCTCAATGCTTACATATTGTTCTCTATTCTCATTAGCTTACCATTTCAGCCCCAATTTCACTTGTAGGATAAAAGATGAACACTTGTGTGAATAACATCCAGTTTAGTAGTCAGCTACTTCAACAGCACATTGTTGTTCCAGCCAACACGAACTTATATGGGAAAACAGACTTTTAAAGAGGGGACCTAACATGTCTTTCTGAGTAGAGTAAAAAAACGGTATCTGCCGTCTGAAAGCAGTAATCTGGGAACCACAGTCTTTGGACTTCAGGTCAAGGGATTGAGGGATACCCCTTAAAGGAAGCAGAATGCCAAAGAATAACCTGGCCTAGCCATATTTGCCATGTTTGGTCTTACAGGTGTCTGATGCTGAGGTAAATAAATTATTATGAAATGCGGTCTAACCTCTGACCCAGGACCATGCGAGTGCTCAATTAGGAACCAAGAACTGATGGGAGGGGAAATTGCCTACTTAGACCAAGACAGTTCCCCATATCCAAGTACAAACGGTGCCAGCCCTCAGTTGTTTCTTTGTCTTTGGACAGCTGCCAAGTTTTGTCTCAGGAGGTCTTTATTTTCTTTCAAGAGACCAAAAATCAATCACTTAATTCTTGGTGAGGTTAAAGTGGAAGATTAGAACGGATTAGAGTCGATTATAAACACAATCCCTTCTGCCGTGCTTCCTGGGGACCAACAGAAGCCCGTCAGATGCCTCATTAAAACAATTACTCTCACAAGCCAGTGATAGGGTATCTACGTTATCTATTGACCAGACCTGAGACTACACTGAAACCAAGCCAAGGAAATTAAGAGAACAAAACAGCCTAAAGGATCTCACAGATCCCAGATTGAATGCACATAGCTCACAAGCAATCTCTCTCTCTCTCTCTCTCTCTCTCTCGTGTGTGTGTGTTTTACTTTAGATTAAGGCTGGAAAGGACCTTCAACTTCTGAAACTGACCAATCTAGATATTAATATTTGACCCACACTTTCTGAGCTAAAAGAACTGAAAACAATGATGGTGATGGTGAGAGGTGAAAGGAAATTTAACAACAAGCAGATGATAGAAAACTGTAGACCAAAGAGACAATTGAGGCTAGAAAATACTGCTGGTGCCTCTTCCACACCCCATGAAAATGCTGGGCCTCCACGTTGTGATGAATGGCACATCTGCCCTGTTGGCTCCTCTACCAGAGTAGATTCTGTATGAGGCATTCCTATTACTCAAAGAATGGCTAGGTGGTTCTTCGACGTGTGGTTTACATGTTTGCCAGGTGCCAAGTGTGAACTGGGACTTGACAGCCTAAAGTCCATACTGTGTGACCTCAGAATCATTTCAAGCTGTCTCTTCATCTTTTATAAATGTTATGTGAGCCAGTAACACTGATAAGTAATTCTTTTTAACATTGTAAATCTTAGAATGTGACTTCATTTTTAAAGAATATTTCGGATTGGCTGAAGGCACTTCAGGTGACCATCTAGACATTTCCTGGGCTTGTCTGGTGCCAAAATGTCGTTCATGGCTGGGGTTATTCGGCAGCTGGACGAGACAGTGGTGAACCGCATCGTGGTGGGGGAAGTTATCCAGCGGCCGGCTAATGCCATCAAAGAGATGATTGAGAACTGTTTAGATGCAAAATCCACAAGTATTCAAGTGGTTTTTAAAGAGGGAGTCCTAAAGTCGATTCGGATCCAAGACAGTAGCACTGGGATCAGGCAAGAAGATCTGGATATTGTATGTGAGAGGTTCACTACAAGTAACTGCAGTCCTTTGAGGATTTAGCCAGTATTTCCACCTATGGCTTTCGCGGTGAGGCTTTGGCCAGCATAAGCCACGTGGCTCATGTTACTATTACAAGGAAAACAGCTGATGGAAAGTGTTCATACACAGCAAGTTACTCAGATGGAAAACTGAAAGCTCCTCCTAAACCATGTGCTGGCAATCAAGGGACCCAGATCACGGTGGAGGACCTTTTTTACAACATAGCCACAAGGAGAAAACCTTAAAAAAAATCCAAGTGGGCGGGATCCAAGATGGCCGATTAGGAGCAGCTGAGGATTGCAGCTCCCAGTGAAAGCGCGGAGGGTGAGTGGACGCCGCATTGCCAGACAGATTTTTATTGCCCACAGACCAGGAGATTCCCAGGGGGAGGAGCCCCACGGGTCGCCAGCGCGACTGGTTTGGCCGTCGCAGCTGTTTTTTGCCGGCGGGACTGTTTTCGCCGGTGCTGCTGTTTTGGGCGGCGTCCCCGGCACAGCGGTTCCCCATACAAAATACGTGGGTCCGGGTGCCGTTTTAGCTGGCAATTGGAGCTCCAGGAAGGCAGAGCCGCCCATTCATCTGATTAAAAAAGGGGACTGAAACAGGTAGCCAGGCCAGGAGATTTCCCGGGCAAAAAAACGCCACGAATCTCCGCGCCCACGGTTTCAGCCGGCGCAGTGGGTCGCCACACGGGAAATCACACAGATCCCGGCGCCTTTTCAACAGGCGGCTGGAACACCTGGGAGACTTTGAGGCAGGGAGCCAGGTGATCAGGCTCGGCTGGTCCCACCCCCACAAAAAAACAGCCATCGGAAACGCTCTGGATCGAGAGTTTCACAGCAAGCACAGCTGAGCCCGGGAGGGCCCAGCTCTGTGGGGGAGGGGCGTCCGCCATTACTGAGGGCAGTCTGCCGCTACAGAGGTAGTTTGCCATTGCCGAGGCAGTTCTCACTACACCGGTATAAACAGGACTACAGGGAAGTTCATACGGCAGCTGGGCGGAGCCCACAGCAGCTCAGCAAAGCCTCTGTAGGCAAGCAGTGACTAGGCTGCCTCATCGCTGGGCAAGGCAGCCCTGAGAAAAAGGCAGCAGCACCAGGGAAACTCATAAATAAAGCCCTAACTCCCCGGGACAGAGCACCTGGGGAAAAAAGGGGTTTATGAGTTCTGCTGCAGCAGACTTAAACGTACCTGCCCAGCAACTCTGAATGAACAACGGAGCTCACAGCTCAGCACTTGAGCTCCTATAAAGGAAACTCTGTGTCCTCAAGCAGCTCCCCTCATCCCCGTATATCCAACGAGTCACCTCACAAAGGAGTGCTCAGACGGACATCTGGCGGGTATTCTTCTGGGACAAAGATACCAGAAGAAGAGACTGGCAGCAACCCTTACTGTTCTGCAGCTGCTGCAGGTGATCCCCCAGGCAAGCAGGGCCAGGAGTGGACCTCAGCAGTCCTACAGCAGAGGGGTCAGACTGTTAGAAGGAAAACTAAGAAACAGAAATAAATAACTTCATCATCAACAAACGGGACGTCCACTGAGAGACCCCATCTGAAAATCACCAACCACAAAGACCACACATAGATAAATCCACAAAGATGGGAAGAAACCAGCACAAAAAGGAGGTAAACACCCGAAACCAGAACGCCTCTCCTCCTACAAGGGATCACAACTCCTCACCAGCAAGGGAACAAGGCTGGATGGACAATGAGTGTGATGAAATGACTGAATCAGGCTTCAGAAGGTGGGTAGTAAGAAACTTCTGTGAGCTAAAAGAACATGTTCTAACCCAATGCAAAGAAACTAAGAACCTTGAAAAAAGATTTGACGAAATGCTAATGAGAATAACCAACTTAGAGAGGAATGTAAGTGAATTGATGGAGCTGAAAAACACAACACAAGAACTTTGTGAAGCATACACAAGTTTCAACAGCCGAATTGACCAAGCAGAAGAAAGGATATCAGAGGTCGAAGATCAACTCAATGAAATAAAACGAGAAGGAAAGAGTAGAGAAAAAAGGGTAAAAAGGAATGAACAAAGTCTCCAAGAAATATGGGACTATGTGAAAAAAAATAAAAAAATAAAAATAAAAATAAAAAAAAAATCCAAGTGAAGAATATGGGAAAATTTTGGAAGTTGTTGGCAGGTATTCAGTACACAATTCAGGCATTAGTTTCTCAGTTAAAAAGCAAGGAGAGACAGTAGCTGATGTTAGGACACTACCCAATGCCTCAATTGTGGACAATATTCGCTCCATCTTTGGAAATGCTGTTAGTTGAGAACTGATAGAAATTGGGTATGAGGATAAAACCCTAGCCTTCAAAATGAATGCTTCCATTTCCAATGCAAACTACTCAGTGAAGAAGTGTATCTTCTTACTCTTTATCAACCACCGTCTGGTAGAATCAACTTCCTTGAGAAAAGCCATACCAACAGTGTATGCAGCCTGTTTGCCCAAACACACGTACCCATTCCTATACCTCAGTTTAGAAATCAGTCCCCAGAATGTGGATGTTAATGTGCACCCCACAAAGCATGAAGTTCACTTCCTGCATGAGGAGAGCATCCTGGAGTGGGGGCAACAGCACATCAAGAGCAAGCTCTTGGGCTTAAATTCCTCCTGGATGTCCTTTACCCAGACTTTGCTACCAGGACTCTCTTGCTCCTATGGGGGAGATGGTTAAATCCACAACAAGTTTGACCTCCTCTTTACTTCTGGAAGTAGTGACAAGGTCTTTGCCCACCAGATGGTTCATACAGATTCCCGAGAACAGAAGCCTGATACATTTCTGCAGCCTCTGAGCAAACTGCTGTCCAGTCAGCCCCAGGCCATTGTCCAGAGGATAAGACAGATATTTCTAGTGGCAGGGCTAGGCAGCAAGACGAGGAGATGCTTGAACTCCCAGCCCCTGCTGAAGTGGCTGCCAAAAGTCAGAGCCTGGAGGGGGATACAACAAAGGGGACTTCAGAAATGTCAGAGAAGAGATGACCCACTTCCAGCCCGGGCAATCCCAGAAAGAGACATCGGGAAGATTCTGATGTGGAAATGGTGCAAGATGATTCCCGAAAGGACATGACTGCAGTCTGTACCCCCCGGAGAAAGATCATTAACCTCACCAGTGTTTTGAGTCTCCAGGAAGAAATTAATGAGCGGGGACATGAGATTCTCCAGGAGATGTTGCATAACCACTCCTTCATGGGTTGTGTGGATCCTCGGTGGGCCTTGGCACAGCATCAGACCAAGTTATACCTTCTCAACACCGCCAAGCTTAGTGAAGAACTGTTCTACCAGATACTCATTTATGATTTTGCCAGTTTTGGTGTCCTGTGGTTATCAGAGCCAGCACCGCTCTTTGACCTCACCATGCTTGCCTTAGATAGTCCAGAGAATGGCTGGACAGAGGAAGATGGTCCCAAAGAAGGACTTGCTGAATACATTGTTGAATTTCTGAAGAAGAAGGCTGAGATGCTTGCAGACTATTTCTCTTTGGAAATTGATGAGGAAGGGAACCTGATTGGATTACCCCTTCTGATTGACAACTATGTGCCCCCTTTGGAGGGACTGCCTATTTTCATTCTTCAGCTAGCCACTCAGGTGAATTGGGATGAAGAAAAGGAATGTTTTGAAAGTCTCAGTAAAGAATGCACTATGTTCTACTCCATCCAAAAGCCGTACATATCTGAGGAGTTCGACACTCTCAGGCCAGCAGAGTGAAGTTCCTGGCTCCATTCCAAACTCCTAGAAGTGGACTGTGAAACACATTGTCTATAAAGCCTTGTGTTCACACGTTCTGTCTCTTAAACGTTTCACAGAAGATGGTAATATCCTGCAGCTTGCTAACCTGCCTGATCTATACAAAGTCTTTGAGAGGTGTTAAATATGGTCATTTGTGCAGTGGGATGTGTTGTTCATTCTTCGTATTCCAATGTTGTTGGAAGCACGTAAGACTTACACTTGCCTTCTAACTGGTAGCATTCCTTTATACATGGTGGATTGATTATAAATAAACAGTCAGATGTATCCCCCCAAAAAATATTTCATAAAATGAGTGAATTATGGTTGAAATTAATGCAGTGTCAAAATTGGTATTTTAATCACATAGAAAGGCAGAACATGTAAAGCCATGACTCTCTGTGCTACTACAATATGATGTCCCAGCAAATTTTTTAAAAAATTTAATAAATATGGTATTCTTTCCCTCTCTGCTGGTACAATGGGTTCTGCTATGTTTTCCTTGGGATTTTAAATTTTGAATTTTTGCTTGGATTTATAGGATTAAAGACACAGCATTAATTTTGCCCTAATACTTAGTTGTGCTTTATTGTTAACTCTCCTCTTTAAGAAATAAAAATTAGTAAGAGCAGAAGTGAGACAGAGACATTCATTGGGTAACTCAGTCAGAGACTGAGTTGCTAATGTAAGCCTTAGGAAGGCCCCTGAAGGCAAACATGAATTGCAGGGTAAATAGCAATGCTGTCACGTGTGGTTACCCACAGTTATTCTCCACTGAACTGGACCAGCCAGTTGATTTACAAAGGGCCTCTCCCACCCACAGGATTACAACTGAATTTCAGCTGTCAAAAGCACTGAATATAGGATAACAAAACTTGGACTTCAACCCTAGCTCTATCATTGACTAGCTCAGTGAACTTAGGCCAGTTATTTTACCATCTGAGTCTGCTGTCTTGTCTGAAATGAGAATATTCCAGGGTCTTCTTAACTGGAACAGGAATTTTCTTGAGTTTTTAGAAAGATTAAACGAACTCACAAAGGGAAAACCACTCAACACAATGCCTGGTGCACAGTAGACATCAAATAAATATTAGACCATTTTCTTGGATTCCATTTTAATTAATAAAGATGGCTTTTGAAAAATTGTTTCTGGGAGTCACATTTCCAATTACTTATAGCTTAGCAGAGATATCTATGCAAATCATTTTATAACAACTTCCAAAGCATTATCAATCATCATCCCAGTGAAAAGAGTTCTGACCCTGAGAATCTTCTAGTCAAGTTCCCTCATTTTATGGATAAGGAAATTGACCCAGAGAGGTTCTGTGAAGTACCCAAGGTTGCACAGATACATGGTGGCAATGAGAACTGGAATCTAGGTCTCTTGCCTCACGCCCAGTGCTTCCTTCCTTTATCAAGCTGGCACTATTTCTTATGTGCTACAGAAGTGCACATGGCCAGGGTGCTTGTGAATCTGAAGGTTTAGGGGTGCTTGCCCTTTTTCATTCAGCTTACTGGTCTGAGCAAATGGCCAAACCTGGCATGTACCCAAATCCCTACGGAGAAAGGACTACTCAGTCTGACCAATAAATACTTCCAGGAATTTATGGAGGAACAAAGAGCTAACTTTGAAGCTAACCTAGATCTGATCTTACACACTTATCCTCATAGCCCACAGTGGTCTGACTGTGTCCTAAATAGTTCTATCCGATGGTGACAAATGAGAGTCTAGACATGATGGTTGGAATCAAAATAGACTTGGGTGAATTCTAAATTTAGCATATACTACTTTTTCCCATAGGCGTCTCCTCTTCAGGTTGGGCTTGAGGCTTAATCTTTAAAAGCAGATAATGTTATGTGGCATACTTCAGGGAATATTTCCCAGCCCCACTGATAGTCTGTATGGGATTCTGATGGAGATCATTTGGAGCAATGGTTTCCAGAGACCAGTCTGAAGGCTTGTGCCAGGCTGGCTGACTGTACATCTAGGGAGTCCTCTGAGGAGAGAGCTTTACCCTCCCTGCCAGACTCCTTTCCTGGAGATTCTTCTCAGTCAGCCTGTGGTGAGGCTTGAGCGTCTCTGTTTTTCAAAAGCTTCTCAAATGCTTTGATATGCAGCTGTTGCACTAACTCAGGGTGGGAGGAGTTGGCAGAGATTTAAGGGACTGGTATAAATGGCATTGTGAGGTTTCTAAGCCAAGAGCATCACCTCACGGAATAGATGTAACATAATGTAACAGTTAAGCATCGCCACCTCAAGCTACTCCTCCCTGCGGAGTCAAACTTAACCGCCCATCCACCAGAATCCAGCCTTATACCTTGCGTATACCTCTATTAAATATTTCACTCTGCCATGTGAGGGTTCCTGTCCTTCTCCTTTACTAGATACAGGCTCCTTGAGTTAGAATAGAGACTGGCATATTCTTCAGTGACCCCTGTTCCTAGTGCTGTGTCTGGTGCATGGTAGCAGTAGTCTCCTTCTGTCAGGAAGTGGCATCATCTCTGCTTTGACTTTAAGCAAAAGATGTTGATGTGTTTCTGGAGAACCTTACATCATTAAAAACTCGGAAATTATTTTTCCAGGGAACTGGTCAGTCCCTCAACTCAATTTCTGTGAGACACATCCTAACATGGTGACCAATAGCAAACACCCACAGTGTCACCTCAGATGAGCCATGTGGCCCCTGGGCTGTCCACATGGCTTCATAACTCTCAGAGTGATTCAGCCAGTGGCTGTGTAACAAATACGGGTGCTGATCTGGGAAGCAAAATGAGGCTAAAAGCTAGTGAGCCCACAAATCTACAATAAATTAGACCCTAAAACAACTGGGATACTTTGGGAAGCATGTAGTCTTCTGAAGCAGATTCATCTTCAGCTGCTCTGAATTAATTTGGAGATTTATAAAACTGAAATTTCAGAATGAGGAAACAATGAAAGTGTTAGTTTCTGCTGACACCCAAAGAACTAAGTGCATCAGCGAGTTATTTGCCGCGATCCAAGAGACAATTCTACTTTTTTATTGAAATGAAAGATAGTGGTGGTCTCAGTTGAGCTTAAACTCTGTTCCTTCTTGGCTGGGGCTCAGACAAGTCTGGACAATGCTAGCCGACTCAGAACTGGATCTGCCAGAAGTCTGTGGGACTAAGAGTAGTCTTGGGGGAGGATTTATCTCAGGGGGAGGAAGAGACAGTCAGACTTGACTGCGAAGTGAAGCCTGAGCAGTGGGAATGTTTTGGACATCTTGTTGCTTCTCCTTCCTATTTGTCTCCTGACCTAATCCTTATGAACTCATGTCTTGGTATATGGAGGGGGAGAAGAATAGGGTGGGAATATGGTAGTATATAGTACATAACTATTGAAATATCTACATAGTGTCCATAAAGCTGCACCTGGTCCAGGCTGAAATGTAAAACTTTATCTTTGAAGCATTATGTGAATAGAGAAACTTTGTTCACAGCTATTCTAATGAAAACATGCTGTCCTCTCCAAATTCTTGTCATCCTTCCATTGCTGGAAGTCCCTCATTCTTTCATCCTAACAGAATTCTCCCATCTACATAGTCTTATCCTCACCATCCTGCTCCATCATCTCCATTCTCCTTTGCACAGAGCTTTCACAACATGCATCTGGCATGGCATATCTTTCTACCAGAGGCCTCCCTTCTCCAGGGATGTGGTTCTTTTTCCTTGATTGCTTTACTCAAATTAATCCATCTACTTAGATTTTTTCCATCATCTTGTCAGAGAGGGGAAAGGCAAAGGAGCTAAGTAGGGGGAAAAAGGAAGAAAAAACTGTGAAAAAGGAAGAAAAAACTGTCAAAAAGTTTATCTCATCACAGCTTTCAATACAAATTCCATAGAGCATGGGATCCAAGCAGCCCTTTTTTGATATCTCACTAAAGAGAATAATGTAGTTTTTCACAGAGCCCCATATAATATTGGACAGGATTTCTTGATGGTTCCTGTGCAAAAACAGGCCCAATGTAGGTGATGGTAGCATGTATGTGATGGTTGCCAGAGTATGTGTGAGGGATGCATTGAGATGGCAGTGGCATATCGTAGCAGAAGCATCTAATAACACTCTCTGAGAAAAAGCAGTACCAGGGAAAGGCAGTGGCCATGCCCAGTGGCAGCATCAGTGCCCTGTGGAGGTGAGGGCAATACTCATGGAAGCAGTGGTACTGATGAGAGAGAGAGAGATAATCAATTGGGCTCTGCCAGCAGACACAGGGCACCTTCACATGGTCCACATACACTGGAGGCCTTGACAGCAGACACCGCTGAGTGCCTCTGGAGCAGAAGTTTACAAAGAGGACATACTCCCTGTGGTCAATAAAGGAACTATTTGAAGCACATGTGAGATACCCGTAAGAGCTGGAGGATTAGTGTTGGAGCTGGTGATGCTATAAAGCAAATAGCAAAAGACTGTGCTAATGTCACTGTGTTTTTCTGTTTTATGGCCTTCCAGAGAATAACACAATCCAGGAATGAAGACACATGGCTTAAAGACTCATAGATTACTTACTACAAAAAGTTACAGCATGCAATCTAAACTGACATGCTGATATCCAAGTTTTCATCGCAAACTCTAGGCAAGAAGTTCCTCTTTTTAATTTAAATTATTTTTGGGGATCTCCATGAATCTATGATCAGAAACCCTATATTATGTGTGTGTCTACTCCCTGGTTCAGTGTTTTCTTACATGTAGCATATGGAATACATGCCCTCCATATAGTCCCTCAAAGCCATGCTTCTATCCTTTAGACTTTGAGTGCTTGAGAATTAGATTTATTATAGTATTTGTGCTGTAACAACTATATAATCGGGAACAGATTTCTATCATTGGCTTATATTTCTTTGGCTAAAGATGGAATGATGGATGCATAAATATATGCAGATAAATACAGTTAATATTCTTCTACAGTATCTCTGAAGTAGCTAATAACATCAAGTTAGGCAGCCATTGGAAAGATATTTCCTCAGTCTTCATTCTTTAAGTATCACTGACATTATAGAAAAATAAAAAAGAATATTAGAGTAGAAATCAATAGATTTATATCTGCAAATCACTATGTATACTCAAACATGTTTCTTCATTTCTCCCTAGCACAGCTCTCTCATCCATATAATCAGAGAATTGGATTGTCACTTAAATCCCTTTTGGTTCTAAATGTTTATGATTCTGCTTTTCTTCTGTTGCTTTAATTGAGAAGAGCAATGGTTTTTCAACTTCTTAAACCAGTGATTCCCTTAATCCATATGACATATGGATTATCCTTAACATATTCAGCAAATAAAGGCAGAAGTTCTGTGAATGAAGTGTGTTCCTGCTGATCCCTTGAGTGTTTCTTCTATGCCAATTTATAAACCGTTTTGCTAGGGAAGTGGGAACTAAAGAACTTGAAACTAGATGCGTCTGAAGTGATAAAGTAAAAGCTAAATATTGAATGCATCCCAAAATTGAAACACCAGTAGTTCTGGTTAGTTCAGGAGTCAGCCAGGTAGAACATAAAAGTTTCAGAGAGATGCTCAACAGGAAAAGGGGCTGATTCCACAAAACACCAATTTTCTTTCTATGATTTCAAGACCAAATTTAGTAAAACCCTTATGTCAACTTCTCATTTTTTTGAAAAATGAAGGCACAAAGAGGGGAGCATTCTTGAAGGGATTTTGGACAGGCAAACTTAAATCAGACTGATGGAAAGAAAAATTCATTTAAAATTTTTTCAAGTAGCGTGATGCAATGACACATCAATAACAAATGCCTGTAGCCACATTTTTAAATGATGGCTTGGAATCTATCCCCATTGCCTTCCTTCTCCATTTCAAAATAAATGGCAAATCAGGTTGAGTGAGAAATGTCATCTGTGCTTTTCCCATTCTTCTTCAATTCAGAAATGAAAATGATGTTGATATTTTATTTTGGTCACCTTTTGTTAGAATCCTGACTGCCATCCATCATGTCCTCTAAAAATATTAGCAATTCCTTTTGACCTAGTAGAAGACAGTGCGTTTCAAATTGACTCACTGACGAGGATAAGTCATAAACTATGCTACTTTTCAGCTATTTTAGGTAAAGCCTATTCTTGACATAACTCTGATGGATGGTAGTAAAACACACCATGGGCAAAAGCAAAAAGGAGGCAATGTGAAAAAGTAATCATGATTTCTCCACCTTCCCCTCTCCACCTACCTCCCCCACAAGAGAATGGTATGTCAGAGAGACCTTCAATATGAAATTTACAATTGTTCCTTTATTTAGCACAGCTCAGGGCTGTAACTGACTGTATCACAAAGGACTCTTTAGGAACACTTGTTGAAATAATTATTGAAAGTAAAGAATAAAGAATAGAAAAAAAACTCTTCAAAGTGATGTCATTTCCTGCAAATGAGAGTTACTATCTCTTTATTCCTCATCTATTCTTAATTTATCCTATCTCATCCTCAACTTTCAAGAGAATAAGATTGTGTTAATTCAGATTTTAGTTATAAATTTCTCCACAGTAAAAAAATTAAAAGTCAAAGATTTCTCTGCATAATTTTTCGCACATCTTTTTGTTTATTCATCCAAACATTAAGAATTAATGGGCCGGGACTGGTGGCTCACGCCTGTAATCCAAGCACTTTGGAGGCCAAGGCGGGCGGATCACCTGAGGTTGGGAGTTCAAGACCAGCCTGACCAACATGGTGAAACCCTGTCTTTAAAAAAAAAAATAAAAAGAATTTATGAAGTTCCTATGTAGTAAGAACTGTTAAGTGGTGGAGAGAAAACAAGTGAGTAATACATGAATCCTCTCTGTGTTATTTTGTTTGCACTGCTATAATGAAATATCTGAAGATGGGCAATTTATTTAAAAAAGAGGTTTATTTTGCCTCATGGGTCTGCAGGCTGTATGAGATGCACGGCACTAGCATATGATCCTAATGAGGCCCCAGGCAGCTTTCAATTGTGGTGGAAGGCAAAGGGAGAGCCAGTGCATCACCTGGTTTGAGAGGGGACAAGAGAGAGAGGTGGGAGGTGTCAGGCTCTTTACACAACTAGCTGTCATGTGAACTCAGGGCTAGAACTCTCTCATTACCATGAGGATGTCACCAAGCCATTCATGAGGGACTCACCCCCATAACTTCAACACCTCTCACTAGGCTTCACCTCCAATAGTGGGAATGACATTTCAACATGAGATTTGAAGGGGATGAACATCCACACCATATCACTCCACTCAAGAAGCCTCAGGTTTTATTTTTCTGCATTAAAATCACAGCTTGGGTCTAAATAGAGTTGTCTCTAAACTGAATGCATTATCAGCAACAGGAAGCTAAAAGTAAAAAAGATAAGCTGGGACTTAATAGCAGAAATACAATGAAAGAAAGATCAGCTAATTCTTAGTGTTCTGCTATAACCCAGTTGCTTATCATTGTACTCTCTCATTCTCTCCTATCTCATCTGGATAGGAGGTGCAGTGCCTTTGTACCAGGCCGTATCCTTCTTTCTAATACTAATGGCAGACATAAGCAGTGATTTGGACAGAAGCACATCACTGGTCCTTCTTCTTTTTACCTAGTGCTGTATGAAATGTAAATCTGAATTTTGAAAAAAAAAATTCTAAAAAGCAAAGAGAACTTTTAATTTTCTTATTCCATTTTTACGTAAGACAACGTAGTGGGGATTATTTTTATGTCTAGCTAATTTAATTCTGTCAATGTCACTGTGAGGGAGAGATTATTGATATTGAGATTCAAACAATTGGGTAATTTACAGGAGGAAGAATGTGGCAGCAAACACATAGTTGAATGTTTGCAGATTATAATAGAGGCTCCGAAACTTGGTTTGTTAAATGATGCGTGTTTATTATTAGAAATAATAAATACCTTATTTGTTAGAAATGTTTATTAGAAAATGTTTGCTCTTAACTTATTTTTCAAGATAGGAATTTTAGTAGTATCAAGAGACATCATAAAATATTTTATCTTAATTTATAGCTATAAATAGCTATAAACAATTATTTATGTAGAATGTGTGTTCAGGTTGGTCAAGGATTAGTGGTAGAATAGGAGAAAGGAGGGAACAGAATGAAATAGTTACAGAATCATGTAATTCATCTATTTAAGAATATGCAGTTATGAAATCATAGATTGTTTATCTCAGCACAACTGAGGAGGATTGCAGGGACTCTTCCACTTAAGGAAGCTCAAATGTATCAGCTATTTATCATGAATATATTCACCTGCTATGGTCTAAATGTGTCCCCCCAAAAAGGTGTTATCCCCAGCATAATAGTGTTGGGAGATGGGGCCTTTTGAGAGGTGTTTAGGTCATAAGGGCTCTGTCCTAAAAAATAGAATAATGTCTTAAAAGGGGGTTGTGGGGTGGGTTTCCTTTCTGTTGCCCTTCAACCTTCCTCTATGTGAAGATGCAGCAGGGAAGCCTTCACCAGTGGCTTGTGTCTGGATCTTCGACTTTGCAGCCTCCAGAACTTTGAGAGACTAAATTTTTGTTATTTATAAATTACCCAGTTTGTGGTATTTTGTTATGGCAGTACAAATGGACTAAGACATAATGCTATAGAGTCCATTGGAGCATCTAAATGGAATGAATTAACTTTTCAGTGCAGATGAACAGAAACACAGCAAAAACAGCATGCCCACTTCTAAATAACTATACTGCTTCACAAGTAATGCAGGTATCTTACAACAAAGCATCCCCAGGTCTTCCTTCCCATTCCTTATTACATTGCTGTCATTCATTTCACTTATCCATAAACTATATTCGCTTAGTACATTGTTGCTGTTATTATTTTGAACTTGTTATCTTTTAGAACAATTAAAATCAATAAAAATGAAAGATTTCACTTTACCTCCATTTATTTCTTCTCTGATGTTCTTCCTTTCTTTGCATATAAATAGATTTTTGTCTATAGCATTTTCCTTCCCCTCTCAAAAACTTCTTTAAACACTTCTTACAAGGCAGGTCTACTGGAGACTAGTTCCCCCAGTTCCTTCAACGTTTGTTTGAGAAAGTGTTTATTTCTCCTTCACTTTTGAAAAATAACCCAATTCAGAAATTTTGGTGGTAATTTGGTTTTTCTTTCAACACTTTGACTATCTCATTCCACTTCCTTTTTGTTTGCACACTTTCTGAATGGAAGTCCATTGTAATCCTTATCCTCATTCCTCCATATGTAAGATGTTTTTCTTCTGTCTTCTTTTGAGATTTTTCTCTTTGTCTGATTTTCTGCAGTTTTAATAGGGTTAAGTATAATTTTTTGGTATTTGTTCTGCTGCTTGTCCTCTGAGCTTCCTGAATGTTGGACATGGGTTTATGACATTGGGAAGAGTCCACACCGAGACAGTGGATCACTGAGCAAGGCTAGTTTACTTTCTGCAGAAAGGGTGCAACTCACCGGCAGTGTTGCCATGAGAGCACACCTGAACACAGGAGACAGGCACACTTACACCTTTCATAACCTGACACAATTGCCCCACTGCTGTGTCCAGTTTCCATAGGCCGGAATGGAACCTCACATTCTATTCTTGTACCCGACTGGCTAAAACTTGAAAATTTCCTGAATAGATAAGGGGGAAAGAAGATGAGGAAGAAGATAAGGAAGAAGAGGAAGCTGTCAGGAGAAGGTCAGGAGAATTTCCAAACAATGAATGACATGCACCAGGGTTTGGAGCTTGCCCAGTTCTGTTCAGACATGCCAGAGTGGGTCAAGGTAGCTGATCTAAGATGTAACTGATTTAGAGAATATATATTACACAGGTATATGTTTATGCTAACAGCAGATAATGGCCATAGAGCAAAAGATTGTAACTCCTTATAATGTAGTCTAAGATACAAACTTTGAAGAAGAAACTTTCCCATCTCTCACAATTCCCTTCTCTTTTTATTTCATAATTCTTCTTCAAACTTACCTAATAGGTCATTGTTCAGCTTGGTCTTCCAACAGAAGTAATTTCTCTGGATAGGGTGGAGGAGGAGTTGGAGATAGGTTAGCGAGGGTAGTATTAACAAGCCTTTGCACGAGTCCTTGAACACAGCGTATAACACAACATCCTACAAAAAGAAGTATACCTAATACCGCTACCAGGGAAGTGAGGACTGATGCTAGTGTCCTTCCATCTGCCAAACCAGTTCTCTAGCCAGTTTGAAATGGGGTATTTATTCCTGAATTTTTGCCTAGGTCATTAGATTGGGCCATAAGTCCCTGTAAGAGTCTCGTGATACTTCCATCTGGAGCTGTGTTATTTGGAATGAAAGTGCAGCATTAAGTCTTCATCATTACGCAACACCACCCTTTTCACCTAACATCATGTCGAGCAATCCTGTTTTCCCATGCCATTTGGTGGGTAGACCTTAACTGTTCTGTGATTCCCTTATCACAACTATCCTTGGTATAGTTAACAAATCATTGTCAATTATAATAAATGTAATTTATCCAATCTACATATCTATTTATTGTCACCCACCAGAATAGTGTTGGTTCAAATCCAGCAGCTATATGATCTCTGGCTTTAAATTCATTTAGAACTCCTCATAGGACTCCAATTGCATCTAAGTTCACATGAAAATCAAAGGATCCATATGGGGTTCCTCTTGTATGTTGTTGGTGGGTTTTCTCTATCTTTGGTTGATGAAATGCCGAGGTAAAGGGGTAACCGATTTGACTAGAGTGCAAGTACCACTCCAGTTATTTGGCAGAGTGTCCAGTAAGGGTCTCCCCACAATTCCACCATATATCCGCTGGGGGATAGCTGATGGAAGACTGATGGATTAGCTCTCAAAAATGCCTTACTTCACTGCATCCTGTGAAATTTCCAAGGAATGTTGAGTTCTCCTCCTGCCATGAGAGGCACGAGATGAGCCCTACCTTGGAAGACGGAGGTTGAATGGCCCTCAGGGCCTGATCTGTAAGGTGCTGGACCTCAGGATATAGTAGAGAAAGAGCTTGGCATGGTCCATTGTTCTAGGTGGTAGAATCTTGAAAGAGAGCTATCACACATTCCAGGTCTGTCTGGTGAGAGGACCACTTCAGTGGGAAGGGGATAATCTGGGCTTCTGGCCTGCCATGCACACAAGTGTAACAGTTGCTTTCATTTAGCATGGGGACGGAATATTGAATCCATTCTAACCAGGCATTTGCAATTTGATACCCTGTCTCAACAGCTAAGGTTTGTTTCAGATCATTTATACACTACCAATACCTTTGTTTTATCATTAGGTGTGGGAATAATTTGAACAGGTGATGTTTGATCTAAGGCTAAAATGGCTGGGGTTGGAGAAGGGGAAGGCGGAAGAGGGAGAAGGCATATTTCAAACATACCTACAGAATCTTTCCTGTTTACATTTGCCCCAATGCTGTAAAGGCTATTTATAACAGCTTTACTATCCATAATTGTGGAAATAGTGATAGAAATGAGGATAGGATTGCATTGGTAAATTTTGCAATCAGGGGAAGAGGTCACTTTAGTGAAGTAGAGGCTAGATCTGAGATCAGTACAGATTCCTCCTGCAGAGGTCCAGCCTCTATACTAGAGTATTCCATAAGACGTTGTCCCAGCTATTGCACGG
Source organism: Ateles fusciceps (assembly GCA_036589455.1). Lineage (NCBI taxonomy): Eukaryota > Metazoa > Chordata > Mammalia > Primates > Atelidae > Ateles > Ateles fusciceps. The sequence continues at coordinate 11,308,865 of JAZHEH010002206.1, forward strand.
CTGCCAGTCAGTAGGGACAAGGAATCGATGCCTGGGCTGTAACTTGTCACATTGATGAGCACTGGAAACTGCCAAATCGGTTAGGGGTCAGAGGAAGTTAACTGTTCTTGACTATATAAGTTTCCACAAGGTATTACTAGGCAAGCATCAAAGGTTATAACTTGAGGGGAATCTGATCTAGTTATATTAATGATAAAATGAGGAGTAGCAAAAGGAAGGAAAGAAAAATAGAAGTAGAAATACATGAAATTTTTCTTAATTTTAACTTGGTAGGGTTTGGTCTGGGAACAAATGAGGGAGGGGCTGCCTTCTTGACTCGAGTATGATAGACCATCCCTTCTTTACTGTGCAGACGCAGTCTCGGTGGTCAGCAGCACAAGATAGGATCCTTTCCAAGCTGGCTCAAGCTTCCCTCCTTCCATCCTTTAATGAAGACATGCTCTCCAGGCCAATGTTGGTGTACTGGAAATTCCAAGGGTGGTGCCTGTGCTAAAAGACCTCTGGTTTTAAGAGGAGAGGGTGGAAGAGAGACCAAGTATATAATTTCTAAGAAAATGATCTTTGGTTTCAAATGTAGGAACATCAGCTGAGGAATGTAAGTAAGGCAGTCCATATAGCATCTCATATGGAGATAAACCTATGTCTTTCCAGGGAGTCGTCCTGATCTCTAATAAGGCAGTGGGAAGGCATTTGGTCCATGGTAACTGGGTTTCTAAAATTAACTTAAATGATTTTTAAGTGTCTGATTCATTCTTTCTACTCTCCCCTGAGGTGGAAGGATGCCAAGGAATATGATATTCCCATTCTATGTCTAATGTCGGGGCCAATTTCTTAATGATGTCTGAGGTAAAGTGAGTTCCATTGTCTGAGTCAATGTTATTTATTAATCAAAATCTGGGTAAAATTTGCTCAACTAAGGCCTTTGCTACATTATTAGCAGTAGCTTTCAAGAAAGAAATAGCTTCTACCCAAAGAGTGAGATAATGAACTATCACCAATAGGTATCTTAATCGGCCTACTGGTGGCATCTCAGTGTAATCTACTTGTATACTTTGGCATGGCCTTAACTCCGGAGTTGTCCCACCCAGAGGTAATTTCCTCAGAGCCTGTATGTTTGTCTTCTTGCAGATGAAATAGCCATCTGTGACCTGCCTGGCCAGAGTATAAATTCCAATACATCCATAGACTCTAAGAACTGCATTACACAAGGCCTGGGGTCCCCAGTGTGTTCCTGGGTGCAGATGAGATAAGACTTCTCTCACAAGGGACTTAGAGACCATCTCCCTCTGGTCCAGGAGAATACATTTCCTATCTGCATTTTCCTTAGCTCCAATTTCTGTCAGTTTCCCTTCTCAGTAGAAGAGAAAATACAAACTAGTTTAGGAGAAAGAAGGCAGGAAGTTAGATGAAACATTGGCTCAGTGGCCACGGCTACCTTTTTGGCCCTCTGGTCTGCAAGGTTATTTCCCCGACTTTCAAATGAAAAATCATGTTGATATCCAGGGACACGTACGACAGCTAGTTCTTCTGCTAATTGGAGATTGTTCAAGAAACAAACAACCAATGGTTCATGAGCAAGTTCTCAGCCTTGGCTGTTCATCAGACCTCTTTCCACCCAAAGTTTTCCAAATGTATGTATGACTCCAAAGGCATACTTAGAGTCTGTATGAATGGTTCCTCTTTAATTTTCTAAGTATTTCAAAGCTCAACTAAGGGCAAATAATTTACAACCTTGGGCAGAGTAACTGTTGGGTAATTGCCCTGATTCACGTTTTTCAAGGGTGTCTCCATCCACCACTGAGTACCCATTATGTTGTTTCCCATCAAACATCTGTGAGGACCCGTCTATGAATAGATGCCGTTCAATCTTATAAGGGGTCTCAGATAAATCGGATTGGAATTTTGTATGGTAATTAACAAATGTTCTGTCTGTAACAGCGAGTTTCCAGTTAAGAAACCACAGGGTTGAGTGAGCTATCAGTTGTTATGGTTAAGTCATGTCTTTCTAGCAGATGGCCTCATACTTTAGAATTCTAGAATTGGTAAGCCATCTTCCTGCCTTTTGATTTAAAATAGCTTCAACTTGATGGGAGGTTCTCACAGTCAAGTACCCTCCAGAGGTAATTTTTCTACTTAAGATAGGGATGTTATATGAAGAAATACAAGGGCTTTTAGAGCCTTGTATGTCTCCATATAACACCCATTATTATGTGGTCTCTAATGAGACCTTCAGTCACAGGTTTCAATCCTACCTGACCTAGAGGGATTGGGTACTGCTTTCTCCTAGCCACTCCCCCAGGAATCTTTAAATGAATTTGTATCGGGGGAATCTGGAGGCTCCCTCGATTTCCTTCTCTTGACCATACATCAGGGTGAATTTTCCTTTCATCTGCAGTAGTCAACAAGTGCAGAGAGGGAAAGAATCCCCTTGGCCCTACCTGTAGTCCTAGTCTTAACTTCAGCATCAAGTCTCTCCCTAATAAGTTAGTACCTGCTTCAGGGATTAGCAGAAATTGAATATTAGTCATTTGATCTTTATATCTTACCTCTGTGTTTTCTAAAATATTGGCCTTGAATTCTTCCCCCTTTACCCCAGATACTAATAATTCCTCAGAAGAGCAATTTAAGCCATTTGGAGAGAAGCATAAGGAAAAATGGATCACTCCAGAATCTATAAGAAACATTATTTGTTCATAGTTTGGTCCCCACATCCAAATTTATCAAGGGCTCTTGGTGGGACTCAAGATGGGAAAGAAAGAGCCCCTGACCTCCTTATTCTTCCTCTCCAAAAGCTGGCATGAGTGGAACAACTTCCTCTGTGGCCTCTATTTCAGGGCATTTTCTCTTAAAATGGCCTGTTTTTCCAGCATTGTAACATCTATCCTGCCCCCATTCTCTTCCTAGTCCAGGACCCTTCTGCTTTTGCTTATCCTCATCTGCTCTGTATTTCCACCTTTACAACACATACCATGATCCTCCCATGTCCCATTTTGACCTTGCCCTCTCCCTCTCTGTGAATCCACATTTCGGGACACTGGTTGGAATTTTGTCCTTGGCATAGTCTGCCCAGGTGAGTTCTTTCCCAAAGGCAAAGAAAATCTTTGCCTTTTTTTTTTTTTTTTTTTTTTTGTCTCTCTTCATCTCTTTTCACGTATACTTTCTGTGCTTCCTCTAAAAGTTCTTCATGTGATGGATTCTTCCATCTCTCTATCTTCTGCAGCTTCCTAGCAATGTCAGGCCAACTATTTGTAACAAAATGTAATTTTAGCACGCCTTGCCTTAGAGGGCTATCTGGGTCTAAGTCATCATACTTCCTCATTTTCTCTCTCAGTCTGTCTAAAAATTGCATGGGTCCTTCTTCTTTCTCCTGTTACACATCAAAGGTCCTAGTAAGGTTTTGAGGTCTGGGTGCTGACTCTTGAATCCCTCTTATAATTAGCTCATGCAAGTCTTTCATGTTCTCTCTGTGGGCGGCATTGTTATTATCCCAGTGGGGGTCCTGAGCAGGGAATTTGGTGTCTGCCGCCAGGCTTTCTTGGTCAGCAGGGTGATCACGTTCCCCAGCTGCCATTGCAGCCCTGTGTATCATGTTTTCTTCCTCTTTCCAGATGAGAATACCTAAGATCGACATTAACTCACTCCAGATATATAGTTGGGGACATAAAAACTGATCAGTTTGCCCTGTCACTCCTTCCGGATCATCCAGCAGGGCTTAAGCTTTTTCCTGAGGCCACTGACCTCAGAAGCGGTTAAAGGAGCATTTACACGCCATGGCACTCCCACCTTGTGGAACTTCTCTCAATGGAAAGAGCTGAAAAGTGTTAGGAAATGGGAGGTTCTGAATGTCTCTTTTACATTGCTCTGTTTCCTTCTGGAGTCCTCTCCCAGAGGAAGAGCTTTTGGATGGGCAATGGCAAAGATCAAGTCCTTGGGTTGATAACTCCTCAGGATTCAATACAGGAATCCCTACCCCTGCCCTTGGGATGATGGCTCGAGGGAAGGGCCCCAGAGGCGGGACTACCGCCTGCGGTGGTGGAGGTGGGGCTACCTCCTGTGTAGGCGGGACTTTTGCCTGCCGCGGGAGAGGCAGGACTTCTGTCTGCCACCACGTGGCAGGTGCATTAGGAATTAGAAATGGGGAAGATGATTTAAAGGGTCCCATCGGCTGCTTTCTCTTTCTAACTTCTTGGCCACACCTATTTTTCGTTTTAAGTCCTTCAAGGGGCGCAGAGAAACAGGCCCTGGCTGCCAGCATAGGGCACACTTTATTTCTTCTGAGGACACAAACTCTTGTTGTTAACATACATTATTAAGAGTTGGCAGACCCAGTCTTCATCTGAGCCAAATTTTGGCCAGAAAACAGCAGGGTTTAAGATTGGCCCCTGGGTCCAAAGAAAACAATAACATTTGATCATCAGTTGCTTTTTCTTACGTTTGGTCCTTTCATTCTCTTTCCAGTACTTCAGCATTAGTCCTAATGGACTATCAGGAGGGATTCAGTCAGTCTCATCTCACTTGTTTCTTGCCTTACCGCCTGTTCCAGGCTTACTAGAAGTATTTCCCATATTGGGTGCTAAATAGACTTAATACCACCACCCCTCAACCCCAAACCAGAGAAAAAAAAATTTCTCTCAGGAGATTCAATCCCCCCAGATCTCCCCAGACCAGAGATGTCTCATCTGTCTGTTTCCCTAAAGGCCCAATCCCCCCAGATCCTCCAGATCAGGGATGTCTTGCCTACCTATTTCCCAGGAGGCCCAATCCCCCGATCCTCCAGATCAGGTATGTCTCACCTATCCTGTCCTCAGTGGCTTGCTAAGGCTGAATTTCTTACACCAGAAAAGTCATGCCTGTATCGTTTTCCCCCGGGGAGATAACAATTCTCCCTTCCATTTTCCTTCTTGAAGGTTATACACACTCGTTCCACATTCACTTGGTCTTAACTGTAATTATTCACTCACACACACATTCCTTTCAAGAGCTGACCACCAAGGAAGTACTTTGCTGCCCTCTTGAGGTTTTTCCTACCTTGGCTTGTGCACGTGGTCTCACTGTGGTCTCGTAAGTCTCTCCTTTTCCCCTGCGTTGCTGAGAATCCAAATGTGTTCCTCACACTGGGTAAGTCCTGGCTCTCTCCTCCAGGGCCACTGCAATAGTGTGGCAGGGAACCTCCCCCACAAGAGAGGAACAAGGACTGCCCCAGAGGGAAACGGAATCCTTGTTTAGGCCACCAAATTGTTGGAAACAGGTTTATAACATTGGGAAGAATCCACACTGAGACAATGAATCGCTCAGCAAGGCTAGTTTACTTTCTGCAGAAAGGGTGCAACTCACTGGCAGTTTTGCCGTGAGAGCACACCTGAACACAGGAGACAGGCACACTTACACCTTTCATAACCTGACACAATTGCCCCACTGCTGTGTCCAGTTTCCATAGGCTGGAATGGAACCTCACATTCTATGCTTGACCCGACTGGTAAAGAACTTGAAAATTTCCTGAATAGATAAGGGGGAAAGAAGGCTAGGAAGAAGACAAGGAAGAAAAGGAAGCTAGTCAGGAGCAGGTCAGGAGAGTTTGCAAATAAGGAATGGCATGCACCAGGGTTTGGAGCTTGCCCAGTTCTGTTCGGACATGCCAGAGTGAGTCAAGGTAGCTGATTTAAGACGTAACTGATTTAGAGAATATCTATACATGGGAATATGCTTATGCTCATAGTGGATAAGAGCCATAGAGCACATGGCCTTATAATGTAGTCTAAGATACAAGCTTTGAAGAAGAAGTTTCCCATCTTTCACACTGAATCTCTAGTTTGGTGTTTCTCACTTCAGATATTTCTTCCTAACTTCCTTCTTTTGGAATTCCCATTTTATGTACCTTTTGTAATTGTCACAGTTATTGGATAATCCATTCCGTTTTTTTTTCTCATTCTTTTTTCTATTTGCTTTTCAGTTTGAAAAGTTTTTGATTAACATATCTTTGAACTCACTGATTCTTTTCTCCATGTTGTTCAGTCTATGAATGGGTCCATCAGAAGTATTCTTCTTTTACTGTTACAGTGCGTTTCACCTCTAGCATTTTGTCATGCCACACTATGCCAAATGTCACACCCAGGGTCCAGTTCCAGTCCATGCTGAGGTCTAAAGGGAGTGGGTAGGTGGCAGATAGCTGAAAGAACAGTTAGAGGTGCTGTAGGCAGGTGAAATGTAGTTGTATTCAGCAGCTTTCTCATCAGCCGCTCTCACACTGTCCGCCTTTATCTCAGCTGTCTGCTCTAGCCCTGTGGCTCCTCTCAGCAGCCGGCTGGGTGACTTCTGCCAGCCCCACTGCCCTCACGTCTGCAGCTGCACTCTCTGGCCTGAAAGGCCACCTCTCCCTTACAGGGTCAGCAGCTTAACTCTTTCCCTCTGGGCACAAGTCATTTCCTGGCTCTCCACTGCCTGCCTTTAAGGTGACTGCATGAACCCCATGCACAGCATCAGCAGGGGAGTTATACTTTTTACAGACAATAGTGGCTTAGAGCTTAATGTGAGCTTACACAAACAAGTGGAGTTATACACCAGCACTCCAAACTCACTGAGTCACTCTGGCCCGGATGTCTGCCTTGGCCTATTCCTGACCAAAACATCCATGTACCTTACACATTTCCTTTTGATTCTTTCTCAGACTTTCATCTTTCTGCTTACATTACCCATTTTTTTCTTGTATGTTATCCACTTTATCCATTAGAGGCCTAAACATATCAATTATAATTATTTAAAATTTCTGGTGTGATAATTCTGAAATCTCAGCCATCTCTAGTCTGCTCATGAGGTTTGCTTTGTCTCTCAAGACTATTTTTGCCTTTCAGCATGTCTTGTAAATTTTTGTTGAAAGCTGGACCTGATGTATAGGTGAAAGAAACAGAGGTAAATAGACCTTCAGTTTATGCATCTGGGCAGCAGTTAAACTGTGTTTACTGTTTGTTGTAGTTGCATGTGTCAGCAGCTAAAGTTTTCTCTGGTGTCCTTTTTGTCTTTTCTGTTGTCTCTGAGTTTCCTTAGAGACTTCTTCTTAAATAGGATCTGAGGCTTGCAGTTCTTTTAGCTGTAATCCTCTGTTATTATACAGAAGCCCTATTAGTGTGGTGGTAATATATGTGGGAAAGGAAAGATTCCATAATTGTATGATTAGGTTTCTGTCTTTTAGTGAGCTTATGTCCTTGGGTTATGACCTTCACAAATGCTTGTCATTGATTCCCTTTCCCCAGCTTAGGTGAAACAGAAAAGTGAAAGGAGACTCGAGTTGTATATTTCCTTTTTCCCAGGTCAATTAGGCTGTGGCAAGACCCAGGTAGGTAGGATCTGGTTAAAGTTTCCTTTGAGGGCAGGCCTTTGCTAAGAACGGAGCATTCTGTTCTTAACAAAGTAACCATTTAAAAATGGTTACTTATCCCCTTCCCCTATAACAGATAGGATAAATTTTTCTCTGATATTTACCTTGAGAGCCTCCTGGAGTTTTTCTCTCTCAAGCTAGTTCCATGTTCAGTCTCTATCAATTAGCCAAATACCATTTAATTGTTTTTAATAGGCTCCTGCTGTGGCTTCTGATTTCAATAAGCTGTGGTTCTCAATATTTTGTCTCCCCAGTTTTCAGGGCAGTGGTTCGCCCTGTGACCTCAATTCTCTGATACATCAGTTAAGCATCACTGTTTTTTAGTTTGTTCAGCTTTACCTTGTGACGACAGAGTGATGGCTTCCAAACTTTTTACATGTCAGACCAGAAACCAGAAGTTTCCAAATTTTCAGCTTTGTAATCTATCTGCCTACCTATTCTGACCTGAGATATATGTTGGAAATGATTTTTTTAACAGTTTGTAATTTTCTTTATTGTCTATAGTGTTTTAATTATAATTTTAAGTAATTAAATTTATAGACTTTTAATCATATTACATCTAGATTTTGAATCATATTTAGAAAGATTTTAACCACTCGAATTAAAAATAAATTTGTCAATATTCTATCTTAGAAATATGAATGGCTTTATTTTTATCTTCAGAGATATGATTCATTTGGAGTTTATTCTGGTGTGTGATTTGAGGTATGGAATTAATTTTTATCTTTTCCAAAACGACTATTCTGTTGTTTTAATACAAATTATTAAGTAATTCACCTTTAATTGAGTGAATTGAGATTCAGTCTATTCCTATACTAAGTTTCCAGATGTGCTTAGGTCTATTTCTGGATTTTGTGTTCTGTTCCATTAGTCTGCCTGCCTAGTCATATGTGAGTACCATCTGTTTTAATTACAGAGGATTTGGTGTATATTTTAATTTCTGGTAGGGCTAGTCCTGCCTTACTGCTTTGTTTAGTGTTTGCCTAATTGTTATTCCTTGATTTTTTTTCATATAACTTTTAAATGAACTGCAATCTCCAGAAGACAGCTATTTTATTAATATAAGATTAAATTTATGTTAAAATTTTTGTGATGTTGAATCATCTTGTTAAAAAACAAGAAGTCTTTTTCCATTTGTTCAAATCCATATTGGATCTCTCAGGGATCTTTTCAGGTTTACCTTTTATAGTTTTTGCTTATTTCTTTTCTGTAACTTTATGGAGGTATAATTGGAATTCAATAAACTACGCCTATTTAAATATACAATTTGAACAATTTTGACATGTACAGATCTGTAAACTAAGACCAGAATCAAAATATAAAACAATTCCATTACCCCCCCAAAATGTCTTCATGCCTATCTATAATTTATCTATTCTTGCACCCTGGTACCCAGGAATCTCCAATCTACTTTCTGTAACTGCACATTACTTTCCATTTTCTAGATTTACATGAATAAAATTATATAGTTTATACCCTTTTGTTGGCCAGGCTTCTTTTACATAATTTTGAGATTCTCCCATGTTGTTACATGTATCATAGTTTGTTCACTTTTATTATTGAGTAACATTTCATTGTTTAGATATACCAGAATTTGTTTATCCATTCACCTGTTAATCATTTGAGTTGTTTTTAGTTATTGGCTATTACAAATAAAGGTGCTATAAACATAAGCATATAAGACTTGGTGTGGGCGTGTTTTTATTTATTTTTTTCTTGAGTCAGTACCTTGAAGTGGAATGGATTAGCCTTATGCTGGGTGTGTATCCAACTTTTTCATAAATTGCTAAACTGTTTTCTAAAGTGGTTCTACTATTTTGCACTTTCACCAGCAGAATTTGAGACTTCTACTTTCTTCACATTTTGCCAACTGTTGGTATAGTCAGTTTTGTCAGTTTTAGTCTTTTTAGTGGGTGTATAGTAAAATCTCATCGCGGTTTTAATTTGGATTTTCAGAATGACTAGTGATGATTATCTTTTCATGAGCTTGTTTTTGGTATGTCTTCATTTATACCGTGTCCATTCAAATCGTTTGTCTATTAGTGGTGGAAGTGGGAGCAGGAAGTGTTTATCTTACTATTATTAAGTTGTATGAGTTCTTTATGTATTCTGAATATAAGTCCTTTGTCTGCTATATGTATTCTAAATATATTCTCCCATATTATGAGTTGCCCTTTATTTCCCCCTTAATTATAATTTTCAAAGAACACAAGTTTTTAATTTTGGAGATGTGCACATTATTTTTATGTGCACATTATTTTATACAAATACTAAATTGTCATTACAATAAATTTTGAAATTGGATAGAAAATGTGTAACAACTTTGTTCTTTTCTTAAATATTTTTTTGGTTATTCCATGTGCATTACATTTACCAATAAATTTTAGAAATAGCCTGTCAACTTCTACAAAAAAAAAAAAAAAAACTACTGAGATTGGTATTGCATATAAATCAACTTGGGAATAATTGTCAATTAAATAATTGGCCAAATATAGACTTCTGTGTTGAAAATTATTTTCCTTCAGCGCTATAAAGATGCAGCTCCAGTGTTTCCTAGCCTCCCTAGTTTATATTGAGAAATTTGTGGTCATTTGGAATCATTATTCCCCTGAGTGTAATATATTATTTTGGAGCTGCTTTCAAAAGTTTTTATATGTCTTTGTTTTTTCAGCAGTTTGATTATTATGTCTAGGCATGTTATTTTTCCTTTAGTTGTGTCATATCCTCTTTAGGGTTCAGTAAGATTCTTGAATATGTAAATTTATGTCTTTCATCATATTTGATCATTTTCAGCCATTATTTCATCTGCCACATAATTTCTTTTTCTTTGGCACTTCAATAGCATGTTATTTAGACTTTTGATATTCATCTACAGGTCACAATGGCTCTGTTTATTTGTTTTTATTCTTTTCTCTTCTTCTTTATGTTGGACGGTTTCTATTGACATACCTTTCACTGACTCATGTATCATTTTCATGCCTTAATTGAGGTCTTTTGATAAATGTTTTAATTTCAGAAAATATATTTTTCAAGTCTTATGTTTCTATTCAGTTCATTTTCATAGGCTGTAGTTCTTTGCTGAGAAATTCTATTTTTTATTTCTTTTAAGTGTATTTTCCATGACCTCATGTGGTATAGTTATAAAAGCTGCTTTAAAATCTTTATCTCATATTTTAAACTCCAAGACATTTTATGGTTAGTGCCTGTAGATTGTCTTCTCCCTTGAGAATTGATTAAATTTTCTGAGTAGTTTCTGATTGTGTTCTGTACCTTATAGAAAATTACACTGTATAGCCTCTGGGACCTGTATAATCCTCTGGTGAGTTTGGTAACTCTTTTAAGCAGGCAGTCAACTCATTTAGGGTCAGACCCCATGTACGGTCTCACTTTCTCTTAGTCGTTGTTCACCTATCAGTTGAGCTCTGAAGGTTTTGCTGTGCTGGTTTGGGTCTGTCCCATACATGCATAACTCAGGGGTGTGACAAAGATCTGTAGGTTTATATGAATCATTAGGGGATTCGTTCTGAAACTCTTTCTGATCTGGGATTTCTTCCTTACCCTCCAGTCCCCATGATTTCTTTTTCCTGATTCCTGTAACCAGAAAAACAAGGTTGTTGGAGTTTCAGCACCCTGTCCTAATCACCTTGCAGCTTTGCGACTAGGGTCTGTGCTCAAGGAAGAGCCTAGCATGGGAGGCAGAAAGCAAACTGGGAAAGTTGCTTAGTATGGTCTCTTCTTCAAGTTTTAGTTTCCCTCCACAATCTTTTTGCTTTTGTTTAGCTTTAGGGCCCTAAGTAATTTTTGGTATTTTGTCCAGGGTTTCTAGTTGTGTTCAGCTGCAGTAGTAGGCTGTAGAGGACTTAAACCACCACAGCAGAATTGGAATCACTATGCTTATTTTTTTTTAAGCTTATTCTGAAGTATTTTATTTTTAAATTGTTGCTAAAATAAAATGGGTTTTTCTTCCATTATATAATTACATCTTTTAACTGGTTATTACTAGTATATCTGAAGGCTTTTATTAGCATATATTATTTTTGTATCTTCCTACCTTATTTGTGTTAGTTTTATCAATGATTGTTTTGAGTTTTATAGTTATTTCATCTTTGCCTCTCCAAAAAGATATAGTTTTCCTTGTTTTCCAACTTTCATGTCTCTAATCATTTTATCTTATCTAATTTTATTTACTAATACCTGTAATACATTGTTAAATGATGGAAAAAATAGTGGGCATCTTTAATTTATTCTTGACTTTGGTTAGATTACCACTAAAGTATCTCTGTTAAGTGGAAATATGGCTTTAGAACTGAGTTATAAATATTTAGTGTTAAAGAAAGAACCAATTCTTATTTTACTGAGTATATTTTTTAAAAATAGGAATGGGTGTTATAGAAAGAGTCATGTTATATTCCATTTGGTATTAATGGTAGTGAACAGTATTATGAGATTTCTAATATTAAAACATCTTGAAATAAATCACATTTGATCATAGTCTATCTTATTAATATACCATTGGAATATGTTTGCTGATATTTTATTTTGAATTTTAGCATTAATATTCAAAATGAGACTGTTTTATAACTTTTATTTTTATATGTGATTTTGACATCAATATTACACGTTTAATTAAAGTAATTTAGAATTTCTCCTTTTTCTATGCTCAGGTGCAAAGATGTTCAAATATCTCTGTGACTGTATCTTGACCTTGATTTTCTCCTTTCTTTGGGGTAATTGTTATTTCATTGATTTTTCCTGTGAAAAATTGTCTTAAGCCTTTTAACTCTACTGAGGTGAATTTTAGTACATTATATTTTTCTAGGATGCTATCCAGTTATTTAATTTTTCAAATATATTTGTATAGAGATAAACAAAATACTCTGTAAGAACCTTTTAAAATTTACTTTGTTTCAAGGTTATTTTCCCCATTTATTTTTTTATTTTATATATCTGTGCTTTCTCCTCTTTTCTGAGTTAGATTAGGTAGTGGTTTATCTAGTTTGTTAATTATTCCCCAAGAACAAGCATTTTTATTGATTAATCAATTTTGTTATATTTTTGCTTCCTGTTTTATTAATTTCTACTTCTATATTTTACAAAATTTCTTTCTTCTGCTTCCCCCATCCCCTACCTACTTTTTATCTAAGTATCATAAGTACGTAGAGCTATGCATTTTCCTACAGTCACTGCTTTAATTGTATCTTGTAAATGTCTTTGGAAGAGTTCATAAATATTTGCTGAGTTTCCCCTCTGTATCAAACTGTTTCCCTATGGGCTTGGTACTTTAAAAACAGCCTCCCTACGTATAACACTCTGGGCTCACATTTTCTATTCGTGAGTTTCTTAAAATTGTTCTTCCACAGTTTTCTTGCTTCGTATGCTGTTTTATGATCTTATTTCCTTTGTAAGTGATTTGGCCTTTTTTTACTTGGATGCCCAGAAGATTGCTTGTATATATTTAAGTTCTAATAGGTCTATTATACTGTGTCTTAGATGTATGTCAATATATTACATTGACCATTCTGGGTTAGTTTTCTCAGGTAAACAAATATATCCAAGTTTTCCTTTATTTATAGAAAGTTTTACTGGATTATGGTTTAATAATTAGTTCTCTTGTTTCATTGTTTTTGTTTTTCTTGTCATAAACCTAAATGACAATGCCCAATTTTCTTTCTCTCTGATGGTTTTCACCTTCTTTATTTTGTTTTCATTTTTTTGGAATTTTTCATACATTTTAAAACTTCTTATACTTTCAGAGAAATCAATTTTCTCTTGAGTACTTTGAAATTATTCTTCCTATATAAGATGTTTTTGCCTTTTTCTTTAATTTCTCTCCTGGGTTCTATCCATTTTTTTTTTCATATATTACTTTATGTAATTCTGCTTTTCTGATTTAACATTTTTTCTTTTTGTAAAATGTTTAAAATATTGAATTCAGGGTGGGGTGTGATGTTACATATTGTTTTCAGAGCTGACAACTAAATTTGGGTTCCAGTACAAGTGTGGCTAGCTAAGGGGAAATAAAGGGGAGCTGGATATAATTGTTTACAAGGTGGCTTTCATGGGATACATCTTTTACCTGGCAGACAGCCTAGTGTCTAGTTGTCTAACCTGTGGCTGGGAAGATTCCTCACACAGGAGATGTGTTTATCCTGGCAGATGCCCTTTTGTCTCTTGTGTCACCTGTGTTCAGTTTATGCCTGCCTGCCTATTGTTCTGGTTCTGGAAGCTCAACTTTGTGCTTTCCTGTCCCATGTCAGGGAAAGATAGGCCTGGCGTAGCCCCTGATTCTCCAGATGGAAGGTGGAAATTCAATACTCCATCACAAAAGAAAAAAATTAAAATATTTCACTTACAGATCTTGGGCAAGGAAGGTGTTGGGGGGAGTCCTCTGTCCTAGGATCATGCGAGGCCAAACTGAAGGAGCCTGGCAGAGAAAGAGAGAGAGCGCATGTGATAACTAGTATTATGTATAAGGGAATACAGTGTGGGTTATTTTAAATTCTTAGGCAAATATCTGGATGATTCATTTAAAAGAAAACAGTGGAAGAGTGGGTAGTCTAAGTTCCTATCTCTGGCCACTGGCTCGAGCCATTAGGTGCAGTGAAGAAAAGGAAATGGTCAAGGGTGACAGCCTTGCTTCTACAAAATGGATGCCAAGCCAATATAAAATTATAATAATTTGCTACACAGATCTGTGCTTTGTAGTTAGTTTCAGTAGGGGAGAATTTTCATCAGTAGAAACGTTTTTCTTCTCATATTTTTTTTTCCATCTTGTAGCAGTTTTTATGGCTATTGCCAGAAAATGAATGAAAAATGAATTTTTCATTCATTCCCAGTGAATGGCAGACAGAGAGAGAGAGAGAGAGCGAGCATGTGGCAACTTGCAATATGTATACTGGAATACAGTGTGGACCATTTTAAGTTCTTAATCAAATATGTCTTAGTCTTTTCTGATCAGCCATAATGTGAAGAGGTGCAGAGTTTGGGAAGTTTACTACGTTTCTTGCTTTAAGAGAGCTTTCTTCTGTTGAATTGTTAATACAATTTTTAAAAAATTAATGGAACTGTTTTGAGACAGAGGAAGAACTAGTTTGTTTTTGTAAATCTCGGGATTCTTTTGTTTCTGTAGGATCTTTAATTTCCATTGCTGACTTCCTTCTTTCCCTTTATCACTAAGTCTTCAAAGAATGCCTCTCCTTTCCAGATTGCCTCCTTTCCCCAGAAATTATATCTTACCAAGAATTCCAAAATTTATCTTTCACCCTTTAAGCCATTTCCTTTTGATGACTCAGAGGCTATGTTCTAAGACATGTTCTAGATGTGTTTCCATTAAGGATGGGATTCTTACCATGGGTGATTTTTTCTATGTTCTGCTAAGCTAGTCTCTCATTCACATTACACTTTTCCTTGCATAAGCTGCCTTTGGAATATTTTGCAACATTTATTACCCTATACACCTGTAATTTGATGCATTACATTGTCTCTAGTTATGCTGTAAGAATCCATGGTAGATGGTTTAATTTACTCTCCATGTGGATCTGTATACTTTTTTGACAATGTACAGGGATATTTAAGAAACTGCAATCGTCCTACAGGAACTCGAAAGTCTATAATTGTATCCTTGGTTTCCTTTTGATTCAGTGGTTTTACAGAAGTTGCTCCCTGACCCCCCAGCCCCCATGTCTCTGTATTTAAATTTGTATTGATTGTCATATTTATTATTTAAATACATAAATTGGCACATGGCTATTTGGCATCAAACTTACATATACACACACACAATTACATTATATATGTCATGTATATATAATGTGATTAGCTTCAGTGTTCATAATGTTTTTATACCATTATTTTCCCCATTTCTTAACTATTTTATTCTCCTAAGTTAGTTAAAATGTTTTAAAACAGATTTCTCAGGCACAGTGAATAGGTTATTTTACAAACTCTTGCATATCTAAAAGATTGCTTTTCTGTTGCCTTCACACCCGAATGACAACATTGTCTAACTCAAATTCTTGGGTCACGGATTTTCCATGGCTTTATGATTTTCAGGTGCTCAAAGAAGTTTAAGGTTCATCTGGTTCTTTCTTTTGTAAATATCTTTTTGTTGTTGTTTTTTATTTTGTTATCTGTGGTTTAAGTATCAATGTTATACTCACTTGATAAAATGAATTTAGTAGATTCCCTTTTGATTCTATCTTGGTGAACATTTTAAACAGCATTAAAGTTATACTTGCCTGAGAGCTATAGTAGAATTTTTTTGTGATACTACATGAGAACTAGTGCATTTTAAAAAATTAGCTCTGTAACATCTTCATATATTTCTTCTATGGCAGTTGATCTGTTTATATTTTCTGTCATTTAGGTCAGTGTTGGGTATTCATGATTTCCTAGAAAAATCACCTATTTTATCCTAAAATGTATTTTCTTAAAGCTAATAAAATCATCCTTGTAGCATTAAATCTGTCCTATGTCCCACTTTTTCGTGACTTAGTAACCTATAAATCTATCTATGTAAATGATAATATCTATATAAAGAAATAATAAAATATTGCTATTTTCATGATTATTAGAGAATCAGCTCTTGGATTTATTAGTGCTACCAATTTCTGATTTTGATTTTATTAATTCCTAGTCATTTACTTAGGTTTGTTTAGTTTTTTTTCTTTGTTTTTTGGTGGATTTTTGGCAATTCCGTTTTCTGATTTATTCATTAGATTCTTATTTTCACATTTTCTGGGCATACAAGGTCTATATTCTGTTCTGGATTATTTCTTTATATTTGCTTTAGGTTCAGATGTATAGCTAAATGATTTAAATTCTCATTGCCACACCTTCAGCATTTGATTTTGTTTGGCTAAAGCTTTCTTAATGTATTCAAGCATTTGTAACTCCAGCTTAAGGGATCTCAGCCCTAGCATATTCCATATGATTTGTCATTTACCCTTATATCCTAATAAAACATTAGGCAGGTATGAAATCTTTGGATTAAACTTTCTTCCCTTGAGAATTTTATAGCAACATTTAGCGTCAAAAGTTGCTGTGAAAAAGTCTGAACTTAATCTTTTTTTTCATAACAAATGATTAGCTTTAAATTCAGTCTCCTTTTCTTACCTTTGAAGGTGATAATTTTACCAGAATATATTTTTTAGTGTTGATAAGTGTGTAAACACTCTTTCCACGATGAAGTATGCCCTTACAAGCTAAAAATGAATGGTTTTATTAAAATTGGCAAAATCATGAATATTTTTATTATTTATTTATTTTTAAAATTATAGATTCAGGGGGTAACATGTACAAGTTTGTCATGTGGGTATATTGCATAATGTTGGGGTTTGGGCTTCTAATTAACCCATCATCAGATGAGTATAGTATTCAACAGGAAGTTTGTCAAACCTCACCCTCTTCCTTCTTTCCCCATTTTTGGGCCCTCAGTGTTTATTGTTTCCATCGTTAGGTACATATTCCCCCATTGTTTAACTCTCACTTATAAGTGAGAGCATACAGTATTTGATTTTATTTCTGTGTTAATTCACTTAGGATAATGGCCACCAGCTACAACCACGTTGTTGCAAAGCACATGATTTGATTCTTTCTTACGGCTGGGTGGTATTCTATGGTGTGTATGTACTTCATTTAAAAAATCTAGTCCACCATTGATGGACATCTTGATTGACTCCATGTCTTTACTATTGTGCATAGCAATATTCTCCCTTAATTTCATTGTTTGCCCAAAAGTCATTCAGGAAAAAGTTGTTTGGTTTCCATGAACTTGTATGGTTTTGAGAGTTTCTCTATTGGTTTCTAATTTTATTTCACTGTGGTCTGTGAAGATGATTGACATGATTTCAATTTTTTCAATTCATTGAGAAGGCAACTCTACAGCTTTTCTGTCTTCTCTTGCCAGATTCTGCTGGTCTGTGTAGGGAGGGGGAGTAGGGCTCCACTCTCTTTTAAGCCCAAGTGGCATGGGCTCACTTTCACAAGGGTGTAGCCACTGGGAAAAGCATAAAACGTCTTTACTCGGAGTGCAGATTTGCTGACCCTCAACACAAAGAACCACTGCTGCATTCACAGCAGTGTAATGTGACGGTAGTAGATGACTCCCTCTTCCATGTCCCTTCCTAGACATTGATACTCGCCCTTCCACAATTGGTGCTGGCCATTTCCGTTGTCCCAAAGGAGGATTTAGTGGTCTATGCCCCACTTCCCTTAGGGGATGCCCACTCTGAGAGTTAGATCTCCAGGTAACTGAGGATCCACCAGTCCCCTTTGCTTGTCTATCAAAGTGGGCTGTGGAGTATATTTGCAGGACATCTGGTGGTGTGCTGACTCAAAGGCAGAGACTCCCTGGCAGGGCAGTGACCCACATTGGATGTACACTCAGTATGGTGCCCACCTTCTCAGGTTGGCTCTGAGGAGAGTGTGTGTACATTTGCACAGGTTGGCTGCCTGGTACCTGTCCCCAGAAATTTCCCAAATTATCACTGATAGCAATACCTTGGGCCACAAGGGCAGAGGGTCTCCTTAGCAGTTTGGCAGTAAGCAGATTGTCAGAGTGGTGAGGCAAGCCGGAAGCACTTCCATCGATCTGTTCTGTGGGGTCTTGGTTCCTTGGGGGCCAATCTCTACCAGACTCTTGCTGCTTTCCATTTTTGTACCCTAGCTTCTTCCTGAGGGCACTCCAACAGGTCTTGGCTCTCTTCTCTCAATTTTCAGTTTTTTTGTTTGTTTGTTTTTGAGACAGAGTCTTACTCTGTCTCCCAGGCTGGAGTGCAGTGGCACAATCTCGGCTCACTACAACCTCTACCTCTCAGGTTCAAGCAATTCTCCTGCCTCAGCCTCCCAAGAAGCTGGGATTACAGGTGTGCACCACCATACCTGGCTAATTTTTGTATTTTTAGTAGAGACAAGGTTTCACCATGTTAGCCAGGCTGGTCTCAAACACTTGACCTCAAATGATCCACCTGCATCACCCTCCCCAAGTGCTGGGATTATAGGCATGAACGACCACATCCTGCCTCTTTCCTCAATTTTGTGTTCAGAACTTGTTCATTCACCAGTAACTTTGATCTTTCTGAGGAGAACTAACATCCAGAGTCCCTAGTCAGCCATCTTGAAAAAAGCCAAAAATACAAAAATTTAAAAATATTTTTTGTCCTATTATTTTAGATCTTTTTTGCAGGGTGGGGTGGAAAGAGAGGGCACAGGAGAAGACATCAATTATATTTATGTTGTGTTTTCTTTGTCCAACGTCCATATAGATAATGTTCTAACACTTTTTAATTTTTTTTTTTTTTAAATTTTACTTTAAGTTCTGGGATACATGTGCAGAACGTGCAGGTTTGTTACACAGGCATACATGTGCCATGGTGGTTCGCTGTACCTATTGATCTGCCATCTAAGTTCCCTCCCCTCACCTCCACCCCTACAACAGGCCCTGTTGTTTGTTGTTCCTTTCCCTGTGTCCATGTGTTCTCATTGTTCAACTCCCACTTATGAGTGAGAACATATGGTGTTTGGTTTTCTATTCCTGTGTTAGTTTGCTAAGGATGATGGCTTCCAGATTCATCCGAGTCCCTGCAAAGGACATGAACTTACTCCTTTTTATGGCTGCATAGTATTCCATGGTGTATATGTAACACATTTTCTTTATCTAGTCTATCATTGACGGGCATTTGGGTTGGTTCCATGACTTTGCTATTGTAAACAGTGCTGCAATCAACATATGTGTGCATGTATCTTTATAGTAGAATGATTGATATTCCTTTTGGTATATACCCAGCCATGAGACTGATGGATCAAACAGTATTTCTGGTTATAGATCCTCGAGGAATCACCATAGTGTCTTCCACAATGGTTGAACTAATTTTAATTCCCACCAAAAATGTAAATAAGACTTTTTATTTTATTTTGCTTCTTTCCTCAAGCCTGTCATTTGTATCCTTTACTGTGTTTTCTACAGTTTCTAATTTCTGCTTCTAATTTGTCCTTTACTTCTGTTATAGTTTACGTTAGTTTTTGTTACTTCTTTTGTTGCTTTCTCATATCTTCCGTCTTAGAGAGAATTTTTAAAAGGTAATTAAGGTCCTGATTATTTATTTATTTATTTTGAGATGGAGTCTCGCTCTGTCACCAGGCTGGAGTGCAGTGGTGCCATCTTGGCTCACTACAACCTCTGACTCCTTGGTTTAAGCAATTCTCCTGCCTCAGCCTCCCAAGTACCTGGTATTACAGGCATGTGCCACCATGCCCAGCTAATTTTTGTATTTTTAGTAGAGACGGAGCTTCACCATGTTGGCCAGGATGGTCTTGATCTCCTGACCTTGTGATCTGCCTGCCTCAGCCTCCCAAAGTGCTTGGATTACTGGCATGTGCCACCGTGCCCGACCTAATCTTTATTTTTATGAGAGTATATTTGCCTACAATATTATGTGCTCCATCAAAAATTTTTAGAATGAGTGTATTTTATCTGTCAATTATTTCTATATTTCTTTCCTTTGTTTATTTGTAGTGCCTTTGTCATAGTTCCATGTTCTTTTGATTTTATTACAATTCATATTTGAGTGAAGTAAGGACTTCTTAGACTTGGAATTCACTGTGAAGCTTCCTATGAGTTAGGAATAAAGACTATGTTTTAAGCTTGTGGAAATTCTCCTTATGACCGTGTGTGTGTGTGTGTGTGTGTGTGTGTGTGTGTGTGTGTGTTGTGTGTGTCTGTGTGTGTGTTTGACTTCTTTCTGCCTTTACTTTTCCTAACACACTGAATTAACCTGGCAGTGTGACTCACAATATGCAAAATATTGTATTCCCTGCCTTGCTGACAAATATCTTTCAGCAAATATGGCCTCTCTGTGTTATTTCTTACTTACCCTTGATTTATCTGTTGCTTGAAATATTGTAGCAAAATGAGTCTAGAGAAGTGATTGCTACCAGGCAATACTCTTATTCTCATTAATTCAAACCAGGGCTCATTAGTTAGGAGTACGCTTATTTTGGAGATCTGTGCCCTGACAGGTTTGTCTGATATTTATAGACATGAGCATATGTTCTACATTTCTTTCATGAGTCTGTTGGACTTTATTCAGTATCTCTTTCTCAGAAATTTTGATAAGTTATAGTTATTTCTTGGTTTTGTTGAAAATGAAGATAGTACTCTTACTGATTATTTTCTTTGAGTTTTGTGTGATATCTACGAATGGAAAGGAGAAATCTTTTACTGACAGTTGAAACTGGGTGTACTCTCCTTTCACAATATTTTGAAGAGTCAAAGGAAAGACAAAATAAATCCAAAGCAAACAAAAATAAAATTTTAATCGGTTTATTATAGAAAATCATATTAAGAGTTTTTTCCTTGTGAATCTTCACAATACTCTCTTTATTCCTGCATTTTTATGGGTCTAATGTTGGTCTTTCTTCCACTTGCTGACAGAGGAAATTTTAATCAAATAATTTTAGAATTTGCATCTAGAAGGATTGACACTATATTCTAGGTCTCCACCACCGTCTTCTAGGGGTCTGAAAAATTATCTTTCTTATACAAACTTTAAGTTTGGTCTCTGTCCTTGTTAGAAAGCAGGTGTCTACTGCAAGTTTTCTGGATCTTTTCTTGCTCTGTCAGATTCTATCACTAAACAAAAGGGTATGATGCAATTTATAATTTTTTAAACAGTGGAATTACATGAAGTACTATCACTTCCTACTTGCACTTCTAATAGTCTTCTTGTCTCTATCTAGGTCTGGAGGATTAAATATGCTATGTTTCAATGAATCTCTTCTTGTTCATATATACTTTCTTTTGTGCCACCTTCTGAAAATTACCATTTTGAAATGATATAATAAAACCAGTATGATACAAATAAATGTGGAGAGGGCAAGGCCTTGGCTCTATTTGGTTTCTCTCGAGTTGGAGAATGGGTGTTTGTTCACTGTTAGTACATCTTAACTATTTCAGAGTTACGCACTTACAGAGAAGGTGAATAAAAGTTTTTTTCCCCAACTTTACTGGGTCCATCTGGCCTGTTCTGGTTCAGATATTAAAGCATGTGTTGTGCATGTACTTTTTGATTTTATTCCCATGGCTGACGCAATTAGTTGAAATTTGGCATATGGTCTTCTGTTATCTTAAATTTACAGTGATGTTGCGAGCTAAAAAAAAAAAAAGCTTTTGGCTGGACGCAGTGGCTCATGCCTATAATCCCATCACTTTGGGATGCTGATGTGGGCAGATCACCTGAGGTCAGGAGTTCGAGACCAGCCTGACCAACACGGAGAAACCCCATCTCTGCTAAAAATACAAAATTAGCTGGGCATGGTGGTGCATGCCTATTATCCCCGCTACTGGGGGAGGCTGAGGGAGGAGAATTGCTTGAACCTGGGAGGCGGAGGTTGTGGTGAGCCAAGATCGCACCATTGCATTCCAGCCTGGGCAACAAGAGTGAAACTCTGTCTCAAAAAAAAAAAAAAAAAAAAAAAAAAAAGAAAAGAAAAAAAAAGCTCTTTTATATTTTTAGGAATATTTTAATAGGAATTTGAGAGAGCTATCATAAGCATTTCAAGTCGGCCGTCATATTAACTTTGATATTCACACAATGAAGCCACTCCTTAAATGCATTGAGAGCAGGGCTTCATATATATATATAATTTCCAGGGCTCTTTACTAAGTGCCCAATAAGCACATTTTTATCTAGAACTGAATGAAATAAAAGTTAAGCTCTTCTAGGTTTTTACTCTAGTATACTAATTATGAACTTTATATTAACCTAGCTCTGGATACCACAAGTACAAGTAAGTGATAAAACTAACATGTGAAAAAAATATATACTTCAAAATTTTTGTTAACTTTACAAATATTATTCTATTTGAAATTTCCAATGTTTTTAAAGAAAAAAAACTTGATGTAGCTAAATGTGACTTTAAAAAGAATTAGAAGTTGTACTGCTAACTATTAATAAAGTTTCCTTTAGTTCAATGTACCAAACTGCTCACAATACATAGTGAAACATTCAGCTTGGTTACATTATTAAATAACCAATTAGTTACAAAAATTTCCACCATTGTCAAGAGACACACAGGGGTTAATCATCCACATATCATCCAGTTTACTCCAGGAATTATTTACTTTACTTAACAGTCTTTGCTACTTTATTCATCAGTATTAGTATTTACTTATTAACAGCAGTATCTATATATTGCCTAATGATAATTAGTATTATAGAGTCTATTTTTTCCTTTTATTTTAGTTGACACGTGATAATTATATACATATATGGGATACAGGGGGACACTGATACATGTATAAAATATGTTAAGATCAAACCAGGGTAACAGGCATACCCATCACCTCAAATATTTATCATTTCTTTGTGTTGTGAGCACTCAAAGTCTACTCTGCAACACTGAGGATAAATATGGTTAACTATAATTTATTGTATAGTGTCTACTTTAGACTGGTACATTCTGAAACATCATCACAGACCCATGCCTTTGAACTAGATTCTAAGTACTCCTTCACTTCTGTGTCCATTGCAATGACTACTGGACACAGAGCATGCTGTAAGGGTTAATCTAGAAGTATGTTTTAATGGATGGAATATGAAATTTAGAGTTAGAAGACCTGAGTTTGTGTTTCAGGCTCTGCCATTTATGAGCTGTATGACTTTGGCCATGCCATTCTCTCTCTTTCTTATTTCAGAAAAGTATGTGAATCAGTTAAATTTATTTGAATAAGATTGGTAAACTATAAATATGCCATAACATGGTAAGCTGTATTGATTGCGTGTAGTGTTTCTTCAGATAGGTGGCATTCAATTAGGACCAGAGCCAGATCAACTGGGCAACTGACTGGACCACTAAAATGGACCCCTTAACATACAATATTAAGAGATAAAGAAAAGTTTATTTATCAGAACTCCTAGAAGTGGATATGCATGTGTTTGCAAGCAGCATTTTGATAAGCCACTTAGGATGGAGGAATAGACCCTGAAAGGATATGCTCAAGTATCAACAGATGGTACCTAAAATGCTTTCTAAGGAAGGTTAAGCAGGTTAACTCCAGCATTCTGTTTTGTCAAGTGGAGGACAGAATCTGGAACTGCCAACGGGGCCTTCTTTTTCTTTCCTTCCTTCAACACACCTGAGATATCTCTAAATAAATACTGAACTATGATATAGAAAAATATCAGCTTAAAGGGGTTACTATATCAATAGTCTATCTGGAGCAAGCACAGGATGTGATCTGGTCATCAACACAATATTAAAATTTTGTAGTGACATTGGAGTTGCAGTAAATAAGAGCTAAGTGTTTTCATTGCTAAGTTCTTGAATATCTTCATCTCCTAGCATTACTCGTTCTGACTTAGATTTCTGTGGTTCAGCTTCTACTTACTGATCAAAATCTAAATCTGTCAGGTTTCTTGTGAACATACAGCCCCTGAAATACCCAAAGGTGGCTTCCTGCTTTATTTTTTATAAAGAAGTTTCTCATCACCTCTCCATGCTAGGGTCAAGTTTCTACATTTGTGGGTCTGCCCAGTCCCTAGGAATTAAATTAGCCATATTCTGTCTTTCAGGGATGGTTTTATGAAATGCTGATTATTTTGCCTTATAAGCCATGCCTGGTATGTGTAGGTAAGAAGTATAGACCACAGTTGATGTGGTTTGAATGTTTGTCTCCTAGAAATCTTATGTTGAAATGTGGCTGCCAGTGCTGAAGGTGAGGCCTAGTAGGAGGTATTGTATCGTGGGGGCAGATCCCTCATAAATGGCTTAGCACCATCCCCTTGGTTATCAGTGAGTTCTTGCTCTGTTAGTTCACACAAAATCTAGCTGTTTAAGAGAGTCTGGGACCTCCCCACTGTCCCCTGTCCTGTGCCCCCGTCCCCTCCCTCTTGTTCCATTTCTTACCATGTTAGATGTCTACTCCTTTGCTTCACCATCTGCCATGAGTAAAAGCTCCATGAGGCCTCACCAGAAGCCAAGCAGATGCTGGCACCATGCTTGGCTGCACAGCCTGCAGAACTGAGCCAGTTAAATCTCTTTTCTTTATAAACTACCCAGCCTTAGGCATTTCTTTATAGCAATGCAAGAACAGACTAACACAACAATAGACGCCACTGCTTGGGTCTAAGCATTGCTTTTTTTTATTACTAAAATTCAAGAGATAATTTATAAAAGCTGACAATATTACGTTAGTTTCCCTGAAAATTGTTTTGATTCTGTGGACCTCAGAGCAAGCCCTTTTTAGAACAGAAACTATTTGTTTATACAGTCTGGCTTGGAGGATGATTTATTATATAGTCATCTGAGAAAACTGCAACTCAGGCAATTTAGGACTTTTAACTTTTTTTAAACCTCCAATAGCAATGAGATACGTTTCCAGACAAAAGCAATGTCTCTTGCTGAATAATCCACTTGTTATTTATCTTTATGCTTTTGGGAGACAGTGCTAAGTCAGCTAAGGACATCTCCAAAAGGGTGTTATTATTAATAGAAATTAAGCGGTGTACCACACAGAATATATTTTCTTCAATTAAATTCCAAATGAGATGGAAAATCATTCAATAATCCTAGAGCTGATATCTGATTTAAGATATTTTTCTACATATAATTTAATTTAATCTTGGCTTTGTATGAAATTTATAAAATTTCAACAAGATTAAGACATAGATGCTGGTATTAATTTGCTTAATACAACCTAATCCTTTTGGTCTTGCTTATGGTCTGAGAAGCGTCTCAGGACCTTGACCTCTTTTTGCTCATGGTTTTAAGGCTTTGGGAGGATATAGGTGATACACATAAGGGTGAAGCCATAAGCTGTAATATAAACTATATAAATGCAAATCTGTCACTTTTTTGCTTAAAATGATCCTAAGGCTCATCCAATTCAAATTGTTTAATATGCAACATATACCCACCATGATACAACTCTTGATCACTTTTTAAATTTTATCATTGATCAATCCTTCCCAACTTCCCCTTCAAGATACACATACATGTACAAACATGGGCACACACACCCCCTACTGCAGCTTCTCAAGAATATTTTGTTCCCTCATGCTTCTTAATTTTGTCCTGCTGTTTTCTCTGTCCAAAATGTTTTTTCTCCCTTATTTGCCTGACCAATTTATTTATATTTAAAGACTCATCTCTCTGCTTTAGCATCACTTCCCAAGTCTGCCCCTTCTTTGTGTTTCCTTATTACTCGATTCATATCATTAGCATTCATCATCCTGCTTATAATTGTTGTTTTATTCATCTATCTCCTCCAACTAAACTGTGAGCTCCTTATTAAGGTAGTATCATTACATTTTCTTGCTATATTCTGAGATCCAAGGTAGTATCTGGGCTGCAGAAGGCATCCAAAATCTGTTTAGATGGGTGAATGAATGAATGCGTCAACTAATCATACAACTGATCAATGAAGAGTGACTATGTAAGACTAGTAGCTAGTCACTGGCCATCTTCTGCTCTGTGTAAAAGATTAGAATAGGAAAGAGACTGAAATTAGAGCTCAAAGCAATTTCAGGGAGGGAATTGTAAGTTCAGAGCACCATAGCTTTGCTTTCAATAATTCTGCAGTAGGTCCTGATTTTCCGAAGAGGATGCTTTTTAATACAGAGGAGCTTCAGTCTTTTTTCCTGACCCAGGATTTATCACTCTGTGCAGGTAGACCAAGGTCAATGCAGAGTTGGTTATGGAAGAGGGTGAAGTTTAAGGACTAATAGAGATAGTTATCCAAAAATAATTATGTCAGAGGTATTTGAACCAGAGCAACTCCATCTCCAATAGGGGCTGGGTAAAATAAGGCTGAGACCTGCTGGGCTGCATTCCCAGGAGCTTAAGGCTTTCTAAGTTACAGGATAAGACAGAAGGTCAGCCAAGATACAGGTCATAAAGACCTTGCTGATAAAACAGGTTGCAAGTAAAGAAGCTGGACAAAACCAAGATGGCAACAAGAGTGATTTCTAGTCATCCTCACTGCTCCAGGGATCAAAGCACATGTGTTTTAATTGCTTCTCTAGAAGTGGTGATAATTATGCATCCCACACTCTAGTGATTTAATCATTATTGCCACCAACTGAATCCCTTTTGGAGAATTTACCAGAAGTCATGTGTATTTGTAGATTTATAATATAACTCTATCTTATATTTACATTATTTGTACCAAGCCAAAACAACCCAACCCATGGCTCTCTCTGTACAACTGCAAAGTTAATAAGTAGAGACAGCTCCAGTCTTGAAATCCTCAGAGGAGATACAGTTAAGTTACACTGAAATAGAATTTGTTATAGAGTGATACATGAAGGGTGAGTAAAAAAAAAAAAAAAAGAATTGGCCAAGGGCTAGCCACTTGATGATTGAAGATAGGCTTAATTTGGGTTGTAACTCATATATTTATGAGGTATGTGATCTTGATTTTTTTAAAAAATTGGTTTCCTTACCTAAAATATAAGCCCAACTAGAATATTGCCCAATCATGGAATTACTAGGGTTTATTTCCCACCCACTGGGGAGGTTTTGGAGAGAATTTCCTGGGAGAGGAAGCATGAAAAGCATAAAGAACTAGATGACTGATTTCAAGTCTTTGGAGTATTTGGCCATGACCCATGAGCATTTTTAAAAGTTCAAAGAGCAGAGGCAGGTCAAAGTCAAGGGTCAGAGACCAAGTCAGGCCTTAGCTTAACAGGAAGAAACAGGGCTAGGATCCCATAGAAGTGGGTGGCAGCTGGGGACAAAGTAGAAGGGTTATGACTTGCTACAGATCAGCTCAGACAATAAAAATGCTTTAACTCACAAGGTAATTGTGAGCACAGACTATTACAAGTCATGTAATCTGAAGCATTAAAAAACTGTACAGCCCTAATAGATATTAATATTTTTATGCAGTAAAGATGAAAAACTGCAAAAAAAAAAAAAAACTTTGTCAAGATAACCCCATCAGGGAACAACAAAAAGCTGTCCTCCCTTTATCCTATGGAACATGCACTTGGCATTCACAGAAAACATGCCTTTGCTTCTCCTCATGTGTCTGACACTCTATCAGACTCAGGGCATTCACCTTCTGCTTTGATCTCTGGGTGCTTTTAGTGAATCCCCCCAATTCCCAACCATAAAGGCTAATGCGATAGCAGGACTTCAGGCCTTTTTCATCAAGAAATCTCTCAACTCCTGCTACCTAAAGTTTAAAAATGCATTTCTGAAGGGCACAGTTATTTTTTTCCTGTTCTCCTATTTGTCGAGTGCTTTGTCCTGGTGGGCTGATGTGCTTACATTCTATTACCATAAATTCAATTGTTGGAGAATTTGCTCTCAATATTTTGCCCTCTGGAGATAAAGCTACATTTAGAATGAATTGTCTTCAGCAAGTTGCTTGCTTTCATTTTGTTGATGAGTTCTCTGAACTTTTTACTGCCTGTTTAAAGCTATTATTCCTTTTAAACAGCTTTTCATTTTCTCAAACATTACTGGTCACTTTACTGTCCAGTGAATACTTTTTCTAACTACAGGTAGACATTTAACTACCAGCCATAGAGGAAATAGTGTGCTAGAGATCTTTTCCTTATGTGTTAATTCAAGAGATCAATTTGTTATTGTTTTTCTTATGCAACTCTCTCTCTCCTCATTGGTCCTGTTTCTTTACCCTCATTCCTCAATGCTGCACATATTCTTGGGCAGGCAGTTTATACTGCCCCTTTCTTATAATATTCATCTAACATTCAGTCTGCTCCACTAATAGGCCTCGGTTCAGAAACACAAAGTAGAATGTGCATCCTAACCTCATTGTCAAGAGCAGTTGTTGTTCTACACACTGCAATACAGGGGGGTCCTGAAGCCACAAACCATACGCATCTTCTCTGCATATAGAATATTAAACTCATAATTTAATATAGCCACAACCTAGTGTGATGAAGGCAGCCTTGGATTAGACGTATGGAAATCTGGGTCCTAATTTGTGTTCTGCATCAAAAAGTTTATAACTTTTGATTAAATGACATCTAAGGTTCCTGATAAGTTTAGAACTCCCTGTTTTTAAAATTTCTTTTCTTCCACTACACATACAGCCTATCAGCAGTGGGAAAGGAACAGAGTGATTGGGAAAGTCTCAACAACATAGACATTTGAGCTGAAGCTTGAAAGATGAGTATAACATTCCCAGATAAATAAAGGAAGAAAGTGGATCTAGGTAGAGAAAATAGTATATGGAATGTCACAAAAAAGTAAAATAACATGAAGTATTTTGAGAACTTTGGTCAAATAGCTAGTTTTGGACTCAAGGGAATCTCAAACCCAGAACAACTTCTAAGCTAGTGAACTTTGTACTGTCGCGTCATATCACCACCTGAATAGACATAGGATTTAATGGTTTACGACTAACATTGAATCAGAACTATATGAGGGATTGCAAAGGCTGGTAGGGTAAATGGGTTTTCCCAGCTCTCAGAAAGAGGGAGCTTCACAATGGATGCAATAGGCCCAAGACCAACAGATTTTATTTCCAGCATGGTCTGAAGCTTCAATCAGGTTTGAAGATCAGACTGGTGAAAGAGGAGCTTGAGTAGGAAACAGCTATGAAGATTGGTCCTTAGTATGATTGTCCATGGTGCAACCAGAATGAAAAGCCAAACACAGTATAGTTGCTAGACAAAGAGGAAAAAAAAACTAGATCTGAGGCTCTGGGAAAGCAGGCCCAGGATAGAAGGTTGAAGTACTGCCTGGAGATAATAGCAATAATATCTTCTACACAGAAATTTCGTGGTAATTAAATTAAACAAGGCATTAAAGTTTAACATAGTTTCTGACATGCAACAGGCACTTAATGGTACTTGTTGTTGTCTAAGGTGCTGAAATGTAACCATTAAAGGCCTTACTTGAGGCCTTATCAGCTTCAAGTATAAAGGAATCAGACCAAAAAAGAAAAGGAGAACAATTGGTAACATGTTCCCCAAACCCAGAAATTGTTTTATTTGACCCCTGTCTCCATGGGGTGCCATGGGATCTCCTAGGGAGCACTCCCTGGTGCTTTTGCACTCTTATTATGGGACCCAGGCCTTCACTCCTCTAGTGTTTGGGGTTACAGTACATTGAATTTGACATGGTGTCGACATGACACCATGGTAACTTTGGTGAACTGTAGTCAGAGAGCACTAGGGTGTGAGCTGGAAGATCTGGGTTTTCTTTGAAGCGCTACCATTAACAAGCTGGATATCCTGTGCAGGAACTGAATTTGTCTCTACTGAGTTTCTTATCTGGGAAAAGAGATGACTGAACTCGATGATACCCATGGACATCTCCAACTCCAGCACTATGAAACAATGACAGTACCTAAAGAAGGTAACTCTTTATCAAAGTGCCAAAAAGGCTTGACACATCATCTTGAGCATTAAATTAGCATCAGCTGCATAATGCCTGATAGTAAACTTTTGCTAGAAGGAAAATGACAAAGAGAGAAATAATGCCCACAATACTCCCAAGTCATTCTTTTAGTCAACAAGGTGTTCTTCTCAATATCCCTGAGTTTGGATTAAAAAAGACATCAAAAGAAATTAGGAGGGAGGGACCAAGATGGCCAACTTAAAACAGCTGCAATTGGAGGCTCCCACTGAGAAGAATGAAAATGATGAGTGAATCCTGCACTGGCAACTGAGTTGTCCAGGTTCTCTCGTTTGGACTGACCAGGCAGTTGGTGCAACCCATGGAAAGTGAGGAAGAGCAGGGTGGTGGGACGGCCCACCTGGGAGCCACACAGAGCATGGGGAGCTCCCACAACCCACTAAGGGAGGCAGTGAGTGATCATGCTACCCTGCTAGAGGAACCATGCTTTTATCATGGGTCTGTGCAGCCTGCAGATCAGGAGACCCCCCTCATAAGCCCACACCACCAGGGCCTTGGGTCCCAAGCACAGAGCTGTGCAGAATCTCCACAGCCACTTGGCTGCAGACTCCTAAGACGACTGAGTTTTCGAGGGGAGGAGCAGCCATCATGATGTGGTTGCCTGCTGCTTAAGATGACTAAGATCCCTGGGGGAGGGGCAGCTGCCATCACTGCAGCTCCAGTCTGCCATGTTTTCCCCTGCTGGTGCTGGGGGAGATTGGATGGTTTGGACCCAGGGGGGAATTACCCACAGTGCAGCACAGTGGCGGTGGCAGATTATGGCCAGACTGCCTATTTAGGTCGGACCCTAAACCCATCCCTCCTCAGCAGACAGGGCCTCCCTGTAGTAATTTCAGCAACTCCAGCCAGGGGTATAGGGACAGAACTCTGATCTCTTTGGGAATTAGCCCCTAGAGGGAGGGGTGGCTGTGGTCTCCACAAATCAGCAGACTTAGTCATTCCCCCTGCTGGCTCCGAAGAATCTAGGCAGTCCAGATGAATGGGATTCCCCCCCAGCACAGCACACCCCTTCTGACAAGGGGTAGACAGAGTGCTTTGTTAAGTGGGTCCTGGATCTTGTGCCTCTTGACGGGGTGAGATCCCCCAACAGGGGTAACTGGACACCTTATACAGGAGCATTCCCACTGGTGTCAAGTCGGTGCACCTCTGGTACAGAGATCCCAGAGGAAGAAGCAGGCAGCCATTTTTGCTATTCTGCAGCCTCCACTGGTGACACCTCCAGGTGTAGGAGGGACCCTGGTGAATAGGGTCTGGATGGACCCCCACCAAACCACCTCAGCCCTATGGAAGAGGGGTCTGACTGCTAAAAGAAAACCAAACAGAAAGCAACAACAATAACACCAACAAAAAAGCCCCCACAAAAACTGAATCCAAAGACCATAGCCTCAAAGACTGAAGCTATATAAACTCATGAAGATGAGAGAGAATCAATGAAAAAATGCTGAAAACTCAAATAGCCAGAGTGCTTCTTCTTCTCCAAATGATCACAACACCTCTCCAGCAAGAGCAAAGATTGGGCAGAGGTTGATATAGATTAATTGACAGAAGTAGGCTTCAGAAGGTGGGTAGTAACAAACTTCACTGAGCTAAAGGAGCATATTCTAACCTAATGCAAAGAAACTAAGAATCATAATAAAACATTATAGGAGCTCTTAACCAGAATAACCAGTTTAGAGAGGAATGTAAATTACCCAATGGAGCTGAAAAACACAACATGAAAACTTCACAGTGCAACCATGAGTATCAATAGCTGAATTGACCAAGTGGAGGAAAGAATTTCAGAGCTTGAAGACTCTTGCTGAAATAAGACAGGCAAACTAGAGAAAAAACAATGAAAGGGAATGAACAAAGTATCTGAGAACAGTGGGATTATGTATAAAGACCAAACCTATGACTGATTGGGATGCCTGAAAGAGACAGGGGGAAGATGAAGATCCTAAGGTGGAAAACACACTTTAGGATATCATCCAGGAGAATACCCCAACCTAACAAGACAGGCCAACATTCAAATTCAGAAAATCCAGAGAACCCCAGTGAGATACTCCATGAGAAGATCAACTCCAAGACATACCAACATCAGATTCTCCAAGGTTGAAATGAAAAAGAAAACGGCAAGGGCAGCCGGAGACAAAAGCCAGGTCATCTACAAAGAGAGGCCCATCAGACTAACAGTGGACCTTCTTAGCAAAAAACCTTTCAAGCCAGAAGAGACTGAGGTTCAATATTCAACATTCTTAAAGAAAAAATTTTCAACCCAGAATTTCATATGCAGCCAAATTAAGATTCACAACTAAAGAAATAAAATAAAATCCTTTAAGGCAGAATAGAATCCTTTTCAGACAAGCAAAATGCTGAGGGAATTTATCACCACCAGGCCTACCTTGCAAGAGCTCCTGAATGAAGTGCTAAATATGGAAAAGAAAAATTAGCAGCCACTGCAAAAACACACTGAAGTGCAAAGACCATTGACACTATCAGGCACCTATATCAACAAGTCTGCAAAATAACCAGCTAGCATCATGATGACAGGATCCAATTCACACATAACAATATTAACCTTAAATGTAAATGGGCTAAATGCACCAATTAAAAGACACAGAATGGCAAGCTGAATAAAGAGTCAAGACCCATTGGTGTTCTGTATTTAAGAGACCCATCTCACCAACAAAGACACACATAGGCTCAAAATAAAGGAATGGAGGAAAATTTACCAAGCAAATGGAAAGCCAAAAAATAAAAAAATTTTTTTTAAATTAAAAAAAAAACAAACCAGGGGTTGCAATCCTTGTGTCTAATAAAACAGACTTTAAACCAACAAAGGTCAAAAAAGACAAAGAAAAGCATAATGGTAAAGATCAATTCAACAAGAAGAGCTAGCTATCCTAAATATGTATGCACCCAATACAGGAGCAGTCAGATTCATAAAACAAATTCTTAGAGACCTGCAAAGAAATTTAGACTTCCACACAATAATAGTGGAAGACTTTAACACCCCACTGTCAATATTAGACAAGTAATTGAGACAGACAATTAACAAGAATATTCAGGATTTTAATTCAGCTCTGGATCAAGTGGACCTGAGAGATACCTATAAAACTCTCTACCCCAAAACAATAGAATATACATTCTCTCGGCACCACATGCCACTTACTCTATCAGTCACATAATTGGAAGTAAAACACTCCTCAGGAAATGTAGAACTGAAATCATGGCAGTCTCTCAGACCACAGCATAATCAAATTATAACTCAAGATTAGGAAACTCACTCAAAACCATACAACTGCATGGAAATTGAAGAACCTCTCCAGAATGACTCCTGGGTAAATAATGAAATTAAGGAAGAAATCAAGTAGTTCCTTGAAACCAATGAGAACAAAGAGACAATATATCAGAATCTCTGAGAATCAGATAAAGCAGTATTTAGAGACAAATTTATATCACTAAATGCCCACATCAAAAATCTAGAAAGATCTCAAATTGACACCCTAACATCACAATTAAAAGAAATAGAGAACTAAGAGCAAACACACCCAAAGCTAGCAAGAAGACAAGAAATAACCAAGATCAGAGTAGAACTGAAGGAGATAGAGACACAAAAGGCCCTTCAAAAAATCAGTGAGTCCAGAAGCTGTTTTTTTTAAAAAAATTAATAAAATAGACTGCTAGCTAGCCTAATAAAGAATAAAAGAGAGAAGAATCAAATAAATGCAATAAAAAGTGATGAAAGGGATATCACCACTGACCCCACAGAAACACAAACAACTATTGGATTGGAGAATACTAAAAACACCTCTATGTAAATAAACTAGAAAATCTAGAAGAAATATATAAATTCCTGAACATACACCCTCCCAAGACTGAACCAGGAAGAAGTTGAATTACTGAATAGACGAATAACAAGTTCTGAAATTGAAGCTGTAATAAATTGCCTACCAACCAAAAAAAGCATGGGACCAGACAGATTTACAGCTGAATTCTACCAGAGGTAGAAAAAGAATCTGGTACCATTTCTTCTGAAACTATTCCAAACAATTGAAAAGGAGGAACTCTAAGTCATTCCATGAGGCCAGGACCATGCTGATACCAAAACCTCACAGAGATACTACAAAAAAAGAAAACTTCAGGCCAATATCCCTGATAAACATCGATGCAAAAATCCTCAATAAAATACTGTCAAACTGAATCCAGCAGCACATCAAAAAGCTTGCCCACAATGATGAAGTTGGCTTCATCCCCTGAATGCAAGGCTGGTTCAACATACACAAATCAATCAATGTAATTTATTACATAAACAGAGTTAAAGACAAAAACCCACATGATTATTTCAATAGATGCAGAAAAGACCTTCAAGAAAATTCAACATCCCTTCATGTTAAAAACTTTCAATAAACTAGGGATTGATGAAACATGTCTCAAAATATTAGAGCCATTTATAACAAACCCATAGCCAATATCATACTTAATGGGCAAAAGTTGGAAGCATTTCCCTTGAAAACTGGCACAAGACACAGATGCCCTCTCTCACCCCTTCTATTCAATATAGTACTGGAAGTTCTGGCCAGGGCAATTAGGCAAGAGAAAGAAGAAAAGTATTCAAATAGGAAGAGAGGAAATCAATCTGTCTCTATTTGCAGATGACATGATCCTATGTCTAGAAAACTCTGTCATTTCAGCCCCAAAGCTTTGTAAGCTGATAGCTACTTCAGCAAAGTCTCAGGATACAAAATCAATGTGCACAAATCATAAGCATTCTTATACACCAACAATAGCCAAGCAGAGAGTCAATTAGAAACAAACTACTTTAAAATTCATATGGAACCAAAAAAAAGACCTCATATACCGAAGACAATCCTAAGCAAAAATATGAAAGCTGGAGGCATCATGCTACCCAACTTTAAACTATACTATAAGGCTGTAGTAACCAAAACACCATGGTACTGGTACAAAAACAGAAACATAAACCAATTGAACAGAATAGAGATCTCAGAAATAAGACTGCACATTTACAACCATCTGATTTTCAACAAACCTGAAAAAGCAATGGGGAAAGGATTCCTTATTTAGTAAATGGTGCTGGAGAAACAGGCTAGCCATTTTCAATTGAAACTGAACCTGTTCCTTACACCTTATACAAAAACTAACTCAAGAAGGACTAAAAACTTAAATGTGAAACCTAAAACCATAAAAACCCTAGAATAAAATCTAGAGGATACCGTTCAGGACATAGGCACAGGTAAAGATTTTGTGATGAAAATGTCAAAAGCAATTGCAAGAAAAGCAAAAATTGACAAATGGAATCTAATTCAACTAAAGAGCTTCTGCACAGCCAAAGAAACTATCATCAGAGTGAAAAGACAACCTACAGAATGGCAGAAAATTTTTGCGATCTACCAATCAGACAAAGGTCTAAGATCCAGAATCTTGTAAATTAAGCAAATTTACAAGAAAAAAAACAATCCCATTAAAAAGTGAGCAAAGGACATGAACAGTTCTCAAAAAAGACATTTGTGCGGCCAACAAACATGTAAAAAAAAAATCTCAACATCACTGATCATTGGAGAAATTCAAATCAAAACCACAATGAGATAACATCTCATGCCAGTCAGAATGGCGATTATTAAACAGCCAAGAAACAATAGATGCTGGCGTGGCTGTGGAGAAAACATTTTTACACTGTTGGTGGGAATGTAAATCAGTTCAACCATTGTGGACGACAGTGTGGAGATTCGTCAAAGACCTATAACTAGAAATACCATTTGACCCAGCAATCCCATTACTGGGTATATACCCAAAGGAATATAAATCATTCTATTATAAAGATACATGCGCATGTATTTTCATTGCAGCACTATTCTCAATAACAAAGATGTAGAATCAACCCAAATGTCTGTCAATGATAGACTGGATAAATAAAATATGTTACATATACACCATGGAATACTATCCAACCATAAAAAGGAATGAGATCATGTCCTTTGCAGGGCCATGAATAGAGCTGGAACCCATTATCCTCTGCAAACTAACTCAGGAACAGAAAATCAAACACCGTATGTTCTCACTTACAAGTGGGAGCTGGGCGATAAAAACACATGGACCCATGGTGGGGAACAACACACACAGGGGCCTGTCGAGGCAGCAGGGGGAGAGAGAACATCAGGATAAACAGCTAAAGCATGTAGGACTTAACACCTAGGCGATGGCACATATTTGTCTATGTAACAAGCCTGCACATCCTGCGCATGTATCCTGGAACTTAAAATAAAATGAAAACTTTAAAAACAATATAAATCAATCAGTCAATAAAAAGACATCAAAAGCGTTACATAACTACTTTTGGATACCTCAATAATTTGGTAACTGCTATGTGATTCTTTTTTATAAGGCAATTTGAGAGTCATACCTTCATTTACAGCATGTAGGTGTACTAGAGAGGTCCTCTATGACTGCATGTGTTAATGCTTAACAAATAGTTTTAGAAACATATTCTATAACTTGGCTGATTCTCCCTAGAGGGGGAAAAAAATCCTCTTTATTTCTATTGCAAATAACATATGGTCTAATGTGTGAACTAATGACTAGATTCATTAGTTTACACATTCCTGATAAGGGAAATTTAACTTCCATAATTAAGGCTTTGCACAACAATTGTGTTACATTGTTATCCAGAGATAAATACTTACCAAACATTCCCTGTTCTGAATCAGTTTCAAGGAGAGTTTTCCAAAGGTCCTTTTCCCCTGCAAAGTCTTAATTTCCATTGTTCTGTGAATTTAATGTTGTCATTCTGCAGAGCAATACTCAGGAAAGCTGTGAAAAAAATTTTAAATTAGGCATTTTTGATACATTTCAGATAGTCTTGATTATCAAAGTCTGCATAAATAAAAAGATTCGTGTTAAAAATTTAAAGACAGCAATATTGTTGTAGGAGAATAGTCTGTAAAAAGAAATGCTTCAGCTTTAGTGAAGGAAGGACCTTCTTGGAAAAGAAAGGTTAATGGAGTGTGTGAATAAGAAGTTTTTTGTCATTTCTAGAAACAGATTCTTCAAAATCACATCTTAAGTTCAAAAGTGTTCTTGAGAGAGAAAGATGCACAAACAGGAATATATGTATATTGTTTTATTCAATTTCTTAGGGGAAACAGAATAAACTACGGTATGAGTGATTCATACTAGATGTTAGAAGAACCATCATGATAATTTACAATAAAATGCTCTGGAAAGGGTTATAGAGGAAAGAGTTCAGTTATCTTTTTGTGGAGGCTCTAAAACTAGAAGAGAACATTTAATCTGAGTGAGCCGGGACAAGTTAGTAACTGTTGTTCCATCACTTTTAAAATGGGAGAATCTCTCAGCCTCCTTCTGATTTTGAAAATACTTCTGCCATACAAAGTATATCTTTGGTTGAAGTTGGTACTGTTGGAATGGGGGAGTTTAGGTGAAACTTGGCTAATCATGAGATCTCTGCCTCTTGTTCTATGCACAGTGTTTCTCTTCTCCTGGGGATCTGCACCTAATTAATAAAACTGGAGACAACAGAAGAAACTATGACTTTTTTGTATTTAGGCCATTCTTAAGTTTTAGTTCTTTAATGAAATTGCTGCCATTCCATCAACCCCCTACTGGATTTGTGTGTCTTTTATTTTCCAGCATCTCTGACTAAATGCAATTCACAGAGGTCCTCTGGGTCAAGAGAGAGCTAACTTTCCTCAAAATCCTCAGATGACTTGGATGTATAAGGATGACCTGGCAATTCATCCTTGCGCACTATTAGTGAAAGCTGTAGTTCTCCTATTAGTGAAAGCACTTAGGTGTTTGAAATGACACCAAAGAAGCTCTGAGTCAGTGCATGGGAGAAACTGGTAATAGTATAACACATGGTGAATATTATCATCATTATTACTGGCACCCACTTTTCTTCCTCTATTTTGCTCATTTCCATGGCGCTAAAAACATTGGGAATGATAAAGTAGAGTGGAAACCTGACCAGTGTGGCCCCTTCAGACTATACAGGAAATGAGGTTATCAGAAATTTCTTTTAATAATAACAAAAGCAGAAATGTTGAAACAAAGGTTTTGATGAATTAGATTTTTAAGACCAGACTGGTTCTCTATGTTCAAACAAAAGCATGAATTAGTTCTTTCCCGAACATATTTTTACTGTTATATATGCCAGTTTATGTCTCCTAGTAGTATACAATCTGTTAAAATTAAGAAACATGACAATAAAACTACTGATTTTTGACCATTTGTCAAAGCAACTCATCATGAAAAAGAACATATTGTAGCACTAAATCAGACAAAGATTGCATCATGGAGACCAAAAGTTTATTAAGAAAAATATTTTTTTTTCTAACTGTTAAATATTAGGATGTTGTACAATGAGATATTTTGATGTAGAAGTTAGAGAAGCAAATTCAATTTATCTAGGAAAGTTACCATAATATTTTAAAACAAGAAATGGATTAAACAAAGAGATATTTCAGAAAAAATGTGATCTCCTAAAAACAGCACTATAGTCTGTCTTTTTCCACATTGACAATCTACTTTCTGTCCTTTTTGTATTCATAAGATTAAAAAAAGTGGCAATAAATTGTTGCTTTTCCTAGTTCTGCCTGGATTGTGTATAGTATATTTTAGGCAAACCTACTTTCTCCTGATCACAGCAAAGGGTTATAAATCTATCAGCAGAGTGCTTCCCGGAGCATATGGCTCACGGGGGAAAATAGCTTGCATTTAGCCAGCTGTCCAGAGTGCAACAATGTTGGTAACATATTTCAGACAAGATAAACTAGAAAATATATTTAGAAAGTGCAAGCCAAGAAATTTACATTAATCTCTTCGATTTGATTCAAAAACATAAACTGTCGTTGCATTATTTCTTAGAGTAGAACTTAACTAAATTTTTCCTGGTCACAAAAGATCTGATTGAACAGGAATAATATTCAACATTTCAACATTTCAGACCTTCAGCTGATGATATCCATCTGGTTAAAACCATAACAGTAAGTTTTCTGATAACTGATAAGTTATTCAATTGCATGTCTGACATGATTTTTGAACCTGTAAAAGTTAAAAGAGCAAGGGAAAATCCATATACATAAAATGGATCATCTGCAAATTTTCACTAGCCTTCAGACACTTAACTGAAAATAAATCTCATTTTAAGATTCAGAGTTTATGAATTAAAAATTAGTGAGTTAGGAAAGGGCCCTGGAGATAGGGCTTAGTTTGTGGCTGGGAGAGGGAAAATATCAGATGAGCCTAAAGAATCTCATAGTGCCAGAATGAAAGGAAGTACTTCTAAAAGAAAGCACAAAAGAAGAGGGAAAAGGAACAAAGACAGATGTTCAAAAGATATAGTAGCCAACCTGACAGAGTTTCCAGTGGTCAAATCTGGAGAAATCTGAGCAATAAAATAAACAACTATAGCACTGAATTAAAATCCAGTGAATTAAAAATAATCCATGAATCCCTACTAATAAATAAAGGACTGAATAAGAAATAAATGGAGGATAAGGGAAAAATCTTTCATACACAATAATGTCAAGTAATATGCTTCTAGAAAGTAAAGCTTAATTCATTTTCTTTTGAATGTGGGCTGGAGTTAATTCACTTCCAAAATATAGAGTATGAAAAGAAAAA
The DNA here is from genome assembly GCA_036589455.1 of Ateles fusciceps. NCBI lineage: Eukaryota > Metazoa > Chordata > Mammalia > Primates > Atelidae > Ateles > Ateles fusciceps. The sequence goes on from JAZHEH010002206.1 coordinate 11,348,271, forward strand.
ATGGTAGCTTTAGAGGGAAGAGACATGACAGACCCCAACTTAAGCCAGTGATCAAGTTTAATGTCACTAATGATAAATTATGTTGATAATATGTGCTCATTATGATATGATGTAATAAAAAAGGCACTTTATCTCTCAGGTGTGTCTCCCCAAAACTCATAACCCCAATTTAATCACGAACTAACATCAGACAAACCTAAATTGAGGAGCACTCTACAAAATACTACAGTGCTCCTCAAAATTTCAATACATATTAAAAAAAGAAAGACTGAGAAATTGTCACATCTAGAGGAGCCCGAGATGGCATGATAACTAGATGCGGTGTAGTGTCCTGGAGCAGATCCTTAAACAGAAAAAGAGCGTTAGTGGAAAAACTGATGAAATACAAATAAAGTATGTTGTTTAGGTAACAGTATTGTAACAAGCTTAATGTCTTAGTTTTGCCAAAGATACCATGGTTATGTAAGAATTTAACATTAGGGGAAGCTGTGTGAAGGTGTAATGTTGAGTTTGAATTTTTTTTAATTATCTAAACTCAGTTTGTGAGTTAGCACATTCAAAATAAAGCCAGACCCCCACGTAAGAGTGTTAAAATAGCTGAGGTGGGTGGATCACTTGAGGTCAGATGTTTGAGACCAGCCTGGCCAATATGGTGAAACCCCATCTCTACTAGAATACAAAACAATTAGCAGGGCGTGATGGCACACTCCTGTAATCCCAGCTACTCAGGAGGGTAAGGCAGGAGAACCACCTGAACCCTGGAGGCGGACTTTGCAGTGAGCCGAGATCGCACCACTGCATTCCAGCCTGGGCAACAAGAGGGAGACTGTCTTAAAAAGAATGTTAAAATAAATGCAAGATCACTTGGTTAGAAGAACATTGTTCGCTCCACAGGTCCTCCTAATGACCTTTGAGAAAGATGGGATGACCATCTATTGATGGCTTCGTTCTCACCAAGAACTTTATGTTTTTATAAAGGGTATTTGTTCTGTCACCTTAACGATGAACAAAAATATGTGTATGTATGAAATAATCTTATTAAATTATTGCATTCTCCAGCCTTGCCAGGAAGGAAAATAACAAATTCATTATTGCTTATGCATTAAAAGTTTGAATAAAAGAAATAATATTTATGGAGGATTGCTTGAAAGATACACAGTATGTCGATTTCTCTCAGGTTTGTCCAACGTGTTATAGGCATCATACTAACCCTCTAGGCAATTGCTTTATACTGCATTCTTCTTTGATAAAATTCTATTAGCCTGAATTGAGAGATATATAGACTTATCCATAAAACTTATCACTATATTTTCTAGAAGAATGCTGCTAGAGTTATTATTTCTCACATTACTCCATGTAATTCAGGTGTAGGATGCTTCCCAAGTATCAGCAACAGAATTAAGTATATCTTTCTTGAGAAGTCAGTGGGGGGATTTTAACCTTATGCATCTTTTGGATTATGAAATGTATGTGTTCCCCTTTTTGCAATGAATGCTAGAAAACTCACGATTGAATTTGTGGTGGGCATCTAACAAGTATATATAACTTCAGAGCATGCATTCCAAACATTAATCTCACTTTGACTTTAAACATTTTAAGTTATTGCTCTTTTATCATTTACATAATATTGTTGAGATGCATTTATTGCTCAGAAGTTTTGAGAATGGAGATAAACAATATTTTTTTCAAGAAAATAGATAATCATCATTAACATATTTCAGTAGAAGCATAGGAATACTGGACTTATTTAATCATTCTGTATTTTATTTTATTACCTTTTTAAAGGCTGATTCAAGTCTTTTGTTTTGGAGAAGAGAGTGTATAAGTTATAAATAAATACATTGACATAAAAATTTTTCAAAACCCATTTAAGTCCTTGGTCTTGTTTTGTCTTGGTTAGATCTTTTCAGTTTGTAAGTTGACTAAATTCTGTTTCTATGTCTTCATATAGGCATTGAGAATCTTAACGTTTAGGAATATGCCTGTAGTCACCAATTTATCTTTAACACTGAAGATATAGAACATATTTTGCCTAGTGCATAATAATAAAGTGACTGATCAATCCATGATTCCATAATTAATAAATGTCTGGAGAATAACCATTCTATTTCTTTTTGTCTTAACTGGAACTTGGAACAAATTTACCTTTTCCCTCTTGACTGAAGAATGGCAACATTCATTAGGTAACTATTGAAGTACAAGTTTTTACTCAAGGGCCTCTTTAGAGTTCTGCTAGTCTCTCTAGCAAGAACTTAACTAAATGAGATATTAGAAGTAATAATCATTTTGATATATAAGGCTTTGTAGCAGCATCAATGCTGTAATAATAAAAATAGTAATAAGATTGATATCTATGTCTTTTTAAAATAGTGAAGAGGAAAATAGAAGATAAGAATGAAATACATGGGTTGTATAAATAATTTCTATTAGAGAAATCATGGCCTTAATCCTTTTGAGCATATCTTATTAAAGAAGATCAAGGGGGAAAAGAAAAAGGAGGAGGAAGGAGAGGGAAGGAAGATGTTTAAATAAAGGAGAAAATAGAGACAAGTTAAAGGATTTTAATTGAGAAGCATTAAAAAGGACTAAAAGGATCTCATTCAAAAAAGATGTTAAAGGCATTCTAAGACCATGGAAAATGCTCACTGATTCGAAATTTTGGACTGTTAGAGCTGGGAGGGCATCTTCAATCTACTTTAATCTCTCTCTCTCGTCTCTTCCTGTTCCATTTTTCTCTCTTTCTCTCTCTCCCCATTCTTCCTCTGTCTCTTCATTCTTTTTCAGATGAGGGAATTGAGATCCAAAATATTGTTATACTCGTTCTCAAATTATACAGCTCTGGAGCAGAGCTAATGTTAAAAACCTAGACCTCTTCATTTCTAGCCCAGTTTTCTTTTTGCTTCAGTGGACAGGGACAAAAAATACAGCAATACCAAAATACAGTATACTCAAACATAAATCATGGTTAACTGTAATACTGCTGAGGTTGGGTGACTCAAGAACTAGACTTCTGTGTGTGTCTAAATTGGGAGTACACAGTTAAAGATTTTAGCAATTACTTGTATTTGTCTCCTGCTGATTTGTCCATAATAAGTGATGAATAAATATAATCTATAATAAACTATTGGAGCATTGTTGAATTTCTACCCAGACTGATTCTTTAATTAGACCTTTGATGGGGGAGTTACTATGACCCTTTAGCCCTTATCTGCCTCCAACTTCTATTGCATTCCCCATGCCAGTCATGAACCTTGGATCACCCATGTCCTGTAAAACAGCTGGAGACAGTCACACACTGAGTAAACTTCATTCTCTAACCACTAGTCCTTGATAGATTCAGACAGTTGGTCCTAATTAATGTTCAGGAATTCTTTTTCCCCCTAATTAATTCTCCGGAAAGTTCTTATTGTCGCTGTTGTGTTCTACTTCTATTTTCACGTCTAGTTTTATCTTCTGAGCCAATAACCCAATCTATTATTTCACTGAGAAGCTTGAGGCCATTTCTTTTCCTATTTCTGGAAAATATCTACGTACGTAATTTGGGCACATATCTATGTACTTCTACACACTCATTTTCTTTCCTAGTTTAACTGACCCATCTGCCTCCTAGTCCTGTTTCCCCCTCTCCCATTTCCAACCTTCCCAATTTCCCCACCTCTTCAGATTTTTTTTTATTTCATTAATATCTGGTTTGCTCAAAATATGTGTTTAGTAATTATCTCTCTCTCTCTCTCTCTCTCTCTCTCTCTAATATCTTTAAAAATGTTCATGCCTCCACTCTCTTGCTGCTTATTTACCTGGCCTTGGCCCTGGAAAATGCTTTAACTCTCAGTATTTGAGTTGTTGCTGTTGTTTAAAACCTTTACAGACCTGTGTCTCCAGCTCAGAGCTTTATCCTGAGCCATGGCTAAATTCTATTGAATTATGTCCCAGACTATTCCAGTTTAGTTCAGTCCATTTAAGAAATTTTGATTTCCCATCTATTATCAACTTTCATTTTTAAATTTCTGACTTGTTACACATTTATTTCATTTTCCTTGGTTCTCTGATCTCCTTTTATATTTACAGTGACTCCAGTAATCCTCCCTTCAGTTTCTCCTGGGTTCGATCACATTCTATTATGGTTCAAGTTGGCATTTCCATATAACAGATGTCACTCTTTTATTTCCGATTTGGCAATACATGTCAGGTATATAACCACCCATACTCATGGAATTGATAAACTTGTTTCCTGCATAGGCTTTTCTCAAGCAGCTGGTGATTAGGTAACTGCCTGGCCAATTCTGTATTATCTCACACTCAATGATTAACAGTGGCCTTCATGCAAGATTTGTAGCCAGTGGATTCTGAGCAAAAATGGAAGATTAAGCTTCCCCAAACACATTTTTTTTTAACATCATCCCCCCTTTTCAGAATTATTCATTGTCTTCCCATGATGTATTCTATAGGAGAGAGTCTGAATCCCTCAGTCTGGAATTCAAGGTTTCCACTGAAGTTCACATCTCTGATCTCACATCTCTCATCAACATGAATCTACCTCTTTTTACAGATCTACCAGATTTATCTACCCAGACCTGCGTGTGTGTTTTCATTGTAGCACTTTTGCTTATGCCATTCTTTCCACTGTAAATCAGTCAAACAACTATATCTTATCTACATCTTACCTGTCTGATGTAGAAAGAAAGTGTGTACCCAAAACATTTTTTAAATAAAATTTAACATCCATTACTGCTTAAAACTCTTAGTTACTTAGGACCAGGTAGACTTTTCCCTAACTTGACAAAGGATGTCATCCTAAAACAATAGCCAGTATCATATTTAATAGTAAAATTCAAATTCTATTAAAATTTAAAATAATATAAGGATGCTGGCTATTACCAAAATGATGTAATACTGCATTTGATATCTCTGTATTAAGAGACATTTATGTTGGAAAGGAGAGTCCAGAGTTATCTTAATTTGCAGATTACATGCTGTTGCCTACTCAGGCAACCCAGGAGAATCAAATGTAAAAAGTAATAGAACTAATAAGAGAATTCTCCAGGTTTGCTAATTATCAAATAAATATTCAAAAACCAATAGATTTCTTATATAACTGCTGTGACTAGTTAAATAAAGAAATAATATTTTTTACAATAAAATATACAAATATAATAAGAAAATAAATTTAACAAGAAATGTTCAGGATTTACATGAATAAATCTGCAACATTTTAATGAAAACTATGTATCATATCAATCATTCAGTACTCAATTCTGTCACCTCCAAAAAAGCTTTTCAAAACCAAGATCAGATATTCTCTCTCATCTGAATTCCTATCATTTTTATTGTGAATAAGTCAACTAACTCTTAATCATATAGTTATTTACATTTAGACTGTGAGATTCTCAGAAACAAAGATTGTGCTATTTGTTTGGTGATTATCATATAACTTTGGTCACCTTAATCGCTTTAATGTTTATTTCTTATCTATAAAATGAGAATTATATGAATATGTCCATCACTAGGTTACTATGCAGGCTAAATGTATAATTCATAATTAATGGTAGTTTTAATAATGTATAGTAAATACTATTTGACAATTATAAAATCATATATTAATTATTTAAATAACTAGGTTAAGTTTGTAATTCCCTAGTGTACAACATGGCGCATAATAAGGCCTCAACAAATGGTACCCATTACTTACAACTCTTCGTACAACTCCTGGTTACACAGAGTTGACCAAAGTGTTGACAGTTGTCAAGAATGAATAAGGCCTTTATTTCTAGGGATAGAAATAAGGGAAGAAACACAGAAAAAACACAGCAACCACAATTAAGAACTAAAGGAAGCCAGAAACCAAGTAAAACAAGGTAAGGGACCGGGAGATCAGGAGAACACATACATAGTTTGGGACTGCTTTAGAGAAAAGGTTGCTGAGAAAGAATGGATCCAATGGATACTTCAGAGATCCGAAGTCTCTGAAGCAGTGAAAAGTCCTTTGTATGTTTTTGAAAGAATATTACACTTATGCCAGTAGGAAGATGAATGTATCTAGGGAGGTGATAATTTGGGTTTGGTAATGTTTTAAGAACTAATCATAGAGAAAGATTAAAAATAGCAGCTTTTAGATCAACGGGAATATGACTGTGGTGGCAGCAGTCAAATTATACCCTATTAAAACGTCGCATCTATTCCTATAGTAGATGCACAGTAAATGTGCTTTGGATAAATGCCATGCACTTTAACAATAATGAAGATCACCTAGAGTGATCTTGATTTAAGGTATTATGAAACAATTGATTATTATCAACTGGTTCTAAAGCCAAATTCCAATTAAAAAATATTTATTCCACATGAGCTACAAAACTACCAAATTAGGCTTATGCTAGCCGGTTTGACTTCAAGAGAAATTAACTGTTAAAATTATCCATCTTCAAATTTTTCAAAAAGAATTTAAGACAGCAAAATTCCCATTTGTATTCTAATCCTGGTAAATAGTATCAAATCCCACTGCTAGAACAGATGAGAACCCTCATGTAATTTATATTATGTAACATTTATATGTCTCTAAGAATGTTATGATCAGTAAGTTTTCACCTATATAACTATGTAACAAACCTATACATTCTGCACATGTATCCCAGAACTTAAAATATAATATAAAAAAATTTTAAAAAAGAGAGAAATGACAGTGTTCTGCTGAAGACCTGGGTTAAAATTCTGACCCTACTGCTTACTAACTGTTTTACTTGGGTGATTTATTTACTCCCTTAAAAACTCATTTTCCTCATCTATACATTGTTTGACAGTAATCTCCACTTTTTGAGTTGTTTTGAGGATTAAGTAAAATAATTTATATAGAAAAACCTTAGTACATTTCACTAATTAACACTATGAAAATAATATAAACACTGTAAAGTGTGTGTGTGTGTGTGTGTGTGTGTGTGTGTGTGTGTGTCTTTCTTTCAAGGCCTTAAGAAGGCAAGTTATCAAGTGAATTGACTAAGCTGTGACTTTTATAAAGGTTGGAACCGTAACTGATATTTTTAACTTGGAGTTTAGCTCAGTACCTGGCACTCCACAGATATTAGTTGAGTGAAAAAAAATGAATAAATGGATATGTAGACATTCAAGGGGAGGTAGTTTCTAGAACGAAGGTTTAGAAGGAAGCTGGGTTACATTCACTCATGCATTTCTTTTGTTGCCTCATGTCTTTTTACCAAGACAATACAAATTCAAGGAATGCAGAGACCCTAACCTCTGTATAGTATAAAGGGAAAGCTCTGCCATCCAGCTGATGAATGTTTATAACTAAGGGTAAACAAGATAACACGGATCACAGCCTAGTTGCTGCATAGTACTTCCGTTCTTCAAGTAACCCCCTAGGTTTCTTAGTAACCTCATGCTCTCAAAGATAATCATGCAAATCAGGAATGATGCTTATCAAAAAAGATACAAAAGCCCACTGATAAACTATACATCCAGTCAAGAACTAATCACACACTTTTGAATATTTATGAGATGTCCTATAGGGAAAGGGTTGGTAAACAATAGGCAGCAGGACGAAAAACATGGCTACTAGCATCATTCAACTCACTAATGCACCTCCTTCTTCCCCTTCTTCAATAAGAGATGGAGATCTTAGGGGTCACTCAGAGCCTTTGTGGTGTGGACTGCTTTGTACTGGACCCTGTAGGAAAGTAAAGGAAAGTGAAACTCGAAAGCACTTATTGAATAATAAAGACAAATGTGAATGAAAAATATGTAACCCTCATGCAAAAACTGAAGAGAATATGGCTAAAAGAACCAACTTTAGAATCAGGTCTGTCAGGACCAGAATCCTGGCTCTATCACTTATGAGCAAAGTGACTGTATTAAACTGACATAAAATTTCTGTGTCTTGGTTCTCATGGGAGTGATGATATTTTGTAGGGTGACCTGAGTACTCAATGTAACAACACAGGTCATTCATTTGGTGAAAGCATTTGATAATGAAAGCTATTAGTTTTATGTTAAGGGAAATGATCTCAATCTTGGAAATAGAAACACTGTTCCTCCTACTTAAAATTCAGTTAATAATAATTTTGTCTTTCCTTAACTTCTTAAATGCCTGAACATTGAGAGTTGAATTGTTGCTAATTGAAAGAATAGACAAACAAGAGAAAAAGAGACACAGGGGTCATTGGTGGGGAAGAAAGACCTCTTTTTCATTTCTGATTCAGCCCTATCTGAAACTAACAACTTTCAGTGTGGACTTGGGACTGGACAACCAGATTCTGTGACACCATGCTTTGTTACCTGGGCAAAATTCTTACCTCCCCAAGCCTCAGTGTCCACCTCTTTAAAATGAGAATGGTGCTACTACTTAATACAGAAAGTTGTTGGGGGTTTAAATGAAATTAGAGTATAAAATGATTAGCCCAAAACCCAGAAGATATAAGCATTAAAAAAAATAGATAACAATAAAAATATAAGTAGGGCACCTTGTAATCCAGAAGTTTAATGTTATTGAAGAATTCCTTATAAGGAGTTAAAACAGTGAATTCAAAGTGAAATGAAGTATTACTGGCACTACACATTTCATAACTAGAGTTAAAATTGATATCAATTTGGGCATAGGTTTTTACAAACTTGTGATAGACAATAAGCTCTTATTTTCTGTCTAATTTCCCCCAAAATGCTCCATTATTTTTCTCAAATCCTCATTAACTTTTGGTTAATTTTTTTTCCTCCTAGTCTTTTATGAGACATTTGTCAAATATTTTACACTTAACTATGTGCTGTCACATAAAATAACTTTTATCTCCAAATAACTTCAAATTCTAACCTGTAAGCAATGTGAAACCCCTGGGAAGAGTGGAAAGTCTAGTCATGTCAAATTGTGCAACAGGGACACTTTGGCAAGACAAACCTTAAGGAGCAGTTAAAAAGAAGTCAGCACTAATTGAGTACCTTCTACATATCAGGTACTATGCTAGGCTCTTTAACTACTTAAGAGAATTCTCATAATAATCCTAAAGGGTAAATACTATTATGCTCATATTTGGAAAGCAGATCTTGAGATGTGAGGCAATTTGGTCAAGATCAAAGAGTTAAGGAATGGCAGAATCAGAGCTGAACTCTAAGTTCGTCTGACTTCAAAGCCTGCCCTTTCTTCCTTAAGCCTCAATGCCTCTCCCCCAGGAAACTAGGCACTCACCCAAGCAAGCCCATGGCAGGAACCACAGCAACCTGCTGGTGGCAACACGGCTCAGGCATCATTGCAGGCAGCACCATGAAATCCAGTCTCCATTAGAAGGTGGTGCTAAGGCAGCTGAAAGACTCCCTGCCCCAGACAGGATTGATAGTGGCAGCAAGCTTCTCTGCAGGTGAGACCCAGAAATCCAGCTTCACTGGCTGGCAAGAAGAAGGCAGAAGGGCAGGTAGAACCTCCAAGTGAGGGGTTTACAATTAACCTATTTGGTCCAGCAGATTTCACATATTGTTATTGCTCACAGAGATGTTTAGTTTTGCTGTTAACATGGCACTTTTTTCAGATGAACTTTTATGTGCTACCTTTATGTAAATGATTATATAAGTAAAAGTTCAAGTGTTGTCACATGACATCATCAAGGTACAGAGAACTAGGGCCTCTAGGCCCTTTCTGGCTTATATTGGGTGGCCCCCATAGCACCTCTGTGGGTCCATATAGTTCTCAGGAGTACTTTAAAAATCACTAAATTACATATTAATTATTATTTCTCCAAGTGTACACAAGAATCAATCAAACAAATCATTTTTACAATGCAGATTCCTGTTCTCCAGCTAAGACTAGCTAGTTGGAGAGTTCTTAGCCCAAATATCCAGAAGATTTCCCTTCTTGCCATGCTCCAAATAATTCGTGTGTGTGTGTATGAATGTTAAGCATATATATTTTATATATATATATATATATATGAATGTTAAGCATATATATTATATATATGGCTTAAAAGATTCATAACTTAAAGAGTTCCATCATTCAGAAGTTCTTTTACTTTCTCTTTTTTAAGTGGATAATATTTTTATTTCAACTTTGAGGTCTTAAACTAAATTGTCTTGGTATTTAAAGCTCTATTTCTGCAGCTTTCAGTAAAGAGAAAAAGAGTAAATTGAAGTTTAATTAATGTTTTTGTTTAACTTATATTTTGGATTCAGGGATACTTGTGCAGGATTGTTATATAGGTAAATTTGCTGTCACAGGGATTTGTTGTACAGATTATCATCACCCAGGTAATCAACAGAGTACCTCCTAGGTAGTTTTTGATCCTCACCCTCCTTCCATCCTCTACCCTCAAGTATGCCCAAGTGTCTTTTGTTCCCTTCTTTGTGTTCATATGTACTCAATGTTTAGCTCGCATATATAAATCAGAACATGTGATATTTGGTTTTCTGTTCCTGTGTTAGTTCACTTAGGATAATGTCCTTCAGCTCCATCCATGTTGCTGCAAAGGATATGATCTCATTGGTTTTTTTATGGTTGTATGGTATTCCATGGTGTATATGTACCACATATTCTTTACACAGTCTACTGTTGATGGGCATTTAGGTTGATTCCATGTGTTTGCTCTTGTGAATAGTGCTGCTATGAACATATGCATGCATGTGTCTTTATGGAAGAACAATTCATATTTTTTTGGGTATATATGCAGTAATGGGATTGCTGGATTGAATGGTAATTCTGCTTTGAGTTCTTCAAGAAATTGCAAAACACTTTCCACAATGGCTGAACTAATTTGCATTCCTACCAACAAGGTATAAGCATCCCTTTTCTCCATAACTTCACCAGAACCTGTTATTTTCTGACTTTTTACAATAGCCATTCTGACTGCTCTTAGATGGTATCTCATTGAGGATTTGATTTGCATTTCCTCTACTGATTAATAGTACTGAGCATTTTTTCATATGCTTCTTGGCTGAGTGTATGTCTTTTTTTTTTTTTGAAAAGTTTCTGTTCATGTCCTTTGTCCACTTTTTTAATGAGGTTGTTTGATTTTGCTAGTTCATTTGTTTAAGTTCCTTATAGATTTTAAATATTAGACCTCTGTCACATGCACGGTTTGCAAATATTTTCTCTCATTATGTAGGTTGTCTGTTTGTTGACAGTTTTTATTTTTCTGTGCAGAAACTTTTCAGTTTAATTAGGTCCCATTTATTAATTTTTGTTTTTATTGTAGTTGTTTTTGGCATCTTTATCATGAAACCTTTGCCAGGTCCTATGTCCTAGGTACCTAGGAAATAGATTTTTAAAGGGTTTCTATAGTTTTAGGTTTTCCATTTAAGTCTTTAATTTATCTTGAGTTGATTTTTGTGTATGGTGTAAGAAAGAGATCCAGTTTCAGTCTTCTGCATATGGCTAGCCAATTATCCCAGCACCATTTATCGAATAGAAAGTCCATTCCCTATTGCTTGTTTTTGCCAACTTTGTCAAAGAACAGATTGTTGTTGGTGTGTGGCATTATTTCTGGGATCCCTATTTGTTCCATTAGTCTATGTGTCTGTGTTTTTACCAGGTATCATGCTGTTTTGGTTACTGTAGCCCTATAGTAGAGTTTGAAGCAGTATAGTATAGTATAGTATAGTATAGTATAGTATAGTATAGTATAGTATAGTATAATGTGATGCCTCCAGCTTTGTTCTTTTTGCTTAGGATTGCCTTGGCTATTCTAGCTAATTTTGGTTTCATGTTAATTTTTAAACATTTGTCTCTAATTTGGTGAAGAATGTCGTTGGTAGTTTGATAGGAATTGCACTGAATCTATAAATTGCTTTGGGAAGTATGTCCATTTTAACAATATCGATTCTTCCTATCTGTGAGCCTGGAATGTTTCTCCACTTGTTTGTGTCATCTCTAATTTCCTTTGGCAGTGTTTTGTAATTTTCATTGTAGAGATCTTTTACCACCCTGGTTAGGTGTATTCCTAGGTATTTTATTCTTTGTGTGTGTGTGTGTGTGTGGCCAATATGAATGGGATTGCATTCTTGATTTAGCTCTCAGCTTGGAGGTTCTCGGTGTAAAGTAATGCTGCTGATTTTTGTATGTTAATTTTGTATTCTGAAACTTTGCTAAAGTTGTTTATCAGATCAAGGAGTTTTTAGGCAGAGACTGTGGAGTTATCTATGTATAGAATCATATTATCTGCAAACAGGGATAGTTTGACTTCCTCTCTTCCTATTTGGATGCCTTCTATTTCTCTCTTGCCTGGTTGCTGTAGCCAGGATATCTAGCACTATGTTGCATAGGAGTGGTAAGAGAGTGTTCTTGTCTTGTGCTGGTTTTCGAGGGGGAATGCTTCCAGCAGGTACTCATTCAGTATGATATCATCCGTGGGGTTGTCATAGATGGCCCTTATTATTTTGAGTTATGTTCCTTCAATGCCTATTTTGTTGAGAGTTTTTAACATGAAGAAATGTTAAATTTTATGGAAAGCTTTTTATGTGTCTATTGAGATAATCAAGTGGGATTTTTTAAAGTTCTATTTATGTAATAAATTACATTTATTGATGTTTGTATGTTGAACCAACCTTGCATCCCAATGATAAAGCCTACTTGATCATGGAATATTAGCTTTTTGATGTGCTGCTGAATTCAGTTTGCTAGTATTTTGTTGAGAATTTTTGCGTCAAGGATATTAGCTTGAAGTTTTCTTTTTTTGTTGTGTCTCTGCCATGTTTTGGTAACAGGATGATGTTGGCCTCACAGAATGAGTTAGGGAAGAGTCGCACCTCCTCAATTTTTTGAAATAGTTTCAGTAGAAATTGTGCCAGGCCTTTTTATATATGTGGTAGAATTCAGTTATGAATCCATCTGATTCTGGGATTTCTCTGATTGGCAGGATTTTTATTACTGATTAAATTTCAGAGCTCGTTATTGCTCTGTTCAGGAATTCAATTTCTTCCTTGTTCAGTCTTAGAAGGCTTTTTATTTCCAGGAATTTATCCATTTCTTCTAAGTTTTCTAGCTTGTGTGCATAGGGGTGTTCATAGTAGTCTGAGTTTTTGTTTGTTTGTTTGTTGTTGTTGTTGTTTTTAACACAGAGTCTCACTCTGTCATCCAGGCTGGAGTGCAGTGGTGCAATTTTGGCTGACTGAAACGTCCGTCTCTTGGGTTCAAGCCATTCTTATGCCTCAGCCTCCTGAGTAGCTGGGACTACAGGTGCATGCCACCACACCTGGAATTATTATTATTATTATTTTTAGTAGAGATGGGATTTCACCATGTTGGTAAAGCTGGTCTTGAACTCCTGGCCTCAAGTGATCTGCCTGCCTCTGCCTCGCAAAGTGCTGGGATTACAGACATGAGCTACCGTGGCTAGCATTTTTTATATTTCTGTGGGGTCAGGTCAGTGGTAATGTCTCCTTTTTCATTTCTGATTGTGTTTATTTGGATCTTCTCCTTTTTTGCCTCTAGTAGCCTACCTACTGGTCTAATTATCTTACTAATTTTCTCAAAGTACTAATATCTGGATTCATTAATCTTTTGTGTATCTATATTTTTTGCATCTCAATTTCCTTCTAGAAATTCAGCTGAATTGTAGTTATTATTTGTCTTCTGTAGCTTTGTGGTTGGTTTTCTCTTGTGTCGCTAGTTTCTGTAGTGGGGTTGTTAGTTTCTTAATTTGAAATTTTTCTACCTTTTTGATGTGGGCATCAAGTGCTATATACCTTCCTTTTAATGTTGCTTAGCTATGACACAGAGACTCTGGGATGTTGTATCTTTGTTCTCATTAATTTCAAATAATTTCTTGATTTCTGCCTTAATTTTATTGTTTACCTTAAGGTCATTCAGGAGGAGTTTGTTTAGTTTCCATTAATTTGTATGGTTTTGAGTGATTTCCTTAGTATTGGTTTCTGTTTTTATTGTGCTGTGGTCTGAGAGTGTAGTTAGTATGATTTTGGTGTTTTTTTTTTTTTTTAAGTTTGCTGATTATTGCTTTATGTCCAATTGTGTGGTTGATTTTAGAGTATTTGGTAAAGTGTCAAGTTCAGGTCCTGTATGTCTTCGTCAGTTTTCTGCCTTAATTTTAGGTCTAATAATGTCAGTGGGGTCTTTAAGTGTCCCACTATTAGCGTGTGGCTATATAAGTCACTTTGTAGTCTCTAAGAACTCATTTTATGAATCTAGGTGTGTTGCGTGCGTATATATTTAGGAGAGTTAGAATCGAGCCCTTTTTCATTATGTAATGCCTTTCTTTTTCTTTTTTTTTTATCTTTGTTGGTTTAAAGTCTGTTTTGCCTGAAATGAGGATTGCAATCTCTGCTTCTTTCTATTTTCTATTTGTTGGCAGATTTTTCTGCATCCCTTTACATTGAGCTTATGGGTCTCACTGCATGTGAGATGAATCTCTTGAAGACAGCTTACCATTGTGTCTTGCTTCCTTTTCCAGCTTGCCACTCTGCCTTTTAATTGTGCCATTTAAGTCCAGTTGCATTCCAGGTTAATATTGATATGTGGGATTTGATATTTGTCATCATGTTGTTAGCTGGTTATAATGCAGACTTGTTTGTGTGTTTACTTCATAGTATCAATGGTCTATGTACTGAGGTGTTTTTTTGTGTGTGTGGCTGATAACAGTCTTTCTTTTCTATATTAGCACTTTCTTCAGGATCTCTTTTAAGGCAGGCCTGGTGGTAACAAATTTTCTCAGCATTTGCTTATCTGAAGAGGATCTAATTTCTCCTTTGCTTATGAAGTTTAGTTTGGCTAGATACGAAATTCTTGATTAGAAATTCTTTTAAGAATGCTGAATATAGGTACCCAGTCTCTTCTGGCTTGTAGAGTTTCTGCTGAAAGGTTCACTGTAAGTCTGATTGGGTTCCCTTTGTAAGTGACCTCCCTGTTTTCTCTAGCTGCCTTTAACATTTTTTTCTTTCATTTCAGCCTTGCAGAATCTGATGACTATATGTCCTGGAGATGGGGGGATGGTGTTCTTGTATAGTATCTTGCAGGGGTTCTCATTCTCTATATTTCATGAATTTGAATGTTGCCCTCTAGTGACGTTGGGGAATTTTTCATAAATGATATCCTGAAATATGTTTTCTAAGTTGCTTGCTTTCTCTTTCTCTCTTTCAGGGATGCAATGGGTCATAGATTTGGTCTCTTTACATAATTCCGTATTTCTTAGAGGTTTTCTTCCTTCTTCTATATGGTTTTTTATTTTTTCTTACTAAATTATTTTTGAGAGCTGGTCTTCCAGCTTGGAGATACTTTCCTCAGTGTGGTGGAATCTGCCATTAATACTTGTAATATTCTGAAAATTTTTGAAGTTATTTTTTTTAACTCTATAAAATCAGTTTGATTCTTTTTAAAATGGCCATTTCTCCTCTTTCATTTTATTGTACTCCTTGGAATCCTTGGATTGAGTTTTGACTTTCTCCTGAATTTTAATGATCTTCATTCCTATCCCTATTCGGAATTCTGTCTGTCATTTCAGCCATTACAGCCTGGTTAAGAACTACTGCTCGGGACTACTACAGTCATTTAGAGACAAGAAGACTCTGGCTTTTGGAGTTGCCAGAGTTCTTGTGATGGTTCTTTCTCAGCTCTGTGAGTTGAAGTTCCTTTGATCTTTGAAGTTATTGTCCTTTGAATTTTGTTTTCTTTTATCTTCTTTGATGGCCTTGGGGGTTTCATTGTGGTATAAGGTTGATTCAGTTGACTGGCTTTGTTTCTAGAAGATTTTAGGGGCCAGGGTTCAGTTCAGGACCCCAGGGCTGTGTGCTTTAACACTAGGGGGCTGGTATCAGGTTTCAAGCTTTTTTCTGGACCCTCAATTTAGGAACCTGCTGTGCTATAAGATCTGAGGTGTTCATGAACCACTGATCACAATATTTCAATGAGTGGTGCCAGCCAAAGTGCTTTATCAGGTAGTGCCATTAGGATCCATGCTTGTTTGCACATGCCAGAGGTAGTGGCAGTGCAACAGGGTGCACAGTAGTTGGCTGGGGCATGACGCTGTTGGGAAAGGGAGTGCTGGCCTCCATGTGGGTCTTTGCAGCAGCAGTGGTGGCAGTGTGACACAAGGGTACAGAGTTTCTGGTGTCCATGTGCTCATTTGCACTAACAGTGACATTGACCTGGGGGTTTGGTGGTGGTGGGCTTTGGGCTGGCTGTCTCTGTGCATGTTTGTACCAGCTACAATGGTTTTACACAGTAGGGACTAGCAGCAGTGGCATGGGGAAAGGAAAGGCAAGATCCACCTTCCCACTTGCACCCTGACAAAGTGATGTAGGGATGGTCATAGGTAAGAGCAAGCTGGAAAGATTGCACAGGGTAGACTGCAGTGAAGGGAAAGTGTGGGTAGACTGGTGGGGATGAGCAGGGAGAGAGTGTGGTTGGGCTGGTGGGGGTCAGTGGAGGCCACTCTACTGGAACTCTCCAAGAGTCAGGTGTGATCTGCCTGTGCAGAAGCTGTGATGTGGACCCTTGGGAGGCACCCTTGCTGGGCATCTGAGGCTGCACTGCAAACAGGCATGGCCAGGCTGGGGCTGTGTGGATTGCCAGCAGACAAAAGAATGCTCAGGTCTTACCAGCCCCATATCATGGACAAGGTGACCCTACTCTGATCAGGTCTGACAATTTACCTAAGTCTAAATTCTCCTGGGGGGGGGGGGCAAGGTGAGCCTTGGGGGATGGGCATCCCTGGCCATGCTCCACTGTAGATGATCCCACACCAAGACTCTGCACTGGCTGGAGTTCTGTGCCTACCATGTCTCTAAGCAGATCTTCCTGCCTACTCACATACTCATGGCATCTCCTGCTGCCAGGATTTCAAAGGTTCATGGTAAGAGTGTGTCATTTCTCACATGCTAAACTCACCCTTCTTCAGGAGGCATTGGGGGCCAGGAATGAGTCCCAGTGCACAGTAGCACAGTGCAGGGTTCACGTTATGTTCTCTTTCCATCCACTCTCAATGCCTTTCCTGTAAAGATCTGCTCAGAGTGCACCAGTTTTCCCAGTGTCTCAGTCCCTGGATGTCAGGTGTTCCTCCTGGCTATATCTATTCAGCCATCTTGCCTCCAGGCTTAGAAGGTCTTTTTCAGTTAAGACTACGACTTGGCTGCAACATTTCCCTGCTGAAATTACTTACCTCTTGCTCTTGACCTAAAAATAATTGACAATAATGCCATCCAGTGACAACCTTTTCTTGCTTATGTGAGTTACAGGATTCCTCCAGTATCTAATAATAGTGTGAAAAAAATACAGGCATATAAAAATTGTTATAATATAGATTAAGGAAAAAATATTTTGAAAAAATCCAGCATTCATTTCCTCCCTTAATTGTACCTTTCATGAAATATTCATAGAAATAAAAGAATTGGGATCTTTGACAAGATGGCAGAATAGGAAAAGCTCTTGTCTGCAGTTCCCAGCAAGATCAACTGCATTTCCAATCTGACGTACCCAGCTTATCTCACTGGGACTGGTTAGACAGTAGGTGCAATCCATGGAGGGCTAGCAGAAGCAGGGTGGGGGTGTCGTCTCACCTGGGAAGTGCAAAGGGTCTGGGAACGCCCTCTCCTAGACAAGGGAAGCTGTGAGGGACTGTGCTGTGAGGAATGGTGCACTCTGGTCCAGATACTATGCTTTTTCCACAATCCTTACAACCTGCAGAACAGGAGATTCTTTTGGATGCCTATGCCACCAGGGCCCTGGGTTTCAAGCACAAAACTGGGCAACATTTGGGCAGACACTGAGATAGCTGCAGGAGGTTTTCTTATTTTTCATACCCCTGTGGCACCTAGAACACCAGTGAGACAGAACCATTCATTCCCTGGGAAAGGGGGCTGAAGCCAGGGGAGCCAACTGGTCTAGCTCAGTGGATCCCACCCCCATAAAGCCCAGCAAGCTAAGATCCACTAACTTGAAATTCTCACTGGCAGCACAGTAGACTGAAGTCAACCTGGGATGCTCGAGCTTGTTGAGGCAAGGAGCGTCTGCCATTACTGAGGCTTGAGTAGGCAGTTTTCCCCTCACAGTGTAAGCAAAGCTGCCGGGAAGTTCAGACTGGGTAGAGTCCAGCAGCTTGGCAAAGCTGCTGTAGCCAGACTGCCTCTCTAGATTCCTTCTCTCTGAGCAGGGCATCTCTGAAAGAAAGGCAGCAGCATTAGTCAGGATCGGGGCTTATAGATAAAAACTCCCATCTCCCTGGGACAGAGCACCTGGGGGAAGGAGCAGCTGTGGGCACAGCTTCAGCAGACTTATATGTTCCTGCCTACCAGCTCTTAACAGAACAGCAGGTCTCCCAGCCCAGCATTTGAGCTCTGCTAAGGGACAGTCTGCCTCCTCAAATGGGTCCCTTACCCCCATGCCTCCTGAAGCGGGGATACCTCCCAGCAGGTGTTGACAGACACCTCATACAGGGAGCTCTGTCTGGCATCTGGTGGATGCCCCTCTGGGATGAAACTTCCAGAGAAAGGAGCAGGCTGAAATTTTTGCTGTTCTGCAGCCTCTGCTGGTGATACCCAGGCAAACACGATCTGGACTGGACCCCCAGCAGACCTGCAGCAGAGGAGCCTGACTGTTAGAAAGAAAACTAACAAACAGAAAGAAATAGCATCAACATCAACAGAAAGGAGATCACACAGAAACCCCATATGTAGGTCATTAACAGCAAAGACCAAAGGCAGATAAATCCACAAAGATGAGGAAAAACCAGTGCAAAAAGTCTGAAAATTCCAAAAACCAGAACGCCTCTTCTCCAAAATATCACAACTCCCCTCCAGCAAGGGAACAAAATTGGATGGAGAATGAGTTTGACAAATTGACAGAAGTAGTCTTCAGAAGGTGGGTAATAACAAACTCCTCTGAACTAAAGGAGCGTGTTCTAACCCAGTGCAAGGAAGCTAGGAACCTTGAAAAAAGATTAAGGAATTGCTAACTAGAATAACTAGTTTAGAGAAGAAAATAAATGACCCAATGGAGCCAAAAAACACAGCATGGGAACTTTGTTAAGCATACACAAGTATCAATAGCTGAATTGATCAAGTGGAAAAAGGATATCAGAGATTGACCCCTTCCTTACACCTCATACAAAAATTAACTCAAGGTGGATTAAAGACTTAAATGTAAGACCTAAAACCATAAAAACTCTACAAGAAAACCTAGGCAATAGCATTCAGGACATAGGCAAGGGCAAAGTCTTCATGACTAAAACACCAAAAGCAATGGCAACAAAAGCTAAAATTGACAAATTGGATCTAATTAAATTAAGGAGCTTCTGCATAGCAAAAGAAACTATCATCAGAGTGAACAGGCAACCTACAGAATGGGAGAAAATTTTTGCAATCTGTCTATTTGACAAAGGGTTAATATCCAGAATTTACAAAGAACTTAAACAAATTTACAAGAAAAAAAAACAACCCCACCAAAAAGTGGGCAAAGGATATGAACAGACACTTATCAAAGAAGACCTTTATGCAGCCAAAAACATACGGAAAAAAGATCATCATCAGTGGTTATTAGAGAAATGCAAATCAAAACCATAGATACTATCTCACACCAGTTAGAATGGTGATCATTAAAAAGTTAGGAAACAACAGATGCTGGAGATGATGTGGAGAAATAGGAATGCTCTTACACTGTTGGTGGGAATATAAATTAGTTCAACCATTGTGGAAGACAATGTGGCAATTGCTGAAGGACCTAGAACCAGAAATACCATTTGACCCAGCAATTCCATCACTGGGTATATACCCAAAGGATTATAAATCATTCTACTATAAAGATACATGCACAAGTATGTTTATTGCAGCACTGTTCACAGTAGCAAAGACTTGGATCCAACTCAAATGCCCATCAATGATAGACTGGATGAAAAGTCTATCATTGGAATACTACGCAATCATAAAAAGGTTTTTCATCATGTCCTTTGCAGGGACATGGATGAAACTGGAAACCACCATTCTTAGTAAACTGACACAAAAATAGAAAACCAAATACCACATGTTCTCACTCATAAGTGGGTGTTGAACCATGAGACCACAGACACAGGGAGGAGAACATCACACACCAGGGCCTGGGTGGTGGGGGACTAGGGGAAGAATAGTAAGGGGTGGGGGGGGATTGGGGAGGGGATAGCATTAGGAGAAATACCTAATGTAGATGATGGATTGATGGGTGCAGCAAACCACCATGGCACCTGTATACCTATGAAATAAACCTGAACTTTTTGCATATGTATCCCAGAACGTAAAGTATAGCTAAAAATAAATAAATAAATAATTTTAAGCTTTGCACTTCCAGGTTCTCACAGGAACAGTTTATTAGACTTTTTAGGAATGGAATTCATGAATCTGCATCTTTATTAGCTCCCCAGGTGATTCTTAGGCACACTATCACTTGAGAAACAGCAATCTAAAACCTTTCTCTCAAAGTGTGACCTGCAGAGCAGTAACATGGTCATCCCCAAGAAGCTTGTTGGAAATGCAGAATCTGAGGCCTCATCCCAGACCTGCTGAATTAGAATTTCTGTATTTCAACAAGATTCCCTGGCAGTTTATCAGCACATTTAAGTTCAAGATGCACTGGTTTAGAAGAGGCAAAGCAGACTTTTCAATCTGTAGTTGGAAGGTAGAGGTGAGGGGGAACCTGGCAGCATATTCTCCTGGCATGCCTGGTATGATCAGTCATTGGTTCAGGACTGCAGTGAAAGCTGCCTTTCCACAGAGAAGGCAGTCACTTTTATGCTTGTTCCTTAGCTGGTCTCTTGTCTCATCATGGCCTGGTGAGGAGATGGGTGCAGAAAAGTTCTTCCCTTTGATGTTTGAGCAGGAATGTTAACATTCACTATTAATTAAAAACTATTTATTCATTGCCTGTGCATTCCAGGCAGTGAAAGAAGCCATTGTTCCAGCCCTCCAGGCCTCACTCATTTCCACATCAATAAGCCTGGCCCATACTGCACAGTCCTCTCTGACAGACTTCCTACCCCCCCGAGCCCATTCTGAATCTAAATAATGAGCCTAATGTTCCACTTAGGTGAGGCCTTCTCTGATTAGCTAGAGCTTGGTTGGGCCACATTTCACAATACCCTCAAGGATAGCTGCTGGCCGATGTATTATAATAGCATTTCCTTTCACCTCATGTTGGAATTTGCTCGGCAGCCGCTTCCTGGCTATGACCTGCTCGGGTGAAGGAGCTGGACAACCCATAGTGAGGTTGCCCTTGACTGCTCAGACCCATAATCTGAAGACAGACACTCTGAATGACTCTCTGATCCTTGTGTCCCTTCAGAAGATAGTTTCCTACAGCCACATTGCCCGAGGGTTAAAGGAAAGGTAAATTCCCATCCGTGGAATTTTGATTCTCCTGACCAGAAGGGATTTCAGTCCTTCACCTTGTTTGCAATGTTGTGTTGCTGTCAGCCAGTCTTCACACTGTTCTGTTCCTTTCAAATGTGTTCTTTCTATTAAGTATTCAGTCATGTGGAAACCATCTGTCCCCTTCCCACGATATGTGTCCCTTCACAGAGAATGGAGGTGAAGGTGCCTGTGTGGCACTGAGCTCATTTTCACAGTCATCCTGTGGAATGACAAGAATGCTGCAGAAGCTCTTCCAGAGAGCTTTCCATCACAACAGCATTGAAACCCACAAGTCAAGTCTGCTTTACATGAGAATTTATCTCCTTTCACTGAGACAATGAAAGTTAGGTTTTCTGCGTTTTCAGATATTGCTGCTGTTACTGATTCAAGATTGATTTTGGAGCACACCATGTAACTCTTACACCCTTGCACCTTTTCCCACTTACTCCACACCTCCTATTAGTGCCCTAGCACAGCCGTGGAAAAGTCGCTCAGTTGGATAGACATATTGATTTGCTTCTGTCTCTTTTCTCATTCATTTTCCAAAGAGAAAAGTTCCAATACTTTGGATAATCTGTCTCTAGGCTAACAGGGAACTGCCGATTATACTCTGGGAGGACGCTAAGGTCACTTGTTTTTGAAATAAACTCAAACACCATTTTCTATACATAATTGTAAATTGAGTGTCATAAAAGTCATTAAAATTCTAGGGATGCCACATCTGTAAATGCAAATGTTCTTATCTGAAGGCTGGAGGCCATACAATTTGACCTTCTAAAGTCCTTTTTAGCACCAATATCTATGAAATGGTAAACCTCTCTCTGCCTAATCTCACCATTTTTCCACAGTCTCCCTTATTCTCAGAAAAGTAAGGGCATTGTAATCTCTCCTTCAGTTTTACTATGAGGTAGCTTCCACTTGGTTTAGAAGACTAGACCCATGGGGTTCCATAGATAAGCGATTGTTACTCTTTCTCAGTGAAAGGAGACTGCTGTTTCTCACTGCATGTATATTCTGCTTCCTGTCCTCCTCAGTTTTTATAACGTGGCTCTTCTAAATTCATCTCCTAAAACTGGACCTTTTTCACTTTTTGTTCTTTTATTTATTTTTGAATTTTTTTTTCAACAAATGTTCATGGAATGCCTTCATATGCCAGCCACGATGCTAGGTACTACAGATTCAAAGGTGAGCTAGCCTCATGGAGCTAATAGTGTAGAGAGAGAGGTAAGCATTCACCGAAACACAGAATATATAATCACAGAATGGAATAAGGATCCAAAGGAAAGATACACTGTTCCAGGAGAACCTGTTACAATTGACTCTGGCTGTGCCAGTCTATGTGATGTCAAGCTTCATAAGGAAGTCAGAGCCCTAAGAGATTTATTGGCACAATTGGACAAGCCAGACAAAACTCTCCATCAAAATCTTGTCTGAAGGCCCTTGTATTCTGTCATGTCATGGAGCACTCTCCAAACAGAATAGTTAATTAATGCTTGGTGAAGACAGGTGAACTCATGTGCCAGAAAGGAGCCAGCATCCTCCCAGCCTCTGCACAGGCCTATTAATTAATTGTATTGTCACTATATCAAGTCTTGCTTGACAGCTGCCAAGCTTTAGTGAACTATGGGAACAAAGTAACATGACAGCTTAGAAGCACTAAGGAAGAAAGTCCCAAGATAAACTAATCTCATACAAACACAATTTCTACACCACTATTCATGTCAGGTGGCCTGGACAGGCCTTGAACTCATACTCCATCAATTGTACTAAATTGCTTAGGTTTAGAACAGATTATAAAAAGAGGATTCTCCAAATTAAGTTCCCCTTTAGTCTTTTAGTCATAATGCTAAAGGCAAGAAAAGTTGTTAGAGTTTGATATCAATAATATAAATGGCAAGGCCCAAAACTAGATCACAAGGGGCAAGAACTGGACCACAGGAGCCTACTGCTGCCTCCTCTTTCTCATTGGTACCTTTGACCAGATAGATAGGTGTACTCATCATGCATGTTTCAGATGTAAGTACCAAAGCCCAACTCAAGTTTACTATTTCAAACTAGTGATTTATTTGTTCACGTGTTGGAAATGTCCAGGAGTGGGTCTGGTTCCAGTCAGAGGCTGAAATGATGCAAGCTGTATCTGGCCTCTCATTTTCTTCTCACTTCTTCATTTGTACTTTGTTTTTTCTATTATCTTTGCTCGAAGATAGATTTTATCCACATCATGATCTACAGAAGATCCAGACCTAGATCTTTTAGGGGTAAAGAGAATTACTCTCCTCAGTAATTCCAGAGAAACCTTATGAAAGGTTCTCAATGGCCCAGTTGTTTATATATTTATCCCTAAACCAATCATAATGAATGAGGCTTTATTTGGTTCTGTGGTTTCTGCTGAAACCTGGAATTGGTGCTAGACCCATATACTTTATGACTAAGAGTGATGTAGATAGATTCTCAAAGCAAAATCCAGGGAGCTATTAATAGAATAGGGAATAGAGCTAGATAAGCAAAAACACTATATGCTCTTTACTATGTGCTATCTTAGGACTTAGAAATAGAATGGGTGTTTTGCAGGTATGAACAGGAGGGCTTTCCAGATAGGTGAAAAAAAAACAGGCTACTTATTTGAGAAACAGATAAAGTTATCTGGCAAAATTTGTGACTTAGGATGATAGTCCAAATTATGTCAGGCAAGATCCTGGAAGAAAGAGTAGAAAAGACAAATAGCATTATTCTTAAATGGAAGACAAATGTGATCATGTCATTAGGTGTTCCCAATTCTCATTTTACAATGACTCACACTCAGTAAACACTCAATAAATATTTTTATTTGATTCTGGTGATTTAATACCCAGAGTGAAAATTAATCTTCATATAATTGCAAGAGAACTAATTAAGGCAGCAAAGTTATTGCTAAGATGCCTAATCAATAAAGCCTGCAGGTGTCCTTTCAATTAGAGTGGGAAATTAATGAATTCACATTTTTCCCTTAATTTACTATGCCTACATAAAATTTCTCCCAGGCTTTGAATAATTTAATTTTGTTTTCGTAGAAACAAAAAGAACACAGACACTTTAAAATCTTACCGGATCTTTATCTCCTAGGTCTAAGTAGGCTCATATCTAAAACCATCCCAGGAACACGCTTACATTCAGAACTGGATGATGTGAACCAATTACCCAGTCATGTTTTCCTCCTCCCCAAATTAACCTCAGCACATGTGCAAAATCACCTCGCCCAACCACATTGAATTTTATCATATTTCCTAATATTTATAGGAATTAAGAGATGAGACAATACTGAATTAAGAGAGGATACAATAATGGCTGAAAAGGCCAAACTGGCCATTCTAAGTTTCAGGATTATTCAGTTATTTCAAGATGGACTCTTGATATACATCACAGTAAAAGAATAAAAAGATAGTGTCACTGGGGCCAATGAGGTTGGGATTAAAATGTCATCATTGCTATTACTTTGAACAAATTAGTTAACCCTTCTGAACTTCAATTCCCTCATGAGTAAAATAGAAATAATAACTACCCAAGAGGTTAATATGAGGATTTGATGATCTGCTATATACAAAGTGGTTAAACAGAGTACGGCTTCAAAACTCATTGTATAATGTATATTCTTCAACTCTTCATAAAGTTTGGTATTGATAAGCATTTTTAATGTCACAAAAAATACTCATGAATCCAGATATTACATCTCTAATACACTAGGTCAAAGATGTTTTAAGTATTTCTCTGTCTATAGAAAAAGAGACTTGATTAAATCAAAGTTTTAATTGTCAAGTAGAATTAGGTCAGCCATTGATGACATCTTACCATTTTTAAAAAGAACACATTGCATATTATACATATTATATGCAGTCAGTCCTGTATATCCATGGGTTCCACATTTGTGGATCCAACTAATTGCATGTCAAAAATATGTTAATAAAAATTTCTTCTGTACTGAGTATGTACATGCTTTGTCCCTCATCATTATTCCCTAAACAATATGGCATAACAACTATTTACATAGAATTTACATTGTATTAGGTATTATAAGTAATCTAGGGAAGATTTAAAGTACACAGGAGGATCTGCATAGTTTCTATGCAAATACTACACCATTCTTTATCAGGTACATGAGCAAGCTCAGATTTTGGTACCCATGGGAGGTTCTGGAACCTGCACACATTGGAAACCAAGGGATCATTATAGATACATGTACAACATATACACACTTATGTATAATTATGAAGTCCTCATATCATATTAGTAGTATTGAATGCAAATTTATTTATAAAAAATTTACTTGTTTGTAAAAAGAAAGAAAAATGAATAAAATACATGAAAAAAATTACTTACATTTGTTCTGGAAAGGGGGCAGATCGACTCTTCATTAGTCCCAGTCCAGTATTTTTTATTTAAATTCAGTGTAGGTAAGTGAAGAAAGTACAAATAATTTTTTCATTGAGGTATTATTGACAAATGAATCATACTAATTACCCTATCCGTTGCCTCATATATTCACATTTTTTGGTAAGAAAACAAGAGTGTATAGCCTGTTGTTCCTAGGATATAAACCTGTGCAACATGTTACTGTATCAACTACTGTAGGTGATTGTAACACAACCCTAACCATTTGCCTAACTAAGTAAATTTAATCATAGGAAAGGTACAGTAAATATATAGTATAAAAGATAAAAAGGGTGTACTTGTCTGGGGCACTTAATATAAATGGAACTTGTAGGACTGAAGGTTGCTCTGGGTAAGTCAGTGGGTGAATATAAAGGCCTAGGTCATTACTGTACACTACTATGACTCTATAAACACTGTCAACTTAAGCTACACTAAATTTATTTAAATTCTTTTTTTAACTTTTTTTTTTCTCTTTTTTTTAACATATATTTTATTACACTTTATGTTCTGGGGTACATGTGCAGATCATGCAGGATTGTTACATAGGTACATACATGGCAATGTGGTTTGCTGCCTCCGTCTCCCCCGTCACCTATATCTGGCATTTCTCCCCATGTTATCCCTCCCCAACCTCTTTACCCCATGCTCTCCCTCCCCCTAGACCCCCTCCAACAGACCCCAGTGTGTGATGATTCCCCTCCCCTGTGTCCTTGTGTTCTCATTGTTCAACATCCACCTATGAGTGGGAACATACTGTGTTTGATTTTCTGTTCTTGTGTCAGTTTGCTGAGAATGATGGTTTCCAGATTCATCCATGCCCCTACAAAGGACACAAACTCATTGATTTTTATGGCTGCATAGTATTCCATGGTGTATATGTGCCACAGTTCCTAGTCCAGTCTATCATCGATGGGCATTTGGGTTGGTTCCAGGTCTTTGCTATTGTAAATGGTGCCACAATGAACATACGTGTGCATGTGTCTTTATAATAGAATGATTTATAATCCTTTGGATAAAATTTATTTTTCTTCAATAATAAATTAACTTAGTTACCGTAACTTTTATTTTATAAATTTTCAATATTTTAAAACTGAATCATATAATAAAACTTAGCTTAAAACACAAACACAAATAACAAAGTTATTTTTCTTTACATTCTTATTCTGTAAGCTTTTTTCTGTTGTTAAAGTTTTCCATTTTTTAAATTTTGCTTTTTAAATGACTGGCAATGCAGTCAGTTTTTTTGCACCAGAATCATATCAAAGCATGAGTAATTTGTTGCTCTCAATGTTACGATGGCTATGATGTCACTAGTCAATAAGACTTTTGGCTCCATTATAATCATATGGGACCGCTGTCATGTATGTAACCTGTCATGGGCTGAAATGTTATGCAGTGCATGACTGTGCTTTATCATTATTAACTATAGTCACCGTGCTGCCTTTTATCTCCAGAACTTATCTTCTAACTGTAAGTTTGTATCCTTTGACCAACATATCCTTATTTCTCCAGTCCACCCCCAGCCCGACAACCATTGTTATACCTTCTGTTGATATGAGTTAAACTTTTTAGGAGTCCACATATAAGTGAGATCATGCCATATTTGTCATTCTGTGTCTGGTTTATTTCAATTAACATAATATCCTTTAGGTTCATACATGTTGCAAATGACAGAACTATTTTTTCTTTCTCTTTTAAGGTTGAATTTCATATACACAACGCACACGCAAACACATATACACATATATGTACATACACATATATATATGTTCACACATATATAATCACATTTTCTTTATCCATTCATCTATCAGTGGACACTTAGGTTGTTTCTGTCTCTTGGCTATTTTGAGTAATGCTGCAATGGACATATAAGTGCAAATATCTTTTGAAATAGTGATTTTATTTCCTTTCGATATATACTCAGAAGTCAGATTGCTGGATTATATGGCAGTTGTGTTTTTAATTTTTTCGGGTATTTCCATACTATTTTCTATAATGGCTGTACTAATTTACCTTCTCACTAACATTGTATGAGGGTTCCCATTTCTCCACATCCAAGCCAACATTTGCTATATTTTGACATTTTGATAATAACCATCTCTAACAGGTATGAGGTAATATCTCACTGTGGTTCTGATTTGCATTTCCCTGATGTTTAGTGATGGTGAGATTTTTTTTTTTATATAACCTGTTGGCCATTTGTATGTTTTTCTTTTTAAGAAATGCCTATACAGACCCTTTACCCATTTTTAAATTGTGTTATTTGGTTTCTTGTTATTGGGTTATATGAGTTTCTTACATATTTTGGATATTAACCCCTTGTTATATATGGTTTACAAATATTTTCTACCATTATGTGAGTTTCTTTTTCACTTCATTGTTTCCTTCCTTTGTTGTGCAGCAACTTTTTAGTTTAATGTAGTCTCAGTACTTTATTTTTGCTTTTGTTGCCTGGCTCTTGATGTCAAATTCTAAAATCATTGCTAAGACCAGTGTCATGGAGGTTTTCCCTTGTGTTTTCTTCTTGGGGTTTTACATATTTAAGTCTTACATTTAAATCCTTAATGTGTTTTGAGTTAATTTTTGTTTACTAAGCTGTAAGATAAGAATACAATTTCATTTTTTCTATGTGGATATACAATTTCCATTTATTGAAGAGGCTATCCTTTCCAAATCAATCGTGCATCCTTGGTGCCTTTATCAAAGATTAATTGACTTTATGTGTGTGTTTATTTCTCGGATCTCTATTTTGTTCCATTAGTCTGTGTGTATATTTTCATGCCAATACCACACTGTTTTGATTATTATATTTTTGTAATATAATATGGAATCAGAAATTTTGACATTCTCATCTTTGTTCTTAGTCAAGATTGCTTTAGCATTTAGGGTCTTTTGTGGTTCTGTCTCAGTTTTTAATTGTTTCTTCTGTTTCTGTGAGAAGTACCATTGAAATTTTGAGAGGGATTGCATAGAATACATATATTGTTATGAGTGATAGATACATTTTAAAAATATTGTCTTCTATGGATATTAAATACATTTCCATTTATTTGTGTCTTCTCCAATTTCTTTTATTATTGTTTTACAGATTTGAGTATAAAGACCTAACACTTCCTTGGTTAAGTTTATTCATATTTTATTTAATATTTATTTTATTTGTTCATATTTATGGAGTACATGAGAAAATTTGTTA
The DNA here is from genome assembly GCA_036589455.1 of Ateles fusciceps. Lineage (NCBI taxonomy): Eukaryota > Metazoa > Chordata > Mammalia > Primates > Atelidae > Ateles > Ateles fusciceps. The sequence continues at coordinate 11,377,180 of JAZHEH010002206.1, forward strand.
CTGCAAACTCATCAGATATTTTATTTTTGTGTGGCTACTGCAAATGAGATTGTTTACTCTTTTGAATAGTTTACTGTTAGTATATAGAAACACTACTGATTTTGTTATTGATTTTGTATCCTGCAACTTTATTAAATTTATTTGTTCTGACAAACATTTGGTGGAGTCTTTATGGCTTCTATATAAAAATTATGTAATCTCTTAACAGAGACAGTTTTACTTCTTTATTTCCAATTTGCATTCCTTTTTATTTGATTTTCTTCCCTAATTGCCCTGGCTAGGACTTCCAGTACTATGTTGAATAGAAATCATGAGTGTGGGCATCTTGGTCTTATTCCTGAGTTTAGAGTAAAAGTTTTTAGCTTTTCACCATTGAGTATGATGTTTACTATAAACTTGTCATATATAGCCTTTATTATGTTGAAGTACATTCCTATTATACCTATTATGTTGAAGTACATTTCTACTAATTTATTGAAAGCTTATCTCATGAAAAGATGTTGAGTTTTATCAAACATTTCTTTTTCTGCATCTATTGAGATGATCATATGACTTTCAACTTTTATTCTGTTTATATGGAATATTATATCTATTGATTTGTACATGTTGAACTATTCTTTAATCCCAGATATAAATCCTACTTCATCATGGTATATGATCCTTCTAATGTGCTCTTAAATTCAGTTTGCTAGTATTTTGTTGAGGATTTCTGCTTCTATATTTATCAGGGATATTGGCCTGTAGTTTTATTTTTATTTAATGTCCTTGTCTAACTTCGCTCTCAGGAATTCTGGCCTTAAAATGAGTGTGTAAATGTCCCTTCCTCTTCACAGTTTTAGAATAGTTTAAGAAGAATTGGCATTATAAGTTTGGTAAAAATTCACCAGTGAAACCATCTACTCATGGGCTTTACTTTGTTGGGAAATTTTGATTACTGAGTCAATCTCCTTAATGTTATTGGTCCTTAACATTTTCTGTTTCTTCATAATTAAGTCTTAGAAGATTGTATATTTCTAGGAATTTGTCCATTCTTTTAGGTTAACCGATTTGTCGGCACACATTGTTGATAGTAGTCTTTATGTTCCTTTTTATTTCTGTGGTATAATTTGTTATGTCTCCTCTTACATTTCTGATTTAAATGTATCTTCTTTATTTATTTTTCTTGTTTAGATAAGGGTTTGTTAAATTTGTTTAACTTTTGAAAAAAAACAAGTTAGATTCCTTGATTGTTTTTCTAGTGCCTATTTTATTTATTTCTGCTTTGATCTTTATTATTTCCCTTCCAGGTTCTAACAAAAACATGGTTTTTGTTTTTAGTTTTATGTGATCAATCAAATTTTTTTATTTGCTTATTTCAAACCATCCTTGTATCTCAGGGATAAAGCCTATTTGATCATGGTGGATAAGCTTTTTGATGTGCTGCTGGATTCACTTAGCCAGTATTTTGTTAAAGATTTTTATATCAAGAAAGTTGGTCTCATGTTTTCTTTTTGTTGTGTCTCTGTCAGGTTTTGGTATCAGAATGATGCTGGCCTCATGGAATGAGTGAGGGGAGGAGTTCCTTTTCCTCAATTAATTTTAATAGTTCCAGTAGAAATGGTACCAGCTCTTCTTTGTACCACTGGTAGAATTCAGTTGTAAATCTCTCTGGTCCTGGGCTTCTTTTGGTTGCTAGGCTATTTATTATTGCCTCTATTTTGAAGCTCGTTATTGGTCTGTTTAGGGATTTAATTTCTTCCTTGTTCAGTCTTGGGAGGATGTATATGTCCAGAAATTTATCCATTTATTCTATATTTTCTAGTTTATATGCATAAAGGTGTTTATAATATTCTCTGATGGTTATTGGCATTTCTGTGGGGTCAGTGGTAATATTCCCTTTGTCATTTTTGATTGAGTTTATTTAGATTGTCTCTCTTCTTTATTAGTCTAGCTAGCAGTCTATTTTATCATTTTTTTCAAAAAATCAACTCCTGGATTATTTGATTTTTTTAACTTTTTTTGTGTCTGTGTTTTTCAGTCTCCTTCAGTTCAGTTCTGATTTTGGTTAATTCTTGTCTTCTGCTGGCTTTGTGGTTTGTTTGCTCTTGCTTCTCCAGTTCAGTTGTAATATTAGGTTGTTAAGTGGATATCTTTTTAACTTTTTTATTTGAATATTTATTGCAATAAATTTCCCATCTAACACTGCCTTAGCTGTGTCTCTGAGACTATGACATGTTGTATCTTTGTTTTCATTAATTTGAGAAAAAACTTCTTGATTTCTGTCTTAGTTTCACTATTTATCCAAATGTCATCCAGGAGCAAACTATTCAATTTCCATGTGACTGTACAGTTTTGAGCAAATTTCTTAATCTTGATTTCTAATTTGATTGTGCTGTAGTCTGAGAGCATGTTTGTTATTATTTCATATCCCTTTCATTTGCTGAGGAGTATTTTATGTTCAATTATGTGATCAATTTTAGATTATGTACCATGTGGCAGTGAGAAGAATATATATTCTGTTGTTTTTGTCTGAAGAGTTCTGTAGCTGTCTATTAGGTCCATTTGATCCAGTGCTCAGTTCAGGTCCTCAAAATCTTTGTTAATTTTCTGCCTTGATAATCTGTTTAATACTGTCAGTGGGATGTTGATTTCTCCCACTATTATTGTGTGGTTATCTAAGTCTCTTTGTAAGTCTCTGAGAATTTGCTTTATGAATCTGGGTACTTCTGTGTTGGGTGTATATATATTTAGGATAGTTAGGTCTTCTTGTTGAATTGAACCCTTTATTATTATGTAATACCCTCCTTTGTCTTTTTTAATTTTTGTTGGTTTAAAGTCGTTTTGTCTGAAATTCGTATTGTAAACCATTCTTTTTTTTTCTCATTTGCTTGGTAGATTTTTCTCCATCCCTTTATTTTGAGCTTTTGTTTGTCATTGCATATAAGAAGGGTCTCCTAAAGACAGCATACCAGTGGGTCTTGGTTCTTTATCCAGCTTGCCATTCTGTGCTTTTACTTGGGACATTTAGCCTGTTTCTATTCAAGGACAGTATTGATATGTGTGGATTTGATCCTGTCATTATGATGTTAGATGGTCATTATAAATGCTTGTTTGTGTGGTTGCTTTATAGCATCACTGGTCTGCGTGCTTAAGTGTGCTTTGCAGTGGCTGGTAATGTTTTTTTCTGTCCATATTAAGTACTTCCTTCAGGAGCTCTTGCAAGGTAGGGCTGGTGGTAACAAATTTTCTCAGGCTTTGCTTCTCTGGAAAGGGTCTTATTTCTGCTTTGCTTATGATGCTTAGGTTGGCCACATATGAAACTCTGGGTTGGAATTTCTTTTCTTTAAGTATGTTGAATATTGACTCCTAATCTCTTCTGGTTTGTAGGGTTTCTGCTGAGAATCCTGCTGTTAATGTCATGGACTTCTCTTTGTAGATGACCTGACCTTTCTCTCTAGCAGGCTTTAGCATTTTTTCTTTCATTTCAGCCTTAGAAAGTCTGAAGACTATGTGTCTTGAGGATAATTATCTTAAGTACCAATGAGTTGTAAATTTGGTCTCGTTACATAAACCCATGTTTTTCAGAGGTTTTGTCATTCTTTTCTATTTCTGACTGTTGTATATCAGAAAGGCAATCTTCAGGCTCTGAGATGCTTTCCACCACTTGTTCTATTTTGCTATGAATACTTGTTATTGCATTATCAAACTCTTGTAGTGTTTTTCAGCTCTGTCAGGTCAGTTACATTCTATTTTACAATGGCTATTTTTTTTCTGGCAGCTCCTGTAATGTTTTGTTGTGTTTCTTAGTTTCCTTGGATTGGGTTTCAGTGTACTTTTGCATCTCAATGATCTTTGTTCTTATCCATATTCAGAATTTGATTTCTGTCATTTCAGTCATCTCAGCCCAGTTCAAAACCCTTGCTGGAGAGGCAATGCAGTCTTTGAAGTTAGGTCTTGAAGGTAGTAGCTCCTTGAAGTTAGGAACCCATTGTGCTGGATAGGTCATGGTGCTCCTGCACCAGTGGTCACTATACTTGAATGGGTGGTGTCAGCCAAAGCTTTACATAGGGCAGTGGCAGTGGTATTCATCCTCATTCACATGTGCCAGCAGCAGCAGCAGTGGCAGCACAGCCAGATGCTGCAGCAGGGTGCTAGCAGGTGCCAGGGTACTTGCCTCCATGTGGGCATTTACTCCAGTGGGGCAGAGAGCATGATTAAAGGAAGAGGGGGACCCCTGCTGGCTACTGCATGTTGCCAGGTAGTGGTGCTGTTAGCATGGGGACAGGGCACTGGCAGGTGCAGGTATGTGTATGTTCTCTATGTACCAGAGTCAGGGGTGTTGCTCAGGTTACGAGAGGGTCTGCTGTTCCCTATGCCTAGTTTCACTACCTTGGCAGTGTTGTCACAGGGTAGGGTGCTGGTGGGGGTGGAGCTGTCTGGCCCTGTATCTCTCAAGGCTCTAACTCCAATGGTGGCTCAGCAGGGGAAGGTGTGAGTGCACTCTTGTTGCAGCAGTGGCAGGGCAGGGTGCATGCCCACAGCCACACTGGTGGGACAAGGAAGGCAGAATCCACTCATGTACATGTGTACTACAAAGTGATGTAGAAGCTTGCTGTTGGCCCAGGGGAAGCTGCAGTATGGGGGAGAAGTGGACATGCCCTGATGGGCTGACCGAATGGAGTTCTCCATTTGTCAGGCACAGTCCACCTGCACAAGAGCTATGATGTGGGCCCCAGGGCACTCGAGGCTGTCCTGTAAGCAGAAGCTGCCAGACTGGGGCCCCGGGAGAGGCTAGTAGACTAATGGGTGCTCAGGTTTGACCAGCCCCATCTGATGGGCAAGACTACCCTGCAGAATTTTTGTTCAACAGTTCCCCTAGGGCTAATGTCTCCTATGGAAGCAAGCTGGGCCTAGGGAGATGGGCTTCCCTGGCCATACTCCTTCAATGAACCCTCTGGGATCCCCTTTAGCTGCTGTGCTCTCTTCACCACTTCACTGCAACTTGAATGTCCATGGTGGTCAAGGGGTCTCCTCCTGCCAGGATTCCAGAAACCTGTGGCAAGAGTGGGTTGCTCCTTGCCAATTCAACTCATTCATTCTCCCAGGGTCACTTAGGGCCAGGAATGAGTACAATTGCCTGGTAACCCCTTGCAGGGTTCCCAGCTTCCTCTGTCTTCGGCCCAGCTTATATGTCTTCCCCTCCATCCACTCTTGTTTCTTCCCACTGAAGATCTGTCAGGAGTGTACCAGTTGTCTCAATCCCTTGGTAGCACCTTTTCCACCTTGATGCATCTAGTCAGCCATGCTGCCACCTCTACTGTGTACATTTTATTTTCTTCACCCAGTCTAGCAATGATAAGCATTTAGGTTAATTCTGTGTGTTTGGTGTTGTGAATAATGCTACAATGAAGATACATGTGCATGTGTCTTTAAGGTAGAACAATTTATATTCTTTTGGGTATATACTCAATAATGGGATTGCTAGGTCAAATGGTAATTCTGTTTTGAGTTTTTCAAGAAATCACCAAACTGCTTTCCACATGGCTGAACTAATTTATACTCCCACCAGCAGCATGTAAGCATTCACTTTTCTCTGCAATCTCACAAGCATCTGTTACTTTTTGACTTTTAAATAGTAGCCATTCTGACTTGTGTGAGATGGTATCTCATTGTGGTTTTGATATGCATTCTCTAATTATTAGTTATGTGGAGCATTTTTCATATACTTATTGGCTGCATGTTTGTCTTCTTTTGAAAAATGCCTGTTCTTGTCCTTTGCCTACTGTATTAGTCCATTCTTGCATTGCTATAAAGAAATATCTGAGAGACTGAGTGATATGATTTGGCTGTGTCCCCACACAAATATCATCTTGAATTGTAGTTCCCATTTTCTGCATGTGTTGTGGGAGGGACCCTGTGGGAGGTAATTGAATCATGGGGGCAGTTACCTCCCTGCTGTTTTTGTGATAATAAGTGAATTCTCATGAAAGCTGATGGTTTTATAATGGGCTTTTCCTCAACTTCGCTCTGCACTTCTCCTTCCTGCTGTCATGTAAAGAAGGACATGTTTGCTTCTCCATGATTGTAAGTTTCATGAGGCCTTCCCAGGCTTGCTGAACTGTGAGGCAATTAAACTTCTTTCCTTTATAAATTATCCAGTCTCAGGTATATCTTTATTAGCAGCATGAGAACAGACTAAAACAGTGAATTGATACTGGTAGTGGGGAGCTGCTATAAAGACTCCTGAAAATGTGGAAGGGACTTTGCGACTGGATAATAGGAAGAGGTTGGAACAGTTTGGAGGGCTCAGAAGAAGACGGGAAAATGCAGGACAGTTTGGAACTTCCTAGAGACTTGTTGAATAGCTTTGACCAAAATGCTGATAGTGATATAAACAATAAAGTCCAGACTGAGGTGGTCTCAGATGGAGATGAAGAACATGTTGGGAACTGGAATTAAGGTGACTCTTGCTATGTTTTAGCAAAGATACTGGTGGCATTTTTTTACCTGCCCTAAAGATCTGTGAAACTTTGAACTTGAGAGAGATAATTTAGGATATCTGGCAGAAGAAATTTGCAGGCAGCAAAAGCATTCAAGAGGTGACTTGAGTGTTGTTAAAATCATTCAGTTTTATGTATTCACAATGATCCAGTTTGGAATTAAAACTTATGTTTAAAGGAGAGGCAAAAATAAAAGTTCAAAAAATTTGCAGCCTGATGATGCATTAGAAAGGAAAAACCATTTTATGAGGAGAAACTCAAGTCACTTGCAGAAATTTGCATAAGTAACAAGGAGCCAACTGTTAATTGCCAAGACAATGGGGAAATATCTTGAGACCATATCAGAGACCTTTGCAGCAGCCATTCTGATCACAGGCCCAGAGGTCTAGGAGGAAAAAATGGTTTTGTGAGCTGGACCCAGAGCCCCCTTGCTGTGTGCAGCCTGGGAACTCAGTGTCATGCATCCCAGCTGTGCCAGCCATACCTAGAAGGGCCAAAGGTATAACTTGGGCTATTGCTTCAGAGGGTGCAAGCCCCAAGGCTTGTCATCTTCCATGTGATGTTAAGCCTGCAGATGCACAGAGTCAAGAATTGAGGTTTGGAAACCTCTTTATAGATTTCACATGTATAAAAATGCCTGGATGTCCAGGTAGCAGTTTGCTGCAGGGATGGGGCCCTCATGGAGAACTTCTGCTAGGGCAGTGTGGAAGGGAAATGTGAGATTGGAGCCCCCACACAGAGTCCCCACTGGGGCACTGCCTAGTGGAGCTGTAGAAGAGGGCCACCATTCTTTAAACCCAAGAATGGTAGATCCAAGGACAGCTTACATTGTGTACCTGGAAAAGCTCTCAGACACTCAATGCCAGCCCATGAAAGCATCCAGCAGGGGGGCTATACCCTGCAAAGACACAGGGATGGAGCTGAACAAGGCCATGGAAATCCACCTCTTGCACCACTGCAACCTGGATGTGAGACATGGAGTCAAGAAGATCATTTTGGAATTTAAGGTTTAATGACTGCTTTATTAAATTTCAGACTTGCATGGGGCCTCTAACCCCTTTGTTCTAACCAACTTCTCCCATTTGGAACAGGTGTATTTGCCCAATACTGTACCCCCATTGTATCTAGAAAATAAGTAACTTGCTTTTAAGTTTACAGGCTCATAGGTGGAAGTGACTTGCTTTGTCTCAGACGAGACTTTGGACTTGGACTTTTGAGTTAATTCTGGAATAAGATAAGATAATAAGCTGGGGACTGTTGGGAAGGCATGATTGTGTTTTGAAATGTGAGGACACGAGATTTGGAAGGGGCCCAGGTAGAATGATATGGTTTGGTGTATGCTCAAACAAATCTCATCTTGAATTACAGTTCCTCAAATCCCTATGTGTCTTGGGAGGGACCTCATGGGAGTTAACTGAATCATGTGGGAGTTTACCTCCATACTGTTTTTGTGATAGTGAGGGATTTTTTTAATAAGATTTGACGGTTTTATAAGAGTTTCTTCCCCACCGTCACTCTGCACATCTCCTTCCTGCCACCATGATTTGCTTCCACTTCTGCCATGACTGTAAGTTTCTTGAGGTCTTCCCAGCCATACCTAACTGTGAGTCAATTAAACCTCTCTCTTTTATATGTTACCTGGTCTTGGATATGTCTTTATTAGCAATGTCAAAACAAATTAACACACTGGGTAATTATAAAGAAAATAGGTTTAACTGGCATATGGTTCAGCAGTAAGCATGATGCTGGCCATCTGCTTGGTTTCTAGGGAGGCCTCAGGAAACTTGCAATCATGGTGGAAGGCAAAGGGGGAAGCAGGCATGTCTTACATGGCCAGATGAAAAGCAAGAGAAAGAGAGGGGGAATACACTTTTAAACAACTAGATTTCATGAGAACTCTACCACAAGAAAAGCATTAAAGGGAGAAATGCCCCCATGATTCAGTCACCTACCACCAAGCCCCACTTCCAACATTGGAAATTATATTTTACGTGAGATTTTGTTGAGGACACAAATCCTAACCATATCACCCACTTTTTAATGGGATTGTTTGTTTTTTGCTAGTTCATTTGTTTAAGTTCCTTATAGATTCTGGAAATTTGACCTTCGTCAGATGCACAGTTTGCAGATATTTTCTCCTCTTCTGTAGGATGTCTGTTTACTTTGTTGTTAGTTTCATTGGTTATGCAGAAAATCTTTAATTAGGTGTCATTTGCAATTTTTGTTTTTGTTGCAATTACTTTTATTATCTTTATCATGAAATCTTTGCCAGGTGTTATGTCCAGAAGGGCATTTCTTAGATTATTATTGTATCAGGCCACTCATGCATTGCTATGAAGAAATACCTAAAACTAGGCAATTTATAAATCAAATAGGTGTAATTGGGTCATTGCTATATGGGCTGTAAAGAAAGCATGGCACCTGCATCTACTTGTGGGGAGGGAACAGGAAGGTTTTATTCATGGCAGAAGGCAAAGTGTTAGCAGGCACTTCACATGGTGAAGCAGGAGAGAAAGAGGGAGAAGAAAGAGACAGAGCGGGAGAAGGGAGCAGAGGAGCCACACACTTTTAAATGAGAAGATCTCGTTTGGACTCATAGATAAGAGCTCACTTATCACCAAAAAGCTAGCCCAAGTTATTGAGGAGGGATCTGCCCCCATGATCCAAACACCTTCCACCATCCACCAACTCTTTGGGGATTACATATCAACATGAGATTTGGGTAGGGATAGATATCCAAGATATGTAATATTTCCACTGGGACCCTAAATCTTATGTTTTCCTCACATTGCAAAATACAGTTATGTTTTCCTAACAGTCCCCCAAAGAACTTAATTTATTCTAGCATTAACTTATATGTCCAAAGTCTTATCTGAGACAGGGCAAGTTCCTTCCACCAATGAGTCTGTAAAATAAAATACAAGTTAGTTACTTCCAAGATATAATGAGGGTGCAGACATTTGGTAAACATTCGTGTTTTAAAAGGAAGAAATCAGCTAAAAGAAAGGGGCTACAGGTCCCATGCACATTCAAAACCTATCAGGGTAGTCATTACATCTCAAACCTCCAAAGTAATCTTTAACTCCATGGTCCACATCCAGGGTACACTGGAGAAGGAATCTGGCTACCAAGGCTGTTGACAGCTCTAACTCTGTGACTCTGCATGGTTTAGCCCCCATGGCTGCTCTTTTGGGCTGGAGTTGAGTCTCCCCAGATTTTCTAGGCACAGTGTTCAAGCTGCTGGTTGATCTACTTTCTGAAGTCTGCAGGACAGTGGCTCCTTTCTTATAACTCCACTAGACAGCACCCCAGTAGGGAATACGTGTAGGGCCTCCATCCTCACATTTCCCCTCTGCATGGCCCTAGTAGAAATTCTTTCTGAGGGCTCCACTCTTGAAGCAGGCTTCTGCCTGGACTCCTAGGTTATTCCATACATCCTCTGAAATATTGCAAGAGGCTGCCAAGGTTTAACTCTTGCATTCTCTGCACCCTCAAGTCTTAACAACATATAGAAGCCACCAGCACTTTTGGCTTGCACCCTCTGGAGCTAAAGCTGGAGCCAAAGCAGCTGTGATGTGAGGAGCAGTGTCTGGAAGCTACACAGGGCAGCAGACACTTAGCTTCACCCCTGAAACCATTTAGTCATTCTAGGCCTTAGACCCTGTGATGGGAGAGGCTGTCTCAAAAATTTCTGAAATGCCTGTTTCCTGTTCAGTTATAAATTCCAACTTTAAGTCATTTTATTTGCTTCTGCACCTGAGCATATGATTTTAGAATCAGCCAGACCTTGAATGCTTTACTGCTTAGAAGTTTCTTCTGCCAAATACCCTAAATCACTACTCTGAAGTGAAACTTCCACAGATCTGTAAGGCAGGAGTACAATGTAGCCACGTTCTTTGCTAAGGCATAACACAGTGACTTTTGCTCTAGGTCTCAAAAAGTTCATGATTTCCATCTGAGACCTTGGCAACATGTATGTCACCAGCAATATCACTGTCAACATTTTGTCACAAACATAAAACCAGTCTCTGGGAAGTTTAAAACTTGCCTTTATCTTGCTGTCTTCTTCTGAGCCCTCCAAACTCCTCCAACCTCTGCCAATTACCCAGTTTTAAAATTTGTTTCACATTTTTAGCTATCATTATAGGAATACCAGTTCCTTGGTACAAATTTTCTATTATTAGATCATTCTTGTGGTGCTTTAAAACAATATCTGAAACTGAGAAATTTATAAAGATAGATTTAATTGGTTCACAGCCATGTAGGCTGCCTAGGAAGCATGGCACCAGCATCTGCCTCTGGGAAGGTATCAGGAAACTGTTACTCATGGAAGAAGGCAAAGTGGGACCAGGGAATTCCATGGTGAAGTAAAGAGAGAGAGAGAGAAGGGAGGTGAGAGCCATACGCTTCTAAATGTGCAGATATCATGTGAACTCAGAGTGAGAGCTCACTTATCACCAAGGGGTTGGGCCAAGCCATTCATGAGGGATCCCTTTCCATAATCCAAACACCTTCCACCAGGCTCCAACACGGAATTACATATCAACATGAGATTTAGGCAGGGAATACTATTCAAACTATGTCAATTATTTTCCAGGATTTTTTGGTTTTACATTTAAGTCCTTAATCCATCTTGAGCTGAGTTTTGTAGATGGTGTAAGGAAGGGGTCCAATATAAGTCTTCTGCATATTGCTAGCTAGTTATCCTTGCACCATTTATTACACAAGGAGTCCTTTCATCATTACTTACTTTTCTCAACTTTGTTGAACATCAGATGATTGTAGGTTCATGGCATTACATTGGGCCTCTCTATTGTGTTCCGTTGGTTTATGTGTCTGTTTTTGTACGAGTACCATGCTGTTTTGGTTACTGGAACCTTGCAGTATAGGTTGAAGTTGGATGACGTTAGACTTCTAGCTTTGTTTTTTTCACTTAGGATTTCCTTGTGTTTTCAGGCTAAATTTTTGGTTCCACGTGAATTTTAAAGTAGTTTATTCTAATAATATGAAGAATGTTATTGGTAGATTTATAGAAATGGCATTGAATCTATACATTGTTTTAGTCAGTATCACCATTTTAGCAATACTGATTCTTCCTATTTATGATAATCAGTATTTTATAATTCTCATTGTAGAGATATTTCACCTCCCTGGATAGCTATATTTCCAGTCATTTTATTTTTCTTGTGGCTATTGTGAATAAGACTGAATTCTTGATTTGGCTCTCAGCTTGGATGCTGTTGGTGTATGAGAATGCTACTGATTTTTGTATATTGATTTTGCATCCTGAAACTTTGCTGGTCTTTTATCAGATCAAACAGCTTTTGAACAGAGACTATGGGGTTTCATAGATATAGAATCATATAATCTGCACACAGGAATAATCTCACTCTCTTCCTCCTATTTGGATGCGTTTTATTTTCTCTCTCTCTTGCCTGATTGCTCTGGGTAAGACTTTCTGCACTATGTTGAATAGTAGCGGTGAGAGCAGTATCTTTGTCTTGTTCTGATTTTAAAGGAGGATACTTTGTCTTTTGCTCATTCAGTATGATGTTGACTGTGGGTTTGTCATAGATGACTCTTATGATTTTGAAGAATGTTTCTTCAAAGCCTGGCTTGTTGAATGTGTGTTGTTTTTTTTTAACATGAAGCTATGTTGAATTTCATCAAATATCTTTTCTGCATCTATTGAGATAATGATGTGGTTTTTGTTTTTAATTCTGTGAATGTACATATGTTCAATCAACCTTACATACCATGGATAAAGCTTACCCAGTTGTGGTGGATTAGCTGTTTGATGTACTGCTAGATTAAGTTTTCTAGTATTTTGTTGAGGAGTTTTGCATTGATGTTCATCAAGAATGTTGGCTTGAGGTTTCATTTTTTCTTGTGTCTTTCCCAGGTTTTGGTATCAGAATGATGCCAGACTTATAGAATGAGTTAGGGGAAAGTCCCTTCTCTTCAAATTTTTGGAATAGTTTCATTAGGCATAGTACCAGCTCTTTCATATATATCTGGAAAAAATTGGCTTTAATCCCATCTGGACCTCAGCCTTTTCTAATTGGTAGGTTTTTTATTACTGAGTCAATTTCAGAACTGATTTTCACTATGTTCAGGAATCAATTTATTTCTGGTTCAGTCTTGGGAATTTGTGTATTTCTAGGTATTTATCCATTGTTCTAAGTTTTCTAGCTTGTGTACATAGAAACATTTGTAATAATCTCTGAGAGTTTTTGTATTTCTATGGAGTTGGTCATAATGTCCTCTTCATCATTTTGGATTTTGTTTATTTGAATTTTCTCTTTTTTTTCTTTATTAGTGTAGCTGGTTGTCTATCTACCTTATTAATTCTTTCAGTGAACCTACTCCTCGGTTAGTTGATCTTTTAGGTGTTTTTTTTTTTTTTTAATTTCAATTTTCTTCAGTTCAGCTCTGTTTTGGTTGCTTCTTTTCTTCTGCCAGCTTTGGGGTTGGTTTGTTCTTTTTTTATTTTATTTTTAGTTCCGCTAGGTGTGGTGTTATATTGTTAATTTGAGATCTTTCTGACTATTTTACGTGGGTGTTTAGCACTATAAACTTCCCTAACTTTCCGATTACCACTGCTTTAGCTGTATCCCCAGAGATTATGGTACTTTGTATCTTTGTTCTTATTAGTTTCAAAGAATTTCTGGATTTCTATCTTAATGTAATTGTTTATTCTAAGGTCATTCAATAGTATGGAGGAAAAAAAAAACACTGGATTTTTGAGTTGCCAGAGTTCTTGCACTGGTTCCTTTTCATCTGTGTGGGGTGATATTCTTTCAGTCTTTGAAGTTGCTTTCCTTTGGATGGGTTTTGTTTTTGTTTTGCTTAGCTTTTTTGCTTTTATCTTCTTTTTATTTTATTATATTTTTTTCATAGGTTATTAGAGCACAGGTGGTATTTGGTTACATGAGTAAGTTCTTTAGTGGCGTTTTGTGAGATTTTGGTGCACCCATCACCTGAGTAGTATACACTACACCCTATTTGTAGTCTTTTATCTCTTGCCCCCCAACTTTTCCCCCCAAGTCCCCAAAATCTACTGTATCATTCTTATGCATTTATGTACTCAAAGCCTAGCTCCCACATATCAGTGAGAACATACAGTGCTTGGTTTTTCATTCCTGAGTTACTTCACTTAGAATAATAGTCTCCAATCTCATCCAGGTTGCTGCAAATGCCGTTAATTCATTACATTTTGTGGCTGAGTAGTATTTCATCATATATATATATATATATATATATATATATACACACACACACACACACACACACACACACACACATATATGCACACACTAGTTTCTTTATCCACTCATTGATTGATGGGCATTTGGGTTGGTTCCACAATTTTGCAGCTGTGAACTGTGCTGCTATAAACATCCATGTGCAAGTATCTTTTTCATGTAATGACTTCTTTTCTTCTGGGTAGATGCCCGGTAGTGAGATTGCTGGATTAAATGGTAGTTCTACTTTCCGTTCTTTAAGGAATCTCCACACTGTTTTCCATGGTGGTTGTACTAGTTTATATTCCCATTAGCAGTGTAGAAGTGTCACCACATTCATGCCAATATCTACTGTGTTTTGATGTTTTGATTATGGCAATTCTTGCAGAAGTAAGATGGTATCACATTATGGTTTTTATTTGCATTTCCCTGATCATTAGTGATAGTGAGCATTTTTTTTCACATATTTGCTGGCCATTTGTATATCTTAAAACTTTTGAGAATTGTCTATTCATTTCCTTAGCCCACTTTTTGATGTTTTTTTTTTTTTTTCTTTTTTTTTTTCTTACTGATTTGTTTGTATTCATTGTAGATTCTGGAGATTAGTCCTTTGTCTGATGTATAGACTGTGAAGATTTTCTTCCACTCTGTGGGTTGTCTTTTACTCTGCTGTTTCCTTTGCCTAATTAGTTTGATTAGTTCTCAGCTATTTATCTTTGTTTTTATTGCATTTGCTTTTGGGTTTTTGGTCATAAAATCTTTGCCCAAGGTAATGCCTAGAAGGTTTTTCCAATGTGACCTTCTGGAATTTTTATAGTTTCAGGTCTCAGGTTTAAGTCCTTAATCCATCTTGAGTTGATTTTTGTATAAGGTGAAAGGTCAGATTTCAGTTTCATTCTCCTACATGTTGCTAGCCAGTTATCCCAGCACCATTTATTGAAAAGGATGTTCTTCCCCCCACTTTATGTTATTGTTTGCTTTTTCAATGATCAGTTGGCTGTAAGTTTTTGAGTTTATTTCTAGGTTCTCTGTTCTTTTTCATTTACCTGTATGCTTGCTTTTATACCAGTACCATGCGTTTAGGTAACTGTGGCTTTGTAGTATAGTTTGCAATCAGGTAATATGAAGGACCATTTCAGCTTCAGAATTCCCCGTGGAATAATATAAGGCCTTTGTTGAGACTGCATTATAGCTCAACTTCTCCCTTTGTCGAATCCAGCTTCATTGCTTTCTCTTCCAGTGTTTTGACCCCAAGAGCACTTCTCTCATGCATGTTAATTTTTGCCTTAGATTCTGCTCCCTGGGGCTCTATCTGCTACACTTTCTTGGTGCAGGATTGGAGGAATAATTTCAAAAGCAGAGATGCTGATACTAATTTTAAACAATTCCTTTTTGAAAGTGTAATTTCAATTTTATTCCCAAGTCTTCAGGAAAAGCATTATCACAAGAGCTTTGTGATAATCTCTAGCATCAAGAACTAAAGAACAGGAGCATTTCATCTTACTTGGGCATAAAAGACATAACCGTTTATACCACAGTTGTGGCCTGAGACATGGACAGGAAGGAAGAGTTCAAAGAAAAGTAAGACAGAATGTTGACCACTTGTAGAACATAAGCACCATCTCACATTGCCATCCTAGAAGAAATCACTAGGCTTTCCAAGGTAAAGTGTGATGGAGAATTAAAGTACTCTATGTAGATATTGAAGAAATTGGTGGCCTCAGTGGAGTAGAGATGTTATCCTTTGTAAATATAGGTGATAATGATCCTTCTAGGTAAGTCTATATCAAGTTGATTTGCCAACCTTTTTTTTTTTATTGAGACAGAGGCTTAGTCTGTTGCCCAGGCTGGAGTGCAATGGCACAATCTCAGCTCACTGAAACCTCCATTTTCCAGCTTCAAGTGATTCTCCTGCCTCAGCCTCCCAAGTAGCTGGGATTACAGGCATCTGTACCATGCCCAGCTTTTTGTATTTTTAGTAGGGACAGGATTTCGTCATGTTGGCCAGGCTGGTCTCGATCTCCTGACCTCAGGTGATCCACCTGCCTCAGCCTCCCAAAGTGCTGGAATTACAGGTGTGAGCCACTGTGCCCAGCCCCAGCCATTCTTATAGGATTGTATGTTATTTCTACCTTGCTCAAGAAACAACCTGGAAGCCTTGCTGAGAATTTTCCATGGTAATAACACTCAGAATTGGGGTTCCATGAACACAAACCACTAACTTAGTTGAGAAATACCCTTTGGCTGACTTCTGAACCACTGAAAAAGTAATTTCCTAACATCTATGGATCTTTACTGCAGTAAAGGCTTTCAATCTCTCTCAGCCTCTGCTTTCAACCACCAAAATAGGTGCTTCTAGACTCAAGATGTTTGAAAACTCAGCTCCAGAGAAATCCCAGGCTTAAATATTTGTCTCAACAGCTTCTTTGTCTATTGATAGAATTTGTAGATTACTTTTCCTGAAACTGTGTCTACAATTACTCACACCTTGAAGCATTTAAAAAAATTGGAAAATAGTATGAATAATTTCAATGAATGATTGTGGTGACATGTTCTAAGCTCTATTTATAAAGTTAATTTATAACCAAATTTGTTCATTTTTGTTTCCCAAGAGCTGGCAAAGAATAACTTCTGGTGGGTATAGGTTATCTCTGCTTTTGTAACCCTAATAAATGCTGGGCCTTCACCTGGCAAATGTCTACATAAATTCACAGTCAAAGCTGACTTTGGGTTCATTGGAGACTAATGAAAGTCATTTCTGTAAATTTTCTTGTAAAGTTGAGTTTAGGGGTTTTACAGTATGCCACACAGAAATGTTCCCTGAGGTCAATTTTTATGTAAGTTACCCAATCCCAGCTACTACTAAAAATTCTTCCCATTCTCTATTGTCCATGTTTTTCTGTCTTTTATGTTTATCCTTCAGGGTCTGTCCCTGAGATGATAGGCTCAGGAGCAAACCTCTCCAGTGGGAACACCTCATGTCACCATCCATATTCAGTTGTCATGGAAATCTCTTCCTTTTTGGTCTTATCTTCTTTTTCAACTTCGTTACCTGTTATTTGTTTAACCTTATTGCTTCCCTGTCCTTATTCAACATCTTGCTTGTCCTCTCATTCAGTCTGCAAAAAGTTTTAAGTGAGGGGCAGTGAAAACTAATGGGAAAGTCTTCCTGTAGTCTAATTTCATCTTGGGGTGGATTAGATAAGACAAAACTTTTCCCACTACCAAGATGTACATTTCTCTCTCTCTCTCTCTCTCTCTCTCTCTCTCTCTCTCTCTCTCTCTCTCTCTCTCTCTCTCTCTCTCTCTCCCTCTCTCTCCTCTCTCTCTCTCTCCCTCTCCCCCCCACCCCCCCACCCCCGACCCCAATCCAAGTCCTTTTATTAAACAGAATTTCCTTCACTGGCTTGAGTTACCTTACCAAAGGCCCATTTCAGCCAACCTTGGTAAACATGCCAAATTTCAATGAAAAAAAAACCTCATTTCCCTACAGAAATAGAATATGTTCTAGAGAGTCTGTAGACCTAAGATTTATGAAGTCTCCCACACAACTTATAACATAGTTTCAATGGGAAAAAAATGCAACCACAGTTCAAAACAATTGATTTACATACCAACTTTTGAAATTGAAGCTGATGAAATATCTGTAGCTCTCCCTCAATCTTTGTCATTGCTCCAGAAAACTACGCTCTTGACTATAATTTGTTGATGAAAGAGGTAAAATGTTTAGGCAGAGGAAAGCTGCAGAGTTTTATTAATGAATTAGAGGGAAGGATGTAGCAAATAAGAAAAACTTCACAAAAGCAATAAATGTGTAAATGTGTTTGGATGAGTGATATAGATCTCCTAATGTCAGAAACCCATTCCATAGATCAAATATAAAATTGAACTGGTTCTTTCACTACAAATAAATCCTGGATTGTTAGGTTAATATTCACTGCTCTAAGATCCTTATTTTTGAAATACTATGTAAATAGCAAAAAAAAAAAAAAATGCTATTATATTGCTTATAGCCATTACTGGGCGATAAAAAAAATGCTATTATAGTTCAGTTCATATATTGTTATGTTATTCATTCTTTCTCCTGTTAAATGGATAAATAGGTAGCTAAACGGACAAACACATTTCTTGGTGTCAGTGTACAAGGATTACATCTCTGTTCCCCAAAGCAACTTGTGCTTCAGCCCTGCTCCTATTCCAAGGCATTCTCAGCACTTTACTACAACTCACTCCCAAGTCCCTTCCCCAAAATACTTGGAAACGAAATTTTGGGAACTCAAAGCCAAATGTAAATTTTTACAAGAGCTTTTGAGGAAAGTGGAGGAGAGTATTACTGCACACATCCTATACTAAAATGTTACACTAGTTCATTCTGGCCAGTTAAGTTCCCTTTTCCTCCCCACCCTGGTGGCTCTTTCCCAATCTCTTTCAACTTTCCTCTCTACCTCTGCACAGCACTGCCAACCCTGCACTGTTCCAATTTACTTCTCTCCTGGAGCCCTACTTGCCCCACCTCTGCCACCACCACCACATTTCCACTCACATTTAGAAATCTATACTCTAAGGCTTCTTCAAATTGCACTCTTACTTATTATTTTGTTTAGAAAAATAAAGAAGCATCATTGGATGGAATCTATTTGCTGTAGAAGGCATGGTGTATTGTAAATAACAGTTCTTGTCAAAATGGAGGTAAAATTCATATGGAGGGACAAGGAAGTAAGGTGACCCCCAAAACAATTCTTCTGGCCAGGTAGGGTATTTTTAAACAGACACAATTTAAGATAGAAAGCTCTTGCTGCTGGGGCACCAAACACTCAGAAGTGCCATTCCTGGCACTACCCTCTAAATGCACCTTAGACAGACATCATTTAAAGTCTTAAAGACTGTAAACAGCTTCAGGTTCCGAATTCTATATACAAATATTAATATTATGAACTGTATACAGATAAGGATCATTAAGCTCTATTTTTATTTATTAAAACAAAATAACCTCTGCTAGGAATAATCTTCCATTTTGTCCTCCGGGTTATATTAAGGATATAAAAATGTTTACATTATCAAACTGCTTCAAAATGAGAATCTGTACAAATATCACGGTAATAATTGGTAGTCATCACAATCTCATCTAAGTTTTAAAAATCATCTCATTATTTTAACAGTTTTTCACATTATAAAAGCTGGTCTTCCATATATATGTCTGTTCATGCTTTCCCACTTCCCATATTTTTACCTGAAAATTAGGAAAAGCGATTGTGTGACAATCTGGATCTAACTGTTTACAAGATGTTTAGCACATTTTGGCTCGGAGAAGAACAAACCAGTGCTTAAGACCTAATTGCAGCTCCAGGGTCTTTGAACAAAATTTACCATGATAAGAGTCACAGAGCTTCACAGCTCAACAGCCCAAAGTAAAAGAAGAAAAATAGCTGGAAAAGAAGAAGTGAAGAAAAAATAACTGACTAGGAGTAGAATAGTAAATTTTGTTTCTCTCTTCTTTTAACACAGCCAGGGGCTAACCAAGAATTCTGCTGTATGTTAAGAAATGCTCTCAAAGGAAGTGTTTTCCCTCCAACTATGAAACTGATTGGTGTTCTTAAAAACCTGGAAGAATCTTTTCTAGCACTGTAAATGTTATTGGGGTGGGGCAGATATTCAGAAAGGGAAATTCTCAAAAAAACATTTTCTTGATTTTCTTTTCCAAGTGCAGGCAAGTTAGAACATGTAAAGAGGAAAATGTGTGATCTGCACATTCCACTTACAGAGTACATATGTGTTATGAAATAAGGATCCAGATTGTGCAAAAGAATTTCTAGGCAATCTGAAAAGTGTTGATTCAAATCTATTTCGTTCTCCAAGTCACAGCAGCATTAGAGCTATATCAACCAGATACAGTGGACAACTCCCCTTCCGGGGACCCTTTCCTGCAATGTCTGAAACCATAGGAACAGATACTCATTTAGGAGCTTCATAAAATATTGCATGCTTCGTAAAAGTAAATACAAACATTAAAATACCTAACCCATAAAAGCTTTTCTGTGAAGAGGGAGAGCTATGACAATATGGTACATGTAGAAAGTTTTCTGGTGATTTTCCATGCATAAAAGTTATTAAAAAATACTAAAATGTAAAGGCTCATAATATTCCCCCCATCTCCTTGCCACCCTCACTTGATTCCTACCAGTTCCCCCACACACTTCAAGAAAATCACTTGATATTGCCTACTTAGCTTCTGTCTGCCTTTCCTGAACACCAAATAGAAAAAGAACAAAATCCATAAGGAATCCCCCCCGCAAAAAAAAGGTGAAACACACCCTGAGGGACACTGCAGTGCCAGGGGATATAATGTGCCAAAGGGCTGAAACGTTAGAGTGATGAGAGAGAGTTCACTGGGTAAGATGGCTGGGATGGTATGCTATCAAAGAGAAAGTTCTAGGCTAGGAGAAAGGAAGGTTTCTACAAAGTGGGAATGCTAGAAACAAGAGAGGTTAAGAAGAGTTGTTATAGATCAGCTATATGACACCCCTTTAAATGTTTTCAAGAGATATGAGTAAAGATTGAGATTTCTTTGGGGACTACTGTGCATCTTTAAAAGCAACGCAGCTCTGCTCTGTTCACATTGGACTTGACTTTATAGAGTAGCCCAAAGAAAAAGATGAGAATACTGTATACAAATTTCTCTTTCTCTTTGATTACCAAAAATTCAATAAGGCAAGTTTGCTGCCTTTGTTTACATTGCTTAGTGCAAATACTAAGTACAATGTGCAGAGTCATTCACATTGGATAGTTTAGAGCCATTTTCTCTAAATGTGTTAAAAAGTGACAAAATGCTATTTTTTCATTCAGACTTCAAATAGTTTATGTTTTTCTTTACTAGTGGAAAATTTGCTAGAAAAAAGTTTATAAAGCCATCTAAATGGGTAAAAATGAATACAAATAACTAGCTGGGTGTGAGAATGGTACCACCCAAACCAAAAGTCTCCTCCCCGGAGGTAAGGTGGATGTTTGGTAGACAACCATGACAGTCACCTCTCAAGTCCTCCTTCAATGTGCTGGACACCGCATTGTATGGACTCCCCCACCAAAAATCACATCTGTGAATATGTTTGTGAATGACTTTATTTTAGGGTCTTTGTACACATAATCAAGTTAAGATGAGGTTATAATTGATTAGAAAGGTCTCTAATCTAATGACTGGTGTCTTTATAAAAAGAGAAACATTTGGAGACAGACACACAGAGCGAATACCATATGATGATGGAGGCAGAGTGATGGATCTACAAGCCAAGGAAATCAAGGATTGCTGGCAACCACCAGAAACGAAGAGAGAAGCATAGAACAAATTCTCCCTCACAGCCTCCAGACTGTGAAAGAATACATTTCTGGTGGTGTAAGCCACCCAGTTTGTGGTCCTTTGTTATGGCAGCCCTTGGAAGCTAAAACATGTTACAACCTGAATATTGAATCTTGCATATGTCTCTCTGGTTTTCCAACATGGAAAGACACCGACTCTTGATCTCCAATGAGTATGCAGATTTGTCCTATTTACGTATTTTGGTAGTCAGTTTAGAATTGGAACTGTAGAGTAGGAAGCAGATTTGGAACCTATTGTCCTTTATTTCTGGAGTCTTTGACTTGCGGAAAAAATGTGTTAGATTAAAAGAAAATGAAAAACAAAGGCCATATAAATAGGTAAAAATAGACTGATAGAAAGATTCATGTAAAGAGATATGCAAAATGTGTTATTATTCTTCAATCTGCCAAGCACTGGGGTCTAAGGGGTAGGGATCAATAAATAACACTCTCTTTTCTCCGCTGAAGTCCAAAAACATTGAGAGAGAGAATAGTATTGAGTCAGGTATATGGATTTAAAAAATATTACCTTTATTGCTTATGAAGTTATTGGGAGGATGTTACTTAGCGCGAAGGCCAACTAGACATGCAAGCACTTCCTCTTCCCCTACTCATAGACCAGTCATAGCACTCAAGGGAAAAGTCAATCTGCAGACAAGGTGCACATACCCCAAATTTCTTCTTTACACTGAGAATGGGAGAGGAAGGGACACTGACTTCCCATTACATACAGGTTTTAATATATTATCTTCCCCCAACTGAGAAACATAACCCCATGACCATTGTTAACCTGATACTTCACTCTGCCTTCTTGGGGAGGAGTGATTTAAGAAAAGAGAAAGATGCCAGAAGTATATCTCCAAGGGGGTCTCATTGTATGGAATTCAGAAAGGTGGGAGGGGGATGCATTTTACCATAGCATTAAGATTAAAGCTTTTCTTATTTTTTACTGGAGGATCAACTTTTTTAAAAAAATTCTGTGTAATGCCATAGGGTCGGAAAACTTAAATCCAATAAACCAGTGGGAAGAGAGTGTGTAATATAAGGGAAAGTAGAATGAAGACTTTTCATTAATTAAAATATCAGAATTTAAGTACTACCTTTTAAACAAAAGAAAACATTTAAATTTCAAGCAAGGTTAATGCAGAACAGTGAGGAGTCTATTTCAGTCATTCCTAAAAATGTTCTATAGTCCATCTTCATCAGAATTAGTCGAAAGGTTTGTTAAAATGCAAGGTCTTGGGTCTCACCCCAGACCTATTGAATCATAATCTCTTGAGACAGAGATGGAGAATCCGCATTTTCTTTGAGTAATTCAAATGTACACTGAAGATTGAAAATTACCTACTAGTCGTAGGACAGCATGTACCTGGTACTACAACTTTATTTGACCCATAGTCACAGCACAAAATTGGCCTTAATTCTCCTGACATTTTAAAATGTGTTTCTTTTATATTAGATAAGAATTATTATTTACAAATAACAATTGAAAAGTATAAAACATGAATCAAGATATAGGGAAAACTATACCCTTTCTTAGTAAAGCAAGAGAAAGTAAGAAAATGACAAGAGAATTTTGAGATATACTGCAAAGCTGTTCTGGTGCCAGCTCACACTTGAACAATTCTTTTCATTCAGATCCAGAAAATGTGTTTAAATCTGCAACTCTCTGGTTTATGCATATATGATTTTGATTACATTTCGGCTACATAGCTACATAGTAATTAGTTTGTACAGATTGGCTGAAGTGCTGCACATCCCACTTGGAAATCCTTTAACTAGATTAGAAACCCCTGGGTCTGCACATTGAAAATTATTTTCCTGACGGAATCTACAGTAATTAGTGATTAGTATGTTTTCTGGACCAACTGTTTCACAGTCTGAGACAGTTAATCCATAAATGCATTAATTGTATTAGACTATGTAGGTAAGAAATAAAAAGTCTACTAAGTGGGAAAATTACTGAGCTATTCTAGTTCATTGCAAAAAAAATAGTGTCAGTAATTAACTGTCTCTAAAGCATAATACAGACAAATTAGCTCTAGTGTTTAAGTCAATGAATAATGGATATATACCATTGACTGAATTTTCAAAAGTATATGGATCTTTTTAATACAGTTAGAGAAGTTTGAGGTTTATAATTTAGATTTAGAGGAGTTTGAGATTTAGAGAGTTTGAGATTTGAAAACACATTTGTAAAACATAAAAATACGGAAAGATGTATCATTGTTTTCTATTGATTAGATTATTTGGCAGTTACCAGAGACCTAAAGAACTCTTCCAGATATTAGTTGGCAATGCAAAGTACCACATCATGTACCCCTGAATTTTTGCGCTCTGAAAAACCAGTACTAAAAACAAATTTTGTTAATGCAAAGATTTCTAGTATTCTGATATCAGTTACATATTTTCCCAACTGTTAAATACTTTTCAGACAGTTTTTAGTAACAGAACTTTAGAAGTTACCATTATTTGCTCTTATAGCATTAGGGATATGAGACCAGTCTTAATAATATTTCCCCTTTTCACAGAACTGAACCTGGCTTCATATAATACTCAAGTTGTTCAATACAAGTTCCTAGAATTGAATAATTTACTCCGGAGTGTTAGTTGTAGAAATAGATGCATTCCACCAAAGACTTTTTTATATTCCGAAAGTACTCAATCCCCTTTATTCTGTTTCGTGATGATAGTGAACACCAATCCCTCCCCAAATACTGAGAATCATCCCCCCCCAGAGAGAATCTCTGTACTATTACTCAGATCTACTGGAGGAGATAGAAAGTTAATTGTCACTGATGTGGCCCAACCATATCAATTACAAAAATAAGGCCATTTAGGCTAGGATTATTAGGTAACTTAGGTTATATTGTGGAACTGATATTAAACTAAAAATTGTATCATTGTCAGATGCATATTAAAATGTGGGCTAAAGTGTGCAAAAAGTAGCATCTGAGAGTACAGAGAATCCTGGGATTTTTATTTCTAGGCAAAATTGAGTAATGGTGGCTAGATTTATTCTCTCATCAAACCAACTAAAAATATAGTCAAAATACATGAAACACCTGTTGACAAACATCAGGTGGCACAGAGGAGTGATCACTGAGAGAAGGACAAACAGGTGAGTGATACAACTTCCCTAGCTTACTTCCTGGAGAGAGTTTCTGTCCCAAAGCACAGAGAGAGGGGGAGCCACATAGAAACCAGCAAACTAACTGATGAGAAGATGGAGATTGGAGTCTCGGTGATACGGTTTGCCTCCGTGACCCCACCCAAATCTCATTTTAAATTGTAATCTGAATTGTAATCCCCAGGTGTCAAGGGAGGGACCTGGTGGGAGATGATTGGATCATGAGGGTAATTTCTCACATGCTCTTCTTGTGATAGTGAGGGATTTCTCACAAAATCTGATGTTTTCATACATGTTTGACAGTTTTTCCTGTGCTCCCACTCTCTCTTGTGCTACCTTATGAAAAAGGTGCCTGCTTCCCCTTCTGTCATGATTGTAAGTTTCCTGAGGCCTCACCAGCCATGTGCAAATGTGAGTCAATTAAACCTCTTTTGGTTACAGATTACCCAATCTTGGGTATTTCTTTATAGCAGTGTGAGAATGGACTAAGCCACTGGATGAGTCAATGTGGCTAGAGTTAACAAAGTATAAAATACCCAAGAGGAGAGATCTGCATAAAGATTTCTGAGGATATGTCAAGGGTCCTGAGTATTAAGCAGCTTATTTGTATGAAGATACTACCCAAGGATGGAGAAAAATCTACTTAAAAGGCTGAGTATGAGTAATCCCTGGAACTCACACAAGACGGAATAATTGATGTTCCCCTCAGCCAGAGTGAAAAACTTTTTATTTTTTATTTATCTCAATAGTTTTTGGGGGAACAGGTGGTGTTTGTTTACATGAATAGGTTATTTAGTGATGATTTCTGAGATTTTGGTGCATCCATCACTTAAGCAGTATACACTGTACCCAATGGGAAGTGTTTTATCCCTCACATCCTCATACCCGCTTTCTCCAATCCCCAAAGTCCATTGTATTATTCTTATGCCTTTGTGTCTACATAGCTTAGCTGCCATAGTTTCTTTATCCAGTTGATTGATGGTCATTTTGGTTAGCTCCATATTTTTGCAGTTGCGAATTGTTCTGCTGCAAACATGTATGTGAAAGCATCTTTTTCATATAATGGCTTGTTTTCTTCTGGGTAGATACCAAGGAATGGGATTGCTGAATCAAATGGTAGATCTACTCTTAGTTCTTTAAGGAATCTCCACACTGTTTTCCATAGTAGTTTTAGTAGTTTACATTCTGCCAGCAGTGTAAAAGTATTCCATATTTACCACATTTATGCCAACGTCTATTATTTTTTAATTATGGCCATTCTTGCAGAAGTGAGGTGGTATTGCATTGTGGTTTTGATTTGCATTTTAATGATAATTAGTGATGCTGAGCACTTTTTTATATTTGTTGACCATTTGTATATCTTATTTTGAGAATTGTCTATTCATGTCCTTAGCCCACTTTTTGATGGAATTGCTATTTTTTTCTTGCTGATTTGTTTGAGTTTATTGTAGATTCTGGATATTAGTTCTCTGTCAGATGTATAGATTGTGAAGATTTTCTCCCATCCTGTGGGTTGTCTGTTTACTCTGCTGACAGTTTCTTTTGCTGTGCAGAAGCTTTCTAGTTTAAATAAGTCCCATCTATTTATCTTTGTTTTTGCTGCATTTGCTTTTAGGTTCTTGGTCATGAAGTTTTTACCTAAGCCAATATCTAGAAGGGTTTTTCAAATGTTATCTTGTAGAATTTTTCTAGTTTTACGCTTTGGGTCCTTGATCCATTTTGAGTTGATTTTTGTGTAAGGTAAGAGACAAGGATATAGTTTCACTCTCTACATGTGGCTTCCTAATTACCCCAGCACCATTTGTTGATTACAGTCTCCTTTCCCCACTTAATGTTTTTGCTTGCTTTGTTGAAGATCAATTGATTGTATTTGGGTTTATTTCTGTGTTCTCTCTTCTATTCCATTGGTCTATATACCTATTTTTGTATCAGTACCTTGCTGTTTTGGTGACTATGGTCTTATAATATAGTTTAAAGTTGCATATTATGAGGCCTTCAGATTTGTTCTTTTTTCTTAGTCTTGTTTTGCTATGTGGGCTCTTTTTGGTTCCATATGAATTTTAGGATTGTTTTTTATAGTTCTCCGAAGAATGATGGTGGTATTTTGATGGGAATTGCATTGAATTTATAGATTGCTTTTGGCGGTATGGTCATTTTCACAATATTGATCCTGCCCATCCATGAGCATGGGATGTGTTTCTAATTGTGTTGTTTATGAGTTCTTTCAGCAGTTTTGTAGTTTTCATCTCCTTGGTTAGATATATTTCTAAGTATATTATTATTATTTTTTCAGCTATTGCAAAAAAGGTTGAGGTCTTTAATTGATTCTGAGCATGGTTGCTGTTGGTGTATAGCAGTGTTATTGACTTGTGTACATTAATTTTGTATTCTAAAAGACTGCTAAATTTTTAAATCAGTTCTAGGAGCTTTTTGGATGATGCTTTAGGGTTTTCTAGGTATACTATCATCAGCAAACAATGACAATTTAACTTCCTCCTCACCAATTTGGGTACCCCTTATTTCTTTTTCTTATCCAATTGCTCTGACTAGGAATTCCAGTACTACATTGAATAAATGTGGTTAAAGTGGGCATCCTTGTTGTGTTCTAGTCCTCAGGGGGAAATGCTTTCATTTCTTCCCCCATTCAGTATAATGTTGTCTGTGGGTTTGTCATAGATGGCTTTTATTACATGAAGGTATGTCTCTTCTATGCTGATTTTGCTGAATGTTTTAATCATAAAAGGATGTTGGATTTCATTAAATACATTTCTGCATTCATTTAAATGACCATGTGATTTTTGTTTTTAATTGTTTATGTGGCATATCACATTTATTGACTTGTATATGTTAAACCATCCCTGTATGCCTGATATGAAACCCACTTGATTATTGTGGATTATCTTTTTGATATATTGTTGGATTTGGTTAGCTAGCATTTTTTTGAGAATTTTTGCATATATACTCATCAGGAATATTGGTCTGTAGTTTTTTTTTTTTTTTTTTTAATGTCTTTTGGTTTTGGTATTAGGGTGATACTGGCTTCAAAGAATGATTTAAGGAGAATTCCCTCTATCTCTTTTGAAATAGTTTCAATAGGTTTAGTAGCAATATTTCTTCAAATGTGTGATAGAATTCAGATGTGACTCTGTCTGGTCCTGGACTTTTTTGTTTGTTTGTAACTTTTTAATTGTCATTTCAATTTCACTGCTTGTTATTGGTCTGTTTATCATTTCTATTTCTTCCTGTTTTAATCTAGGAGGGTTGTATACATCCAAGAAGTTATCCATCTCCTCCACGTTTTCAAGCTTATGTGTGTAAAGGTGTTCATAGTAGCCTTCAATGATCTTTTGTATTTCTGTGATATCTTTGTAATATCTCCTGTTTCATTTCTAATTGAGCTTATTTGAATTTTCTCTCTTCTTTTTTTGTTAATCTCGCTAATGTTCTATCACTTTTATTTATCTTTTTAGGGAACTAGCTTTTTGTTTCATTTATATTTTGTATTTCTGTTTCAGTTATATTTAGTTCTGCTCTGATCTTGGTTATTTCTTCTTTTCTGCTGGGTTTGGGTTTGTTTTGTTTTTGTTTTTCTAGCTCCTTCAGGTGTGACCTTAGATTGTCTGTCTGTGCTATTTCAAACTTTTTCATGTAGGCAATTAATTCTGTGAACTTTCCTCTTAGCACCGTCTTTGCTGTATCCCAGAGGTTTTTATAGGTTGTGTCACTATTATCATTCAAGTCAAAGAATTTTTAAATTTTGATCTTGATTTTGATGTTGACCCAATGATCATTTAGGACCAGGTTATTTAATTTCCATGTATTTGCATGGCTTTGAGGGTACCTTTTGGAGTTGATTTCCAGTTTTATTCCACTGTGGTCTGAGAAAATACTTGCTATAATTTCAGTTTTCTTAAATTTGTTGAGACTTGTTTTGTGGCCTGTCATATGACTATCTTGGAGAATGTTCCATGTGCTCATGATTAGAATGTATATTTTGCAGTTGTTGGATATATGGTTCTGTCAATATCTGTTAAGTCCATTTGTTCTAGGGTATAGTTTAAGTCCATTGTTTCTTTGTTGACCTTTTATCTTGATGGCTTGTCTAGTGCTGTCAGTGGAGTATTGAAGTTTCCCACTATTATTCTGTTGCTCTAAATCTCATTTCTTAGTTCTAGTAGTAATTGTTTTGTAATTTTGGAGCTCCAGTGTTAGATGCATATATGATCAGGATTGTAATTTTTTTTTTCTGAGCCACAGGTGTTAGATAGCAATCTTTTACTGAATGGTACAATTCCTTGTGGAGCAGGGCTAACTCATAGGCATTGCACAAAGAGTAAGAAACATATGGCCTCTTAGCAACTGTGTTTATACTTACTTAAAGCTACTTTCAATTACATACAAATTAAGGGTCAGGTCAATGCACATTGAGGGGCAGGTTCTATAGTTTTCTAGGAAAGGGGCAGTAACTTCTGGATCATTGCCATGGAGAGGAGTGGTAATTTCAGGATAGTGCCATGACATTTGTAAACTGTCATGGCACTGGTGGGAGTGTCTTATGTCAATGAGCAATGAGGGCAGCTAGGGATTACTTTCATTACCATCTGCTGGTTCCTGCTGGTTTCTTCACTTTATTCTGCCTGGACCACATCCTATTTTAATCAGCAGAGTTGTGATCAGAGAACAAGTTCTGCCAGTCTCCCACATCCTTTACATATTCTTTTTATTATCCCTTAGAAGATTTTGCAAATATTTTCTTCTGTTCTGTAGGTTTTCCCTACTATATTTATTGTTTTCTTTGCTATGTAAAAGCTATTTAGTTTGATGTAATAAAATTTGTCTATTTTTTCCTTTTTGTTGTCTATACTTTTGAGATCTCACCTAAAAAACCTTTGCCCAGCTAAATGTCTCAAAAGTGTTTCCCCAGTGTTTCATTCTAATAGTTTTACAGTTTCAGGTCTTACATTTACGTCTTGAATCCATTTTGATTTAACTTTTGTACCTGGTGAGATATAGGAGTCTAGTTTAATGTGCTGCATAGGGATTATCAGTTTTCCACAGCACCATTTATTGAAGAGATTGTTTCTTCTGCAATGTAAGTTCTTGGTGCTTTTGTAAAAACAAAACAAAACAAAACAAAACAAAAACAAACAAAAAAAATCATGAGTTCCTGTAAGTGCATGGATTTATTTCTGTGTTCTCTGTTCATTTCTGTTGGTCCTATGTGTCTGCTTTTATGCCAATACCATGCTGTTCGGGTCACTAAAGTTTTTTAGTATATCTTGCGGTCCAGTAAATATGATACCCCAGCTTTGTTCTTTGCATTCAGGATGCTTTGGCTATCCACGCCCTTGGTGGTTTCATACAAATTATAGGATTATTTTTTCTGTCTCCATGAGGAATTTCAGTCTTGTTATGGAGATTACATTGAATCTGTAGATAGCTTTAGATAGTATAATCATTTTGACAATATTAATTCTTCCAGTACACTAGCACATAAAATCTTCCCATTTTGGAGTGTGTTCCACAATTTATTTCATCAGTGTTTTATAATTTCTTTTGTAGAGATTTTTTTAGTACTTTGGTTAAATTTATTCCTAGGCCTATTTTTTTGTTGTTGTTTTCTTACTGTAAATGGATTACTTTTTAATTTTTTTAAATTGCTTGTTGATGATATATAGAAATGCTATTAACTGTTGTATGTTAATTTTTTATTATGAAACTTTACTAAATTTGTTTTTAACATTCTAACTTTTTTGGTAAAGTCAGATTTTTCTAAATATAGAATTATGTCATCCATAAACAAGGATATTTTGATTTCTTCCTTTCCAATTTGAATATTCTTTATTTTTCTTGCTTAATAGCTCTGGTTAGTACTTCCAGTAATTTGTTGAATAAAAGTAGTGAAAGTGGGCATTCTTGTTTTGTTTCAGATCTTAGCAGAAATACTTTTACTTTTTTCCCATTCAGTATAATGTTAGGCATGAGTGTGTCATAGATGGCCTGTGTTGTTTTGACATATGTTTCTTCTGTACTCAGGTTGTTCAGAGTTTTTATCATCATAGGGTGCTGAATTTTAATTAATATTTTTTCAGCATCTATTGAAACAATCATATATTTTTCCTTGACTCTTTTAATATAATGTATCACATTTATTGATTTGTATATGCTGAACCATGTTTAAATCCATGAGCTGAATCCCAGATGATCATGGTAAATGGTATTTTGAATGTGTTGTTTAATTTGGTTTGCTAGTATTTTGCTCATTATCTGTGTATGTTTGTTCATCAGGGATATTGGCCTGCTATTTTCTTTTTGTTGCTGTTGTATCCTAGTTTGATTTTGGTATCAGAGTAATGTTAGCCTCAAGAAATGAGTTTAAAAGTATTCCCTTCTTTTCTATTTTTCTGGAATAGTTTGAATAGAATTCATATTAGTTCTATCTTAAATGTTTAGTATATTTCAGCAGTAAATTCATTAGGTCCTGGGTTTTTATTTAATGGGAGACTTCATTACTGCTTTGATCTCATTACTCATTATTATCCTGTTTAGGATTTCTATTTTTTATAATTCAGTGTTGGTAAGTTGCATGTGTCCAAAAATGTATCAGTGTCTTCTAGGCTTTCCAATATATTGGCCTATAGTTTTTCATAATATTGTCTAATAATCCTTTGTTCTGTTGTGTCACTTGTAATGTTTCATTTTTTGTCTCTGATTGTATTACTTGGGTTTTCTCTCTTTTTTTTCTTTATCTAGCTAAGGGATTGCTGATTTTGTTTATCATTTCAAGAAACCAACTTTTCATTTCATTATCTTTTGTGAATATTTTTTTTGAGTCTCATCTTCATTTATTTCTGCCCTGATCCTTATTATTTCTTCCCTTCTAATAGTTTCAGCTTCCCTTTGTTCTTGTTTTTCTCTTTTCTTTAGGTACATTGTTGTGTTGTTTATTTGAGGTTTTTCTGCTTTTTCAATGCTGTCATTTATTGCTATACCTTTTTCTCTTACAACTGTGTTTGCTGTGTCTCTTAGCCTTTGGTATGCTGTGTTTTCATTTTCATTTATCTCAGAAAATTTTTAAATTTCCTTTTCAATGACTTCATTGGCTCATTCATTACTCAGGAGTATATTGTTTAATTGCCATAAATTTGTACAGTGTCCAGCTTTCCTTTTGTTACCAATTTCCACTTGGATTCCACTGTGGTCAGAAAAGATACTTAATATGATTTCCGTTTTAAAAAATCTGTTAAGGCAAGTTTTGTGTCCTGACATATGGTTAATCCTGCAGAATGTTCCATGTGCTGATGAAAAGAATGTGTGTTCTGCAGCTGTTAGGTGAAATGTTCTATAAATACATGCTAGGTTCATTTTTTCTAAAGTGCAGTTTAACTCCAAGCTTTCTTTGTTGATTTTCTGTCAGAATGATCTATCCATTGCTGACAGTGGGGGTATTGAAGTCCCCTACTATTAGTGTATTGTAGTCAATCTTTCCTATTAGGTCTATTTATATTTGCTTTATGTAATCGGGTGCTCTGTTGTTGGGTGCATATAATTATAATTGTTACATCCTCTTATTTTTGACCCCTTTGTATTTATGTAGTGACTTTATTGTCCTTTTCCCCCCTATTCTGTACTTAAAGTCTATTTTATCTATCATAAGTATAGCTACTTCTGTACTTTTTGGTTTTCATTTGCATGGAATATCATTTTCTATCCTTTTACTATTAGTCTGTGTATGTCTGTACAGGTAAAGTGCATTTCTTGTAGACAGCATTTAATTGGCATTATTTTTTATCCACTCAGCTACTCTATGCCTTTTAATTGGAAAATTTACTCCACTTACATTTAAGGTTATTATTTATAGGTAAGGATATTGTTACTTGTTTTCTGGTTGTTTTGCAAATAATTTATTCCATTTTTCCTCTCTTAATGTCTTCCTTTGTTGTTAAGTAATTTTCTATAGTAGTATGTTTTGATTATGTACTATTTATTTTTAGTGTATCTATTATAGGGTTTTGCTTTGTGATTATCATCGGGCTTGTGGAAAACATCTTATAGTTATAACACGTTATTTTAACTAATAAAACAATGTTTATTGCAAAGAAAAGTAAAAAACCAAACTACATGTTAATACCATACCCCACCAACATTTTCTTATTGATGACTCAACTTACATCTTCTAATATTGCTTATCTCTTAATTATTGTTGTAGTTATTATTTTTTACACTCATGTAAGTCTTTAATAATTACAAATAATATGGCACATGAGGAGAAGAAAAGAGCAGGCAATTTTAGGAAGTCTGAAGACTCCTAGTGCAGTCCTCCCAAGGTCTTTTCTCAGTTGCACATGAAGCATTTCATCTTTGGATTATGAACTTTCAAATATATGTGGGGTATCTAGGTTCAGCGTAGTCCAAATGCAAGTTTACTGAAGGGCCTTTTACACCTTTACTGGTCACTTCGCTACAGCCAAGCTGTGTAACAGATTAAACCAAATGCAAACCATCAATCCACATATCCTAAACAATGTAGACAAGATAACATGGAGTGTCTCCAGGGGAGTTTGGAACTTTAAGCAACATGTTCTAAATCACTAGCTATTACATCCCATTCTTATATTGACCAAGGGTAGCAAAATTCCAGGTATCCCTGGAGATAAGCACAGAGCTGCCCTAGTCCAGCTCTAAGATAACCCTATTTTTGCACATTGTTATTGTCTCCATTTTACGAATAAGCAAATTAAGGTGTTAACATGTTAAATAGGTAGCCAAGGCCATAAAACTGGCAAGTGGCAGAGCTGGGATACCTCATAGAAAGAAGTTAAATGACTTCTTAAAGTTGATGCTAGTACTGAACAAGGCTGGATTTAAGAGGCCAATTCAGGTTTTACAATACTGAGTTGCTGGTTTTGGATAAATTGTCCCTGTCATTCAAGTTGGACTTACCTTGAAAATTAAAGAAAATATCAACATGGAAAAATATAGAGGCATAGGGGAGTATTCAGTGAGTAGAAAGCAACTGCAAATAATTAACCATGATTTAAAGGTAGGGTGGTATCTGAAGCTCATATAATTTTGGCAGCCCTTTTAAGACGAATAGAATATAAATTGCTTATATAGAATGAATAATGAAAATGAATGTTTATTTAAACTGAGAAAGAAAATTATAACAAATTACAGATTTAAGTAACTGAAAAATTCCAAAACCAATACATAATTTAGAAAAAAAATTGATATTACTATCTGACATTTCTCTATATTTTTCTTATATTCTTTGTCTACATACTTTAAAAGTAGATGACATTTTTAAAAAGCGTTAGATTCACAGAGCAGTTAAGACCCAGATTCCCCCTATTATTATCATAGTACATTTGTCACTTCTTTTGTTAATGGATCAATATTGATACAATATTACTAAGGTTCATAGTTTATTCAAATTTCCTTAGTGTTTTATTTTTATTTTATTTTATTTTAATGCTGGGATACATGTGATGAATGTGCAGGTTTGTTATAGGTATACATGTGCCATGGTGGTTTGCTGTACCTATCAACCCATCATCTAGGTTTTAAGCCCTGCACGCATTAGGTATTTGTCCTAATGCTCTCCCTCTCCTTTCTCCCCACCCCCCGACAGGCCTTGGTGTGTGATGTTCCCCTCCCTGTGTCCATATGTTTTCATTGTTCAACTCCCACTTATGAGTAAGAACATGCGATGATTCATTTTTATGTTCCTGTGTTAGTTTATTTAGGATGCTGGTTTCCAGCTTCATACATGTCCCTGGCAAAGGACATGAACTCATTCTTTTACATGGATGTATAGTATTCTATGGTGGATATGTGCCACATTTTCTTTATCCAGTCCATCATTGATGGGCAGTTGGGGTGGTTCCAAGTCTTTGCTGTAGTAAATAGGGCTGCAATAAACATAAATGTGCATGTGTCTTTATAGCAGAATGATTTATAATTCTTTGGGTACATACCCAGTAATGGGATTGCTGGGTCAAATGGTATTTTTGGTTTTAGATGCTTGAGGAACTGCAACACTGTCTTACACAATGGTTGAACTAATTTATACTCCCACCAACAGTGTAAAAGCATTCCTATTTCTTAACATCCTCTCTAGCATCTGTTGTTTCCAGACTTTTTAATGATCACCATTCTAACTGGCATGAGATGGTATTTCAATGTGGTTTTGATTTGCATTTCTCTAATGACCACTGATGATGAGCTTTTTTTCATGTTTGTTGGCCACAGAATTTTTTTTTTTTTTTTTTTGAGACGGGTCTGTTCATATCTTTGCCCACTTTTTGATGGGTTTGTTTGTTTCTTTCTTGTAAATTTCTTTATGTTTCTTGTAGATTCTGGATATTAGCTGTTTGTCAGATCGATAGATTGCAAAAATTTTCTCCCATTCTATAGGTTGCCTGTTCACTCTGGTGATAGTTTCTTTTGCCGTGCAGAAGCTCTTTCATTTAATTAGATCCCATTTCTCAATTTTGGCTTTTGTTGCCATTGCTTTTGATGTTTTAGTCATGAAGTCTTTGCCCATGCCTATTTCCTGAATGGTATTGCCTAGGTTTTCTTCTAGGCAATACCATTTATACTTTTACATTTTATGTTTAAGACTTTAATCCATCCTCAGTTAATTTTTGTATAAAGTGTAAGCAAGGAGTCCAGTTTCTCTTTCTGCATACGACCAGCCAGTTTTCCCAGCACCATTTATTAAATAGGAAATCCTTTCCTCATTGCTTGTTTTTGTCAGGTTTGTCAAAGATCAGATGGTTGTCGGTGTGTGGTGTTATTTTTGAGGCCTCTGTTCTGTTCCATTGGTCTATATATCTATTTTGGTACCAATACTGTGCTGTTTTGATTACTGTAACCTTGTAATACAGTTTGAAGTCAGGTAATATGATGTCTCCATCTTTGTTATTTTTGCTTATGATTGTCTTGGATATATGGGCTCTTTTTTGTTTCCATATGAAATTTAAAGTAGTTTTTTCTAATTCTGTGAAGAAAGTCAATGGTAGCTTGATGGGGATAGCATTGAATCTATAAATTACTTTGGGCAGTATGGCCATTTTCACGATATTGACTCTTTTTATCTCCTAGCATGGAATGTTTTTTTTTTTTCATTTGTTTGTGTCCTCTCTTATTTCCTTAAGCAGTGGTTTGTAGTTATCCTTGAAGAGACTCTTCACATCCCTTTTAAGTTGTATTCCTAGGTATTTTTTTCTCTTTGTAGCAATTGTGAATTGGAGTTCACCCCTGATTTTGCTCTTTGTCTATTATTGGTGTATAGGAATGTTTGTGATTTTTGCACGTTGATTTTTGTATCCTGAGACTTTCATAAAGTTGCTTATCAGCTTAAGGAGAATTTGGGCTGAGACAATGGAGTTTTCTAAATATACAATCATGTCATCTGCAAACAGAGACTATTTGACTTTCTCTCTTCCTATGTGAATATCCTTTATTTCTTCCTCTTGCCTGATTGCCCTGGCCAGAACTTCCAATACTATGTTAAATAGGAGCAGTGAGAGAGGGCATCCTTGTCTTGTGCCAGTTTTCAAAGGGAACGCTTCCAGCTTTTGCCCAATCAGTATAATATTGGCTATGAAACCGTCATAAATAGCTCTTATTATTTTGAAAAATGTTCCATCAATACCTAGTTTATTGAGAGTTTTTAGCATGAAGGGATGTCGAATTTTATTGAAGGCCTTTACTGCATCTATTGAGGTAATCATGTGGTTTTTGAAATTGGTTCTGTTTATATTATGGATTACATTTATTGATTTCCATATGTTGAACCAGCCTTGCATCCCAGGGATAAAGCCAACTTGATCATGGTGGATAAGCTTTCTGATGTGCTGCTGGATTCAGTTTACCAGTATTTTATTGAGGATTTTTGCATCAATATTCATCAGGGATATTGGCCTGAAATTTTCTTTTTTTGTTGTGTTTCTGACAGGTTTTGGAATCAAGATGATGCTGGCCTCATAAAATGAGTTAGGGAGAAGTCCATCTTTTTCTATTGTTTGGAATAGTTTCAGAAAGAATGGTACCAGCTCCTCTTTGTACCTCTAGTAGAATTCCGCTGTGAATCCATCTGGTCCTGGGCTGTTTTTGGTTGGTAGACTATTAATTACTGCCTCAATTTCAGAACTTGTTATGGGTCTATTCAGTGATTTTACTTCTTGTTTTCATCTTGGGAGGGTATATGTATTCAGGAGGTTATCCATTTCTTCTATATTTTCTAGTCTATTTGCAAAGAAGTGTTTATAATATTCTCAGATGGTAGTTTGTATTTTTGTGTGACCAGTGGTATATCCCCTTTATCATTTTTTAATGTGTCTATTTGATTCTTCTCTCTTTTTCTTCTTTAATGGTCTGGCTAGTGGTCTATCTATTATATTAATCTTATCAAACAACCAGTTCCTGCATTAATTTTTTGAAGGTGTTTTTGTGTATCTATCTCCTTCAGTTCTGCTTGTTCTTAGTTATGTCTTGTCTTCTACTAACTTTTGAATTTGTTCTTTCTTCTCTAGTTCTTTTAATTGTGATGTTAGGGTGTGGATTTCAGCTCTTTTCTGCTTTCTGATTTGGGCATTTAGTGCTATAAATTTCTCTCTTAACACTGCTTTAGCTGTGTTCCAGAAATTCTGGTACATAGTCTCTATGTTTTCATTTATTCTGAATAACTTTGTTATTTCTGCCTTATTTTGTTATTTACCCAGTAGTCATTCAGGAGCAGGTTTTTCATGTAGTTGTGCAGTTTTGAGTGAGTTTCTCACTCCTGAGTTCTAATTTGATTGCACTGTGGTCTGAGAGACTGTTTGTTATGATTTCAGTTCTTTTGCAATTGCTGAGGAGAGTTTTACTTCCAAATATGTGGTCTGTGCTATGTGGTGTTGAGAGGAATGTATATTCTGTTAATTTGGGGTGGAGAGTTCTGCAGATGTCTACTAGGTCCGCTTGGTCCATAGCTGAGTCAAGTTCTGAATATCCTTGTTAATTTTCTGTCTTTTGATCTAATATTGACAGTGGGATTGTCAAAGTCTTCCACTGTTATTGTGTGAGAGTCTAAGTCTCTTTGTAGATATCTAAGAATTTGTTTTATGAATATGGGTGCTCCTGTGTTGGGTGCATATGTACTTAGGATAGTCAGCTCTCTTGTTGCATTCATCCCTTTACCATTATGTAATCCCCCTTCTTTGTCTTTTTTTATCTTTGTTGGTTTAAAGTCTGTTTTATCAGAGACTAGGATTATTTTGAGCTTATGTGTGTCTTTGCATGTGAAATGGGTCTCCTAAATACAGCACACTGAGGGTTCTTAACTCTTCATTCAATATTTCAGTCTGTGTCTTTTAATTGGGGCATTTAGCCCTCTTACCTTTAAGGTTAATATTGTTATGTGTGAATTTGATCATGTCATCATGATGCTAGCTGGTTATTTTGAACATCAGTTGATGCAGTTTCTACATAGTGTTGTTGGTCTTTATATTTTGTTGTGTTTCTGCAGTGGCTGGTAACAGTTTTTCCTTTCCATATTTAGTGCTTCCTTTGGAGCTCTTGTAAGGCAGGCATGGTAGTGACAAAATCCCTCAGCATTTGCTTGTCTGTAAAGGATTTTATTTCTCCTTCACTCATAAAACTTAGTTTGGCTCGATATGAAATTCT
Source organism: Ateles fusciceps (assembly GCA_036589455.1). Classification (NCBI taxonomy): domain Eukaryota; kingdom Metazoa; phylum Chordata; class Mammalia; order Primates; family Atelidae; genus Ateles; species Ateles fusciceps. The sequence continues at coordinate 11,415,054 of JAZHEH010002206.1, forward strand.
GGGTTGAAAAATCTTTTCTCTAAGAATATTGAATATTGGCCTTCACTCTCTTCTGCCTTTAGGGTTACTGCAGAGAGATCCACTGTTAGTCTGATGGGGTTCCCTTTGTAGGTAACCTGGCCTTTCTCTCTGGCTGCCCTTAACATTTTTTCTTTATTTCAACCTTGGAGAATCTGACGATTATGTGTCTTGGGGTTGCTCTTCTTGAGGAGTATTTTAGTGGTGTTCTCTGTGTTTCCTGAATTTGAATGTTGGCCTGTCTAGCTAGGTTGAGGAAGTCTTCCTAGATAACATCCTGAATTGTGTTTTCCAACTTGGTTCCATTCTCTCAATCGCTTTTAGGAACCCCAGTGAATTATAGGTTTGTTCTTTTCACATAGTCCTATATTTCTTGGAGGTTTTGTTCATTCCTTTTCATTTCTTTTCTCTAATATTGTTTCACTCCTTATTTCAGTAAGTTGATCTTCAATCTCTGATATCTTTTCTTTTGCTTGATCGATTTGGCTGTTGATACTTGTGTATGCTTCACGAAGTTCTTGTGCTGTGTTTTTCAGCTCCATCACGTCATTTAAGTTCTTCTCTAAAGTGGTTATTCTAGTTAGCAGTTCCTGTAACCTTTTGTCAAGGTTCTTAGCTTCCTTGCATTGGGTTAGAACATGCTCCTTTAGCTCAGAGGAGTTTGTTATTACCCACCTTCTGAAGCCTACTTCTGTCAGTTCATCAAAGTCATTTTCTATCCAGTTTTATGCCCTTGCTGGAGAGTAGTTGCAGTCATTTGGAGGGGGAAGAGGCATTCTGGTTCTTGGAATTTTCATCATTTTTGCACTGCTTTTTCCTTATCTTCATCCATTTATCTACCTTTGGTCTTTGAGGCTGATGATCTTTGGATGAGGTTTTCGTGTGAGGGTCCTCTTTGCTGATGTTGATGTTACTGCTTTCCGTTAGCTTTTTTCTTCTAACAGTCAGTCCCCTCTCTTCAGCTCTGCTGCAGTTTGCTGGAACTCCACTCCAGACCCTATTTTCCTGGGTATCACAGTAAAGCCTACAGAAAAGCAAAGATTGTTGTCTGCTCCTTCCTCTGGAAGCTTCATCCCAGAGGGGGAACCAACCTGATGCCAGCTGGACCTCTCCTGTATTAAGTGTCTATCGACCCATTTTGGGGAGGTTTCTCGCAGGCATGGGGGTTAAGGACTCACTTGAGGAGGCAGTCTGCCCCTAAGCAGAGCTTGAACACTGTGCTGAGAAAACCCTCCTTGTCAGGATCTGCTGCTGTCCTCAGAGCAGGCAGACAGAAACATTTAAGTCAGCTGAAACTGCACCCACAGCAGCCTCTTCCCCCAGGTCCTCTGTCTCAGGGAGATGGGAGTTTTATTTGTAAGCCCCTGACTGGTGCTACTCCCTTTCTTTCAGAAATGCGCTGCCAGTGAAGAGGAATCTAGAGAGGCCGTCTGGCCACAGCAGCTTTGCTGTGTTGTGTTGATTTCTTCCCAGTCTGAGCTTCCAGGCCTCCTTAGCACTGTCAGGGGGAAAACCACCTACTCAAGCCTCAGTAATGATGGGTGCCCCTCTTCCTACCAAGCTTGATTGTTCCCAGTAGACTTCAGACTGCTGTGCTGGCAGTAAGAATTTCAAGCCAGTGGTTCTTAGCTTGCTGGGCTCCATGGGAGTGGAGCCAACTTAGCAAGACCACTTGGCTCTCTGGCTTCAGCCCCCTTTCTAGGGGAGTGAATGGTTCCAACGGTTCCGTCTTGCTTGGGTTCCAGACACCACTCATTTGGAAATGCAGAAATCACCCACCTTCTGCATTGGTCTCACTGAAAGTTGCAGACCAGAGCTGTTCCTATTTGGCCATCTTGCCAAATCCCCCCCCCAGTTATTATTTTTAATAGTTTTGTCTTTTAGTCTTTATACTTTAGTTATAAGTTACCTAATTAATTAGTTTATTTATTTTGCATTTGGGGCACATATGCAGGTTTCTAATCAGATAAACATGTACGATGGTGGTTTGCTGCACCTATCAATCCATCACCTAGATTATTTTAAATTTTTTATTTTCATAGGTTATTGGGGAACAGGTGACATTTGGTTACATGGGCAAGTTCTTTAGTGGTAATTTGTGAGATTTTGGTGCACCCGTCACCCAAGCACTATACACTTCACTCTATTTGTAGTCTTTTAACCATCACCCTTTTCCCACCCTTTACCCTTTAGTCCCCAAAGTCCATTGTGTCATTCTTATGCCTTTGCATCCTTATAGCTTAACACCCACTTATGATTCAGAACATATAATATTTAGTTTTCCATTCCTGAGTTACTTCACTTAGAATAACAGTCTCCAGTCTCATTCAAGTTGCTATGAAAGCCATTAATTCATTCCTTTTTATGGCAGAGTAGTATTCAATCGTGTGCATATACCACATATAGTTTATCCACTTGTTGACTGATGGGGATTCGGGTTGGTTCCACATTTTTGCATTTGAAAATGTGCTGCTATAAACAGACATGTGCAAGTATCTTTTTCTTACAATGACTTACTTTATTCTTAGTAGATACACAGGAGTGGAATTGATGAATCAAATGGTAGATCTAATTTTAGTTCTTTAAGGAATCTCCACACTGTTTTCCATAGTGGCTGTGCTAATTTACATTCCCACCAGTAATGTAAAAGTATTCACTCTTCACTGTATTCATGCCAACATCAACTTTTTTGCTTTTTTGATTATGGCCATTCTTCTGGGAGTACGGTGGTATCACATTGTGGCTTTGATTTGCATTTCTCTGATGGCTAGTGATGCTGAGCATTTTTTCATGTTTGTTGGCCATTTGTTTATCTTCTTTTGAGAATTATCTATCCATGGCCTTAGCCCACTTTTTGATAAGAATGTTTGGTTTTTCTTGCTGATTTGAGTTCATTGTAGATTCTGGATATTAGTCACTTGTTAGGTGTATAGGTTGTGAAGATTTTCTCCCACTTTATGGGTTGTCTGTTTACTTTGATGACTGTTCCTTTTGCTGTGCAAAAGCTCTTGAGTTTAATTAAATCCCAGCTATTTACCTTTATTTTTATTACTTTTGGGTTACTGGTCATGAAATCCTTGCATAAGCCAACGTCTAGAGGGTTTTTCCAGTGTTTTCTTCTAGAATTTTTATCGCTTCAGGTCTTAAAGTCCTTAATCCATCTTGAGTTGATTTTTGTAAAAGGTGAGAGGTGAGAGATGAGAATTCAGTTTTATTACCCTCCATGTGGCTAGCCAGTTATTTCAGCACCAGTTTTTGAAAGGGAGTCCTTTCCCCACTTTATGTTTTTGTTTGCTTTGTTGAAAATCAGTTGGTTGTAAGTATTCGGGTTTATTTCTAGATTCTCTATTCTGTTCCAGTGGTCTATGTGCCTGTTTTTATACCTGTATCATGCTGTTTTTGGTGACTATGACCTTAAAGTATAGTTTGAAATCAGGCAGTGTTACGTCTCCAGATTTGTTCTTTTTGCTTAGTCTTGCTTTGGCTATGTGAGCTTTTTTTTTTTTTTTGTCCCATATGAATTTTAGGATTTTGTTTTCTAATTCTGTGAAAAATGTTGGTGGCATTTTGATGGGAATTGCACTGAATTTGTAGATTCGTTTTGGCAGTTTGGTCATTTTGACAATATTGAGTCTATCCATGCATGAGCATGGGGTGTGTTTCCATTTGTTTGTGTTGTCTATGATTTCTTTCAGCAGTGTTTTGTAGTTTTCCTTGTAGAGGTCTATTGCCTCCTTGATCAGGTATATTCCTGTTTTATTTTTGCAGTTATTGTAAAAGGGGTTGAGTTCTTGATTTGGTTCTCAAGTTAGTTGCTTTGGGGTATAGAAGAACTACTAACTTGTGTACATTAATTTTGTATCCGGAAACTTTGCTGAATTCTTTTATCAGTTCTACGAGCTTTCTGGAGGAGTCTTTAGGGTTTTCAAGGTAAACAATTGTATCACCAGCAAACAGTGACAGTTTGACACCCTGTTTACCAATTTGGATGCTCTTCATTTCTTCTTTCTCTTGTCTGATTGCCCTGGCTAGGACTTCCACTGCTATGTTAAAGAGAAGTGGTGAGTGTGGGCATCCTTTTCTTGTTTTAGTTCTCAGAGGAAATGCTTTCAACTTTTCCCTATACAGTATTATGTTTGCTGTGAGTTTGTGATAGATGGCTTTTATTACATTAAGGTATGTCCCTTCTATGCTGATTTTGCTGAGAGTTTTAAGCATAAAGTGATGCTGGATTTTGTTGAATGCTTTTTCTGTATTTATTGAGATGATTATGTGATTTTTGTTTTTAATTCTGTTTATGTGGTATAACACATTTATTGACTTGTGTATGTTAAATCATCCATGCATCTCTGATATGAAACCCACTTGATCATGGTGAATTATCTTTTTGATATATTGTTACATTCAGTTAGCTAGTATTTTGTTAAGGATTTCAGCATCTACATTCATCAGGGATACTGCTCTATAGTTTTCTTTCTTGGTTATGTTCTCTCCTGGTTTTGGTATTAGGGTAATACTGGCTTAATAGAATGATTTAAGGAGAGTTTCCTCTTTCTCTATCTTGTGGAATAGTGTCAAAAGAATTGGTTCCAATTCTTCATTGAATGTCTGGTAGAACTCAGTTTGGAATCCTTCTAGCCCTTTTTTCATTGGTAATTTTTAAATTACCATTTTAATCTCACTGCTTGTTATTGGTCTGTTCAGGGTATCTAATTCTTCCTGATTTAAGCTAGGAGGGTTCTATCTTTCAAGGAATTTATCCATCTCTTCTAGGTTTTCTAGTTTATGTGGGTAAAAGTGTTCATGGTAGCCTTGGATAATCTTTTGTATTTCTGTGATGTCAGTTGTAATATCTCCCATTTGGTTTTTTATTAAGCTTATTTAGATTTTCACTCTCTTTTTTTTTCCTAGTTAATCTTGCTAACAGTCTATAAATTTTATCTTTTCAAATAACCAGATGTATGTTTTATTTATTTATTTTTGTTGTTGCTGTTGTTGTTTTTATTTCATTTAGTTTTGCTCTGATCTGGGTTATTTTCTTTCTTCTGCTTGGTCTGTGTTTGGGTTGCTCTTGTTTCTGTAGTTCCTTGAGGTGTGACCTTAAATTGTCTGTCTGTGCTCCTTCAGACTTTTTTATATGGTTGTTTAGGGTTATGAACTTTCCTTTTAAAACTGCTTTTGCTGTATCCCAGAGGTTTTCCTAGGTTCTGTCACTATTGTTGTTCAGTTCAAATAAGTTTTTAAATTTTCATCTTGATTTCATTTTTAAACATTTATTGAGGCTCATTTTGTGGCCTATCATATGATCTGTCTTGGAGAAAGTTCCATGAGCTATTGAATAGAATGCATGTTCTGTGGTTGTTGGATGGAATATTCTGTATATATGTTAAATTCATTTGTTCCAGGGTATACTTTAAATCCATTGTTTCTTTGTTCACTTTCAATCTTGATGACCTGTCTAGGGCTTTTGGTGGAGTATTAAAGTCCCCCGCTATTACTGTGTTGCTGTCTATCTCATTTCTTAGTTCCAGTAGTAATTGTTTTATAAATTTGGCAGCTCCAGTGTAATGTGCATATATGTTTAGGAGTGTGATATTTTCTTGTTGGACAAGGTTTCTTTTATCTTTATATAATGTCCCTCTTTGTCTTTTTTAACTGCTGTTGCTTTAAAATTTGTTTTGTTTGATGTAAGTGTAGCTACTCCTGCTTGGTGTCTCTTTGCATGAAATGTCTTTTTCCACCTCTTTATCTTAAGTTTATATGAGTCCTTATGTGTTAGGTGAGTCTCTTGAAAGCAGCAGATAGTTGGTTGGTGAATTCTTATCCATTTTACAATTCTGTATCTTTTAAGTGGAGCATTTAGACATTTATATTCAATGTTAGTATTGAGATGTGAGGTACTATTTCACTCACTGCATTATTTGTTGCCTGTATACCTTTTTTTTTTTTTTGGTTGGTTTTTTGTTTTGTTTTTTTAAGTTGTGTTATTCTGTTGGTCTTGTGAGATTTATGATCTTAAGAGGTTCTGTTTTGTTTTGATGTTTTTCCAGCATTTGTTTCAAAATTTAGAGCTGCTTTTAGCAGTGCTTATAGTTCTGGTTTGGTAGGGGCAAATTCTCTTAGCATTTGTTTGTCTGAAAGACTGTATCTTTCCTTCATATATGAATCTTAGTTTCACTGAACACAAAATTCTTGGCTGATAATTTTGGTTTAAGGAGGCTGAAGATAGGCTCCGATCCCTTCTAATTTGTTGGTTTTTGCTGAGAACTCTCCTGTTAATCTGATAGGTTTTCTTTTATAGGTTGCCTGGTGCTTTTGTCTCACAGGTCTTAGATTCTTTCCTTTGTCTCAACTGTAGATAACCTGATGACGGTGTGTCTAGGTGACACACTTATGGAAATACAAAATGCTCTGGAAAGTCTCAGCAACAGAATCAAACAAGGAGAAGAAAGAAATTCAGAGTTCTAAAACAAGGTCTTTAATTTAACCTGATCCAACAAAGACAGTTATAAGTTATTTGTTATTTATCCCAATTATACAATATTCTGAATTTTCATTGTTGATGAGTGAGTTTAATACCTTCAGATGTTTTCATGTTACAGATTAGCATCCCTTCTTTTGTACTGAAGAATTCCTTTTAGCATTCTTTTAAGACAGATCTGATGTTGCTGATTCCCTCAGCTTTTGTTTGTCTGGGAAAGTATTTATCTCTCCTTTATGTTTTTTGGGTAAAGTATTCTTGGCTGAAAGTATTTTTCCTTCAGTACTTTAAATATAGCAACCCACTCTCTCCTGGCCTGCAGGGCTTTTGTTGAGAAATCCACTGAAAGCCACACTAGGGCCTTACTTAATTTTATATGTTTCTTTTCTTTTGAAGCCTTTAGTGTTATTTTTTTGTATTTTGTTTTTGCTAATTTGAATATGACATGCCTCAATAATTTCATTTTTGGGTTAATTTAATTAGTGACCACTGAGCTTTCTGTGCCTGGATGGTGTCATCTTTCTCCAAGTTTGAAAATTTTTCAGTCATTATTTCCTGAAATATGCTTCCTGGGTCTTTTGTCTTTCACCTTCAGTGATTTCTATTATGTGTAGGTTAGTTCACTTCATTGTGTCTTATAATTCTTGTAAGCCTTCTACTCTTTTTTGTAATATATATATTTTTTTATTTTTGCTCCTCTGATTGGGTAATCTCATATGCTTTGTCTTCTAGTTTGCTAATCTTTCTTCCGTTCATTTCTGCTGTTGAAACTTTCTAACAAGTTTTTCACCTCATTGGTTGTACTCTTTATTTCTAATATTTCTTTTTTATTTTTTTGTCAAATTCCTTATTTTGCTCCTGGATTGATTCTCAAATTTTATTTTCTTTTTTTCATTTTCTTATGATTCCCTCACCTTTTTAAGAAGATTATTCTGAATGCTCTGCTTGACATTTATAGATGTTTAGTTCTTCTGCATCTATCATGGGAGGCTTGTTAGAGTTTTTTGGTGTTGGAATATTTCACAATTTTTCACTGATTTTTCACAATTCTTGCATCATTACATTTATGTTTGTATATTTAAGGAAGCAGTAAACATTCATGTGCATGTGTCTTTAAGGTAGAATGATTTCTATTCCTCCAGGTATATAGGCAGTAATGAGATTGCTGGGTTGAATGGGAATTTTGTTTTTAGCTCTTTGAGAAATTGTCACACTGCTTTCCACAAAGATTGAACTAATTTACACTACCACCAGCAGCGTATAAGTGTTCCCTTTTCTCCATGACCTTACCAGCATCTGTTATTTTTTGACTTTTTAATAACAACCATTCTGACTGGTGTGAGATGGTATCTCATTGTGGTTTTGATTAGCATTTCTCTAATGATCAGTGATAGTTATCTTCTCATATGCTTGTTGGTTGTATGTGTGTCTTCTTTTGAAAAGTGACTGTTCATGTCCTTTACCCACTTTTCAATAGAGTTGTTTTTCTCTTGCAAAGTGTTTTAAGTTCCTTATAAATGCTAAATATTAGACTTTTATCAGATGCATAGTTTGCAAATATTTTCTCCCATTCTACAGGTTGTCTGTTTACTCTGTTGATAGTTTTTGTTTGCTGTGCAGAAGTTTTTAAGTCTAATTAGATTTCCCACAATGTGTAAGTTTTAAATTGCCTGTCATTTTGAGTAGCATGATGAAACCTTGCACTGTTCCACTTCAACCTTCCCAGGATGTGAATTATCCTTTTGTTCATTCTATGTCATGTGCCCATTAATCACTTAGTAACCTTTTTACTTATCAGACTGACCATCATGGTATCACAGTGCTTGTGTTCATGTAATCCTTATTTTATCTAATAATGGCCCCAAAGTGCAAGAGTAGTGATGTTGGCCATTCAAATATTCAGACAGAAGCAAGAAAGTTCTTTCCTTAAGTGAAAAGGTAGAAGTTCTTAATAAGGAAAATAATTGTATTATGAGGTTGCTAATATCTACAACAAGTGTTCCATTTATAAAATCATGAAGAAGGAAAAGGAAATATGTGAAAGTTTTTCACTTGTCCCTCAAACTGTAACAGTTATGGTCACAGTGCACATTGTTTAGCTAAGATAGAAAAAGTATCAAATTTGTGGGTGAAAGACATAAACAGAAATGATAGCAGTTGCGTTCTATACTATGCATGATAGTTTCAGGTATCCATGGGGCTCCTGGAACATATCACTCACAGATAAGGGGGGGACTACTATAAAAAACATTTAAATTTCAATGATAATAATAAAATGGACAAAATATGCAAGTAGACATGCATCAAAAATGATTCAAAAATGATATGTCAACTGCAAGTAAGCACACGGAACAGATGCTTAACATCATGAGTCTTTAGGGATATGAAATTTAAAGCAATCATAGACTTTGAAGGGCCTGGGACTTTACTCGCATGCTAACAATCTAGCCTATTACTGTTTCATGGATCCTAGCAGAAGATGTAAGATTGAACAGGCACGAAGAATTTTATTTATCAAGGTCCAGGAAGTAGCAGAAATATAGCATTTGTTCAGTTTCCCTTTTCCCACAAGTCCCACAAGGTGGTAAGGAAGGGATCTGGCAGATGCTGCCTATGTAATTCATCTGTTTCTTTGAAGCATAACTGAGGAACTCTGAGCTTAGAAAACTTAAATATTTTACCCTGGATAGTAAACATAACCGACCAGGGAGGCTGTCTTTATCTTCCAAGACTGTTTGCTATTTAAAAAAATAATAATAGGCCAGACTAAAAGGGCAGTCAGTACCTCTGCTCAAAAGATGTTCAGAAATGCAAAAAATCATTGGAATTGCCTCCAGAAAATAAAACAAAAACTGTTATCAGCTGAATTTCACCTCACTTCCCCGAATTCATATGTTAAAACCCTCATCACACATCTCAGTCACATAATTCACAGAGCTCATGTACCTCAGAACATGATATGGCTTGGAGTAATGAGATTGCTGGATTGAATGGGAATTTTGTTTGGCCTTTAAAGAGGTGATTAAGTTAAGTTTGATGAGACTATTTTGGTAGACCTTAATCCATTCCGCCTCAACCTATTCTGTTAGGCCTTTATCCAGTTCACTATTTATAAGAGAAATTTGGCACATCGAGACAGCAGAAGCACATGTGCACAGGGGGACAACTTTGTGAAGAGCCAGAGGGAAACCCGCCATCTGTAAGCTAAGGAATGGGGCTACAGAAGAAACAACTTTCCAACACCTTTTGAACTTTCAGCCTCCATATCTGTGAGAAAACAAATTTCTGTTGTTTAGACCACCTAGTCTATAATACTGTGTTATGACAGTCCTAGCAAATAATTACAGGTACTATTATAAACCTATCAGAATGAGCTAAAATTAAGGAGTGCCGTCTGGTGTGGAGTTGGTTGTGAATGAACAATAGAAAAAGATTTGAAGAGCTGCTGGGCTGAATGAGATAAGGAGTCAGCTGGCAAAGAAAGAAAGGATCGTCTGGTAATCTTTAAGGCTCTACTGAGATAGGAAGGTACAATTTGGGGGCCATCAGTAGGGCCATAATTTTCTGTTAAAATAAAGTTCTGCTATAACCTACTTGATAAACTGTAAAACTTTCATTTTTCCTGTGCTTCCTACATCCTTTTCTAGTTAAGTTGAATGTCAATTGCATCATACCACCAAATCAGTCAAGAAGAGAATGTTAGTTAATTTCAAGCCAAGTATGTCAGGGCTCACTTGCAATAAAAGAATTATATTATGATAGATAATTTAGTGGTGATTTTGGAGAATGTTCTCTTATGTTTTGATAACGACAGAACTTTCTCCAAAACCACCACTAAAAATCAGTATGAACGATTGCTGTGTGATTTGAGCTATCAGCATTCAATAATCAGAGTAAATGGATATTCAGATTAACCATGGCTAAAAATTGTCAAAATTAGTATGGCAGAGAGTAGGGGACAGAACCTTAGGAGCTAGTGAGTGTAGATTTGAAATGTGAGCCACAGAGTCCAGACCAGACTGAGACAAACACTTAGTTAGAACTGACAAAAGACAAAAATAGAAGTGTTCAGAAATTCAGAGATTTTGTGAGAATGGCACATGGGAGCAGAAGGGAAAGAAAGAAGAAACAGAAAAACTGGAGAAAAGCTAATATTTAATGTATGCTTATTCTGATATGCAACAGTATCACTATATTATAAGTGGAAGAAATGGAGATATGGAGAGGTTGGGTAACTTATGAACAGTCAGAGAAGTATGGGGCCAGCATCAAACTTGGGTCTCATAAGGCAGTTCATGAGCTGCCTTATGAGACCCAAGTTTGAATGCTGGCCCCATACATTTCACTACACTCCAATAACTGCCAAGATAAAAGGCAATGGGAGAAAGAGAGACAGAAAGTCAATTAAAGAGAAGCTTGAAGTCTAAGATGCACAAGTTGATGCATGGAGGCCTGAAGATAAATTTCAAGGTGTGCGTACCTTTGCATTTGTTGGAACAGAGTGGAGATGAGCTAACAAGATGAGAAATGATAAAGACCTGGAGCCTGGTACATGTGACCATAGCATACGTATGAAGATTTTAGGTCAGTGTAGAGAAGTGGAAGAGAGCAACTGAGAGACCGAGAGTGTGTGTGTTCAAATATTTGTTCTCACAGATGCTGCCTCAAACTAGACAAAATGATTCATACCAAGATTCTATGTTCTTTTTCCTTACCTGATTCTATGAAAGACAAAAAAGAAAAGAAGAAGCCTGAGGGTAGGAATGTCAGATTTTGTTTTGAGGAGTTTTTCCTTTAAATAAATGCATAACATACAAATCACGTTTTCACTGTTTCTGTGAGAAGGTACATAGAACTAGATAGTACAAAGATGCTATATTTCTCAGTCTATTTGCTATTTTGATTTGTAGTAAAAGATTCATTTGCTCTTGATTCTGATCTCTGATCCTGACCACAGCCATGATTTCACTCTGCAGGTTGAAGTACTGACTATGAAATATTAGTCAATTAAGTCAAGAAACCTCTGGCTTAGTATCAAGGAAAGTATAGTTACCAGTTCATCAGACACACCTGCTGTTTTGTGTATCATGCAAAATAGGAAAAGTTTCTTCATTTCCATTAATCTCTGTGGGCAGAGAGGGTGTCTTCCATGTGTTTCTGAGCATCTCAGAGGTAACAAGGGCTCTGTGCAATTTGTGTTTTAAGATCTCCTGGATCCTTCAAAGGCCCCATTGTTACTGGTTCCTGAAACGAGGCTGTCATAAAATTCAAGGTATTCAAGAAAAATGAAAATACTGTGACTCACACTGTCTGTGCTGCTTAAGTTACTTAAATTGCACAGTCTATTTATGCTAATAAAAAATCCCTGAAAATCCATTTGCTTAGTATGCACCCATAAGTCTTTAAAATAGATAGAGAAAAACTGTCAAATAGTTGCTATACATAGATACCCTATTGTTTAATTATTTAGATGACTCTCTTTAATTATAATTCAAAGGGATCATCTTCCACAAGTGCAATTTTTAAGATAGAAAGGGACTTTTAGTTTAATAAGGTCCAAAAATAAAATTTATTCAATTTTCCTGATAAGTGTCTCATCTAATTAGCTGAGTATCTGAAACTGACACATGAAAAATATTAGCTATTTTTGCATGCTTTGATTTTTAAATAATACTTAAGTGCCCACTCTGTGCCAGGTAATTTATATATGTTATTTTATTATTACAGCAACCTTATAGAGTAGTTATTATTATAGTCACGATTTTAAATCTGAGAGTGCTGAAGTCTGGGGCAGGGGGTGACAAGTAACTTGTTCACACAGTAAGTGGTAGAGCTAGGATTTATGTCTGTACCCAAAAAACAGCACAAATTAAAATTAAAATTAAAACATAAACTTGGTATATCCCCTGCATTGTATATCTTTTTAAATAACAATAATTAACATTTATTATTTTCCATGTTTTAAGTATTAAATATAAAGTATTAAATTTAATCATTACAATTATTTTGTGATATGGATGCTGCATTTACAAATGGGTAAACTGAGGCAGAGGAATCCCACTGGTAATCAGTGACAGAGCTGGAACTGAACTCAGATCTGAATCATTTATCTTAACCACTATTCTACCTTTTTAGTTTCCACTTCACTATTATCAAAGCCATCTATATAAATGTGGCTTATTTGAGCCTTAACAGAGTAAGACAGAGATAAAGGTATTTTTAAAATTTCCCGTGGTCAGTTTTTATTGGTGTTTGGCTTGGCATAATCAAGGAAGCAGGCTATACCTTATTAAGAATACACCCTCGGGGAGGATCCAAGATGGCTGAATAGATGCAACTCCAGGGCACAACACCCAGCAAGAGAAACTCAGAAATCCAGAGATCTTCTAGCTCCAACTGAGGTACCAGGTGCATTTCAATGGGTCTGGTCCAACAGTGAGCAAAGCCCACTAAAGGAAGACTGAGGCAGGGAGGGGGTGCTGCTTAACCCAGAAAGTGTATCTGACCAGTGAGTCAGAGGCTCCCCCTCTGGCACGCTGGTCCAGATACAGAGCTTCCCCCAAAGCCTCAGCAATACACAGAACAGGGGTATCTTTGCCAGTCAAGTACAAGGAATTACAAGTGCAGAGTTGAATAATAATCCAGGACAGTTTTCTGGATTGGCACACAGACCTAAACAGACTCATAAGCCCAAAAGGCAGCCGTGAGAACCTGAGGACTGAGCTACTGCCCCCTCCCCCTGCCTGGAGAGAGAGGGAGCTGTAAGCAGGAGCAGCTGGGTGGGCCCCTACCCCATGACTGGAGAGAGAGGAAGCTGAAAGGGGGAGATGGCTGGGTGCTGCTGGGCAGGTCCCTACCCTCCCGAACATTATCCAGCCCAGTGTAGGAAGGGCACAACACACCATTAGAGGGGTGGGACTGGGCTACATGTTTTAATAAAAAACACAGGAAGCCTACATATCAATGGGACAGCGTCCTTGACAACCCAGTAGTGCCTTATCAGGTCAGCAGAAGAGGTGGGCCTTATCTCCCACTATAAACAAAAAAGACACAGGAAGCTTCCCTAGTAACCTGAAGGAGTCCCTAGAAACCCAGTAATGCCTCCACAGGCAGACAAGTGACCTCATCAAGCAGCTCCCTGACAACACAGCAAGGTAAACCCACAAAGATGGGGGAAAAACCAGCACACACAAAAAATGAAACCATCAGAGACCAGAACACCTCTTCTCATTCAAGGGATCACAACTCCTCGACAACACAGGATCACATCATGACTGAGAAGGAGTGTGATGAATTGACAGAAACAGGCTTCAGAAGGTGGATAGGAAACTTTTCTGAGCTAAAGGAAGACATTCTAACTCAATGCAAAGAAACCAAAAACCTTGAAAAAAGGTTAGACGAAATGCTAACTAGAATAACCAGCCTAGAGAAGAACATAAACGACTTGATGGGGTTGAAAAACACAGCACAAGAACTATGTGAAGCAAACACACGTGTTAATAGCCAAATTGATCAAACAGAAGAAGGGATAATCAGAGACTGAAGATCAACTCAATGAAATAAAAAGAGAAGGCAATACAAGAGAAAAAATGAGTGAAAAGAAATGAACAAAGCCTCCAAGAAATATGGGATTATGTGAAAAGACCTAACCTACTTGATCGGTGTACCTGAATATGATGGGGAGAATGAATCCAAGCTGGAAAACATGCTCCAGGATATTATCTAGGAGAACTTCCCAAGCCTAGCAAGGCAGTCCAAATTTCAAATTGAAGAAGTACAGAGAACTCCACAAAGACATTCCTCAAGTAGAGCAACCCCAAGACACAAAATCGTAAGATTCACCAGTGTTGAAATGGAGGAAAAAATGCTAAGGGCAGCCAGAGAGAAAGGTCAGGTGACCCCCAGAGGGAAGCCAATCATTCTCACAGCAGATCTCTCAGCAGAAACCCTACAAGCCAGAAGAGAGTGGAGGCCAATATTCAACATCCTTAAAGAAAACAACTTTCAACCCAGAATCTCATATCCAGCCAAACTAAGCTTCGTAAGTGAAGGAGAAATAAAATCCTTTACAAACAAGCAATTACTGAGAGATTTTTGTCACCACCAGAGCTGCACTACAAGAGCTCCTGAAAGAAACACTAAGCATGGAAAGGAGCAAGTACCAGTCACTGCAAAAGCAAACCAGTGGGCAAAGACCAAAAATGCAATACAGAAAATGAGTCAACTAATGGGAAAGAAAACCAGCCAGTAACAACATGGCAGGATCAAATTCACACATAACAATAGTAACATTGGATGTAAACGGCCTAAACACCCCAATCAAAATACACAGATTGGCAAACTGGATAAAAAGTCAAAACCCATTGGTGTGCTGTATTCAGGAAACCCATCTCAAATACAAAGACACACATAGACTCAAAATAAAGGAATAGAAGAAGATTTACCAAGCAAATGGAGAACAAAAAAAAGCAGGGGTTGCAATCCTAGTCTCTGATAAAATGGACTTCAAACCAACAAAGATCAAAAGAGACAAAGAAGGACACTACAAAATGCTAATAGGATCAATCCAACAAGAAGAGCTAAATATCCTAAATATATACGCACCCAACACAGGAGCACCCACATACATAAAGCAAATTCTTAACTACCTAAAACGAGATTTAGACTCCCCACATAATAATAGTGGGAGACTTCAACATTCCACTGTCAATATTAGACAGATCAATGAGACAGAACATTAACAAGGATATCCAGGACTTCAATGCAGAGCTGAACAAAGCAGATCTAATAGACATATACAGAACGCTCCACCCCAAATCCACAGAATACACATTTTTCTCAGCACCACATTGCACTTACTCTAAAATTGACCACATCATTGGAAGCAAATCACTCTTCAGCAAATGCAAAAGAATGGAAATCATAACAAACAGTCTATCAGACCACAGCGCAATCAGGCTAGAACTCACCGGATCAAGAAACACACTCAAACATGCACAACCACTTGGAAACTGAACAACTTGCTTCTGAGTGTCAATTGGATAAACAATGAAATGAAGGCAGAAATAAAGATGTTCTTCGAAACCAATCAGAATGAAGGCACAACTTACCAGAATCTCTAGGACACCTTTAAAGCGGTGTCGAGAGGGAAATTTATAGCAATAAATGCCCACATGAGAAACAAGGAAAGATCTAAAATCGAGACCCTATCATCAAAATTGAAAGAGCTAGAGGAGGAAGATGAAAAAAACTCAAAAGCTAGCAGAAGACAAAAAATAACTAAGATAAGAGCCGAACTGAAGGAGATAGAGACACAAAAAAACCCTTCAAAAAATCAATAAATCCAGGAGTTGGTTTTTTGAAAAGATCAACAAAAGAGACTGCTAGCCAGATTAATAAAAAAGAAAAGGGAGAAGAATAAAATAGATGTAATAAAAAATGATAAAGGGGATATCATCACTGATTCCACAGAAATACAAACTACCATCAGAGATTACTACAAACAGCTCTATGCACATAAACCAGTAAACCAGGAAGAAATGAATAAATTCCTAAATACTTGTACTCTAACAAGACTAAACCAGGAGGAAGTTGAAACCCTGAATAGACCAACAAAAAGGGTTGAAGTAGAGGCAGCAATCAATAGCCTACCAACCAAAAAAAGTCCAGGTCCAGACAGGTTCACAGCCGAATTCTACCAGATGTACAAAGAGGAGCTGGTTCCATTCCTTCTGAAACTGTATCAAACAATACAAAAGGAGGGAATCCTCCCTAACTCATTTTATGAGACCAACATCATCCTGATACCAAAACCAGGCAGAGATTCAACTAAAAAAGAAAACTTCAGGCCAATATCTGTGATGAACATTGATGCAAAAATCTTCAATAAAATACTGGAAAACAGATTGCAACAGCACATCAAGAAGCTTATCCATCATGATCTAGCAGGCTTCATTCCAGGGATGCAAGGCTGGTTCAACATATGCAAATCCATAAATGTAATCCATCACATAAATGGAACCAAAGACAAAAACCACATGATTATCTCAATAGATGCAGAGAAGACCTTTGACAAAATTCAACAGCTCTTCATGCTAAAAACTCTCAATAAACTACGTATTGATGGAACGTATCATAAAATGACAAAAGCTATATATGACAAACCTACAGCCAATATGACACTGAACAGGCAAAAGCTGGAAGCATTCCCTTTGAAATCAGGCACTAGACAAGGATGCCCTCTCTCACCATTCCTATTCAATATAGTATTGGAAGTTCTAGCCAGAGCAATCAGGCAAGAAAAAGAAATAAAGTGTATTAAATTAGGAAAAGAGGAGGTCAAACTGTCTCTATTTGCAGATGGCATGATTGTATATCTAGAAGACCCCATCGTCTCAGCCCAAAATCTTCTCAAACTGATAAGCAACTTCAGCAAAGTCTCAGGACACAAAATCCATGTGCAGAAATCACAAGCATTCCTATATACCAATAACAGACAAACAGAGAGCCAAATCAAGAGCAAACTACCATTCACAATTGCTACAAAGAGAATAAAATACCTTGGAATACAACTAACAAAGGATGTAAAGGACCTCTTCAAGGAGAACTATAAACTACTGCTCAATGAAATAAGAGAGGACACAAACAGATGGAAAAACATTCCATGCTCATGGTTAGGAAGAATTAATATATGAAAATGGCCATACTGCCCAAAGTAATCTATAGATTCAATGCTATCCCCATGTAGCTACCAATGACCTTCTTCACAGAACTGGAAAAAACCACTTTAAACTTCATATGGAATCACAAGAGAGCCCTCATAGCCAAGACAATCCTAAGCAAAAAGAACAAAGCTGGAGGCATCACATTGCTGGACTTCAAACTATACTACAAGGCTACAGTAATCAAAACAGCATGGTACTGGTACCAAAACAGCATGGTACTGGTACCAAAACAGAGACATAGACCAATGGAACAGAACAGAGGCCCCAGAAGAAACACCACACATCTACAACCATCTGATCTTTGACAAACTCAGCAAAAACAAACAATGGGGAAAGGACTCCATGTTTAATAAATGGTGTTGGGAAAAGTGGCTAGCAATGTGCAGAAAGCAGAAACTGGACCCCTGCCTGTCACCTTACACTAAAATTAACTCCAGATGGATTAAATATTAAATGTAAAACCTAACACCATAAATACACTAGAAAAAACATAGGCAAAACCATACAGGACATAGGCATAGGCAAGGACTTCATGACTAAAACACCAAAAGCAATGGCAATAAAAGCCAAGATAGACAAATTGGATCTGATTAAAGTTCAGAGGTTCTGTACAGCAAAAGAAACCATCATTAGAATGAATCGGCAACCAACAGAATGGGAAAACATTTTTGCAACCTACCCATCTGACAAAGGGCTAATAAGAATCTACAAGGAACTAAAACAGATATACAAGAAAAAAACAACCCCATTCAAAAGTGGGCAAAGGATATGAACAGACACTTTTCAAAAGAAGACATATATGAGGCCAACAAACATATGAAAAAATGCTCATCATCACTGGTCATTAGAGAAATGCAATTCAAAACCACATTGAGATATCATCTCACACCAGTTAGAATGGCGATGGGGGGGGCATTAAAAAAATCTGGAGACAACAGATGCTGGAGAGGATGTGGAGAAATAGGAACACTCTTACACAGTTTGTGGGAGTGTAAATTAGTTAATTCACTGTGGAAGACAGTGTGGCAATTTCTCAAGGATCTAGAAATAGAAATTCCATTTGACCCAGCAATCCCATTACTGGGTATATACCCAAAGAACTATAAATCGTTCTACTGTAAATACACAAGCACGTGTATGTTCATTGTAGCCCTGTGTACAATAGCAAAGACCTGGAACCAACCCAAATGCCCACCAATGATAGACTGGACAAAGAAAATGTGGTACATATACACCATAGAATACTATGCAGCCATAAAAAACAATGAGTTCGTGTCCTTTGTAGGGACTTGGATGAATCTGTAAACCATCATTCTCAGCAAACTTACACAAGAACAGAAAGCCAAACACCACATGTTCTCACTCATAGGTGGGTGTTGAACAATGAGAACACATGGACTCAGCGAGAGGACTATCACACACTGGGGGCAGCTGCGGGCGATAGGGGAAAGACAGGGGGTTTTGGGGAGGGAGGGTAGAGTGGTGCAGGATAACATGGGGAAAAATGCCAGATATAGTATGCACCTAAAGTTAAATAAATAAATTTAAATGAAAGGAATACATCCTCTTAATATACTTAGTTTTTTTGGGGCTGCTAGAACCAAATACAATTAAACAGCTTATAAACAACCGAAACTTATTTATCACAGCTCTGGAGGCTGGGAAGTCCAAGACCACTGGTGCCAGCAGATTCAATGTCTGATAAGGACCTACTTTCTCATAGAGATTACCTTGTCACTGTGTCCTCACATAACAGAAAGGGACAATGCAGCTCTCTGGGGCCTATTTTACAAGGGCACCAATCCCATTTACAAGGGCTCCTCTCTCATAATCTAATAATCTTCCCAAAATCCCACCTAATTTCATCAAATTGGTGATTAGGTTTTCAACGTATACATTTTCAGAGGACACAACATTCTGACTGGAGCATATACTATATTCTGTAAATTGCTCCTTGCCAATACCCTGTAATCATGACCCCAACTGAATCTTATTGTCTAATGTAGCCTATCTAGGCTAACTATACCACTCATTAATTAAGACCATGGGTTATGGCTGGGCCCGGTGGCTCACACCTATAATCCCAGCACTTTGGGAGGCCAAGGTGGGCAGATCGCCTGAGGTCAGGAGTTTGAGACCAGCCTGGCTAACATGGCAAAACTGTGTCTCTACTAAAAACACAAAAATTAGCTGGGCATGGTGGCACACACCTGTAATCCCTGCTGCTAAGAAGGCTGAGGCAAAAGAATCACTTGAACCCAGTTGGCAGAGGTTGCAGTGAGTTAAGATTACACCACTGCATTCCAGTCTGGGCAACAGAGTGAGACTCCATCAAAAAAAAAAAAAAAAAAAAAAAAAAAAAAGGATTACAGGTTCTGAAACCTCACTTGCAGTTGTGTATAAAAGATTTAATAAACATACAGTATTCAATACAAGGCCTGAAATATAACAAATTCACCATAAACATTAGATATTATTATTACTCTATTATATAGCGTTTCTAAGATGTAGGGATGTCAAAAGAGCAGAAATCTTAACAGAGGTTAAGATTTCTGCTATCAGGACACTTGCCCATAACTCAGTGGTGTGTTCCATGTTTGAGGCATGGGATTAATATACAATTAGTTCCTATAGGTAGATTTGCATATGTGCGTGCATGTGTGTGTGTGTGTGTGTGTGTGTGTGTGTGAGCACCTAATCATTGGGTCTGTCTTTGAGGTTCCTTCAGTCTAAATGACTGTTTTTTAATCCCACCTCCTTGTTTCACCCAACATAGCCTCCTTCGTTCTCTTTTTACTTATTCTAATTAATTTATTTTATCATGAACCAAATCCTAATATAGGTGACAAAAATAGGGAAAGACATTTATGAAAACGAAATAGTAATCAAAGACATATTTCTCAGCAACATCTTTTGCCATCCAGTGCTAATGTAGAAAGCATGTTCTTATAGCTTTGTGGAGGACAGCAAACTTGTGTGGCTCTGTCCTTCACCGCTAATCTAATGCTCTGAAACATCATGCCCAGGATCAATGTTTGGAACCACCCTAAAGTTCCATAGCACATTAACAGGTGATTCCCCTTAGCAAGGGGTAAGTCAGACCCATCTCTGCGATGTAGCAAACACAGAACAATCAGGTGTCCCACCCAAGACTTTTAGCCTATGATTTTTTTAAAAATTTTTTGAGACGGAATCTCGCTCTGTCACCCAGGCTGGAGTTTAGTGGCATGATCTCAGCTCACTGCACCCACCACCTCCCGGTTTCAAGTGATTCTCCTGCCACAGCCTCCTAAGTAGCTGGGACTACAGGTGCATGCCACCCCAACTGGCTAATTTTTTGTGTTTTTAGTAGAGATGGGTTTTTATCATGTTAGCCAGGATAGTCTTGAACTCCTGACATTGTGATCCGCCCACCTTCGCCTCCCAAAGTGCTGGGATTACAGGCTTCAGCCACCATGCCCGGCCCAACATATGATGTTTTTTAGATAATTTTCCTTTTGAAAGAGAAGTTTCCTTTTGAAATCAACTCTGATTTTTCTAAAGAATACTGGTCTGTGTCTCATGATGAAGAAACCATAAGGAAATCATACTCATCATAGTCCTTATTTATTCTTGTTTTGTTTTCAGTTAAGGCTTTGTACATTATTCAACCATTAATCCTCTCAAGAGCTATAGGTTGATTACCCATATATTGCATTTCCAGGGTCTACTGAATCAAGTATTTTACAGAAAAGGAGACTGGGAGCCCATCTTTCCAGAGTAGGAGGAAATAAACATATGACAGTTTTTTCCAGACTCCAGGTCTCCTCACCTCTCATTTGAAGAGAACTGCCTTTAAGTGGTAAGCTGTGAAAATTTAACAAAGTGGTGAGGTCTTCTGGGATTTCAGCTGTACTGGGCTCTAGGAAAAAGTGAAGAAAATGGGGATGGTAGAATTACATCTAGAGAATATTGGCATGACCATTAACATATGATGACCAGAAATAGTGCCTTTCTTAGCACTTCTGTCCTGTATCATAAACAGATGAAGTCATTCTTAGTTTGAACTGCCATCATCAATATACAAGGCAGTCCAATGAGAAGTGGTCACAGAACAGAAAGACAGATGGCAGGAGCCAGTAGCCATGAGGTTAGTGACAGTCATAGTTTCTGATCACCTGTCTGTTGAGAGACGAACCACAACCAGAAATCAGGGACAGTGTCTAGCCTCCCACCATCACCAGTGATGGTGATAGGAACTAACCAGTGCAGACCCTAACAGAGCCTGGACTTCTGGGTAGAGCTCTTGAGATGGCAGAAACCCAGGGCATATCCTACATATAGAAACTAGTCCAATAAACAGTGACATATACCATGTATACCTCATTCTTGGCCTATTGGGGGTGGGTGCAGCAAGGCCAAAGCTAAATCACACCAGGTAGTAGTTTGAACCTACTACTTAAAGTGCATCTCAAACTTTAATGTGCATATAAATTGCCTGGTGAGCTTCTTAAAATACAGATCCTGATTGTGGGAAGATGTGGGGCTGGGTTTATATTCTGCATTTTTTTTTTTAATTGCATTTTAGGTTTTGGGGTACATGTGAAGAACATGCAAGGTTGTTACATAGGTACACACATGGCAGTGTGATTTGCTGCCTTCCTCCCCCATCACCTATATCTGGCATTTCTCCTCATGCTATCTTATATTCTGCATTTCTAACAGACTCCCAGATGATGATACTGCTGGGCTGAGGGCCACACTTTTCTGCTGGAAAAGAAAAATACTACCTGCCTTGTTTGAAATTCACCACAGTATGTGAGTGAAAGCTAGAGGTTAGGAATGTGAGTGCAGACTAGAAAAAATTAGTGCCTTGACTTAAGAGAGGCTAGGGAATGCAAAGTGACTTTTAGTTAGTGACTGTGCCATCAGTGTCAGTCAGGGGCTTACAGAGTCCCAGGAGATGAAGCTTGGGACTATGGGGTCATAGTGTCCTAGTACAACAATTTTCTCATCCCTTTGGGCAATGATAGTGTCAAGGATGGGAAGTAAAAGAAGGCTGCTCTCCTGGGATTCCTTGACCAACAGATTTGCTCTGAAATGATGTGTTCTCCATTGTGACAGAAGCAATAACAGAGGACAGGTATTGGCAGCACCTTTTCTGATAGGCCCATCTCTGTCCTGTTCATATCTCAGTTACATCATTTACCCTCTCCTGATAGGATACCCAAGTACAGAGCTGGAGATATACTGTTCTTTTATTATAGAAGCTATCTTAAGCTCAGGAAAGAGAAAAAAATATCCTCCCATCCATGAAAAACCAGTGATCTTTCTCATTGTTGCAAGAGAAAACTGAGCTCAGAGTAGTGAAAAATAACTTCAATGACAATCTTTTTCTCCCCTAAAAATATCAGTTTCCTCTCCCATACCAGCCAGCTGTCCATACTCTGCCAAATATATTAGAAGATGCCAGTACAAAGCTCCTACCAACCTAAGAAGTAAATTAATAATCCAAGAATAAAGACAAGTTAGAAAATTCAACAAATTGAGACTCATGTTTTGAAACTGAGCACAATCCAAGTGTTTTCATTATAGCTAATCTCAGTACTAATCCAGAGCACAGAAATTCTGATTTTGGTCCTCATAATACTAGTAGCCATTACTCTCAGAAAATAGATGTTTGGTAACTTCCAGAAGTTTTCCAGTTATGAAGTCTGATATTATGCACCAGGAATCTTTGTACTGCCAGCCATTGTGGAGGATATTCAAAAGAACAATGTATAGACTTTCCATGTCAGTTTACAGCATGCTTCATCTCCTACTATCTCCAAAAATGACAGCTTGATCATAATGTAATTATCTTTTGTCGTGAAGCTAGTGCATAATTTTATTTCCAGATGGGTTTATGTTGCTTATATTTAAACTCATTACTGGAAAAGCAGTCATGGAACAAAATATAAATAAATAACCTAAAGACAGACTATTACAAATTCCTTTAAAGAGGAGAGTCTAAGTCGAGGACTACAGGGAAAGCACTCCCGTCTGTTTTATGTCCTTCATATTCTACTGTTTGAAAGATAAATATCTCTGTTTTAAGAGGACAGAGACGGTTCTGAATCAGTGGAGATGTTTCTATGGAAATGAAAAAATATGCAAATGCTGCTATAAAGAGCATGAAAGCATTGCTGCAACAGATAATTTGACCAGAGTGGGGTTGAGGGGACCATATTACACAAAAAGGAGACATGGATAAGCTGATGTCAAGGCCCATTGGAAGCATGCAGCTAAAACACCATGTTATATAAATGAATGGAAAAAATCATTATAGTTCTAATCCCACAAATAGTGTTCTTCATGCTTGTAGAGGAAGAGTTTATTTCCTATTCTGCTCCTACAGGGTCTTTGGTAGATTTAGTTCTGTTGATTTCCATTTTTATTGAAATTGGTAGTATTTGCTTAAATTTTAAGTTCTGAAATATTCTATAATTTGATTTAGCAAGTTACAATGTTAAGAGATTCTTGAGTTATGTCCTCCCTGTCCAATTACATGGCCTTCAGAGGGTATCTGACTTACCACACAACTCTTAAGTACCATATGCCAGGCCCTATGATAAACAAAAAAAATTCAACTGGGGTTATTGGGAGGGTGTATGCAGGTTTTAGTAAGAACCCTGATGAGAAAGCATTTTAGCTTTAGAAAATACTTCATAGTGGGATTTTGGCCAAGATGGCTGAATAGAAACAGCTCCAGAGTACAGTTCCCAGTGAGAGCAACGCAGAAAACAAGCAATCTGCACATTTCCAACCAAGGTACCAGGTTCATTTCAATGGGATTGGTTGGACAGTGGCTGCAGCCCAAGAAGGGCAAACCGAGACAGGGTGGAGTGCTATCCCACCTGAGAAGTGCAACTGGATAGAGGATCGGGGACTCTTCCCCTCCGGTACTCTGGTTCAGATACTACACTTCTCCCATGGCCTTTGTAACCCACAGACAAGGAGATCCCTGCTAGGGTGAAAAATACCATGAGTTACTAGCACAGATCTGAGCGGCACCTCCAGCTAATGCCACGGGTTGTCAGCACAGATCTGGGTGGATGTTTTGACTAGCACCAAGAGTGCCTGTGGGACGGAACTTCCCACTCCTGAGAAGAGGAGGAGCTGAAAGCAGGGAGACAGGTGATACGGCTGGGTGGGTCACACCCCCACAAAGACCAAGCATTCCTATACACCAATAACAGACAAAGAGAGCCAAATCATTAGGGAACTCCTATTCCAAATTGCTACAGAGAATAAAATACCTAGGAATACAACTAACAAAGAATGTGAAAGATCTTTTCAAGGAGAACTACAAACCACTGCTCAAGGAAATACAAGAGGACACAAACAGATGGAAAAACATTCCATGCTCATCGTTAAGAAGAATCAGTATCATGAAAATGGCCATACTGCCAAAAGTAATGTATAGATTCAGTGCTATCCCCATCAAGCTACCATTGACCTTCTTCAGAGAACTGGAAAAACCACTTTAAACTTGATAAGGAACCTAAAGAGAGCCTGCATAGCCAAGACTGTCCTAAGGAAATAGAACAAAGCTGGAAGCATCATGCTACTTGACTTCAAACTATACTACAAGGCTACAGTAATCAAAACAGCATGGTACTGGTACCAAAACAGAGATATAGACCAATGGAATAAACAGAGGCCTCAGAAGTTATGCCACACATCTACAACCATTTGATCTTTGATAAACCTGATAAAAACAAGCAATGGGGAAAAGATTCGCTGTTTAATAAATGGTGTTGGGAAAACTGGCTAGCCATTTGCAGAAACCTGAAACTGGACCCCTTCCTTAACCTTACACTAACATTAACTCCAGATGGATTAAAGATTTAAACATAACACCTAACATCATAAAAACCTTAGAAGAAAACCTAGGCAATACCATTCAGGACATAGGCATAGGCAAGTACTTCATGACTAAAACCCCAAAAGCAATGGCAACAAAAACCAAAATAGACAAATGGGGTCTAATTAAACTTAAGAGTTTCTACACAGCAAAAGAAACAATCATTAGAGTGAACCAGCAACCAACAGAATGTGAAAAAAATTTTGCAATCTACCCATCTGGCTAATATCTAGAATCTACAAAGTACTAAAGCAGATCTACAAGAAACAAACAAACCCATTCAAAAGTGGGTAAAGGATATGAACAGATACTTTTCATAAGAAGACATTTATGAGACCAAAAAACATATGAAAAAATGTTCAACATCACGGGTCATTAGAGAAATGCAAATCAAAACCACATTGAGATACCATCTCACACCAGTTAGGATGGTGATCATTAAAAAATCTGGACACAACAGTTGCTGGAGAGGATGTGGAGAAATAGGAACACTTACACTATTAGTGGGAGTGTAAATTAATTAAATCATTGTGGAAGATAGTGTGGCGATTCCTCAAGGATCTAGAAATAGAAATTCCATTTGACCCAGCAATCCCATTACTGGGTATATACCCAAAGGATTATAAATTTTTCTATCATAAAGACACATGCACACATATGTTCACTGAGGCACTGTTTACAATAGCCAAGATCTGCAACCAACCCAAATGCCCATCAATGATACACTGGATAAACAAAATGTGGCACATATACACCATGGAATACTATGAAGCCATAAAAAAGATGAGTTCATGTCCTTCGCAGGGACATGGATAAAGCTGGAAACCATCATTCTTAGCAAACTGACACAAGAACAGAAAACCAAACACCGCATGTTCTCACTCATAGGCAGGTGTTGAACAATGAGAATATAGGGGCACAGGGAAGGGAACATCACACACTGGGGTCTGTTGGGGGGGTGGGGGCCTAGGGGAGGGACAGTGGGAGGTGGGGGAAGATGGGGGAGGGGATAACACTGGGAGAAATGCCTGATGTAGGTGATGGTGGGATGGAGTCAGCAAACCACCATGGCACATCTATACCTATACGCAACGATCGTGCAAGATCTGCACATGTACTCCAGAACTTAAAGTATAATAAAAAAAAAAAAGTACCTTCTAGTGATGGTGATGTTTGACTTGAGTTTTGAAGAAAGTAGCCATGTGGATTAGCATATGGATACTGCTATCTCTAAAAGGAAGAGGAAAGACATATCAGGAGAGGTGATGCTTAGTGTATATGTGTGTAAATGCTGGCCAATGTAGGATGTCTCAACTTTCTGAGTTACACTTGTTTTTTGTTTTGTTTTGTATTGTGTTTATAATAAGCTATGAGGCAGACCTTTTAGGCTATCAAGAGAGCTAGATACCAGTCTGGTATTATTCTATTCCCTATTCATCATTACTTTGAATAATGTTACCTTATATTTACATATTCACTTTGGCTCCAGCCTTTTTTTCAGTATACTTCTCCCCCCTCTTTTAGATATTGGAGCAAATTTAGGCCTCTAACCTTTGTATGAATTAATTACAGAGTTTTCTCAAAACAAGACATGTGCTTCAAAGGGAGAGAGTACATTGATGGTTGGTATAGCCTCTCTGAAGGCAGGTATAATCTGTGGTGATGACACTAACAGTAAACCCATTATCTCATAAATAGAGAATAGGCAGATTTTTTTTTCTTTCCTCTATTAGCAACATTGAAATACAAATTTTCACATTTTTTGAACAAAAATGTATCATAGAAACTTAGAAAATATTACATGCTCTATCTGCTGTAATGCTGTGGAATGTATATTGTTTAGAAAGATGCACATAGATCTTAATGGTACTTACTTAACTCATAGTTTGTTTTTCCATTCCTCTCAAACCACAGAAAAAGAATTAATGTTATGGTGTTAAAGAAGCTATTCAGCCTATAAAGGGGAACTAGAACCAGAGTTTCTTGAGATAGGTGCTGGCCTCTCCTTCTGTATTAGTCTGTTCTCACACTGCTATAAAGTAATGTCTGAGACCTGGTAATTTATTTTAAAAAAGAGAGAGAGAGAGAGAGAGAGATCTAACTGGCTCACAGTTCCATAGGCTGTAAAGGAAGCATGGCTGGGGGAGGCTTTAGGAAACTTGCAATCATCGCAGAAGGTAAAGGGGAAGCAGGCATGTCTTTACATAGCCAGTGCAGAAGGAAAGAGAGATGGGGAGGTGCCACATACTTTCAAACAACTAGATCTCATAAGAACTCTATCATGAGAACAGCACCAAAGGGTGAAATCCATCCCTATGGTCCAATCACTTACTATCAGGCCCCACCTCCAACATTGGGGATTACAATTCAACATAAGATTTGTACAGGGATACAAGTCCAAGCTATATCATTCTGCTCCTGGGCCTTCCCACATCTCATGACCTTCTCATATTGTAATATACAATCACCCCTTCTTAATAATTCCCCAAAGTTTTAACTCATTTCAGCATTAACTCAAAAGTTCACAGCCCAAGTCTCATCTGAGACAAGGGTCGTCCCTTTAACCTATGAGCCTGTAAACTTAAAAACAAGTTAGTTACATCCAAGATGCAATGTGGGTATAAGTATAGGCCCCATGCCAGTGTGAAACACAGCAGAGCAATCATTAAATCTTGAAACTCCAAAATAATGTCTTTTGACTCCAGTATCTCATAGTCAGGACATCCTGGTATAAGGGGGTGGGTTCTCAAGGCCTTGGGCAGCTCTGCCTCAGGGGCTCTGCAAGGCTCAGTACCTGCAGCTTCTTTCTCAGGCTGGCACTGTCTGTGGTTTTTCCAAGTGCATGGTGCAAGCTGTTGGTGGATCTATCATTCTGGAGTCTGGAGGGCAGTGGCCTTCTCACAGCTCCACTAGGCAGTGCCTCAGTGGGGGACTCTGTGTGGGGGCTCCAACCCCACATTTCCCCTCTGCAAGGCTTTAGCAGAGATTCTCCATCAGGGCTTTGCTCCTGCAGCAGACTTCTGCCTGGACACCCAGGCTTTTCCATTATCTGTTGAAATCTAGGTGGTGGCTCCCAAACCTTCTCTCTTATACTCTGTGTACCCACAGACTTAATTCCACATGAAAGCTACCAAGGCTTTTGGTTTGCACCCGCTAAGGCAATGGCCCAAGCTGTACTATTTAACCATAGCTGGTGCAGGAGTGGACATGATGCAGGGACCAGTGTCCCTAGGCTGCACAGAGCAGTGTGGCCCTGGGCCTAGCCCATGAAACCATTCATTCCTCCTAGGCCTCCAGGGCTGTGGTGGGGGAGACTGCTGCCATGGAGGTCTCTGAAATGCCTCCAAGGTCTTTTTCCAATTATTTTGGCTATTAGGACTTGCCTTCCTTTTAGTTATGCAAATTTCTGCAGCTGGCTTCAATTGTTCCTTTGAAAATGGGCTTTTCTTTTCTACCACAGAGCTGAGTTGCAAATTTTCCCAACCTTTATGCTCTGCTTCCTTTTTTAATAGAAGTTCCAATTTCAGGTCATTTAACTGCTCATAAATATGGGCATTAGGCTGCTAGAAGCAGCCAGGCTATTCCTTGAATGCTTTGCTGCTTAAAGATTTCTTCCACCAGATACTCTAAATCATCACTTTCAAGTTCAAAGTTTCACAGATCCATAGAGCAGGGGCACAGTGCAACCAACTTTTTGCCAAAGTTAGCAAAAATGACCTTTGCCTCAGTTCCCAATATGTTTCTCACCTCTATCTGAGACCTCCTCAGCCTGGAACTCATTGTCTATATCACTGTTAGCATTTTGGTTACAACCATTCAACAAGTTTCTAGGAAGTTCCAAACTTTCCCTCATTTTCCTGTCTTCTTCTGAGCCCTACAAACTGTTCCTACCTGTGCCCATTACCCAGTTCCAAAGCTGCCTTTACATTTTCAGTTATCTTTTTAGCAATGTCCCACTCCTGGTACCAGTTTTCTGCATTAGTTTGTTCTTGCACTACTGTAAAGAAATTCCTGGTTATCACCAGAATCTACAAAGAACTGAAACACATTTACAAGAAAAAACAAACAAGCCCATTCAAAAGTGGGCAAAGGATATGAACAGACACTTTACAAAGAAGACATACATGAAGCCAACAAACATATGAAAAAATGCTCATCATCACTGGTCATTAGAGAAATGCAAATCAAAACTACATTGAGATACCATCTCACGCCAGTTAGAATGGCGATCATTAAAAAATCTGGAGACAACAGATGCTGGAGAGGATGTGGAGAAATAGGAACGCTTTTACACTGTTGGTGGGAGTGTAAATTAGTTCAACCATTGTGGAAGACGGTGTGGCGATTCCTCAAGGACCTAGAAATAGAAATTCCATTTGATCCAGCAATCCCATTACTGGGTATATATCCAAAAGACTATAAATCGTTCTACTATAAGGACACATGCACACGAATGTTCATTGCAGCACAGTTTACAATAGCAAAGACCTGGAACCAACCCAAATGCCCATCAATGATAGACTGGACAGGGAAAATGTGGCACATATACACCATGGAATATTATGCAGCCATCAAAAACGATGAGTTTGTGTCCTTTGTAGGGACATGGATGAACCTGGAAACCATCATTCTCAGCAAACTGACACAAGAACAGAAAATCAAACACCGCATGTTCTCACTCATAGGCGGGTGTTGAACAATGGGAACACATGGACACAGGGAGGGGAGTATCACACACTGGGGTCTGTGGGGGGAAAAAGGGGAGGGATACTGGGGGGGTGGGGGAGTTGGGGAGGGATAGCATGGGGAGAAATGCCAGATATAGGTGATGGGGCAGGAAGGCAGCAAATCAGACTGCCATGTGTGTACCTATGCAACAATCTTCCATGTTCTTCACATGTACCCCCAAACCTAAAATGCAATAAAAAAAAAAAAAAAAGGAAAAAAAAAAAAAGAAATTCCTGAGACTGGGTGACTTATAAAGAAAAGAGATTTAATTCACTCATGGTTCCACATGAGCATGGTTCCACATGCTACACAGGAAGCATGACTGAGGAGGCTTCAGGATACTTACAATCATGGCAGAAAGTGAAGTGGAAATAGGCACATCTTCACTTGGCCAACACAGAGAAAGAGGGGAAGTTGCCACATACTTTTAAACAACCAAATATTGTGAGAACTCTATCATGAAAACAGCACCAAAGGGGAAAATCCATCCCTATGATCCAATCACCTTCCATCAGGCCCCACCTCCAACATTGGGGATTATAATTCGACATGAGATTTGGGCCAGGGCACAATTCCAAAGCACATCACCTTGTCACGGTGTAGTACGAACAGGGAGGCCAATGAGTATGGAGCTCTGATTTATAAAATTACAAAATATATACACTTGAACAGTATTTGGGAAAGAAGCTAAGCTACATGAGAATATAGACAACTGAAGAAGAGATCAAACTATCCTATTATAGTAAACAAGAAGGGTCATAAATACATTGAAATGAAAACTATAATAATTGGTGTATACTTTCCCTAAGCTGGCCTAAAGGGTTTAATTATATAGACATAATGTGTCCATATATGTATGAATTACTGTATAATCATAGCATAATGGAGCACCTACAGCAAAATAGAGTGTAAAATACATCAGTCTCTAGTAATTGAGCAATCTATTCAGTTCACTGTTATTCTGAGCAATAGAGGTCTCAGAGGAGCTCCTTTTCATATTCCACGTTCAGAAAAATGAATCTATGTAATTGGAGGACTCCACAGGGTAAGGCATAGAACTTTTAACCTTTTTAGCAGAAGGACTGTGAAGAGTATAACAGGGAAAGATAGATTTTCTCTTTAAATCTAAATGACTTTCAGGTGGTTACACCAAAGTGCTCTGAGACCATCCAAGATTAAATGACATTTCTGAAGCCAGGGCACATGGTACACAACAAAGAGACACTGTAGGAAGCAGGCTTTCCACTGAACTGCAACAACTCAGCAGCCTAAAGTAGAGGATTGAGTAGAAACCGCCACGGGAATTAAAAATGTGCTTTTCTATGTTTAGGAAAATAAAACTCATGTTAATGAGTTATGGTATAGCATTTTCAAATCTATAGGGGAAGAATTGCTACTAGTAAGATAATAATAGATATTATAATTGTGCCTTCAAATACATGGTATAATTTTTTTTATAGACTCCAAATTGTGTAAATTGTTAAGACTGGAAGTTATTCAATACAATGCCAGAAGTGCCAGTTTACTTTTGTATTTTGATAAGTTGTATTACATTTGTAACTGTCCCTTACTAGCCACCACTGAACCAGGGGTTTTATTTTTTCCAGTTAGTTCTATTTGTTGCACATTCTTAAAAATGTCATCTCACATTTGAAAAAAAAAAAAAAAACAAGAAAAATATAACACTGGTTGATAAATTACAAGTGTCAGTATAACTTAAACAAACTAAGGTTACTGTTAGTACTCACGTGAGGTATTATATTTAGTGTTTGAATTAGAACTTATGAAGGCCAGGATTATTATCCTTAGATCCAATAACCTGGGATACCTTGGGACTAGTTACTCTGATCTGCTAAAACAGAGCAATCTTATCTGACATTACAAAAATATTATTATATATTTTGTATTTTATTAATATTTTAATAATAGCAGGGGAAAATTTCAGTGATATTGGTGGATTAGTTCCAGGCCATCTCAACAAAGCAAATACGGCATTAAATCAAGTTACACATTTTTAAAAATTTTCTAGTGCATATAAAAGTTATGTTTACACTATACTGTAGTCTAAAGTGTGCAACAACATTATCTCTAAAAAGCAATGTACATACCCTAATTAAAGAATACTTACTAATAAAAACTCTAACAATCATCTGAGCCTTCAGCAAACCATAATCATTTTGCTGGTGGAGTATCTTGTCTCAATATTGCTGGCTGCTCGTTGATTACGCTGGTGGTTGCTAAAGGTTGAGGTAGCTGTGCCAATTTGTTAAAATAACAGTGAAGTTTGCTGCATTGGTTAACTCTTACTTTCACTAAAATTTCAGCATTTTATCCACAGTAGTAGAAGTTCTTTCAAAATTGTAGTCAATCCTCTCAAACCTAGCCACTGCTTTATCAAGTAACCTTATGTAATACTCTAAACCCTTCACTGACATTTCAACAATGTTCACATTATCTTAACGAGGAATAAATTCCATCTCAAGAAAATGATTTTCTTTGCTCACCCATAAGGAGCCACTCCTCATTTGTTCAAGTTTTATCATAGAGATTACAGCAGTTCATTCACATCAGGCTCCACTTCTACTTCTAGTTCTCTTACTGTTTCCACCACATTTGTAGTTACTTCCTCCACTAAAGTCTTGAACCCCTCAAAGTCATCCGTAAGGATTAGAACCAACTTCTTCCAAACTCCGGTTAGTGTGACATTTCCACCTTCTCTCATGAAAATCACAAAATGTTTTTCATGGCACAGAGAATGGTAAATCCTTTCTAGGTGGTCCATTTTATTTGCCTGGATCCATATGAAAAGTCACTATAGCAGTTATAGCCTTATGAAATATATTTCAAACATAACAGGACTTGAAATTCAAAGTTGCTCCTTGATCCATGGACTACAGAATAAATGTTGTGTTAGCTGGCATGAAAACATTATTCATCTCCTTGTATATCTCCATCAGAGTGCTTAGGTGACAAGGTGCGTTTTCAATGAGCAGTAATATTTGAAAAGAAACTTCTAAGCAGTAAGTCCCAACAATGGACTTAAAATACTCAGCAAGCTACAAAAAGATGTGCTATTACCTGGGCTTTGTTGTTTCATTGATAGAACATAGGTACAGTAGACTTAGCATAATTCTTAAAAGCCCTAGTATTTTTGGAATGGTCAATGAGCATTGGCCTCAACTTAAAGTCACTAGCTACATTAAGCTCTAGCGGGACAGTCATCCCATTCTTTGCAGCATTGAAGCCAGACATTAACTTCTCCTCTCTAGCCATGAAAATCCTAGATGACCTCTTCCTCTAATAGAAGGCTGTTTGTAAACATTGAAAATCTGTTGTATAGTGCAGCCATATTCAACAATTATCTTAGTGAGATCTTCTGTATAACTTGCTGCTTTCTCTGTATGTTTATATGGAGATGGCTTCTTTCCATAAACCTGATGAACCAACATCTGCTAGCTTCAAACATTTCTCCTGCAGTTTCCTCACTTCTCTCAGCCTTCATACAATTAAGGAGAGTTAGGATTTTGCTTTGGATTAAGGGAATATTGTGAATGGTTTGATCTGTTCAAACCACTAAAACTTTCTTTATATTAGTATTAAGGCTGTTTCACTTTATCATTTGTGTGTTCACTGGAGTAGTGCTTTCAATTTCTTTCAAGAACATTTCCCTTTGAATTTACAACTTGGCTCTTTTTGGTGCAAGAAACCTATCTCAGCTTTCAACATGCCTTCCTCACTAAGCTTAATCATTTCTAGCTTTTGAATTAAAGGGACAGATGTGTGACTCTTTCTTTCACTTCAACACTTAGAAGCCACTATAGGGTTATTAACTGGCTTAATTTTAGCATCGTTCTGTCTCAGGGAACAAGGAGGCCCAAGGAAAGGAAGAGAGAGTGGGGGAATAGCCTGCCATTGGAGCAGTCAGAATATCCAACATGCATTGATTAGGTTCACCATCTTACATGGGCATGGTTCGCTGTGCCCCAAAATAATTATGATTGTGACATGAAAGATCACTGATCACAGATCACTATACTGATGATGATGACAATAATAATAATGTAGTTTACAATACTGTGAGAATTACTAAAATGTGACCCGGAGAAATGAAGTAAGCACATCCTATTGCAAAATGGCACAGAATGACTTGCTTAGTGTAGGGTTGTCACAAACTTTTAGTTTAAAAAAACACAACAAAATATCTGCTAAGTGCAGTAAAACAAAGCACAATCAAAGTATTCCCGTATAGGATGAATAGGCCTTTTCTTCAGAAATTAAGCTAATCTGACAACAAAGGTAATACATTATATAATTTAGATATCAATTAAACCTTTGTAGGGCAGGTTCCAAGCTCTTAGAGTAAAAGTATCCTTAATTTGAAGCTAAAGACACTAGTCTGTGTCACACTGAACATTATCATTTTAGCCATTTCAGGATATTGCCTGGTCAAATAAATACCATCCCACTCCTTTCGTATTATTGCCTTGAATAATAGTCTAATACATTGTTTTACAATGCCTTAAAGGGTATTGCATCTATTCTTCCCAAGAATTAAGAAAAATGAGAGATAGAATATTTTGGGAGATTCTTATAATGTCCTACCTCTTGCCCTTTTGGCTGTCAAATGACAGCCTTTTCTCCACATGCTGTATTAGATTCCTAGGGTTACCATAACAAAGTGACACAGCTGGATGGCTTACAAAAATATCCATTTATACTCTCACAGTTCTCGAATCTTGAAGTCTAAAATCAAGGTATCAGCAGGGCCGTGCTCCCTTTAAGAACATCTTTGCCTCTTTCTAGCTTCTGGTGGTGACTGTCAATCTTTGGTGTTCTTGGGTTTCAGGTGCATTACTTCAGTCCCTGCCTTTATTACATGGCACTTTTTCTGTGTGTTTTTGTCTTCACATGATATTTTCCTCTTCTTATGAAAGATCAGTCATGGTGAATTAGACTCCACTGTAATGACCTTATCTTAACTTGATAATATAGGCAAAGACTTTATTTCAACATAAGATCACACGCACAGTACTGATGGTTAAGACTTGTCAGTGTATCTTTTGTGGGATATATAATTCAACCTGTAACACCAGAAAACTAGATAAACTAGGAGACCTTGGGCTATTACATTCTCAAGAGATGGATATGAGGACAAAACAAAGTCATTGTGTAGAAATATAATGATTCAAAACCATCCTGCCTTGAAGAGTTTAGGCAAGAGTTTCTGGATGATTAGAAGATCTAAAAATTTCTGTTTAAGTTCATTTTGAATTCTACTTATTAAGACTATATAACAACTGTAGCACTTTACAGATATACCTAGACCCACTAAGCCTTGTTTGTGAATCTTACCAGAGTGTAGAGAGCTTATATCAGCAGAAAATTATGACCTTGCTTTTTTCTTCTTTTAGCTAATCAGAGTTCATTACTGCCACCCCATAATAGCCAAGTGCTAAAACTGCAAAACCCCAATTATGAATATAGCTTTTTGAAACTATATTTTAAAAATACTTCCATATGTTATATTAATAAACCTTTTCCAGCCAAATCTTAACTACTTGAGGCTGAACTTCTTACTGTATAGTGTACATCCACTATAAAACTATATATTTTCATGACAAAAAAGGAGGCCATATTGGCTTTTTTCTAACAAGGTTAATGTCTTAGTCCATTCTGTAATGCAATAAGAGAATCCTACAGACTAGGTAATTTATAATAAATAGAAATTTATT
This sequence comes from Ateles fusciceps, assembly GCA_036589455.1. Lineage (NCBI taxonomy): Eukaryota > Metazoa > Chordata > Mammalia > Primates > Atelidae > Ateles > Ateles fusciceps. The sequence goes on from JAZHEH010002206.1 coordinate 11,450,622, forward strand.
TCTCATAGATCTAGAAAATGTGAAGCTCAAGACCAAGGAGCCAGCATCTGGTGAGGGCCTTCTTACTGCATTATAACACAGTGTAAGTCATCACATGTCTGAAGGGCAATGAGAGGGTAAGACAGAGAGAGAGGGAAAAGAGGAAGATGAAGAAAATCTACTCCCACAATAACAAACCCTTTTTAACAATAACAAACCCACTCTCATGATAATGGTATTTGTCCATTCATGAAGGCAGAGGCCTCAAGACCTAAACATCTCTTAAAGATCTCACCTCCAAATGCCATCACAATGGCAGTTAAATTTCAACATGAGTTTTGGAGGGGATAAACATTCAAGGCATGGCAGTTAGTATCAAAAGTTTTCTTCCACCAGAGTGCCTTTATTTAAGGCCTGTACTGTTGCCTCGATTCCTTTCTGAAATGAAGCAGAAAAATGAATAAATTTATTTATATTTCAACTACTTGATATTTGCTTTGGGACAAAAAAGAAAAAAATAAGTGGAAGGGAAAGGTGAATGCGAATCCACATTTCTCCTAATAATAAATTTGTATCTACAGTTTCCTCTGCTGAGTGCCTGTATTAGTCCATTTTCATGTTGCTGGTAAAGACATACCCAAGACTGAGTAATTTATAAAGAAAAAGATGTTTAATGGACTCAGTTCCACATGGCTGGGGAAGCCTCACAATCATGGCAGAAGGTGAAAGACATCTTACATTGGTGGCAGGCAAGAGAGAGAATGAGAACCAAGAGAAAGGGGTTTCCACTTATAAAACCATCAGATCTCGGGAGACTTATTCACTACCATGAGAACAGTATAGGGAAAACAGCTCCCATGATTCAAGTATCTCCCACTGGATCCCTCCCACAACATGTGGGGGATTATGAAAGCTATAATTCAAGATGAGATTTGGGTGGGAACACAGCCAAACCATATCAGTGCCAGACCCACATACTACAAATCTGGGCATGTGTCCACTATATGGATCTCAAAATTAATGTATCTAAATCTAAATTTATAATATTTATCTATGCCCAGCTTCTTCTCCCATATAGCGTCTATGTCACTGAATTGCGTAACCACCTAAGCTATAAACTTATGTATAATTCTTATCTTTCCCTTGGTCCTCACATTAAGTTTATCACCAGATTTTATGAATTCCATCTCATAAATATTTCTCAAATATGTCTCCTTTCTCCCCCTCCACAGCTGCTTCTTTAGTTTGGATCCTCATGTTTCTCACTTGGGTTATTACAACAGCTTTCTAATTGCCTCCAATCATGTATTTCTCTCATTTATGCACCACATTATAGCCATGCAAATATGATCAAGTTGAGTTGCCTCAATATTTCTTCTCCACTATTGTACAATTTATTCGTTTAATTATTCAGCCAATATGCAGTGACTGTGCACACTAACCCAAACATTGAGGGAATGGTGGGTAATTTATTATCGCTGATTCTGTTCAAAATTACAAACAAGAATGTTGTGATGAAAAAGCTTTAATGTTATGAAAATATAAGGCAGAAGTGCCCGATTTAAAGGGAGGATGATAGAGTAAAGTCAGAAAATGAGAAACTCAGTTTCCAACCTTGGAGAAATCCAACATTTAAAAATTGGGTAAAGGAGTATGGACTTATAAGGAAACCTGAGTTGCAGTCAGAGAGTCATTGCATGGTAGCAGAGAGGCTTAATTAAGAGAGCATTTCAAGGAGAGTGGTCAGCTGTGTCAAACTCTTCTGAGAGGCTAAATAAGACAAGGGTCTAAGAAATACCCCGTGGATATAGGGGAGGTAATAAGCATCCTTGGAAATAGTGGATTGTGTGAACAAATTAAGGGAGAGTACAGATTAGACTGAGCTAAAGAGAGAGTATGATCTGAGAAAAAGGATGCAGTAGAACTGCAACTTTCAAGAGCCTTTTTATTTAGCCTGGCTCCTGGCCTCCTCTCTATCTTTTTTCATCATGTCCTACCTACTGTATCCTCCCCTCCATGCCAAATGCAGCCCTTACTGTCACAACACATGACTTGTAATTTTTCTCAAAGTTCCACAGTCTCCTTTGCCTCAGGGCCTTAGAGTATGCTATTCTCTCTGCCTGGGGGGCCTTCAGCTTTCTCTTAGCTGGACTGTTCCTATTTCTCATTCAAGAGTCAGCTCAAATGCCACTACCTCAAGAAACCTTTTCTAATACCCATTCCAACTTCATACTACTAGTGTCACCACCACAGCCCATGTTCTTTATATGTTTGTGCATAATATCCCATGCATACCCCTAAGGTTATCCTTACAAAAGACTCAACTTTGAATCTGCTTATCTGTTTTTCCCACAAGATTGTAAGTTGCAAGATAGCAGGAACTTTTTGCAATCAGAATATGTACGAAGAATGAATGATTATTTCAATCTGCTGTCTCTGACACAAGAAGCTATGTCTCTGGCTGTCCTGCCTATGGGGTAACCAGTCTCTATTCCTTTACCTTCTTAATAAATTTGCTTTCACTTTACTCTATGGACTCGCCCTGAATTCTTTCTTGCATGAGATCCAAGAACCCTCTCTTGGGGTCTGAATCCAGATTTATTTTTGGTAACATCTTCCTGGTGAACCCCAAAGGAATAATACTGAGGAGACCCCTGACCCAAAGGAAATAGACTGAAACACCAATTGGCTAATTTTGGGTAAGTTGTGGGGTACCCAGGAAAAGGATGGAATTGGGTTAGAGGCTCTAACTTAGGGAAGTTAGAGTTTCTCCTAAGACAAAGTGGGTTAAAGGCCCCTTTTAATAAAGGCAAGGATGTTTGATTAAACTTAGGTTCAAGACCCAACTTAGGAGGGTTAAAATCCTTTCTAAGAGTTATGAGGTTAGAGGTCCTTCTCAGTTAACGTTCCTTTTGGCTAAAAATGGATTTGGCACTATGGAATGTTAACCACCATTCTCTTTGGATTAATATGCCTTGTATTTCTTTGCTGATGGCTGTGGCTGACAGAATTGGGATGTACAGGATCATGGAACATAGGAGCTTTTTTATCCCCGAAGGGGGAAACTTCAGAGCAAATGGGACTGCTGGAAAAGATCCCTTCTCAACCGACAAGCAGCTTCCTGAACTTTTGATTCAGTGTCACTGGGATGGGTGGGTGTTTCTCTGCCTCTCTGAGCTCTTTGCCTTCCCTAACCTACCACAGGCAAGTGTTGATTAATGGGGGGGAAAAGACGCCAGTCTTAAGCTGTAGCAAACCTGATGTGCCTTGTGTGTCTTTCTGTATTGTTCTGTCATAAAGAGGGGTAGATAGAATGCAGGCCTAGGACACCTGTAAGCCCACTGTTCCAGATGGTCCAGCAAACTGGTCAGTTAGAAACTTTGCTGCAGGTCCCTGAAAAAACACTGAAGTTTTCATTTTGTCTTGTTTTATGTCTTTGGACACTTGACCATGCAAGCACATGGCACTACTTTCTCTTGATTTCCACCATCCAGCAGACAGATATTTTGGGGTTGATTGTTAGCGCTAAAAGTTACCTTAAGCATAAAAATCATTTGCAAGCTCCAAATTGGCTGCTCTAGGATCCTCATGACAAGGGCAATGGAGACTGCCCAGTGCTGTAGCTCAGTAGCGAAGGCTTTGTCTTTTCAAAACGGCAGCTCAGGTTTAATTCCCAGCTTAGGGAATGAGTACTTTCTGGTTTGATATCTGCTCGAACATTTGTTATTCTCCCCCTGCATGAACTGTCTTAAAATTTTCTTTCTCTGAGCATCTGGCAGTTTACCTTTGATAAAATTCAAAATCCAGAAATGGTGGTGGTTTGGCATGACTGAAGTTTGGTAATAAGAGATTTTTGTAAAAATTTTGTAAGAGTGCAGTGGTTAAAATCCTTAAAGTGGATACTGAAACTCTAAGAGGCTGGGAATCCTTGGGGAAAACAGGAGGTGCCAGTGATCCCATTTTGGGGAAAATCTCTGTTTTCCTCTTGGAAACCTAGGTATTGAAAGTGAATAGACTTCACTCAAAATCTAAGACTTTATTCTGTTTTGCATTGCATTATCTGATGTTTTTTACTTTTGCTGGTATCAGAAATTACTTTGCATTTTGAGAGAAATTTGAAGTGTAATAACTAGGTAGGAAATATCCTTTTAGGAGTGGCTGATGGCAGTTATGGGTGAATACTTAGCTCTTTGCATGTATGGATTAGGGAAGCATGTTTTTGGCTACATTGAAGGTAAGAAAATACCTTCTCATCTCTTACTGAGAGATAAGACTCCCATGGAAGATGAGCTGATTTCTTCTTTTTTGGGTGGGGGATGCAGGATCTGGTATAAAATAGGACCTTCAATTTAGGGGGCTCTGTTTTGCCCTCCAGCTGTGCCTACTTATTAGTCTGTAGAAACTACATGCTTTCCTGACTCTCTTCCTCCAAGGGTTCCACTCTGATGCCAGTAATCCAATTAAGACTGACAAAAGAGAGGGGGGTAGGTGAAAAAAAAAGAAAGAAAGAAAGAAAGAGAAAATTAAAGAAACTGACAAATAAAAAATCTTACAACTACTGAATCTTCTGTCTGTGTATTTATATATGCTGTATGTGATATAAAAGAGCTTTTGTTAATTAATTTTAAAATAAGAGCTTAAATCACTATTTTATCAGAAAAATAAAAGCTGTAATGCCTTTTAGTTCACATGACTTTAGTAATCTTTGAGAAACAAAGATAGTTTTATATGCAAGTTATGCAAGGAAAGTGAAATGTGTTTTGGTGAAAAATTATAAGAAGTCAGTGAGAATGTGGTTTTTCTGCCTAGGTTAAATGATTAAAAGATTGTTTTAAGTTAGAGAAGATAAAGCTGAATGTTTGAGCGAGTTGTAGAAGTTTTGTAAAAAATTAATCTTGAAAAAGAAATTCTGTATGTGAATATATTGACTAAAGCTAAAGGAATACTCAGTTTTTCTGTAATAGAACATTAGAGTAAAAGAACAGCAGGTTTTTCTTAGAGCACTGACCTGCTCTTTCACAAAAATTGTAAAGGGTTATAAAAGGTTTATGATCCACTTTGCTGGGAGGTGAGGAAAAAAAGTTTATAAGAATCTTACATTATGGTCAAACTGTTTAAGATTGAGTAAATTTATCTGTAAGGTATTATTAAGAATTTGGTTTAATATTAATAGTACACTAACATAAAGGTAAATTTTGGCTTATTTGGTATAAAATCCATACAGGAAGCACATCAAATATGAAATCATTTTAGCTTTCTTTGGGTCATATTTGTATAAATATGTTATTGGTATGTGTTCCAAAATTATGAAAAACTCCTAAAATTCTAGACTTAGTGTTATGTTGTTAATAGTTATATTTGTTATGTAAAATTGTTATATGCCACAGAAGTAACTAAAACTTCCCTTTCAATTGTGGTTTCAATATGGCTGTCCTAAGACTTTTGTCATCCACAGACACATCCACAGTCTTGTTTGAGCCTCTTTAAAAGATGGCTCATAATAAAGTACAGGACTTTGGCAAGTGCTCTTGAATGCAGGTTTCTAATAAGATTGAAAACTGTGACATCAGAATAGAGGAAAGACTCATGGACAGCTGAAATATTTGTGACTATCAAACAGGACAGGAGTTAACTGCATAGACTGAGCTAATAGAATATTGAAGAAATCTTTTTGACTTTACTTAATATGTTACTTATCCTTTTTTTTAAGAGTCAAAAAACTTTTGAGCTATATATACTTTTTAACAGTTAAGTAAAGTACAGTCCTGTAAACAAAATTTGGAGCATATTTGTTTCTTTCTACCTGATTTCTTCAGAATTTGGAAATTAGTTATGAATATTCTTAACTTATGCCAATGTAGTTATTTGCATAAGTACAATAAGGATCTGTTTTCTTTTGTGATAGGACACAATTTGAGAAATTGGTTATTTTACCAAGGATTTGACTGGATGGAATGGTGTGCTTTCCTTTAAGGAATCAAACTTGACTTATAGAGCCAATAAAAGTCCCTTGGGAAAAATGGCCTCATGTCTTATCTACACAGACTTTGTGCAGGATTTATAACCAGTGGTAAGTAAAGAATGTCACTTTGTGACAGGCTCAGGAGCTCCAAGTTATCTTGGAACCTCAAAAGGAGAGGAATTTACACAATTCTTAGGTATTTGAGGATACAAATCCATGTCTGAGCTTGGCTTTAAAAAAGTCTTATCAGAGATTTCTTCTGTGGAACAAAGCTCCATCCAAGCCAATTTTAAAAGCCTGTATGAAAAATAATTATTCTTGCTGCACTTTATACAAATAATCAAGCCAAGAATAATAAAGCAAATTAGTTTTTACCATGATTTGTCTTTAGTAAAAATGGAAAGCTGGGAAGAGAAAAATTATGTTTCAAGAACTATTGTATACTTTTTATTAGATTCCAGACTCATCAGTTGTTTTTTAGATTTTTCCTGCAATTTAGACTGACTGCTGGTCCTGTGAACAAATGAGTAATCTCTGGCTGCCGCTCAGTAGAGACAAGTAGGATGGGTAATGCAAAAATCCAGTCAGTACGCTATTTCTGGACACATATTGGAATCAGTTAGGAACCCCATATCAGCTTGTTTCCAGCAGTTTCCCAGTTCATGGAAAACCTTATTTAGTTTACTTGGGATAATTTTGCTTATTTTGCTTTACTGTGGTGGAATATATTGCTGCTGTACTCTTTGTGTAGGACTGCAGGATAAGCTTACTGAATATTATTTAAATTTAACAAATTAATCTTCAAGATATTCCCTTTGTTGGAACTTAAGAGTTATGAATGGCCCTCAACATACCAGTGGTTTCTGACTGAGCTCCTCTCTACCCTGAATACAAGAGACCCTAATAGGCAGAAATATCATTGCCCCTATTCAGCTTGAAGAAGTTACAGAAGATGGATCTTTGTCTCTCTATAACTCTCAGGATTAAGAGTTTTCTTATAAAAGGAGCAGGGAAATACATCAGAAGCATTTGAATCAAAGTGAATCCATCCTCAGTAGGGGCTGTGTAAAATAAAGCTGAGACCTACTGGGCTGCATTCCCAGGAGGTTAGGCATTCTAAGTCACAGGATGAGCTAGGAGGTTGGCACAAGCTACAAGTCACAAAGACCTTGCTGAAAAAACAGCATGTGGTAAAGAAGCCAGCCAACCCACCAAAACCAAGATGGTGACAAAGTAACCTCTAGTCGTCCTCCCTGTCCATTATACATGAATTATAATGCATTAGCATAAGGAAAACTCATTAATCCACCCCTTGTTTAGCATATTATCAAGAAGTAACAATAAGTATCCTTAGCTGAGCAGCTTAAGCCACTGCCCTGCCTATGGAGTAGACATTTTCTATTCACAGGTACCCTGTGAGCAGCAGTGGTTCTTTCCTAGACTATAAACACCTTGGGGACACAACATCCCTGTACAGGTTCAGAGAATTAGTTTTGAAGTTGGGCATATATGGGCTTAATCTCAGCTCTTCTCTGAGTCTACAGTTTCATCGTCTATAAAATGAGAGTAATTTTAATACTTATGTTACATCACTTTGTGAGTACAAAATTTAAAAAATCTATGTAGAATTCCTAGCACAGTTCTTTGCTGATAACTAAAAGTGCACATGGTCAATAAATGTTAGTTATTATTCGATACCATTTATGTTAGTTTCCTATTGGCTGCTGTAACAAATTATCATAAATGTTGTGGCTAAAAATAGCACATATTTTTTTTTAGAGTTTTGGAGACCAGAAGTTCATAATGGGTTTTACTGGGCTGAAATCAGGTGTTAGTAGGACATAGCCCTGGAGATTCCAATTGAGAATCCATTTCCTTATATTTCACAACTGTTAGTGACTGGTTGTATTTTCACGTTTATAGCTCCTTCCTCCATCTTCGAAGTTAGTGGCACAGGATTCCTCTCTCTCTCTCTGCTTCCCTCCACTTCCTTCAAATGACCTTCTCTTCTGTGTCAAATTTTCCTTTGCCTGCTTCTTATAATGACACTTGTGATTGCCTTTAGGATACACCTAAATAAACCAAAATAATCTCCCAATCTCAAGATATTTAACTTAATTACATATGCCAAGTCTCTTTGCTATATAAGGTAATTTTTATGGTTCCAGGGATTAGGACTCTGGATATTTTAGGAAGCTATTATTCAGCTGACCACACTACCATTATTATTATTAAAATTGATGGTTAAAATAGATAATTGGTGGTTATATGAAAATAAATACCCAATAAATGTGTATAGTATCTCTGAAAAATGCATAGTGCTTGCAATTTATTACTGCAGATCAATAAATTGTTATAGGTTAAGCTTCTGTTAAACACTTGATGAGAAAGGACTACAGAATCCTAGCTTCCACTTAACTCAAAGGGGAAAAAATCCTTTGTACTTTCCTGGAAACAAGTTGAGTCAGATTATATTTTCTGAAGATAAGTGAAAGTGCCCAAGAGGTCCAAAGATGATAGCTTACATTACAGAAGTGAGCAGCTGTTGATTCTTTATCTGACATGGTCAGACATGGTTGCATCCTCTCTCTTCTACCATGCAAAATCACAGCAAGATCTATCTGTGTTTGAACCTACTAATGAAGGCAAGTTGGGGAACGTCAAGGCATTCGGTTTCTTTCAAACCTAGATGCCTCTTATTTACTTATTATTATTTTTATTGTACTTTAAGTTATGCAGCACATGTGCAGATCTTGCAGGATTGTTGCACAGATATACACATGCCATGGTGGTTTGCTGCCTCCATTCCCCCGTCACCTACATCAGGCGTTTCTCCTAATGTTATCCCCTCCCTATCCTCCTCACCCCCTGCTGTCCTTCCCTTAGCCCCCCACCCCCCCAACAGACCCCAGTGTGGGACGTTCCTCTCCCTGTGCCCATGTGTTCTCATTGTTCAACACCCACCTATAAGTGAGAACATGTGGTGATGCCTCTTCTTAAACTTGTCAATGTGCTCTATTGAAAGAAACACAAAAGGTTTGCTGTTGTATTACAATCTTTGGCCAGGTCCCTATGTTTTGCATATGCTTAAAAATTTTGCCATTTATTTCTAATCCAATAGGGCTTTCTTGATTAAAGAGCAGTGGGATTGGAAAATAATTCCTAAGCATATCAAAAATTAAGGAGAATTATAATTGCAAAAAATTCTTCAGAGTGTCTTCCTCTAAGCATAAGTCATTAAAGAGTATTTTTATATAAACCTTCTGCATTCCAATTTTTTTCCTATAGCTCAATGAAAAAACAAACGAAAATGGGAGGGAAACTGTACATTTCTGAATTTCAAAACAAGTATGGAGCATTATCTTCATCATAACATGCAGATTATCATCTGTTCAAATTGTAAACTCCAAAATTGGAGATATTGACATATGAGATAATCAGAACAAGTAATGCAGTCAATGGTGTACGTATGTGTGTGTGCGCGCATGCGTGTGTGACAGAGAGAAAAAAAACAGAAAAAAAAAGAGATGGTGGAAAAGAAAGAATTATTTAAAAGCAAATGCTTTTTAAAAACCCATTTTCTTTCCCCAAATAATTTAGTGACTAGTATAATTGTGATTGAAGTAGAAAACAAAAGAGGAAATCAGAATTAGCTTCCAAAGTGTTTTGCTTCCAGTGTAGGCAACTCTGATACAGCAGGTTATTAATGTAACTTAACAGTAGAGCAATGCTCTTTTATAGTAATCTCAAACACTACAAATAAGTGTGGCTGTCTTCAATGTGTGGAAAACAATACAATGAGTAAATAATCACATGTGCAGCTGAATTTGGAATGAGCCCACATCTTGAGTTTTGAAATCAAGTTTGATCATTCCAGGGCAGTTCCTAGCATTTGTCTTGGTCCCTTGACCCACTCTCTTTCTCAAGGAGGTAGAGGGGGCAAGTTCCGTGCAGAGTCCAGGGGTGTTAGAAAGATTCACCCAGCTCAGTGTAACAAAGGGAAGGTAAAAAGGATGCTTCGCCTCACACTGCTAAAACTTCGTGTTCTACTTCAGAAGATTACCCTGCTCAGCTTATGTAGATATTAGAGAAAAAGCAACTTTGGGAAAAGATCTTTACAGGCTTATCAAAAAATATTATAATACACAATTAACAACAATATGATTTTATTCCTCTGCAGCATAGCCACGTACTATTCCCAGGCTTGGGGATGGTGGCAATCAAGGAAAATGTGTTACCCTCTTTCAGGCTCAGATTTTTAAACAATTGGCATTGTCTGAGCTATGGAATGCCTTGTTCTACCGCTCTAGGTTGGGCATTTAGGACTGTAATTGAATGGGAGGTGTAATGTTCAAGTACTTCTTAAGAGGTAACCGAAAGGAGAAATAAGTATGAGGTTTTCCACTTGTTCAGGAGCCTGCAGTTTCCATAAACGTGCCCCCTTAATAATGACCAGGTTATCCTTTCCTAAGTATCTTATGAAATTATTAAACTCAACTACAGTTACTACAGCTAATAAAGTGCTAGTGAAGAGCACATAGCAGCAGTAATTGTGGCAGAATGATTAAACAGCAGGCCGGCAATAATTATTCTAATCCATCTTCAGAGATGTAGTTGAAGCTCTAACAATCAAATCAATCAATTAGTAAAAAAGAGCACTGAGGGGGAAAAAAATCGATGAAAAACAAGTTTCACAACAAAGCAATAAATCAATCTCAGATAACTGTGATACATCATTGTACAAAAAAAGTGGTATGATACCAGTTATTGCAATTAAATACCAAAGCAATGTTTTCATTGTCTGTAATTCCAGCCCAACGTGGAGAAGAACATATTTTTTTGCCTTTTGGAATCTAAATAAGTACTCAGGATTCAATTTACATTCACAGTGAGTATGAACTATAGCTTGTGAACAATATTCACAAGCGAGTATAAACGTTCCCTTTTATGGTTTTTTTTTTTTAACTCAAGTTCAGGAAAAGTTAACTTTTGCAAAGTTACAGGGCAACTAAATGGTGAAGTCAAACCTCACACTCAAGTTTTTTACTCTGTTCCAAACTGCTTCTCCCTGGACACTTCAACATTTTGGTTGTCTAATTAGTTGTATATAATATAAGGAATATTAGCATTTCTCATTGGCCTCACCTTCCAAACATTTCAAAATAACATTTATTTTGATCTCATTTTCCAAGCAAAACTCAAAGTTAGTGAGTACAGAAAAGATGAATATGAATTTCTTTTGAGTGGTTTATAAAATCAACTTATAATTTTACAAATTGAAGTTACTAAATAATGGCAGAAAGGTGAAATGTCATGGGTTCCCAGTATCACAGCCAGGTTAAGTGACTTGCTGGGACTGACAGGACTCAGTATAGAGTTGTACTCATGGCTATGCTTTATTGCAGAAGGATACAAAAATATCAGCCAAGGGAAAAGGTGCATGAGGTCCAGAGAAAACCAGATTTAAGCTTCCAAGTGTCTCCTCCTCCCAGTAGAATGATACTCAATACACCGAATTCCTCTACCCACAATTATGAAATGTTGCTTATCAGGAAAGTTCATGAGAGATTTAGCACCCAAAGTTTTTACCTGGAGCTGACCACTTAGGCTCTGTCTACTAAACACATATTAAATTCCACACTTCCAGAAGGCACACAGGCATTCAACACAAATTATATTATTTGCACAGTTTAGGCACAGTGAGGCTTTCTTATCAGAAATGATAGGAATCTTTCAAAAATCTCTGTTTCCATGCTTTAGGCAAAGGCTAACTTTGTAAACAGGACTTCAATGATTGGAAAGCCTGCTATGCTAGAACTTTTCTAAGTAGATAACTTTTGTCATGATTTTTTATATTATTTTTTTCTTCTCCATCTTTCTTTCCTTTCCTTCTTTCCTTCTCTTTATGAGAACTGGAAACTAAGACTGCTGTGATCCATTTTAGCTAATATATTAGGCAAGTCAGACATGCATTACCACCTTGCATTTCCTGGTTAGCTTGCCACTTTTCTTATAAAAGTGTGGTCATGAGAATCAAACTCTCTGGAATCTCAACCTTATGGTCTCTCTCATTTCTCTTAGTAGCTTCCAGGCACTGATAAATCCCGTTTTGGAGCTTCTAACCTAGGTGTCCCTTTGAGTGGGAAGAACTATTTGGTATCTGCCCTTGATGACTCACAGGACTCACTGTTCACTTCATGTGGAGTTCCCAGGAATTCAAAATTGCTCATGGAGGGAGTTCAGATATACATATTCTCTTGCAAAACTATCAAGCCCTTCTAAGGCCTTAAACAGAAGCACTAGGTGGCAGCTCTGGATTAGCCCTTGAAACTACATTCGAAGAAGGCAAGGAATATTGCCTCCAGGGAGAAGCAGATAACGTGAAGGGAAAGTACAGACTGGAGGGCAAGGAAGAATGAGAGAAAGTAGTTTAAAAAGACAAAAACATAGCCAAAAGGCATCCTCAGGTTAGGATAATCCTAAATCAGAGAAGATTCAGAGCTGAAATGGTAATAAAACCCAAAAGTCATGAGAGAGAGAAGAGAGAGAGAAACATTACTTCACAACTCTCTTCATTAAAAATTTCATACATTCAACCAGCCTGATTATCCTGTGTAGGAGGAGGAAATGACTATTTAAGAGACTATCTACATGTAAACCCGTTAACACCACACATATACTAGCCAATGACTAACCAATTCTTTGAATTGAAATACATTTTATCTTCAATTCCGTTTGATTTGTGTATATCTAATCTTATGAGTACTGAACAACAAATTCAGAGAGTTTTTGTTGGGGGGGGGGCATTGTTTTTGTTTGTTTATTGAGAAAGATTTGCTGCTTAAGCTGTGAAAAACAGCCTTACTTTCAACATGCCTCCCTCATTGTCTCCATCTTTCCTCCCCAGGATGTGTTTTTTGCCATCTCCTACATCTTACCCTTTCTATTCCCCTTTTCCTTCTCTTGATGCCCAAGTTCCTACAATCCCTGGTGACTTCTGCCACCCCCCTCCTCTTTACAGCCACATTCCCTGTTTAAGTCCTTGAATAAACGGCATTTCTTCATTAGGGGTTGGGCCTTGCTTAGGTCCTTGTTGGAAATACTTTATTTTACCCATGGTTAGGAATTTCCGTGGATCAGGCCCACTCAGCTGTGTCAGCTGAATACTCTTTGACTTAGCATGTTAATAAAAAATGAGATTTTTTTTTTTTTTGTAATTTAAAATTGGAGTTGTTATGAGAAAAACAGCCCGGCAAAACCATGTTTAAAGATTTTTCTATTGTGTTACCTGCTTAACGGGCATTCAGAGAGAAAGGCAAGGAGCCAAGGGGTTTCCAAAAGGAGCCGAAAGCTGCTGATCCAGTTCAAAAGAGACAGAGAGGATTTTTTAAACAAATTATACGCAAAATAAAAACCATCCCAGTGAGAATCTTAAAGAGGAACTCCAACCGACTTTTCATAAGGCAGCCAGGTGCTCTCCATTCTTTGATAGTGAGCTTACCGTGTGACAATCCTTTTTCACCGTGGTTTGACTCACAGGGGAGAAGTCAGAAATAAAGAAGGGAAGAGCCAGTATTTTGATGTCTGTCTGCAAAAGGATGTGGAACTGCCTCATTCTGGTGAGGAAACTGCTAAATGAAGACAGCTACAGGCTCTTTAAAACTCAAAAATACGTTTAGCCTGGAAAGGACTAAAGCAACACAGCTAGTTGGAAAAAGCAGTGAAAATCAAGGCAATGCATTCTGTAACCCTCCCTGTTCAGATTTTTCTGTCCCCCCCAAGTTTCTCATGCTAATAAAAGTTAAGGATCACTTTGCACCCCCAAATTAGATAACAAGTGACATAAACATTAATTCCATTGACTCTGTATGTAAGTACTAGGAACTCTTTACAGAATATTTGTTCACTAAATTTTGATGATTTATGTAATTCATAATTATTCTAAAGTAGCAAAATTTAAAGTGATCATGCGTATCTATCTGTAGTCCCAGTTCAAACTGACAAAGATTTAAATTTAGCCACTTATCAGAATCACTGGGAAATTTTAGTAGAAATTTCTAGGCTTCCAGAAACTCTTCTGCAGTAGGTCACAGATGTCTGTGTTTTTGAAAATCTAAGCGATTACCTTTCATACAAATCAGGTTTGGAATTCTCTGAATATCATTACTATCATTCCAAGTTACCAGAATTGCAAATATAGTTTAAAACAGAGCTTCTATAATTAATATGCATATTATTCATCCAGGAATATTGTTAAAATATAGATTCTGGTTAGTATCTTCGGGATCGAGAAATAGATTCTGCATTTCTAACAAATTTCCAAAAGATGCTGACATTGTTAGTTTTTACACTTTGAGAGTAGCTAGAGTAGACTAACCCCTCAAACTCTCAGTGACTGAACACACTGAATGCTTGCTTCTCACTCATGGAAAGCCCAGTGTGGACTGGCTGGTCCTCTGCACCTCCTAGCTATGTCATTTGAAACGTTTGGCCTCCAAAGTTAACAGAATAGGAGATGAAAGGGATGGAGGTTGGTACCGTGGCTCCTAAGTGCCTCAATCTAGAAACAATACATTACATTTACCAGCACTAGGCATGTGGCCCTAATTTAACTGCAAGGGAGGTGGGTAATACAGAGAAGCTCATAGAAATTTGGTGTTAGTGATATCTGTCACAGGTACCTACTGTCTGTCACAGGTATCTACTGTTCGACCTAATAGTTAAAATTTTAAAATATCTAATGGGTAAATGCTTGGTTTTATCTTTGATTGCTAATTGTGTTTCAGTCTAAACTACACTATGTAAGCAGAATAAAATCCCTTCCTCTTTGATTCACTTGGCTGCACGGAGTCATTATCTTGTCAACTATATGAAGCCCAGGAAGCATGATAATATAATCCACTGTTACATTGTACATAAAATTATATTACATTGAATTATAACATTTGCTTTCAATAACGTATTTGTATTTGGAATAAAAAATATTAAAAGCAGCAAATTCCCAATAAGTTTATCATGGAAATAATGATGGGCTTGCAAATCCAGAGAGCAGGTAAGCAGAATAATCAAATGTAACACAATTCAATTCAAGTCCTCTGTTCAGACTGGATCCCTTCACTTAATTGCACACTGACCTCCTTCCATCCTCTTTGATAACATTCAGAATACCCTTTCTAACTTTCCTGAGTTAGGTAAGTAACTTAGCTTTGTTGAGTCTCAGTGTCTTCATGGGTAAAATGGGAATTTAGAAACTAGACCTCATAGAATTGTCGTAATGACAGAATAATCAATAAATACTCCCCCTCTTAGAAACAGATTCCAAAGAAAATGGAAAAACTTAAAGTAGGAGAATGGGTAGTTTTGAATATATTTGGGGAAGTGCTCTGAATTTTATTATGCCTTGGTTTCATGAATCAATGTTTATAAGTATAAATGTTATACATGGAGGAAATGTTGAGACAATTGTCAAATCATCTAGGTGAGACCCATGGAGACAAGGAGATCCTCATTGGTAAGTGGAAGATCAGTGTTAATAAAATAGAAATCTCTCAGTGCCCCTTCAGTACTATGATTCTATAATAATTAATTACTTCAATCACATGTATTCCCACCTTTTTCCTCCAAAGACTGATACTTTTACACAAGCCTAATGCCTCTCCTTGTTTTGTTCTCCAAAGCTTGTATCATGTCTTTGCAGAAAGTTGATTCTTACTGCATATTTAATGATTATATAATGTTATTTTGATAAACATTCTGATTTCTAGATGACAGAGATTTTTAACCTTTGAAAGGTTATAGAATACTGTTAATTAAAAAAACTATAAGCCCCTCTTTCTTAGAAAAAGTCACATTATCTGCACACATAAATTTGTATATGTAATCTCAAGAGGTTCACAGACCTCCAATGCCTTGTATGGATTCTTGACCTGTAATGATAACTTGGTTAGCTTTTTAAAATTTACCAGTAAATACTATTAACATGCACTAAATACAGCAGTGTGTCCTACAGAATGAAGCGAGTAATCCCACAAACACTCACTGAACGACCAGAAATCCTAGGAAAATCCCAAGATAATAGGATACCTTTTACATTTTCCCAAAAGTTCTTGCCCCTGATGCACTTTTTCTAAAAGGGAGATTTTCTGTTTCCATCACATCTGTGAAGCCTTCCTTGCTGCTACCAAATAAAATTAATCTTTTCTCCATTATGTATCACTTATCAGAGAGTCAGCATGTGGAGGCAATGGTTTTAACATTTCTACATCTTCAGTGTCTGATCCAGAAAATGGTACCTAGCAAGCATTGCATAAGTATTTATTTAACTGTGCTGAATGGCAAGCCACATTGATCTTTTTGAAATTTGTTTTGTGTGTAGCCCATCAGAGGCATAATAAGCAGAACATTCCTGACATACCACATCAGCAGCCCCTCCTTTTCCAGATCATTCCTGGCTCAGCACAGGACAACTCTTAGTCAAATTAAATTAAATTTTATTTAATATACTTGTCTCATTTCTTCAGACAAATAATTATACAGTAGTCTAAAACAAAAGACACGTTCTTTAAATTTATATGAAAATTGGAGTGAGCAGAAAGAAGTAAGCAGCATTATACAGAGAGTCCATTTCAGTTATGCAATTGAGACTCTATGGCTGAGGTTTCTTTTCCCATTTATCTCAAAAGGCTGGAATAAAGTTTCATTTTGCATGGAAGTGTCACTATTGGTCTTGAGAGGAGAACAATCAGAAATCAGAAAAATAGATTGTTAGATTTCAAGGCACATTATCAGATGAATACAAATCATCCAGTTAAATTTTCATTTCAGATAACATGACAAGTAACTTTTTAGTATCAATTTGTCCCAAATTTTACATAGGATATATTGACCCAAAAAATTTTGTTAATTTACCTGAAATTTAAATTTAATAGACATCCTCTATTTTTATTTGCATAATCTAGCAACCCTAACTTGAGGGCCAAAAACCTCACAACTAAAAAAAAAAAAAAAGCTCTGCAGTATCACCACTCTCATCCCCTCCCTGAGAACCCTTTTTTGAACAACTTTCATTTGCGTTTTCATTTACCATATTCCAAAGACATTGCTTTCACCTCTAAGTACTAGTTTTTCTTGATGGCAGCCTGTAAGCCTGTAACTTCCCATATCGTTTACATTTGTGGTAATTGCATTTCTAAGAAACATAAGATTCTCAGCAATTCTGTTTTCCCTTTTTACCCCAATGGGTGGTTTACAAGGAGGAGGGGCTGCGGCTGAATATTCTTGGCTGTTGCTCCTGAGCTCTCCTTGCTGGCATGTGTTGCGAGACGATGCCAGCTGTCACCCTGTGGTATTGTCTGGTGGGGCTATCCCTTTGGGGGAAGAGCAGACAGTCCCTTCTCAAAGAGGGGGAAAGGCCCCCAGAGGTCAGCAAAGGCCAACACCTGTTGGGTTTTGAGAGTGTTCCAAAGTAAAATCAAAAGGCCTTGCCTTGCTATTTATACTGGGAAAGGACAAAAGGGACTTAAAATCTTGAGACAGCTGATTAAGACACAGCACAGTTACATGTTGGCAAAAGAGAACAGATGTGGCTTCTGATGAACTATGTATAGGATCAACCTGGGAGTTCCCCTCAATCATTTTGATGGGTATAGAGCATCAGCACATGTGTCAACTCTCCATGGGTCACTGCATAGACTTTTCTGTTTGTGTTTTTTTGTTGTTGTTTCCATATGAACCAAATATTCTGGGTTTATTTTGGCCTGGTATATTGAACAACATGACATTTTAGTGGTCCATTCTAAATGTGAATCTTGCTAAACTATCGATCACTTATCTTGAGAGTGTTGGTGGTCTTCGTGGTATTTTAAGAAAATAAGCAAAGGTCAAAAAGCATATGAGGCTCTGTGACCAAAATTATAATATTCTAGTAAAATATTTGCTAAGCTGTTTATTTATAATTTTTTTTTTGAATGCCTGTTTATCTGTCCCAAATGTGCCTAATACCACATTAAGACCAATGTATTTAGTGGAATGCCTAGGGGAAATTTTAAGGTTGGAAAATAACTAGGACCTTCGAGTTCTCGATAACCTTCAGGACATAAAGTGAGGGTCACATTTACTTCAAAGAAGTCCTGGTGCCAGTCAGATCAAAGGTTCATCTTGCACCAGGCTTCAGCGCAAGCTGAATTGTACTCAAGGGCTGAAAACATATGGAAGAGCAATTTGTATCATTCTACTGAAGGAGGATGCACATCACAAGCCTTTGTAACTGGCTTTTCAAGCTTATTCCCAGTATTTCTTGGCATAGATCTGATATTGTTACATGTCTTTCCACCATGTTCCTTACTTTTATTACTGCTTGGAAACCACCATAAATGTTTTCCCCAACTTTTTTACTTGACAAACCGCGACTTTTTCTTGAAGGCACAACTAAAATATCACTTCTATTCAGTGTACTCATGGCCCTTGGGTCTACCTTGTAGGAGCCCTTACCCCACAATGGGCTGAGATTCAGGGGAACAGAATTAGTTAAGGTAGGCTGAGTCAGTTTGAGTGGATAGAAAATGAACATGGTTGAAAGAGCAATCTAAGGTTGGGATAGGGGAGATAACTCATAACCAAGTAAAATGGCAAAAAATGGAGTAAGTTTAAGATCATCAGCTGAGGATGAATTGTTTATATCTGAAGTTGTAAATCAGTGTTGAAATATCATTTATATATGTGGTGTATAGTGTAGAGCCAATGTGAGATAGTGAAGTCCACCCCTACTGATCACAATTTATTGCTTTACATATTGATGTTTGCCTTTCATCTTAGTTGTCACCTCTAGATCCAGAGTCCTTGTTTTCCTATATTCTCACAGTCTCTACGATAATGCAAGGCATGTGGTAGGTGTTCAGTGAGTGTTGCTGATTGATTCATTGCCTACAGATCTGCAGCTTCTTCAAGGGGTCAGTGTAGGTTTCTGACTTGTCCCTTAAGCATCGTTTTTACCTTTTACAGTGGTTACGACTAACTCACAAGGATTCTGTGTCTTTGGGAATGTTGGACAATGCCATGTTATAGACTGTCAAATACGCTTTATCATCAAAGACAGTGGAATCAAACTCACCTCTTTATATACCTGATCTTAGGCCTATGTACATAATAAGCCAATTCCAAGAAGGTATGGAGAAGGTATGGAGGAGGTATGGAACACAAACTAAATGCAACTTTGGTTTCTGCTTCAACATTTGTAATGGGATGAAACCCTGTTCATTTGAAGATCAAAGGGACTTTTGATAGGGTAAATCTGTTAAAAGGGCATGTTAGGGGCTAAGACAAGAAAAACTGAAAACAACAAGAACCAATTCTATAGCTTTTCCCTGGTGGGAAAAGGAGAATAAGTTACAGGCTACAAAAAGTGTATGATCTTGTGCTGCCTCCACAAGCCATCCTGTCTTCCTCCCATGAATCTTCTTTAATTTACCACCCATTTTCCAAAGGCCAAAGACAGGAAAATTCCAATTTCAGCGAAATCAAGATTGTTCTTGATTTTCTATACCTTAGGACCTTGCTACTCAAAGTGTGTTCCTAAGGCCAACAGTGTCAGCATTGCATAGGAGCTTTTTAGACATGCAAAATCTTAGGGCCTACCCCAGACCTACTAAATAAGAATCTGTATTATAACAAGATCCCTGGGCAATTTATATGCACTCATGATAATATGAATCGCTGACTTAGGGTGAGAAACACATAGAGGTTCATCCTTCAAAAGAATTCACACTAAGACATTTTAAAATCACTCCAGAGAATAATTGCCCATTCACTGTTGTTTCCACATGAGTTCTGGCTTGAACCTTCTTTCATCATGCTCCTCCCAACAAAGCTTTCACAGTCTTTGCACAGTTCCTATAGTCACTGAGATGATCAGCTACCTATTCGTGTTTCCATTCCTCATTTACAATATGAGCTCTACAATCTTTGTCAGCAAGAATGGCCAACTGACTCACTGACCAGTATCTAAGTTATCATTACATGCCACCTTGTATGCTTTACTTTTGGTGGCAGATATTAGGGTTATCTCAAGTTGCAGATGAAAAAGGAATATTTGGATTTTCTATGTCAATATTATCAGCATTTTCCCCTATTTACTTTTATTTGGAGATAAAAAAAAAATAAGGGTCTAACTTTCAATCTGACCTACTCTGACCAGTACCTGAATAATGAATGACTCTTTTAAGGGGAGAGCTCTCTACCCTGCTGCATTCTTCTCTGTGCCCTGAGGAGGATGACTTCTAGGGGCTGTATTAGTTAGGTTGGGGTGCCTTTGGTCTTCTAGGTAGATTTGGCCCGTGGAAGGCATGAGGATACTAAAAGATGAGAAGAAAAAGAAGTCTGGGTGTTTTCCTGCCTTCCACTTCCCTATAGATCTACTCCTTGCCTTTAGGCCTATGGATGATAATAGCTTCTTGTTGATATTAACTCCTAAGCGTTTTATCATCTATTATAGGTAGCTTGATCCTGCTCATATCTTTTAACAGTGTCTTTATTAAAGTCTCTTTAATTCCCTCTTTGAGTCCCATCTGTGTCCTGCCAGAACCCTGACTGATTTAGCCACATTGTTTTCTTTGCTCTCAGCTTAGTCTTAAATATGTACAATGTGGCACACTTGCAGGTTCCTGTTAGTTTTAATTAGATCATTGTTCACCTTACACCTCTCTAACCTGTTTTGCAAGTGACCTCTCTTGGCACTCTAAGGCAATGCTTCTCTAATTTTAATGACTTGCATACACATCACCTGAGACATCTTGTTACAACACAGATTCTGACTCAGAGGTCACGAGTGGGGCCTGAACTCCTTGACTTCTAATAAATTCTTGGGTACTGAAGACACGTGAGCCCACAGACCACACTTTGAGGCTCCAATTCAAACATTAAAGACAGACAGTTTTGAAAGAGAGCAATGGTTTTCCAAGCTTACTAAGTTCTTAACCAGCAGCATCAGAACCACCTGACGACAACTCTGCTACAAATGCAAATTCTAGGTCCCTAACCCAGACCTACTTAATCAGAAGTTCTGGGATGGGGATGAGCAAGCTATGTTTTAGCAAGCCCTCCCAGTGATTCTGATTCACAGCTAAGTTTGAGAATCACTGAAATAGAAGACAGTGCACTTATAATAACTATTTTTGAGTTAAAATTATTTGAGTGACTTCACATAAAATAATGCATGCATTCCTCAGAATAAATCTACTCAATATAGAGAAGCAATAGAATGCAGGAAATTGACATTAGCCACATTGGCAGAATTTTAAATTTCTGCTATTGTCATACACCGGAAAAGAAAGTTACCAATAAATGTGTTTTGAAGATTGCACATTTCCTCAAGATTCAGTTCATTTTAATTATACTTACAACACTCAAATGTATGGTAGGTGCTGCAAGAGATAGAAATCTCTAGTCAGTCTTTGTCTTATGGAATTTAAGTCTCATGGGGGAGAAAAACCAAGCATTGGGTGGGACTGCTGCAAGGCTGCTCTCTAGGATTCAAATTATGAAATCAGCACATAAGGAATGATCGAAAGTCTGTAAAAAGGCAACATAGAATTAAAAGGCAGGATAGAATGCTTCCTGGACTTGAAGCAAGCTAGACAAGAATCAGGTGATTCCTGTATAAAGGAGAGCCACAGAGATAAACACTATTGAATTCTGTTGTCTGGTTTCGCCCTACTGTGAAGCTGCTTTTGACTAGAGTACCTTTTGTACCAAGCTTTTGAATCACAGCATTAGTCTGATTACATGCCTACCAAGCAAATTTCTGGCTTTTGCTATTCCATTTGTTACATACCACTAGTATGACCAGTTTACTAGACAGTTGATCTCATTCTAAATTAACATAATTTCATTCTCAGCTCATCTTCATACTTTTGTGCATTTAGGAATTGTGAGCCAGATGTAAGTGACTTCAAACACTGACAAGATAGAATTTCTGAATTGTGAGGCTAGCATTACACGTTGGACCAAAGCAGTTTCTCTACTGTAATGCTATTTACACAGTTTCTTTATGGATAACCAACTAGTCTCTAGTGGTAATATCCATCTCAATATACATCCTGTTTAAACCTTTGAAAATCACACAAATAATTGTGTAACAAGGCCATGGCAGTTGCATAAAGTGATCTGCCTAAGATAAATATTCAAAGGAAGAGTCAACCACAGATCTGGATGCAAGAGCAAAAACTATAAAACTCTAAGAAGAAAACACAGCAGTAAATCTTTGTGACTTCATATTTGGCAACAGATTTTTATGTGGCATGAAAAGCACATGACAAAAGAAAAAATAGATAAATTAGACTTCATCAAAATTAACTTTTGTGCTTCAAAAGACACTATCACAAAAATAAAAAGACAATCCACAGGATAGAAGAAAATACTTGCAAATCATACATCTGAGAAAGGGACTTGTATCCAGAATATATAAAGAACAGTTACAACTCAATAATAAAATAAGAAACAACTTGATTTAGAAACCTGCAAGTGATCTGAATAGACATATCTCCAGGGAAGATATACAAATAGCAATTAAGTGCATGAAAAAGAAATGCTCACATCATTAGTCCTTAGGAAAATGCAAATAAAAAACCTCAATGAGATAACACTTCACAGTCACTAGGATGTCTATAATCAAACCGACAGATGATAACAGTTGTTGGTGAAGATTTAGAGAAATTGAAACCTGCCTACTCTGCTGTTGGGATTGTGAAATGGTGCAGATACTCTGGAAAGCAATCTGGCAATTCTTCAAAAAATTAAACAGAATTACCATATGGCTCAGCAATTTCATTCCAAGACAATTGAAAACATATGTTCACAAAAAAATACACAAATGTTCATAGCACCATTATTCATAATGGCCAAAAGATGTAACAACCCAAATGTCTATCAACTAATTAATAAACAAAATGTGGCATAGTCATACAATGGAATGTTACTCAGACATGAAAAGCAATGAAATATTAATACATGCCATAACATGTATGAACCTTAAAATATACTAAGGGAAAAATGCCAATCATAAAAGACCACGTAGTATATGACTTTATTTGCATAAAGTGTCCAGAATAGGACAATTTAGAGATACTGGAAATAGATTAGTGGTTGCTTAAGACTGTCGGGGGAGAGGGGATAGAGATACGAGGGGTAATACCTAAAGGTTAAGGGGTTTCTTTTTGAGGTGATTAAAAAATGCTCTAAAATTGATTGTGGTGATGTTCTCCTGACTCTGTGACTATACTAAAGATTATTAAATTGTATATTTTCAATGGGTAAATTTTATGGTATGTAATATATATCTAAATAAAGCTGGTTTTTTTAATTAAAAAAAAAAAGTCAAAAAGAAATGATAGAAAGCAAGTCCTTGGTATTGTTTAAACCACTGGACCATGCCTTGCCTAAAGTCATTTCTGCCTCACACTCTCAGTACATGAACCAGACAAATATCTCCATTGTTTAAATCAATTTGAGTTGAGATTTTGATTACTTGCAACATGGATTCATAACCAACATACACTGTGGCAAAGACTTATCAGGAACAACTGAGTTAAGAAAGCAGGTTGAGGGCAGGGAAACGAAATAAAGGCTATTACAATAATTGAGAGAATGACAGGCAGTGAAAAGGAGTTGACAATGTGGATGCTGAATCTAGAAGACTGGAAAAAGGAAATTGAAAATATCTGAACAGACAAATCTTAGGAATTGGAGATCTTCTGCTGAACTCAGCCCTGGCTGGTAAGGACAGTGTTTCATTCACCATTGCTGCGTTACACAGCTTAGCTGCTGTAATAATTCCAAAGCTACCATTTGCTTTCAGCTATCATTTATTTCTTGCTCACATGATATGTAGACTGTGAGTCAGCTGTAGCTCTGCTTCGGGCTGCAGCCCTCTTGCCTATGGCCTCTCGTTCCAGAAGCCAGGCCAAAGGGACAAGCCCTCTCTGGGAATACTGCTCTCGGATGACAGGCAGGGGCCAGAGCATTGGACAAACTTGCAATGCTTTTTGAAAGCCTTTGTTCACTCATGCTATATATCACAGCTCACATTCCTTTGCCCAAAATATATGTCACATGGCCAACCAACCCCAAAGTCAATGAAGCAGAAAAGTATTACTCTCCACACAGAGGACGCAAATCACAGAGCAAATGAGCAGGGATATAGAACCTTCTCCAGGAGAAGGAAGAAGTAATTTTTAACTTCAGACCTATCATTCTACCTGGTATATTGTAGACAGCAAATACTTATTTATCATTTGAACAAATTAGGATGTAAATTAATTAACAACCATATGCATTGATAAATGGAGAAAGAACCTTCTGTGGAGATGGGAAGAGAGAGGAAAAGATGCATTTATGTTAATTTTGAAGAGCTAAGAAAGGTAAGGATAGGATTATTCAACTAATAATTAAAAAGTTGGAGAAAGAGAGTGACAGTGAAAGTTAAGAGTGAAAGAGAGACAGACAGACAGGAGAGAGATGCTGTGAAGTAGGTGAGATCACCAAGGAAGACTGTGTAGAGTGAGAGGAGAAATGATTGTTAGAGCTGGTTCTGGAGCTGGAAATAGATGCCGTGAGAGCTAGGTCAGATTGTGGTCAGAGGTCAGAACACTGCAATGTCAAGGGTGTTGAAAAGCAAAGGTGGTTAATAGTGTCCAAGATATTTTAATAACCATTAAATGATGCCTCCTCTATAATTCCAAATAGAGTTCTGTCACCTTTTTTTTTTCCTGCGGAGGTCCATTTCACAAAGAAAAATAAGTTAATTGAAGGCTACATGTTAGCAAAAACCTAATTAAATTTAGTGAAGGGTGAAGAAAAGATTCTTTAAAGGAGTGAAAAAAAAAGATTCAAATCACCTGATTTAAAAATTAAGCCCAAGCAGCAAACAAAAATTAATACATATAGCAAACATGTAACAATAAGCTTCAATTCCATATTATAGCCAGTTAAGAGAGAAATAGCAAAGGGAATAAATGGGAATAATAAAGGAAGGGAGGAGGAAATGGAAAAAAGGAAGCAAACACAAAACCAAACTGAAACAAGGAAGCAGTCTCAGCCTAGTGGTTCTCAATACTGGCTACACATTAGAATCACCTGGGGAGATTTTTAAAAATACTGATATTTGGGCTCAACCCTGAAGATCCTCAACTAATAGGCCTAGAATAAGACCTGATATTGGTATTTTTAAAGAAAACTCCCAGGTGGTCTTAGAGGTGTAGAAGAGAAATGGAGTGGCATGTGGAGTGAGGTAAGTTACTTTGTCCCATCTCGTAGTTTACTTGGACTATAGGCTCTAAGAAATCTCCAAGATGAAATTTAGCTATCTCAACAGGCACAGTTCAGCTGCTTTTTACTCTTAAGACAGCGAGAGTGATGAAATAAATAGGAACTTAGGAGTTAAATAAATTCCTGAAGACCTGGCTCTAATTCTCACTGTAAGGCCTTAATGTCTTCTGGCATCTTAAATCTCATAGCATATCTGGGTCTGTTTCCACACCTGCAAAATGGAAACATTTAGGCAAGATGATTTCTAAGGCCATATCACAGCTTTGATTTGAAGAGTCTTAGAAGGGGAAGAGCGTAGGACGGCCAAAGTCAGCTCTCTCCTGGCCTGTACTGAATGATCCTTTGCACTTAAATGTACACTTAGTACATATTTTAAGGAAAAGCAAAAGGGTGGTTGTGTGAAGATACAAAGTCAGAAAAGCGTGAAAGAATAAGCTCTTTTAATTTCAGCATACATGAAAGTTTTGTGTTAGGGTTTTTTTAAAAAAAAAGATATTGCTGAGTGGCACTACGTTTTTATGCTTCGGGCCTTTATTATTAATAAAATGGCACTGCTTTTCCCATTATCTACAAATGATCTGAAGTACCTTGAGGGTCAGAAAAACTTCAGCTAAGCAAGATAGTAAGGCTTATGTGGAAAATGGATGAGAACTATTTGCCTATTGGAAAGAAAAGAGGGTTGTAAGAAAGCTTCAGATTCTAAACTCTATTTTCAATTTTAGCTTCAGACAGGGAGGGAGAGGCAAGAAGGGAAACATGAAGGCAGAATCTAGGGCAAGGACTGCACACCCCTACCAGCCCCGGCCCCGTTACAACACTGCTTTGTACAGATGGCAGTTGCCCATTGGTCCTAGCTTTGTAGCTTCTAGGTCACTGTTATGCCAAAGAGAAAAGCTAATAGCTTGTCGCACCAGAGGCTGGAGGTGGCACTGACTCTTTATTGAAACTGGTCAGAAGACTGGTACATATTTAAAGTGAAGAAGAACTAGCTATACATTATGAGAATGTTTATATTAAAGGATTTGACTTATCTCCAACTTATTTTTCAAAAAGATCCGATTTATAGTAGCACCCTATTTCAAGAAATAAGTATAAATGAAAGAAGATTAGTTAAAATATCACATTCTCTTCCTCTTACAGGTAGGATTAGTTGTTCCTTATCTGTGCTCCTCAGTTATTACAACAATAGCTACCTTTCATCAGATGTTAGACACGTCGGCCTGCTAAGTGTTTTACATACACCTAAAGCTCACAAAGCCCAAGGTGGTCAGAATAGTATTTCTCCATCGTTCAGATACAAAAACTCAGCCTGAAAGAGGTCAATTCATGTGACCAAGACTGCTCAGCTAATAAGTGGCAGAAACAAAATATAAACACAGAATGATTTACTCTGGAATTTCAACTACTACTAAATAACTGCCTCTACTAAGCCTGTCTTCTTTAAAATAGTTGAAATTTCTGATTATAAAAGTCATGCATGACCATTGTAGGTAATTTGCTTAAATTAAGAAAAATTTTAAAATTTGCCCTTTTCTCACAACACTGAATTCTTCATGAATACAAACTTTAACTGAAAATAATATTCATAGTAATTTACGTAAACCACATCCCCCCTGGACCTTCGGGTTTCTTTTTCTCTGCTGTTATAAATAACGCTAGGATGAACCTCTTACACAGAAACCTTTGTTCCCACTTCTGATCATTTCCTTAAGATACATATCAAGTGGCCTGTTAAATATCTCTTCTCTGGGAACCACCTGCTCCTCCCACAGGTGTTTCCTATATTTATATTCAAGCTGTGGAATCCTGCCTTTCTAACCATACCTAGCGGGTGCAGTGTTGTATGCCAGACCCAAACTAGTCTATTTAGTTTTGGAATTTGGCATTTTAACCTGACAGACATAGAGACTGAGTGTTATTTCTAGCCAAGTCACATACTGGCAACATTCCAGAGGAACGACGATCCTGCTGATAAGATCGCCAAAGCTGCCCTGGTTCCTGCCCTGCCCAAAGCTTGGATTTTTACCATTCCTTGTATAGCCCCAGATTCACCAGTACCTTTTCAATAAATACCCTTATTTGGACACACCATGTCTGGTTGGTTTCAGAAACATTAAATTAAAAGAGAATTAGTGAAAAGAAAGTGTTTCTTAATTAATGAAAAAGACAATGTTTCTGAAAGAGGTATTACTTGGTTAAAATAAATTTAAGGTCATTCATGCATATTACCAAGTTGCTCCCCCAGAAATTTCTGTAGTTTTTATTCCATCAGAAAACACATGAGAGGATTCTGTTATTTTTAATATTTTTGCCAAATTTAAGGTCAGATAGTACCATCTCATTCTTTACATTTGAATTTCATTTATTACCAATAATGTTTAATATTTTATATGCTTATTAGTTATATTTTGTCAACCTCTGTACCTATTCTTTTTCCATTTGCCTACTGTGGTCTAAGTCTTTCTCTTATTGATCTATATATATCTTTGTATATTGAGAATGTTAACCTTGATTACGATACTTCTCACATTTTGCCCTAATTGTATAATTACATATCTGTCAATCCTCTCCCACCACTGCCTTTCCTATATTTGAACCTTCTGCCAGACTGAACTGTACACAATTCTTGTATTAGGATGAACTAGTGTATGCTGTGTTACCAAATAGTCCAATATCGCAGTTGCTTCACACACACACACAAAAGGAATATTTTTCTTAAGCTTGTTAGGGGTGGAAGGATCCTGCTTGTTTAAATGCTTAGTGACTCAGGTTGTTGGAAGCTCCTTCTTGATTCATGTTTCCATAAGCACTGTGACAGGACAGGCAATTTGGTGATGTGTGTGCTCATTCTGCCCAGAAATAATGTACATGCTTTCCGTTCATATTTCATTGATCAAAACGAGCCATGTTGTCATAACAAATGTCAAGTGGGAAGCGATGTATAATCCTACCAGGTGCCTGGCAGGAAGGGAGAGTCAAAATATACATGAAAGGCTAATGGCTACCACATCCCTGTTCTATCTCACCATTTCTCATGGCTTCACACTACTGGAAGGCCCTCCTTCTAGTTCTCCATGTTCAAATTCCACCAATGCTTCAGAGGTCATGTCTTTTCTGAAGTTGTTTCTTGTTTCCTCCAGATGGAATTTATCTCATCATCCTCTGAGACACCCTAAAATCTTAACTGAGAGTAATTTCTTTCCATCTTGATATACAGTCACTTACGTACATTTTTCTTTCTTTCAACATAGTTTTCTGGAATTTTTCTCAAGTGAAAAAACATGTAGTTCATAACTTAAACACATTCATTTTTGCATAATACCAAGATTTACTTGAAACAATTGTGTTAATAATAATTAAATGTTTAAACATGCTAAAATTTAAAAAAACTTTTGTTTTAGGTTCAGGGGTACACGTGCAGTTTTGTTATATAGGTAAATTGCATGTCATGAGGGTTTGGTATACATATTATTTCATCACCCAGATAATAAGCATAGTACCTGATACGTAGTTTTCTTCAATCCTCACCTTCCTCCCATCCTTCACCCTTAAGTAGGTGTCTCCTGTTCCCTTCTTTGAATCCATATGTACTCAATGTTTAGCTCCCACTTTATAAGGGAAAACGTGGTATTTGTTTTCTGTTCCTGTGTTAGTTCGCTTTGGATTATGACCTCCAGCTCCATCTATGTTGGTGCAAAGGACATGGCCTTATTCTTCTTTATGACTGCTTAGTATTCCATGCAGTATGTACCACATTTTCTTTATTCAGCCTACTGTCAATAGGCATTTAGTTTGATTCCATGTCTTTGCTATTGTGAATAGTGCTGCAATGAACATATACGTGCACATGTCTTTATGGTAGAACATTATATTCCCTTGGGTATATAACCAATAGTGGGATTTCTGGGTTGAATGGTAATTCTGTTTTGAGTTCTTTGAGAAATCACCAAACTGCTTTTCATATTGGCTGAACTAATTTACATTCCAACCAACAGTGTATAAATGTTCCCTGTTCTCTGCAACCTCGCCAGGAACTGTTTCTTTTTGACTTTTTAATCATAGTCATTCTGTCTGGTGTGAGATGGTATCTCATTATAGTTTTGGTTTGCATTTCTCCTGATGATTAGTGATGTTGAGCATTTTTTCCATATGCTCATTGGCCATGTGTGTGTCTTCTTTTGAAAAGTGTCTGTCCATGTCCTTTGGCCACGTTTTTATGTTGTTGTTGTTTTTTTTCTCTCAATTTATTTAAGCTCCTTATAGATTCTGGATATTTCGCCTTTGTCAGATGCATAAATTGCAAACATTTTCTCCTATACTGTAGGTTGTATATTCACTCTGTTGATAATTTCTTTTGCTGTGCAGAAGCTCTTTGGTTTCGTTAGGTCCCATTCATCAGTTTTTGTTTTCATTGTATTTGCTTTTGGCATTTTTGTCATGAAATTTTTACCAGGCCCTATGTCCAGAATTGTGTTTCCTAGATTATCTTCCAGGGCCTTTATAGTTTTAGGTTTTACATTTATGTCTTTAATCCATCTTGTGTTGATTTTGGTATATGGTGTAAGAAGTTTCAATCTTCTGCATATGGCTAGCCAGTTATTCCAGCACCATTTATTAAATAGGAAATCCTTTCCCCATTGCTTTTGTTCTCCTGTGTCAAAGATGAGATTCTCATGAGTATGTGGAATTATTTCTGGGTCTCTCTCTTCTGTTACATTTGTCTATGTGTCTGTTTCTGTGCTAGCACCATACTCTTTTGTGACTGCAGCCTTGTAGTATAGTTTGAAGTAGGATGATGTGATGCCTCCAGCATTGTTCTTTTTAGTTATTATTGCTTTGGTTAGTGGGGCTCTTTTTCTGGTTCCATATGAATCTTTTTTTTTTTTTTTTTGGAAAATAAAGTATTTTATTCCTTTCTCATTGTAATGGTAAGACAGAAAATTTTATTTAAGCATCATAAACTTTACACACTTAAGTGAGCTAAAAAAGCAAACAAAACAAAGAATGTTAGGGCTAGGAATAACTTCAGAGAGCAATTGGTATCCAGCCCTTTCTGATAAGGCTCTGATGTGTGGAGGAACACCAGGTCCTTCGCCTCACATCGAGTTGGATAAAATGACAGGGACACACATGGAGTGGTTTCAAGGAGTGGAGAGTTTAATAGGCAAGAAAGGAGGGAGAAGAAAAGAAAGAAGCTCTGCTGTACAGAGATGGAAGGAGGGTGACTCCAGAGCCGAGAGGAGACCCGGGAGAGGAGACCCCAAGTGGGGCAGAAACCAGCCAGGTATATGTAGAGGCTGGAGGATGTGGTGCCTGATTTGCATAGGGCTTAGCGGATTTGTTTCACTAGGCATGTCATTCACCCAGCCCGTGAAAAAACTGGCCTTCCCACTCTAGCCTTTTAATATGCAAATGCAGGGCACCATGATGTTCTACACACATGGGGATATGTGGGGCCATGTTGCCAGGCACATGTGGGAGTAAGGGCAAGAGGAGAAGGATGGGAATCACCATGTTGGGTGGAACCAGTTTCTAATGACCTGTATTTGCATACCAAATGTTGCCTGCCTGGCTCTAAGGGCAGGGGCTTTCCTTCTAGACAAGAAATATATCTGGAGCTGCTTTAAAAAAAACAAAAACTTTCCAAGGACCCGTCTTCCTCTCTATCTGCCTAAAATAGTTTCTTGGCCAGGCGCGGCTCATGCCTGTAATCCCAGCACTTTGGGAGGCCGAGGCAGACGGATGACCTGAGGTCAGGAGTTCAAGACCAGCCTGGCCAACATGGTGAAACCCCATCCCTACTAAAAATACAAAAATTAGCAGGGCGTGGCGGCAGGTGTCTGTAATCCCAGCTACTCAGGAGGCTGAGGTAGGAGAATGGCTTGAACCCAGGAGGCAGAGGTTGCAGTGAACCGAGATCACACCATTGCACTACAGCCTGGGCAACAAGAGTGAAACTCTGTCTCAAAAAATAAAAAGAAAAACTTTGTGAAAAAAAAAAAAACGACACTTTTTTTTCCTCTCTATCGGCCTAAAAGAGTTTCTTAATAACTCCTATCACATTTACCCCCTGTGGAGATACCAACCTAACTACTGTTAGGGAGTTTTTGGGTGATGACTTTTCCTGGCTACTTTCTGCTGAAAGGGGCATCAAATGGGGAACACCAGCTAGGGCTCTTCCTGGGGTCAATCTAAGGGTTCTCGGAAATAGGATGTGTCCACTCATGGTCCAGTTTGTAGCACCATTTGGAGTTTGATTGCTTCTAGGCGACAAGAAACAATTTGAATTACAGTATTGAGTATACAGTTTTCAAATATTAATACAAGACATACAAGCAAGAGAGGCATTAATAAAGGGGTTAACCAATTCCATAAAGAAGACTAGAATTCATTAAAGAAGGATTGTAGCCACACGGGATTGAAGCCTGCATTTTTCCTGAGCTTGTTAATGATTTTGATTTGATATTTAAATACCTGTAGATTTTCCTGTACTTTAGTAGAGGTGTTAATCCAGAAACAGCATGTTTTATTTAAAAGTGCATCACCAAACCCAATAAAAAGTCCTAGCAGACTCAGTGACAGTAAAACTTTCATGCTTCCTTTTTGTCAGTAACTATTATCCCTGCTATAAGGATAATAATTAAGTAAAATATACAGCAATGGAAACTCTCTGTCCAGTATTTCAGTTAGAAGGTGCTACCATGTATAATCCTATTGCAAGAAGTAGAGTGAGAGTATAGCAATCCCCACAAGTGTGATGTAGTCGATAATTTCCATCTAAAATTTTACTTTTTAAAATATAGAATTTCCCTTTTGGGGGGAAAAAAATTTTTGCAGTCTACCCATCTGACAAAGGGCTGATAACCAGAATCTACAAAGAACTGAAACAGATTTACAAGAAAAAACAAACAAGCCCATTCAAAAGTGGGCAAAGGATATGAACAGACACTTTACAAAAGAAGACATACGTGAAGCCAACAAACATATGAAAAAATGCTCATCATCACTGGTCATTAGAGAAATGCAAATCAAAACTACATTGAGATACCATCTCATGCCAGTTAGAATGGCGATCATTAAAAAATCTGGAGACAACAGATGCTGGAGAGGATGTGGAGAAATAGGAACGCTTTTACACTGTTGGTGGGGAGTATAAATTAGTTCAACCATTGTGGAAGACAGTGTGGCGATTCCTCAAGGACCTAGAAATAGAAATTCCATTTGATCCAGCAATCCCATTACTGGGTATATATCCAAAAGACTATAAATCGTTCTACTATAAGGACACATGCACACGAATGTTCATTGCAGCACAGTTTACAATAGCAAAGACCTGGAACCAACCCAAATGCCCATCGATGATAGATTGGACAGGGAAAATGTGGCACATATACACCATGGAATATTATGCAGCCATCAAAAATGATGAGTTCGTGTCCTTTGTAGGGACATGGATGAACCTGGAAACCATCATTCTCAGCAAACTGACACAAGAACAGAAAATCAAACACCGCATGTTCTCACTCATAGGCGGGTGTTGAACAATGCGAACACATGGACACAGGGAGGGGAGTATCACACACTGGGGTCTGTTGGGGGGGAAAAGGGGAGGGGATAGTTGGGGGGTGGGGAGTTGGGGAGGGATAGCATGGGGGAGAAATGCCAGATATAGGTGATGGGGAGGAAGGCAGCAAATCACACTGCCATGTGTGTACCTATGCAACAATCTTCCATGTTCTTCACATGTACCCCCAAACCTAAAATGCAATAAAAAAAAATGTAGTCCATATGAATCTTAAAATAGTTTTTTTTTTTAAATTCCATGAAGAATGTCATTTGTAGTTTGATGGGAATAGCACCGAAGCTATAAATTGCCTAGGGCAGCATTGCTATTTTAACAATGTTGATTCTTCCTATCTGTGAGCATGGAATCTTTTTCCATTTGTTTGTGTCATCTCGGATTTATTTGAACAGCATTTTGTAATTCTTGTTTTAGAGATCTTTCATCTTCCTGATTAGCTGTATTCCTAGATATTTTACTCCTTTTGTGGCTATTGTGAATGGGATTGCATTCTTGATTTGCATTCAGCTTGGATGTTGCTGGTTCATTCATTCAGTGAGTAAATGAATAGGAGTGCTACTGATTTCTGTGCATTGATTTTGTTTCCTGACACTTTGCTAAGTTTATCAGATCAAAGAGCTTTGGGGCAGAGACCACAGGGTTTTCTGGTATAGAATCATATCATCTCCATACAGGGATAGTTTGACTTCCTCTCTTCTTATTTGGATACCTTTTATTTCTTCATCTTGCCTGATTGCTCTGGACAGGAATTCCAGTACTATGTTGAATATGGGTGTTGAGAGAGGTGACAGAGAGTATCCTTGTCTTGTTCTGGTTTTCAAAGGGTATGCTTCCAGCTTTTGTCCATTTAGTTTGATATTGGCTGTGGGTTTTTCACAGATGGCTCTTATTATTTTGAAGTATGTTCCTTCGATGAGTGTGTTGAGAGTTTTTAATATAAAGAGATGCTGAATTTTATCAAAAGCTTTTCCTGCATCTATCAACATGATCATATGATTGTTGTTTTTAGTTCTGTTTATGTGATGAATCATATTAACTGATTTGCATATGTTGAACCAACCTTGCATCCCAAGGATAAAGCCTACTTGATTATGGTAGATAAGCTTTTTGGTGTGCTTCTGGATTTGGTTTGCTAGTAATCTGTTGAGAATTTTCGCATCTACAAACATTCTAAATTTAAAATTATCAGGTGCCTTGACTTTACCAACAGTTCTCAATTCAGTGATTGGTTGTTGAGAAAACTGGTAGCTGCAAAGTGCTTCATAAAACTACAAATTCTTTCTCTTCAGGTGCATGTGCCAGTGATCAAACTGCTAGCACTTTTCAGAAAGGATGCTTGCATTAGTGAACATGTCACCAATGTGGTCTTGAGTTGGGCATGGTGTGAAATTGTTGCTATTCTTACTTTTGAATATAAATCACCGTTGGTTTACCTTCATCTTTTTCCATTTATATAGGTATTCATTTACTTAACCCTGTATAGGTTTTTATATTATTTAATCCTTTGCATTATACTTTTGAACTCTTGTTTTAGACAAGAAATTTATATATATGCATATATAGAAACACACATACATGTACACACACACATATATATATACATACATAGGTATAAAATATGTATACTGTATATAATACGTATATATATCTGTATATATACAGACATGTATATATGTAATATATACAATTATATGTATAAAATGTACATATATACACATATACATAATTTGCACACATGTATGTAGAAACTTTGCATTTATTGTTTCTGCAAATCGTCCTATAGCAGCAGATTTTCATAATTTACTTAAATGTCAGCTGCTTAACTTCCTTCCCCTGACCAACCTGGCTAGAGTAGCTTCTGATGGTCCTCAAACTTCCACCCTCTATTCTATTCCTTGTTCTTTATATATCTTATTATTGCTTGGAATTCTACTATTAGTGTGCTCATTTTATTTGATTTTTATCATTATTCTTGCCACATTCAAAGTCAGTATCTTCCCACTAAAATGCACTGTATAGAGGACAGGGATTTTGTTTTTTAACTATACAGACAAGAAGCAAACATTGCCTCATACAGAGTATGCAGTAAAACAAATATATTTCGAATCAGTGAGTGAATGAATAAAAGATTCTTTCTGGAATGACTCGGTGGACTTTGCTGCCATTCACTTGTAAATAAAATGCAAAAGCAGGAGTAATTTTAGAGCAGTCATGAGTTCATCTTTGAATGTGTTGAATTTGAGGTTCCTGTGTGATATTCAGATAAAGTTGTCAAATAGATATTTGGTCATATAGATCTAAAACATAGGTCAGGGGCATAGAGGTGAAGGTCATTTGCTTATATGTGATAGCTGAAATTATGGAAATAGCTAAGTCTCCCGGGTAGGTATGGCATAAGAACAGAAAAGAACAAACTGCTTTCCCAGACCTTCCTCTCTGAAGTCTGTTCCTCCCAACAACCTCAATAGGCAGGAGTCCCAGAAACCTTCAACTCTTGATGGTGCAAATGGCCATGCCACTTCAATACCATTGGCCTCCCTGTCAACAAAATCAGCTCAGGAGAACTGGCCCTGCATAGTCTATTTATCCTGGTCTGTTAAATGCGTGTTCATCCCTGATGCTACAGATGTAGGAGAATCGATACATCCCCACGGGACCTTACAGAAGCAGATAGCAGACCCCACTTGCTTACCCAAACACTTGCTCTTAGCCCTTCTGGCAAAATTCCCAGGAAGAAAAGACAGGAATGTGAAAATAGTGTTTTATCGGAGATACACAGCAGCAGCCAGCTGTCTCCCTAATGATTATTTGTATTCATACAAAAATCTGTTCAACAAAGAAATCTGAGCTCAGAAGGAACTCCTCTTTAGTAATACACACCACAGGCCCACAGAGTGTTTTTAGTATATATCTCTGCCCTGGGGCTATTAGAAGCCCAACATGCAATTCAAAATCTCTAAGAATAAATAAAAGTTGAATCTCATTCTATAGTTAAGGACACTTGAGTCATAGCAACCTGCCTAGTAACTCCCGAAGATTAATCCTGACACCAAAAATCACACCTCTGCTTCCTAATTCTTATTCCAGAGCTCTTTCTATGTCCTAGCAGTAGTTTAAACTCTCCTAAAACCTTCTAAAGGTTTCATCAGCCTCATCTCATTAGCCAATATAATCCCCTTCAAGCATTATCCAAAAAGCTGAAACAAAATCAAGGCTGATTTTGTCCAAGACTATACTATCTATAAGCTTCTCTGCAGCTCTTATAACTTAGCCACTGACCGCTGTATGCTAAGATCAGACATTATCATCTACATGATGCTTAAATTTCCTTCTACAATTTGCTCATGAAGCAGTCATCAATTTTTGTTTGCAATGTAATTGCTTGTTTCTGCTTGGACATGTAGACATGAGAAATTCACTACCTCCTAGGCTAGCGCATTTAATTTTTAGGTAGAGTATTAGGCAATTCTCCCATATGCTGGGCTGCAAACTATCACACTGTACTTTTTTCTTATTAGCTTTAGTCCTGCACTCTGGAGCCACCAAGAATAAGTCTGAAACTGCTCTTCCAAAATGAACGCTGCGGATTTAGTGAGAGAATCATCCACCCCTGTCTTTTCCTTATATGACATAAATCCCCTCGATTCCTTCTGCATGTCCACATGCATTCCCAGTTTGCCAGCTTCTGTCATTCAATCTGGGGCCCTTAAACAGTCTACTCCTCCTCAGGTATGCTCTGTCCAGCACAGAGTAGAGGTTCTGTTAGTGTTGTCCTGAACTTCATTAGCCTTTTTGGCAGTCATGTCATACTGCTGATTGAAACTGAGCTTACAGCTCACTCTAACAGGATGTTAAAGTGTTTAACGTCCTGCTGTTAAATGATGCCTCCTTTACGCAGTTCTTAGGCAGCTAATATCCTGATCTTGGCCAAGTGGCGGGCTTTGCACTTACCTCTGCAAAATTTAATCTCACTGGATTTGAATCATATTTTCAATTTGCCATTTGATGTTCTCACCCAAGCAATTAATAAAAATTGCAAACTGGACAGTGTCAAAGATAAAAAAACTCTGTGGCAAAGAAGCTAGATTAACACTGATACATTTATTAATCATTTTGGTCTAATTCAATCAGTTACTAAATTACCTGCCTACATCCTTGCTGGCCCACAGCACTGCATCTAGTCTTGCAGGTAACACAGAAGACCTTGCCAAATACCTGGCTGAAACCCAGACTCACCCCATTCATAACCATCTGCAAATATTCAGTGTAGAAATTTTATCGACTTAGTCTCTGTTTAACAGCTTTAAAAATGACATTAAAAACATAGTTTTTCAATGTCAAAATGCTCCACAGTAACTTGGCCTTTGGCTGAGATCCAGGCAGCAGTGAATGTGCTCCATGCTCGTAAATATGTACCTAGGTGCTACATCAGGTTTCTGTTCAGAACTCATTGTGCACCATTCTCATGTCTGCCTCTGGGTTCTGGGTACATTTCACCTTTAAGTCAGCCTCAGATACTTGAGAGCTAATAGACATTCCTCGGTTCTCTTTGAAACATTACTTAACTGAGTGGAAGAAAAGATAGCCTGGAGTTTTCACACTTTTCAAGAGGTAGGAGGGTGACGGATCAAATAGCTGTAGCTGGTGCTCTGAAAGCAATCTTGCCACCTCACATCACAGGCATTGCTCCTGACTGCCCTCCCCATGTTCTCTGGAATACTGGGAAAGAGGCATATTATTCTACAGGTCATCAGGAAATTTTCCAATTGCCCTCCAGTGTAGATTACATAACCTTTTAACTTCCTGGTTAAAGAAGTCAAGACTCCTATCCCTTGCCTCTACAAAAAGCCCACTGACAATCCCAGGGCTCCTTCCTTTAAATTATCATCTTTAAACATGTACTAAAGCATGTCACTAAGAAATGGTTCCTCACAGAATAGTCTATTGTTCCAGACAGTCAAGATTTCTTGGAGGCAGCGGAGATTGCCTTTATAATAATATTAGAGTTTCAAGGATCCCTTAAATTTCTTGATTCCTTCTCTTCATTTTATAGAAGAGAAAATTCACAGAGATGTTGAATGAACTGTCTGAGGTCACAACGCTAACTAAACGCAGAGTCAGAATAAGAATTCGGCTCATTTGACTTAGTATCTAATGTCCTTCCTACTCTTAAAAAGAGGAGCAGTGGAAAACAGCAAGGAAGAGGGAATATTCCCTGACCCCACAAGAAATGTCCAAAACTGTCACTGCTTAGACACCATTTCCATGCCTGAGAAACAAAACATAGGAGGGCATCTCTGACACTCTCATTCTACAGGATCAGAGACCAACCTCTTTCTGTCCTGGAACCGACTGGGGGATAAGGACCATGTGTACCCCTGCCCCATCGCTCCTGGTTCATTGGTACCTAAACATCAACATCCTGTCAGCTCAGCAT
Organism: Ateles fusciceps; assembly: GCA_036589455.1. Lineage (NCBI taxonomy): Eukaryota > Metazoa > Chordata > Mammalia > Primates > Atelidae > Ateles > Ateles fusciceps. Next base: position 11,488,899 of record JAZHEH010002206.1, read on the forward strand.
GGGCCCTGTATGGCACTGGGTAAGAAAGGAACAGTTTCTTCTAAACACAGCCATTTCCCTTTCTTTCTCTGTGCCATGAGCAAAGCTCCCCAAGTTTATAGCTTGGCTCCAGTGTGTTAGCAGCTTATGTGTCTTTCCTTTGTACTCTCAGATGAAGACAACCCCAAACCTTGAAAGTCTGTTTTATTTTTTTCAAAACAACACAGCACCACAAGGAGCCTTTTATTCTCCCTTTTTTTTTTTGAATTTGTAAAGTTTGCTTCAATTATTTAACTATCAGATAACTCACAGGCTAAAGCAATAGATGAGAGCAGAAAAAGAGCCATTTAGTAATTCAACCAGATAAAAAGAGGGAGAGGGCCCTCCTGCCTGACTCCAAGAAATACCAGGCAAAAAACCCTTGTACCCCTAAGCTCTCATAGCAAGAGGTCCTCAAATCTTGTTTATAAACAACCCAAAAGCACTAACTTAAAATTCGGACAGACAAGGCCAACATAGTCTTTTTGAATAGTGATCTCCCAGAACAGAACAATGGTCAAGATTAAGGTCATCTTGGGTGTTTTTAAAATCAAGCCTTATCTGCAGAAGTGGATCCCAGTATGTGGATTTAGTCAAAGTACCTAACTTGAATTTTATGTAGTCTGCTTAAAATCATCTTCTAGGGATAATGGACTATAATATTTCTGATTTTACTTTATTTAGGATCTTACATCTGTCACTATGTAAGCATCTGTAAGAACAAGGGGATAATAATGACTTTTAGGTAAAACATTCTGGCATGGAGAAAATAAAAAGGAACTTTTTGTATGTGCAGAGACTGTTTTTTAGGAGGAACTTTGGAAGGAGCTATTTCCAGAGTTAGCTTCTCTCTATAAAGCTAGACCAATCATATGTATTTCTGCAGAATAAGATTGGAACCATTATTGAATGCTGAAAAAATGACAGTATATCTTGCATTTATTAACCTTAAAATATTTATAGATTTTATTAAATATAAAATCTGGAGGGGGAAGGGAATTAGTCTGTTATTTCAAGGGCACTGACATGTGTTCATCAAGAGAGGGACACTTCTTGCACCATGCTGAACTCCATCTCAGGTACTGTCAAATGCTACAGCTGATGGCATCTCAGTGCCTGGGGCAGAGATAGTGTGGTGGAGACAGCCTTGCTTTTTAGCAAACTTATTTTTCTTTTATTTTCAGGCATACAGCTAGACTACATTTTCCATTTTGCCTTGCAATTAAATGTGGCTGTTGATGCTTTCTGGACAATGGAATGTGAATGATGTGATTCATGTCTAGGCAGTCTGAGACCGGATACAGAAAATCAATCCACCAGTGAACCAGAGATCTAGGCAATGATAGAGTCACAAGAAAAGTGGAAACTGGGTTTCTGAGTGCCTGTGTAGACAGGAGCCCTACCATACCCCTGCTGCCAATTACACTTTACATGAAGAAGAAATAAACTTTTAGTGTGTAACCATAGATATTTTGGAGTTATCAGTTCCAGTAGTTAATTTTCTCTATCAAATACAGGAATCAAAACAAAAAGTAGAATGCTGACTTAGTGAAAGCCCAAGATGTATGCTATTGTTTCAGTAGTCAGATCTCAGACAGTGAGGAAATAAAAAGAGCAAGCTTCAGCTAGAGAGTCTTACTATTCTCTAGCCAAATATTTCATGTAAGCATCATCAGCAATAACTGAAGGAAAGGAGCACATGCCTTTGAGCCTAAAGCTATAAGGAAAGTGGCTGGAAAGAAGCAGAGTAAAAGTGGGTTGTTGCTTCCTCTTAAATGCCTTCGGTACGGGAGCTCAGACATGAAATAAGTGTTTTTCATGCATAGATTAAAAAGAATAAAGTCTAAAAATAAAAAGTCTTACAAGTTTGGAAATCCAGCTGCTTCTAAAATCCAAATTGTAAGAGGTAAGACTTGGAAAAGGTCCTGAACTGCAAAGACCCACTAAAACTCTTGCTAAACACACCAGAGTGTTGTTGCAGCAAAGGGCAGAATTAGGAGACCACCTTGGCATTCAAACCTGTTGTTTCAGTGAGCCTCAAATTAGCTGCCAGGAAGTTGAGAGAGGGATGCATAGAGATGAAAAAGAAAAATGAAATCAGGCTTGAGAATTATGTCTAGAAAACAACTTGAGCATGATTGCTCTTGCATGGTACTGATTAGAAAAGGCAAATAGATCAGAAGCCTATTCAGTCTTTCAGGAATTTATATTGCTGAACTAATAATTTTGCTCTAACAAGGCTTCTGTTTGTTTACAGCTTAAAACAATTCTTAAGTCCCCAAACTTGTATGAGCAGGAAGCAGGTTGTGAAAGCTGTAGAGTTCCCAAGGAGATTGTACTCCCTGTGCCGCCTTCAGATATGTGCCCTGTGCCGTGGAGGAAAATAGAGAAGATAAAACTCCCAGTGGGTAGAGCAGGAGTCACAGAGAATGAGAGAGAGGGGAGTTTCTTCCTGAACACAGATTCTGGGGCTGACCAAGTACCTGGCCAGGAGGATTTCAGAAGTAGACCTGTGACTGCTCTGTGTCTCTTATTCTGCCCTTTCCCATATTCCTTGAGCATTGTTGGGGGAGGAGGATGAAGTAGAGGAGTGAAGAGTGGGAAACTGGTAAATTATTGTTTCACTTCATAAGTCAGCAGCAGCTCCACATCCAAGCCTGCTAAGGATATACGTTTCCCACAGATGCTGGACTTTGAGCTGGATGCAGCATCTGGCTAAGACTTAGAGTCAACTGCCTTCAGGAGAAGAAGGTTGGGTCCTATACACGGGAGAAAGAGTGAAAGTAATATTTAGTGACCAGGAGGATAAACTGTGGCATGAATTCTCAAGTCATACAAGCTATTTCCTTCCTGTGCATTGTGCTAAACTATTGTTTCATTCTCCTTTGTAGGTAGCCAAGTTCTGGTGATTAGGCATATGGGCAGAAGTATGTCCATCTCCAAGCCTGGCCCATAAATAGTCCAAATGTGCCATACTCACTCTTTTCCCTCATTTTCTAGCTGCAGGCCGGGAAATCAATAAAGGACTCCAGGACAGGACTGGCAAGAAGGAAGAATCCTCAGTGCCTAAATGTGGACGCTCCATCCCCACCCATCCGCCAACGCCAACACTGATTGGACTTAATGTGAGCACAATAAAATATTATACAAAGCCACTGAAATCTGGGAGTTATTTCTTCCACGGCAAACATTCCCTTACTAATATAGGTGGGCAGGGTGCCATCCACAGATACTTAGATCATCTCTAATTGAAGAAGTACCCTGATACCTCATTAGCTCCCAGAGACATCGATTTCTAAAATAATTATGTATTATTCATTTTCTTCCTGTGTATTAAACCCTGAATCACAGGACATGAAGTATCCTATCATGAAATAAAGGCCTGATTTTAAACCTAGGATCTTCCAAGGATTAGCTGCTTGTTTTTGGGGTAGGCCAGTTAAGACTTCTAACTAGTTACTTTATAGAGCTGTTACGGGAGGAAATGAGGAGATGTGAAAGTGCTTAGTGCAACTCCTGGCGTACAGTAGGTATTCAATAAAAGCTGGTCTCCTTTCCTTTTTTTTTTAATAATTAGAAGTTATGGTTATTAAGCTCTTACTATGTGCTAAGTATGCTAAGTGTGCATGTGTAACACACACACACACACACACATATAATATCTATTTAATCTCACAACAACCTTCTGATGTTGGCACAACTATTATCTAAATTCTACTAATGTTGGATGTAAGGCACAGGGAGATTCTGGATTATCCAAAGGCACACCATCAATCACATCATCAGTAAAGGAAGTCAAATACAGGGATCCAACTCCAGAGCCCACCTTCCCCACCGTCTGTCCTGCAATGTTCCCAAAATCATTTGGCCTAGATAGAAGGAGAGAGAGCATTCCTCCCAGGTGTTGTAAATGCACAAAGGTCTTACACCATGGAATCCAGAACTGTGTCTTCTACATGGATTCCTCTGATCCACTAGGTTTTTACCTTATTCTTTTTCTAATTTCTACCCGTAACACATTATCTACACAGCTCCTCACTGGCAGGACTACATAGAAAAGCAAGCGTAGTTGTTTGTCTGGTCTTGCCTGATATGTGGATTGAAGACCAAGTCAAACAGAAGAATTAACTAAGGTCTTTGTCCTCTCCTCTATGACACTTGCTGAAGTGCCCACCCTGTCCCCTCAGAAAACACATACTTAGGGATAGCAGTAATGATTTGCATGCCTTCTTTTGGGTGAACTGAGAACAGTGATTCAGGAATCAAAGTGTAAATCATTTACCCGAAATTAAGCATTGAAACTTAAAGTTCTTATAACTGGTCACCCTTTGGGAAATCTCACAGTGGAGCGCACCGTCTGGAGTGTGGCGTACCCACAGCAGGAGAGGATTCATCCTCAAGGTGAAAGTTTGAACATTCAGAGAGACAGACTCTACCTGATCAATGGCATGGAGCCTACAGGTCTAGTTGATAGGTTTCCATGTGTCAGCCTATTTAGGAGAAATGCATCCCTTCCTGTCTTGCTGTTTTTATTCTAGCAGTAGTGGTAGTCTTACTGTGATAACATTGTCAACATCAAGAGAAGGCTTATTAACTCTTAATCTTTGGGTATTTTACTTTCTATTTTGGTTTTCTTATCCTTTGCTAATCGAAAATCTTCTTTCAGCTAAACATTTTTTCTTAGTGTAAAAATCAGTAGAAGCAAAGGCAAAACTTAGTGGATGTGACAGATCCAATTAACGTGCTTGTTCAAACTTCCCTCTGCCCTCTTTGGATTACGGAAAACTTCCCTCGCTCTTTCTCTTTCTCTCTCATGTTTTACATCCATCCTTCCCGTAGAATGATTTTTAATTTATAAGTATTTCTGCTAATATTTTCAAATAATTTAAACTATTCTTCAGCCTTTGCCTTAAGAAAGTTCTTATGCAAGCTTCTTAAAAATGTAACACTTGGTGATTTTTGAATTTGTTTGTAAATTTTGTAGATGAGTACTTAATTTGCGATGTTTACCTATGCCTCCTGAAAGTGAATCAAAGACCAGTTAGTGTGTTCTGTTAACTCCTGAAGAGGTACATGTTAGTCTTTTGGAAGAAATGTACCCTATGTTTTTTTAAAGGAAAATGGGAGAAAAACCTTAACTGCACAGAGGAGAGGTCACCTTGTTTATAAATGGAATCAATGTCAGTTTCTCAATTATTATTAGCACAGGAAGGTACTTTGTTAAATACTGTGTGTTTTCTGGGAAAGCCACTCAAGACATAGGCCATAGTTTATTCTTGCCACTAAGGTGACAATAAGATATTAGAGTGATAACCAGTGGGACAACCTTTAAAAGAAAAGTCTTGACTTAAGAGTTAGCAAAATAATGTGTATTTGAGAGAAGACACTAAATGTGAACTTAGCTAGCACAAGTATGCAGCAGCCCCCATCACTACTCTTGGGGATTTCTAACTCTTGGGGATTTCATAGTTCCCATAAAATGGGTAATTAATGTTAACTTACAAAAACACTATTTATAAATTTAGAAAAGAGAGGAGACTTAATTTTTTACAAAGGGAGGTAGCCATCCCACAGGCTAAGAAGAGCATCCTCAGGCAAAGACCAGAGACAGGCACTTTGAAGGAGGAGGAGCTGGGATAGGAGCTATATGCTGAATGGGTTAGCAAAACATACATATTAAACATGGTACAGGAGGAGCTATGGATAGTCATGAAGGTGGTCCTGACACGTGCCTATTGAGCAAACATGCATATAACACAGGACTCACATTTATTTTGGAATGGAGACTGAGCCCTAGGTGTCAAAAAGTCTTTTCAGAACACAAAGGCATGCAAGTTTGCAGCTTCTGTGATCCAGCTAGGACCAGTCCGTGGTCAGTGGTCTTCTTATCAGGAGAAAGGTACTGAAATCAGTCTCTTGTCCAATCAAAGCTGTAGTTATGGCTGGTGGAAAGAGGGTCAGTTAGTCAGGATGTGTGAGCTGGATGAGTTGTAATTGTGTTAATATTGCTTATCCAAAGCCAGTACTTGTTTAGCTGCTAGAGAAAAAGAAAAACCTGTGGCAGTTAGAGCAGAGTTTATTCTTTAAGTGTAAAGGTGAATGACAACCCTTTCCTGGCATGACCTTTGGTCTTGTTTATAATCTGGTATCGTATGGCCACAAAGAGTCTGTTCTGTCAGTCTTATAATCTCCATTTTACATTAATGCTGGTCAGTTCTTGTGTCTAAGCCATAAAAGGGAGAGGAGTATAACAAGGTGTGTCTGACCTCCTGTCCAGTCATGGCGGGGAACTCAGTTTTAAGATTGTTCCTGGGACCCCCTTGACCACAAGGAGGTTCATTCAGTTAGGGAGGGGGATGGGCTTCGGATATTATATTTAGTTTACATTTATCATTCCAGATTATATTACTTACTCCTTCTGCAGTCCCTAGGAATTTGGGACATATGATCATTTTCTCCCTGTCTTTTCAGCTAAATGGAACAGGGCCTTATAGAAACCTACACAGGCTCTCTTTAAGTGTGGCCCACTATGGACCACAGTAAATAATTACCCACCTCTTACTCTCACAGGCTCTTGGAGTATAAGCTGATCCTAAAGATCCTGTCTCTTGATTTTTCACATGACAGTCATGTCCTTCGACTTCAGGGGATGGATATGTATCAAAATCTTCTAGTCATTCTCTTGAATTCTGCCCCCTTTTCAAGGTAAAGGAGAAGGAGATGCATCTTTCCCTCCTCTTCTTGGTAGAGTCAAGACTCACAGAATAACATTTATGAAAGAAATCCTATCCACAGTCCTACTCTACCTACCTTCAACAACCTGAGACTTTACACACCCAATGTGAAGGAGGGGTTCAGAAGTTGTAAAACTTGTGTTACTGAAGTTACGTTTGAAACTCTGCAACTGAGTCCCAGAGCCTCACTGTGAAATATCATACACAGTATATCTTAGTGCTTCTACAGAAACTTCCAATTCCACACCCTGATGTAGTCACTATTGAAAATTTGGAACTCACAAGATCACACAGCAACAACAGCAATGTCACTCATAATCTCACTTCCCATACAAATATAACCACTGTCCACACATGGAGGAATATTTGTTGTCTTTTTCCTTTGCGTAGGAATACATTTAAAGATACATATTTTTATAAAATGGGGTTATGCTGTACATACTAATTGCAAACTGTATTTTTTTCCTTTTAACATATTTTTGAACAACTGTCTAATGTGTTACTACATATTTTTTTGTTTTTTTTTTTGTTTTTTTATAGTATAGTTCAAAGTGATTTCTTTTTTTTTTTTTAGAAAAAAGAGAAAAAGAGAAAGAAGGAAGAAAAAAAGAATGAAATAAAGAGAAAAAGAAGAAGAAAAAAGGGAGAGAGAACGGGAATCTTGCTCTATTGCCCAGGATAGTATACAGTCTACAAATGGATATTAAAAGCTTTTTTTTAATACTAATAATTGTGTTATACAATGGAGACAGGAAGGAATAAGGGAGGAAAATAACAAACAAACAGCCAACCAATATTTCATTTAAACATATGAAATGCTATGCAATTGCTAGGGAGTGATTTACTCCCAACCATGTGGTCACTTTTAGAATAAATGTGATGTGTTACTGAAAAAAAAATGTATATTTTGTGGATTTGGAGTAGAGAGTTCTGTAAATGTTTATTATGTTTACTTGTTTGAGGTTTAAGTTCAAGTCCCGGGTATCCTTCTTAACCTTCTGTCTCATTAATTTGTCCAATATTGACAATGTAATGTTAAAGTCTCCCACTATTATTGTGTGGGAGTCCAAGTCTCTTTGTAAGTCACCAAGAAGTTGCCCTATGTATCTGGGTGCTCCTATATTGGGTGCACATAGACTTAGGGTCGTTAGCTCTTCCCGTTACATTGATCCCTCTACCATTATACAATGTCCTTCTTATCTCTTTCGGTTTCTATTACTTTAAAGTCTATTTTATCAGAGATGAGAATTGCAACTACTGCTTTTTTTTTTTTTTTTTGCTCTCCATTTGGTTGGCAAATCTTCCTCCATCCCTTTGTTTTGAGTCTCTGTATATCCTTGCATGTAAGATGGATCTGGATGCAGCTTACTGATGGGTCCTTTGAAGTGGCTGATACTGGTTGTTCCCCCTCTATACATAGTGCCTCCTTCAGAAGCTCTTGTAAAGCAGGCCTGGTGGTAATGAAATCTCTGAGTACTTGCTTGTTTGCAAAAAATTTTATTTTTCCTTCACTTATGAAACTTAGTTTGGCTGGATATGAAATTCTGGGTTGAAAGTTCTTTTCTTTAAGGATGTTGAATATTGGCCCCCACTCTCTTCTGGCTTGTAGGGTTTCTGCTGAGAGATCAGCTGTGAGTCTGATAGGCTTCCCCTTGTGGGTAACCTGACCTTTCTCTCTGGCTGCCCGTAGTATTTTCTCCTTCGTTTCAACCCTGATGAATCTAATGATTATGTGCCTTCGGGTTGCTCTTTTTGAGGAATATCTTTGTGGTGTTCTCTGTATCACCTGGAGTTGGGTTTTGTCTTGCCTTGCTAGGTTAGGAAAGTTTTCCTGGATAATATCCTGAAAAATATTTTCCAGCTTGGATTCATTCTCTTCGTCACATTCAGGTACACCTATCAAACGTAGATTAGGTCTTTTCACATAGTCCCATATTTCTTGGAGACTTTGCTCATTCCTTTTTACCCTTTTTTCTCTAATCTTGTCTTCTCGTTTTATTTCGTTAAGTTGGTCTTCGACCTCTGAAATCCTTTCTTTTGCTTGATCAATTCGACTGTTAAAACTTGTGCATACTTCTCGAAGTTCTCGTATTGTGTTTTTCAGCTCCATTAATTCACTTATATTCCTCTTTAAATTGTCCATTCTCATGAACATTTCGTGAAACCTTTTTTCAAGGTTCTTAGTTTCCTTGCATTGGGCTAGAACATGTTCTTTTAGCTCACAGAAGTTTCTCATTATCCACCTTCTGAAGCCTGATTCTATTGATTCCTCACATTCATTTTCTATCAGGCCTTGTTCAATTGGTGATGAGGCACTGCAATCCTCTGTAGGAGGAGAGGCATTCTGATTTCGGGTGTTTTCAGTCTTTCTGCGCTGGTTTCTTCCCATCTTCGTGGATTTATCCACCTGTCGTCTGTGTAATTGCTGACCTTCAGACTAGGTCTCTGAGTGGACGTCCAGCTTGCTGGTGATAAAGTTTTTTCTATTTCTTAATTTTCCTTCGGTGGATGCCCCTCCCCTACAGAGCTGGACCTTCCCGGGTTCAGCTGCACTTGCTGTGAAACTCTCAATCTTCAGCAGTTCCAACTGCTGTTTTTATTTTTATTTTTTGTGGAGGGGGGTACCAGCCTTCCCCTGCGGCGACCCACTACGCCGGCTGAAACAGTGGTGTTAAGATTCGTGGCGCTTTTCTGCCCGGGAATCTCCCGGTCTGGTTCCCCACTTCAGTCCGCTTTTTAATCAGCTGAATGGGAGACTCTGCTTTCCCGGAGCTCCAACGCCAACCAAAAGGGCACTCAGTCCCGTATACTCCAGACTGAGAACCGCCGCGTTGGGGCGCCTGCAAACAGCCGCGCCCCTCCAAAAGGGTCACGCTGGCGACCCGTGGGGCTCCTCCGCCAAGAATCTCTTGGTCCGTGGGCAATGAAAATTCGTCTGAAAATGTGGCGTCCACTCACTCTCTGTGCTTTCAGTGGGAGCTACAATCCTGAGCTGCTGCTAATCGGCCATCTTGGATCTCTCTCCGTTACTACATATTTTTTAAAGGCTGTTTCAGATAGCATCTTCGGACATATAACTGTTCATTTAATAAATTATTTATTGTTAAGATACTTAGACCCTTTTTCAACAATTTTACCACATAGAAATCACTCTTCTGAACATCTTTGTGGATGCATTTTTGCATTTATTGTAAAATATAAAATCAATCAATAAAAATATATATTTATATAATAGTTTATACAAATATAAAAAATAATATAAAGAATAAATAATAAAATTAGATATGTAATCAATAGTAAAAATAAAAAGTAAAATATAAATCTTACCATTCAGGAGTAACATATTAGGCTGTAATCATTAAAATTCACATAAGCCTGAGTTAAAGGTCTGGAGCAGACTTTGATTTAATATGCTATGAGAGAGGGCAAACCCCAGAAAGTGGATTCCAGAATATTGAACACAAATTTTACCCATTTTCACAACTTTTTTTTCTAAAGCCAGCTCTTATCATCTACCTATGAAAGTCACCAAATACTACTAATTCTATTTCAGAAATATTTCCAGGATTCAGCCCCTCCTCTCTATCTTCACTATTATTACTTTAATTCATGCCTTCACCATTTTTTCACCTAAATTGCTATAATCATTTTGATGCCCTCCCTTACCCTTCATTCACACTGACACCAGAATGGGCCCCTTAAAACGTATGTATTCTTGCATTACTTCCCTGATTTAAGTACTGTGCTGGCTTCAGACTACTAAAAGGCAAGTTACAGCAGCTCAAGCCCTTCCTTGTATAATTTCCTCATTTCCAGTTTTACCTGCCCGGCTCTCCCATTGCCCCCACCCTGCACGGATGCTTTATCCATACTCAATTTCTCCTATTCCCTAGATGCACTGCGCTTTTCTAATGGTTTTCATGCAGATGCTCTTTCTTTTGTCTGGAGTGTCCTAGCCTTGCCCTTTATTCATCTTTCAAACTCTGACCTACTATCTCCTCTCTCTTCTCCCAAAGTGGCTACATACAATCCATTGCCTCCTCTTACGGCAGTCTGCAGTTCAGATTTCTTAGTCTCATACTTGCCTGTCTCACATTGTATTGCTTTTTGTCAGTTTGTGTACCCATCTGTCTGTTTCATTAGATTGAAAAATGCTCAAGGGCAGGAATTTTATCTCTTCCACATGTAGCTGTTAGGTAGAATATTCTCAATAAATTAGTATTATCATTTAGTGATCTTTTTAAAATTAATAAAATACTTCTCTGCTTGCTCAAACATAATATAGAAATGTCTTCCTTTCTCCTCCTCTTCCTCTTCTTCTTTTCTCTTCTTCTTCTTTTTCTTATTCTTCCTCTTCTTCTTCTTTTTTTAGAGAAATAGGGTCTCATTTTGTCACCTGGGCTGGAGTTTAGTGGTGTGATCATAGCTCCCTATAACTTCAAACTGCTGGGCTCCAGTGATCCTCCCTCCTCAGGCTCCTGTGTAGCTGGGACTACAGGCATGCACCACCATGCCCAGCTAATTTTTAAATTTTTTTGTGGAGTGGGGTGGGGTCTCACTATATGGTCCAGACTGGTCTTGAATTCCCAGCTTCGAGCAATCCTCCTGCCTCAGCCTCTCAAACACTGGGATTACAGGTATGAGCCACCATGTCTGACTTCTTCCCATCATTTTATACCTAAAAACATAAATCCAAGGGAGAAGGAAATCATAGCTTCAAGTCTGAAGCAAAAGACTGACTCAGGAGGCTGAAAATGCCATTATCTCTCCTATGTAATAGATGACAGCAGACCCAAGTTGACTCCAATAGTGTACATAACAGAAAACCACAGATCGCCATGTTAAAATTGAACTCTGAAGATTTTAAAATATATTTATTATCCCACTGTGCTGGTTGTGTACAATGATACCATACATGGTATTTCTAAAACACAAGCCCAGAAAGCTTATCTGGGCTGCATGGAATAGGACTCCAACTCAAGTAAACATCATTTTTAAAGCATGCACTAAGCGATAGATTTAAATTAGAATAAAAAGACAGAAAACAGCATGTGAAACACTTCATTACCTTTTACATTTTTATGAAGCCTAGGGTAGAGGCAAGTATTAAAATAACAAGATTGAAAAGTGGCTGGTGAAAAGGTCTTTAGTGCTTCTTGGCTGACATTTTTAAAAGGGCTTATTAATGCAAAAACCCTGCGGCTTTCATCATGCACACACAGAAACTGAATCTCTAAGGCATAGACAGACAGGAAGAGAAGTCTGCCCTATTTGAAATGTTTAATAGAAGAGGGTGAAAGTAGCTTGCAGCTTTTACTCCTTCCATGTTCCCTCATTGACCCCCTTCCATTACCAACTTCCCAAAAGTCAAGCTGAAATAATGTGGTTTCAGTACTTATCCCAAACTCTGCTGGCTGCCATGCCCCTGCCTGGAACTACCCCAGGCTGCTGCGCAGTGAGGCCTGCCCCACTGCTCATGGAATTACAGGATGACAGTCTCTCACTGCTCTGCGGCAGAAGTGGGCAGCCAACTGGACACTCTGGTTTTGGACAATGCATATCCTCTTTCTTTTCAAATCCAGTGAACTGAGAGCCTCCGCAATCTCAGGAAACTTTTCCCAGTACTCAGAAGTTAGATATAAGACTGTTTTCTATCATTATTCCTGTTGGTCCACATTCTAGAACCCTGTTCCCTGCTTTTTATGTCCTGTCTCAATATATTCTTAAAACATGGGATGGTCTTTATTGTACCCTTTGGAAGCCATGCCCCATTCTGCTCTGTGATGACTAGATGGTTAATATTGAGTGTCAAGTTGGTTGGATTGAAGGATGCAAATATTGTTCCTGGGTGTGTCTGTGAGGGTGTTGCCAAAGGAGATTAACATTTGAGCCAGTGGACTGGGAGGAGCAGACCCACCCTCAGTCTGGGTGGGCACCATTTAATCAGCTGCCAGTATGGCTAGAATAAAACAGACAGAAGAAAGTGGAATGAGGAGACTTGTTCAGTTTTCCAGTCTTCATCTTTCTCCCATGCTGGAAGCTTCCTGCCCTCAAACATCAGACTCCAAGTTCTTCACCTTTTGGACTCTTGGACTTACACAAGTGATTTGCCAGGGGCTCCTGGGCCTTCAGCCACAGACTGAAGGCTGGACTGTTGGCTTACCTACTTTTGAGATGTTGGGACTCAGACTATCTTCCTTGCTCCTTGGCTTGCAGATGGCCTATTGTGATACTTCACCTTGTTACTCTGTGAATCAATTCTCCTAATAAACTCCCCTTCATATATATGTATATCCTATTGATGCTGTCCCTTTAGAGAACCCTAATACATGTTCCCATGTCCTTGTATCTCCAGACAACCAGAGATTAGAACAAAGTTGTCAAAACTCCTTTATTCTTGGTAAGTGCTTCTTTTAAACACTTTCTGAAACTTTTGCCCTCTTGTTTATTCTGTACAACTACTACAATGTCCCTCCTCCACTCTCCTCCCAGTGCATTCTAACTCCTTCTCTAAGCATTTGACCCTCTTATAATGCTAACATGTAACAGACCTTTTGGAGGACACCATGGGAAGATTGTGAATCTGTCCTATCACCACCCTCACCAACCCAGTCTAAAACTTTGCATATTGTGTTAGTTAAGAGAGAGAGAGCACGAGGTAGGGGCAATCCCTACAGTTTCAAATTCTCTATTCATAGGAAGAAGAACATTTCAAAAATACTTAAAATTCCTTTTGGTACCTCAAAGGCCCGAGCCAAGAATATGGTAGTTCCTTGAAAGTCTATCACATTCACACAAGTAGAACTCATTATTTTAAGCCTGTACCTTTTAAAGCACTGCTGAGTGTTTGCTGTGTAGTAGATCAAACATCATCACAACTAAAATGATCCTGATATTCCACTGTGTCTCTAATGACATTTTTAGAGCCAAGGATCCATACAGCTTAATGGCGATCTGAAAACCATCATCTCATAAAAATTTCATTACACTCATTCTCACCATTGACAAAAAGAAAAAAAAAGATTTTTCTGTGTGAGAAGTGAAAGTAATGTTTATTAGCATTTAGGTCTCCTGACTACAACCCACTGCTCTTTCTGCCATTCCATGAAAACTCTAACTTAACTTACTAAAGATCACCTCACAGTACTTCCCCACATCCTATGACAGCAGAAATTGGATGCTCAGCACAAGACTTTGTATTTAGCAATCATTAATAAATAAATGACACGTCAAATGGCACAAGTTTTATAAGAAAAGCCTGAGACAGTGATTTTGTTTGTTTGTTTTCCCTTTCCTGACCAAGACCAGGTTCTCTTCTGCCTCAAGATCTTGAAGAAGCATCCTACTAACATCAGGGCAGGGATATCTTTTTGGGTGGTATCGTAACAACAGTGTTCAAGTCTGATACTTTGAAACTCAAGGGCACCTAGAGGGACAGAGCAGCTAGAGAGACTAATAAACTCATAGGGCATGACCACTTCTTGAGACTATTTCGAGATGAGGGGATATAACATAAAATAACATGTTTAGCAAACACTGTGAAACTGGCTTATACAAATTTGTTTTTTTTTAACATGAAGTAGTCATTCAGTAAAAAACATATATAATATATCCTAATACACAGCCATCTCATAAAATATTTTCAAACATCTTTTTTAGAAATTGCTATTAAAAGCCTATGAAACATTCTCTTAAATGTCATCAATGTTCATGGATTTTCCTTAAAGATTGATTTGGTTATTACAAATAGGCAAGTAGAAATAGTTTAAATAAAACAACCTAATGATACATCTTAAAGTATTGGAAAAGCAAGAGCAAACTGAACTCAAAATTAGTAGGAAAAAAATAAAAAAGATAGAGCAGAAAGAAATGAAATGAAATTGAAAAATACAGAAGATCAACAGAATAAAAAATTGTTTTTTGGATAAAATTAGCAAAATCCACAAAACTTTAGCCAGACTAAATAAGAAAAAAGAGAAGATACAAATATATAAAATCAGTGATGAAGAAGGGACATTACAACCAATATTGCAGAAATTCAAAAGATCATTAGAGACTACTATGAGCAACTATATGAAATAAAGTGGGAAACCTAGAAGAAATGGATAAACTTCTAGACAAATACAACATACCAAGATTAAAGCACGAAGAAATCCAAAACCTAAATACACCAATAAGTAATGAATTTGAAGCTATAATAAAAAATTTCCCAGCAAAGGAAAGCTATGGCTTCACTGCTGAATTTGACCAAACCTTTAAGGAAGAATTAATACCAATCCTACTCAAACTATTCCAAAAAATAGAGGAGGAATGATTACTTCCAAATTCATTCTATGAGGCCAGTATTACTGTGATGGCAGTACCAGACAAAGATACATCAAAAAAGAAAAACTATACACCAATATTCCTGATGAACATTAATGCAAAAGTCCGCAACAAAATACTAGCAAATTAAATTCAGCAACACGTTAAAAAGATCATTCTTCATGACCAAGTGGTATTTATCCTTGGGATGCAAGAATGGTTAAACATATGCAAATCAGTCAATGTATTACATCAAATCAACAGAACAAAGGATAAAAACCATATGATCATTTCAATTGATGCTGAAAAAGCATTTGATAAAATTCAATATCCCTTCCTGATAAAATGCTCAGAAAACTGGGTATAGAAGAAACATTACTCAACAGAATAAAAGCCATATATGATAGACCCATAGCTAGTAACATATTAAATGAGGGGAAAACTGAATACATTTTCTCTAAGATCTGGAACACAACAAGGATGCCCACTTATGCCATTGTTTTTCAACAATGCCTGAAGTCCTAGCTAGAGCAATCAGAAAAGAGAAAGAAATAAAAGGCATCCAAATTGGAAAGGAAGAAGTCAAATTATCCATATTTGCAGATGATATCATCTTAAATTTTGAAAAACCCAAAGACTCCACCAAAAAACTGTAAGAACTGACAAATTTATTAAAGTTGCAAAATACCAAATCAACATAAAATATCAGTAGCATTTCTGTATGCCAACAGCTGACAATCTGAAAATGAAATCAAGAAAATAATCTTATTTACAATAGCTACAAAGTAATAATTAATAGTAATAATAAGACACCTAGGAATAAACTTAACCAAAAAAGTGAAATAGCTCTGCAATAAAACTATAAAACATTGATGCAAGAAATTAAAGAGACACACACAAAAAATGAAAAAAATACTCCATGTTCATGGATTGAAAGAATTAATATTGTTCAAGTGTCCATACTGCCTAAAGCAATCTGCAGATTCAATGCAAAATATCAATGACATTCTTCACAAAAACATAAAAAATAATCCTAAAACTTATATGGAATCACAAAGACTCAGAATAGCCAAAGCTATCCGTGAAGTAAGAAGAACAAAACTGAAGGAATTACATTACCTGATTTCAAATTATACTAAAAACCTATAGCAACCAAAACAGCATAATACTGGCATAAAAACAGATGCATTGACCAATGGAACAGAATAGATAACCCAGAAATAAATTCACACATTTACAGTAAATTCATTTTCAATAAAGGTACCAAGAACATATATTTGGGAAAGGGCAGTCCCTTTAGTAAATGATGCTGGTAAAACTGGATATCTATATGGAGAGAAATAAAACTAGACCCCTATCTCTCATCATATACAAAAATCAAGTAAAATGGATGAAAGACTTCAGTCTAAGACTTCAAACTATGAAACTACTAGAACACATTGGAGAATATCTCCAGGATATTTGTCTAAGCAAAGACTTCTTGAATAATACCTCATAAGCACAGGCAAACAAAGCAAAAATAAACAAATGGGATCTCATTAAATTACAAAGCTTCTGCAGAGCAAAGGATACAATCAACGAAGTAATGAGACAATCCACCGAATGGGAGAAAATATTTGCAAACTATCCATCTGACAAAGAATTAATAACCAGAATATATAAAGAGCTCATACAACTTAATAAGAAAACAATCATAATTTGATTAAAAATGGGCAAAAGACCTGAATAGACATTTCTCAAAAGAGGACATACAAATGGCAAGCAGGTATATGAAAAGGTACTCAACATCACTGATCATCAGACAAATGCAAAGTAAAACTATGGAGATATCATCTCACCCCAGTTAAACTGGCTTTTATCCAAAAGACAAGCAAAACTAATGCAGGAGAGCATGTCCAGAAAAGAGAACCTTCATACAATGTTGGTGGGAATGTAAATTAGTACAACGACTGTGGAGTATAGTTTGGAGATTCCTCAAATAACTAAAAATGAAACTACCATATGATCCAACTACCTCACTGCTAGAAATATACCCAAGTGAAAGCAAATCAGCGTACTGAAGAGATATCTGCCTTTCCAAGTTTGTTGCAGCACTATGCACAATAGCCAAGATTTGGAAGCAAATTAAGTGTCCAGCAACAGATGAATGGATAAAGAAAATGTGATACATATCTACAATGGAGCACAATTCAGCCATAAAAAAGAATGGAATCCTGTTATTTGCAACAACACAGATGAAACTGAAGGACATTCTGTCAAGTAAATAAGCTACGCACAGAAAGACAAACTTTTCATGTTCTCACTTATTTGTGGGTGCTAAAAATTAAAACAATTGAATTCATGGAAATAGAGTAAAATGATGGTTACACAAGGCTGGGAAGGGTGGTGTTGTGGAGGGGGAAGTGGGGGATGGTGAATGGTTACAAAAATATAGTTAGATAGAATGAATAAGATACAGTGTTTCATAGCACAATGGGGAAACTACAGTCAATAATAATTTACTATATACTTCAAAACAACTAAAAGAGTATAATTGGATTGTTTAGTAACACAAAATGTGTTTATTATGCATTGTATGCCTACATTGAAATATCTCATGTACCTCATAAATGCGTACAATATGTATCCACAAAAAATTTTCAAAAGCAATTAGAAAATTGTACATGAAAGATTATCACGATTACATAAAAATAGGCATAAATAATATTGGAGGAAAAGAGGCCTAAATGATGAAAATGATGTATTTGGATAGTGAAACAGAAGGTCATTACATGTCCACTTTATGGTGTTTTCTAATTTTTTTCTAATGAACAGATATCATCTATAAAATGAGAAAATCATTCCTTTCTTTTTAAAAAATTATTATATATGTGTGTTTTCTCATAACCAGTAAGATAATTGCTTATATTGGCTTCCGACCATGATCACTTCCCTACACCATACTTCACCTATAACATAAAGTGGTTGGGGAATTATTTTCACTCTAAAGGCTTTGAAAAAGGCCAACATGCAGCAACCAAATATCCTAAGATTAAAAACCTAGAAAAGTCACAGCACAATAAAATGGTATGATTTGCTTCTATTAAAGTAATATTTTGTTAAACTGAATAACTTATACCATAATTAGACTAAATTTTTAACCATATATTCATTTTGGAACAATGTGGTCATGTATATTATTTAAAAGCTTAATCAGAAGGGGAGGAAAAATGGTGGATAGCAGGCAGGACTAACTTGCAGCTCCTACTCAGAGTAGCGTGTGGAGACTCACATCATGAACTTTTGCTCCAAGAACAACCACAGGAACATACCAGGAAAGCTGAGAGAATCCACAGACCTCTTGAAGGGAGCAGATTGCTGCTGTTGGCTCCAGGAGACAGCCAAAAAAATGGTGAGTGCCCAAAGTGTGGAAGTGTGAAGGGGATCATCCACCCCAGAACATACATCCTCACTGGAGAACATGAAAGCCCACATCATGGGAGAAGAATTTGACCTTACCTGGAGCTGAAACAAATTTAGAGAGCCAAGAGAAATACAGAGGTAGAAGAAGTGGTGGTAAGAGCCCTGTAACCACTCTCAGTCCTTGGGGAAGCCCATTTCTGTCTTTGTCTCACAGGGGTCCTTAGGGACGGCTGCCAGTGGAGTTGGGGAAGACCACAGGGAGAAGAAAACCTGAAATCTGTAACAATTTCAACCAAATGCAAAGTTTCTTGAACAGAATTTGGGGGAGAGGGTGAACCAGGGGTGCAGACACAGCCCAGAAGTTGCAGTAGGTGGAGAAGGAACCTGAAAGCCCTGCTTGCTTTCCCAGAAGGGAGGCCTGGAGCCTGGGACAAGTTCTCAAGCCTGTTCACCCACTGCCTGGAAATAAATTCAGTGCTGTTGGAGGGTATGGTGAAAGTGAGACTGGCCTTTTTGACTGCATGGGATCTGGCTGAGGCCTGCAACTGCCAGCTTTCCTCCACTTCCCTGGTTACCTCCATAGGCAGAAGAGGCAGCCATAATCCCCCCTGGGAGCATAACTCCATTGGCCTAAAAACCACACCCCCATCCCCCCACAGCAGCTGCAGAAAGCTCTCCCCAAGCAGAGTCTGAACTCAAACATACCTACCCTCACCTCCACATGATGGTCTTTCTCTACCTGCCCTGGTAGCTGAAGACAAACGACATAATCTCTTGGGAGCTCTGTGGCTCCACCTACTGCCTGTGAAACATAACAGGAGACCCTAGGGCAATCTTGTATCCTTCCTATACTACTGCAGTTGATACTCTCTTGAAAGCATCTCTCCTGGCTAGAGGCCAACCAACACAAAACTAGCACAATAAACAAAAACACAACCAAGGGCCCTCACAGACTCCACTTAACTCCTCTGCTACCTCCACTGGAGCAGGTGCTGGTATCCAGGGCTGAGAGACCTAAGATGGATCATATCACAGGACTCTTTGCAGATACTCCCCAGCACCATCCCAGAGCCCAATAGCTCCACTGAGTGTCTGGATCCAGAAGAGAAATAACAGTCACTTCAGTTCATCTCTCAGGAAGCCATATCCCTGAGCATCCACATATAGGGAGCACCCTGTGGAACAAAGAACCTAAATAGCAGCCTTAAGCCCCAGACCTTACATCTGATATAGCCTACCCAAATAAGAAGGAACTACTCAAGGAGGCACCAGAAAAGGTGAATACCAACTCAAATAAATTTTTTAAATGTTACAGGATATGGATGGAAAAATCTTTAGATAAATAGTTAACATAAATAAAAAACAATCATGTTTTCTGGAATGAAGGATGTACTTAGAGAAATGAAAATACACTGGAAAGTCTCAGCAATAGAACTGAACAAATAGAAGAAAACTTCAGAGATCAAACACAAAGGTTTTGAATTAACCCAATCCAACAAAGACAAAAAAAAAAATTTAAAAAAGAATAGGCTGGCTGCAGTGGCTCACACCTGTAATCTCAGCACTTTGGGAGACCTAGGCGGGTGGATCACCTGAGGTCAGGAGTTTGAGACCAGCCTGGCCAACATGGTAAAACCTCTCTCTACTAAATACAAAACTTAGCCAGGCATGGTGGTGGGTACCTGTAATCCCAGCTATGTGGGAGGCTGAGGTGGGAGAGTCGCTTGAACCCAGGAGGTGGAGGTTGCAGTGAGCTGAGATCACGCCACTGCACTCCAGCTTGGGCAACAAAGTGACACTCTGTCTCAAAAAAAAAAAAAAAAAAAAAAAAAATGAACAAACCCCTCCAAGAAGTTCAGGATTATGTTAAATGACCAATCTAAGAATAATTTATGTTCCCAAGGAAGAAGAGAAATCTAAAAGATTTGAAAATGTATTTGAGGAAATAATTGAGAAAAACTACACTGACTTTGCTAGAAATGTAGACATCCAAATACAAAAAGTTCAAAGAACACCTCAGGAATTAATGGCAAAAATATTATCGCCTAGGCACATAGTCATTAGTTTATCAAAAGTTAAGGTGAAGAAAAGAATCTTAAGAGCTGTGAGGCAAAAGCATCAGGTAACCTATAAAGGAAAGGCTATCAGATTAATAGCAGATTTCTCAGGAAACCTGCAAGCTAGAAGGGATTTGGGGTCCTATCTTTAGCCTCCTTAAACAAAACTATTATCAGCCAGTAATTTTATATCCAGTAAAACTAAGCTTCATAAATGAAGAAAAGATACAGTCTCTTTCAGACAAGCAAATTGCTGAGAGAATTCACCACTACCAAGCCAGCACTACAAGAACTGCTAAAATGAACTCTAAATCTCGACACAAATCCTGAAAATGCACCAAAATAAAATCTCCTTAAAGCATAAATATTACAGGACCTATAAAACAACAATACAATGAAAAAAAAAAGGTATTCAGGCAACAAATAGCACAATAAATAGAATAGTACCTCATGTCGCAATACCGTTTAACGTAAACGGCCTAAATGCTCCACTTAAAAGATACACAATGGCAGAATAGATAAGAATTCACCAACCAAATATTTGTTGTCTACAAGAGACTCAGCTGACACATGAGAATTCACACAAACTTATGGTAAAGGTGTGGGAAAAGATATTCCATGCAAATTGACACCAAAAGCGAGCAGGAGTATCAGACAGAACAAACTTTAAAGCAACAGCAGTTTAAAAAGACAAAAAGGGACACTATATAATGATAAAAGGACTAGTCCAACAAGAACATATCACAATCCTAAATATATACGGACCTAACACTGGCACTCCCAAACTTATAAAATAATCACTACTAGAGCTAAGAAATGAGATAGCAACAGAGTAATAGTCTGGGACTTCAATACTCCACTGACAGCACTAGACAGGTCATCAAGACAGAAAGTCAACAAAGAAACAAGAGACTTAAACTATACCCTAGAACAAATAGACTTAATGGATATTTACAGAACATTCTACCCAACAACTGCAGAATCCTAAAATTCATATGGAATACAGAACCAAAAAAGAGCCTGCATAGCCAAAGCAAGACTAAGCAAAAAGACCAAATGTGAAGGCATCACACTACCCAACTTCAAACTATATTATAAGGCCACAGTCACCAAAACAACATGATACTGGTATAAAAATAGGCACATAGACCAATGAAACAGAATAGAGAACCCAGAAATAAACCCAAATGTTGCAGCCAACTAATCTTCAACAAAGCAAACAAAAACATAAAGTGGAGAAAGGACACCCTGTTCAACAAACGGTGCTGGGATAACTGGCAAGCCACATGTGAAAGAATGAAACTGGATCCCTATAGCTCACCTTATACAAAAATCAACTCAAGATGGATCAAGGACTTAAATCTAAGACCTGAATCCATAAAAATTCTAGAATATAATATCAGAAAAACCCTTCTAGACATTGGCTTAGGCAAAAACTTCATGACCAAGAACCCAAAAGCAAATGGCAACAAAAATGAAGACAAATAGATGGTAGTTAATTAAACTAGTAAGCTTCTGCACAGCAAAAGAAACAGCAGAGTAAACAGACAACCTACAGAGTGAGAGAAAATCTTCTCAATCTATACATCTGACAAATGGCCAATATCCGGAATCCACAAGGAACACAAACAAATCAGCAAGAAAAACAATCCCATCAAAAAGTGGGCTAAGGACATCAATAGACAATTCTTAAAAGAAAATATACAAATGGCCAACAAACATGAAAAAATACTCAACATCACTAATGATCAGGGTAGTGCAAATCAAAACCACAGTGTAATACTGCCTTACTCCTGCAAGAATGGCCATAAAAAATAAAAATTAAAAATTAATACATGTTGGCATAGATGTAGTGAAAAGAGAACACTTTTACACTGCTGGTGGGAATGTAAACTAATACAACCACTATGAAAAACAGTGTGGAGATTCCTTAAATAACTAAAATCAGACCTACCATGTGATCTAGCAATCCCACTTCTGGGTATCCGCCCAGAGGAAAATAAGTTATTATATGAAAAACATACTGGCACGCAGATGCTTACAGTAGCACAATTTGTAATTGCAAAAATATAGAACCAACCCAAATGCCCATCAATCAATGAGTAGATGAAAAAAAGTACACACACACACACACACACACACACACACACACACACCCCCCATGGAGTACTACTATGCCATAAAAAGAAAAGAAATAATGTCATTCACAGCAACCTGGATGGAACTGGAGACCATTTTTCTAGGTAAATTAGAATAACGTAACTCAGGAATAGAAAACCAAATGTTGTATGTTCTCACTCATAAGTGGGAGCTGAGTTTTGAGGATGCAAAGGCATGAGAATGTTACAATCGAATTTAGGGATTCAGGGGAAAGGGTGGAAGGTTGGTAAGACATAAAAGACTACACACTGGGTACAGTATGCACTGCTCAGGTGATGGGTACACCAAAATCTAGAAATCATCACTAAAGAACGTATTCATGTAACCAAACACCACCTGTTCCCCCAAAACCTACTGAAATTAAAAATATGTATTCAGTGCCAAAAAAAAGACAGAACATGGAATTGAAAAGGAAAAGCTTAATCATAAGCACACAGAAACAGAGCTATACTTTACCTAAAGACATGTGGTCTTTAACCAAATAACCAATTAGCATACTGGTTATTAATTCCTTTAGTAGTCATTTATCAAGTGCCAGAAATTAACCAGCACTCCATGTGCAGCTGTATGAGCAACTATATCTGACATACTTATGACACTTTCCATGTTCACAAAATATGCTGATTTATGTTACCGTCATTTGATTTCTACACAATTCTATATTTATATTACAGCTATTATTAGTGTTAATCATAATGAATTAGGAATAGTTTTATTAGGAGTAGTTTTAAGGCTAGATTGTTAGCTCCTTGAGGGTAGGGAACTTGCCTTATTTATCTTAACTATCAAGAGGTTTGCCAAGTTAAATGCCTATTGTACAGATTAAGACACTGAGGCTTTAGGATTTGTTCATGGTCATAAAGTCAGTGAGTGGCTCAGGACAACCAACTTGTATGCCTTTTCTTTTATAATACCTGTACTTTGACACCTCTAGGATGTTTCAGCTGCGTCTGACAAAAAAATTATGTCAATACTTGAGTATCTTAATTCCCAGAAGAGATAAAATTGACAATTAAGACATTAATTCTTTATTTGAAAAACCTATCATTATCATATAAATAATTAAGGATGACTAAATATACTTATAGCTAGGAAATTATAAACAAAAAGTGCTAGCAGAATATAAATAATAATGAACCAAGCAAATTGAATTTATTCTCACTGGGAAAGGTAAGACCTTGAGCTGTGACCTAATAGAAGTTCTTAAAATCCTAAACAAAATCAGTAGGGTTTGAGAGAGCTAAATCATCCATATGGGTGATATACTAACAAAATTGTCTAAAGACCATCATCTGAGAATAAGAAATGAGAACACAAAGGATTTGGGACAGCATATTTTCTCACAAAGAGTAATAAACAGAGGCTCCCTGGATTCAATCAGTATCAGCTCAAATGTTACCTCTTTCTTCGTAATCTACCTAAAGCAGAACCCCCTTCCCAGTGTTGTGCTGGTAAATATTTACAACGGGGTATCTGGAGGAAAAAAATATGCATGTGTGTACATACTTATGTCTATTATAAATTTTACTGATGTAAAAGATGCCTATCACACAATTTACAAATAATAACATATGCATCATTTATTTTAGTAAATTTTGCATAGTCGGTGAATTATCACAGAATGCTTTTCTTAATTTTTGCCATACTTTTGTATCCATAGGCCACTTATGGTTGCAATTGAACAAGTATAGTTTAGACTCATCCATGTCATTGAATGCAGACTTGGAAAGAGACATAGAGTATTTCTATAATACTATTCAGATATAATAGATGTAAATAACTACAACAGCCTATATAACAGCAACATGTAGTAAAATGAGAAAGTGTTGTTTTGAGTAAGCATTACTTTTGTTCCTAATATGATTTATTTGTTTTTAGATATATAAAATTTAATTTTTCAATATTCACTCTGTTTAGCAACTGGGTTGCAAAATTTCTGCGGACTTAGTAATTGATCCTCATGAGCCAGCCTGAGACAGCTGCAGCACACCACCACCCTACCCTACCCCTGTGATTCTCTAATCTCTTACCCTGGTTTTTCTACCAGGCTTTTATCACCACTCAGCATCATGTATTTACATGTTTATTGCTTGTCCCTCATACTAGAATATAAGCTCAATGAGGGCAAGCATTTTGTCTGTCCCGATCATTACTGCCGTGGTGCCCAACACATGGTAGACAGCAGTGTGAGGAACCCAGGCTCGTCTGAGTGGGTATGGAGAGCTGAGGTCAACTAATCCGTGCTGTGCCATCATGTGCTCGGTAAGCAGACACTGACTTGGAGATTTGAGTGAAGGAGTTCATTTGGAAGGGATCATATTGTCAACACCAGTGAAGGCAGGGAAAGGAAGGCATCCTGGTAGAGGAAGAAGCTGAGCCATGACAAGGTCCTAACCAAAAGGTCAACTTATTTCACAGGGCCTCTGGAGCCAGCACAGCCCATCAGAATTTTCCTGAGTTGGGCAAAGGGTGATCCTTTATACCCTTACATTGGTCATTGGCTATGAGCTGCCCATGAAGAGAAGTGACCTTGAATGAGAAAATTCTCTTCAGGTAAGGCAATCCCTGAAGGAGTCTGATAACTGAGGAGTGTCTGTTGGAAGCATTCCAGCAGCTGAGGCAGCATGCACTACACAGGGTTAGATTCAGGGCAGGGTGCCAGTGCCAGTGGGAAATTGGAGAGCAATTACAAAACCAAGAAAGGAGCCAGTCATAGGAATCATAGACAGGGAGCACATCTGTTGGGGATTGGGAGAAAGACTGCAGCTTGGAAGGCATTCAAGTTCCCAGGGCTTGCCCCAGGACTGTTGGTTTCTGGTATTCAGAAGCAACAGTAGAATAAACAGGAGAATGCACTGCCTGCCTCTCTAAATTATCTTGACACATACACTCCATAAACCCTCAAACAGGCCCTAGCTCGTTAGCATCCACCCAGGATTCTTACAAAATACAGGTCATTTGAAAACATTTATCGAATATTTATTAAGTGTCAGTCATGTGCTACGCTTTAGAAATACAAGAGTAAATGAAATAGACATGGTCTATGCCCTAAGTGAGCTTACATCTAGTGTCGTGGCTCTTAACCCTGACTGCACACTAAAATCACCTGAAGAACTACTTTTGAATGCCGGAGCTTCCAATAGAATTGCCATGAAAGACAACCTTAGCATTTGTATTTTCTAGCCGATTTTTATATGTGGTCAGGGTTGAGAACCACTGCTTTAAGCCATTGGATGAAAAGATAGTAAACAGGTGCACACGTCCAGTGTTCTGAAATTCAAACTAACAAAATGTACACGGTGAACACAAACAAAAATCTAAACAATGGTTGACATGATTTCACCTTATCCTCTGTATCCCAGTCTGAATCAACATTCATGACCAGATTAACTCATTGATACCATATCTCTGGAATGAATGCTAAATCTTTTTGCTGATCTGTTGAGATTGCCAGCTGTATCCCCCCGTGTTGTGTTTGACAGCACAACCAGAATTTCTTTGTACACGTCAATAGACTTCAGGGCAACCCAAACGTGATCTAAATTGCTCCTGCTGAAAACTGGCAGCACCTTGGGCTTTTGGCTCCTACTATGGTTGACAATAAGTCAGCCTTTCTCTCTGAATTCCTGACTCTGGTGCCCAGACACAGCATTTAATTAGTGTTTCAATTATCATTTAAATGTTTGCACATCAAGTTCAATGAGATCAAGGAGATGAATTTTGGGACAAGTGGTTGTATCATCAATGATTTCCCCAGAGATAGCTTATTTGAAGGTTAACATTTCAAGCACAGGGCCTTCATAAGTTGTTAATTGCTGTAAATACTTTTTCAGCTGCAGAACTCAGCACTGTGAACAAGTGACTGGCTCCTTTGATCTTAATGAAGAAAGATGTTTTTCACGCATCACAGCAGCTTGCTGGGTCCTAAGCTGCAGTTACCAGGAGCACAGAGGTAATCTCCTTCTGAACAATCTTTTGTATTGACTAAATTGCAATTACCCTGTATACAATTAGCCCTCGAGTCACTAGAACAGCTTTATGGCCTGGAATGTTTCTTTAAAAAATCATGCAAATAATAACATTTGCATGGAATATGTTTTAGAGTGGAGAAGTCAGCCTTTATATCACTATCAAAAATGAAAGAGAAATGGAGGACATCTGTGATGAGATTGGCTGTTAATTTTACCTTACCTTTTTTGTACTTAAAGGATGATAACATTGCCTGTGATCAAAAGAAATGTAGAGGAGAAAAGGGGAAGGGAGGAGAATGAAAAATTAAATGAGATACCTGTGCATAGCACTTCATCAGGACTGAAACAACTTTAAATGCTATGAAGATTGAGCACATATCTACGCCTCTACCCATATTTTTAGGGAGTACAGCTAGATTTTCATTTAATTCCTAGTTTTTCCTAACTACAGGCCTTAAATTTTTTTGGTTTGTTTTCAACTCAGGTTAAGTATGGAGAAGGGAATGTTTAATAACCCACTTCAAAATGAGATGAAAGTACTCCAGAAAGTAGCAGATTCCAGAAGTAAGGCAGATTACCTGGAAATTTCTCAAAACGGAATTTCTTGCATTTTTGGACAGTTTTGGGCTTTCTGAGCATCCATTTATATCTTTGTTTTTATTCTCTTTTAAGCAACAGAGTCTAGCTATGTTGCCCTGGCTGGCCTTGAACTCCCGGCCTCAAGTGATCCCTTCACCACAGCCTCCTGAGTGGGTAGCATTACAGGCATAAGCCACTGTACCTGGCTAGCATCCAATTACTAAAGACGGGGAGAAAGAAACATAATGTGTTTCAATCCCCTAAGTCATTTTCCCAAAATTAAGATTTACCCTTCTGTTTTCTAGATGTGCCGACATCCAATATTTTATAAATCTTTCCAGGATTCTTCTAGGACTTGACTATTCAGTTGTTGTTTCTGGATTTCCCTCCTCATCTCAAAGAAATTTGCCTGCTCTCTAAGGCTGCCTTTCCCAAGGACAGGAACCTCATATCTTTAGTCTTTTGGGTTGTGTCACCTCTTTATACTCCGACCTTCAGAAGACAATGTTGGATACAATCTTGAAGTTGGAAGCAACCTATGAATCAAGGACATTTTCTTCAATTTGGTCACTGAGGCTCAAAGTGGTTGGCTGACTCTCTGAAGCCCCAGTACTCTGGGCAAGCAGTGATCAAGAGCTCCACCTCCAGAGTTCCACCCCTGGCTTAGACACCAGCACCAACAACTATTAAGTTGTGGTATCTTGGGCAAGTTCCTTTACCTCTCTGAGCCCTGCTTCGGATCTGACCAAAGAGGAATAACAACAGTACCCTTCACTTGGAAAGGTGCTAAGGATCAATGAAATAATGCATGAAAAGCACTTTGTCCAATGTCTGACACAATGAGAACTTGATGAACAGTGAGTGGTATAGTTAGGGACAGAATCCAGACTAGAATGAAAGACTGGCTTTCAGCCCAAGGCTTATTCCTTTATGTCATATCTTTTTAAGTTGTTAGAGCTCTACCGTCGAAATCAGTGTACACTGCTGGGGTGATGGCTGCACCAAAATCTCACAAATCACCACCAAAGCACTTACTCATGTAATCAAATACCACCTGTTCCAAAAACACTATGGCAATTAAAAATTGAAAAACAATAAAAATCTAGGCTTTCTTGCTCTAGAAAGAAATATGTTTCTTCCTTATGTATTTGAAGGTGGCTGCCAAACTCCCTTGAAGAAGTGAGTTAAGACCCGATTGTATCTTTAAGGTTTCTCTTCCAAAATCCCAGCAAAGGCAAAGTGAAGTGTGGTGCCACGTTGTTATAATATTCCCTCTCTAATTTCTTACCTATTTTCTTCTTAACTATACAGTTAGCTACAGTTTGTTCCTCTGCTTCCTAGGTGCCAGTTAGGGGGCATATGTTAATTATGCTCCCCAAAAAGGCAGCTGGCACCTAGGGTGCAGAAATGTACTACAACATAAAGTGGGAAGGCCATTCTGCCTCTGAAAAATGACAATGCCATTCCAAAAGTTTATTTTGGGGATCATTCATTTAGAAAATGTGATGACATCTTTATAATAAAGCAAAACAAAACACTAAGCCTACCACTAGCCTTGATTATGTTGTCAGAAAGAACAGGTCCTGAAGTGTGTCAAGCATGAAAATCAGTTAAGATGGGACATTTTCAATTTTCAACCCTGGTTCATACAAATTGAGTTTTCCTCATCTGATCTGCAATGCTGTGAGTAACAGGGACTGTGCTGCCACTTCTGACTGACTGATCAGTGTGATGGCAGGAAGGCAGTTCACAGAACATCAGTGGGCTCAGCTGTCACATTTTCAAGGAAACTCCATGGTTGCCTTACTATGGAAAACGTCGAGGGAGCCTGCTCACACCACTGTCAATGATCATATAAAAAGATAGAAATGTCCTGAGAAAACCTCATTCCCAACTCTCTCAATTGGGAAGGAAAAAGAAATAACACAAAACTCAAACTGAACCTTTGAGACCCTTGTATCTTGGAATCTACCTGATTCCCCACTGAATGAGCTTTAAAATTATACCTTTAGAGGTTGGATCAGAACTAAAAGAAACTTTAGAAGCCACATAATAATCTGCGTTCTTTTTTTTACCATGGACTTCTCTCACTTTCACTCTGTCTTTTAATTGTTTATCACATTTTGCTGAACTTGCTCCTCCACATTTCTGAGATCTATGAAAATCTGTTCCTCTCACATCCACCACTGCTGTCATAGGCAAAATTCTTCAACATTCACACATCGAGTATTGTAATAGTCTCTTAGTCGGTCTTCTTCACAACCAATTACTTTATGACCCAAACCACCTTGCAATGTTATATGGGATTAATCTTGCCTGAGTGGTCATTTTCATTATATCACCTGCCTGTTTTGCAAATTCACAGTGATTCCTCCTTCATGTCAGTATTCATGTCCTTTCATCTTTGGATGCACATAGTCACACTTCCATGGCGCATGCACCTTGCCATGTCTTGCATTTGCCTCCTTCATTCTTGCAGGCATTTATAAAATTTCTGACACAAATTACCTTTCCTCTTCTTTTTACTCAAACATGACACGTTCATTACTTTTGGAGGCTGCTTCAGTGGGAAAGTAACTTCAGCCACTTCAGTATTCATCGCTATTTTTTCCCTCAGCTAATTCTCTGGAATTTGTATTCTCTAAAGGTTTCTCACACTTTTTTTTCTCATCCTAACTCTTGGTAACTCCTGCTTCCACTCTAGAATGCATAAGATCTCTAGACATTTTCCTCTCCCCATTGCTTTGCTCCTAAGCACAACCAACCTCCTAAAGTAGCATGAAACATAAACCTGGGTGGAATACTGGGAAAGGCACAAGACGCACAGTCCAAAGAGCTTTCAGTTTTTAGCAATATTTTTAGGTATCTACAACATCAAAGCTCAAGGTAATATGTAAAAACCATTTTTTAAAAAAATGCATGGCTAAGTTAGCTGGAAAGTAAGAGATACCCTTAGAGGTTAGAATAAAAGAAAACCCTCAAATCCAGAAATGGGCTATTCGAATTTGTCATCTAGAAGTAACAAATTAGCATTTGTTCTCTGCCAATCTAATGGCCTAGAACTTGGCTTTAGCAGACCAAGAGGAGACCACCTGAATCACAGGTATCCTGGGAGTTCTGATCAGGAACGTCTGCCTCAGGCCAGGCCCCTGGAAATATCTATGGGTAAAGTAGGAAAATCCTGTCTCACAGATGGAGGTAGTAGGGATATTTATCTGTCTTGGCTCTGGCATAAGAAAAAAAAGAATAATTGTCCCGAAATCTTAAACACAATTTTATTCTGACACATATTTGGGGGCTAGAATTCTCACTGATTGTAATACCTCCAAAATACCACAAACTAAAAATTTAGTTTAAAACAGGAGTTGGCAAACTATGGCCAACAGGCCAAATCCAGTTTGCCATCTGCTTTTGTACAATCCATGAGCTAAAATGGCTTTCACATGTTTAAATGGTTGAAGGAAAATAAAAAAGAAAAAAATATTTTGTGACATACGAAAATGATCTGAAATTCAAATTTCAGTGTCAAAAAAAGTTTCACTGGAACATAGCCATGCTCATTTGTTTACATACTGTCTATGGATCTTTTGCACTATAAAGGCAGGCTGAGCAGTTTCATCAGGGACTGTATGGCTCACAGAACCTAAAATATTCACTATCTGGTCCTTTACAGAGAAAGTTTTCTGACCCATGGTAATGTGGTTCTGATTAGCAGAATTAAACACTAACGCTCTCTGGTAAGCCAACTTTAAACACAAATTGCACAGAACTTCACAGATAAAGTTTTAAGAAATCTCATCTAACAAAAAAATTAAAATTTGAAAACTTTTGAAAATGTAAAAGCAATGCACTAAACACTCAAAAAATAAGAGAGCATGGGTAACAGAAATAACTAAGTTGAGAATCACATCTAAAAGAATGCTGAAGCTCAAATGATCAGACACAATATAAAATAAGTATGTCTTATCACATTTACCTAATTGTTTTTGGGGGGCTCTATCTAGGCATACATAGTATGCATTTATTTGTTCACTCATCTGTTTATTTTTATCTGCTGAGTTTTCTTCATACAGGGTAAATGCTGGTGGTTTTTCCCCAACAGGCATCATAAATGCTACTCCTTTTATAGAGCATAATTTTAAGGCTTAAACTGTGTTTAAAATAGTCTCTGGGAGCACTTTAGGTCCTAGGTATAGTGTCAACACACACATTTCATCTGCTCAGAATTCAACTACCCATAATAGAATTGGACAATTCCAGTCTACTGGAGTACTTAGCTCTAAGAAACATTAGAATCAGCAGTGATCCCTAGCCAGAACAAGTTCAAACTTGTACTCGATAAGTACTCATTAAATTTAGAATATGATGTAAGTAGAAATTTTATATCTACTTGGCCTTCAAATGGGTCTGTCACCTTCAGACGCCAAGCCATGCTAGCCAGTATTGCAGTTCATACTCTTCGCTAGAACTCCATGTGTCATTCAGGACTCAACTCAAATGTCATCTCTTAAGAGAGGCTTTCCTGAGAACTCTTTAAAGAATATACATAGTGCCCTTCACAGTACCTTATTTAATTGTCTTCAAGGACTTTACATTACACTTCATTTGTTTTCAGCACTGAAAACCCAGAAGAATGAGTTTTATAGATTTTCAGGTTCAATTGATAATTAAAAGCAAATTCAACCCTTTCAATATGTACTCTCCAGTTGGATGCTCAGAAAAACAACAAATATGTGGCCATTCCCAGGACCATGAAACTGCTCCAACTAAATTTACAAATAGAGATGAACAAGCAACACAGCCTTTCCCACGGTCATGTGGTGAGCTCCTTCTCTCAATGAGATCAACATTCACCAGCATGCACCCCCAGAGAGTCTATCTTTATTGGAGTTAAACTGTCCTGACTCTTAGCGCTTATTTATCTGGCTGGCAGAATATAGGATATATTTGTTATCTGACTATTACACAGGTGACTTTATTCCAGTTATTATTGCCACGTAACAATCTATTCAAAAATGAATGATTTAAAACACAACCATTTTGGCTGGGCGCGGTGGCTCATGCCTGTAATCCCAGCACTTTGGGAGGCTGAGGTGGGCAGATCACGAGGTCAGGAGATAGATACCCTCCTGGCTAACACAGTGAAACCCTATCTCTACTAAAAATACAAAAAATTAGCCGGGTGTGGTGGTGCCCGGCAACAAGGGAGGCTGAGTCAGGAGAATTGCTTGAACCCAGGAGGCAGAGGTTGCAGTGAGCAGAGGTTGCACCACTGCATTTCAGCCTGGTTCGACAGAGCAAGATTCCATCTCAAAAAAAAAAAAAAAAAGAAGAAGAAAAGCATTTTATCATATGCATGGATTAATAAGTACAATAGCAGCTGGCACAGCAGGGATAACTTGTCTCTGTTTCCTGATGTCTGGCATATCATCTAAGAAGACTTAAAGACTGGGGGTGATGATGGTTAGTAGTAGAGACTTCTGGAGGCTCCTTCACACGTCTGGCCTGTTAACTGGAGCATTAGTCTGGGTTTGCCCATGGAATTTTCCTTACATTATAAAGGCCTCATTTCTCACATGGTGGTACAAGACTCCAAATTAAAGTGTTTCAGTGAACAAGGCAGAGATGCCTCACTTTTTAACCCCATCCTCATTAGTCACACAGCATCATCACCACCACATTCTAATGGTCAAAGGATCAAAAGTCCTTCTACACTCATAGAGGGGAGGGGACGTAGACCTTACCTCACCTCTCAATGGAAGTAGTATCAAAGAGTTTGTAGCCAAATTTTAAAACTTCTACTCTCTGTTTTCCTCTAAAATTCACTCCTCTTTCAACATAGTGTAGTGTCTCTGCATTCAGATTAAAAAATGAAACCAAACCTCTATAATTTACTACCTGTGTAAGTTTGAGTATCTCATTTTGTATTACTTCATCTACAAAATAAAGGGGCTAAACTTGGTGATTTCTAGGTTCCTTCATTCCAGCTTTTATATCCTATGATTTTACTATTATAGCATATTGAATAGTGTTACCCCAAAATTTATTTCAACCTAGAACCTAAGAATGTGATCTTATTTGGAAACAGGGTCTTTGTACATGTAGTTAGTTAAGGAGTCCAAAATTAAATCACCCTACATCCAGAATGGGCCCTAAATACAGTCACCAAAGTGAAAAACTCACCCCTCACCTGCTTCACAGCAATGAGTTACTTTATGAGCACAGCAACTAGAATTAAAATAAAAGAAGAGAGACACTGGGGAATATATGCTCATAATCTGAAGCTTAGTGCACCTACGTAACTTTAAATGCTTTGTTGCGGTGGTAGTGGTGGTGTTTGTTGTCATTTACCTTGAGTATGAGCAAAAAGTGAGGCTGATGAAGTCCTGGTGTGTGGAAGAACCACAGATGTGCTCTAATGCAGGCTCTAAAGGATGGATGAAGGGAGGTTGTTTACAAATGTCTACCCCTTGAGAAGAGAAAGTCGGCATGACAACTGCTACGTCAAAGTGCAACTATTTGTATTCTCAAAAGGTAGACTAAGCAGGAAGATGAAACCAAATAAATTTAAGCACTTTTTGAGAAATGCCTTAGAAGCTGGAGAAATAAAAAATAAAAGAAATAAGTGTATTCAGCTCATAGGTAATCTACAAATAAGTCCTAAAACTGCAAATGATTCAATAGTTCACATTTTGACTTCTTCAGACTTTGCAAGCTACCAAAGGCTGTCTGCTTCCTCTTGAATAATGCTTTTGTTTCTTTTTCTTAACTCAGGCAGCTTTCTCGTGGTCGCCATGAGCTGCTGAGTCCAGAAATGCGAAGCATTCTCACAGGAGAGCTCTCCCTCCCATCTTTCGTCTTTCACATCTCATTTAAATTTCTGATTTCCTAAAGCTTAAAAAAAGAGAGATGCCTCAAGACAAGCTGAATTGGGAAAGTCAAAGCGAATAGCAATAAGGGGTACAATTACAGCCCATACATTCTCCTTATCTGGGTGACAGACACACTCATATAATGTGAGTTCCTACCTTCGTTTTACTTTGAAAGTGATTAGAAACCCTTAATACATTTGAAAAAGAAAAAAAAAAAAGCAACTTCTCTACTGTAGTCTACATAGATTGCATGCTAAGCTAGCCCGAAATAAAAAATTACATTTCAAAGGAAGATTAGAAAGTGCCTTTTCTAAAGCTATCAAAGCTGATACAAGATGCAAAAGGCACAACTAATCAGATATTTAGGATATAGAGCCTTGCACCATTAAAAGAGTACTTTTTTTGTGCAAATCGTTTTTAGGTAGATTGCGAGGAAAAGGAATGTATGTAATAAGGACATTAATTTTCACTTTACAAGGCAGAAGATCACAAGGGGAACAGCAAATGAGCTGAGCTGATTATCTTGAGGTTTCAATTGAAGAAGAGCAAAATGAGCTAGCTAGCACAGCAGACGGGTCAATGTCTACTGATGCAATGCTCAGAGCCCTTTAGAAGCTGCAGAAATTAAACCCTTTTGTTCTTGTATTGTGGCCTGGTTGACTTTGCACCAGGTCGAAGCAATGATCTGTAGAATTGCAAACCCTCCCCTATTACCAGAACTTGTCACTTCAGAAAGCGATGTCTGGGCTGCAAGCCAGATTTTGGTTTCACCTGAGTTTCCAAGATACTCCATATTGATTAAAGGAAATATATGATGGTCTATAAACGAGGGAGGAAGCAGACTGTGAGAGGGAGAGAGAGGAAGGAAGCAAAGGCTGGAGAAAAAGAGTAGGGGAAAGGAAAAGATAGGGAGAAAAATAGAATGAAAACTGGGAGGAAGATTTAGCAAGAAGCTGAAATCACCTTAAAGACTAGCATCTCTGTATTTGTTTGGGGAAAAGCAGTAAGAGGAGATAGTAAGAAGGAAAAGCAGGTTTTCTATGAAAGTTTCACTTCCCGACGTGTTTTTCACCAAAACATTTACTCAGCTCCCCCATTATAAATAAATCTCCTCAAGAAAACATGGAATACTGGTTCTGGTGCAGACCCTGGAGAATATCCAGGGGATCAGAGGAAAAAGTTTGCAAGGGAGTCCAGTCTCCTGCCTGAGATAGGCTCTTCAGAAATCTGTGAATGAAAGAAAATGGTTCCTGCATGGAGCAGAGCTGGGCGTATGGCAGTGTCCAACAAATATTTGTTGACTACACTGAGTTTAGCCAAAACATATGCTCTGCACAGTAAGAATACCTAATTTAATTTTAAAATTATTAAATAAGACATAATCTTGAAACTAACTTTTATTCAAAAGTTTGGGTTTTTTTTTTAATCCCCAGAAATTCATCTTAAAGCTGAATCCCATCATTTATTTTTCTCTTGTATCCACATAGAACCACCTCATCATGGATCTTTTAAGGTTTCATGACTTTAGGTGGTTCTCCGAGGTTACAAATTAAAGAACGAAGTTGTGATTCAAAAAATATATATAAAATACAAAAAATCAGCAAGAAGAAAAATAGCAAGAAAAGAACATTGCTCTTTTTGTATGCTCTGCTATGCTTGTTCTTGCGTATAATAATCACCATTATTTTTGAGATTTGTATTCAAAGAATAATTGTCATCTTAAATCAGGCATCACTTATTATTTAGGTTGCAAAGTGCATGGAAAACATTGTAGCGTGGGAAGGTGCAATTTAACCTTGGTGGAGGAAGGGGATATAAAATTACAATGTGGTTGGATGTGATCACAACTTCACTGTCATTCTGTGGAACTAATTTCTTCTGAGAAGTATTTATAAACTATAAAAGTCTCTGAAAAATAGACAAAAAATATAGCTCATCATTTCAAGAAGCTCAGATCTTCTTATAGGTTGCTGCCATCTTTTTCCTTTGAGGAATATTAATCCATCTTCCTTTTAATTTATTAATATCTTCCTTGTTTTTGTCCCAGGATTATAGTAAGTCCACAATGGATGACAGTAAAAGTCAGGTGATCTGGATAGTTGGTAGTAACACAGAATTTTCTCACAGACACAGGAATGGGGAAGAAAGGATAATACAACCGCCTTTCTCACTGGCAGGTGCACAACTCAGACAGTGGCACACCAAACTCCATCACATCCAGACTTTTTACCCAAGAAGAGAGCAACACTGCACTCTCACAACCTCTCAACACTTGAGTGGATAATATCTCCCCTCTGTATTCTCCTTTGAATCTCCAAGGTGACCAGGTACATGCCTCACACCCCTTTAACACCTTTGTTTCATTTCCAAAGCACATTCACATATGTTAGCACATTTGGTCTTCAAACCATTTTGGTCTCTCTAGGTGAAGAAAGTCACAGAGATAATAAGTGGCTTTCTCAAGATTTTAAGTCTAGTAAGGAGGTGGTCTGCACCAGGAATCCAGGTTTCTTCACATTATATCCTTGGTTGAACTAGATCCACCAAGCTTCTCTGAATACAGCATTTTGAGCTGAACAACAGGTAATAATAATAAACGTTCATCTAGAAAAAACAGGTAAGAAATGTAGTTGTGAGTCTGTCTCCTGGCCATGGGTAATAAACCCAAACAAAGAACTATGAGATTGTGGATTGTTACCAGCAGAATAATTGTCTGTTTATTCAGAAAGTCTTGGTGCTCGTGTTTTTAAATTGATTGAGGGAATAACAGAAGTTATGACCAATCACCTAGTCTCGCAAACGAAGTTAATTACTGCATATTTTAGTGGCTGAAATTTCCTTAAAGCTGTGGGAAACATGCTAGTGTTTTCCAAGTTGTGCCCTCCGTAATTAAAATACGATTATGCAGTTATGCCTGATAAATGGAAAGAAGGCAGTTGCAACTTTTTATGTTCCATTCCTATGGTATATTAAAATTAGATAATTAATAGCTCTCTGCAAGAGTCTACCCCTAGCTGGAACTTTTTCCAGCTCATCTAAGCAAACTTCTTCACCATTACTTTTCTTTCTCCCCATCCATTCAAAATAACTGCTTCAGCTTATTCTGCTTCTGTTGCAAACCAAAATCTGCCATTTCATCACTTCAGTCAACACACCTATCACAATATTAATTGTGAATATATCATGTCCCAAGATGTATGTCAGACAACAAGGGTACAATAGTGATCCAGGCATCGGCTGGGCATGGTGGCCCACCCCTCTAATCCCAGCAGTTTAAGAAGCTGAGGCAGGAGATCACCTGAGGTCAGAGGTTCAAGACCAGCCTGGCCAACATGGTGAAACCCCATCTCTACTAAAAATACAAAGATTAACCAGCCATGGTGGCAGGCATCTGTAATCCCAGCTACTCGGGAGGCTGAGGCAGGAGAATTGTTTGAACCTAGGAGGCAGAGATTGCAGTTAGCTGAGATCATGCCACTACACTCCAGCCTGGACAACAGAATGAGACTCTGTTTCAAAAAAAAAAAAAAAAAAAAATAGTGATCAAGGCATCAATAGTAATCATTTCCTTATAAGTATGAAGGACAAAGTACGTATTCTATAAAGTCACTACTATTAGTGAAAGTTGTATAGTTTTTTGGAGGCTGATTTTTGTTTTGTTTTGTTTTTAATCCATCTGAGAATGGTTATCCTCCAGGGTCAATGTAAGAGGATATGGTGACTCTGTCTCGGTTTCCCACCCTTCATCTCCAAGGTAGGGAGGGTCAGTGCTTAAAATATAAAACCTTAGAAGACTAAACCTGTGACAGTCCTAATCACAAATGCATAATAGAGTATGCGGAACAAAAATCTCAAACTATCATGAAGTAGGTATTTACATCAGTTGGCAACTTTAACCTTCCTCGCAATGTACCACAGATTGCATTTTAAAGTTAGTTTTCACTCTTGTCAAAAGATTTGTTTTTAATCAATGATTAATAAACATGCTAGTCTGTTAGGGAAGGTGGGGTTAGGTCAGACTCACAAAAGTACCCATGTTTCAAATATCAAGGTCTCTCTGAAATGTTTTATAATATTAACTGATTTGATAGCCTATTTGGTCCAGAAACTGCCTTCTTCATTCTTCTAATTCTTAAATTTATATTGTATCTGCTCCTAAAATAAATGTTGTGTGATTTAAATTCATATATCTAAAGTTAAGGTAAAAAATAATTAGAGAAGAAAGAGTAATCCACATCAAGATATCCACATTCAGAAAGAGACCATTACTACAATTAAATACTTATTTTAGCTTACAGCTTCCTAGTGACCAAGGCAAAAGTTAAACACAGCATTATATAATGATGTTTAAAAGATACCCAAAATTTTGCCTGGGGTGACATTTTCTCTGTAGCAAATTCCTGGACAACAGTTTTCCATTTTCCACTATATAGGAAACAGTGAGCAGCAGAGTAGGCACCGTGAAAAATAACAGCTTTTGTAGATGCCACTGAAATTTTTTCAAATAGTGCTTCTTTATATCAAAATCTAATACAAATCTACAACATGAAGTTAAAGTTTGACATGAAGTTAGCTTTCTGGGAAGTTAAGATAGCATTCTTTATCCATAGCATACTGATCATCTTATTTTATACAAGAATAACATTTAAAGAAGTTGGATAAATGAATAAATACCTCTTAGCCTGTCTTTTTTAAACCATCATTTGTCAGCTATACTTTCAAAAGATAATTTATAGGGACCTCTTTAAGACTGAGTTATTTTAAACATGTCTAAGATGCTGATTTTCTATGCTGTGGATTGATGATAGTCCTGAGTTTTGATGTGGACATGAAATAGATTTTTATTGAGCAAAATGTAGGTGAGATTCTCGAATGTTTATTATAGGATGCTAACCTTGACATTCCCTGCTCATCTGGTATCACAATCAGAATGAAATGTCCTGTTCAAGAGAGTGATGCAGCTTACCCACTACACTGGATACGATCAAGAAAAAAAAAACACACAATTTTAGCTTTAGTTGTCTATGTGTTATGCATTAAGTCTTTGTCAGTAATTCATTTGTTTTTGATACACCAATCAGCTCCAACATATAGTCAGAGAATCAGAATATTAAAATTGGGAGATACTCTTTTAATACTGAAATGATTAAACATCTCCAGTGACTGACAACTTACTACTAAATGAGATAGCCTCTCAAACTTTTAAAGCACTTGAAGTGGAAGAATGTTCCACTTAATGTTCTCTAACAGTTATAGAACAATTACTTCTGCCTAACTTCTAGCTAAAAGCCCTCTTTTTGGTCTCTGTCACATATAGAATATGCATAATAAACAGAAAACATTCATTTAAAACCGCTACTACACTGACATTTTAATTATGCCAGGGGCCAAAAATTTGGTTTTGCTCATAGTGATGTATAGCACAACTATGTCATCTCAACACAGGAAACTCATAAAACTAGAGTGAGCCCTTCATATGCAGGGGTTCTGCGTGTCTAGATTCAAACAAACACAAATTGAGACTATTTTAAAATTTTAAAATAATACGAATTTTAATATGCAGTTTAACAAATATTTATATAGCATTTACATTGTAGTTGATATTTAAAGTAATCTAGAAATGACTTAAAATATAGAGGAGGAAGTACATAGGTTAGATGCAAATACTATGCCATTTTATGTAAAGGACTTGAGCAGATGATGGTATCCATGAGGGTCCTGGAACCAATCCCCGTGGACACCAAAAGATGATTATATTGCTTCTTGTGATGTCAACAGTATGATTACAGTATTTTTCTCTATTGACTTAGCCCATCTTCACTTCCCCCTAAGGTGGAAAGTGAGTCCATGTATATTATGGGCTGCCCCCACACCCACCATTTCTAAATGATTAGGGAATATGTTAGCAATTTGGTGGGGGGCACTTGAAAGCTGATGAAAAAAATAAATGAATATTTAAAGAAAGGAAAATAGAGAGTATATGCAAAAGAGAACTAAGCTGGTAGATCACCAGGCCCTAAAGAATGGAGAAAGCATCTTTGATTTCTGGTGACTTACTGTTTCAACAGTATCTAGTAACCATGGTCCCAATCCTTGGATCCCACGTCCTCTGTGTCCTACAACATCCTCCCACCTTTATATGGTCTTCTGATTTAATTGAATCTCTGTTTCTAAAAAATTGGATAGCCCTGCCTGAAGAGGAATGAAATACATACTTCCTAAGTTTACAGATAGAGAATCTAAGGTAAAGAATTTTATTTACAGTAACTTAAAAACAATGTTAGCTGTAAACCACATT
Organism: Ateles fusciceps; assembly: GCA_036589455.1. Taxonomy (NCBI): domain Eukaryota; kingdom Metazoa; phylum Chordata; class Mammalia; order Primates; family Atelidae; genus Ateles; species Ateles fusciceps. The sequence goes on from JAZHEH010002206.1 coordinate 11,529,294, forward strand.
AGCAATTAAAATCCTCCCAGCTAAGTTCGATTTTATATGTGCTAAATTCAATGACACACATTGTTTTATATACCTCTACATGCAAAAATAATGGCAGATATCTGATTAAAAGAAATTAACCATGACTCCAGTCAGCTTTTATGGCTCACAGTGCAGGTATACGCATGCAAAGAATTAAGCGCACCTACTGCCATAGATCATCTGGAATTTGGCTCTGTTTCATGGTACAATGCTGGTCCAACATGCTAACTTCTCCCAGTTTTACACTCCTGAAAACCAGGGTCTCAGACTGACGTGAGAAGGCCCCGCTTTAGAGCAGATTACGAATTTATTTTTGAAATATATATGGGGACTCTTCTTCACACACAACTTGTATCTTTGAATGTGCTATATATATATATATATAATCTATCCTAGAAGATAGATTACATCTGGTCAAGAGACAGTGAGAGCAAATGAGGGACAGAGTAGGTCATGATGGCTATAAGGGAAGATATGGATAACATTTGAGAATGACTAGTCTGAAACATGATTCAGTATTTTCCAAAAGGGAAAATACAATTTTACACCATGCTGCTACATTCATTTTCAAGCTTCTTCTCCATTCTATTACAGACTTTCATGAGTCATTCTTAACACATGTTGTATTGTTCTGGACACCAGTTATTTTGAAAATAGTATGGCATAAAATGTTCTCTCATCACTTCATATTCCTGGAGCTATTGGTAATTTAATTTGGTTTGTAGTATTTCTTTTTGGCGGGCTTGTAAGCTAAAGCCTCAAGGTAATCATGCATGAAATAAAAACAGTAGAAAGCAAAAATTTACTCCACAAAATTGCCATTTTCTTTATGCTAAAGGGAGTTTTCTATTGAGAATTAGAGTGGGAAGTAAAAGGAGAAAGGACAGACAAGGACCTCATGGTTAAAGTAATTTTTAGTAGGCATGGGGGTGAAGAAGACATAAATTATATTCAGTAAAACCAAAGCAAAAAGGCAGAGTGAAATGAATCACAGAAATAATGTCTATTCAGAATCTGGAAATTAAAACAACTGTTCTGAATAGACAAGATATGAATCCCAATTGAACAATGAGCTGAAATTCAGGAAGCTTTCAAAAATAAATAAAAGGTAATTACAGTGAAGAATAAAGATGAGTGTACCTTCTCATTTACATAAGTGGACTGTAGTTCTGCGGCCACTTGCTTATTAAAATGGATTGTTAACCAGACTGCAAGGAGCAAAATGAAATAGATCATAAAGTTGTTCATTTTAATGTCACATTTTTCTCAATGAAAATTTATTTTTAAATTAAGGTATAATATGCAAGATGAAATCTTAACAACATTTGAATGATCATATTGTTGGGAAAGATTTTGAATTGGCCAACAAATTATTGTTTGGTTCAATGTAAGTTTTTCTCTCAGTGACCCATCATTATAATTCAAGGGCTTGTTAGGAGGCCCCTGTATATCCCTCCCTCATAGACAATCCCTGACTCTGTGTTAAGAGATCTCACCTTTGCCAGGTAACTATAGCTCTGCCTTCATTGCTGCAGAGTAACTGAAATAGCCATGAGGTTATTTATCTAAGCATATGTGAGATAAGCTCTGTTCTCAGTGAGTTTTCATATCTGTGAATCAGTTATGCATTGGTGCTTAAGAAACTATTCTGAAACTTAGTGAATTAAAACAACTTGTTGGCTTATAATTCTTCAATTTGGGTTGGACTGATCAGTTCTTCAGCTGACCTTACCTAAGATCACTTATGGCAGCGTGACTAGGTGGTTGGTCAAAGATGGCTTACATAACTAGATCTTCCAACTGGGGCACAAATTGGTTGTCTTCCACGTGGCTTTTCCGCATTTCTTACATTGGGGCAGCTGCCTTTGAAAAGGGCAAACTTCTATACATAAGTGTTTATTAAATCTCTGCTTACATCATATTTGCTGATTTTATTGGGCCATTCTTGCACTGCTATAAAGAAATATCTGAGACTGGGTAATTTATAAGAAAAGAAGTTTAATTGACTCAAGGTTCTACAGGCAGTATATGAAGTATAACAGTTGCATCTGTTCCTGGGGAGGCCTCAGAAAGCTTACAATCATGATATAAGGCAAAGCGAGGGCAGGTGTCTCACATGGTGGGAGTGAGAGCAAGAGAGTGGGGGAAGTGCCACACACCTTTAAACAACTGGATCTCATGAGAATTCACTCACTATCATGAGGACAGTACCAACGGGATGGTACTAAACCACTCATGAGAAATCTGCCTCCATGATCAAATCACCTTCTACAGACTCCACCTCCAACATCGGGAATTATATCTCAGCATGAGATCTGAGAAGGGACAACATCCAAACTATATTCAAACTGATGTTCCATTAGCCAAAGTCACACAAGTCTCATAGCCACACCCAGAGTCAATGTGAAGAGAGAAACCACACAAGTATATGGTATACCAGAAGTTGTGATTCATTCAGGTTATTAATGTCCTAATCTACTGAAGCTTTCACTTAAGGTTGACCATAATATACAAATGTCTCAGCCTGGCATTCATAATTATATTCTGCTCTAAAGTCCCCTTTCCTTTTGATGTCCCACTGAGTCCCACAGAAATGTTACAGTAGCAAAAACAGCCACATGATTCAACTTGAAGGTATATTTGCACATCATGACCAAAATTATTATTATTATTATTTTTTGGTTCTTGTTCCTGATTTGCACTCTTATGACTAGCTCCTTCAGCTTACCCACATCCTTCAGGGACTGAGTCCTAAGTTAACTATTCCATGAATGCTTCTATTATTGTCCAATAAATGTGCATTTTCCCATTCTCTGAACCTAGTATGAAGCTGGCGCAGTGTAGTAGAAAGAAGCCAGACTTTGGAATGAGATAGAGTTAGTTTCAAACCTGAACCTTTCTAATTATTAGCTATATAATGACGGCCACACTACTTCAACTTCCTTAGCCACAAAATAGGTGAAATAATACCTATCTTTTAGGGTTGCTGGGGGAAATTAGGAGAGATAACATGGTAAAGCATCATGTTATTTTGTAATTTTTGATGGTGTGTGGATCTACCTGGTACTATGAGACAGAGCCCTTACGTTTATGACCTTGAGGTTTTGTCTGTTTTTATCCTCTTGTTTTGTGAATTATTGTCTATCATAAAATATGAATCTTTCAAGATGATAGAAATAAGTGTTTTACCCCATTTTATTGCTATGGGGTGCCTCTATACCACTCTACTATCTAGTGCTTGATCAGTGTTAGTTGAGGTAGAGAAAAGGAAAAAAAATAAAGAGGCAAGAAGTATAGTGCTTCTATTTATGAAGGGGAAATTAGTAATTACTGCTTGGTAGTTAAGAGGTTATTGCAACAACTAAGCTGATAAGACATATTAAGTGTCATTATAGGAAAACATTTTTTTAAACTATAGTATGTTTCCATTTGATTAATATTAATATTATGGATTTATATGCTCAGAAATTGGTTAGCCAAGCTTCTCTCTTCATGGAGAATTGCATCCAGTTCATTATGACAAAAGAGAACCTGACTTAGCACTAGAGAAAATAGATTTTTTTTTTTTCCTAAGAGAAAGCATGGCAAGCCCAAAACCTGGATGGACTCCCATTGCTGAGGTGCTACTAGGAAGATATTAATGGTGGACATGTGACCTGTAGCAGGCCATTGATAAAACTACTCATTTTTTTTCCCCAATCACAAGGATTTGTCTACCAGCCTGGTTTGCAGCAGGGCCAAAGGGTTGTTGGGGGAGATGATGGAGGCATTAAGCTAACAGACAAGGAAACTTGGGACAATATGATTTGAGTTGGGAAAAGGGGAGCTTGGGTAAATGGGTTCAAAAGTTGTCAATAGAAGAAAGCTTCAAAAGAAAATTTTCATTTTTATATAGATTTTTAAGTGTCCTCATTTTGCACAGAAGATTATAAAAATTTCTAAACCTATAATTATATGTAATAATGAAAAACTACATTCCTTCCCCACATCAGAATAAGGCAAGGATACAAATGTTATTCCACATTACTGGAAACTGTAACCACTGCAGCAAGACAATAAAAATGCACACACATTGGGAAGTACGAATTAAAACTATCTCCACTTATATATTTCATTCTGCTCCGTATATAAATAAATAATAATTAATGAATTAATTTACAAACCATCAAACCCTAGAACTAATGAGTTTAGTAAGATCAGAGGATACAGGGCCAACACATAAACAATCATATATATATATATATATATATATATATATATATTTATATATATATATTTATATATTTAGATATATATATATATTTATATATTTATATATATATTAATTAATTATTTCCCAGCAAGGCCAGTTTTACTTTCTGCAGAAAGGGTGCTGCTCACTAGCAATCCTGCCGCAAGAGCACACCAAACCAACGGGACAGGCACATTTATAACCTGATGCAGTCACCCTACTTTTGTGTCCAGTTTCCACTGGCCAAAATGGGACCTCACATTCTACACGTGACCCAGTTGGATAACAATTTTAAACTTTCCTAAACAGGCAAGTGGAGAGAGAACAAAGAAAAGGAGGAAGTTAGTCTCAAGATGGTCAGGAGATGCTACCAAATAAGGAATGGTATGCATACGACCTAGGCTTGCCCAGGCCTGTCTGAGCATGTCTGCATAGGGTAAAGCAGCTAACTAGGTTAGAATATGAAAATAACAGCGAGCAAGGATTTTTAGTATATGGAATGGTTATTCTTTAGTGTTTAAAATGAAAACTTTAAAGAAGAACTTCTCTCTTACATTCCACAAATATATATAATTTTTATTAGTAAGTTATAGAATATAGCTACAGGAGAGAGAAAAATTGAGGTCAACAGAAAGGAATCTAACAAACGGGAAAAAATCTAAAGTTCCAAATTATTGTTAACATTTTGTGTTCCCACCAGCAATATGACACTTTCAGTTACTACACATCCTCAACAGTACTTGGTATTGTTTGATTTTTTTTTTTTTTTTTATACTTTAAGTTCTGGAGTACATGTGCAGATCTTGCAGGATTGTTACATAGGTACACACATGTCATGGTGGTTTACTGCCTCCATCCCCCTGTTGCCTACATTAGGAATTTATCCCAATGTTATCCCTCCCCAATCTCCCCAGCTCACACTATCATTCCCCTAGTCCCACAACCCCCAAGAGACCCCAGTGTGTGATGTTCCCCTCCCAGTGTTCATGTATTCTCATTGTTCAACACTCACCTATGAGTGAGAACATGCAGTGTTTGGTTTTCTGTTCTTGTGTCAGTTTGCTGAGAATGATGGTTTACAGCTTCATCCATGTCCCTGCAAAGGACATGAACTCATCTTTTTTATGGCTGCATAGTATTCCATGGTGTAAATGTGCCACATTTTCTTTATCCAGTCTATCATTGATGGGCATTTGGGTTAGTTCCAAGTCTTCGCTATTGTAAACAGTGCTGCAATGAACATAAGTGTGCATGTGTCTTTATAATAGAATGATTTATAATCCTTTGGGTATATACCCAGTAATGGGATTGCTGGGTCAAATGCTATTTCTATTCTAGATCCCTGAGGAATTGCCAGATTGTCTTCTATGATGGTTAAACTAATTTACACTCCCACCAACAGTGTAAAAGCGTTCCTATTTCTCCACATCCTCTCCAGCATCTGTTTTCTCCAGATTTTTTAATGATCACCATTCTAACTGGCATGAGATGATATCTCAATGTGGTTTTGATTTCTATTTCTCTAATGAACAGTTATGATGAGCATGTTTTCATTGTATTTCTATATACACACAATAAACTTACAGAAAATGAAATTAAAAGTACACTATCATTTACAATTTCTCCCAGGAAAACAGAATAGATAAAACATGTACAGAACTTTCATGCAAAAATTACAAAAAAGAAAATACAAGAAATCAAAGAACTAAATAAAGGGAGAGACATGCCATGTTCATGGATTAAAAGGCTCAACATAATAAAGATGTCATCCTCTCCAAATTGATCTATAAGTTTAATAAAATTACTATTAAAATCTCAGCAAAAATTTTTGTTAACATAGATAAGCTTACTCTAAAATTTGTATGAAAAGGCACTGGCCTCAAATAGCTAAAACAATTTTAAAAAAGTGAAAAGTGTCTCTATAACCCATAAGAGAGAGCCTTACTCTATAGCTATAGAACTTAAGACAATGTGAGATTGGTAGAGAGAGACACACATAAAGCTATGGAACAGAACAGAGAAACCATCAAGTCACACAAATAAGTCCAGCTGATTTTTTTTTTTTACCATTATAATCATTTTTAAGTGTACGGTCGAGTAATGTTGACTATATTCACATTGTCATAAAACAGATCTCTAGAAATTTTTTAGCATGCAAAACTAAAACCATATGTATTGAACGATCCCCCATTTCCCCATCCCAACAGCCCATGACAACCATAATTCTACATTCTGTTTCTATGAGTTTGATTACTTTAGATACCTAATATAACCAGAATTATACAGTGTCCTTTTTGTGACTGGCTTATTTCACTTACCAAAATGCCCTCAAGGTTAATCCATATTGCAGTGAGTGACAGAATTTCCTTCTTTTATAAGGCTGAACAATATTCCTTTTTATGTATATACCTCATTTTCTTTGTCCAGATAGCCATCTGTGGACATTTGGGTTGCTTCTATTTCTTGGCTATTGTGAATAATTCTACAGAAAACATGGGTGTGCAAATACGTCAAAGAGATCCTACTTTCAATTATTTTGGATATATACCCAGAAGAGGGATTGCTGAAATAAATGGTAATTCTATTTATAATTTTTTAAAGAAACTCTATACTGATTTTCATAGCAGCTGCACCATTTTACAACCTACCAAAGTACACAGAGGTTCATGTTTCTCCATATTCTCACCCACACTTGTTATTTTTCTATTTTTTTGATAGCAGTCATCTTAATAAGTGTGGGGCAATATTACACTGTAGTTTTGATTTGCATTTCTCTAATGATTAAGTGATACTGAGTTATATCTTAGTGTTGGCATATTTGGGTTTATTCTACTTGGAATTTGTTGAGATACTTAAACTTTTATGCCCACTTTCTTCCTCAAATTTGAAACTTTTGGGCTATTATTTCTTCAAATAGTCTCTCTGCTGATTTTTTTCTCTCTTCTTCTGAGATTGCCATAATGTATATGTTGGTCCACTTGATGGTGTCCCATAAGTGACTCAGGCTCTTTTCACCTTTCTTCATTCTTTTTTACTTTTTTATTGTCTGCCTCAATAATTTGAAATAATCTATCTTCAAGTTCACTGATTTTTTTCCTTCTGCTTTTTCAAGTCTTCTATTGAACATCTCTAGTGAATTTATCAATTCATTTATTCTATTCTTCACTCTGGAATTTCTGCTTGGTTCTTTTTTACACTTTCTATCTCTTTGTTGATATTCTCATTTTGTTCATGCATCATTTTTTTCTGATTTGTGTAATTTTCTTGATGTGTTATCTTTTAGCTTATTAAACATCCTTAAGACAGTTATTTTGACTTCTTTGTCAAGTAATAATAGATCTCCATTTCTTCAGGGCCAGTTTCTGAAGATCTAGTTTGCTCCGTTAAATGGCGTTTTATTTCTTGTTTCTTTGCATGCTTTGTGATCTTTTGTTAAATTTTGAGGTTTTTTTTTTTTTTTTTTTTCTTTTTTTAAAGACCACCTCTCTCAGTCATTACTGACTGACTTCATTCAGGGAAGGCTTTCACCAGTCAGTACAGGTAGAGATTCTGGGAACTTCTCAAACTGTTTCTGGAGATATGTCTTATCTGTGCTTATGAATGTAATTTCCCAGTTAAAAAGTTTTTCCTCCGTTATTTTCCAGGAGTTCACAATTTGTTGCTCCTTGTGACGTCTTTGCATAGTAACATTGTCTCTCCAATGCTTCAACAAGCTGATTCATTCACCTTTTTGAACTTAGCAGCCCCAAAGCATCCAAACTCTGCCAGCTCTCATCAGGATTTTGTGTCAGCTGAGACAGAAAACAGCCCCACAGATAGCTTTCAAAAAGTCAGAACATTTAATGTACATTTTATTTTTGTTTTTCCTTCCTAAGGGAGAAGGCACAGCTTGAGAGTTTTCTTCCAATCAGACCACATTGTGCCAGCCAGGGAGAGGGGATATAGCAAGTAAATGCAAGAAACTTTCTTACCTGTTTGGATGTAGTTTTTATTGGCTTTACACCCACCTGGGGTTTGCAATCTATTGAATGGTTTATGGAGTTCTCAAAAAGGCAATTGGGCCCACATATTGTTGTTTAGTCAGTGTCTCGAGGGAGGAAATAAAGACTAGAGCTTTCTACCATCACTCTGGTCAACTCTGTCAAAATTTTAGCTCACTTCAGCTTTATCTAACTGATTGTTGTCTCTAGACTCCTGCCCAAATGACTTTTGACAAAGGTTAAAAAGCAACTTAACAGAGTTTCCAACGAATATTTGTACAACAATTAGACATCTTTAGGGGTAAAAGAAGCCTTGCCCTTAACCTTACACTTTATTTAAAAATTAACAAGAATGAATCATGAATCTAAATGTAAAACTCCACAAAACTTTTCAGAAAACAAAAACAAAAACAAAGAGAAAATCTTCAGAATCTGGACCTAGGCCAAGAGCTCTTAGACTTGATATCAAACACACAAATAACTGATAAATTAGATCTCCTCAAAATTTTGCTCTGCAAAACAGCCTATGAAAGGGATTAAAAAAAAGGAGCTACAGATTTAAAGTAAATATTTGCAGACTACATATCCTATATAACTAATATCTAGAATACATAAAGAACTCTCAATACTCAACAGTTAAAAACAAAAGACATAAAGATACATTTAACTAAAGAAAATATATAGATGGTAAAAAAGCATATGAAAAGATGTTCAACATCATTAAACATTAGAGAAATGCAAATTTAAACCTCAATGAGGTATCATGACATATTAGAATGGCTAAAATAAGAAGTAGTGAAAACAACAAACACTGGTAAGAACTCAGAGAAACTAGACAACTCATACATTGCTGGTGGGAGTAGGAAATGGTATAGCTATTCTGCAAATTAATTTGGAAGTTTCTTATAAAATTAACATGTGATTTCCATACATCCCAGCAATTATATATTTGGTCATTTATTCCAGAAATATGAAAACTTGTTCACACAGAAACCTATATGCAAATGTTTATGGCAGCTTATTTTTAACATTAAAAACTAGAAACACCTAAATGTCTTTCAATGAATGAATGGTTAAACAGTGTTACATCATTATTATGGAACAAAAACAAACTATTGATATACACAATGGTCTGGGTGAATCTCGAGAGAATTATGCTGAATTTAAAAATCCAATCTCCAAAGGTTACATACTACGTGATTACATTTATAAAACATTTCTGAAATGACAAAATAATAAATATATTACAGATTAGTGGTTGCTGGGAGTAGGAGGTTAGGAGTGAGTGTGGTTATAAGAGGACAGAAAAAAAAAGATTCTTGTACTGAAACTTTTGTACTAATAACTGTATCAATGTTAATATTCTGATTGTGGTGCTGTACTCTAATTTGCAAGATATCATTACTGGAGAAACTGTGTAAAACTTACAGAGGATCCTTCTGTATTATTTCTTACACTGTATGTGACTCTAACATTATTTCAAAATAAAAAGGTCAATTTTAAAAAAACACTAGAGAAACAAGTATAGTAGTTGAGGGTCTCTCAACACTGAATGTTTATGCCCTCCCAAAATTCATTAATTGAAACCTAATTCCCAATGTAATTGTATTTGGAGATGGAGTCTTTGAAAGGTGATTTGGTCATGAATGCAGAGCCCTGGCAAATAGAATTAGGGCCATTATAAAAAGGCCCCAAGAGTGCCCCTGTTTTTTCATCACACAAAGACAGTCAGAAGATTGCCATTTATGAATCAGGAAGTGGGTCCTCACAAGACATGGAATCTGCCAGTGTCTTGCTCTTAAACTTCCCAGCCTCTAAAACTATTTGAAATAAATTTCTGTTTTTTATACACTACCAATCTGTAGCATTTTGTCTATAGCAGCCTGAATGGACTAAGACATGAGTAGAGAGTTTGTTGTCAGACACAACAAATTTGCAGTCCTAGTTCCATCATTAATAGCAGTTTTACTCTGGACAATGTCTTAACATCTCTGAAACTCTAATCCCTTGTCTATTAAATGGGGTTAACAACAGCATCTATCCCACAAGCATATGGCAAGGACTCAATGAATTAATGCATAGGAAGCCTTATCCCAGAGCTGGTCATATGATAAGTACTCCATAAAAAACCAGTCCTAATTATTATTACACAGCTCCTCTCTCTCAATATTGTTCATAGTCATGAACATCATTTTAGGTTCACAGGAGAAATAACAAGAGATAAAAATTGGAAGACTGAGCTTTACATTGAAGCTGTGCAAAGATTTAGTGTAGAATTACTCAGATGCATAAATTATAATGAGACACAAATGCATTTGTAATTAAACTAAGTAACTTTTGGGACTCTTGGCAAGAAGGCCGAATAGGAACAGCTCCTGTCTGAAGCTCCCAGAGAGATCGACACGTAAGGCAGGTGATTAACTGCATTTCCAACTGAAGTACCTGGTTCATCTCATTGGGACTGGTTGGACAGTGGGTGAAGCCCAGGGAGGGCAAGCTGAAGCAGGGTGGGGCATTACCTCACCTGAGAAGCACAAGGGGTCAGGGAGCTCCCTCTCCTAACCAAGGGAAGCCATGAGGGACTAAGCCATGAGAGACTGTAATGGGAGGAACAGTGCACTCTGGCACAAATAATGCACTGTTCCCACAGTCTTTGCAACCAGCAGACCAGAGATTCCCTCTGGTGCCTACTCGACCAGGGCCTAGGTTTCAAGCACAAAACTGGGTGGCCATTTGGGCAGACACTGAACGAGCTACAGGAATTTCTTTTTTTTTTTTTTTCCCATACCCAATAGAACCTGGAACACCAGCAAGCCAGAACCATTCACTCCCCCTGGCAAAGGAGCTGAAGCCAGGGAGCCAAGTGGTCTGGCTTGGCGGTTCCCACCCCAACGGAGTCCAGGGAGCTAAGATGCACTGGCTTGAAATTCTCACTGCCAGCAGAGTCTGAGGTTGACCTGGGACTATCAAGCTTGGAGCGGGCATCTGCCATTGTTGAGACTTGAGTAGGCAGTTTTACCCTCACAGTGTAAACAAAGCCACCTGGAAGTTCAAAGTGGACAGAGCCCACTGCAGCTCAGCAAGGCTGCTGTGACAAGACTCCCTCTTTAGATTCCTCCCTTCTGGGCAGGGCATCTCTGAAAAAAGGCAGCAGCCCCAGACAGAGGCTTATAGATAAAACCCCCATCTCCCTGGGACAGAGCACCTGGGGTAAGGGGTGGCTGTGGGCACAGCTTCCAGAGACTTAAATGTCCCTGCCTGACAGCTCTGAAGAGAGCAGCAGATCTCCCAGCACAATGTTCAAGCTCTGAAAAGGGACAGACTGCCTCCTCAAGTGGGTTCCTGATCCCTGTGCCTCCTGACTGGGAGATACCTCCCAGTAGGGGCCAACAGACACCTCATACAGGAGAGCTCTGGCTTGCACCTGCTGGGTGCCCTTCTAGGACAAAGCTTCCAGAGGAAGGAACAGGTAGCAATCTTTGTTGTTCGACAGCCTCCACTGGTGATACCCAGGCAAACAAGGGCCTGGAGTGGACCTCAAGCAAACTCTGCAGCAGAGGGGCCTGACTGTTAGAAGGAAAACTAACAAACAGAAAGGAATGGTATCAACATCAACAAAAAGGTCATCCACTCAGAGACCCCATCCGAAGGTCACCAACATCAAAGACCAAAGGCAGATAAATCTATGAAGATGGGGAACAACCAGTGTAAGAAGGCAGAAAATTCCAAAAATCAGAACGCCTCTTATCATTCAAAGGATCACAACTCCATGCCAGCAAGGGAACAAAACTGGACAAAGAATGAGTTTGATGAATTGACAGAAGTAGGCTTCAAAAGGTAAGTAATAACCTCCGAGCCAAAGGAACATGTTCTAACCCAATGCAAGGAAGCTAAGAACCATGAAAATAGGTTAGACAAATTTCTAATTAGAATAACCAGTTTAGAGAAGAACATAAATGACCTGATGGAGCTGAAAAACACAGCATGAGAACTTTGTAAGCATACACAATTATCAATATCCTAATCGATCAAGTGGAAAAAAGGGTATCAGAGATTGAAGATAAACTCAATGAAATAAAGGGAGAAGACAAGATTAGAGAAATAAGAGTGAAAGGAAATGAACAAACCCTCCAAGAAATAGGGAACAATGTGAAAAAAACAAATCTACGCTTGATGGGTATACCTGAAAGTGACAGGGAGAATGGAACCAAGTTGGAAAACACTCTTCAGGATATTATCCAGGAGAATTTCCCCCAACCTCGCAAGGCAGGCCAACATTCAAATTCAGGTAATATAGAGAACACCACAAAGATATTTCTTGAGAAGAGCAACCCCAAAACACATAATTGTCACCTTCATCACCTTGTAATGAAGGAAAAAATGTTAAGGGCAGTACAGTTACCCACAAAAGGAAGCCCATCAGTCTCACAGCAGATCTCTCAGTAAAAACACTACCAGACAGAGAGAGTGGGGGCCAGTATTCAACAATCTTTACCCCTTTCTTACACCTTATACAAAAATTAACTCCAAATGGATTAAAGATTTAAACATAAGACCTAACACCATAAAAACCCTAGAAGAAAACCTAAGCAATACCATTCAGGACATAGGCTTAGGCAAGGACTTTGTAACTAAAAAACCAAAAGCAATGGCAACAAAAGCCAAAATAGACAAATGGAATCTAATTAAACTTAAGAGCTTCTGACAGAAAAAGAAACAATCATTAGAGTGAACCAGGAACCAACAGAAAGGGAAAAAACTTTTGGAAGCTCCCCCATCTGACAAAGGGCTAATATCCAGAATATACAAAGAACTTAAACAAATTTATAAGAAAAAAAACAAACAAACCCATTTAAAAGTGGTTGAAGGATATGAACAGATACTTTTCAAAAGAAGACATTTATGCAGCCAACAAACATATGACAAAATGCTCATCATCACTGGTCATTAGAGAAATGCAAATCAAAACCACATTGAGATGCCATCTCATGCCAGTTAGAATGGCGGTCATTAAAAAATCTGGAGAAAACAGATGCTAGAGAGGATGTGGAGAAATAGGAATGCTTTTACACTGTTGGTGGGAGTGTAAATTAGTTCAACCATTGTGGAAGACAGTGTGGTGATTCCTCAAGGATATAGAAATAGAAATATCATCAGACTCAAATAGAAATCCCATTACTGGGTATACCCAAAGGATTATAAATTGTTCTATTATAAAGACACATGCACACATATGTTCATTGTGGCACTGTTTACAATAGCACAGACTTAGAACCAACCCAAATGCCCATCAATCATAGACTGGATAAAGAAAATGTGACACACATACACCACAGAATACTATGCAGCCATAAAAAAGGATGAGTTCATGTCCTTTGCAGGGACATGGATGAAGCTGTAAACCATCATTCTCAGTAAACTGACACAAGAACAGAAAACCAAATACTGCATGTTCTCACTCAGAAGTTGGCACTGAACAATGAGAACACATGGACACAGGGAGGGGAACATCACACACTGGGGTCTATTGGGGGTTGTGGGGCTAAGGGAGGGATAGCAGGGGTTGGGAAGATTGGGGAGGGATTACATTAGTAGAAATACCTAATATAGGTGATGGGGGATAGATGCAGCAAACCACCACGGCATGTGTATACCTATGTAACAATCCTGCAAGATCTGCATATGTACCCTAGAACTTAAAGTATAATAAAAAAAAAAATGAAAAAATGAGAAAAAAAAAGAATTTTCAACCCAGAATTTCACATCCAGCCAAAACAAGCTTCATAAGCAAAGAAGAAATAAAATCAGATGAGTTTGTAACCACCAGGGCTGCCTTACAAGAGCTCCTTAAGGAAGCACTAAACATGGAAAGGAACAACCAGTATCAGCCACTGCAAAAACATACCAAATTATAAAGAATATGGACACTATGAAGAAACTGCTTCAATTAACAGGCAAAATAACTAGCTAGCATCATAACGACAGGATCAGTTGCACACATAAGAGTATTAACCTTAAATGTAAATGGGCTAAATGCCCCAATTAAAAAACACAGACTGGCAAATTGGATAAAGAGTCAAGACCCATTGGTATGCTATATTCAGGAGAGCCATATCACATGCAAAGACACACATAGGCTCAAAATAAAGGGAGGGAGGAAGATTTACCAAGCAAATGGAAAGCAAAAGAAAGCAGAATTTGCCATCCTAGTATCTGATAAAACAGACTTTAAACCAACAAAAATAAAAATAGGCAGAGAAGGGCATTACATAATGGTAAAGGGATCAATGCAACAAGAAGAGCTAACTATCCTAAATATATATGTACCCTAAATAGAAGCACCCAGATTCATGAAGCAAGTTCTTAGAGACATACAAAGAGACTTAGACTCCCATACCATAATAGTGGGGAGACTTTAACACCCCCACTGTCAATATTTGACAGATCAACGAGACAGAAAATTAACAAGGATATCCAAGACTTGAACTCAGCTTTGGACCAAGCAGACCTAATAGACATATATAGAACTTTCCACCCCAAATGAACAGAATATACATTCTTCTCAGCACCACATAACACTTACTCTAAACTTGACCACATAATTGGCAGTAAAACACTCCTCAGCATATGCAAAAGAATGGAAATCATAACAAACAGTATCTCAGACCACAGTGCAATGAAATTAGAACTCAGGATTAAGAAACTCACTCAAAAACGCACTACATGGAAACTGAACAACCTGCTCCTGAACGATGACTAGGTAAATAATGAAATGAAGATAGAAATAAAGATATTCTTTGAAACCTATGAGAATAAAGACACAAAGTGCCAGAATCTCTGGGACACATTTAAAGCAGTATGTAGAGGAAAGTTTACAGCACTGAATGCCCACAAAAGAAATGAGGAATGATCTAAAATCAACACCCTAACACCACAATTAAAAGAACTAGAGAAGCAAGAACAATCAAATTCAAAAGTGAGCAGAAGACAAGAAATAACCGAAGGAGATAGAAACATGAAAAACCTTCAAAAATTAATGAATCCAGGAGGTGGTTTTTTGAACAGATCAACAAAATAGACCGCTAGCCAGACTAATAAAGAAGAAAGAGAGAGAGATCCAAGATGGCCGATTAGCAGCAGCTCAGGATTGTAGCTCCCACTGAAAGCGCAGAGAGTGAGTGGACGCCACATTTTCAGACGAATTTTCATTGCCCACGGACCAAGAGATTCTTGGCGGAGGAGCCCCACGGGTCGCCAGTGCGACCCTTTTTGAGGGCGCGGCCGTTTTGCAGGCGCCCCGGCGCCGCGGTTCTCAGTCCGGAGTATACGGGACTAAGTGCCCTTTTGGTTGGCGTTGGAGCTCCGAGAAAGCAGAGTCTCCCATTCAGCTGATTGAAAAGCGGACTGAAGTGAGGAACCAGACTGGGAGATTCCCTGGCAGAAAGCGCCATGAATCTTAACGCTGCTGTTTCAGCCGGTGTAGTGGGTTGCCACAGGGGAAGGCTGGTACCCCCTCCACAAAAAAATAAAAATAAAAACAGTAGTTGGAACTGCTGAAGATTGAGAGTTTCACAGCAAGTACAGCTGAACCTGGGAAGGTCCAGCTCTGTGGGGGGAGGGGCGTCTGCAGAAGGAAAACTAAGAAATAGAAAAAACTTTAGCACCAACAAGCTGGACGTCCACTCAGAGACCTAATCTGAAAATCAGCAATTATACAGACGACAGGTGGATAAATCCACAAAGATGGGAAGAAACCAGCGCAAAAAGGCTGAAAACACCCCGAAATCAGAATGCCTCTCCTCCTACAGAGGATTGCAGTGCCTCATCACCAATTGAACAAGGCCTGATAGAAAATGAATGTGAGGAATCAACAGAATCAGGCTTCAGAAGGTGGATAATGAGAAACTTCTGTGAGCTAAAAGAACATGTTCTAGCCCAATGCAAGGAAACTAAGAACCTTGAAAAAAGGTTTCACGAAATGTTCATGAGAATGGACAATTTAAAGAGGAATATAAGTGAATTAATGGAGCTGAAAAACACAACACGAGAACTTCGAGAAGTATGCACAAGTTTTAACAGTCGAATTGATCAAGCAGAAGAAAGGATTTCAGAGGTCGAAGACCAACTTAACGAAATAAAACGAGAAGACAAGATTAGAGAAAAAAGGTAAAAAGGAATGAGCAGTCTCCAAGAAATATGGGACTATGTGAAAAGACCTAATCTACGTTTGATAGGTGTACCTGAATGTGACGAAGAGAATGAATCCAAGCTGGAAAATATTTTTAGGATATTATCCAGGAAAACTTTCCTAACCTAGCAAGGCAAGACAATACCCAACTCCAGGTGATACAGAGACCACAAAGATATTCCTCAAAAAGAGCAACCCCAAGGCACATAATCATTAGATTCATCAGGGTTGAAACGAAGGAGAAAATACTACGGGCAGCCAGAGAGAAAGGTCAGGTTACCCACAAGGGGAAGCCTATCAGACTCACAGCAGATCTCTCAGCAGAAACCCTACAAGCCAGAAGAGAGTGGGGGCCAATATTCAACATCCTTAAAGAAAAGAACTTTCAACCCAGAATTTCATATCCAGCCAAACTAAGTTTCATAAGTGAAGGAAAAATAGAATTTTTTACAAACAAGCAAGTACTCAGAGATTTCATTACCACCAGGCCTGCTTTACAAGAGCTTCTGAAAGAGGCACTATATATAGAAAGGAACAACGAGTATCAGCTACTTCAAAAAACCCATCAGTAAGCTGCATCCAGATCCATCTTACATGCAAGGATATACAGAGACTCAAAACAAAGGGATGGAGGAAGATTTGCCAACCAAATGGAGAGCAAAAAAAAAAAAAAAAGCAGTAGTTGCAATTCTCATCTCTGATAAAATAGACTTTAAAGTAAGAGAAACTAAAGAGATAAGAAGGACATTGTATAATGGTAGAGGGATCAATGTAACGGGAAGAGCTAACGACCCTAAGTCTATGCGCACCCAATATAGGAGCACCCAGATACATAGGGCAACTTCTTGGTGACTTACAAAGAGACTTGGACTCCCACACAATAATAGTGGGAGACTTTAACATTACATTGTCAATATTGGACAAATTAATGAGACAGAAGGTTAAGAAGGATACCCCGGGACTTGAACTTAAACCTCAAACAAGTAAACTTAATAAACATTTACAGAACTCTCTACTCCAAATCCACAAAACATACATTTTTTTTTTCAGTAACACATCACATTTATTCTAAAAGTGACCACATAGTCGGGAGTAAATCACTCCCCTAGCAATTGCATAGTATTTCATAGGTTTAAATGAAATATTGGTTGGCTGTTTGTTATTTTCCTCCCTTATTCCTTCCTGTCTCCATTGTATAACACAATTATTAGTATAAAAAAGCTTTCAATATCCATTTGTGGACTGCATTCTAGCCTGGGCAATAGAGCAAGATTCCTGTTCTCTCTCCCCTTTTTTTTTTCTTCTTCTTCTTCAAAAAAAAGAAGAAGAAGAGAGAAGAATCAATAGACAAAATAAAAAATAATAAAGGGGATATCACCACCAACCCCACAGAAATACAAACTACATTTAGAGAATACTATAGACACCTTTGTGCAAGTAAACTAGAAAATCTAGAAGAAATGGACAAATTCCTGGACACAAATACCCTCCCAAGGCTAAACCAGGAAGAAGTCAAATCCCTGAATAGGCACAGTTCTGAAATTGAGGCAGTAATTTAAAAATGTCAAGGACCAGATGGATTCACAGCTGAATTCTTCCAGAGGTACAAAGAGGAGCTGGTACCATTCCTTCTGAAACTATCCCAAACTATAGAAAAGAGGGACCCCCTCCCTATCTCATTTTATGAGGCCAGCATCATCCTGATACCAAAACCTGGCAGAGACACAACAAAAAAAGAAAATTTCAGACCAATATCCCTGATGAACATTGATGTGAAAATCCTCAGTAAAATACTGGCAAACTGAATCCAGCAGCACATCAAAAAACTTATCCACCATGATCAAGTCAGCTTCATCCCTGGGATGAAGGCTGGTTCAACATATGCAAATCAATAATGTAATCCACCATATAAACAAAATTAATGATAAAAACCACATGATTATGTCAATTGGTTAGTAAAGGCCTTCAACAAAATTCAACAACCCTTCATACTAAAGACTCTCAATAAACTAGGTATTGATGGAATGTATGTCCAAATAATAAGAGCTATTTATGACAAACCCACAGCCAATATCACACTGAATGGGCAAAAACTGCATTCCCTTTGAAAACCAGCACAAGACAAGGATGCCCCTCTCTTACTACTCCTATTCAACATAGTATTCAAAGTTCTGACCAGGGCAATCGGGCAAGAGAAAGAAATAAAGGGTATTCAAATAGGAATAGACTAATTCAAATTGTCTCTGTTTGCAGATGACATAATTGTACGTTTAGAAAACTCTACTGTCTTGGTCAAAACAGTCCTTAAGCTAATAAGCAACTTCAGCAAAGTCTAAGGATACAAAATCAATGTGCAAAAATCACAAGCATTCCTATATACCAATAATAGACAGAGAGCCAAATCATGAGTGAACTCACATTCACAATTGTTACGAAGAGAATAAAATAGCTAAGAATACAACTAACAAGGGATGTGAAGGACCTCTTCATGGAGAACTACAAACCACTGCTCAAGGAAATAATAGAGGATACAAACTATGGAAAAAATGTTCATACTAATCGATAGGAATAAACATTATCCTGAAAATGGCCATATTGCCCAAAGTAATATATAGATTCAATGCTATTCCCATCAAGCTACCATTGACTTTCTTCACAGAATTGGAAAAAACTACTTTAAATTTCATATGGAACCAAAAAGGAGCCCATATAGTCAAGGCAATCCTAAGAAAAAAGGCTGGAGGCATCACACTACCTGACTTCAAACTATACTACAAGGCTATTGTAATAAAAATAGCATGGTACTGGTAGCAAAACAGATATATAGACCAATGGAACAGAAGCCGCCAAAATAATCACACATCTACAACCATCTGATCTTGAACAAACCTGACAAAAACAAGCAATGGGGAAAGGATTCCCTGTTTAATAAATGGTGTTAGGAAAACTGGCTAGCCATATGCAGAAAGCTGAAACTGGATTGCTTCCTTACACCTTATACAAAAATTAACTCAAGATGGATTAAAGACTTAAATGTAAGACGTAAAACAATAAAAACCCTAGAAGAAAACGTAGGCAATACCAGTCAGGACATAGGCATGGGCAAAGACTTCATGACTAAAACACCAAAAGCTTGGCAACAAAAGCCAGAATGGACAAATGGGATCTAATTAAACTAAAGAGCTTCTGCACAGCAAAAGAAACAATCATTGGAGTGAACAGGCAACCTACAGAATGGAAGAAATTTTTGCAATCTATTTATCTGACAAAGGGCTAATATCAAGCGTCTACAAAGAACTTAAACAATTTACAAGAAAAAACAATAATCCCATCAAAAAGTGGGCAAAGATATGAACAGACACTTTTCAAAAGAAGACATTTATGCAGCCAACAAACATGAAAAAAAGCTTATCATCACTGGTCCTTAGAGAAATGCAAATCAACCACATTGAGATACCATCTCATGCCAGTTAGAATGGTGATCATTAAAAAGTCAGGAAACAACAGATGCTGGAGAGAATGTGGAGAAATAGAAACACTTTTACACTGTTGGTGGGAGTATAAATTAGTTCAACCATTGTGGAAGACCGTGTGGCAATTCCTCAAAGATCTAGAACTAGGAATACCATTTGACTCAGCAATCCCATTGCTGGGTATATAACCAAAGTGTTATAAATCATTCTCGTATAAAGACACATGCACACATATGTTTACTGTGGCACTGTTTGCAGTAGCAAAGACGTGTAACCAGCCTGAATGCCCATCAGTGACAGACTAGATAAAGGAAATGTGGCACATATACACCATGGAATTCTATGCAGTAATAAAAAAGGATGAGTTCATGTCTTTTGCAGGGACGTGAATGAATCTGGAAACTATCATTCTCAGCAAACTAACATAAGAAGAGAAAACTAAATACTGCATGTTGCCACTCATAAGTGGCAGTGGAACAATGAGAACACATGGTCACAGGGAGGGGGACATCACACACCAGGCCCTGTCATGGGGTGGGTGGCTAGGTTAGGGATAGCATTAGGAGAAATACCTAATGTAGATAATGGGTTGATTGGTGCAGCAAACCACCATGGCATGTGTATACTTATGTAAGAAACCTGCATGTTCTACACATATACCCCAGAATTAAAGTATTTAAAAAAAAAAAAAAAAAGAAGAAGTCATGAGAGCTGGGTGTGGTGGCTCACGCCTGTAATGCCAGCACTTTAAGAGGATAAGGTGGGTAGATTACATGAGGTCAAAAGTTCAAAACCAGCCTGGTCAGCATGCTGAAACCTGTCTCTATTAAAAATACAAAAATTAGCTGGGCTTGGTGGCAAGCACCTGTAATCCCAACTACTCAGAAGGCTGAGGCAGGAGAATTGCTTGAACCTGGGAGACAGAGGTTGCAGTGAGCCGAGATCACACCATTACCCTCCAGCCTGGGTGACAAGAGTGAAACCCTATTTCAAAAAAGAAAAAAAAAAAAAAAAAAAAAAAAAAGAAGGAATGAGATAAAGTTGAAGATGAAGCCCACAGCAGCACACCATCCATATCAATGTGTCAGGAAAAATATTCATCTTGTTCATGTTCTAACTGAAGAGGACCAATGATTAACAGCAGAAACAATAACCAACCATAACCAACCATAGACATTTCAATTGGTTCAGCTTACAAATTCTGACCGAGAAATTAATGTCATGCAAACTTTCCACCCTAAAATTACTAAAAGCATTGCACCCAGGTCAGCTGCAGACAAGAGCAGAGCTTTTGAAGAAAATTTTTTACAAGTGGGACAAAGATCCTGCAGCATTTCTTCAAAGAATTGTAACAGGAGATGAGACATGGCTCTCCCAGTACCATCCTGAAGACAAAGTACAATCAAAGCAGTGGCTGCCAAGAGGTGGAAGTGGTCCAGTCAAAGTAAAAGCAGACTGGTCAGGAGCAGAGGTCATGGCATCAGTGTTTTGGGCTGCTCCAGAATTTCTGTTTGTTGACTTTTTAGAAGGCCAAAACTTAAGGAACATCTGCTTACTATGAGAGTATTTTGAGAAGGGTAGCCAAACTTTTAGCAGAAAAATGACCACAGCAATGCTGCTGGCTCATTCCTCTTATGGAACAAGGGTAATTTTGTGAGAGTCTCTAAGGGAAATTATTAAGCATTCACCTTCCAGTCCTGATTTGGCTCCTTCTAACTTCTTTTTGCTTCCTAATCTTAAAAAAAAAAAAAAAAAAAAATCTAAAGGGCACCCATTTTTCTTCAGTTAGTAATGTAAAAAAGACGCCAATGACATGGTAAAATTCCAAGGACCCTTAGTTCTTTAGATATAAACTAAAATGACTGGTATCATTGCTTACAAAAGTGTCTTGACCTTGATGCTGAGAAATAATTTTATTTTGTTCATGAACTTTTTGAAGTTTTCTCATATATGCAGCACAAAGTAGTAGTTGGTTTCACTTAAAATTCTTTAGTCTAAGAAATGTTTCAAATAAGACAAATAAGCAAAATTTTCCCACTAAATCTGTTTAAAGCATGTGACTGCATTGTTTAATGAAAATAAATCTAGAGATCAACAGGCTTATCAATCACTATTAAAATTATGTTTTCACTGACAATACAGAGGAATTACTCAAATTTACCAAAAAATGTGGGAAATTTTTAAGAATAATTAATAAGCATATCTAGTGGGAACAGCATGCTTACTTCAATAATATAGGACAAAATATGAAATTTATTTTTTCTGAATTGTTCATCTCTTTGTATAATTTTCTAATGAAGATTATTCATTTGTGACTAAATATATCATCGTATCATAATTAAATGCACAAATGAGAAAAAACACCTTTATTAGTCTCTACATACAAATTATTGTTTCAAAAATAAAAAAACTAAGCAACTTTATGAACTCAAAACAAAATCACTGCCCAAGTTTTTGTATCTTTTTGTTTCTTTATGAAACAAAGATCCAATCAAACAGCCTGAGTGAAAAGTTGAATGAGCATTGAACAGAAACATAAGAGTAATGAAAATAATTCCTTACTCGTTTTCTCAATGGCTAATAATATTAACCAAAATTAATTCAAGTATTTTTAAGATGACCTTTTCTCTTGCTTGGAAAAAAAGTTTTGAGATATTCACCCTTCTGTGAGAATTGAATTTTCCAGGTTGGTGTGCTGCTTTCGTTTGGGGAGAAATCTTTTCAAAACCAAGAGAGGATGTAATGGCATGAAAACCATCCTTTTTAGAATACTAGTAGAAAGATAAAGCAGGCAACTGAAGACTCTTTAAAACAATGTAAATTTGTTCTAGCAATTATTTTTATCTTCTTTCCTACCAAACAGCTAACCATCAACCAAACAGACTGGTCAGCAGTTTGCATGTTTATTTTGCCCTGATTTCTTCTAACAGTATACCACCAATTGATAAAAAAAGGAAAAGAAAAACTCTTAGGAAGGATATATTCTAAACAATCTGTAGTATCCAGACTATCTGCATAATATTTGTACTTTGAAGCATATTGAATTCAAGAATTTATGGAACATAATTAAACTATGAATTACAGAACAAAAGAACACTGCATAACATGGAGAATATTATTTTATTAATGAGATTCTGCTGTTAGTGTAGATGAAACTATTGCCCTAGTGCAAGGACATTAAAATTGACAAAATTTAGTCAAAACTGAAGCTCCCGCACTTACTAGCTGCATGACTTAAGGTATTACTAACCTCTCTGACTTTTTTTTTTTTTCATCTGTAAAATTGGTATTAAAGTAATTAACTTGCTGGTAGGTGTGGAATCAAGTGATATCATGTGGATGATGTGACTACCTCAGTACGTAGCTTGTAGTCGGAGCTAAGGATAGTGTTAGATCCTTTCCTTCTTTGCCCTAATATCTTTTGATCCTCTTGTATTGTGGCTCATGATTATGCTCAAGTTATCCCCAGCTTTTGATAATGAAATTTCTTCTCAAAGACTGAACCCTGACATTTCACAGTAATACTTAAGGAAGATGTGATGCCCATCGAGCACAGATACTCCATTTCCAGGTTATTGTTGACAAAAACAATCCTTCTGAATTAAATGCAACTCATATATACCAAAGCTCACATAATGTTCATTCTTTGAAATACTAATAAAGAGGGAGAGGTAAAGAAAATGGAGTTTGAAAAAGTGCTTATAACCACTGACTGAAGGTAGTTCATAGATGTGTGGATTCATTCTCGTAATCTTGTAAAGTAAATGATCTCCCCTATAGCCTTAATCAAAAATCCCTGGCTAATGAAGTAAAGCTTAAAAGTCTACTTTAAACCTACTTTCAGCCACAAAAATTTCAGAGTAATGAGAGTAGTAAAGTGATTGCCTCCTTGAAAGAGAGAAAGGTAGTAGTAGCTATAGATCAAGAAGCAAGAATCTAGGTTTAAGCCAAGGTTGGAGGCTCTGCTAATTCTTTATCCATTATGCCGTCACTTTTGTATTATTTTTTTCATGACTGAATAGAAATAAAATACCATTTTAGGATGTATTCTGATATGTGACAAAACACTAATAATATACCTGATACAGTGCAAAGTCAGAAAACTTTAATCCATTCATAAATTTCTGGTTGTTCGTTCATCACAGTATATACGGTAGATTGTTACAACAATGGCTTTCAATAAATGACATCTATGTCCACACCTCTTTGCAGTGTGACTTGCCATTCCTCTCATCAAGAGGTTAGTGTGTTTCCTCATTATTTGAAACTGAGCTGGCCTCATGACTCGCTTTGACCAACAGAAAGTAGTGAAATGATTGTGTGTGACTTCCAGGACCAAGCTTGAAGATGTTTTCCAGCTTCTGCTTTGACTTTCTTAGAACACTTTTGCTATCATGTAAGGAAGTTTTTTCATAATGAAAATGAAAATGCACATTGACTGTAATTCTCAGCATTATACTTGACAAAACTGAAAACATTTGGAAATTTCTTAAAGGGTCTTAATATCAACAGATTTCCCACCTGACTGAAATTTTCTATATTAAATTGCACTCAAAGTATTTTGCGTCTTCACTGAGAAAAGCAAAAAATGGGAGAGTACTATTCTTATTGCAAACCCAAAGATACCAGATGAATATAAAATTCAAGTATTAAATACTCACATATAACTTGCTGCTTAAATACCTTTTGTGATCCTCACTTAAGTATTGAAGGATGCTTCTGCCAGTTCCAAATATGAATTCACATGTAGCTCTGGGATTCAAGGAATGAAATAAAACAATAGTTTCAATTTTATAAGCCCTTGGAGTGAAAACAACTGAGATGTAGCTTTTCTTTGGCTGTTGTGTGTTCCAATCCCTGCAGGCCAATTAAGTTCTTTCAAAGCCCCAGCAAGGGCTTGGAGGTTAATTAAAATGTGTGATTTTTGGAAAAGGAGAAAAGCCAAACTAAGTATAATATATAGTGCACATTCTTCACAAGCTGCCTTGGAATCAACATTTAATTAACCAGCAGTGAGGCGCAGCGGCTGTTTTTTTCTCCATTTCTGTACAAACACGCACTGTGAGTGCAAGCACCAAAGTCTCTGTAGCTGATGTTTGCAGAGACTACTCTCACTATTTCCTCCCCTTAGACAGGACCCAGCTTTTTGGTGACTTTATCATTGCACCATCCTAATACTTTCTCCCATAAACAGATTCTTCCCCCACTGTCCCTCCTCCAAAACTCCAAAGAAAAAGTTTTCTTATGCCTCCTATCACCCCTCTACACACGACTTACGCATATATTATACTGCTCTGCTTTTCATGGTTGAAGCTACTTGGTTAATTAATGAATGGCCTGTGATATGCTAACCCTCTCTGGAAACACCTGCATTTTAACTGAAGGTCCCATAAGATTGTAAAGTCCACCCATGGAAAGTGTGGTAGCCAACCTCAGAGATGACCCCATTGACTTCTGCTTTCTGGTATCACACCTTTGTAAAATCCCTTCCTGAATTTTATGAGGGTTTATATGAGTGGCCAATAGCATGAAAGAAATAATGGTGTGTCAATTCCAAGATTAGATTATTTTTTAAAATTCCATTTTATTCCTCTGCCCCCTCACAGCCCTTTGTTACTTGCTATTTGCTCTGGGGAAAAGCATACTCTTGCTATATCTATGGGGAAGCCTCCATAGCAAGGAACTGAAATTCATTTGCATAATCTTGGAAGTGGTTCCTTCAGCCCCTTAAGCCTTCAGAGGCTGCAGACTTGATCAATTCCTTGGCTACAGCTTCCTGAGAGATCCTCATCCAGAACCACCCAGCTAAGTCCCTCCCAGATTCCTAACCTCCAGAAACTGTGAAATAAACATTTTGTTGTTTTAAGCCACTTAATTTTGAGGTAACTTGTTATACAGCAATAGATAACTAATATAGAAAGTCTGGATCTTTCTCACATGATGGAGCCATTTAGCAGCACACTGAGGTGACCTGCTGCAGTAGAGTGAGCTATGCCCTCTTTTTGGGAGACTCTAGTAAGAAAAGAGAAGGAAAGCAGGCATTTCAGGAAATGTACCACATGGTATGTGGGGACCAACAGGAAAATGTTGCTGGGCAGGCTCAGCTGGGACTGGAGAAGGGAAAGGGAGGTTGAATGTTGGGGGGTCCAGGGATTTTCCCTTGTCAGGTTTGACGTTGAAGGCTCCTCTTTTCCACTCTTTCTCTCTTCCTGAAGCCTCAGCCACTCTCAGGCTGTAGATAAACCAAGTGTTGCTGTCAATCTGTTTAAGACTGCCCGTCTCATGTCATCTCTGCTAAGGTGTGCATCTCTTTCCTTTCTCTGGGTATTCTTAAAGGGCCAAGAAGATAACAAATAAACCTTGTGGTGCTCTTGGACTTGTTCAAGCCCACAGTAGATACCCTAGTGTTTGTGTTTGAGAAACAATTTGCTACAGTTTGTAAAGCATGTTGTGGCACCAGACGCCTCTGAGTCCAAATGTAGCCTCTGCAACTTAATAGTGGTAGGTGGCTTCCTCTGAGCCTTGGTTTACTTATCTATAAAATTGGAATAATATCTAACTCATTAGCTTGTTAAGTTCATTAAGTGATATAACATACATGTATCTCCAAAGACAGTTTCTGGCATCCAGAAAAAGCTCATCAAATACCAGTATACTTTCCTTCTATTCTCCCATCTGAATTATTCAAAGCCACTCTAATAATTCACAGAGATTTAGAAAGAACTCCAAGGTTTACTGTATGATTCAAGAAAGAGTAAAGGTATGTTAATGACCCATTTGGATGTGCAGTAACTGGCAAAGAAGAGAAAATCAATTGTATGCCCCAATTGTACGTTATTTGTGCACCACCACCAGATAGTACTTAAAATATATATGATTCAAATAAATCTATACAAGTTATGTAAACCACAGATGACGCAGGGATGGATTTTTAACTGTTACTTTTATAACAAGAACAATCTCTATTAAAAAGACTTAGAGGTGAAAGGCAACTCAAAGCACACCCAGGCTAAAGTCATGTCACATATGAAAATCTCAACTTGACCCCCCTTTTAGAGAGACATGGTAATGAAATGAATGCGTAGATTCAAATCCCAGCTCTGTCCCTAATTAGCTATATGACCTTGGGCAACAAACTCTCTGAGCCTCAATCTCTTTACCTCTAAAATGGGAAGAATGATCATACCTGACTTCAAGGGTTGTGAGAACTGATAGATAGATAGATAGATAGATAGATAGATAGATAGATGATAGTCAGATATGTAAAATGCTTATACCAATGCCTGACAATGACTAAATGTAAGGAGTCACTATCATTTTCAAGTGTCCCTTGAGCTCTAGTTTGAAATTTTAGAGGCAGAGAATTCAGGGCCCTAAAAGACAGACTTTTCATTGTTGGACAGTGCCAGTTCTGCCCTGGGGGTCAAAATAAAGCAAGGCTACTCTTTATCCAGTAAGGCAGATCTCTTGATAATCAGGGGCAACTAGGTCCTTTCTGTCCTGTCCCTTTTATTGTGAAGGCTTTCTAGATCTTCCATTCTCTGGCTGCTTTCCTCTAATTCCTCCCAGTTTGTCAATTATCTTTCTGGTATGTTTCACGCAGAATTAATGCAGTGCCCCAGAAGTGACTGGGTAAAATAAGACTAGGGTTTCCACTAACAAGGAATAACTCCTTAGTAACAGAATCTCAATGTGTTCTTTTGTTGTTGTTGTTATCTTGTTTGTTTATATACAATGTTGTAAAATTAACCTTATTTTGTACTGAATATAGGTGTTTGTCTCTTGAGTTTTACCTTATTTGTTTGATTTCAGCCTTCTGTCCATTCTGTCTTACTGACAGCACTTTGAATTCTATTTTTCCCAACTTTTTGTCAACCACAAAGCTACAAACCCGACAAGATTTTTCATTCAAGTGATGAGGAAAAGAACATTTTCTTAAATTGCTAATAGTGGTCGGGAGTAGGTGGGGGCGAGGAGGTGAGAATTGCTCTATCTCAGTGGATTGAAGAGAATGAAGGTGTTGGGCATTTTTGATCCCAACTATCCATGTATGATGTGGCCTAGAGTGGTGTAATCTCTTAAGCCAAGAAAAGCCACTGATCAATAGCAAGATGAATGAATGAATAGTTAGGAAGGCACTTAGAGGAAGAAATACTCAGGCTAAAATTTATACAGAACTAGAAATTACTAACATCAGATACTCCTTGAGAAATGTTTTATGGGAGGCAGGTGATTGGATTTCTTAACAGGGCAGGGGGAAAAAAATCATAAAACAAGATAACTGGAAACATTCAATAGAAACTTTAGTTTTTTCACAATTCACTGGGCTCTAATAGAAGTAAGACTTTTCTAGAAACTTTGGAGGATTTTTTTAAATTTCATAATAGATACAGACTTCATGTTACATAATTTAGGCCTTCTGTATATGCAGATAACTATGTTGATATAAACTGCATAGATTTTTTTTTCCTTAAGGAATTTGCTTTAGAATTAAAGAAAGGAAATGAATACATGTAAGTAGAACACAGGAATATTAAACACAAGAAGCTATGGGAGACTGAAAGAAAAAAAAATGGAAAGAAAACCAAAATATTATTGAGAGTATATTATGTACTAAGTACTTTCCATACATGATCTCTTTTATTCTTCTGCAAGATTTTTTAGTGTAAATAACCCATTTTTTATAGAGGCCAAAACTGATGCTCAATGAGTTTAAATAATTTTCTCAAGGCACACAGGTAATAAGAAGCTGAGTATGACTCAAACTACGTTTGTCTGTCTCCAAATCCTACATTCCCTTAATGCAACACTTTGTCTGTTTGTTTAGAGTCTATTTGTAAATTGAACAAAACAATTTATACCAGAAAAAAATACATTGACAAATTGATGATAATATTGATAACCTCATAATATAGATTGAAAATAGTTTTGGATTTCAAAAGCAAAGAAAACCAAAGAAGTCTGGAGATGTCAGAGAGGGTGGCTTTGCAGAAAAAAATTGACCAATTGATCATGTTGTTTTAAGCCTTGAAGGATGGGGATGGAATCTGACTGGGGGTCGGGGGCTAAGAAAGCATAGGCCAATTTAGGAAGAAAAGAGAAATTTCTTAAGAAAATTTGTTAAGACCTAATATGAAGCAGGATATGCAATGTAAAGGATAGAGAAGTATAATGGTGTAACCACTGAAAAGGGTCAAAGGAAATAAGAGAGAAAGATGCTTTTAGGTGAAAGATAATACATTATATTTTTAATTGTTGAATCTAGGGTAACAGTGAATTGTACAAACTAAAAAGTATCAATAAAATAAACAAAATAAAATTGATGAGAAAATAGGGCTTGGGGTAGAGATCTGAGAGGTAGTTCAACATTGAAGTACTAATTGAATTTAAGGATCTTATTGGTAAAGATAAGAGCATAAGACAAGAGACAGAGTATTGCTGAAAATTCAGTTTCCTAATTAAAGGATCTAGCGAAAGGTCTTCAGAAACCTGGGAAGAGACACAGAATGATACAGTCACAAAAGTCAAAGTAGGAGAGTGTGTCATGCGTGACAGACTGAAGGAATGGCTTCAATTCTCCACCATTACCTACGTCTACACCTTTACCATGGAAATGGTTGTAGTGCTCCAACCCTAGACTTTGGGTTTATCCGTGTGACTTGTTTTGGCCAAAATTGTGTGTAAAGAAGTGGTTGTGCCAGTCCATGCCTAACCGTGTGAGGCTTTACATGTTTCCACTCAGCTTTTGTATCTCTATCATTTCCATGAGAAGAACATGCCCCAGATTGCTTTTTGGTCATAAAAAGAGGATTAGAGAATGTGCAGAAGAGCCCCCGCTCCGGATGGCATTAACATAAAACAAAGCCACCCCAGCAGCCATGAGCTGAAGCAAGAGCCACCACAGAAACTTATCCTATATCAACCAAATCCCAAGCAACCTACAAAAGGAGTGAGCAGTAATATGTGGTTGCTGTTTCATGTCACTGAGTTTAAGGTTGGTGTGCTGTACAGTTTAAGCCTCAAGATAGTCGACTTTGCCAAATATGTCAGAAATGATACATAGAAAAGACTATTAAGTTTGTAAGCAGGATGGCCACTATAGAGCTTAGAGAATAAATAATGATGTTTTAGGAAAGTAGCAAGTGCAAAAACTAGATTTCAAAGAATTAAGCACAGCAGAAGTTTCCAAGAAATAAAGTCATAAGAAAAGATCACGTAGTTGAGAAGCCTTGAGATTAAAATAAACAAGAACATGGTTAGTATCATATACTATTGGAAGTTTCCTAATGTAGAGGGAAGGCGTCTATGTGGGCTTGGGGGAGTGAACAGCTTAGGAAGGCTGATGATGGTATAGTGGGGAAGGGTCCTCAGAAATCAAATAGGAATAAAGTACAACACAGAGAATAAAATCAGTGACTTCTGCAATCACCAAGGGGATATAATAAAGGAACTGAAGTCAGGCAGTGTCAATAGGCCTCATTTCATGAAGGAGGTATTTTTTCAGGAAAATTATCCAACTCCGTTGATCGCCAATTACAAAAGTGTAAAAGAGTGTCATATGCTTGTCTCTGAAATTTCTGTTGTCCTTACATTGAATAGGACCCTGAAGAATCAAATTTGTAATCAAGACATGCATTCAAAGAGTTATAGTATACTTTTTGTGATGAGAGAAGGAAATTGACATGCTCTGTAAAATTCAAGTCCATTGCTTTGATTTTAGGATGTTTCTAAGTGAGTAATCATAATTGCAAATGGGAAAGTGAAAGATCAAGTTGGTCACTATGTGAGGAAAGACATACGTTGTGCTGGTATGTTGGAAGGAAGTATGGTGTACAATGCTGTTTGCTGTTGCTGGGCCACTCCAGGCTAACTAGAGTGCTGAGATCTTAGTGTTTCCATTACCTAGAAGTTCAAGAGATTTTCCTTTGTTGAACTGACTCACGATCTCCCGTCAAATATACGGGCAGTATCCATCTGGAAGCCCTTTAACATGACATAATAGGACTATGGAAAATGCCTATAAGCAATTTATAGATGAGGCTGGTTCTATTTTGGAACACTGGTTTCCAGTGATGTGCCTCAAATGTATTAGAGCCATCTGTGTAAAGTAGAATGGGAGCCTCCTTCCTAAGATGTATTCTCTGCAGGGCAACTGCTGACTCACCAGGAGACAGAGTGAGCCCCACGTCAACCATGCCATCATAGGCAAGTTCTTCTGCCTCATTTCCTCTCTAATAGCAAGTCAGGATCATATTTACTTTGCCTGTTCTGCTCCCAGTGGAGTGTTAAGAAACCTACCCCATGGTGCAGCACCCCTTCCTGCCTACATACCTCAGGCTGTATCTAGAACATTGGTGAAAATTGGAGACTCAGATGTACGGTGCCACTGGCCCACTGGCTTCAGCCACGCCTATATAAGCAACTGATACCTGGGTTTATGTATTCCCAGAGCACGGTCAGGTGGGAAAGCGTACTTCTTAGGGAATGGGAGAGTGTGGGAGAGTGAAGGAAGCCTCTCTTAGGAGTTCCAGTAAAGAAAATACAAATGCACTCTGCAATTGAAAGAGATGAGAATTCAGCAATCTAGCATGCTCCTAGACAGTTATTTCTAGAGGCACATTTGGACGTATTACTTGGGGCAGGAGAGAAGAGTGCAGGATGGATCTTATGATGTTAGGTAGAATATCCCTAGGTCCCCCAGGATGAGATTTTAAATTTGTCCTTTGCAGATGTCAGATAGCTGATACCTGGCATGAATAAACTATATAAATCATAAAATGAGAATAGTTCCCAAATCAATGAGTGAATAATCTGTGCTGGATATTGTCTGCTAAAAATCAAACCAGTCCATCCTTTTAAGCTCTGCTCTGTAGTGCAGGTTTGGGAAGCTCAAAAACGGCAGCTCCCAGATCCCTTTGGGAATCTAACTGTAGCGCTTAGTCAGATTTGGTCAATGAGAAGCACTCGTTTGAGATTTTAGGGATAGAAAATAAGAGCTTTCTTCCCCTAAGCTGTAGATCAGTGTGCAGATATCAGCAGATGGCAGGTATGGCAGGGATTTTACCTGAGGCTTTAAGGCATTCTCCTGAGAGCCACCCACTTCTCCACACAGGAGTCAGCTGAAACCACTGATGATAGCTTCCAAAAGCCTGTTCCTCCAGGTTTCCTGGAAGCAGCCTTTCTTACCTTTGCTCCCCCAGCCTCTCAACGTAAATCTCCAGTTGTGCTGGATTTTGATTTCCTTGATTAAACTTCTTCTTATTTCAAATACCTAGAGTAACTTCTGTTTTACTGACCTAGCTCTGACTGACAATCTATATGCTTCTGATTTTAAAATGTTTATAAATATTAGAATAATCTGGTTCTTGACCCAAATTAAGTACCAGCAAGCCACATACTCATTTGGGTTGAAAAAGCAGAGTTTATGCCCATGAATGTATGAGCACTATGCCTTCATCCATGCTAATAATATTTACTGAATGCCTCCTAGTGCCAACACGGTTTTAGTAGTAGTAGGAGCTTACATTTCAGCAAGAGAAGAAAGATCATAAACAAGTAAAAATACGATGCATCAGATAGTGATGGGTGCTATGGTTTAAAAGGGGAAGTAAAGGGGGCATTGTGCTGTGGCGAGGGGGTTCTTTAATATACGGCAGTTGAGAAAGGCCTCATTGATAAGGTGATATTTGAACAGTGATCTGAAAGAAATGAGATAGTCATGGAACTGGAAGATATTTCTTTCAGTGTAAGGTCTTCAAGGCATGAAGACGCACAGCCTGAGTGAGGAAACAATATGCCTGGAGCAGAGTGAGAAATAGGGAGAAGAGAAAGAGATTGGGTCAGAGAAGTGACAAGGTCTTACAGACCATGAGAAGGATTCTGGCTTTTACTTTAAGTGAAAAGGGAAAATCCTTCACTGAATAGTTTCAAGTATGTATTGTTTTTATATGAAGAAGACAACAAACTAAAAGACACCTTTATTTTAGAAAAATAGAGCTTGAGAAAACATAGATACTGCATTCTATCCTCAAAACTACACTTCACCATGGTTGCCACTGGTCAATGACTCCTCAGACATAATCCTGTCAGCTTCTTGGTTTTTATTTGAAAATTCCAGTTTTTGCCATCCTAACAATCTGGCTTTTAAAGTCATTATAAAGGAATTCCCCATCTAGCCTTTACCATAATATTCCACAAACTTCAAAATAAAGGCTGAGTTCCTTGGAGGGATACGAGATAATGTTGGATTTAAGGAGAGACAAGAGGCTGAAAAATAATAATAACTTAATGCTAAGAGAAAAACCACATGTAATTTGGCTGAGATCACTTCCCTGGGAAGAGTGCCCACTTGATATTAGAGTGTCTCTTTGGAGGGGAACTGTAGCACGAGAAGCACCATGAAAGTTTTTCATAGCTACACTCCACATTCCACTGTGCTGAAGAAGACATCAAGAGGCACTTGTCCCTTGGAAGAGTTCATTTCAGTTCTTAAGGGCTAATCACAAATACTACACTAGGACTTGTCCAAGCTCAGGGACTCCAAGCAGATCTCCTGAAACAAGCAGCTGAAAGCCAAACGGGTACTGGAAAAAAATGATGGAGGTGTCGGGAGAGGAAGAAGAGGGGAAGGGAGGAGAAGAAAGGGAAAAAAAAGAGAGAATATTTACTGTCCTAGGCAATACTCAGCAGTCTATTGTGAGGGGGTGAAGGGAGTCCCTCAACAAAACACTGGGAAACAAAGAGAGAAAAACAGTTCAGTTTAATTAACTAAGCTTAGCCAGTAACACAAAGAGGAATTCTAATTTGGTTTTAGAAACTTTTTTAATGGAAGAATGCAAGAGGTTATTAGAGCTCTTATTTGCTGTTTGGTTCAATCCAGCCCTTTCCCTCATAAACTCTTCACCTAAAGCCTCATTTGGGAAAATAACATGTATCTATTAAAAAATAAAAACCATCAAGCTCTATGTAGACATGAGAATGTTTTAAAATATCAGTTGTACAGCCAGAATTCAGAGGGTTGTTAATATACAAACAATCACATTTTTAATAAAGGCATTTCTGTCTCTAATAGCTCACCACATCAAGACCCTCCTCCCCACCCCCATCCTTCCTCCTCCCTACACACACACAATCCATACCACACTCCTTTCATTCCACTATCATTATGACAGTTGAGTGCCTTCAATGATAGAAGGTTGACCGACCAACCATCCCAGTTTGCCTGGCACTCGGGTGTTTGCTTGGTATACAAGACTCTCCACAGAATATATTGAGAAGCCTATCCTTAGGGGCAGTAGGGTAGAGAAGTGCTTCCAAAACTTTAATGTGCATAAGAATCACCCAAGGTCCTTGATAAAATGCAGATTCTGATTCAGAAGGTCTGAGATGGGCTCTAAGATTGTTCATGTCTAACAAACTCCCGGAGTGAGCCACGCTTTGGACAGCGCTGGTTTAGTGGACCTACACGAGGCTTTGGAATGACCTGGCCTGGTATCCTAGCTGCAGCTCTTCCCAGATATTATTCTCACTTTCCTGATTTGCTTCATCCTACTGCCCATGAGGATCCAATCACTTGCCACCAGGGCCCACTTTTGAACACTGGGGATTATAATTTAACAAGATTTGGGTAGGGACACAGATTCAGACTATATCCAGAATGCCAAGAGTTTGGCCAAGCAAACATTTGATAAGATTAGTATAGACAGAAGGAAGCCAGATGCTATAATTCATCAAGACAATGGGAAAAAAGGCCCAGAAGGCATTTCTGAGGACTTTGTGGCTGCCACATCTGTCACGGGCCCAGTGATTGAGGGTCTTCAAGGCACAGTGATTTCAAAGAGGAGCCCACATTGCCCCTGGGATCTCAAGGTGCATCCCCCCAGGGTCACCTAAAGTTCCTTCTCCACACATTCAGGAGGAGTTCCTTGGCCACCCCAGCTATGGCTCATGTGGGCCAGGTTTAGCTCAGGCTAATCCTTTAGAAGGCACAAGCATTAAACCTTGGTGACATCTACACAGTGCCAACTCTGCAGCTGTGCAGACTGCAAGAGCTGGGGAGGTGTGGCCACCTCCACCTAGATTTCAAATTGGTATCTCAGAAAGCCTAAGGGCATAGGAAGAGAACTGCCACGGGAGCAGGACTGCCACAGAGAGCCCC
Organism: Ateles fusciceps; assembly: GCA_036589455.1. Classification (NCBI taxonomy): domain Eukaryota; kingdom Metazoa; phylum Chordata; class Mammalia; order Primates; family Atelidae; genus Ateles; species Ateles fusciceps. Next base: position 11,564,344 of record JAZHEH010002206.1, read on the forward strand.
TAGTAGAGAAATTCTTAGTGGAGTCATGGAGGACAGGGCTATCCTGTAGAGACCACAGTGTGTCACCCCAGCCTGGGAGAGCCACAGGCACCACACTAAAACCTGAGAGCTGTGGCATAAGCTGTGCCCAGAAAAGCTATGGGGGTGAGGCTGTCGAGAGCCTTGGGGGCCCCACTCTCATATCAGGGTGTCTAGAAGACAAAATATGGAGTCAAAGAAGATTATTTTCAAGCCTTGAGGTTGCCTTGTTGGGTTCTGAATTTTGTCGGGACCCATCAATCCTTTCTTCTTTCCTATTTCTCCTTTCTGAAATGGAAATGTCTCTCCCATGCCTGTCCAACTATTGTATTTTAGAAGTATGTGACTTGTTTGATTTCACAGGCTCACAGTTGAAGAGAAATTTGCCTCAGGATGAATTATACATTGAGTTCACACATATGTGATCATATAAAATGTAATTGAGACTTTGGACTTGAACTTTAAAGTTGATGATGGAATAAGTTAACACTTTTGGGGCTATTGAGATGGAATAAACATATTTTGCAAGAGAGAAAAGGGCAAGAATGGAATGCTATGGTTTAAATGTTTGTGTCCCCTTCAAAATCTATGTGGAAACTAAATCACTTAATCCCAATGCCACAGAATTAAGAAGTGGGATCTTTAGGAGATGATTAGACCTTGAGGGCTTTGCCCTCATAAATGGGATTAGTGCTTTACAACAGGGCAGCAGAGAACTAGCTAGGAGTTTTTCCTTCTACTCCTCCACCATTTGTGAACACAGCATTCATCCCCTCTGGAGGACACAGCAACAGGACACCCTGAAAACCAAAAATAAAATTCTAAGCTCCCTAACTTACTGAAGAGTTGGCCAAGGGGATCCCCCAAGAAACCTGAAAAACTGGTTCAATCCATGACGGGAAGTGGGAATTGGATATGCCTCATTATTTCCTCCTCCTTTTGGAGTTTAGGCACAACTGACTAGCATTAACTTTAAAACAGAGATCTTCAGACTAACAAAGCAGACTCTTTGTGGCATAAATGTACGAAATTCCAACTTGACTCTTGTATAGCATCACATGACAGATAGTAGGCCCTGAAGTAAATCAAAGTATTTTACCCTAAAATATATTCCTTTGACATATTTTGAAATGGACCTGTAAAGTTGTCGCTTGTGAGAGAAATTTGCATCCTGTAGAGAATCGCCTCCTCTTACTAGGTCCTTTCAAGAGTCTGGCATCTTTTAAGGTTCAATAAGAGACGTTTACTATCTATTCTCTCTGAAGCCTGCTACCTCCAGTTTTCCTGTACATGACAACAATCTTGGTTTCCACAACTACCTCTTTTCCGAACTCAAGCATTTGTTTATGCTGACTTCAAACAATTCAGGCAAAGTTTGACACTTTCAACTGGCTGCAAATTGGGAAATCTTTGAATCCACCTATGACCTGGAAGGTCTCACTTTGAGATGTCCTATCTTTCCTAGCTGAACCAATGTATACCACACATATATTGATTTATATCTTGGCCTATAACTTCTGTCCCCCTAAAATGTATAAAACCAATCACATTGGGCACATCTTCTGAAGACCTCCTGAGGTCATGTCACAGGTCATGGTTCTTAACCTCGGGAAAACAAACCTCCAAATTGATTGATACCTGTCTCAAACACTTTTTGGTTTACATCCCTCTTGCAAGCAGGCAGCAAGTCCTTAACAGACACCAAATCTGCCAGCACTTTGATCTTTGGGTTTTCAACCAAAATAATTTCATAGTTATTTATCCTAACTGTGAGATATAAATTTCTGTTACTTACAAATGATCCAGTCTAAGATATTTTAACAGCACAAACAACTAAGACACCCACCAACACCTACGCACATCCATACAAATTTTTTGTCCCTCCTCTTCGCTTTATTGTCTCTCCCAAGCACTTATTAACATCTAAAATATTGTATTTATTTATTTTCTTTTTGTTTGCCTTTCTCTCCTGGAGCATAAATTGTAGGAGGTTGGATATTTTCTTTATACGTTCACTGTTCTAGCCTCAATACCTACTACAGGTTCTGAAACATAGTAGGCCCTCAATAAATATTAATAAATATTATAAACGTTTTGCTCTATTAAGACCTTCTGTATAAGATGATCATAGTTAGCCAGATTGAGACACATATTAACAACAAAAATGAACTGTATTCTGACTTCTATTCCCTTTATAATTTTTTTCTGTAGTACTTATGTCCTGAGCTTAAATACTTAAAAATGCCTAGGTAGGTGTCTATAAATTTTCACATGTGTACATGGGCACAAATGCACACACATACACAGACAAGTTTAATACAGGCTACAAAAAATATGCACTATAAATGTTTCTTTTGTGGCAGAGTGAATTCTTCATGAGCCCTGCAATGCAGCATGGTGCCAATTGCCTTAGCAGAAAGCAGTAGAAAACTTGTCTTGAAAAGAAAGCTAATCCTGATTTCTGGATAAAGCAGAAAGATAGAGGTGTCCAAAAGGCTTCTTGGCTGTTTCACGATGGCTTTAATTTAGTGTTAATGGTTTAATTTCCAGGTTGTACCTCCTCCCTCCTTAAATAGCACTTAGGGTAATTGATGCCAAGTTAATCACTGTGCTGCCAAGAGAAGTGTCCATGGGGTAGGAACCACATGCTGTTTTACCTGTGCTTAAAGAGGAAAATGTCACGCATCTCTGAAGAAACAATGTTGACTGAAAAATATCGCCAAGTCTCAGACAAGATCTTTGTGAAATAAAGCATGAGCACAAAATGAGAGAGTAAAGCTTATCATTATTTAAGAATTAAAATGATGATTAAGGTGATTACCTTTATCTTATTTTTAAGTAGTTTGCAAAATTATAACAATAGGTATGCCTTACAATTATTGACAACATGGTGTTATGTAAAACAAAGTAGATTATATGGAGAACATTCTCAATTTTAGTTGGAGCTATAAAGAACTATGAGACTATGCAGAAGCACAATAAAAGGCTAACAGTATCTCTGAATAGTGAGATGATTGCTAAATTTTATCTATTCTCCTTTGCTTTTTATTATTTTCTAAATTTTAAGCAGTGATTGCATGCTACCTTTGTAATTTAAAAATAAAGTCGGTCAATTTTCTAAAAATTGTTACCAGCTTCTATTTACAATAACAAAGTATTTTGTTTGTCTGCATTGGGTTTCTTTTAAATAAGTTTCATCTCTTTTTCTTGTGTCATACTAATAAAAAGAGAAAAATTTAATTTAGGGGAAATAAGAGTGTTTCCCTTAAAGTGTGTCACCTTTTAGAAGAAATCTTTCCATCCCACCGGTTCCTGTGATTTCTCCATCACTAGTTGAGACAGGGGAAAGCATGAAGCTTTGCACCCCAGGCTTACATTCTTTTGAGTCTAGGGCTAGAGCATACCTTCAAGATCAACCAACACTATCTTCTTTCACAGTGGAAGAAACAGTTCCCAAGAGAGAATGAGATTTGTTCATGGTCACACAGTGTTGTGGACATTATAACAAAGCCAGGTCTAGAACCCCGGCAAGAACATGTGTCTCTCTTTTCTATGTGTTTATTCTGCTTATTCTTTGCATTCAAAAATAAAATAGGAAAAGAACTCCAAGCACAGGGCCTTCTATATAGAATACTCAGCAAGCGAATAATTAATGAATCGGTAAATTAACTAAAAAATGTTGAACATCAATAACTACTTTACAAAGAAAAAGAGACTCTGGAAATAAGCATCAGTTCCTTTTTCTTATCTTAATAAGAAGAAAGAAAACACAGAGAAAGAGCTACCTTAAAAGTAGAGAGTGTGCCACTGTCTGTGGCACATGCTGGCAGTGGGTGCCCAGGATTACCCTCAGAGAGGCAGCCAAAATGCCCCTGATGACAGAAATGCATGGACAGGCCCACATATATCCTTCCCTGAGTTTAAATGGCCCAAAGAACTTGGAAGAAATATGAAAGTGTTTCTATATGTTCCTGGCAGGTGAAGAGGGAACTTGATTCAGTAGTCACAAGGGAGTTCCTGTAAGAAATTGATTGAAGCACCTCCAAAACCCAATGGGATGTTGCTTTACTCAGTGAAAACCAAAGTGGCTGACACATGACAAACTTCAGGTAGCAAAGGGAGGTTTAAATGCACCCTGAAGGACATAAAAGGAACAGAAAACATTTAGTCTTAAAAGTAGGGATGGTTTTAGAACCAAAGACAACATTTTAGGATTTAGTAAGATGTACTAATAACAATGCACAGGTTTCTCAAATGATGGATCTACATAAAACGCAGGGCTTGCTTATCTTCTATAATTCTTCTATCATATTCAGACCAACTAAATTTTCCTCAGTTGCTTGGCTTACTGTGTAAGGCGTAGTCATTTCACACAACTTTTCATACAACTTGGTAAGACACATCATTCACAAAATATGGCACCTGCCCTAGTTGACAGAAAATTCCCTATCATCCCCATTTCAAGTGCTCCAGCACCACACTTCATATTCATCCATCCAGAGATACCTTTTCTGAAGATTTTAAATTGTCTTTTTTTCTTTTTTTAGAGGCAGGGTCTTGCTCTGTTGCCCAGGCTGGAACACAGTTCCATGATCACAGCTTTCTGCAGCCTCAGACTCCTAGGCTTACGTGATCCTCCTGCCTTCACATCTGGAGTAGCTAGGGTGCATCATCATACCTGGCTGTTTATTTTACTCTTTTTTAAAAGCTGGAAAAGCAAGGATATAAATTTTTCCCCTCGAGCCCCCCCAAAACAAATGCAGCTCTGCTGATGCCTTAATTTTGGCCCAATGAGACCCATTTCAGACTTCTGCAGAGCTGTAAGAGCCTAAATTTATGTTGTTTTAAGCCACTAAATTTGTGGTAATTTGTTATAGCAGCAATTGAAAACTACTACATAATCTAATTGAAAAGAAATATTTAAGAATTACCAATCAATTGATTCCTCACTGTCTTCCTTAAAGAGATGATTAAAGGAGGGGAAAAGCCATCCCAGAGATTTCTAATATGGACTCTTCCACTAGACTCTTCCAACAAAACCATGCCCCCATGACCCACAAGAATGAGCACAAGAACCATGCCCACCTTCACTTTGGCCAGTGTGCATTTCACCAAGCTATATGCAATCACAGCAATCAATTCTAAATTGTAGAGCGTTTTGCTCTGAAAATCAGCTCTCGGGCCTCCTGTTTAACTCCAGATTATAACAAATTCAAATACCTCTGTAGCACATGAAACAAAGACATTGCCTAATGTGTAATTTGGGAGGGAATTTAATGATACATCTGTCTGTTTTGACAAAGCACAGCCTTGAAGTATCTATTTAAAATAAAATCAGCAGATTGGCAACAATTAAAAATGAAAGCCTATAAAACGTTTAGGGGAAAAAAGCATTAAAGTCTAATAGCTCTTGGTTTATGTGCCAGCACTATAGTAAATATTTCCAGCACCAAATTTCTCTACTGAAATCTTGGCATTAGCTACTGCAAAAAATACCACCATTAAACACACATACAAAATCCATCTTTTATGAAAAATAGGCAATGAGTCCATCTGGGATCCAGTAAAACTGAGAATGCCTAACATTTTAAGATATTTTATTGGATGTTGCTAAGCATTATCTTTCAAACCAGTCAGGTAGTAGCAATGCTATTACTTTGTATATGAAGCCTTTCTGATACTACAGTGTTATTCTACCTGAGCAATTTACTAAGAAATTTTGGAAGTTTGTCAGTTTAGGATATTTTAAGTGATCTTGGAAATATGCTATATAGCCATAAAATGTATCTATATCTTTCTCAAAAGCTTTAGAATAGTTACACTTTAAAACAATCTGCAATGACAAGAGACAGATACTACAAAATGAACTCTTAAGTCAAGTTAGTTATAAAATTACAAGAATTGTCAGTGACTGAATGATACCTGTGAGAACTGTGGGGGCAAAAAGTTACTTCCTATGCAGCAGTCCCAGCCCCAGCACCTACTCTGCCGGCCTCTGGGACATGAATTATATCCCAATGGCAGACCTCTTTCCCTCCTGACGTTAATTATTTTCTGCTCTCTGGCTCTGATCATACTTTGCGTCTATTTAGGTCTTCTGCTTCCTTTCTCAAATTAACTCACTAAAATTTTGGGGGGGATTATATCTTATCTGGTATCTACCTAGGGATATAAATTCTGTTGGCCAGGTGCAATGGCTCACACTTGTAATCCCAGAACTTAGGGAGGCTGAGGTGGGCAGATCACGAGGTCAGGACATCAAGAACTTCCTGGCCAACACGGTAAAACCCCGTCTCTACTAAAAATACGAAAATTAGCTAGGTGTGGTGGTGCACACCTGTAATCCCAGCTACCTGGGAGGCTGAGGCAGGAGAATCAATTGAACCCAGGAGGCGGAGATTGCAGTGAGCCAAGATCGGGCTCCTGCACTCCAGCCTGGTGACAGAGTGAAAATCCATCTCAAAAAAAAAAAAATTATCTTGCTCAAGATCCTTATGCTATGGTGAAGGCTTAGCCACACTCAGTGGCTCTCCCAAGAATTACTAGTGGAGACTTCCTAAGAATTCTGTAGTTTTATGGAACTAATTAACTGTGTAAGTGGCTAGAGATGATTTGTGGCATGGCATGGGACTGCAGATGTGGATATTTATTATCTCTAGTATCACAGATACTTCCTAAGAATATAATTGTCCAGGCCTCTCCAAGAAGAAAATAGAGGTAGAAGAGAAACTGATAAAGGAAATCATGTTTATTCATTTATTCAGTCAATATTTATTGTATACCTACTATGTTCCATGGTTTGTGCCAAGTATTGGAAATAAAATGAAGGATAAGACAGATAACAATCATGGCCCTTTTCTTCATGGTTAAAATAAATGCTAGAGATCCAGCCATCATATATACATTCCAACATGCAGGAAGGGATACAAAACTGCATGTCTCTTCCCTTTAAGGGAGGAGTTTTCTACACTCTCACTTAAATTCCATTGACCAAAATGGAATTTTCTTAGCTTTCTTGTAGGACAGTGCGAATATTATTACATATTTTAGCTGTGTGTTCTGTATCCAGCTCAAAATTGGTATTCTTGTTTCTATGAAAGAAGTAATAGATCCTTGAATTCAACTAGAATACTCTGACGCTTCATCTTTCTTTCTTTCATATTCAATAGCATGTAACCTAACTATAAGCATAGAAAATACTTTGTATAATAATCAAATGTGACAACAAAAAACAGCTTTGTAATCTATAAAGTGTCACATAAGTGTAGAGTGTTGTTACTGAAGATAAAAATCTATTAGCTGTTAATTCAGAAAATTGGTACTTTCAACACCCAGCATCTGAAAGGTATATAATAGGAAAGGACCAGGATCAATTACATTATACATAGACCTCTTCTCTGCTAAACTAATAATTATTTCAATTTCAGATTTATTTGGTTGCTAATATTGTTATTCTTGTTAACAGATTGTTTTTAAAATATTTAGTGTTTTCATGCAGATCATCTGTTCTCAGGGATTTCGGTCTAAGAATACACCACATACATTTCAAATTTAACATTATTTGTTAAAATGAGTCAGGTATAAATTCATTCATTCACTCATCCAACATATGTCTACTGAATGCCTATGTTGTAGCAAGTACTGTTTTAGATCCCAGATGATAGAGCATTCAATATTCAAAAAATTCTGTGATGGTTAATTTTAGGTGTCAACTTGAATAGATTAAGAAATACCTAGAGAAATGGTAAAGGATTAATTCTGGGTGTCTCCTGAAGGGTGTTTCCAGGGGGAGACTGGCATGAGAGTCAGTAGATTGAATGAAGATCTGCCTTCAGTTTGGGCAGGCAACATCCAGCTGGCTGGGGGCCAGGATGAAACAAGGCAGAGAAAAGGATTTCCTCTCACTCCTTGAGCTGGGACACATTCTTCTACTTCTGCCCTTGGACATCAGGTCCCCCAGCTCTTCAGCCCTGGGACTCTAGGACTTACCATCAGCAGTCTTAACTCCCTCTGACCAGGCTTTCAGGCCTTCAGCCTCAGACTGAGAGTTACACCATTGGTTTCCCTGGTTCTAAAGCTTTTGAACTTGGACTGAGCCACTTTACCAGCATCCCAGGATTTCCAGTTTGCACAAGGCCTATGGGGGAACTTCTCCATCTCCACAATCACATGAGCCAATTCCCCCTAATAAATGTCTTTTCATATATATATATATGAGCTACATATATCTTACTGGTTCTGTCTTTCTAAAGAACCCTGACTAATACACATGCTTTTATATTTTAGTGGAAGAAGAAGGGAAAAAATAGAAAAGATAATCTTTCTTTTTCTTGCTTTTCACTTTGTGCGTGTGATACGAAAACAAAGACACAAACAAACAAAAGTACTTAATGCCTCTTCTATAATGATAAAACATAGCAATGGTAAAATTAAAGATGGTACCCAGGCACAGGCAAAGTTTGTAGGATTGAATGAATCAGTTGAACAAGTCACTACTTTATGGTAAGAACAGGAAAACCAGTATAACAAGAGAAAAAAAGTTGATAAATGTTAAAGAAATAAGCTCCCACACCGCGCCCCATCCCATTCCCAACAAATGGTAATAGTGCAGAATGTTTTGCTGATGTGGGCATGACTTGGAATGAGAAGAGCTGGAAGGCCAATAGCTTTTATTGTCCTTTGACGTCCCAGCCAATTAAAAAGCTCACTGACTAAGTGAGGAGAGGCAGGGCCACCCAATACAGAAAGGATATGGCATCACCAAGTTGGATTTGAATGGGAATTTATTTATCCATCCAGTCATTGTGCTACTAGGGTTAGAGATAAATAAAATAGACATAGTCCCTGCTCTTAAGTAGTTTCTAGTCTAGAAACATTATAGATATTAAGTAAGAACAAATATGTATATATTTGTATATATGTATATATTTAGATAATTTTTATATTTATAAATATATATTCATAAATTATGTACAGTTCTGTGAAAGAAAAGACAGTGATCAGGCATTATAACGTGGTTCTCAGTTAAATTGGGGATGGAGGGTGGTCAGTGGAAACTTTTCTAAGAAAGAGATCTCTGAGCACAGATAAGGATAAGTAGATGTTGATGGGAGAAGAGTGGGCCACTTCAGGGAAAGCAATAAACATTAGAGGTTACTGCTGAGAAAATAGATTTTTGAGACCAAAGTCACTAAAAAACTCACAGTGTGTCCATGTTACAGGTGATGCATTTGAATTATATATTGTAGAGCATTTTCTATTAATATGTCCCTAGCACTGGCGTGCTGGAGCCAGCTCATACAGACTCACCAGAACCTATTCTAAGTGTCTTTTCCAAAATCTGCATTCAGTGGCATCAAAATGGTAACATGAAATTGGCAATAGCAGGAGTATTTACATTATGGAAATAATTGTAAAACTGGCAAATGCGACAAATCAGGGCTTTTTTTCCCCCCTCCAGAGAGCTAGTTGTAAAACATTTATGCCAGGATGGCCAAATAAGGAACACCTGGAGAGACGCAATAAAAAGCAATAATTAAATTAAAGAATAAGTTGATACAATATTTTTATATTTTCATAGTGGTTTAACATCTTTATAGAGAAAGCATCAAGGTTATTTTGTGAAGAAAATATGATAATCAGACATTCAATTTGCTGTCTCTGTAGTAAATTGATTAATAAAAATGATTCTAGAACATACCCAAGCCTGATAATATCACTTCTAAAGAGAAAGTTGGTAATTTTTTGAAAATGACAGTGTGTTTTATTGATTCATGCTGCCTTTTTATCTATTCAACTCTAATCATTCAAAAACTATTTTCTAATTGATAATTATTGTGTCCGGTTCTGTGAAGAAATACCCAAGGAAATAATAATCCCAGGATGCACAGAGTTTTCAACTTCATTGGAATGAAACTTTAAAATAAAAAATATTTAAATGTTAGAAGGTCACACATGTGAGGGCATAGCTCAAATATCATGAAACATAAAATAGAACTGAGGGCAGATAAAAGTAATGAGGGAAGGATAATCTCCCTGAGAACTTAAATTAAGCTGTGTCATCAAAGATGTGTGGAATTTCATTTTATTATTACAAAAACAATATTACACATTGCTGGTAGAAATGTAAAATGGTGCAGCTATTCTGGAAGAGAGTATGGAAGCTTCTTACAAAACTAAGTATGTGCTTACCATAAAACCTAGCAATTGTATCTTTGGGCATTTGTTACTGAGAAATGAAAATTTATGTTTATCCACATATCTGTACACAATTATTTGTAGCAGCTTTATTCATAAAAGTCCAAATCTGGAAACGAGCCACAGTTTGTTTAATCATTTACCCTTCAATGGGGTGAATGATTAAACAAACTGTAGTAGATCTATACCAAGGAATACAAGTTGGTTAGATCTCAAGGGAATTATGCCGAATTTAAAAAGCCAGTATCAAAATATTACATATTATCTGATTCCGTTTATACTGCATTCACAAAATGGCCGAAGTAGAGAGATAGAGAACAGATTTGTGGTTGTCAGGGATTAGAGACTGGGGAGAAGGAGGGGAAGTGGCTGCAGCTATGGAAGGGTAGCCTGAGGAATCTGTATGAAGAACTGTTTTGTGTTTGACTGTGGTAGTGATTACAGGAATTTATACATGTGATAAAACTGTATCAAACTAAATACATAAACACACAAATGAGTACAAGTAAAACTGGTGAAATCTGAATTACGTTCATGAATTATGTCAATATCAATTTTTTGTTTGTGGTATTGTACTACAGATTTTCAAATATTACTACTGGGGAAAACTGGATAAAGGATATACCTTCTGTCTCATTTCCTCCAACTGCCTGTGAATATATAGTTATCTCAAAATAAAATACTTATTAGAATACCATAACATAATAGTAAATAGAAAAGAGAAAATAATTTTTATAATGTCATCACACTATTAAAACAATATAGCCATGCCTTTTAGACTTATGATAGTAGTTGGGTAAACACAAAGAATGAGAGGGACATTATTAGAATATCCAAATAATAATGTGTTATTTTAATAAGACAGAAAATTTCAGTCTTATTACCTACAAATATAGGCTATGAGAAGAAAATAGTACATAACTGCAGTACAGTAATGCAGTTCTGTACTGCCTGTGCCTACCCCACCTTTGATCAGTATGCCATACTACCAGCATTATCCTTGGCTCTCCTAAGAGATACAATTTCAAGATTCATAGCTAGAACATCTGATTACCATTTAGAGCAGAATGCTATACAAACTGATAGCTTCCTTCCCTACCTCCTGTTAATTTTAAAAGATACATTGACAATCTTACCTCTGTAGTCGAGTGAATCCCAAAGTCTTGGCCTGCTGTTGTGTGGGAATGTAAAATTTCAGGCACAAAATGGGAGTGAACCACATTTTTGTCAGATAAGGTACAAACCTATGCATTAATCTGTTTAGTTGTAAATCAGAATCATGGGAATTGGATTTTTATATACAATACTCCCCTCCATCCTCTCTCCACCACACATTCAAAACATATGCATGTTTTATGTTCTTCTTATAAATGAATATAGGAAATTATATAAAACTTACTGATAAAACCAAGCCATAAATTTGACATTTGAATGCTTTCGCCTGTGTAGCCCCAGGTAACATCCGAAAATCACAATTTTAGACATACAGTGAAAGGTTTATGACTATGTTATTCAAACAAACACATGTTGCTGTGAAATACCACCCTCGCCAGGCCATCTGTTTAACTGGGCAATTTCATTTAGTACAGAGATCTGACAGATAAATCAGCTGCTTTTTGGAATACTGGGAGACTGCAGAGAAGCCCAAAGTCTGTAATTCAGCTTCGGCTCATCATTGGCCAAGTAAGAAGTTATAATCAAGAGTCAGTGGCAAGTGGCTGATTTGAAACAGCAGGCACTGATCTCTATTTCTGAAATCTCTATAGAAGATCCTTCAAGTTCAAGTAGACATAAAAGTCATATGTGTGTCTCTGATGCTTGTATGACCCAACTAGGTATTATGTTGAGAATGTTAATTATATTGTTTGTCCTTTCAGTTATTTTTTATGTGATTGTTTTCAAAATATGTTATGGTCTTAGGGTAAAAGAAAGTAGTTAAGGTTAACTGACCATTATTGTGTTGTTTAATGAAGATCTCACAGGTAAATTTAACAAATATATCTTTGGAAAGCAAAATAAATTCAGATATTATTCATTTGCATTTTTTAGTGTAAAATAGTGAAAGGAATATACATTTGAGATCAAATAGACACATAGTCAAATATCCACTCTCTTTCTTGACTAGTCGTGTAGCCTTGGGCAAGTTACTTTACCTCTTTGAGTATCACCTCTCTGAATCTGTTTCCTCACTTGTAAAATAGCAGTAAGGAAAACTACCACTCAAGGTTTCATAAGAAGTGACTCAAATGCGCACTCAGTAGGTGCTCAATGAATGCTCCCTGAAGTGTTTTCATTGAGATTTACTTGAGTAACAAAATTTTTTGTAATGTTGTAAGAATTGGCCTAATTGACTGACATGCCATAGGTGCTCAATAAAGGCTTGTTCTAGCCCTTTACTGAGATTTTTTTTGGAGGTAACAGAGTGGAATCATTGAACAGAAACTACCATTCAATTCAAGGTGTGTATGTATACTGGTTAAGAGTGTAGATCCTGAAGCAAGACTGCTCAACTGTAAATATCAGCTCTGCAACCTTTTATTTATAGGCTTGGACAAGTTATTTTTCTCTATTTATCAGTGTCCTCATCTGTAAAGTCTGGATAAAAATATCCTACCTACTCATAATAATTAAGTGACTTAATATAAACACCACAGTAAAGCACTCAGGACAATTGTAGGTTTGCAGCAAACACTGGGTAAGTATTAATTCTCAGTATTATTACTGTGTATTGTTTAAAATGTTTATTTCATGGCTTATATCTATCACTAGTCAATTATTTTCGAAGACCTTATTTTGTTTCATTTCCCATCAATCATTTAATAAAACTATTTTTTTCTACTGATGTATATGTTTAAATGCTTGGGTAATTCTAGCTCTCCTTCTTCCTTTCCTGCTTCATCAAATCTTCCTGGGTGATCACATTTCAAACGAGGGAATCAATGACCTTTATGAATCTCTCAGGAAGTAGAGTAGGCTCTAAGACTCTATGAATGTCTGATTTTTTTTCTTTTTTCTGGTAAGCCTTAAGGCTTGATGTTCTCTAGGGCTCCTTCCTGCATTAAAATTCTGTCAGGAAATTCTTTTCCACTCTTGGAGATGATTAGGGAGAAGGAAACAAGTTTATCTAAATCTCCATGGGAAACAAATGATTAAAATGGAACTAAGACATTGTTACTCCCTCCTCTTCTTTAATGGTGACTCCATTAATATACTTCAAGGCCATTCTGTCACAATGGACTTAAAAAAGAAAAACTTATTTGGCTTTCCACTTTATAAAACAGCATATTTAATGGTACTAAATAAGAACTTCTAAAGCCTAGCATGACAGCAACGTTCTCCTTTGCAGTGAAAAAGGTAGCACTGCTGTTCTCCAGCAGCAGGACAAGTATTTACCTTGGGGGGATAGATTTGCACTTTTCCTGAACACTCTGTCTCACTTTGGTTGCCTCAGGCTAGGTACGTGGGCTTTCTCCATAGCCAGGGCACAAGGCACAGCTGCCAGCCTACACCATCTTCAAGCCTCTTAGTTGGCTGCGACAGTCTGTGCTTTATTGACCAGTTCAAAAAAATTAGAAGCCAAAGGGAATGGGGCGACAGCTCATCTCAGTACTGTTGGCTGAGAACATCTTTATCTTCTAAAGTAAGGGACCGAGATAAGAAACTATCTTTAAAAGAACATCCTGAGACTTTTTCTTGCCTAAGAAAAATTCCTGAGTTCTCATCATCTTTCAGATCCTGAGTCATATCATATCCATGAAATATTTGACTCTTCCTGGAATTCAAGAAAGAACAGTTCATACTTCAAAGATTAAGATCTTAGAGATAAAGGTGACCTTACACAGAAGAGGGGGTACATAGCCACCCAGTGTGATATAACAGGCTCTGGGAAGTACCCTGAAGTTTCTCCCTTCCTGCATTCTCTCGCATTAGAATTGACTATTTAGATATTTGCTGCAAGTAATTTGTAATTTGAGATAAACTGTCTTTAGTTGCCCTTTGAAAAAAATGAAACTGCCACTGATAAATAGGAGAGGACAGATCTAATTTTTTAAAAATGCTCACCGACTATATAGAGCGTTTTAAAAGCTTAGAAGTGAAAGCACTAAAGCTCCTTGAGGAGTAAGGTTGGAGATGGCTGAAGGCTGCCAGCCTGCTAGTCCATAGGTGGTAAAGTAATTATGCACAAAGCTATCCAGGAGCAAGGGCATCAGAGGGAAGAGCTGCTGCCAAATTTAGGTGGGAGTAATTCAGCCTGGGTTGGGAGGGAATCCCAGGCAAGACCTCATGGATTCTCCAGGGCTTTCTCAGGACAGTCAGCCATAAGTACAGTGCTATAAGAAACAGATGTGCTAGGACAGCCTGATTTCATGCTTTTTTTTTCTTTTAACTCAAAAGAAGCATTTTACTAAATATGATCTAATTTGTATATTTCAAAGACTTTTCCAAGACAAATTGAGGAAAAGTATCCTTATTCCACGTGTTCTGGTTTGAGGTTAGGAAAATACAGCTTTTATAGTAAAGAATGCATAATTCAGAGCTGAGCAACTCAGTTTCAAGGAAAGAGGACCGACGTTGGGCTACAAGCTGAGGCAAGCGTGGGAGTCCTGGGAGTACAAGATGCCTCACCCAACTAGAATGTGGGAGAGAGACAGGGAGCTCAAAGCTTGCCTGCAAGGCCTTCCAGCTGGAGCAGGTCAGCTGCAACAGGGAGGAAGGGAGGATTTTGGAGCAGTGTTTTACACTATAGCTGCACTGTGGCTCAAAACACCAAATCACATGTGGGCACAACCCTTAAGGCATCTGAGGTTTGCTTCCTTTCTTGCTTAAGGACCTGACTGCTCCATCCAACTATTCATTCTCTTAGTCTTCACACAAAAGACTCCAGGACAGTTTTTCTAGGATTTTACTTAAAGTTTGTTTCAGGGAAAATGAAATAACTTTAAAATAGAAGACACCTTTTGTTCTTAAGTTCAGAATTACTTTCTGTCTTCCTGTGTATGTTTTGAGTTTATTTGCACTTCTTTTAGTGAGAAGCTCCACAGTTTATGCCAACATTTTCATATCCCGAGAGGGAAGACCTGATACAGTGAGCCTACTCTGCATACTTTTCTCTGGAACTTTAGCAAGAATCACGAGGTCATGATGGTCAAAGTTAGCTGTTCAGTTTAAGTTCTAGCAATCTTATTGCATGGTTGTGTTAGTCTGTTCTCACACTACTATAAGGACATACCTGAGACTGGGTAATTTACAAAGAGGTTTAATTGACTCACTTTTCTGCACGGCTAGGGAAGCCTCAGGAAACTTACAATCATGGCAGAAGTGGAAGCAGACATGTCCTGCTTCACATGATGGCAGGGAGGAGAAGTGCTGAGCAAAAGTGGGGAACCCCCTTTAAAACCATCAGATCTTGTGAGAACTCACTATCACAAGAACAGCAGCATGGGAGTAACCACCCCTATGATGTAATTACTCCCCACTGGATCCCTCTCATGACATGTGGGGATTATGGGATCTATAATTCAAGATGAGATTTGAGTGGGGACACAGCCAAACTGTATGAATGGGTTCATCTCAACAAAGGAAATTTTATGCTGCTGTGATTGTCATACTGAATCCCTTGATAGTTTCCCTTGGATATAAAAAAAAAATAAGAGTTACATACATAAGCTAAGAAGCTGAAAGGTTGTAGTTTCTCAAGCAATATAATAAGAAAACTCACTGGAAGATGGACATTACTATTTTACTTGACTATTTCTCCTCTCAACTGCTGGAGGATCTGTGACTCAACAGCTCCCGTAGCTAAAAATGCTTACATTGAATTCAAAGTCTAACTACCTATGTGTATTTTATTCTATTTTTGAGGTTATAAAATACATGCTTATTATAGAAAATCTGAGAAAACATAGAAACATAAAAATAAAAATCTATTATAGCCCAATAGAGGAGTGCTGTTAACATTTTAATGTAGTTACTTCAGCCTTAATTATAGAATATACACATACACAAACACATGAACACACTGTACCACTGTGACATAACCAATGTCGTAGAATATAGCATTTTGAATTTTTCTGTTTTCACTTAATATTATTACCATTTGCCATGCTGTAAAATATTATTTGAAAACATTTCAATGGCTGCATAATGTTCCATAGTATAAATGTATATATTATATATTAACTTTTTTCCTATTGAGTTTTTGTATTGTTTCTCAATATTTGCTATTTTAAATAATAATTGAATAAACATTTGATACATGAATCTTGGATTGTTTTACTATATTTTTAGGGTAGGTTGTTAAGTGGGAAATTATTGGATCAGAGTGTATGGGCTTTTTAGAAAGATGTATTAGTTTATAATCCTAGAAGTAGCATATGAGACTTTTTATTATCCCATTTTCAATACTGAATATAATTCAAAAATTCTTCATTACTACAAGTAGTGAAAAATGGACATTTCATTATTTTTTAAAGCTTTCTATTTTTAAAGAGTTTTCCTTTTCATAGAGAAAAGAGTATAATTGAATGCATAGCATATTTTCTTCAAACCATGTATAATAGGCCTACCCATAGGGCTTCCCTTAAATATCATAAATTGAACCATTTGGTAGTAACTATGATACTCTTAGTGCAAAGCACACCCTCAGAGTTTCAAGAGAAACCTACCAGACTCTGACGGTATGCTTTGCAGAATCAACACATCACAGCATCAGCTGCAAAAGAGAGAGGAAAGAGGGGCAGTTCTCGATCCTGGGCATCACCATGGAAAGGGCAAGCTGTAGTCAGAACTGCTGCTCCAGAATGAGGACTTTGGACACTGGGAAAGAAGATGCTGGAAGATAGAAAATAGTCTTAGAGGATGTGGAAGGAATTGAAACAAACACTCTTTAGTAGCTCATTCTGCTGAAGATGTTCCTATTGAGAAGAAAACTTACGAAGTTTGTTGAAGTAGGCAGAAATCATCAAACACTCACATACCAGTGGGTGTCAGAGTAAGGTGCTTGCTGGAAATGAAACAGGTCAGACCTACTCATCCGGTGAGCCAGGCTCCTGTCAAGCAGCAGATGGTAGAAACATGTCATCGAGGAAGGCACAGCATGCCATCTGGAGGATAGGGTGGTGGCTCTTACCCAAGCAGACAGCACTTAGCAGGGAGGAGTATCTTCAGTGATCACTTATGGGTGTATATGACCCTAATAGGGCATGGAGAGCTAAATACACTGTCTGCCCAAATATGAGCCTAGGTCAGGGTGTTTCAACATGCAAAAGCAGACTCTGAGCTCTTGTCTGTAGCTCACAAGAAGGACCAGCAAGGGTAAGGGGGACAATGTATAACCTGAAGATTTAGACAAGTTATCAGGTCAAGCCCTTGGGTCTGGGACATCCAAACAGTAGGCCAGTTACTAGGGTTCATGTCAAGTTACAGGCTGGCTGAGGATATCCTCAAGACCTGTGACACTGACTCAACACATTCTACCACCAAGGCCCGAGATTGGGCCCAGAGCCTGCCAACAGGTGAGGGATGAGAGGTCTCAGCTATGGCACCTGAGAAGACTGAGGTGGCAAGACTTAGGACTGAGAAGACTGAATTGGCAGCCAGGAATGTCATCAGAGAAAACAAGGAAGCTGCTCTCAAGGACACCCCAGATGAAATTCAGAATATTGCATTTCATTGTCACCATTCAAGCTCATGAAGAACTGGAAACTTCAAATGATACATTACAATAAATTTATGAGTAAAAAAAAAAATAGGTATTAGAAGAGCTCTAGGAGGGATTGAGCAAAAAGCGCAACTATTTAGTAGACAAAGAGGAATAAAACAAGCAGCCAAAATGAAGTGTGCATTAATACCAGCAAGGGGGGGATTAAAAGCAGGAGAAGGATTTGTATGGATACAGTTTTTTTTAAGTCTGCTAGTAAATCAAAAGCATGAGATTAATGATGACTTTAAAATGGCTAAGATATTGAACTGCTTTCCTTAACCTGTCTTTAATAAGAGAAATGGAACCAAGCGGCCGTTTCAATTAGGTGGTAATGTAGCGTTTGCAAAAATGTCCACAGCTGGTAAGGAAACCTGGCACCTGTATAAACATGCAGCTCAGCAGGTCTTGATGAGATTCATCCTTGAAAGTGATGCCTGCAAATAACCCACACAAGGCAGAAAAGGGGTAGGTAGAGTGGGAGAGAGCAGGAAGAACGGAGAAGGAATGAGAAAGGCAGCCAGCTATTAGGCATCTAGAGGAGTGCCATACATTGTGCCAGAGGAGATAGGTATTAAGTATGTGAAATCTATGAGATATTTTCATCACAGTCCTAGAAAGCAGGCATTCAGGTGTGTTACAATCCCAGGAAATACTCATTAAGAGAAATAGTTAAGAACACAAGGAATAGTAGGTGGCAGTTAGCATCACCATGTTTTTCCATGTGTCTTTAATATATTCAATAGGTTGCCAGGTCACTATGAGAAAGCTTAGTTTCGAACAGCATATGTTAGATTTTGTTCTGTCTAGCAAACTCTTGCCAAACACATATTACATGTCTCATCTGTGTTGGAATGGAGAAAGAATGTAAAAGTATATATCCAGTCCCTGCCTTTGAGCTTATGAAAGCATGGAAGCACTAAATAATAAATCAGCAAACAGTGCAAAATGATGTAAGCCAAACAGTAAGTCCTGTGAACCTGCGCCTCACAGTGAGCATGTGAGGTGCAGGTTCACAGGGCCAAGCCAAAGAACGGAGGTGCTCACATTGGCTTTTAATATTAGGGAAGATATTGAGCAGGTGTCACTTGAAATAGGCTTTCAGGATAGAAAGATATAGGCAAAAAAGAGAGGGTGGGCTTTTCTTGCAGAGGTTAGATTAGCAGGTAGTACGTATGGGGGTGGGAGGAATAAAATAAATGAACTGGAATAGAGAGCTCATGCTGGGAAGTTGGGTGTGGGTGGAACCAAGTGGAGAGGAAGACTGCCAAGGTGTAAAAAAGAGTACTCAAAAAAACAACAGAACATGATTTGGTCAACAAGGAGTTACTTTGGTGTTCTAGAGTAAGAAAGAAACTTAGAAAAGTGGATTTTTAGGAAGACCGATTCAGCCCTGGGGGAGGCAGAAAGGATTAGAGCATGAATTGTTAGGAAGGTATGCCTTCCAAGTAAACTCTTACCTTTTCCTGCTGCCAATGTGATCCAAGTTGCCACAGTCTCAGCTAACGCCTCGAACTGGTCTCTTAACTGGATTCTCCTGCTGCCGTCACTTCCGCCTTTGGTCAATTTCAACAGGGCAGCCAGATTGATCTTGTTAAAGTTAAGTAGATCGCTCCTCTGTTAAAAACCCTTCAATGGCTCCTCTCACACTGAAGGAGAAACCCACAAAAGAGTACCTAATCGAGCACCTACCTCCCATTCCTTCTCAGACCTCATCTTCTGCTATTTGTCCCTTCAGTCCTTGCCATTCTTGAAATATGATGGGCCTAGCCCTGCTGCAGTACCTTTGTACTTGCTGTTCTGCTCAGATAATTCAGAATTCTTCCTTTGAATGCATGACTCCTCCCCCTCTATCAGGTCTTCACTGAAAGACCAACTCGTCAGTTGAGGCCTGCCCTGGCCCTCCCGTCTAAAACTGTTTCCTCTTCCCTTCTTTATTGTTTGCACTTACTACTCTCTAGCATACTCCCATGAGTTTACAACTCCACAACCCACGGAATGACATATTCATGTTGTTGCTAACATACAATCCTTTTTTATTAAACTGTTCACTGTCTCTTCCCCTCCACTGCCCCGATGAGGCAGAGATTTTTGTTTTGTTCCTTGCCATATTCTCAGTATCTAGACAAGAACCCTGCAGGCACTCAATCACATTTATTGAATTGATGGATGAACGAAGGAAGGAAAATCACAGTAAGGTGAGAATGGTTGCAGATATAAAGTGCATGAGAGCTGTAAGAATGGAGGCAAGGGAGATAACTACAGAGAGACTGCATAAAGATGCCAGAGCCTTTGAACGACTGCAGGAAGCATTAAGAAAATGCACTCCCTTCAGGAGAAGCACTACTGTTACTCAACATGTCTGAATGATGGGCTGATAAGGCCAGAGAGTTTTATGACAGGAAATCATCTCTGAAGCATGATAAACATCTGAATGAGATCCATTAAGTGACTTGCTAAATGAGTAAATCTCAACTTTTTCTTTCCAGGATATTCCTAATGAGGTTTTGAAACATGTACTTTCCCTCATTCTATGCTTAATTCTGCTTGATATCACTGCACAAGAGCCCATTTTAATACTAGTTAGAATTCTAAAATCAGTATTAGTATGTTCCAGTCACTTTGAGAGCTCATTTTTAAGGTAGCATTTTGAGGTTTTTTATTACAAGCATTACAATTCATTGTTTTATAATTAGAAATGTCAATGAGCCTCACATATGTGGAACTTGAAAACAAGAAATAAAACATATATGAGGTGAGTAATATGAAGGAAAGGAAAATGAATGTGAGAGTGAAAAATATTGAGAATAAAACCAAGAATGCATGGGGCCAATTTTTTTTTCCTAAAGTGCTGTTACAAATAATCACTTGTGGGACTGGAATTGAGGTTAGATCAATGCAAGAAAAAGCAAATGGAATGGGGGCGGGGGAAAGTGCGGGCCTGTTCATGCTCTGAGATGGACAGCAGAGGACCTAGGAGGAGGCTCTGCATCCAATGCTTAACATACTCTCGGCATCATCTGTCAATATATGGTCCAGATGGCCTAAAGACAGACTGGGAGGCTTAGAGGACATGACAAATTAAGAGAGGATGTAGGGATGGAGGTACTGACATGACGGCGTCCTTTACGTATGTGAAGCAGGGTTTTAATCAGTCCATACACTTAGCTGTGCAGGAAACATCACATCTCCTTATTTTCTCCTACGAAACTTCTTCTAAATCCATGACTCCATACAACAAAGTGAGCTGGAAATCCAAAGCTATTCTAGTAGCAACATTCTTATGCTTACCTTTTCTATTTCAGGATTGTGCCAGAGTCCTGGGATCCCACATAGCATGGTGGTGGGGTGGCAATTGGAAATTACTGCTCAGACACCTGTGTGTCAGCCCATGTGTCTTTTTGGGTCAACCACTGTATAGTTTCTTGGGCTGGACTATGACACAGGACAGCCCAGCCTTATATATTTACTCAGTAACCACTCCCTCTGAGGCTCTACTGCATACACAGGGAAATAGGGAAATATGAGACAACATGCCTTGCTGTGTTTCTTATGATACCTTTTATTTAGTTACAGAGAAATTGTTTTCTCTTTAAACTCCATTTTCAGAACAATGGCTTTAAGATTCGGGGAGAAAATCAAGAAAGGAATGGGACAAATATCTCCTAAGATGAGGAAACATAAAATGGGGGGAAATATGGGGAGAAAAGTTAATAAATTAAATGTCATTTTGGCATTTATAGAACCTCCCTATCCTGTAAACAAATTAATAGTAGCCCAACAGAATGAAAGTAGCTGCAGCCTCCTTGAATTCCTTTCCCCGTGTGGTAGACATGGAAATGCACTGGCCACAGTCCTCTTCAAGGACAGACTTGTTGCCCCAGCTATCAGCCCTTCCCGTGGTAGCTCATATCCAGACTGAGGGAGGCAGGGTATAAAAGTCTGGCTATTTCAGCCCAATGTGGAACAACTCAGATGGGCCATACCTGCTCCAGAACTCATTGCTGGGGTAGATCAGGGTCTTGTGAACCTGCACCAGTTCTTCTGTGTCTCTGTCTAATCTTGCTTACTGACCCTGCCTTCCACAATCGTTCATCTGTGGAAAAATACCCTTTGTGCCACACTCCATTTCCACATCTGCTTCCTGAGAACCGAACCTACAAACATTTGTTTAAGAGTAGCCCTGGAAAATAGTTAAAAAGATGTCCAGGCATGGTGGCTTAGCCTATAATCCCAGCACTTTAGGAGGCCCAAGCGGGCGGATCACGAGATCAGGAGACGGAGACCATCCTGGCTAACATGGTGAAAGCTTGTCTCTACTAAAAATACAAAAATTAGCCAGGTGTGGTGGCACACATCTGTAATCCAAGCTACTTGGGAGGCTGAGGCAGGAGAATCACTTGAACCCAGGAGGCAGGGGTTGCAGTGAGCTGAGATTGCCGCACTGCACTCCAGCCTGGGTGACAGAGCAAGACTCCACCTCAAAAAAAAAAAAATCGCTAAAAAGATGTGATTTTGGAGCCAAATCCCTACCCATCTGACAGGCAATAAGGACTGAATTGGTTATAGATAAAATATAGTCATCCCTTTACACAAATTGACAGTCCAGTGGTGGTCAAATGGCATAGTATGGCCACAGAACAGAATGCACTAGCAGGTGAGATTTATCAGGTGTTTGAGAAGTGAGGGGGAAGTAGTAACTCTAAGGACAACGGGATTACATGAGTATTACTGAGAGCCATTGATAGCCTAGATAATAAAAAGATGTAGGCAATTGGCAACCGAGAGCTAAATATGTAAGCCATGAGATTTCCCTGGTAGTTTTCAGAAATGTTCATATCCTACAGCAGGAGGGCAGAGGAGCTGAGGATCAAGCTTAGAGCTAAATATAGTGCTGATTTCCAGATACACTTAAATACCCAACTAGGGCAGAACAGTTATTTCAGTATGGTTGGGGGAAAAACAGGACCCTGATACTTGAGGTGGGAACATCTGGGAAGAGTCTCTGAATATGTGGAATCCCCAGAATCCTAAGGTGATCAACTCTCTTGGTTTGCCAGTGACTGGGGAGTTTCCTGTGATGTGGGGCTTTCAGTGCTAAAACCAGGACAGTACTGGGCAAACTGGGGCTGTTGTCACTCTAAATTCCTCTGAATCCGCTGAGCCTACAGAAGTGGCCGATCCTCCCTATTTAAAGCCAGCACTTCTCTCTTGCTTGAAAATAATGCTGTCTCTTTCCCTCAAGACAGCACATACTACCCCCCCACCCCCGCCACAATCTCCTCCTCAACCTCTCCTCCTACCCATTAGATGTATAAGTAGGATTAATTCATAACCAGCCCAGGACATGCTGAGCTTGATAAGGGAAAAAAGGCTCTCTATTCCAAAGAAGCTGCAAATCCTAGCCAATATATGCTAGCAGATGCCAGGGCAGTACCAGTGGAACTAGATTTTGAGGCTGCTTGACCAAGAGGAGTTGGAACATAAGATTGGAGAAGGAAAAGTTTATTGATTTCGGAATACTCTCCAGAGACACAGGATTTACACCTTGGCAAGGCCCCCAGGAAATGGTGTCACCTTGCTACTAAGATGGCTCCTAGCAGCATGGAAAAGGCAGTGGCCCATACTAAGCAAAGATGGAATGCCAGAACTTCCCCTGGCAGATGGAAGAATGACTTAAAAGGCTCAGAGAAGTGGACATGTTAGACTGAAAGTACTATATATTTATGCAAGGACCAAACACCCTCCAAAAGATTGTGTTTCACAGAAGGGCACAGAGGACACACCATTTACTAAGGCCATGAGGAAGGCCACACAGGTGAGGGGGTTCAGCCTCACTAAAATGTTAAGCAATGAGGAAAGGACCTCAAATGGTGAGAACAGTAGTGATGATAGGACCCCAATATAAGAGGCCAGGTAATGCTGTGTAACTGCCTGAAGCAAGGCAGGTGGATACAATTATCCTAATGAGTGGTAAGGTTGGAGTGGCAGCAAAGTCAGCCCGATGTGCAGTTATGGAGATGGTTACATTGATCCCTGGACCAGCAGCATCAGCATCATCTGGGAACTACCTAGAAATGCAAATTCTCAGGATCCTCCCAAGGCCTATGGAATCAGAAACTCTCAAGCTAGGATCCAGCAATCTGTGGTTTAACAAGCTCTCCAGCTTATTCTAATGCAAGCTAGTTTGAGAACCACTGAATTAATAGAACATGGCCTCCCAAGGATTAAAAAGGTAGACAGGTAACAGGAGAATTGGCCATTTTGCACCATCAGAAGAAATTGAGAGATGATTAATATGCAAGCTGGAAACTGATAATTAGAAAGTCAAAAGTTTTTGCCATTTCTGAACTTGAGACAGTTTTCAGACCTATAATTTACTGAATGACCACACGTCTGCATGATGAAGAACCTTGCAGAACCACAGCAAGTATTCATGACAAGAATTTCTCCAGTTTTTGTCCAAAACACATATGGGTATTTATTTAGGCAACTGTACACTGAGGACACCAGGCATTTGAAGGACTCTTGAGTCCAAGTTGACATTGATAGTTGGAGTCCCTAAGTGTCACTACACCCTCCCTTCATTAGAACGGGCACATACAGGGAGCTACAGACCCACCTGATGGTCATTTCCCCAGTCAAAGGTATAGACACACCTGATAGTTGGCACGATACCCATATTAGGTCTTTGGCCTGTGATTAAGAGTTAACATAATAAGGAAGTCCAAATAGAAGTCCCTAAAACTGCCTCCATGCTGAGTCAAATAGTAGATATATAATATTGCCTCCCAGGAGAGATGGCAGAAATTGTGCTACACCTAAGTGTTTAAAGGATGATGGTGTCTATCATATTTCCATCAAATTTACCAGTCCACTTCTTGAACAAACTAGATGGAACCTGGAGGATGACAGTAGACTCCCACAAACTCAAAGTAGTATCCCCAATTATAACCATTGTGCTAAATGTGGTATCTTCATTAAAGCAGATTAATAAGGTATACATAGTATACATGGCCACTGATTTAGCAAGTGTTATTTTCTATTCTGATTTAAAAAACAGGATCCAGAGATCAAGACCATCCTGGTCAACACGGTGAAACCCTATCTCTACTAAAAATACAAAAATTAGCTGGGCGTGGTGGTGCGTGCCTGCAGTCCCAGGTACTTGGGAGGCTGAGGCAGGACAATTGCTTGAACCCAGGAAGGCAGAGGTTGCAGTGAGCTGAGATTGCGCCACTGCACTCCAGCCTGGCAACAGAGTGGGACTCAGTCTCAGGAAAAAAAAAAATCAGACAGAGTTCACATCCATGTGGAATGCGTGACAATATACCTTCACAGTTTTGACTCAGGACTATATCAACTCCACTGCCTGTTTCATAATGTAGTCAAGAGAAACCCAAAATCACTGAACATCCCATGGAATACCTCATTGATCCACCAATAGTGGGCTGGGCTTAGAATTGGCATGACACATGTACTCCAGGCAGTGGGAGACAAGGATTCCATAGCCTGAAATGTTGGTAAAATATTCAGTAATCCAGTGATGAGAGGTAGCTAGAATATTTCCTCTAAAGGAAATATTCTTGCACCTTCCAGCATAAAAAAGTAAGTTAAAACAAAGCAAGTACAAGGCGTGGGAGGCCTCTTCAGGTCCTCAAGGCAGCATATTTCACACCTGGGAATACTGCTTCCAGCAGCTACAGGGAGTGGAATCCTCTGTGGCCAGAACAAAGAATGGGAGAGTGGTGGATGTTTCTGTAAACAAACTGCAGGAGAAAACAAGATTGCCTGAAAACACACCAATACCACAGGCCGCGCCTTCACATCACACGAAATCAAAAGTAGTGATGCTTTGGATTATGGTATAGGGCACAGACCCTGGGTGTTGAACCCAGCATGGTGACAATCACTCTGACATGCTCCAGTATTTAGAGGGATAACAAGGCTGACTTTGGAAAGCAGGACTACGCCAGGAAATCCAGGACATTTGGCTGAATCACAGCAGGGCACATCTGTGCTAGAATGTCCTTTGCATTTTAGAAAAGGCTTTGCTTTTCTTTAGCCAAGAGAAGAACAGGACAGTTTGCAGATAAAATCACAAATTATTCAAGTCCCTTTGCCCTGCATATTCCTATTTGGGAAATTTCAAATTTGGGAAATCAGTAATTGTAAGTTCTGATGAAATGATCAGCATGTCTCTTGACAATAAATAGTTCCAGCTCTTCTACACTGAACAAGGTAACATAACTAATACTTTTGCACAGTAAAGCTGATTCTTTGCTTTAATTTAAAAGGAAAAATATAGGTCAAAGCATCAATCCTTCACTGAACTTTTGGCTTTAACACTAGTAGAAAGGGAAATATTTAGAAAAGGTTGTGGGAGCCCCAAGAGATTGTGGATAAAAAGGATTGGCTATTCTTAAATATAGCACATGAATCCCCATTTGGAAACATATTAGACAAGAATTTCAATGGGTATTTATTTTTTAGAGACAGGGTCTCACTCTGTCACCCAGGCTGGGAGACAGTGGAGAAATCACAGCTCACTACAGCCTTGACTCCTGGGCCTAAGTGATCCTCCCTAGGGTACATGCCCCCATATCTGGCTAATTTTTCTTTTTCTTAAGAGATGGGATGTTACTATATTGCCCAGGCACACCTTGACCTCAAGTGATCCTCTGAGTAGCTGGGACTACAGGTACCTACCTCCATACCTGGCCAATTTTTTCTTTCTTCTTATTTTTTTTTTAGAGATAGGGTCTCACTATATTACCCAGGCACACCTTGACCTCAAGTGATCCTCTGAGTAGCTGGGACTACAGGTACTTACCTCCATACCTGGCCAATTTTTTCTTTCTTCTTATTTTTTTTTTAGAGATAGGGTCTCACTATATTACCTAGGCACACCTTGAACTTCTGGACTCAAGTGATCCTCCTGCCTTGGCCTCCTAAAGTGCTGCAATTACATGCATGAGCCACCTTGCCTGACTTAAAAGAGTTATTCAAAATATGAGACATAAACTGTTTATTTCCTGGATAATTCACCCTCTAAATCTCTCTAGAACTTTCTTGCAGCAATTTCAGAAGGTGTAGAACAATTTTCTCCATGCATATTGCTGTTCTCGTAGAAACAGAAGTCTAAAGTTGAGGCTTTTCCTGGAACCTCTGGAAAAAAAAAACTCAGGCAAAATGTCTGACGGCATACTACATATCTAACTGCTCAGACAAATCTTCCCCAACTTTTGACTCTCGCTTTTGAACCCTTGCACAAACCATCCATATGTATGAAATGTCTGTTCTCTTGTTTACATGGCCATTTCCCATCTATTCAACACTCCAACTGCAGGGTAAATGCTCCTGAGAGCAATAACTTAGTGTACCCTGAGAATGACCCTGTATGGCATATGTACCTGAAAGTGTTTTCCAAGCTAGAGAATCCAACAGTGGCTAACCTGGAGATTTGTTCCTTGTCTATGAGGAACCATCTGAGCCCCTAGCCCATCCTGTGGAACACCAGCCATACAGGGGATTGGGGCCCCAAGTTTGGGTCGAATGAAGGTCGACAGATGAAGGTTGTTAGGTAAAGGAGATTAAGTGAAAATGTTACATAAACTGCATGCCTTTTGTAAGTGGTTACAGTTCTTCTGCCCAGCCTGCCGCCACTGGACTCTCTCCCTAGTATGTAAGCCCCAATAAAACCTCATGTCTTGTTTGCTGGCTCTGAGTCTCTTCTTCAGCTTCTTGACGTGGTGCCATCTCCATTACAGTCAATAGGAGTTTGGCACAACACCAAGATACATTTTCCAGGACGTTTTCTGGATGGATCAGAACATGTTAACTTTGCTTTGTTTGTTACTTTGCCTTTATTCCAACGTGGTTTTTTATTTTTATTTTTGCTTTTTAAACATTTTTGGGAGGATGCATGTTTATATACTTATTTTACCTTGTGGAAATGTAGCTATGATTCCAGGGTATTGAAGCCTGAGAAAAGCAAAAGGCTATCTGGGAGTTTCATAATCCAGTGAGAAGGGGTATATATTCTCCCTCCCACTGGACGCTTGTAGGAATGTAGAATACCAATGACAGCCTTAAAGACGTTACCTATATTTAGTGATTACTGCACGTCATGCAGTCAGAAGTGGTTACACCAATAATGTGCTAGAGTTAGCTGGTATCAGCTTGCAAGTGCTGATAGTGCACATCTCTTCCCAACTTCAGGGTCAGTGGTGTCATGTTGGTAGCTTAAAACTGGCCCTGGTGATATCAGCTACATTATAGAAATCAGCAAATGATGCAAGTCAAGGTGTTTTTTTGTTTCGGTTTTTAAACCCAGCAAGCCGATTAATCAGCACTCTACCTTGTATATTCTTTTTAATCTTCCATATCTATCTTTAACAGGTTCATGCTTTCCTCTATATTCTTTAACATATAGAATGTATTTATGATAACTATTTTAATGTATTTATCTACTAATTCTATTCTCTAAGTCAAGGTTGGTTAGCTATGGGCCAAATCCAGTCTACAGCCAGGTTTCATATAGTTTATAAGCTAAAAATGGCTTTATCTTCTTAAAGGGTTGTAGAAAACAAACATCACTAGCCATCAGGGAAATTCAAGTAAAATACACAATGCAATACCACTTTCCACTTATTAGAATGACTACAATAAAAAAAAAAGGAGATAATAACATATGGTGAGAATGTGAAGAAAGTGGAAACCTCATACACTGTTGGTGGAAATATAAAATACACAATGCAACACCACTTTCCACTTATTAGAATGACTATAATAAAAAAAAAGAGATAATAACATATGGTGAGAATGTGAAGAAAGTGGAGCCCTCATACACTGTTGGTGGGAATATAAAATGGTGCAGTAAGTAGCTTTGGAAATCAGTTAGGCAGTTCCTCAAAAAGTTAAACCACAGAGTTACCATATGATCTATCAACTAGATAACTAGGTATATATGCAAGAGAAATAAAACATGTGTTCACTCCAAAACTGGTACACAAATGTTCATAGTAGCTTTATTCATAATTCATAATTATTTCCAAAAAGTGAATGACCCAAAAGTCTACCAAGTGATGAGCAGATAAAATGTGGTATATGTCCACGCAATGGAATACTCTTCAGCAATGTAAAGAAAAGATACATACATGCTATGGCATGGATGAACTTTAGAAACATTATGTTAAGTAAAAGATGCCAGTCACAAAGAACTATATAGTATCTGATTCCATTCATATAGCATGTCCAGAATAGGCAAATCCAGAGACGGAAAGGAGATTGGTGGTTGCAAGGGACTGGAAGCAGAAGTGGATGACTGCTAATGTGCAAGGGTTTCCTTCTGGGGTGATGAAAATATTTTAAAAATTGATTGTGGTGATGGTTGTACAACTCTGTGAATATGCCAAAAACCACTGAATTTAACACTTTAAAAGGGTGAATTCTACAGCATCTAAAAAGTTGTTTTTAAAAAAGCAGTCTCTAGACTCTGGGATTTCTAAGGCCAATAAGGCATCCCCAAAACAAAGTTCAGGAATCTATTATAGATGCCAGCTTTTCTTTTTTGGGGGTTGGAGTAGGGCAGGGGGCCAGTAAATAAGAACATTTAATGATCATTCAGCACTAATATAATTTCATAAAAGAAAGGCCATTTTAACTCCTAAGGATTAATCAGGAATGAAGAACAATTATTTAAGTGGAATAAATGTAGCCTCACTAAAAGGTATTAAGTTATAATTACAGTAACATCCTATGTAAAAAAATTTCTAATGCTGCTTGATGCATAAGAGCATTTCTATTATTTAAAAAATCTTTTTAAAAAGGACTAAAGTATAGAAACTTAGTTGCCATAAAAGATGTTCTTTAAATCTTACATTTTAGTCATGTAATTAGGTTTTTACATGTATTTTAATAATTTATTGATAATAATGTAAATGAAAACTCTTAGTTGATAAAAACTTTATTCAAAACATGTAAAGAATTACACAGTTCAAAACTGCAAAAATAAAAGACAATTTCTGGTAACTTAAAAATAAAGTATATCTAAAATCCACCACATTAACATCTACTATTTATAGTACAATCTCCAGTTCAAAGCTAATCTTTGTATTTCTGTATATTTTAACACTTGAGCTAGAATCTTCCTTACTATCAACTACACTGTTATGTAGCCCTTTGTTTTAACATTTAATAATACAACCTGGGTATACTAAAAATAGTTCAAATGACTAGAAACTAATTTAAAAAAACAGGTTAGTAAAACATTTCTTTTGAAAACAATGGGTGAATTAGTATTCTGAATTGAGTTAGAGCACATTTCTGCTTGAAGACTCTCCATATTAGGCACTATGCATTTATATAGTACAGAACAACTGTAAAATGTTTTTCACCATTTATTAGAACCCACAACACCCAGACGCTGGGAAATAGCTGATTACCTCAGTTTACACAGGTAGAACTGAGGCACACTGTGAGATCTTGCAAAGGCCAGAGTGAGACCTCATTAGCTTCTGAATTCTTCCAGGGAGAGCCAGATGTTTCTTTGTGGAGGACATCAATTTGTTTAATGACAGGAGTAAAAGTATGTGGGATTCGTTTTTGGGAAAATTTGTTTGGGCTCCATAAATAAAAAGTTCAGAGGATGAATAATGTAGAGTTTTCACTGTGAAAAGGGTTAATGAGGAGAAAGTTAACACCAGATATGACTCTTTCAGACAGATCACTTTTCAGAAATAAAAATAGCAAAACGAGAATAGGAATTTCTAACCCAAGGGGATTTGATAAAATAACTTTAAAAGAAGGATCTCTCTCTTAAAACAGCCCTTAAACATCTTTTTCCCCTCTCATAAAATCCCTGTGAGGTAGAGAGCACTTACTTACAGGGATGAAGCTAAGAAGTAAAGAAGTTAAGAGTTTAAGATCACATGGAGAGTGAACAGGCTGCAGCAGATGTTATGTCTTAAAGCATTGGCTTAGAAATAGAAACAGAAGGTAGAGAATAAACAGTAACTTTAATGGATGGACAAGTGGGATAATCCAGGGGTCTAGCAGCCAACACCAGCTACTTAACATATCTTTTAAAAAGGACTTGGAATTTCAAGTATGCAATGAGACCTAAAATGACAAACACTTGTCTGGGTATTGAAATGCTCAGCTCAAGGAAATATACGCAGTAAGTTCTCATAAGACCATGTGGGAAAAAGCAGAGGCCTAAATGAGCTACAACCTGGGCAAGTGCAAACCAACACATTTAGGACAAACTGCTATTACCTCTAGCTAAAATATAGTGGGCACTGAGCCATCAATAAGGCTTGAGAGAGGAACTTAATTTAGCCTGATCAATATGCTAGGGTAGGTTTTTAAAAATACCAGTCATTATTGGAAAGGGTATTTAAAACCAAAACAATGGCACCCATTCACTTGAAAAATCACGTACAACTCTGGTATTCAAAGATCCACTGTGATTTATTAGGGGAAATTAACTTCTGCAAGAGATACATAAAACATCTCTTCATGGCTGACAGACACATCTGTAGTAGGATAGGCCACAGTTCCAAGCCAGCATAGCAAATCTTATGTTCTGGATCTCCAGGGGAAGCTTTCCCTCATGGTCTCTAATCAACTTTCACAGTCAAATTCCATACCATGATAATAAATACAACCAATTTAGGTCATGGTACCAAGGATCCTGCTGGGTCACAGGGTACCTGATTTTAGAAACTTTATAAATTCTATTGCTGGGAAAAACCACAAGAGGGCAACTCTTTGGTTTCCCATCTTTCGATGCAGCAGAAGAATGATATACCTCACTTGGGTTTTATTAAAGATCGTGTGGCATGGCATTTATAATCTAATCATCTTAAGTCCACGAGTGTATTCTACAAATCATGTGCTAGTGGCAGCTCTAAACACAGGTACCAAATGGGAGCATTTAGGATAGTACCCTGCCCATTTTCCACTCACGAAAATGTTGTTTTCCATAAATATATATGGCAATAATATTCAAAGCATCTATTCCTCTTAAATTAGGGAAGTTAATCAATTTTAAGATACAGAATGTAACTAGTACTTTTTGATGTAGGGAGGCATGTCATTTGATAGATATCATAACCTCAGCCCCAAAACACTAACTAGAATATTCTGGGGGGAAGAATTAATGGAATGGGTTTATTTATAACTAACAGAATGGAAGATGGTTTTATTTGTCAGTGGTAGTTTCCTCTCTCCCTGAGACTCAGAGGGAACTTGTACATCATTACCCCAATTGATAACGTATGACATTTTTTATGTTCTTCTGAATTGTTTATGTTCTTTTTAATTTTAGTCTACTCTGCTTCAAACTTCTACAGTCAAATTAAAACTTGAGTGGAGAAGAATAACAAACCCAATAATAGAAAAAACATAGAAATAACCTAATGTTTCATGTATTGAGACTGACAAGGTAAATGTGGCCTCTCTGCTCTTGCTTCTAACCTTTGTGCAGAGTTAATGTTAAAACAAATATAATAAAATGTGTCTGAATTAGTGAGAAGTTTGCAGGGGTGGGATTCTCTTGTACATGTGAACTGCAAAATGTTTTTTGAGCTGCAAATTTTTAGTAGCATTTCTTACATACACACACACATACCTCTAAGAACAGGCTATCTGTCACTAAGGATAAATGCCAGTTCAACTCTATGCAGCAGGTTGTTGGGTTTAGAGTGGTAAAGAGCTTCACCCCACCCTACTGTGAGGGTATAATAATCTGCAAAATCTTTAACAGATTCTGTTACACCTGATATAATTTCTTTAAATTATTTTGGCATATGTTAATCAGTCATAATACTTACTCTGGGGGGTGGTTGCTTAACATCTGACATATCCTAATCAGGAATACAACTTCAGGGCTGTTAGCATTTGAAAAAAAACTCTAGTCACTTCAGAGACTACCACAAAAGCTTTATTTGTAGCTTAACACCAGAGACTTTGTTAATAAGTAAATACTTCCAATGGTCAAATTAATGGTGTTAAAGATATGTGGACTGGCCCAAGTGTTGTAGGGCACCCTACCCCTCCCATGAGCAGTATATAAGAATCTGATAAGCCTAGCAGTTTGGGATTCCTAACTTATTCTGTTAGAAGTGAAACAAAGAATTGACTCGCTTGACTGAATCTGCTAGAATATTCCTGGATTCACTTCTAGTAACTCTTCTAGGTAGGATAATGTTGGGTTGCACAGAAGGACAGAGTTGGGACTTTTTTAAGCTTACAGGACAAGTTGCATGATTGTTGTGGTGCCTGCTTGCTCATAAACACGCATGATGCAGCACTTGGTCTAAGACCTGACTTCAGTGTCAAGTTCCACCTGGTGAGGCTGGGAGACCTACAGCCCTCACACATTTCTATCTACTGAAGGCTCCTGAAACAACCTAATAACTATGAGTGCCCAAATCGGCAAAGGCCAGGTTATAATGTTCTCTAGCAGAGGAAACCCAATACTTTTGTAGATATAACAATATCAATCCAGTCATAGTCAACAGTTGAAATAAGCTTGGAAATAGCAGCTTCTAGTCTAACAGGTATGAAACTCCCTGGTCCGGCTATAAGGTCTACAAATGATTTAAGAAGGAAGGGCCTTAGCTAAACACAGAAAGAAGAGAAGCACAGAGCTGAGCCACAAGTGAGGACTGTGATGTTTCCATTTGATGCTTTTCTATTTTTCTGTCTTTTGGACTTCTTTCTAGTTGTCCAGCATAAGAGTGTTGCCACTCCTGGGAGTTCAATAAAGGTGAAACAAACAAATAGAGCAATGAGCATATTGAAGAACTAAGTTGAGGGAGAGATGTTAGGTTTGTGCCCACTAAAGTTGAGCCAACTGGGATGAAGTGCTTGTAATTTTGGTTGGCTCTTTTGTAGCTATGGGTAATCTAATGAATATGAGATTCTGAGCATTTGGATTACCCATAGCTAAAGTAAAAAAATGAGCATATGTACTTTCTTTCATCTTAATAAACATTTCTGATGGTTTTATTCTATATACTCTCTTATATCTCTGCTTTAAAAATAATTTAAAAACTATATTCCCCACTCCCCAAAAGCAGATTTGGAGGAAGTAACAGCCAACTGCTGCTCAGCATGCCCTATGACTGTATAGCAGGGGAGTATGAGCCTGTCTGTCCCCACAGGAGCTCCTGGGAAGAGGGCAAAACAGGAGTCTGGTTCTACTCCTTGAGATGATTCATGTAAGGTACTTGCCCTAGAACCCACTCCATACTATATACTCAATAATGTTACTTGTTATTAGTAGCAATTTTTAAAATAAGAACAAATACTGGTAATAATAACATGCATTTTCAATTCTAGCTAAAGCCTAAGCAGCTAAAATTCAGATAAAGAGCTTTCCACATGACAATTATTTGTTATAGTAAAAGGAACTTCTCTAATTTGCACTTGGCTATACGTGAATTTGATCAAACTGAAATTTTCATCTTGTCACTTGGTAATCACTAGGGAAACTACAGGACTCTAAATGCTGGCGAGGGCCCTGGACGTTTAGGTTCTATATGCAACAATTACAGTCATAGACATTTGCCAGTTTGAAGGAAAATTACAATTCTCCAATTTCCCATCCATTATCATCTTCTTTAACTCTCACCACAATTCTCAGAGGTTGCAAATGATACCCCAGACAGGTTAAGTGACTTGCCTGTTTCAGTGGCTAGAAGGAGGAGAAGCTGGGAATACCTGTTCTTTTGCTACTTGGTAAATGGTCTACCTTCCAAACTCCAGGGAATGAGGCTTAATAGAAAGCTCTACAGTATATAAAGAATAGCACCAGAAAACCAGCATAGTGCAGGAAAAGAGTGATAAATGGAAAACCAAATAGTGAATTTCAGACTACTTTGAAAGGGGGTTCCAGGAAATCATTTGCAATAACAGGATGAAGAAACTATCTTGTCCCCATAAGTAAACAAGGCCATAGGAAAGTAATGGGGAAACGTGTTTAGTTTTCAGCACAATTTCTTAAGTATCTATTATGTACATAGAAGCCTAGCCCAGTAAGAATTTTATATTACATGCCCCAAAGAACATGGACTTCTTATACCATCACCTCAAGCCAATCGTAGGTGATGTGCATGCTCTGTTCTTAGTGTGGTGTGCAAAGAACATGGTGATCTATTGTAGCAACAATGCACACTCCTGGAGCTTGGGCTACCTACAAAGTAGGCAATAAATGCTGTGTGTTTAAGGTAAGCATGCACACCCCAGCCAGAAATGCAAAGCTGCAACCATAAGTAGATAAGCACTCTGGGGATTTAGGTTTCAGAGTGTTTTAGTAAACAACTTATGGGAAGAGTATCTAATATCAGCTGTGGATTATAACCCTAAACCTCAATCACTGACCTTTAAGAATCTAATTTCCAAATTTAAATGGCATTATCAAGTAGTCTAGTCTCCAAATTTAGACATCAACAGGCTAATTTTGGATGGCAACTTTTGGTAGAGAGGGCTGGTTGATCAAACCCTTTTAAAGCTGCTTTCTATTTAGCCCAGTTTTTAGAGAGAACAGATGGAAGGCACCAGGATAAGCTGTTGTAGAGCTTAAGTGACCTGTGTAAAGGGCCAAGAGCTATAAGGTCTACCAGTTAAAGAAGTATCACAGGTGACACAAAGGCAAAGAAGATATTGAACTCAGTGGCTGCAGGAGAGGTGAGACTACATCCTGAAATTTCTTTTTCATAACTACACTGAGAATTTTAAAAGGTAGACAGAAGGTTCCTCATGATAAGGAGGGCGCTGAAGACAGGCCACAGGGCTCCTGAGAACCAGTGTTTCCAAATCCCTTTCTCTTACACAAATGATGACAGCCACTCCCCTGGGTCTATGGTATGCTTTTGTGAAACTAATTCAACAATTCACTTCCCAGCAGGACCCTGAAAACTATCCCCAACATGTAAGGCACTGACATTTTTAAAGCTTTCTAAAGGAGCTGGTGCTCCATCTTATTGCCTCCATAACATCCAGTGTTTATGAAACACTTCCTTGTCAAGGAGAGCTCTGATCACAGCCATCATCCTATTGGAAAACAATTGCCAGGATTCCTATACCTTCAGTCATACTAATTCAGTGTTGGTCTTCCAAATAATAAAGTTGAATATATTCTTTGCTACAAAGGGCAGTAAACTCCTACTCTGAGGTAGCACAGTAGCAATGAGCATCCTTGGAATTCACCCTTTGATCCTTACAGCTATAGACTTTAACATTGCTAATTACCTAGCTAAAGCATTGAGTCGGAATTTAAGCATCCTTTCTCCCAGAGTTGTTGGTCACTCAGGTAAATGGGGGAGAAAATATTTCTGCTGTAAAACTACCTAGATAATTTGATAAAGCATGGCAACTAAAAAAAAAAAAAAAAAGAAACACACAAAGAACTAGAGCCAGCACAACATAAATCGTAATGTATCTTTGGCATCTCATTAGAAATTTGTGCTAACATTCTCCTCTACCCTTGAAGTTTAGGTTGCAAATATACACTACTTTATTTATTTTATTGCTTATGTCACTCTTTCCTAATATATGCAGAGTTTGTAGCATTTTCTATATCTTTGACACACCTCTAATCTTCCAGAACACACAGTAAGATGCTTTTCCTAAGATGTGAGGGAAGTGATGGACATTCATGTGAAACTGTTCCCTCCACCTCTGCTCTGTAATTACCTCATCGTAATTACTACTGTCAATCTCAGGGAAGGAAAGTTGGCAAAGGGAGATGAGAAAACTCAAGACAGACATTTACAGGCACTACAGTGTTACAGGGTACCGTGGTAGATAAGTCATTATATTTACTTTTTAGCATCTCTTGACTCTTGGTGACCAGGTAAAGCAGAAGGGATAAAGAACATGTGAGTTTAACAAACATGCCATATTGAAGTGCCTTTTAAGTTTTCAAAATTTTCACCTGCTTTTAAGAGCAGAAGTTATTTCATGGTGACTTTCCAGCAGGCTTTTCTGAGGTAGATAAAACATGGATGATAAGTGGTCTGAAGAATGCAGAAGGGGAGGTAAAGACTGTGGCTGGGATTAGCTTGAAAGAAATTTCAGAAGTGAAAGCTGAGCCTGTTATGTAAAATACTAGAGGTTAAAAGCTGTACACCATTTAAACAAGGTTTTTAGAATTTAATAGGTGCAAAATAGGCTAATCTAGCTAGCAAAGAACAGGACTGTGGGAACAATGACAAAGCAAAAGAAGAACCTTTGTTAACACACAGCTAGTCAAGAGTAGGCAGATAACAGCAAGAGGTATGTATCCCTCAGGACATCAGTGATCAACAAGGAATATATATCATAATAATATGAGGGTTTAAAAGCAACCAGCAGTCTCGAAGCTTTCAACTGCCTTTTGTTGCCATTTGGATGAAGAACAAACTTTGCCTCTTTCCTCAGGTATTGTAATTGTATTAAATATGTCAGGGAAATCCAAATCCCAGGTAAATAATTAGTGAAATAGATTCTGAACTCATTTTCATGCCCTCGTGAATTACAGACGAACAGGCTAGCATGCCTGAGACCCAACGAAGTTAATAGTACCAGCTGGGGCCTTTCTTTCTGGAGAATCACTGCAGTTATCACAGGCAGATGCTGTACTGTTAAATGAAAATGCCATTGTAGGGCAAATGTTAGTAGTTAAACACCATCGTCACAGAAACACACAAAGCTATAGTCAAGTTCACAAACACAGCTGGTGGTTAAGAAACCATTAATGAAGACAAGAAATTTGCTATTGGCTTTGTGTCATTCATTAAGACTTCCAATACCCTTAGAGTGAGACTGTTCTATATGAGAGACAATTAAATAACTATTGGCCTCAGTTTCTCTCCCCAATCTAAGAATAAACATTTGTTAGAATGCTCATTGGAAAAGAGAAAAATCACACATAATGTTCTTGTGGGTTGATGTAGACTCTCTTAGCATCGTTTTGATGATGTTTGCCAGGGCTCCGGTCTTGGTAGCACATCTGATTGTAAAGAGGGTACGTCTGCTGACTGCCATCTTCCCCAACTGGATTCTCATCTTCATAGTCAAAACTCCTGCTATTTAGTACATTCTAAAAATTCAAACATTGCTTACATTAGCAGAGCAGCTGTTTGCATTTTCCTAGCACTGGTAAAAACAGGCAAGAACAAATTCATTACAGTTTAGTGTCCCTGACTCATTACTCCAAAGACTATTAAATGACAAGGTAAAGTTCAACAACTTATATTTTCCAGTCATTTGTTGCTTATAATATCCTGAATCAGAAAAGTAGCAGCTCCTAAATACAAAATTGTGACTAAGGGGGACTGAGATCAGTTTCAGGCTTTGAAATTTGGAGTTGCTATCAGTTAAGGTAACCTGCAGAAGACTGGGGTTATAAACCTCAGGAGTTTCTCAAGCAAGGCTCAAGCTTGAAGAATATATGAGATATACAGAGAATTAAACCAACCAGACAAAAGAAACCTTGACTTAGCTCTGGGGAACTGGGGAAAGGACACAGCAAAATGAACTGGCATTTGAACATATGCCTAACAAAACTGAAAACATCTGCCAAATGTCTTGACCTTTCCTTCTGGCTTGACCTTGGGCCTAAGCTAGCACTTATAAAATGAACCCCCCACGATGTTCTGTGGTGTCTCTGGTGCAGACTCTTCTGCCTGGTTATGGGTTTCATAAAACTTGATTACTTCTAAGAGTAAACAAGCTCAAGGAGTTTACTAAATCTTAGCAGAGACACTCAAATAGGGGAAAGATGAATAAAATGAACTTGTATACAATTAAATGATATTTTAATAAGCATGTTATCTAGCAGCTCCACCCGGGCTGATACCCACAACATGGTTACTTACAGAGTGCTGAACACTGCCAACTTCTCTTTCTTTGAACTGAGTCTGCAAAGGCAAGTGTTCAGGCTGGAAGAAGACACAAAAAGACGTGCACTTTAAAATACATGGCAAAACATATCAACCACTAAGATTCCTATTTTTAAAAGAGCCAATCATGTCTTGTTATAAATGTCTACCAACTAAGCAAAATGTTCCACATAAGAGTAAGAAAAACAACTATATTTTTTAAAAGTTTCACTTACTCTATCCTGGCTCGTGACTTCTGGAAAGAAGAAAATATAGGGCTGGGCACAGTGGCTCTCTCTTGCCTGTAATCCCAGCACTTTGAGAGGCCAAGGCAGATGGATCACTTGAGGCCAGGAGTTCGAGACCAGCCCGGCCAACATGGTGAAACCCCATCTCTACTAAAAATGAAAAATTATCTGGGTGTGGTGGTGCACACCTGCAATCCCAGCTATTCGGGAGACTGAGGCAGGAGAATTGTTTGGATCAGGGAAGCAGAGGTTACAATGAGCCAAGATCGTGCCACTGCACTCCAGCCTGGGCTACAGAGCAAGCAAGACTGTCTCAAAAAACAAACAAACAAAAAACAATAACAAAAAAAAAAAAAGGAAGAAAATAAAGACAACATCTGCCTCAGAAGTTGTCGTGCAAACTTGTTTACATCTTACATGAGGGAGAGCTCACCACAGAAGGTCTCCTGTCTTTTCTCAGTGGAAGAGTCCGGTATTTCGAATCAAGTAAAAGTGGTTTGGGGGTGGTAATGAGATATTATTTTTTGTCTTTATACATAGATTTAAAGGATATATGATCATCCTTTGCTTGCTTGCTACTCTTCCATCCCTATCCCTACCCTCACCCCACACAGATTATAAAGGGAGTTCATTTTCAAACCTCACCCTAAGAAGAAATTTTTTCAGTTTTCCTCAGCTTACAAACACATGACTTACCCTTCAGACTTCAGTTCTAATACCACCTGTTTCATGAAGCCTTGCACAACATCCTCAAGCAGAGATAGCCACTCTTTTCTGTGCCTTCATAGCATTTATGATCACAATTGTAAGTCTATTTGCTTTTCTCCTTTTCCAGATTGAGAGTGCTGGTTGAAGTGTTTCACAAACATTGTATCAGCTAATCCTCATATGTACAATACTTCTACAAAACTGCTATCTTTATTTTACAGATGACTGAGGCTTAGTTAAGCAAGTTATCTCCAGTCACACAACTGGTAAGTGGTAAATAGTAATTCCAATGTGGCTTTGTCTAATTCCAAATTCTGTATTTTTATATCCCTGCTTTCATTTTAGTGTCTGGAAAATAGATGTTCAGTCAATATAATAAAATAATGCCTGAATGTCTTCACATGTAGGCATCTGTCAACAAGCTCTGCATTTCACTGTCTTTGCTCATACTGTCCCTTTTAGTTTGGAAGGACAAATCTTTGGGAGTAGAAATTGTACCCATCCATCACGGCCTGACTAAAGTCATTTTATTCACAGGGCTTGTCCACAGTCCCTGTCAAAGTTAATCTCTTTACTCCTAGTTTTCCTGTTGTTCTTGTTTTTATCTCTATTATAGCACACATCATGACTATTTTGTTTTACAGTCCCTAATGTCTGTAACTTTTAGCTCCAGTAAGTAGTGAGCCTTTTTTACCATTGCTAATGGTCTGAATGTTTGTGTACTCCCACAGTTCATATGTTGAAACCTAATGGCAATGTGATAGTACTAAAAGGTGGGGCTCCTAGGAGGTGAATAGGATATAAGGGTGGATCCGTCTTAAATGGGATTAGTACCCTTGTAAAGGACTGAAGAGACTAGAGTTCTTCCCTTCCTTCTTAGGAAGTAACAGTGCGAAGATAGCCATCTATCAGAAGTAAGACCCTTGCCAGACACTAAATCTGCTGACACCTTGATCTTGGACTTCCCAGCCTCCAGAAGTATAAGAAATAAATTTCTGTTGTTAGCTACCTAGTTTATAGTGTTTTGTTACAGAAGGCTGAACAGACTAAGATAGTCATCCTCCTCCATCCCCCCTACCTTAGTTTGGGTTTGTGCAATAAGAATAGTTCACTAATGAATTTATTGGAATATAAACTAACATCAATTCTTGATATCTTATGTCAACGTTATCTATATTATAAATTATGTGACACGTTCACTCCTCCTGTCATGGTCAGCATAATTCTACAGTGCTTCCCATATGATCAGGTGATATTAGCAGTACACATTGGTAAAAGTCCAAGGCAGGGCCAGTCATGGATGTATGGCCAGTCATACAGGGCCCCTGGGGTTTAATGCTTTAATACTTGCAGTTGCCATCTAAGATTTCTTAATAATTTTACTGTTAATTTCTGTTTTATAAATGGTCTGAGACAAAAGAGCATGCTTCAGAGACTTGTAGGCTAGGCTCACAGGCATCCCTGCCTCCTGTTGTCTGTCTTCAACTGATTCTCGGGCACCACTTCCCCATCTTGCTGTCCCAGGTCCTATCTGGCATTCCCCTTGCTATCCCCTCTCCAGTGACTGCTGCTGTCCTTGGCTCAGGCAGATGCCTGGGCATTGGTTCAACAGCACATGCCCAGAGTCATGGTGCATACAGCAGGTATCTGGAGGCCACAGACTCAGTAACGATGAACCTCTCATTCACCCCCAATCTAGGTACCTAATAATGCCATCTTGACAGCTTTAATTTTTGAACATGGAGCCTGGCATTTTCATTTTGCACTGGGTCTCAGGAATTATGTCGCTGGTCCTGGTCAAAGGAAAATACGCTTGGGAAAAAATATCTTATATTAAAATCAGCATTTTCATTTGTTTCTTTGCTGTTTATTATTCTTCTTCCATTAATACAGGTAACTGAGAAATGATTTCCCATTACTCACCGCTGCATCTAACTTGACAAGAGGTGGTATAATTAGAAGCTTCTCTGTAGAGGGGGTGGGTGTGAATTTTTTAAGCCACTAAAAGAGTTAATCCATTTTTTTAAAAGTGGTTATCTGGATGTCTTTTAAAAAACTGATTTATAAACTCATTTTCACCCACTTCAAGTTTCCCTTTATTACAAAAATAAAACCTAAATATATTTGTGTTGATTTTTAGAACAAGTCAGTAGAAGCCATCATAACCCACTACCTCTTTTATCAGCATCAAGGAACCTCTGACAGACATGCCACAGTCTGCTCATATCATTTCCTTCAGCAGTCCCTCATGTCTAACAGTATGACTTAATTTCCAAGTCTGACACTTATAGAAGAAAAAAGCAATTTAAGTGATGTTCTAAGCAACTTTGGCTTCCAAGAAGTAAATAGTAGCTACCAAATGGAGGGCAACCAAAGATTTCTGGTGGTTGTTTCTATTCCTTAATAGTAGTACAATCATGTGGAAAAGTTAAAAAAAAAGAAAAAAAAAAGGAAAAGACATCTTGAACATACCCTCTGATAACACTATGGTCCTTGCCTACTCTTCATGGCAGTGTGAGGGAAAGCAGGGGTACAGTCAACACTGGAAGGGAGCATATTCTAGATACACAGTGTTTATGGTTTCAAGAGTTCAAGGGAAGATCTGGTTGGAAGATCTGCTGTTCTGTTTATGCTTTAAAATTCCAAATGGCAAATTTAACACAACCAGAAGATAAATTATCATTCACACTTTGCTGAACACCCTGGGTTAAGACCTGCATTTGGTCATCACCTGTTAAATGTGGTAACAAGTTTCAAGTCCCTGGAAGTCAATAATGCAGTGTAATGAGTAACAACATAGCAAGTATTAAGTTAATAGTATTTGGGAACTACAGAAGTAAATAATCTGTCTATTCTGCTTCAATACAAACAGATTTTAAAGAGCCATAGCTTTATGAATAACACTGCTGCCTTTTTCTCAAGGTAGAAGATTTTTAAAAATAGCCAGAAGTGGTGCATTTGACAATAAAGAACAAGAAGGGAAAGTTCTCAAAACTGAACAGGAAAAAGTGGTGCCTGGAAACTTCACATGCACTGACTAGACAATAAATGAATGGATAAGTTCCTCTTCTCTATCCCATATTCTGAATCTTCATCATTAAATCATTGTAACTTTTGTAATACAACATTTAATAAAATTGAGTATGGAGACAAGGTCCCAACACACCCTAGAAAAGGTTCTGCATTAGGAAAGTGGGGCTATGGAAAGCATTATGTATCTGTTTCTGCACTGTGTGGCTATCTAATCTCCGACAAGATTTTGTGACATTGGCTCAATACATAAGGAACTTAATCTAATGACAGATGAGTATGTGCTCTGTCAATCCACAGACCATCTGAAATATTGTATACACTAGCTTCTCTTTTTATTTAACCAATTTTATTTTTTAGTGGTTTTAAGTTTATAGAAAAGTTCAGTGGAACATACAAATAATTCCCACATATCCCCTGCCCCCATCCCACAAACTCCACAACTATGAACATGCTTGCACCACAGTGGTACATACATATGTTACTGAGGCACCTTTACACACATCATCACCTGAAGTTTATAGTTTACATTAGAGTTCACTCTTAGTGTTGTACCTTATTTGGGTTTTAACACATGGATCATGATAAGGATCTACTCTTGTAGTATCATACAGAATAATTTCACTGGCCTGAAAATCTCCTGTATTCTGCCATCTTCCCTACCCACCCAACCCATTGCAATAACTTATCTTTTTACAGTCTCCATAGTTTTGCCTTTTCCACAGTATCATATAGTTGAAATCATTCAATATGTAGCTTTTTCAAATTGGTTTCTTTCACTC
Organism: Ateles fusciceps; assembly: GCA_036589455.1. Lineage (NCBI taxonomy): Eukaryota > Metazoa > Chordata > Mammalia > Primates > Atelidae > Ateles > Ateles fusciceps. The sequence continues at coordinate 11,607,899 of JAZHEH010002206.1, forward strand.
TGTAATATGCATTTATCATCATCCCATGTCTTTTCATGGCTTGATGGCTTATTTCTTTTTAGCACTAAATAATATTCCATTGTCTGGATATAGTAATTTATTCATTCACTTGCATATTGGTTACTTCCAAGTTTTGGAAATTATGAATTGAGCTGCTGTAAACATTCATGTGCAGGTTTTGTATGAACATAAGTTTTCACATCATATGGGTAAATGTTGAGGAGTGTGATTTGCTAGACTGTACGGTAAGGGTATGCTTAATTTTTGTTGTTTTTCTGTAAAGACAGAGTCTTGTTCTGTCACCCAGGCTGGAGAGTAGTGGTGCAATCATGGCTCACTGCAGTCTCAAACTCCAGGGTTCAAGCGATCCTCCTCCATTAGCCTCCCAAGTAGCTGGGACTACATGCACACACCACATGCCTGGTTAATTTTTTAAATTTATTTTTTATAGAGACAGGGTGTTGCTATATTGTGCAGGCTGGTCTCAAACTCCTGGCCTCAAATGATCCTCCCACAGTGTTGAGATTACAGGCATGAGGTATACACTTAGTTTTTTAAGAAACTACCAAACTCTCTTCCAAAGCGTCTATACCACTTTGTATTCCCATCGGTAATGAGAGTCTAAGCTGCTCCACATCCTCACCAGGATTTGCTATTTTTAAAAACAATAATTAACAAAATATCTTACATATGTTTGAAAACTCTCTTAAATAATATTGTACATGTTTGGTGACTAATAAATATGTACTAAATGAAACTATAATACTTTAACTGATGGACACACAGCATATATTTTTCTATTATTGTATCTTTTCCTAGAAAGCCTTAGGCTACTCTCAATCTGTAATACATATTTCAACTTCTCTACTTACATGTATATTACAGCAATTTCTATTGAGTTATAATCGATATTCAATGTCCTCATTTACTAAAGTCACAGAGGCTTTCATCTCTAGTTTCTAAAGTGCTAATACTAGTTTTTCAGGCTTCTTTATTATCTTTTTAACTTTTATTTTAGGTTAAGGGGTACATGCGCAGGTTACATAAGTTAATTGTGTATCATGGGGATCTAATGTACAGATTATTTCATCACCAGGTAATAAGCATAGTATCCAATAGGTAGTTGATTTTTTGTATAAGGTATAAGGAAGGGGTCCAGTTTCAATTTTCTGTATATGGCTAGCCATTTACCTTACCATCATTTACTGAATACAGAGTCCTTTCTCCATTGCTTGTTTTTTGTCAACTTTGTCGAAGATCAGATGGTGTTAGCTATACAGCTTTATTTTTGGGCTCTCCATTCTGCCGTATTGGTCTATGTACATGTTTTTGTATTAGTACTATGTTGTTTTGGTTACTGTAGCCTTGAATGCAGTTTGAAGTTGGGTAACGTGGTATCTCTAGCTTTGTACTTTTTGCTTATGATTGATTGCCTTGGCTATTTAAACTCTTTTTTTGGTTCCATATGAAGTTTAAAATAGTTTTTCCTAATTCTGGGAGGAATTTTAAAGTTCCATGTAAATTTGATTTTATTGTTTCATTTTATTTTTTTGAGACAGTCTTGCTCTGTCACCCAGGATGCAGTGCAGTAGTGTGATCTCAGCTCACTGTGACCTCCGCCTCCCAGGTTCAAGTGATTCTCGTGTCTCATCCTCCTTAGTAGCTGGGATTACAGGTGTGCACCACCATGCCTGCCTAATTTTTTTTGTATTTTTAGTAGAGATGGGGTTTCACCATGTTGGTCAGGCTGGTCTTGAACTCCTGACCTCAAGGGATCCACCCACCTTGGCTTCCCAAAGTGCTGGGACTGCACTCAGCTCCATGTGAGTATTAAAATAGTTTTTTGTTTGTTTGTTTGTTTTTTTCTAATTATGTGAGGAATCTCACTGGTAGTTTGCTAGGAATAGCACTGAATCTGTAAATTGCTTTGGGCAGGATGTCCATTTTCACAATACTGATTCTTACCATCCACAAGCAAGGAATGTTTTTCCATTTGGTTGTGTCATCTGATTTCTTTAAACAGTATTTTGTAGTTCTTGTTATAGAGATCTTTCACCTCCCTGGTTAGCTATATTCCTAGGTATTTTATTCTTTTTGTGGCTATTGTGAATAGGATTGTGTTCTTCATTTGGCACTCAGGTTGGAGGTTCTTGGTGTAAAGGAATGCTACTGGTTTTTGTGCACTGATTTTGCATCCTGAAACTTTGCTGAAGTTGTTTTTCAGATCTAGGAAATTTTGGGCAGAGGCTCTCTGGATTTTAGGTAAAGAAGTATATCATATGCAAACAGATAGTTTGATTTCCTCTCCTCCTGTTTGGATGCCTTTTATTTATCTTGCCTGATTGCTCTGGCCAGGTCTTCCAGTACTGTGTGGAATAGGAGTAGTGAGAGCTGGTATCCTTGTCTTGTACCAGTTCTCAAGGGGAATGCTTCTAGCCTTTGCCTGTTCAGTATGATGTTGACTGTGGGTTATGATTATCATAGATGACTCTTATTATATTTTTAAGTATGGTTCTTCAATTCCTAGTTTGTTGAGGGTTTTTAACATGAAGCAATGTTGATTTTCATCAAAAGCCTTTTCTGCATCCATTGAGGTGATCATGTGGTTTTTGTTTTTAGTTCTGTTTTATGTGATGAATCACATTTATTGAGCTCCATTATATTGAACCAAACTTGCATCCCAGGAATAAAGCCTAATAGATTGTGGTGGATTAGTTTTTTGATTTCCTGTTTGATTTTGTTTGCTAGTATTTTGTTGAGAATTTTTGCATCTATGTTCATCAAGAATATTGGCCTGAAGTTTTCTTTTTTTGTTGTCACGTGTGTGCCAGTGGGGGAGGTGAGCTCTGTGTGTGTTCACTAGCAAGGAAGTAGGGGAGTCATGGGTTTATGAGTGTGTCCTGGCAATGTGGTGAAGAGAGGCTGTGGGTGGGCTGGTGCATGTCAGTGGAGGCCAGTCTGCTGGAGTTCTGCAACAGCTGGGCACAGTCTGCTGGTAAAGGAGCTATTATGCACGCCTCAGGAAGCACCCTGGTTGGGTATTCAAAGTTGTGTGGCAAGCAGGCACAGCCAGACTGGGAGAGGCCAGAAGAGAGGGGAACATTCAGATCAGACTAGCCCCATCCCAAGGGCAAGATTGTCCTGCTCTGTCCAGATACAACAGTCGCCCTAAGGCTAAAGTTTCCTAGGGGAGCATGGCAAGTCTTGAGAAATGAGCACTCTTGGCCATGCCCCACTGTCTGTTCCCACACCAAACCCTCTGGTTTCCACACGGGCTGGAGTGCTGCCCCTGTCACCTCTTTAAGCAGCTTTTCCTACCAGCTCAAGGGTCTGTGGAGGTCATGGTTCTCCTCTTGCTAGGATCCCAGAGATACAAGGCAAGAGTGAGCCACTCCTACCTCTTCACCAGGGGGGGTTAGAAACAAGTTCTGGTGCTCAGCCACCCTGTGCGGAGTTCCCAGCTTCCTCCCCCTTCAGCCCAGTCCCAGCCTCCTCCCTCCATCCACTCTCAATTCCTTCCCTCTTAAGATTTTCTAGGACTGTGCTAGTCTTCCCAATGTCCTTATCTCTCAGCAGCAGATGTTTCTCCTTGCTGTATCTAATTGGCTATCTTGAATACGGAATCTTATTTATCTTAGTACCTTCTCTGAGCCAACAAATAAACTAGAGCCTCTCCTCTTTAGTATGTATTATATTTCATCCTGTTTCCATGTAGATAATACCTTAAAATCCCACCAGCAGAGCTTTCAGAGTTAAGGTTTATTCTCACTGATGATAGAACTACGATTTCAAGTTGCTACTGTCACAGGGCATAAAATAACCCTAAACACTCTCCTGGCTCTGGCAGTGAAAAACCTTCAAGCTACAGTTCCATTTGGAACCGATGTCCTTGGTGCCAAATTTAAGTCTCTTTAATCTTCTATTTTCTTTCATAATTTCATCCCCAAAGCTCTGTACTTCCTTCCTTAGAACTATACTTCTCTTTACCCTAACTCACTGCAATTTCTAAACCTTAAACAATGCTATTTTTAAAACACACTCTCCTGCCTTCTCAAACTTCTCCCTAGCCCCTTATCTCCAATTGCTATCACCAACTGATAAGTACCTCTTCCAGGATTTTCTTAAACCTAGAGAGAGCAGAATTCCTTCTAGTGACCACCTGTATAGTCACAATCGCCTTCCCATCAAGGACTTTGGCATGTAGATCACTCTTCTGCATTCTGTTTGGGTCATTTTGAGGGACCTGGATGTTCACAAAAATGACTCATCTTATGCCTCCACCTCACTCTTTTTTGGCTTTTCTCTCCACTTCAGCAAATCACTCCCACACCTTCAAGAACTTCCATATCATTTCCTTATCTTGCAACTCTCTTACTTTTCTTGCCACTGATTCTTTCCTCCTGAAATATGAGCATGTTTGAGCTTCTCCTATCTTAAAAATGAAATTAAACAGTAATCTTTTAAAACTTCAACTTCCTACATTTTCAAAGGCCCTTAACTTAACTCTGAAAACCTTACCTTGACAAAATACTTTAAACTCACAACCTTCCTGATGAAGGACCATCCATCTTCCTTCAATTCCTAAGGCTGTGAGTGAAGATACACTAAGCACCCTACATCACACCTCATGTGTAATTGGTCTGTCCTCCACTGCTGCCTTCCAATTCAAGCAGTTTCCCAGCTTTCCTGTCACATCCTTGGGTAATTTTCCATTACCGCATACTAGACATAATTAAATATTTTAATGTGCACTCACTGTTTTTTAAGGAGAGAGATTATATGAAGAATGCATGAATAATTAATATATTACTTAATTACGTTGATTCTTCCTGAATTCCTGTCTCATGTCTTAGAAAAAAGGAACAAATTACTATATACTGCTCTCTTATGTCTGTCAAGAAACTCTGAACCCAAGTTATAATACAACATTTTACATTACTCTTTCCTTTTTAGTTTACTTCTATTTGTGCTTCTGTTATTCTCCTAATTCCACTGTTGACCAAGGGAATTGTGTCTCTTTTTCTTTACTCACCCACCAGAACTTGAGATTAACACCTAGGATTTTTGTTGAAATTATTTTTCATTCAATGCTACACAGAGAGATTTCTGGAATTACTGGATCATAAAAAAACCCAGTCATTTTCTCTGAGCTGAGTCTTTGTTCTATGACCTTCCTACTTATTGCCTGGTTTATTTTCTACAAGATGTTCTGCAACTATCTGTTGGCATTTTCCCTCTCTTCTGCTTATAACTCCACATGGCATTGTAAAAGATTTCATTTGATTGACATACCTTGCCCTAATGCTTCTTCCTTATACTGACAAGTGATATATTTTTACTTCTGCTTCCAGTCATGATGAAGAACTAATACCAGACTAACCTTCCTGTCATAAACTAATAGAAAATTGGACAACATATATAAAATGACAGTTTTCAGACACTGGACAACTGTGTTGTATAGGACTGGGATCCTAGAGAATGGAAAAATACATACACACAAAATATTTGCACACATGCGCGTGCACACACACACACGTTATCTTTTGATAATTTTTTTTTGGTGGCATAAGAAGAGAAAAATTCAAGAAGAGCACAGGATCTTGCTGAACTGAGGAAACAGAGTTCGGCATTCAGGAAAGTTGAGGTGACTGAAATGTGTGGGACAGGGTCCTGAAGAAGAGAAAGATACACATAGCAAAAGCATGAGTTTCCTTGGTTGAATACTATGCTGGGTGTGCACAAAGTAAAGAAAAACTATTGGAGAAAGAAAATTTGCTAGGGAGCTGTTATCTTAACAATTACCAGAACTTTATTAGAGTTGAGTGACACTTATGATCCAACCAGCTGAAGTAGAAAATCCTCATTGAACATGTGAGACATCCAGCAGAGACCCAGATTCACATCTTAGAAGGCTAAAGTAGCTTTAGAAGATAGGCTATTCTAGAACCATCCTAATAAATCTTAAAAACAAACTTCCAGAAGATCAGGTTGATCTTGAAGTAAATTAACTGATTTCCAGAAAATAACTGAATTCTTATAAAGAAATAAAAGCAAAATTCAAACAACTGAAAACATAACATTCACAATGTCCAGCATCCAGTTAAAATGTACTGACCGGCTGGGTGCAGTGGCTCACAGCTGTAATCCCAGCACTTAGGGAGGCCAAGGCGGGCGAATCACAATGTCAAGAGATTGAGACCATCCCGGTCAACATGGTGAAACCCTGCCTCTACTAAAAATACAAAAATTAGCTGGGCATGGTGGCACATGCTTGTAGTCTTGGGAGGCTGAAGCAGAAGAATTGCTTGCGGCGGCTGCAGTGAGCAGAGATCCCACCACTGCACTCCAGCCTGGCAATAGAGCAAAACTCCGTCTCAAAAAAAAAAAAAATGTACTAACCATGATTTAAAAAAAAAAAAAAAGTGGGAAAAAAATAAGTATGCAGAAACTAAACCAGAAATAACATGTCCTAGTCTATTTTGTGTTGCTATAACAGAATACCACAGACTGGGTAATTTGTAAACAATAGAAGTTTATTTGGCTCATGAAGGCTGGGAAGTTCAATATCAAGGTGCTACCATCTGGCAAAGGCCTTCATGTTACATCATTCTATGATGGAAAGCAGAAGGCCAAGCAAGCACACAATGCAGAGAGAAAAGTGGGGCTGGAGTCTGGAGATAACTAACCCACTCCCAAGATAATGGCATTAATCTATTAATGAAGGCAGAAGGTGATTAGATCAACAGTACTACAATAGCAATTAAATTTCAACAGGAGTTTTAGAGGGGATATTCAAAGCATAACATGACAGATATGATGGAATTAGCAGATAAAATCTTTAAAATGGCTATTATAAATATGTTTAAGGCTATAAAGGAAAACATGAACACAACATGAGTGCTCACAACTACAAAAAAGAACCAAAGAGAACTTCAGAGCTAGAAAAAAATACAATATCTGAAATGGAAAAAGTTACTGGATGGCCTTAGTAGCAGAGTAGACACTGCAGAAGAAAAAAATCACTATACTTAAAGGCAGAAACTATCGATACAAAAGAACAGAGGGAAAGAAGGCTGAAAAAATTGAATATGGCCTTAGTAATCTGTGACATAACATCAAAAAAGTCTGTCTACCATTTGTATAACTGGAATCACAGAAGGAAGGGAAAACTACAATATTTAAAGAACTGCCAAAATTTTCCAAATTTTATGATATATATAAACCTACAATTCTATGACGCTCAATGAACCCCCACAGGGTAAACATAAAGAAAGCCACTCCAACACCTTTCAAAATATAATTGCTAAAAACTAACAATAAAAAGGATATCGAAAATGTAGCTAGAGGGAATAACAAGACATAGTACAATCAGAGAAATAAAGCATTATCACTGGCTTCTCACTAGAAGAAAAAAGGAGTACAAAAGACAATACAACTACCATTTTAAAGTGATGAGAAAGAAAAAAATCTACAATTCTATATCCCACAAAATCTTCAAAAATAGGCTAGGCATGGTGGCTCACGCCTGTAATCCCAGCAGTCAGGAGTTCGAGTCCAGCCTGGCCAACATAGTGAAACCCCATTTCTACTAAAAATACAAAAAAATAAGCTGAGCATGGTGGCGGGCGCCTGTAATCCTAGCTACTTGGGAGGCTGAGGCAGAAGAATCACATGAACCTGGGAGGTGGAGGTTGCAGTGAACTGAGACTGTGCCATTGCACTCCAGCCTGGGCAACAAGAATGAAACTTCATCTAAAAAAAAAGTGAAATAAAGGAAAAACTGTCTTATCAGTATATCTGTACCATACAAATTGTTATGGAAAAGTTATTCAGGTTGAAGAAAATTGACTCCAAACATAACTTTCTCAGTTTGTACAATTTTTAAAAAGACACGTTATGGTTTAAAACAAAAACAGCAATAATGTATTGTCAAGTTTATAACATAGGGAGAAATAAAATGCATAAGATGATAAGGAAAAAAGGAAAGAAATTGAAATGTATATTAAAATTCATCCAATATATAAGAAGTAGTATTATGTAATATTAAGGTAGACAGTAATATGTTAAAAATGTGTATGCTAAACTCTAGATAACAATAACAGTAACAACAAAGTGGTAAACCTAATAATTCAATAGACTGGATTTTAAAATACCAAATCACTCAGCTAATTTAAAAGAAGGCAGAAAAAGTGAAAAAAAGGACAAAGATCCAGTGGGACAAAAAAGAAGACAAATAACAAGATGATGGACTTAAGCTCAACCACAGCAACAGATAAGTTAAGTAAAAATGGTAATAAACATAAACATAGCAATTTAAGGTAAGGATTTTCATACTGGTAATAAGGCAATATCCAACTATATATGACCAATATGAAAATCATTGTAAATATGTAAGAAATATGTTGGTTAAAAGCAAAGGGATGGAAAAACACACACTATGCACAAATCATAAAAAAAAGTTTGAAAACCAGAGTAGCTATAGCAATATCAGGCAAAGTAACTTTAGGACAAAGAAAATTACCAGAAATAAAAAAGGATCTTTCATAAGTGATAAAAGGATGAGTTTATCAAGAAGACATTACAATCCTAAATGTGTACATATTCAGTAAGAGAGCTACAAAAATATATTAAAAACTGACAGAACTAAAAGGAGAAATGGACATATTCACAAATGTAGTAGAACATAACACTCCCATCTTAGTTCTATAGAAATGAAAAAGGAAAATCAGTAAATATTTATAAGACTTGAACATCACTATCAATCAACTTGACCTAAGTAACATTTATGGAATACCACATCCCACAATGGCATAATATACATTAGTTTCAGTATACATGGAACATTCACTAAGACAGACCATATGCTGGGTCTTTAAAGAAGTCTTAATATACTTAAAAGACTGAAGTCAAACAGATATATTTTCTAACCACAAAAGAATTGATAGCTTCTGCACAGCAAAAGAAACAATCATTAGAGTAAACTGGCAACCAACAGAATGGGAAAAAATTTTTGCAATCAACCCATCTGACAAAGGACTTATATCCAGAATTTACAAAGAACTAAAACAGATTTACAAGAAACAAACAAACAAACCCACTCAAAAGTGGGCGAAGGATATGAACAGACACTTTACAAAAGAAGACATATATGAGGCCAACAAACATATGAAAAAATGCTCATCATCACTGGTCACCAGAGAAATACAAATCAAAACTACATTGAGATACCATCTCATGCCAGTTAGAATGGCGATCATTAAAAAATCTGAAGACAACAGATGCTGGAGAGGATGTGGAGAAATAGGAACACTTTTACACTGTTAGTGGGAGTGTACATTAGTTCAACCATTGTAGAAGACAGTGTGGCGATTCCTCAAGGACCTAGAAACAGAAATTCCATTTGACCCAGCAATCCCAGTACTGGATATATATCCAAAGGATTATAAATCATTCTATTATAAAGACACATGCACATGTATGTTCACTGCAGCACTCTTTACAATAGCAAAGACTTGGAACCAACCCAAATGCCAATCTATCATAGACCAGACAGGGAAAATGTGGCACATATACACCATGGAATACTATGCAGCCATAAAAAATGATGAGTTTGTGTCCTTTGTAGGGACATGGATGAACCTGGAAACCAACATTCTCAGCAAACTGACACAAGAACAGAAAATCAAACCTGCATGTTCTCACTCATAGATGGGTGCTGAACAATGAAAACACATGGACACAGAGAGGGGGAGCATCACACACTGAGGTCTGTAGGGGGGGGGACTAGAGGAGGGACAGTGCAGGGTAGGGAGTTGGGGAGGGATAACATGGGGAGAAATGTCAGATATAGGTGATGGAGATGGAGGCAGCAAACCACATTGCCATGTATGTATCTATGCAACAATCCTGCATGTTCTTCACATGTACCCCAGAACCTAAAGTGCAATAAAATATATACCCATTTTAAAAAAAATAATTGATGAAAAATCAATAAATAAAACATTTGAAAATTTCAAAATGTTTGGAAAATAGATATATTTCTAAAAAACTGAGCAAAGAAGAAATAAAAGAAAAACTAGAAAATATTTTGAACTGAGTAATACTATCTTAAAAAACCAGTTTGCATAATTTCAAACAAAGAAGTGCTCAAAGGAAACTTTATATTTTAAATGCTTATATTATAAAAGAAAAGACTCAAATTAATGATCTAAGCTTCTTAACAAACTGAAAGAAGAGCAAATTAAATCCAAAAGAAATAGAAAAAAAAAAAGTGAAAAATCAATAAACAAGCAAACAAATAAACATTGGAAAGAAAATAAAACCAACAGCTGTTTCTTTGAAAAGATTAATAAAATGGGAAAACCCCTAGCAAGACAAATGGAGAAAACACAATATCAAAATGAAAAAGATGACGTTACTGCTGATCCCATATAAATTGAAAGGATAAAAAAGTGTACTATGAAAAATTTGATGCCAATTAATTTTGACAACTTAGATGAAACAAATAAATATATTGAAATACACAATTAAAATCCTTCCACAAAGAAACTCCAGGCCCAGATGAGATCACTAGCAAATTCTACCAAACATTTTAAAGAAGGACTAACAGTGTTCTTAAAAATTATTTCAGCAAATGGAGAAAAAGAGAACATCTCTGAAACTTTTATGAGATTAACATCATCCCGATACTAAAACCAGACAAAGATACTATAAAAAAAAAGGAAAAATGTTTTTTTCTTTACAACACCTCAAAACTTTGAACCAAAATGGTCCTCAATAGATGAATGAATAGAAAAAATTATAGTATATTCATAAAATCAGACACTTCACCAGCAATAAAAGAAAGTTTATTCATGAAATAACATGAGTGAATCTTAAAAACATTATACTGAGCAAAATAAATTGGACACAAAAGAGCACATTGGGATTCCATTCATGTGAGGTTCTTTTAAAATGGCATAACTAATATATTGTGATAGAAATCACATCAATGGTTGCCTGAGATAGGAGGTGTGTGGGATGACGGTGGTGGTAGTGATGATGATGGCAGAGGGTGTATGTGAGAAAGTTTTCAGGTGATGGAAAAGTTCATTTGGGGCAATGGTTACATCAATGTATACATTTGGCACAATGTACAATTAAAATACGGTAAGTTTTACGTAAACTGTAACAAAGTTAAAAAAAAAAACCTCTATGTTGTTATTTTATTATAATTACTCCATTTTGGAGAAACATGGGTAGGGAGATGAAGTAAACTGAGAAGTCATTGACATAGTATGGAATCTGCTTTGATAAAAGTACATATCAACTAAAGGAGTAACACATAAATAACCCCATATATAATTCATAAAATATGGATTCTTCAAGGCATATAGGCCATAATCCTCATATCTATTAAGTACCTCTCTAAAATAATTAATACATTATTAAAACTGTGAACCAAAGGTTGATTTCCCTTTCATTTTTTAAAATAGTTATGAGAGGGGTTGACTATCTTTCAGGATCAGCAGCTGTAACAACTGTGTTCTAATCAGGTAAAATTTACAACATTAATTGGGCAGTTGTTCAGTGAGACACATAATTGTTAGTGTTCTCCAAGATAATTACACATATGAGTATGCTAGTCACATGAATGTCTCATTATTATAGCAGACCCTTAATATTCATAGATTTAACATTGCTGGTTCCAAGCATTCATGAGTAAGCTTAAAAGGTTTATGACAGGCAGTAATTTGTAATTTTGTTGAGACATAAATTGGAATCAAGACCTTGAAGGTTTTCAATATGAGGCTAATCTAGTTATACCCATCTCTCAAAGTGTCTTTTATTCTCAACTCTTACATGAGTTTTATAAATGATATGGGTATTTAGTAATGTAGGATTTCTCAAAATTCTATGAAGTATTCTCTGTCTGTGAATGTCAACAGGGTTGCTATATTATTAATCAACTTTTTTTCTTTAAATTTGAAATTTTGTCTGTTATTTTTTAAGTTCTTAGTTCTCTAATATCTATAATCAGCTGTGATCAATGCAGACTGCCACCACATATTATACAAGTTAAATGTGTAAAGTCTGCCTGGATCTTATTCCCTAAGACTTGAGATTAATTTGCTTACAGTTCCTCTAACCCAATGTCTTCTGTCGATGTATCCCATCCCATAAATCCTCTCCTGTTGACTCACTAAGAGAATGACAGAGAGATTTCTTCCAAACCACACATGCTGCTATCAGAGTATGTGTTCAGTAAACACTTACTGAAAAATTATCAATACTTAAGAACTGACTCCCACTTTTGGTGAGGGGTCCCCCACAGATATCTTGGGTATTAGATTATTTTGAGAAACCTGTGCCAATTGGACTAGAAATCTTGAGGTCTGAATTACTACTTGCAAACAACAGGGCAGAGAAAGGTCTGAGATGGTTCATGGGAAGGGACTGAATGCTGTGAAAAGAGATTCTAGATCCTTGGGACTTAGGAATCTTTTACGGATAGGACTGGAGGAGAGGTTCTAGCATTAAAGGAAGAGAGCAATGGAACACAGAAGTTGGCTTAATAATGGCAACATGATTAAAACAGACATCATTACACTTAACTTAGGTAAAACTACAACTTATAAGGACTGACAAAATGATTTTTCCCCTACTACCTCCCCTATCCAGTAGCTAATACTCGTTTTTAATTTTTTACTATACAATCTCAGGTTAAAGGCTTCAACTGCAAATGTTTCAGAGATTTAACATATCCGTATAATTACATTTTCCTGAAATTATAATATAGCCAAGTTTTATTTTAGCCAAGATTTATAGTAAGACAAGCACTGTTTAAGATGTTTTGGTTAGGCAGTATCATTGTCCCCGTATCACAGATGAAGAAACTGAGGCTTAGAATGATTGAGCAATGGTTCCAAGTATGTAGAGCTAAGATTCAAATTCATATTTATGTAATTCCAAAGTCTGTGTCTTAAACCATCACATACAACTTCTCATCTTGAGTATATCTAGTCTCTTAATCTGTTTCCAAAACGGGGCTGAAAAGCAGTAAGACAATGAACATTTGAAAGGGCAGATGGCATATAAGTAAGGAGAAAGACTAGTGACGCTCAAGACTGGTGACCTTTGCCACCTGCTCTGGTTTATCTTCATCTATATGAGTCTACATTACTTCACCTCCTGCTTGAGCTCTAGCCGCAATTAAAATAAAACAAAGGCAGGGCTTTTCTCAAGTCCAGGGCTGAACACACAGTGGTCACTTGCTGTAGGATAATGCCTTAAAAATTTACTAGAAGAGCATTTCCCCCTCTCTTTTGAGTGTTTGCTTATACCCACAGTGATATAGTTAGTGCAGTATCTCAAAATGCAATGTCTAGTCCCCTGATTTATAATATAATAGATTGTAATGAGGCAGTTAAAGAAGAAATAACAATAGAAAGAAAGTCCTCATGGCAAACTTTTCAAATACAGGCTAAAATAATGAGGTTTATTTGCAAGATAGAAGAATATTGGATATTTTATCCCACAAGGTAGCACTGAATTTTTCTCATGTCACCACAGAACTGTAACAGCTTAGTTGTTGAAAACGCTGTCTTAACCAAAAGAAAGGCAGTGTTTCTCTTATCACTGGTAAATAAATTTCATTACTTTTACTGAGTATACACTCTAGGATTTAATTTTTCAAAGCAAAATTTGATATGACATGTTTTAATGAAATTTCTTATCTTGGTTTATGGTCTTGCTTAATTCTTATATTAAAATACACAAGAAAGTGATATTTTACCTAAATTGTAATATGTATGCAAAGCAAAGTATCTAATTAAAGCAGATAGCTGGTGAGGGTGATGAATTGGTTGCAGGTAAATGATACCAAAATACAATTCCAAATTGTTCTTAATCATAAATCCTAACAATTTCTGGGGTACAAATGCACATATGCACTATTTTCTATAACTAATAAATGCCTACACATTTTAACATCAGAAAACCATACTGTCACACAAGGGGCATCTCTGCTCTTCAAAGCCATGCCCTAATTGTACCTAATTATCTACTCATACCATTTTATCTCCAAATTTTCCCATAAGGTAAACCTCAATTTCATCCACACACCCAAACACCCTCAAAGACGTTAACTGCCTTTTCAATATCAAGCACAGTATTGTCACAAAGCCAACAAGTACATAAATATTACCTATCATCATACTACTACATAGTATCTTAAAAAATACACATCTTAAAACATGTGTTCTCAGAGAAGCAATGCCAAAAATCATTCCATTATTGCCTTAGATGTTGTAATGATCAAAATTTTACATGCTAAAATAAAAACCAAAATTGAATTCTTCTCTAGAGATCATGAACATGGGCCTTCCCAAATCTCGTATTTAATCTAGCATGTAAGTTCCTTCTTGCTTTCATGTATTCCTTATCTGTATGTATAATAAACAGCAATTAGAGAAAAATTAGATACATATTTTTAAATAATACATGAATAAAAAGACAAGGGTATAATAGATAAATGTGGACTTCCTTAAAAATACCACTCTATTTCAAATATTAACAATTCTTATTTTTAAAAAACTTAATTGTTGTCTTTTTGAAATAACCTTAAGTAATTTCAAAGCTAACTGCTGACCCTTAACTCACAGAATTGGAAAAGACACCCTGTTAAGATTTTCTACGTGGTTAATAATTTATGCCATTCATTGCAAAAATAAAAGTAAAAATCAAAACAGAAAAGGCCTAACATCTTCAATACTAGATGTATTTTAGATCCTGAAACAATAGGCTATATACTAAGTGAAGAATGCCAGTTACCTTATATTCTTTCCTATTGAAAGATGAGGCAAAACAGAAATGATTTCCCTTATCAATAATCTATCTTTCCTATTGAGGGTGTAATAGAAAGGTAGAAAACGAAATACAAAAGGGTCTCTATCCATTTACCTAATGGTTACTTCCTATAAGCCTTCTAAGTTATTCCTTGAACATATTTAGTTAATACTGATATTTATTTTTCTTGGGATCTTAAATTTAATTGAATGATATTTTTCAACATTTTCCCAGAAGAAAAAAAAGAAAATATAGGTAACATATAGAGTTTCTCCTTCTGAAGGAAAGATAACCTAATAATGGTTAAGAAGGTAAAATACAAAGAGAAACTGTTTGCTATGGAAAGTTAGTATTAACTTTCAAGAACACCAATTTTGTAAATACAAAACCCAAAGAATGCAGTTTTGTCTGAATTAAGAGAAGTAACTGTAGTCTCAATTTGGCATTTTCCCCCACAGAGACACTAAAGCTTTAAGTGACCTACACAGAGGCAGCTTGAACTGGAATCCAGCTTATGAGTTTAGGAAAGCCAGCGTGCATCAGTGATTAGAATGAAGGTTCACAGCATCAGTGACTTTAAAAAGGAAAGTGAGGCCGATAATACAAAAGCTGGAGAATCTTTCCAGTGAAGGTAGGTTGCATGACTAATAAAATGAGTCAAGGATTTTTCTTATGTCTTCAATTCACCTATAGGGTCACTATTTAATTTTTACATAGTGAAACTGACTTAGATGCTAATCTATGAGGCAAGAAACAACAGTGAAAACTATTTCTCTTCATATACACATGATTCATATGGCTAGAGTTTGGGTGTTTTCTATTGGCCCCTAAAGGAGACTAATAACTACAAATAAGAGGCCATCTACTTAGTGCGGAATTGGTAAATGTCATTGCAAGATGACATTCCTTGACCTACTAGTGAAAGGAGTCACTCTATTAAGACAGGAGCATTTTCATTGTAACAAATAACTAAATGTAGACTTTTGGAAAAACAGTAGAGAAAATAATTTTTTTAAAATACCAATGCAAAAAATATTTAATAGTTAAAAACAGATTATTTTCCCTACTCCCTGAACAAACTAGAATGGTCCCACCCTCTTTGTGACCCTGGCTGGAATTGGTAATACCTAGGGAGACCTCCTTGGGAGCCATCAGAGGGTGTCACTGAAGCAGAAGCATTTCTTCCCTCAGTCCCTGGAAGTTAGTTAAGACAAAGTGTTAATGAGAAATGTCATTATGCTTGCAATATCTTGTTTGTAATCTGATGAGAACTGTGGTTCTGCATCTAGGAGAACTGAGCTCTACATAGGTGAATGGACTGGAAATTAATAATTTGATCCTCTGAAATAATCTCATCATATCTACTTGTAAAAGAACGTATGGGCCTCTGCCCTACAGGGATTTATAATCAAGTCACATGAAACAAATGTGACTTGTCATTCAAACGGTTAAACAATTTGAACCAAGGCAGGCAATTTGAACACAAGTGGGAAGCCTTCCTATGCTTTTACTTGTCCTTATCTCCCATGGTACTGATATGGAAAGAAGACAGAGAAACACTGGGTAGAAGAGGGTGTTTGCCTGGCAAAGGTCCCACCCTCAAGCCTGGAAACCTGCTGCCCTAAATGGGGACAGGCATTCCTGTTTTCATGCCCAAGAAGTTGACTTTTGGCCTGCCACACCGACTACCCTGTACTCATATAAACTTGAACCCCAGGCTCCAGAAGGAGACCAGCAGGCGAAGAGAGGAGGGGCCAAGCAAACAGACAGTGGAATAACATGGCAGAGAAATAGAGAAGAGGAGGAACATCTGAATGCTGAGAGGAGGTGAGTGGGGGGTCAGAGAGGAGTTTGGCTGAGGGTGGTCAGAGAGGAGTTTGGCCACTGGATGGCCAGGCTCCAGGGGAAGATCTTCCCATTCCATCCTGGCTGCTGGTTCCCAATCCATCCCACTGACAGCCACCTCCATTACTCAATAAAGTCCTGCATTCACCTTTCAAGTCTGCACTTATCCATTGAGTCCGTGTGTGACCCAATTCTTCTGGGGTGCTGGACAAAAGCTCAGGATACAGAAAGCTGTCACACTGGCCCTCTGCCCTTGCAGAAAGGCAGAGGGTCCAGTGAGCTGGTTAACACTCAAGCTATCTGCAGACAGCAGGGCTAAAAGGGCACACTGTTAACACATGCCCACTTGGGCTCTTGCACCTGTCCGTCTGCATGCTCACCCCCCACACCCTCACTGGTTTGAGCAGCTGAAGCAACAGAATACGTGAGCCACACCCCTTATGTACGTTTCTGCAAGGGGGGATCAAGGAACCCTCCCGTTTCAGTACCCAGTACACTGTAGGCATGTAACTACCTGCTGACCTAGTATGATTAAATGGCTAAATCACTACAAGTCCACAATGTCTCATCTGAAACCTTTTTTTTTGAGATGGAGTCTTGCTCTTGTCGCTCAGGCTGAAGTGCAATGGCACGATCTCGGCTCACTGAAACCTCAGCCTCCCAGGTTCAAGCGATTCTCCTGCCTCACCCTTCCAAGTAGGTGGGATTATAGGCACCTGACACCATGCCCAGCTAATTTTTGTATTTTTAGTAAAGACGGAGTTTCACCATGTTGGCCAGGCTGGTCTTGAACTCCTGACCTCGTGAGCCACCTGCCTCAGCCTCCCAAAGTGGTGGGATTACAGGAGTGAGCCACCGTGCCTGGCCCTCTCATCTGAAACTCTTAAAACCAGATGTGTTTTTGGAATTCAGAATTTTTCTTATTTTAGAAAAGTGATAGGTACATATTCCACATATTCATATAGCACCTCCAGCAGGATATAGTACAGAACCCCATGATCAAGCACATAAATATAGCTGCAGTAGAAAATTGAATATTCATATTGAGATAAATAATGATTATAAATAACACCGTGAGAGTCAGTTTAGCTCAGATTTGAGTGCAAAAGGGGTTAGGAAAAACATGATTTGCTTAGAGATTCTTGAAATTGTAGATAACACACTGAAGACTTACAATACAGACTACAAAAATGACAGGGGTTCAGAGACTACAGCAATCAACATAAGCTATGAAGAAGTAAAGGTTAATCAGTATTAGTGAGGACTCACACTTTATTGGTGGGATGGGAGAACTCACTTGATCATAATGGGAGTACTGAGTTAGATATGGTGGGGTCAGATCACATAAGGCTAGACTGAGAGTCCCAAGCCTCCAGGGCCACCCAGATCCTTGGTGAAAGCAACACAGTGACAGCAGGACTTGAAAAACATTAATCTGGATTATGATGACGACGATGACAATAGCTAGGTTGTCAGAGCCCAGGAGAATCCAGGATTTCACTAGCAACAATAGGGAGTGAAGAAGGGGAAATAAAACCAAGGAGAAAGGAATACCAGCTCAACTGAAGAAAGCAATGTATTACAGGGGGGTGACTACGGGGAGAAGTGATTGTTCTTCAAGAGAGGACAAAGACTGTAAATTCCCTGGGTGGTGAGTAAGCAACTCGTATTACAGACACTGAACCAACTGTGAGGTTCAGGGAGGTGGAGCAGAAGGTATAGGACTGTCGTGAACTGAAACAGATGTGTAAGACTTTATGGGCCCCTGTAGAGGATCTTCGCTGAAAAAATCATGTATGATTCCAGGTAAAAGATCTAGAAGAGATGAAAGCTGTTCATGTCTGGATAATAAGATGTAAGAAGATGGGAGGGGCTAAATGTTATCACATGGAGGAAAAGACCACTGGTCTTGTAAAGATGTGGAGCAGATGCAGTTTCAGAAATAGACTCTCCTTGTTCACACAGATGAAGCATCTTGTATTAAAGGGGAGTGACATGCTCTTGGAATAAGAGTAATGTTTTCCTAACAGGCCCAGAAAGGGTAACACATCAAAGAGAATATGCACCATCTGTGTATTAAAGGAAAAGGCACAATTATTTGCTTTTGACTGCAGCCCTGTTTCTAAAAGAATGCGGCATTTGTATGAAAGTTGCTTGGAGGCAAAAATGGAAAGATCATACTGGATATAAGTGACCTCAAAAGCTGCAAAAAATATTCTATCACTTTTCTTCCAAAGCAACTTGGAATGATTTGCTGCAATCTCAGATTTAACTCAAAAGACCTGAGGAAACTAAACAATATAGGGTAGAACACAAAGGTTCTCAGAACAACGGTGCAGGATTTCACAAATAAGTCTAGATGCTATAAAGTTTTTATAGAAAAATGAGGCCTCCAACCAATGTGCATGGTAAATGGCAGATCAAGGAAACAGGCCAATAGGAAAAATATCCACCTGATAACAATTTGTGGGTGGAGAATTCTATAATGAGTATTATGTCACCATTAAGAATGAAAGTTAGCATGTTCAATGATTCAACTGTAGGAGCCACTTAACTTTTTTTCCCTTCTATTAATACGATTTTTGAACAAATACCATCTTATATTTAGTATGGTTTGAAGAAATATAAGCTTTTAAAAAATGAGCACATAAAGAAGCTTAGGTAATTCAAAGTTCTGTAGAACAAAATCCAGGATAACTCCGGGCACTTTAAATGTGTAAAAGTAGATGGAAAGGATATTATTTTTATTTCTATCCTTCCTCATCCAAGATGTAAAAATTTTTTAATGCCACCTCATATGTATCTTAACATAGTATCATTAAGCCTTCTGCAGCAAAGTGACAAGGGTACAGAATAGTACACGATGTGTGGGTATGCTTGAGGGCACATGCATGAGTGTATGTGGAGCTGGAAGTGGGGGGAACCATGGTGATGAGAGGCACTACAATGAGGAAGTTAGAAGGAAGAAAGAGGATCATGAAAGGAAGCAGCTGCTACTGACACAAGGGAAAACAACAAGCACCAAATTACAGGGCTTACAAAATCTATTTGTAGAACTCATGGAGAAAACTCTTAAAATATGGCAAGTGGCCGGGCGCGGTGACTCAAGCCTGTAATCACAGCACTTTGGGAGGCTGAGGCAGGCAGATCACGAGGTCAAGAGATCGAGACCATCCTGGCCGACATGGTGAAACCCCGTCTCTACTAGAAATACAAAAATTAGCTGGGCATGGTGGCGTGCGCCTGTAGTCCCAGCTACTCGGGAGGCTGAGGCAGGAGAACTGCTTGAACCCAGGAGGCGGAGGTTGGAGTGAGCCGAGATTGTGCCACTGCACTCCAGCCTGGCACCTGGCGACAGAGTGAGACTCTGTCTCAAAACAAAAAAAAAAGAAAAAAAAAAGGCAAGTGTCCACAAGAAAAAGGAGTTGTGGCAGTACAAAGTCCCCCAATTTCTTTACCTTAAAATATCATTTTAGTTGAATCTGCATTTCATTCAAAACAAGAAAATGCAGAATATTTAGATGACTCATGTCAGCAAAAATGCGTCAAGGCAAAAATGCATCTTCCTTATTTTATAAGACGTTGAAAATAATCTACTTCAAGTACTTGGCTACAAATCTGTGTAACAGATGTTTAGCAGGGCAAGTTGGATAATGAAGTGAATTGTTCTAAGGAATATGTGCACTTTCCATTGTAACATTACTTTTTATTTAAACTTACCAGGAAATGACGTGTATCTTTCAACTGTTTTTGAAGTTTTTTTTTTCTTGTGAGGTCCCACCCACATGTGCAGGAGGGTCATATGCTATCTCTGTAAATAGGTTTCAAATGTTAATATGTACTGGTGTATGGAGCCCTGTCCTACAGAGACGTAAAGGCACTGATGTGTTGGGAAAGGATGGTACCTTAAATTGCAGCAGCTGAGCATCTTCTGGGTACAATCCCAGAGGCTGTGGGATAACATAACTACTAAAGTCTAAGGTTATCCTCAACAATTGATGAATGAGAAGCACATTTGCTCAACCCCTTTCATCTGATGAATCTAAAATGTTAGTGCAAGTAGTCCCTCAGGACTATGGAGAAACAAATGCCCTCTTTTTACAAGAAGGAACTGAATTGAGGTGAAAGGATTTCCCCCAAGGGTTCACTCATGACAGAGCTGGGACACAAATCCAAATCTAAATCTATACTCCTTGACTCATAGGCCAGTGATCTTCTCAGTACTTGAAACACTTGCAGGCTCTTGAACTAGCTTGCATGGGTTTTAATTCTACTTCTAATAGATGGTAGCACTAATGAAGTGATTAACTCTCTGAGCTTCAGTACGCTCACCTTAAAGGTGAGGATAATAATGGCATGTGTTTCACAATGTTGTTATGAGAATTTCATGAGGTAATATGCATAAAGAATTTAGAACAATGCCATAGAGAAAATGCTAAATAAATGTAAGCTTTAATTAATATTAATGTATGTTCTCTTGGTTGGTAGGCAGCAAGGAATAAAAGAACCCAAACACAGAAGCTGTCTATTAAAGATGGTCTTGGTAAAATTACTTAACCCTTGACAAAAATTCCTTGCTTGGCCAACTTTAGTCAGTCTTCTGAAACTTCTCTGAGGCCCATCTGTGCACTTCCTCATAAAATCTGTGTTTTAGCGATCCCTGCTAAGTCAGTTTAGCCAGAATCTCCCTCCCACCCTCAATATATGATCATCCTAGATAGCTCATCAGGTCCTTCATCCTCCGCCATCTCTCATGTAATGTCTGATCACCCTGCCCTGTCTTCAACAGGAATCCTGTTAGGTTGGCTTAGCCAGAAATTCCCATTACCTCTGATGTCTCCTCTTAGTAATTTTTTCATCCACTGACTGCCATCCTGCCCCTTGGCTATAAATGCCCACATGCATATGCTGTATTCACAGTTAAGCCCTATCTTTCTCCCCTATTGCAAGACTCCCTATACCTATTTCCATGTTCCTAAATAAAGGCTGCCTTACCATGCTTTAACAAAAGTATCACTGAATATTTTGTTTTCCTTAATACCCCTCAAAGCCTGAGTTTCCTCACTGATAGAAGGGAGAAAACAGTAATTCCCAGCTAAGGGGTTGACTGTAAGGATTAAATGAGATCATTCATATAAAGTGCTTGTAACAATGCCTACCATATAAGTAGTGCTCAATAGATTATAGCTATTATTCACAATATAGTAATTCAATAAAAGCTTCAAATTTTTATCACCAACCTAATTCCATCCTACCCTCACTTACTGTCTCCCTCTACTTTTCACTTTTCTTCATCTTCATGCCTAATAAAGAACAGAGCCAGAGATTTATGCTTCAACATTAAATATGGGAAGAAAGAATGAAAGTTTAAAGAGGATTTCACTTAATATATAAAAACAGCGAAGTTTATCCAATACCTCAGTAGATAAGAGCTCACATTTTGGATAGAGACAAAGCGGGACACACAAGAACACTTTGAACTGGCCAGTACATCACTTAGTAGCATAGCAATGGTTTTGTTAAATGCCAAGCTAGCTAATAAAGGACATACTTTCTTCTCAAATGCTATCAGTGGCAGTGTACATTGGTATGAAGTATAAATTCACTAGCAATAACCATCAAAATTAAAATCCATGTTTCCATGAGTTTTCACTTCTAAGGGATTCATTTGATTGGTATGCTTCCATATGCACTAATATTTATATTTGCAATTTTATTACTGCAGCTGAATATAACACTGTTGCCCTAATTCTTAGTTCGAGATTTTAGGCATCTTTCCAGGAGTGAGTTAGGAGATAAACAGAATGTATTTGTTGCTGAGTGTTTTAATGGAGAAATGACATCTTCACATTAGACCATGGAAGTGAATGGAATAACCAACAACTTTAATATGTGCTCTAGTAACTGTGCTTATAATCTATTAATTTTCTATGATAGTGCATTTCACTTATCCTCGAGCATGATTTACCAGGCAAAAAATATTTATTGACAATATCGCAGTATCATGTTGTATTAGGCTTGATGCCAAATTTTGATTTAAAACATAAAGCATCTTGAATATCCAACTGTACTCTCCTTTAAAAAAAAGTTTGAATAGTCCTGATAGACTAGTATAAACTACATTCATCCTAGGATTTCCCTTCTTTATAAATAAAGAAAGTATATATTTTTTCTTTTCCCTAATCATTATTCTAGTAATCAGAAAATTTACAGAGCCCCAGGACAAGGTAATATAGAAAGAAGTATAGAATTAAGAGCTAAATGATATAGGTCTCAACCTAGTAACTGCAGATCCAGCCATCCATCCATCAGTGTCCTGAATGCCTAATGTGTGCCAGACATATGCTAAAAGGCAGCAGTAGAGGATTCAAGTAATTAAGGCATGCTCCTATCCTCAATTGTGATTAGCTTTGAAAACCTGTATTCTTTTGGTAGTCTCTCAACTTTCCCTTGCCCAGAATCTGCTTCTGCAAACTATCCCTATTAGCAGCTTATGAATTGTCATCACAAAATATAAGATCATGTCACTGCCTTTCTCAAACACCTTTGATTGATTAATCCATTCAATACATATCTGAGTACCAACCATGTGACAGACACTTTTGTAGATGCTTAAGACAGGCCAGTGCTGACAAAAAAATAATCCCTGTCCTAATGTAGTCTAATAGGATAGAAAAACATACATATATATGTATGTTTTATATATATATATACACATATATATATATATATGTGTATATATATATATAAACATGTTTTATATACCCTCTTTCTAGGTACTTGGGAGGATTATGTTTTTGTATTTTGATAGAAAAACGTGTGTGTGCATACACATCACACACACACACACACACACACACACATATATAATGTTAATAATAAGTACTAGAGGAAGATATAAAAGGGAAAGGGGCTAGGAGGTCTGTGTATGTATGTGTGTAGCCACATGCTTGTGGGTGAGCATATCTAGCTTATTCCTGTCTCCCTGTCTCTGCTCACCTATTTGCTTTTCCTGGGAATGTCTGCTGCTGCTTCTCCGCCTACTAAAATTCCTATTTTAAAAAACTACTTGAAATTACTCTCTCTCTGTGCAAAGCCTTCACAGATAACTAAGTAGAATTAATGACTCTATCCTATCCTCTGTACTACCACAGCTCTTTGTATTTCTAGCATGTTATATTTTTCGCCTTATCTAGCTATTCATCCAAGGTTACTACAGGTTGAGTATCACTAAGGTGAATATCCAAAATGCTCCAAAATTCTAAACTTTTCGATCACTGATGTGACACTCTAAGAAAATGCTTTTTGGAGCATTTTGGATTTTCAGATTAGGGATGCTCAACTAACTGGTAAGCACAATACAAATATTCTGAAGTCTGAAAAAAAAAATCTGAAATCCAAAACACTTCTAGTCCCAAGTGTTTTGGATAAGGGATACTCAACCTGTATGGAGTGCTAACACAGAGGCTGGTACATAATACACAAAAAATAAAAGTTAGTTGCCTAAGATTAGAATACTGTCCTAATCTGTTGTAAAAAGGGGCTTTTTCCCAATGACCAGATACACACACTGATGTGTGTAGCCTCTCTGGTCACCGTGGAGTAGATGTATGTATATAACATTGATACACAGGGAGAAACAAAAATACCAGAAGCAAAGGAGACTGCTCACCTCCACAGTTTCTAATGCCCATTTACCTGCCAATCCCCAGCATTTAGTCTCTCGTTATTTCACATAATTCACAGACTTATATTCACTATCTTCATCAACCTACTCAAAGTTGTATCTACAATGCACCCAGCTTTTATACTAAAACTGAGCTTTTATTTGTTTTTGTAATTGTAACAACAAATATAAAGAATAGGTCAGCTTTTAAGAGGAACACACTTCATTCTTCTATTTATGGCTAGTGTAAGCTCTTTTACTCAGGAACAGCTAGTGTCTTATTACAACTCTCAATATTAGAAGAAATTGCATGTTGTTTTAGATAGTAATTATGTACTTAAAAGAGGAAAGGGGGTTAGATAATGTGCTTTCTGAGGTCCCTTCCAGCTGAAAATGCTGATTCTAATGGCTCTTAAAATAGTACTAACCAACTAGTCTGCTAGTCTTTATTCTTGAACTATTTCCCAGCTGTAGAAATATCTCCAGATGTAGAGTTATCTCTTTAAATATCTTTTGACTCATTGCAAGAATTCACTTCTAATTGACATTCAATTTTACAAAGTGAATGTGGCTACAAAATGCAAAAATTACTTAGCTCAAATGGGTGAACCACCTACGTGTATATCTGGTTCAGTCATTTATGGGTGAAATCTACCTACCTACCTACCTATCTATAGTAAATATTATAAACACTATCTACTTATATATCATTCCTACATTACATGTATTCACATACATATAGTATATATAGTTTTAGTGATAAAAATTCTAAACAGAAGGATTACTAAGGCTTGAGATATAGCCAAAAGCAATGGACCTAAAGCTTTCATTCATTACTGTCAAGTGAAAATCAATTCCCTCAAGATTATCAAAGGCAATGTTTACACACATCTAAGAATCCATATTCATGCTGCACCCAGGAGTTCTGTCTCTTAAAGGCAGACTTTAATCTAGATTGATCCCAGATCTCAAATTAGATGAATATCAAGTAGGCACGGAAAACAGGATAATATAAGAAATTCATTTATCTTGGGCTGATTTCCTAGCGTTAATTACATCTCAGGAAATAGCTAATGTAGTCCTATCTGAGACTTCTGCAGGTTCTACAAAGAAAATAGGTAGATAATTCTCAGTTTAGTTTGGGGATTATTCAATTTCCTTGCTGCTCATTCTTCTCTTTGGTTTCTATCACGTCACAAGAAAGTGGACAGGGATCAGAAAAGGAGCACAGTGGACATAACATTGTTCACTGGCATGTTGTAGTACCCCTATTTCTAGGTACTTGGGAGGATTATATAATCCACCCCCCTTTGAAGTTATATGACTTGCTTGAGCCAACAGAATGGGAGAAGGAGAGACAGCACTTAAAGCTTCACGTATGTAATTGCTGGGGCTCAATTCTCCAGCCTTCCTTCCCCATCCAGGGACTAAGGAAGCATATGTTGACATAAAATTGCAACTCTAAATTGGCAAATGGCGAGGAGCTGCCCAGGAGCATCATCAAAACTTGCAGCAGACCTCAGGCATGTAGCAATAAACTGTTGTTTTAAGCCCCTGAAATTTGAGGATTGTTGGTTCCTGCAGCATACCCACGCCTATCCTGACTGAGGGAAGAGGCACCTAATTTTGCCACATTTAGCAGCTAAGGAAAACTTTTTTGGAGGATGGGTTTTAGGTTATTGGTTTCTGAATTACTGCTGGAATTTGGCTATCTCTCTTTCACTTATTTTATTCATATTTGGCTACAATTCAGACCAGGCAATTTCCCAAATATTGTTCTTGAAACAGAATATTTTAATCATTACTAATTCACTATTCTATAACTATAGCCTCCCATTGTGCAACTAATAAGCTTATGGAATAGTGATGCTCATGCAAAGTAGCCAAGTTACTTATCTGTGATGGCTTTTTAAATGTTACAGGCACAGTGAAGCATCCAATTTGCCCTCTGGGAAAACCAGAACTTCCTTTGTGCTCTGTCAATGGCCAGTCTGTCAAATCCATACCATACTCAGGCAGTATGAGGCAGGTTCCATCTCCTCTTTACATTTCCTTCAAATATTTTGTCTATTCATACATATTCTGGTTTTTTTTAGGGAAGCTATTTTGAAGAAACATATCTCATTCTCTAAGTGATAAAGATCTAACGTCAGGTGAACAACTTTTGGCTGAAGAATTTAATCAGTTAAAGTACCATAATGTGGACAACAAAAAGAATGTCTTTTAAAAAGTATCTGCATTCTGATTAAAGTTAAGCTTAGCTGTTTCAATAGTAAAATTTTGACAATAAAAGATGAAACAGGCATGAAATAACTTGTCGTTTAAACATGCCTTTGGCATAAGTCTAGTGCCTGAGTTACATGGAGGTGTGTGCTGAACTGTGTCTTCCAAAAAGTTATGTCTAAGTTCTAATCCCGGGTACCTTTGAATGTGGCCTTATTTAGAAACAGGGTTTTTGCCAATATCATAAGTTAAAATGTGGTCATGCTGGATTCCGATGGACCCTAATCCAACAATTGGTGTTCTTGTAAGAAAAAGAAAATGTAGTCATAGAGATGAAGAACACCATGTAATGATTATAAGCCAGAGAATGCCAAGGATTTCCAGCAACCACCAGAAGCTAGAAGAAAGGCATGGAAAAGATTTTCCCTCAGGGCCTCAGACACCTTGCCAACACCTTGGTTTGAGAGTTCTGCCTCCAGAATAGTGAGTGAATAAATTTCAGTTGTTATGTCATCCAGTTTTTGGTACTTTGTTAGGGCAGCATGAAAATATGTAACATATGGTCATATATTTCAGTCACAGTATTTGCTAATGGTAGTAATATCAGGGGGAAAAACTCCCTTTGAAGGCTGACTATACAAACCAGGGCAGGGCATGATAGTCTACAGTTGAGAGAAATAAAGCCAAAAGACTACACATGGGAAATAGCTTCAAGGTATAGCATCTAAAATATTTAACAAACGTAATTATATGTGAATAAATTAAATATTTAAATTTGATGTAAATGTTGTATCTTGGTAACTAGACTCTTAAAAAATGACAAATGGATACAAGGTAAAGATTTACAAAAACTGGCTCTTAAAACAATGGTATTTTGCTAATCTTAATTTCAAATCTTAATTCTAGTTGAAAATTTCACTAACATTTAATTGTCAATATTATCAATTGTGAAATACAAACACTTTGCACATTTGGTACTTTTCTTCTAGACTTAAGTTTCCTTTTGGTTTCACAAATAGTAATTCTTGTTTCTTATTTGATTTTTTTTTTTCAGATTTTTGATAGTATTCTCAGCTCTTACATGTTTCGTTTTTTCACTGGGAAATCTTTTCCTGATTCTGAATTGTCCATTTACTTTATAGATCTGCTCTATCCATTTATAAAAATTAGGAAACCCTCTTTCTCAAAATATTATTTATCCAAGTAACTGCAGTCATGACAATGCACAAAGAAAAAAAAATCATTGTGATAAAAATATTCATTAATGAAATAACCATATATAAAATGAATCTTCCCTCAAACAGCTTTCCCTAATTAATTCCTTCCTATTGGTATTAAAATTTTGCCTTAAGTCTTTCACTGGTCAGCAGATATTATGACCAGCCAATGATACATAACAATACAATGCAAATATAATATAAATTAATTATAAAGTGACATTACAAACCTTGCAAAGATTTACGGACCTATATTGATATTTACCCAAATTTTAGTTTTATATTTTTATGTCTCAAAAAGTTCTGGATATATGACAACACACAAAGGACACAGATTGCATTTTCCAAAACCTGCTACATTATTTCTAGTCACACAGCCTTTCCAGAATACTGATACTCCGCCATTAAGAATTGGAGTTTATATAACCTTGCCTTGTATCTGAGTAGGCCTTTGTATTTGCTTCACTATTAAAGTATGATGGAAGTAATCCTAAGGTAACACAGCTTTCACTTGCCTCTCTCTCTGGGAACATGTACCTCAGGAATCCTGAGCTGCCATGTAAGAAGTCTAGCTACTGGGAAGCTACCAAGCTGGAGAGACCATGTAGAAAGACTATAAAGAAGGAGATCCTTGGGCAGTGGGAGTGTAAACTGTTCCAGCCCCCATCTGTTTGTGTTTTGTTATCCCAGGAACCAAACAAGTGAATGAGCATTCAGATGACTACAGCCCCAGCCACCATCTGACTGCAACTCTGTGAGAAACCCTAAGCTGCCCAGGCTTCTCACAAAGCACCTTGTCAACTGCAGAATCATGAGAGAGAGTAATAAAATGGCTGCTGTTCATTTAAGCCACGAAATTTTAGTTGTTATGCAGCAATAGAAAGCCAAAAGATTTTTACACCTGGAAGTAGAGTACTGCTGTAACAAAACCTAAAACATGTGGCAACAGCTTTGGGACCAGGCTACAGGCACATGTTGGAAGGACCTTGAAGAGACAGCTGATAGAAGCTTGATGACCTTCAAGGAAGTTGTTGGTAAAAGCTTAAAGGAAGATCAGGAAAATATTATTGGAAGCTGAAAGGGAATCCTTATTGTATAGTGGGAGAAAGTTTAACAACACTGTTGGCTGTGGTGCTGTAAACAAAATTATATATATAATGAATTGGTGAATTTATGAGATTTCTAGGCAGCCTGATTGCATCAGTGTGTTCTCACGCTGCTATAAAGGACTGCCTGAAACTGGGTAATTTAGGAAGGAAAGAGGTTTAATTGACTCACAGTTCTGTATGGCTGGGGAAGCCTCAAGAAAGTTACCATCATGGCAGAAGGGGAAGCAAACATATCCCTCTTCACATTAGCAAAAAGGGAAAAAGCCCCTTATAAAACCATCAAATCGCATGAGAACTTACTACCACAGAACAACAGCACCATGGGAATAACTGACCCCATGATTCAATTACCTCCCCCCCCGGTCCCTCCCATGACATGTAGGGATCATGGGAAATACAATTCAAGATGAGATTTGGGTGGGGACACAGCCAAACCATATCAATAATGTAAGTGTCAACTACTTTAACTGTATATGACTGGGGTGAGTTTTTTTTTTTAAGCCAGTGTTTAATTTTTGAGATCTATTTCACCCAGAGAATAAATCACAGAGTGACCTTCCACATGAAAAAAAACCTCTGCAAGGTATTGCCAAATTAGAGACAGAAACTTTAAGAATCTACATGGAAAGGGATCCTAAGGGGTTAGGATCAGAATGGAAGGATCATAATGTTGACTTAAAATTTGTTTATACAGATATGCTGAGATTCTGGATTCAATGTATTAGAGTGGCTGGCAGTGGCTCCAACAGGTTGGTTGGCTGACTGAAATCCAGGCCCAAAGGTGGACTATGCTAAATGAAGGTGAAATTCTAGAACTTACTTGATGTATTGTAGAAGAAAGAATCCAAATGCTTAAGGAGATCAAATGCTAAGGTGGATTTATCTTATGTAAGATCTGTTTAATCACCTATTACTTTTTCCTTTACAGTAGCTATCACTAACTTTTTTGGAATGAAGGATGGGTTTCATGGAAGACAATTTTTACAGATTGGGGTACAGGGGATGGTTTCGGGATGAAACTGTTCCACAAGGGGCACTCAACCTAGATCCCTCGCATGTGCAGTTCACATTAGCATTTGTGCTCCTATGAGAATCTAATCCTGATGCTGATCTGACAGGAGGTGGAGCTCAGGCGGTAATGCTCACTCCCCTCCTATTCACCTGCTGCTAGGCAGCCCCTGATCACTTCCTGCTGTGCCTGGTTCCTAACAAGGCACAGACCAATACTGGTCTGTGGCCCAGGCGTTGGGGACCCCTGCTCCAGAAGGTCATGAGAACATTTCTTTTACCAATTGTGTGAAATACATTCATGAGGGAAGATCTGGCAACCTTGAGATCTCACTGGTGGCTATTCCCTGTAGGCCCAAGCATGGCAGTGGGTTAAATTAAATAAATGGCACTTTGCGGTGACAAAGGCCAAGTGGCAGCATTAAACCACCAGAAACAAGGTGGATGTGGTGCCAGACTAACACCCTGGAACAGCAATTTCTGTTAGAAACTCTAATTATTTCATAAGTATAATATACCCTATGTCTCCAGGTTGTGTTTGAAAAGCTTTAGAAGCTGACACAGCTAACGTTTCTCCCTACTCTACTTTTACTCCATACCTTCATACTTATTCTTACTTTCAAAATTATTAGAGATATAAATTCATTCTCTAATTCTGTTCTCAAAAACTCATCTTCCCTAAACTCCATCCTATTTTTCTCTCCCATTAGCTCCAATTTTTCCATTAGAAATAATTTTTAAAATTAGAACATATATGATCATCACCTTGGCTACAAAAAGAAAACAAATCTATACAGTGGAGAATTGTATAAAGTAAAAAAAAATCATGTAAAAAAGAGTTGATGTGAAACATGGGTAAAAAGAGCAGGATACTGTCTTTAATACAAAGAAAAGGATATAATAATAACTGATTTTGATAATCCAACTGGGTTTTGTCATTTCGTTTTACTGTTGTTTTGAGTCTTGTCATTCTGGTTTCCTATTTTTCACATCAGTTCAGAGCACTAGAAAAATCAAAATTTATGAAAATTTACTATAAAAAAACTGGCAATAAAGGAACATTAATTTAAAATAAAGGTTAAATTTAAGGGAGAGAAACACAAGTAGGTTGACAAAATGAATACATCTGTATGGAAGATGTCTGAATTGACAGGGATTTTAAGATATTAAGAAGGTAGGTGGCTGTGAAATATACATACATACATACAGAAATGGAAGCAGAGAATTTTAACAGAAGTACAGGGATTAGGAAAGAGAAGTTTATAAATTCATTTGGCACTTACCACCATGGAATATTCTATTTTGTTACAGACAACACATTTCATGAGAAGTATTAGAGTTTGATGAAACAGAGGGACCAGGGAAGGGAGATAAACTACATTATATAAGGAATGGTTAAAAACACTGTGAGTACTCAAGCTGCTTTAAAGAAAATAATGGAAGCAAGTCAGAGAACTTTAAATATTTGAAAGGATACAAAACAATTCCTGAAAGATTATTATGAACATTTAAGGTATGTATAAAAAGTGGATTAAAAAAATTTATGTTCTTAATAAATGTAGCTTAAAATGCTTAAGAAATTTTTAAAAATTACAGAGATTATAATCAGGACCAGTTAAATTGAAAAGAGGCTATATTTCTAATTTGTTAGCAATTTGGCCTATCAAAAAGAAATATGGTATCTCGTGAGGTAGTAAAATTGTTCATCATAAAGTGTTTTAAGTTGAAAGCTAGATGACAACCTTTTAGGAGTGATGTTAGAGGAAATTTTGCCTTGAGTAGAAGACAGAGCTTTGAGACCTCAAATGATGTTTTCAACTGCAGGGCAATGACTCACACTTGCCATGTGCTGCCCTGACAACTCTCTCCCTTGTCAAGTTAGGTAACTCATAATATCACATTCCTCACTTAAAAAAAAAAAAGTACAGTGTATTACTTAATTAATTCCAATTAGTTCATTATGGAAAATTACCATCAAGGACAGGATTACTCAGCTGTAGAAGACTTTAAAGATATAAACTCGAGTCACTTTTCATGAGGCAAAAACCATGTTCATTATAAATCCCTGTATACAAGAACTAAAATAAGAGTGGAGGTGAAGGAATATTCCCTCAGAACAATTTTGATGTTTGGACTTAACAATTACATGCAGTATTTTGAGACATAAGAATAGAAAACAATATAAACCTACTAGAGCAAAAATGGAAAATAATAAATTTAAGTATAAATTGTTACAAGCAAATATAAAAATAGACTTACAAAAAATAAATTGGAAGTTACTAATTATAATATCAATAATTAGTTGAGTCAGTCTTCTTAATGTTAGCAAATCTAATAGATGTGCAGTGGCAGATCATTGTGGTTTAACTTGTATTTATCTGTTCACTAATAATGCTGAGTATCTTTTTCTGAGCTTATTGGCCATTAGTACATTTTCTTTGACAAAAAGTCTAAATAAGTCTGCTAATTTTAAAAAACTGGGTTGTGGTCTTCCTATTGAGTTGTAAGACTTCTTCATATATTCTGGAAACAAGTCTTTTGTCTGATACAGCTGCTGCAAATTTTGTTTGTGTCTGTTGTTTACCTTTGCTTTCTTAATGGTGTCTTCCAAAGGCCAATTGTTTTTAATTTTAATGAAGTCTGACTTATCACTTTAAGTTTTATGTTTTTATGTTCTGGTACAATTAATTTGTTTTGTCTGTATGTATGTGTACATGCACACCTGGTTTAAAAATTATACATAGAGTTAGTTCATAACTCAGTGGGAAATAACAGTAAAATTATTCAACTTTGTAACTACCTTTGCTTAAATACAGCCTGCTATTTCTCAGGTTCTACTTAAAAGTAAAGCTACTATTTTACATCATTTTTCCAAAAAGGTATTTGTGGTTTCCATGGGAACACACACATCAATAATAAGGCATTTGAAATGTTTCAAACAAATACATTTACATACCATTTCTTTCATAAACAGGATTGACAGTCTAAAGAATTACTGCCCGCCAAACATCTGAAATTAAGATTATTACCTTCTGTAAAGTGCCAATGAATTTAAAATAGGAATCATCATAAAGCTAAGCATTTCCTTTTAAAGGCCTTTAACGATTCTCATTCTTCTGAAGTTACTTACAAAAAAGATTCCACAGATAGCAAGTTTTATATCTCATCTAATATTCATTGTGGTTAAAGCTACTATAAAGATATCATTCGAAGTCATTTTAAGCTTCTAGTATCTATGTGAGCTGTCAAAGTCATAATTGTAAACCAACTATAAGACAATGTTTAATTCACATTTTTAAGAAGAAAATATTCTTTAAAAAAGCAAAAACAATTAATTTTTGTTTACATTGTTTTCTAAATTCAGTATTTGGATTGGCAAGAGTTCTTAAAATGAAACTTGAAAACATCTACAGAATAGTGTTTGTTACTTCTATTGTGTGTGCTTTTATAATGACCCAGTAGCTAACTAATCAACTGTATAGTTAAATGTTACACTCAGAATCACATGTAGAACATTGGTCTCAAGTAATACCAATGTTACTTTTCAATCTACTACCTATATTATTTTTCCAGGGGAAGAAAAGGAGTCAAGACATAGTAGGACTAGAACGGGCCTTAAAACTTAACTTTATTCCCAATGCAGAAATGCTTCCTATAAGCTAGAACAACAGACAATAGCTGAGTCCAATACATAATGTCAGCATTACTTTGTAAGATATCAGCCCCATTATCAGACAAACCTAATTATTGGAAATGTCATCTTTATATTGAGTATTCAAGTCTATCTAATTGTGACCTTCACCTTGCAGTTCTAGTTCTGTTTTTTAAAATTATAAAGAAAAACTACACTCCCCAATCAATGGAACAATAAGAAATCATCATGGACTTTGGCTTCGTGGAAAAAACAGACAAATTAACTATGTTAAATAAACTCAAGCTGGATCTCCTGAAAAACGAAAAGCAGGCCTAAAAGAACTTAATATATTTCAAGTTCTAAGTTTTTTGTTTGGTTGTCATGGAAACTCATCATAAAGAATGATCCTGAATATGAATGTGTAACACATGTATTTTGCTATCAAAGGTAATGAAAGTCAGTTGTGACATGTTAGTGAATATGGAAATAATTTTAACAAGCCTAATGCATTTTGAAAATGTTTGTAAAGCCGTATCAATGATTCAAACTAAAGTACCACTACAGATAGATCCCCTCCTCTAAAACAGTGGGTCTTACTAACTTTTCAATAATAAAATGCTGTTTTGTCTGAATTTGAAGATTTACATTTTAATTTACATGCCCAAGAATGCACATGTTATTTTGGGGCTTATTTCTCAGGGTAAGATTCCCAAGTAGCAAGTGATACATATTTAAAAAGATGGAGTTACCAACTGGCTAACTGCTTGCCCTGAACATATTCCCAATTAAGAAATATCAATAAATCAAATAATGGGATGTTACTGTACAAAAAACTAAGTGGATGAACATCTTGGTTTGAGAATATGTGCCAAGAAATCAGCAAAATAAGTTTGGAATCATGCCACAACCAAATTTAACCAGTGGTGAAAACATGTCTGTGCGCAAAGAGAGAGGTAACTGTGTCTATTATCATGCCTAGGAACAGGAAATTTGAACTATGGTAGCTTGGTAACTATGGAAACTTACCTGACAGGTTGCCAAGGCAAACGGGGTTAAAAATTCCCATTCTCAGAAAATGAAATAATTTGGTGGCTGCAGGTCAAATGACTAAGGTCAACTCAACCAAGAATAAACTGTGGTCATGACTACTTTCCCCCAAACAAATCCTTTTGAATGTTTTTCCATTTATTCAATTATTTTTAAAACTTTCTTAATTTTTGGCATTTTAAATCTTTCTAAACCAAAATGCATCTTGAATTTCATTTAGTATTTCTAACTTATTTCAAAACTGTAGGATTTAAAAAGTTATGGTCTTTTGTTTTTTAAATCAATAAACTCTAAAAACATTTAAATTAACTCATTCTAACATGTCTTCCTCAAACTTAAGATGTTACTCAATAAAAATTTTATTTTAATGAAAATTTTAATCTAATTTCATTTAAGGCATCTGAATAGATTCAAAAACAAAAGTGTGCTAAGTATTCAATAAATTTGTTCTAAGACACTTTCAGAGTACTGAGAGCTTTAAGCACCAGTGAGGGCTGCTGATCTGAGATAAATGTCTAAAAGAAAAGTCATGTTTTCAGTGGAATCACTATCACAGGAGTTAATATAACATTGTAATTATTTAGGAACTCAAAGTTGGGCTAGATGGACTTAAATACATACTGGCACTAGAACATAAATATGTGAAATCAGGACAATCCTAAACATTCTAGAATATAAGATTACTGTGCTAATACATAAGGAGTGTCTTGATAATAATCAATAGCCTGAGAGAGTCTCCCCATTGGTATTTTAATGTAAACAGGTAATAATAGATATTATTAATCTCTAATCCTGGGAAGTAAGGCAGGCACTGAGGTCTCACTGGCATTGCTCATGTCACAATATGAAGATAGCTATCTGGGACAACTTTCCATTTAGGGAAGCCTTTATTTAGCCAAGGACTCCATCATTCAATCTACTTTAAAGGAGAAGTCTAAAAAAAAAAATCACTGAGCAATGCTTACTACAATTTACTGAATAAATGAATGAACACTGTAAGTCTGGACATATGAGTAACATTATCTTAACGTGTTATCGATGTTATTCTCTCAAAAGTCCATATGTAGACCAATTTTCTATTTTTAACATATCAAAAGAACTTCAACAAAAACATCTGTCCAGAATAAAATCAACATTAAATGGCCAAATTCAAAGTAAAATTAGATTGATATTGGCTATGTAAAATTTAACTCACAAATAATATGTCCATTTTCTGACAACAATTTAGTTGCTTTGTTCTGAATATTTGTAATAGTTCAGCTCTCTGTCCAGACTTCGTTTAAATAAATTGCTCCCAATACATAAACATGAGTGCTTTTATAAACAAAGCTACTAGGTGCTCCGAAATTGCAAGGAAATTTCATTGTACTTGGCTTACCACATTTAACTTCAATGGTTCCTTTTTTCTGTTTACTCATGAGTCAACTTTTGATTAAATAAAATGACAACAAAATTAGGTTCTCCACACCCTCATTCCAGAGATAGAAGCATGGCACTATGTGGTTATCATAAAAATTAAGATTTTCTCTTAAAAAGTCACTGTTGGCCAGGAGAGGTGGCTCATGCCTGTAATACCAGCACTTTGGGAGGCCAAGGCAGGCAGATCACGAGGTCAAGAGATAAAGACCATCCTGGCCAACATGGTGAAACCCCATCTCTACTAAAAATACAAAAATTAGCTGGGCATGGTGGCGCGTGCCTATAGTCCCAGCTACTCGGAAGGCTGAGGCAGGAGAATTGCTTGAACCTGGGAGGTGGAGGCTGCAGTGAGTCGAGATCACACCACTGCACTCCAGCCCGGTGACAGAGCAAGACTCTGTATCAAGAAAAAAAAAAAGTCACTGTTAAAGAGAAGGACAAGCAAGAGAATAGGAGAAAATATCTGCAAACCATATAGCCAACAAAGGACTGGCATCTAAAATATATAAAGAACTCTCAAAACTCATAAATAAGAAAAGGATCCAATAAAAATGAAGTCTGAACAGATACTTCAACAAAGAATGTAAACTGATGACAAACCAGCAAATGAAAAAATGTTTTACATATTAGTGACTAGGAAAAACACAAATTTAAACTTAAATAAAATACAACCACACAACTATTAGAATATCTAAAATTTTTAATGTTTGACCATAACAAGTATTGGTAAGGGTATGAAGCCCAACTCACATGGCTGATAGGAACATAAATGGTAAAACTACTTAACATGACAGTTTGGCATTTTCTTAGAAAGTTAAATACACACTTACCATATGATCCAGTCACTCTACTCCTAGGTGTTTACCCAAGAGAAATGAAAGCATATATTTACACAGAGACTTGTTCAAAAATGTTCATAACAACTTTGTAATAGTCCCAAACTGGAAACAAAAATCTCCACCAACAGATAAATACATAAACAAAATGTAGTATATTATAGCTACCTAAAAGGAATGAACTACTGATCAACACAACATGAATGAATCTCAAAATCACTATATAAAGTGAAAGAAGCAAGACCAAAAGAGAGAACATATTGTATAAAATTTGTGTAAAATTCGAGAATATGTAAATTAATACACAACAGAAAGCAGATCAGTGGTTAGTTTCCCAAGAACATGAAAGAGAAACTGGTAAAGAACTAGAGGGGGGAAATTACAAAGAGGCACTAGGACTTTTGGAAATGATGGCTATGTACAATATTTTGATTGTGATGATATCTGCCAGGTATATTGTGTGTGTGCGCGGTATATGTAAAACATACCCAATTTACATTTTTAATATGTGCAGTTTAGTGTGCTAATTATACTTTAATAAAACTCTTCTTAAAAAGTAAGAAAGTTGTCATCATAGGTATTGTCCATTCACCACTAAAATGTAAGCTCCACAGACAATTTTTTTCATCTTTTTATTAACTACATATTCTCAGCACTGGCACATATTATATATTCAAGAAATATTTATTTGATAAATGACAAAGAAGAAAATCAAAACACTACTATGAATCAAAAAGTGTAGACTCCATATATTCTAGTTTCATTTCAAGCACTACTAAGCTTATAATAAAGGTATCAATATTTCCAAAAGAAATATATGCTGAATTTAAATAAATCAAAGTAGCATCAGTTTTTTCTATTGAAATAATTTAACTGCTTAGCATCTTTAAAATTTTTATCAACAATTATACAGCTTCTTTTTAAATAACAATAACTGCAGATGCACGATAGTGACTGTATGTCAGGCACTATTCGAAGGATGTAGCATATATTAGTTTACTAATCCGTATAAAACCTCATAAAATAGCCTTATCTTTTTCTCATTTATTAGACAGCAAAAGCTTTGATATGATAAAGACATCAATCTTTTATACTTTACATGCTACAACTGTATCTCCTTTAAATTAATTTTATGATTCTTGACAAACATGTTTAGATATTTAGATTTTTAAATAATATTTCTTTTTGCTCTGAAGGGACTTCCCCAACTAAAATTGTTTATAAATCATGATTTTATCCAAGCTCTGTTGATCACAAAATTTTTTTTCCACCTCAGAGTAGAATAAGGCCCAACAATACTTTCACTACTTGTCTGAATAATTGCCAGTACTTACTAACTGAAGGCAATATGAAAGATAAAAACTTTTTTTCTACTCAAGGGGAATACCATGCTAGAAACACTCAATAGTTACTTGAATAATCCACTCAGTCATATACTTTCCTATAATTTGGAAAAAAATGTTAACTCTTCTATCATATTCTTTCCTCCCTTCCCTAATGCCAAAGATCACAACTACTGGTAGTGTCTGGAAACATGTTAAAATATTCAGATCTTGGGAAAAATAAGACCGTCAATGATAACTAACAAAAGAAGCCTACCTAAAAATTATTACTGAAAGATGGCAATGATGTTTTGGAAAAAACGACATTTAAAAAGATACAGTGAAAATGCATGAAACTATATAGAGTAGAAAAGTGAATGCGTTCAAGGAAGGTTTAAATGAAATATGGCCTGATTGTAACAGACTACCTGGAGGGAGTTACCTCTTGAACTTAAATTCTTAAAACCGCAAAGTTTAGCAACATTTGAGCTCAAGGCATAACTGTTTTGCTTTTCTTAATCTTCTTATAACATAAACCAATGGGGATATATGATTCATCTTTACTAAACTGTTTTTGCCAGATTTGGGTATCATGGAGCAATGCACATACAATTCATGCTGGAATCAAAACAAAGTATTTTCACATCTACTTACAAAACATTTACAAGTTCATCATAATTTTGTCTAACAAATAAAAAGACAAAAGAAGACAATTTTCAGGAAAAAAAATCACTTTTGAAACACTTGAAAAGATGCAGAAACTACTAAAAGATTGCAAAATTACAATCATATGTACCTGCCATTCCTATCAGATTAGCAATAATCAAGTGTAATACATATACATACTATTGGTGAGGTTGTGGAGAAACAGGTATTTTAAAATATTATTGGTAGAAGTCCAAAATGGTACAATTCTTATAGAGGATTATTTGGCAATGTCTATCAAAACTATAAATACATTTACTGTTTGGTGTAGCAAGATCAAATTTAAAAATCTACCCAGCAGATTATACTTGCATACAAACATAAGAGCATATATACCAGACTATTCATTATAGCATTATTGGTTTATTAAAATCTTTTGACATTACAAGCTATATAATATACACACATTCCAATATTATGTAGACAGAAAAAAGAATGAGAAATGCTGTCTGCATCTCAATAATAAAAGAACTCCAGTATATTTTAGAGAAAATGGCAAGATATGTAACATGGTACATGTATACACTACCTCTTATACAAGGGGGAAATAAATAAAAATGCACCTCAGTGTGTTTGTGTGTGTTTTCTTGTCTATGCTTAAAGAAACAGTACCAAGACAAATAAATTAATAAAAGTGGTTATCTGTAGATGCGGTAGGGTAAATAGGAATGGGAATGAGACCTTAGAAAATACCTCTTTATATTGTTTTGTATGTATTATCTATACACCTCAAAAAATGTAGAAACATCCCTTTTCTACACTGTCATGAATATTTACAAACATTTGCTAAAGAATGCAATATACTATAGTAAATTTTTGGAAATAAATTCAGTTTTTTCAGATAGTTAACATTGCTGACACAATGCATAACCAGTATGACCAACTTAACACTCCAGGCCAGTGACTCAGGTGTTCAAATAGATCTCTATTTTCCTATGCTAAAAGCCTACTTACAGAGGATGGGAAGGCACTGCAGAAAAAACAGAAACTACAGAAAATATAACAAAAATAATATTCACTGAGAAGTCTATTATGAAGATAATCGCTGACATCTTAAAATATTTGTATAGTCTCTTTTTCTCTGTTCTTTTTCATACATTTTATGTTGCTATCTCGTACTTGATACACTGATATTATAGACACTGACATTAAATATACTGAACTATAGTACCTGTGATATGGATATTATAAACGATAGAGAAATTTTCACAGATCATAAACTGAAGAGGATATAAAGGGCTTAATTTCTTCACCTACTCATTCAAAAACTGTTTGATACCAGAGTATGTAAGGTAATGCATATGTTAATTTGCTTGATTTAGTTATTTCACATAAATTAAAACATCACATTGCATGTTGTTTATCACAAATATATACAATTTTGATCTGTCAAATTAAAAAAAAAATATATCAGGCACTTACATGTGCCAAGCACTGTGTCATGAACTAAGAATATGGTACTAAACAACAGTGACATGATCCCTGCCTTCATACTGCTTACAGCTTACAACAGGAGTTCTCAAATTTTTGGCCCCAGGACCCCTTTATAAACTTTTACATTTTGAGAACCCAAAGCACTTTAATTTATAGGAGGAATAGCTAGCTATATTTATCATGTTATTCACTTAAACTAAGAGTTTTAAAAAATTTAATTCATTTAAAAAGAATAGGACACTTATTATATGTTAATATAAATAATATCTTCTAAATTGTATAAATCTTTTAGTATCTGGGTCAAAAGAGAAAAGTTTGATTTTCATATCTGCTACAGCATTCCGTCTACCATAATATGTTGTTTAGTTGAAGTATACAAAGAAAAAAAAAGCTTCACACAGATACATTAGTTGGAAAAGGAATACTATTTCAATAGCCTTCATATAATTAGTAAAATACTTCTTCAGTACTAAACTAAAATGCTACAAGTGGTAGTTTCTTAAGGTTAGTTGCTATGTGGAATCTAAAAACATACCAATAAACTTTTTATATTCTGTGTCATTCATACAAGTACTTTATGAACATATTACATTTCATCACAGAAAATTTACACACACATACATAAACAAATATACATATACACAAAAATATACATATTTGTGTATATATAAACCAAATGTCTTAAGTCATGAAAATTCATATGTGTATTCTTATACATGAAATACTGCTATGAAACAGTTTTAGGGTTGTTAAAAATTAAAAATTTACCAGAAATCATCTGACAGGTAACTTCTGTGAAAGTAGAAGAGAAAATCTCATAATAGTTCAAGCGATTGAAAAGCTTTTATTAACATGATATGTCAGCACTGTAAAAATAACTTCAAAAGCCTCATTCCCCATAATATTGCTGCTAGACTGAAATTCCTATTATCATTCTCAGTAGAGTCAAATAAATATCCATTCCATGGAATCTCCTGGTCATGATTTCTAAGATTAAATGCTACTTTAGGCTGAAACACAGAATATTCTAAAAGATTCGCATTTACATTCAGATTTTTCCATATCAGAAATCCAATTATATTCAAAACATTAAATATGTTTTCCTGAAAATGTTCCCTAGATCATTTTAGTAGGTTTGGAAAATATTTTTTAGAATATTTTATGATTCTTCCAACTCAAAGCCAAAAAACAGCATTATTAATAGAATGCAGTGTTTTCAAAAATTTTAATGTAAGGAAATTCTATACTAGTGTTCAGTTATTTCATATCAGATTTAAAACTGAAGAACATAAGGAAGCCCCTCATATGTATTCCCCTGAGAAATCACAATATGCAAGGGATAAAATGGAGCATCATCATTTGCAGCAAATAGATTATATTTCTAATAAATGCAAAAAAATAAAATGAAATACCATTAGAATGAATCAGAAATTTGATAACAGAGGCTGTATATATGATTCATATTTTTAAAAAGGCATTTTTATAGGCTAACAACAGCCAACTTAAAAAATCCACGGGAGGAGGGTAAAGAGAAATCCCAGTGACTATCAAAGGACTTAAAATGCCTAAAGTAAACCTACTAGGAATGTGAAAAGCACATAACAGAAAAGAGACTTTATTCCAGCATACACACATATACCACCACCACCACCACCACCAGAATAGAGGCTTATATCTGGTTTCTAGATGGAAAGAAATAACATTATCGTAAAGTTGTCAATTCTTAATAAAGTAATTCATGGGTTCAATAGAATTTTTATGGAATCTGGGAAGATAATTTTGAAGTAAACAGGAAAAAGTCAAGAAAAATTTTGAAAGGTAGAATAGAGATAAGGGAATTTACTGAATATAAAATTATATTATAAAACAATTGAAATAGCAGTATCTTGGTTTCAGAAGAGAAAGACATAGTAATATAACAGAATTAAGAGTTCAGAAACAGATCTAATATGTATAAGAATTTATTTTAGGATAAAAGTGCTCTCAAACCATGCAAAAGTACATGTAATTTAAAATATTTGGACAACTGATCATCCCATTGGGGAAAAAAACAGGTTTCTACCTCATTATCAAGTTTAATACAGTTTCAGATTAAAATGAAACATAAACCATAAAACTATTAGTTTTCTAAGACTTTTTTTTACACTGTAGTTCAGGGAGAGAGAAGGAAATGGAAGAAAGCCATTTCAGACAAGGCACAACTTCCAACAAATAAAAGGAAAGAGACAAACAGATTTTTACTACATAAAAACTTAAAATTTTCTGTGTGACACTACAAGGTTAAAAAGTAAGAGATGACTACAATACAAAAGATTACTATCCACATCACAGAGTTCCTTAATCTGAGAAACAAAGTTCAAAAAGCAACCAAAAATTTGAAAAATGATGCAAATAGGTAATTTATAGAACTATTAATACCCACAGGTAATTGATTATGAAAAGTAGATCGACTTCATCTAGGAATCTACAGAATGTTTTAATGAGCTACTTTTTCAGTTATCTAACTGGCAAAAAAACAAACCAAAACAAAAAAAACAACAGCTCCAGCTAAGAATTTTGTGACATTTCACACCACTTGTCTGTTTCATTTATTTGTCAAAAGAGATGTGAGACTATACTCTTTATTTGAGAACAAGAGGTCTGAAAAGAGGGCACATTTTCACCAGCAGGACACCTAACTGTGCAAGATGACAAAGCTAGCATCTGCTAACAGTCAGTGCACGTGCCAGGGAATGGTCCTTCCTGCCCCATGCTTGGTCATTAGACTGACTATATGGTCAGCTAAGGAAGAGAAGCTGAAAATATCTTGGTTGGCAGAAACATTCTTTTGAAATTTTTCTACCAAATTAAATCAATTAATTGATAGGCTAATGATTTGCCTTATTCAGGCTAAAGATACAGGACATACTTTAGGAAGAAAGTATTATAGACTATTCCCCCCACAGGTTATAAAACCCCAGTACAGGTTTAGAGATCCAATATGTTGTATGGGTGATAGAGAAAAAGACAAAACAAACAAATAAAAAAACCCCACTAAAGTTGAGAATCAGAGACTTCAAATATTCTTATAGTTTAAACTTTCCCAAATACCAAGTACAGTACATTAATACAGGTATAGAATACAAGATAAAAGCACTGAATCAATACTTTCACATGAATTAATGTGAACTGATTCCAAAATAGAATAAAATACAGTACACTCCAAGGAAAAGAAGCCCTTCACGCTACTCCACAGATATTCATTTTCTACTTTTTATTTTACAATAAATCTGTATGTCAATAAAACGACGTCTTCAACAAGTATTTAGTAAAAAGCCTAATATAATGTTGATTTGTCTTATCTGTACTAGTCATAACTTTTCTTGTTTGTTGACAAAATTCAATCTCTTAAATGTTTCAGAGAAATGACTGAGCATGTTAAAACTTAGGTACTGCTATGTAATCTTTAATGCATAATGATTAAATAACATTTTGAAAGAAATAATATAAATGGCTTAGTATTTTTTATTGTATCCTACATTATCTTATGTGTAGTCATGAACACATACCTGATATAGGTCTTTCTGAGGCAAAGGTGGGGATCGTTCTTCATACACAGGAGGTGGTTTATGTGTGGGTGGAAGGTCAATCCTGCATTGCAAAGGTGAAAACATGTGATTGCCACATTTAGGAAAAAAAAAAAGGCAAAGAAAAAAAAAAATCAAGGTTCTCATAAGTTTTGAGAATATTTTCTTCATACTACATATTTATATGAGCCTACATGTTTAATTTACTTATTATATTGCCATTAATCTATGAAAGATGAAAATAAAAATAAACATTGGTTTTTAAAGGTTCCCATATGTAGAACCAATCATGTTTAAAGAAGAAATTAAAATAGAATTGAAATTCAGTAATCCAGTATATGACTTAAGCAGTGCATATTTTAATATTTGACTATGTCCATCAATATTTTAGAGACAGTCAAATGTGTTATCACCTTTCGTCCAAACTGTCATAATGAAAAAAGTTTATACTTTATTTTAGAAATACTTCCAAACTGATTTTCAAAAACTCTAGCACTCTTAGAATATTCACCAGATAATATTTTTAACCTACAGACCATTATAAATTTTGCCATCTGAAATAAACAGAACCACCATTACATTTTTAGGAAATGCATTAATTTTTTCCTAAGTGATATGATCTATCAAAAAATCAATATTTTCATATATTTTAAATATTGTTTACTTATAACAAAGATAGGTTGAATATACCTTGTAGCTCTCTGCATTTTACAAAATTTTATAAATATATTCTCATGCTTTAGAAGATCACAGATAACATTTTCAGTACTCGTGCTTAGTAAATCAAACAAAAAGTTATATTAGAGGATAAAGAGAATGAAAGCTATAGATGCTGAAGTAATAAATTCTCTGTGGTCTAATAATGTCTCAATATGAGCATTAAACTAGTATTTTAAATGATTAAAACTTAAGTGATAAATAAAATGGTTACATTAATTTGTTAGCCTACCAGTAAATTATATTTTTAAAATTATAGAAAAGCCTAAGATAATCTCAGAATTAAGATTAAGTTAAGCACATGCTAGTCACTCTTTAAAGACTGAAGCACTCCAGTCCCACAAGCATTATACTGAAAGAGCATTTTACCATCCTTTATTTAAAATAATTGTTTCTTTTTATCTGAT
Source organism: Ateles fusciceps (assembly GCA_036589455.1). Classification (NCBI taxonomy): domain Eukaryota; kingdom Metazoa; phylum Chordata; class Mammalia; order Primates; family Atelidae; genus Ateles; species Ateles fusciceps. The sequence continues at coordinate 11,652,880 of JAZHEH010002206.1, forward strand.
TAAAATCACAGCAAATTTCTAGCTCCAAGGTGCCATAGGCCATTTACGTGACAAAAATGAGGCTCATTGAGATAAAGTAACTTACTTGTTCATGGTCATAGTACTAATTTGATCATGACAGAGCTGTAACTAACACACAAGTGTCTTTGATCCAAAGGCTAGTGCTAGAATTGTGCCAAATTAGAGAAGCAAAGACATACAAAGCATTTTATGAAGACAGAAGAAATATACTCTTTGAAAGTCAACCTTATGTCCTAACATAAAAACATTAATAAACATAAGAAATAATGCCACTTGTAAAGAGCTTCACCATTTATAAAATATTGTCTTATTCTACTCTCCTCTCAACCATGTGAAGTAAGTAGGAACAGCACTATTCATATTTCTCAGATGAAGTAACAAAGCTGTTGATGGAATTAAGAGAACTGAGACACCAGTCATCTGATTCTACAGCAAGGTGCAATTTCTGCCTTACAACTCCATCTCAATGACGAGGCTAAAAATACTGCTTATTCTTTAAATAAGAAGATGTATATTTTATAACTCACTAAACCAAAAAAGAAGTACTTTTCTTAAGAAAAAAAGTTTTAAAACTCAATGTATTTAATAACTTGATAGTTCAAAGTTTTATCTATACATAAGACACACATATACAATCTGAAGAAACCATTAAATCTTCAAAGATATTTTTATACGTCTTTTGGTTATCACTTCATGAAAGGCCTGCATTTCTATTGAGAAGGCAGGACAACATAAATTATTACTATGTTACCCTTCAGAAAGATGTCTAATACACTCTAGGTGAAAAATGTAAAGCTGTTCTTTACCTCTAGCAATTTACCTCTAGACAATGTTCATTTACCAAGATACAGTTTGAGATATTCTGATGAAACTAGGGTCATCTAACAAAGGCCTAACATTAACCTTACTTCTATCCCTTAAGTACTTTATGAGTAGCTATAAAGGTAAATATAAAGATTGACACATACTGATATTCATAGTTGAACAAAGGCAAAAATGTTACCTACATTTTGTCAAGATAGGATGGTCTCTTTTTTCGAGGAGTCAGCAACACAGTCACAAAGACAGCAATGATGAAAAGAGCAAGAACAGCTCCAATTACCGCTCCAGCTACAGCTATGGAAGAGGTCTGCTTAAATGGAACATCTGTAAAGTAACAAAAATTAGGCTTTTCAAATAATCTTAAAAATAATTCTTGAAATTGCGTATCTTAATTTCTACAATGTGCAAACTATTTGACTGAAGTATGTTATCCAACAGCCAGGTTAGAGGACCCCAAATTTGATTCATTAGCTTTAGTGGCATTATGCTAAAACCCTCCCTTCTTCCTTGTATTACTTTAATATACAAGCTTAATTTTTTAAAAGTTATGTGCATATCCCCAGTCAAACATCACTAAGAAAATACATTCTCAATGTGCAAAGAGTATCCAGAGAAGATAGAGAAAAAGATGAAAGTAATTTTAAGTTTGTACTCTGAAAGGTAATTTTAAAAATCAGTATTCTCTAGTAGAAACAACCCACAATACAGACATTTAGCACTTTTATTCTATCAAAATTTAAAAAAAACTCTTAACAAAATTGAAAATTTTCAGGGGCAAAACAGAAAACATCCCAGATTTAAAAAAAAACATAGTCAAAAAGTTAACATTGTACATCTTAAGATTTGAAAAATATTTAAAATATAAATATTAAAACAGGACTTGCACAAAATTTCCCTTAATTCATGCACATTTAATACAAAGTACACTAAAAATAGCTTCTCTACTACAATAAATAGAGATTCTTACTATCTCCTGGTGACAGACATGTCATTTCTGAATATCAGTGTCTCTTTCCCAACTGCACCACAAATTTTGTAAGAAAGGATTTAAAAACCATTATTTGGCTGTTAGCATTTCACATTTTTCCAAAAAATTGAATCACTATTTTATGAACTCCCAAATAAGGGAATCTACTAAAACTATTACAAGTACTACATATTTTCAAATGTAAATATAAGAAATATAACAAAACAATCTTTACGTGTATTAACTTTGACAATTTCAACTATATTAAATCCATTAACTACGTTTTGTGGAGATTCATGAATTACAAAGTTCCTTCACACACCTGATTTTGTCTTCCTTACTAATAAAAAAAGATATTGAGATAATATTCTATACATAAAGATACTGCAGTTCTGAAGTTAAATCTGCCAAGACCCTTCAATCGTAGAAAACAGAGAGAAATAGGTTGGAGCAGGGTAGAAGCCTCCACTGTTACCCCTTGCTCGAAGAGAATGTTTTCATTAACATATACAATGTAAACTAATGAAGAGGTCTCCACTTTTACTTAAATTGACACAATCTTCACATATACTCTTAAATAACTGCAATAATTCTTAGGACCCAGACACGGTAAATTTACAGAACTAGCACTGATGGTTTTGGAATATGTTTCACCTACTTACCATGATAGTATTCCCATATAAATACATATTTAGAAGTATTTTCCAATTCTGTTTTTATTAACATGGTATTTTAGATTGCCAAAAAGAATGTTTTACTTTCTTTCAAATTATAAAGATGTCTTTAGAATACCAACAATCCTGAAGACATTTATTAATGGCTCATTTTATTAAGACTCATTTTGAAATAAAAATCTTACACAAGTAAGTGCAAGTCACTCATTTCAATAACGTTTCCAATGAATAGAATCTAAAAATAGTAAAAAAAAAAAAAAAAAAAAAAAACACAGAATTATTCTGAAACACTATAACCGACTTAATCATTCGTGGTGACCCTCATTTGCTAATACAAGCCTCGTTTATCTATTGTTACTCAATTTTCTAATTTCACTATCTCCATTTGAATATGTGCTAGATAAGAAAAATATCTGAAACCCAGTACAGTCAAATGTTATTCTGCACTTGTAAATGTGAAAGAGATTTGGGATGACTTATGGATAATCTATATTATCATTTACCATAAAGATTATAGCCTTGACCACTTAATATAGCCATAAAGTAGATGGTCGTATTCAATCCTTAATAATAGGTAGGTTGAAACTATTAAGGTTATGCAATTTGACCAACGCCATACATCTCTAGTCAATGGCACAAATAAAAATTACTCATTGTCAAGTACGTTATTTACTCCACACCAAGTATTCTCAACGTCTCCCTCTCTCGGAAATTTTTCTTTTGTTAAAGGCGGTCTATCATGTTTGCCCAACTGTACAGAATTTAAATTTTTGTTCTTATTTTGATGGTGACAATGTTAATACCATATTTATAGGTTTTTTCCTAACTTACTTTTGAAAAGTTCATGCTACTCTTTGAGTGAGGCCAAATTAAGATTCTCAAATCTAGAGATCATTATAAATTTTTCAAACTATACATCTCTTCTAAGAAAACCTTTCATTTAATTTTAGCAGTAATCTGAAGTTTGGTAGTGCTCTGTAATAAAACATCATAATATAGACTTTTACTCTCTTAATTTCCAACTTTAAATAGATACTATTTTTAAAAACTTGAATACTTATCTAAATAGATATTTCTTAAACATTTTAATTACAATCTATCCAATTCTATCATACTAGTCTTGTAATTTCTAGCTCTAGGATTCTGTAACTGAGAGTTGACTGTATGTATATCACAATTCCTTCTATCTTAATTTGGGCATCTTCATTTCACCTGGTTCCATTCTTCTTCATCATATGTATCCTCTCTTTCTCACATACCTCTTTGCAGTATTAGAATAGTCTGGTAGGTGCTAAAATGAGCAAATGGAGAAAAAACTAGGTATGCATCTATTTCCCAACTAATTTACTTTATTTAGGTAAACTGATTATGCTAAATATGCATATGGGATATATTTCATATTTTCTTTTCCGATTATTCTAATTGAGAACAAAAGAGGTTAAGTACTTAAGGTGTTAATAATTTAAGGGTATTAACAGTTGATGAAAACCAGTATGAACGCAAAGGAGGAGCACAAATCTTTTGTATTCAAGTAAAGCATTTTGATGAAAATTGATAATTTAGCTCCAACACGTTTCCCATAAATCCTAGCCCAAATGGACAAGTATTCTGATGAAAACTGAGAATTTAGCCCCAACACTGTTTCCCCATATTCCAGCCCAAATAAATACATACATACTACATAGACTGTATATTCCGCCAAAACCACTACAGAGGAAAAAATTAAGTGATAAAATGTATAAACAAGGGATTTTTAAACACTAAGGTAGTTTACTGAGTGAACGCCATGAAACAACATTACCATCATCCTCAAGAGATGTTCTACTAAGAACAGTGACATGCTTATAAGACGCAGAAAACAAGACAAAAATTGTAAAATATTTGCCATTAAAAGACTCGTGCATGCATTTCTAAAAAAAGACTAGCTTGTTTTATCACAGTAGTAATGGTAACTCATATTCACTGAAAACTTACCTGCAAAAATAGAAAAAGAGCATTCCCCAATACAACAAGAGGATGCTACTGCCCCTAACTAAGATACAATGCACGTCTTCTGGAGAAGATGTTTAAAAATCAACTAGTTACCAATGAATATAGACATAAGAAATGAGTTTCATTACTTTTTGAGAAACAAAAGTACACAATATTACAGATAACAAAGTTTTTTTTATCAAACACAAATAATTTTTTAAAGAAAAGCTATTCAAACATATGTGTACACCTAATTCACATCTAAAACTGAGACATAATGCCCTATGTTTTCTCTTCAGGCCCTTTGACAAAACTTCAGTGATGACATCACAGACTTACGTGTTGGCCTACAAACTTATCTTTCCACCTTTGACTTGCTTCCATACTACATATCACTGTATTACCAATTTTTCCCCCAAAATATCCCATTCTTCATTTTTAATAGACCCTTTAATATTTATTTTCTCAATATGACTTTTTGATTCAGTGACTGAAAGGTCTCATATCATGGTCAGAGTATGCTGATACTTGGTTTTTAGATGTGATTTGTGCCACCTCTCAAAAACAAATAGATTCAAATGGAAGACCTACATTGTTTGGATGTTAACAGTTTTCATCCCAACCAATATTTTTAGAGCTTATCTTTATGTTCTGGATATTTGGTTCTTCACTGAGACCTTTCAATCACTGAATCAAAAAGTATAAAATTGAAAATAAAAAATGCATGAAGTACATTTGATCATGTAGTTTTACCAAAAATGTTTCAGTAATAAATGTTGACTTTTAAAATGAAATGCAATCACACTATTTCCCAAAATGTTTTCGTGAGAAAAAATTAACATGTTAAATATATCATCAGATAGCTAAAATTTCCATTTTGTGTATTTTATAATGCATGCAGCAAACTGCTACAATAGTACATGTATAATTGGAGTACATACTAATTTTGAACTGGTAGGTACACTCAAAGGAGTTTTTACTGATCTAGAGAAGAGAAATAAAAACTAGAATAAGATGTGAGGTTATGGTAGATACAAGTTGATAGGAAGCAACATGACAATTATTAAGACATCTAAGTATATGATATGGTAAAAGAACAAGGTTAATAGATCTAGGCTTCGAGCACCAAATGGCAGCTAATAACACACACAAAGTAGGCATTATGTTCTTTCTGATGGAAAAACATAGCACCACTTATATGTGATGTAACCTTGCCCTCAAATTAAACCTCCATGATATCACTACCAATTTACAGAAAATACAGAGGGATGTGTGTGGGATGCAAAAGACAGAATTTAAGTTGGAAAACTTTAGAACAAATGAAGCAGTTTCTAAGAAATAAATTGCAAGGGGCAATGGTGGGGGGAGGAACAGAGTAAAAGATATTTCTAGCAATCCCCATGTATGGATCATATTTGGAAAACCTGATTAAAACTGCAAAACACATATGACCAGAAATTTGAATGCACACTTGACACAATGTTAAGGAATTATTACTAACTTTTGGTATAACAATGATACTGTGGTTAATTTTTTAAATGGTCCTTAACTTTTAGAGCTATATACTGATTTATTTACTAATGAAATAATATCAGCAGAGATTATGTAGGTAAGGGTCTGAATGAATTAAGACTGACCAGAAATTGATGATAACTGAAGTTAGTACATGGAGATCCATTTCATTATTCTGTCCTGTTTTTGTATAATTTTCCACAATAAGAAGTGGGGTTTTTTGGTTTTTATTTTAATTTTTTTAAAGAGAGGCCAAGGCACCTAGATCCTGCCCTTGGCTTTTAGATAAAACTGTTGCTTTACAATTAGGTTTTCCCTGGGATATTTCTCATAACTGAGACTGTACAACTTGCATATCATGTCTATGTAGCAATATTTTACATATAAGAAAATGAGGTTCTGAACTATTCTCAAGTTTTGAAAATTACCCTTTAAAGTTACTGCTCCAAAAGCTCACTTTCAATCAGCTTCATTAGCACCCAGCCAGAGAAAAACAGCAGCTATTAACTAAAAGGCAAATTAAACAAGATATATCCCAAAATTGAATCATGTTTTATCCTTCTAAACTGAAATAAACATAACTGTCACCAAGGTTCAAGAAAATAAATGATACCTAAAGGAATACAAGGCAAAAGCTTTTGTAAACAATGGTTTCAAGACTTGATAAAAACCTAACACTACTCAAGTCAAAGTAGTCAAGTTAAAGTATATATGTACTTTATAAAAAAGCAGATGACTAAACTATAACACAAAAAAACAGAAATATATAAACAGAATTTAAAAAACTAAAGTTGGTTTGCTGTGCACACCCCTCAAAGAGTATTTCATACATGAATTTTTTATTAGGATACCAAGAAGGGAACAAAACAACCCAGTTCAACTGCGTATTATCAAAGAAAAACCCTGCTCAAAAACAGTTTAGAAACAAATATGTAATTTAAAATGTCAGAAATAGGAAAAAAAGTGATGCATCACATGGTGATTATAAATAATTCCAAGCAATGGCAGCCTCACTCTGTCACCCAGGCTGGAGTGCAATGGTGTGATCTCGGCTCACTGCAACCTCCACCTCCTAGGTTCAAGAGATTCTCCTGCCTCAGCTTCCTGAGTAGTTGGGATTACAGGCGCACGCCACCACGCCCAGCTAGTTTTTGTATTTTTAGTAAGAGATGGGATTTCACCACATTAGCCAGGCTGGTCTCAAACTCCTGACCTCATGATCTGCCCACCTCAGCCTCCCAAAGTTCTGGGATTACAGGCGTGAGCCACCACGCCTGGCCTTCAGCAATGGCATTTCTAATCAAAGTAGCTCACAATAAGTAATAAGTAAAAAACACTAAATGGCAACTTAAGAAATACCTTATAAAATGTGTTAATTCCAAACTGAAAGCCAATATATAAAATATGACTTACGCCAAGGTAACAGTAAAAACATCTAAAATAGGTTTTAACAGCTAGGGCTACAGAGATAAGATAATTTATAACTATGGAGAATGTTAATTCATGATTGGGAATTAAATGGTTAATTAAAATCAAATTTAACAGCTAATGCATGCTGGGCCGAATACCTAGGTAACAGGTTGATTTGTGTAGCAAACCACCATGGCACTGTTACCTATGTAACAAACTTGTACATGCACACCTGAACTTAAAAGTTGAAAATAAATAAATAAATAAATAAATAAACCAACAACCACACACACAAAAAAAGAAAGGAAAAAAATATTTTATAGTGGCCTACGTGACAACTATTCTTAACCTGATATTACTGTCTTGTTTTAGGAAAACAGGTTTCTAATTCCCACAAAACATTAATTAAATTTCGATAATTGAACTAGGTTACACAAACAGATACACACGGACACACACTTTAGTAAATATAATGACCATTATACAAACACACACATACATATACACACACACTTCAGTAAATATAAGGACAAAGAAGGTAACACAGAGCCATGAACTTATTACAGAAATATGCCTCTAAAGAACGTTTGCAACTTTTATTTAAAGATTTCTTGTGTGGCTATTGGGGCTAACACCTAATACACAGGTTGGTTAAAAAAGAAAAGAAAAAAAAGTCACCAAACCAAAAGAAAACAAAACTTAGCACTGGTACAAACTAAAATCCAAACCCAATATAAGAAAAATTTGAGAAAGGAGCTTTTTATGAAGGGTGCATTTTCTAATTAACAAGTAGATAGGAAAGACAATTCAATCTCAAATCTACTCCCCTACTAGAATTAAAAATTCAAAATGGGTACCATTTATTCCTTCCTTATATTTTACATTGATTACTTTCACACATAAACAACTTCTTACTTGTTCATATACTGTGTTTTAGCGGTATTTATCAAAAACAAACTCAAATCAGATGTTTTCACACATAAAATGGCTACATTTCTCTCAATTTCTATACTTATACATTGTATTCCTATAGCTCCTTAATGCAAAATAGTTAGCCACAGGTTATCTTATAAAACTTTCCTATACATGGCTATTGGAAGTAACACTACTGAAAAAACCTTAATAGTTTCCTAATATTAGACTTAACAAACAACCCTATTAGGCACATGGTAAAATACTAAATCTTTCAACTATCAAGTACTTCTCAAATATCACTCTTAAAATTAATCCCTAGTCTACTTTAGATTCAATGCATTTTAATAAAAAGGGCAGAAAAAGTAAGAGTCGCATTCATCTTCATTATATTATTGAAATATTCTTACATTATTCAACTAACCAGTATGAAAGAAAACTCTCAAGTGAATTTACAACAATGCAAAAACAGTTCAAACCATAAGAAAGAAATAAATATAAATATGGCCAAAAATAGTACAAATACTCTTTCATTTTTTTCCAAGATAGTAGAATTTCTATATATACCTGTCAAATAGCTATGAATATCACTGGTATTCAAAAACTAATTTAATATGTTTATTTAATGACTATTTATGTTTTCAAACAAGTTTCTACGCACAGTAAATATACATAAAGTTCTAATAAACAACAGTGCAATGCTTCCCAAAGTCTTAAGCACTAGTATCAGATTCTCAACAAGGCAGAAACCTTTCAGTTTGCCAAACGACTGGATTAAGGATACACAATATGTCAAACACTCACTTGTGGTTTTCCAGGTCACCCTCTCCCACCAAAAAAAAAAAAAAACGAAAGAAACAAAAAAACGAATCAAACATATAACCACAATGTAAAAGAAAGTTCATAATCAGTATTTATATTTTTGAAATATATTTCTTAAAATACATTGCTAATTTCCTTCAGATTATACTCCAGTTGAGATTTACATAGAATCCTAAATATGATTATTCTGATCAGATTCATACAGCATTTCAAACCATTATATTTTAAAGATGAAATTTTGATTTTTAAAAAAGCCACAGTTTTACATCTTTCATGGTAAGAAATTTTAGACCCATCTTCCTTGGGGCCACCTCATCACTGAAACTTAAAGTGACTTTAATCACAGTGTTTTATCAAGGAAGTTTTCTTCCAAAATCTTGCACTAAAAAGTTGTAGTATCTTTATATAAGTGACTAACCCTATTAAAACCCAGACATTTTTAAAAAGATATAAGTGAACTTTATTTAACTGTATCCTTAACCTGATACTATAGTCTTATACTAAGTATTTGGGAAGAGAACTAAAATAAGTTTCTAATTTCCACAAAATAGTGCTAGTTAAAATGAAGAAAACTAGTTTATAATCCTTCAGAATAAAGCTTTCACTATTTGCAAAATACTATGAACATGTTAGAGTTTTGTCCTCTAAATTTTTCAGATTTGATGATTATTGGGAAAGGGCTGGTTGGGGGGGGTTTAAAAAGTACATACTACTTTGCCTTTTTATTAACTAAATAATATATTTAATTTATGACTCTCCTACTAACTTCGACTTCATTGCACTGGCAAAACAGTCACTTTTTCAAATGACTTATCAATAGAAAAACTTATTCTTTAGGCTTCAAAATAGTTGTCATTATATAATTTTATAAGACTCCACTGTAGGAGCAATTTAATTACCTTACAAACAAAAAGCACGCACATAAGAAGTTTAGGTAACATTTCTATCTCAAAAGATACATGATTCTGAAGGAATATTTATGTAAATACATAAAAAAACAAAAACAGAAAACCTCGTGTTTCCAGTTTTAATTGTAAAAACAAAAATCTTAAAATACATAACATACACTTAGGAGGAAAAAGGAGATGAATATCAATATCCATCAGCAAGTGTTACCAACTGATTCTATAATTCAAATTTTTCGAGTTAAATCCAATGTTTCCAAGTTTATTCTAAATTTTCTTTCTGTACATTTACCCGTTTAAACAACATCAACATTAAATAACTAAAACAAGATGGTCCAGAAAATTCTTTCTATAGATTCTTGGCTATAATGTCTCATTTCTAAAACTAGTACCTCAGTATTCTGAAATGCCCTCCCTGCATCTTTTCATTTTTATTAGTATGTTTAGGAGATAAAGCATTAAAATAAGGCTACTGCCAAATGTACCAAAATCCATGTTCACATGACAACATAAGAATTGTTTCTCAGAAAGGGGAAAAAAAAAACTAATAATTATCATGTTTGAAAGACATGTATTTTATTACTCTTGTAGGTATTTTGGACAAAAATACTGACCAGCTAATTATGCTCTTCCACACATCATGTTCACTGAGTTTACTACCACAGTTTTAGTGCAACAAAATATCTTTGAAAAGCCACTCTACAGTAATTATGGCAAGGCTCATTAAAATGCAGAGGTAAAGATTTCATTTGTATAGAAATTCAGAAAATAATGTTTGAAAAGGAAACCCATTCCATCAGGCTAAATACTTTTTGTATATTAAAATATATATATAAATATTTCTTGAATTAGTTTTATAGTCAATTTTGATGCAGTGTCATTGAGTGGTAATAAATTTTGAGAGGTATATGTTAAACAAACATTATACTTGAGATCATAGTCTTAGGTAAACATTTAATACACAATGCCAAGGTAGTTCCCTTTTTTTAAAAATTTTTGTACCAAATAACTCATACATTTGATGTTAACATTTCTTCTTACCTGTGTGCCTCAGATCAATAAAGTACTCTGCATTAAAATTTAAATCTTGAGACAGTAGTACAGCATTGAAAAAAAATTGTAAAGCAGCTTAGATACACTGAACTCAGATTTTACATTTTCATTTGTCAGATTAGAATATAAAAAGCTTGAAAATCAACTTGAAAAAGCTTATTCTTCCTCAAGAAAAAGTATGAACAATCTGAAAATGATCAACTAGTATGAATGAACATTGTACATAGTTAAGTCACATTTAGTGGTTGCTAAACATACCACTCCCTCCTGGAAATTACGGAACCATCTACATGTGAAACTAAGTCATCTTCATTTTCGTCATAATGTTCATCACTGACGAACTTCATTCCCATTTTTAGATCTTCATAATAATCCATTGGTCTTTCAAACCTATTGAGATTTTCTACATTGTTCCACTGAGTTTTTTCAGGCTCTTCTAAATAGTCTTTACGTATCAGATTGTTCACTGGATTTTTGTTTTCTTTTTTTACACTGTCTGGGTAAGAATCAAGCTCATCTTGTTGAAGAACATCTATTTGTGATTCTTTTTGCATATCTGATGGTGGAATGTAGTTCTTGGCAAAGTAGTCTCCACGAAACGTCCGTCTTCTCCTATAGCAGAATATTCCAGCCAAAACACTTACAAGTACTATGAAGAGAGCCCCACCCACTACACTAGCAATGATCGTGGCAATTGTGTCATCCTTAATTGTTGCCAAAGTTGACAATGGGAAGGGCAATTTTTTAGGTTCTGTTGCTAGATTCTCGATGTCAGCAGTTGAGGGATGCCACTGAATTGTAGGCTGAAGGGTGGTAGTAGTAGGAGGATCTAATGGAAACAGTAAAGATAGAGAAGACACAGAAAGGCAAAGAATGTCAATGCAGGCTGATTCAGCAGCAAGTTGACAAGACAGCACAGTTAATGAATATATTCATAGTAATAATAGTTTTTCATTCTTAATTTGATTAAGATTAGAATGTAGTGGTACTTATCTATTTAAAAACAAAACAAAATTGACATTTAGTCAGTTACCAATAAAGAAAAAGGAATAAAACCTACGGTGTAAACCTATGGTGTAATTCTTCTATTCCAAGTTACTGAGTAATAATTTACCCCAGAAAATAGGTACTTATTTTTTTAATGAAGAGTATTACTTAAGTGTCCTATTACACAGATGGCTTAAGAATTACTATAACAAAAAAGTAAATCAAATAAGTCAAATGTACATTTTCTTAGCCAGTAGCTCATGAAAATAAAACGAATGAAAAAATTAAAGTTTTTCTTAATATCCATTTTTACCTATGAATAATATGGTTTATTTTTACAAGATATGAGAGTATCTTTAAAAGAATGAAAAACTATAGACTCTTGTTAAGTGGGCATAGTATAAGCTGTTGGTTTAATAATTCTCTCAAAAATATTTTCTTTAAATAAAAAAACTCAAAACGTTTTGGAAGGAGATATATAGTAAATACTATTATTTAGTAATAAAAAAAAAACACAAAGAAGCATGTGTTTAAACTATGTTAGCCAGACAGGCTATTATCAAAGGAGACTAACAAAGTAAAAATATGTTGTAAAGTGAAAAAAATGTCATCATCATGTCTAACACCCCATGGACAAATTAAACATTCAGAAATTTAAAAATTTCAACTATATCTGCAAAATTTAACGTCACTACCTTAGGACGGAATCTCAAAAAGAGCAGCTAATATTTTAGAGAGAACATTCTAATAGTATTTAAATATTAGATGCAAATGAACCTGTGTATTGACATTAGATTACAGAGTAAATAGCCATTAATATTAAAAAGCAACTAAACATAATAAAAAATAAAGACTGGTTAATTATCAATTAAGTAGTATTTATAGGTCATGTAACACAAAATTGTAGTGTTTGAAGAAAGGATTAAGTTTAAATATCTTGAATTTCTTCGCAGTGAAAAAAATAAATGACCCAAATGGTAATCTCCTATAATTAATTTTTGAATGAGTGATACTGGTAGAGCTTTAAAAAATGAATGTTAGAAAAATACTAAATCTACATGGGGTAAGTTATTCTAATATTACAAGCTAAAGATACTTACTGAAACAGGTTTCATCACGGAATGCCGTATGTATAGAATGTGGTAAAAATTTAGCGAGTACAGTATAAAATTGAATAAGTACAGTATAACTAATTTTCTATGAGTTTAAACTTACAACAGGTAATCCTGTCAAGTACTTTGAGATGGATTATTAGTTATCAGAGTATATTTAAGTGAATCAAGGAAGTTTTAATTTATGAAAACATTCACTAATGGAACAAATTCAATCTCAAGAAAACAAGTGTGGAATTGAAGGACCATGTTCAGTATAAAAGTAGTAAAGTCTCATGTAATTCAACTTCACAGCATTAGAAAACTAAAAATATAGACTAAAAATTAAATCATTTGTAAGACACATCATGTATTTTCTGAGGAAGCAGAAGTACCAACCAGGAAAGTTTAGTTTAATGTATTAAATGTCATCTTTATAACGATTCGCAAAGAAAAAAGTATTACAATCAATTGGCATCAGCATATTTAAATAAAAGTAAAAATCATCTAATTATTTATAATTTAAATACTTTTCTGCCAGTAAAGTTTTAAAGTTTTTTGTGGTTCCTTATATGAGTTTTTTTTTTCAGAACAGTGACTATACCTGAGCTCTCACCAAATAAGACAAAACTGAACAATTTTACCAAGTATCCTAAATAATGAAACTCTGACATTTATTATTTCCACTTGCAAATTTCTTTTTATGAACACAAATGGTCATCTATCGTCCATTTCACTCAGACTTAACAAAATATGGCTTTGAGAAAAATCTAACCAAAAAAATTACTTTAAAATCTTATCTAATCTTGTTAATGGTTCTAGAAATGTTTCAACCCACCATCCCACTCCTTAATCAGTGCTAAAAATAGCTGAGCCTCACTAGTAATCTCATTCCATTAAAGACAGGCTATTTAATACTTCATTACGTTGCATTTTAAGCAATGGAAATATGATAACGCATGCAAAATATTTTTTCTGTTTTCTAATTTACAATGAGAGTCACTAGCCGGGTATGGTGGCGCATGCCTGTAGTCCCAGCTACTAGGGAGGCTGAGACAAGAGAATGTCTTGAACCCAGGAGGCGGAAGTTGCAGTGAGCCGAGATCGTGCCACCGTACTCCAGCCTGGGCAACAGTGCAAGACACCCTCTCAAAAAATAAAAATAAAAAAAAAAAGAAAGAAAAAACAAAAAACAATGAGAGTCACAATTATCATAAGGCATGACTATTTCTAATCACATCACGATTTTAAGTCCTTCCCAAAGCAGTCCTCATTTTTCAGTTAGATATTGTTTTTCGGATTCTTTGCTGACTATGTGATAAATGAGTATGTAATGGACACGACTACTCTTAAGTTCTTCTCACCCAAATGAAGAACTTTAAGTTTCCTTTTCTAATAAGTTCTGCCAAACCATAAAATGGAGTCAAGTAATGCCCGTAAAAGGTACATTTTAGCCTTCTAAGGTATATTTTTAGTGTCATAAAAATTGGCTTATTTTTCTTTTAGACTTCATATAGGTTGTTTAAATATACGAAATAATGTATTTTAATGTTTAAGGATTGCTAAGTAGGAAATTCTTAAGTTTGATACTACACTTGGATCCTAAAATCCATATGACCTGAAATTCAAGTTTTGCACAGAAATAAGAGTTTTAGGCATAGGGGGACTTATCTGACACACTGAAGTAACAGCTATCAGTTAAGGGAAAAATATACATCAATAGCAAACCCGAAAAACACAATTTCCAGTAGTCAGTAAGTACCAGACAAAGAGCTATTATACCCCTTGAGAGTATTACTATTATATAATTAAGTACAATTTAATAACTAAAATCAAATATTGTAATCCTGAATCAGAAATCTCTTGCCAATATCTTACATTTATCATTGTGGGAAAATGTGTAACAAAATTACGAACAATTTCCCTCAGAGTTGCTTACTCGGTTCTGAGCAGAACTTTTCATCTCTAGTCCTAAGATGCATTTATTTTACACATATTAAAAAATATTTCTCAAATTTTAAAATAGCTACTCTAATACTGAGGTAAAAATTTTTTCCTAGAAAAAATGAGTACATGTAACAATGAAAAAGATTAACTGGTCATTTACTGTGTGAATTATGGCTTCTTATTTTCATAAAAGACTACTAGGTTTTACTGAACAGTCATTCTGGAAAGGCAGCATTATACCTAGGATACTTGACATACTCCAACCAGTTATTAAATGACTTAACTAATCTCAGCATGGTATACTGTATTACAGACTCTGGATAGAAAAGTCAAGTCTAATTACTGATGAAACGTAAAAAATTCTCGGACGGGTGCCCTGGCTCACTCCTATAATCCTAGCACTCTAGGAGGCCAAGGCAGGCGGATTGACTGAGCTTAGGAGTTCGAGACCAGCCTGGGCCACACAGTGAAACACCGTCTCTACTAAAATACAAAAAATTAGACAGGCGTGGTGGCGTGTGCCTGCAGTCCCAGCTACTCGGGAGGCTGAGACAGAAGAACTGCTTGAACCCAGGAGGTAGAGGTTACAGTGAGCCGAGATCATGCCTCTGCACTCCAGCCTGGCAACAGAGTGAGGCTCTATCTCCATTAAAACAAAGAATTCTAATAACGCTACTTCTTTGAAAGTGCTTAAACTGTGATTTTGTCCATATTTACTCAAAATTTGATTTCCCTTTTTAAAGAGCTATAGTTACATAAAAGCAGATTCTGGATTTGTAAATTGATTCCCAATTGTTTTAGTCTCAAATTTATTTATTCATGTAACAAAACTGTATTGAACGTCTATCATATGCTAAACATCATTGTAGATAATGGGAACATGGCAGTAATTAAAGCAGACTTTATGTTTAGACTTACGTTCTAATGAGTGTAAAAACAGACAAGCATATAAAAACAATAAAATATTTAAACAGTTTACATATTTATATGGCACTACATGCGGTTACATGGCAGTACATACTGAAGAGAAAAAGAAGGGGGACCAGTAGTAGCAAAGGGGTGGGAAGGGAGGGTATTTTATTTCAAATACAGTCGTGAAGGAAGACCTCACTGAAAAACGTGAAGGCAAAGGCCTTAAGAAGTGAGGGAAAGAGCTATGATGATACCTGGTAAAGCATTCCAGGCAGTGAAAATAGCAAATGCAAAAGACTCTGAGGTAGGAATGTGCCTGTTATGTTTGAAGAACAGCAAGGAGTCCAGTAGTGTCTCAGCCAATGAGCAAAACACAGTAAGCAATGAGATTAGAGAGATCATCTGGGAGGACAGCATGTATAGAGTGTTTTAAGTCACTATAAGGATATGGTTTTCATTGTGGGTAAAATGGGAAGCCCATGGAAGGTTTGGAGGAGAGGAGACATGATCTGACCCGCCCTTTTAAATAACCATCCTAGCTGCTCATTTGCTGACAAAGGGAAGGGGGACAGAGGCAAAGTAGGGAGATTAAATGGTTACTGTAATAGTGAAATAAGAGTGGCTACGGCTTAGACTGGTGTAGTAGTAGAAGAAGAGTTGAACTGGTAAGATTCTGTATTTAACATAATGGAAGAGCTAGCATTGATTTGTTAATGAATTCAATATGGTCTGAGAGAAAAAGCAAAATCAAGTATAACTGTCAAGGGTTGTACCCTGAACAAATTTAAGAAAAGAAGGACCAGTAACTGAAACAAGGAAGACGGGTACAGAAATATGTGTGGTATCAAGGAACAGCAGAAAGATCAGGACCTCAGTTTTGAATATACTAAGTTGCAAATACCTATTAGACTACCACACAGAGTTAATGATCATTAACAGGTAACTGGATGCACAAGTTAGGAGTACTGAACACTGAACTCAGAATGCTAACCGAGTATAAATTTAGGATATCATCAATGAAATCAGTACATATAAGAGCGTCCAAAATGAGCCTTGATATATATTTATTAATTTTTATTTTTATTTTTTTTTGAGACACGAGTTTCACTCTGTCGTCTATGGCACAATCTGGACTCACTGCAACCTGTGTGTCCCAGATTCAAGCGATTCTCCTGCCTCAGACTCCAGAGTAGACGGGATCAGAGGCACGCACCACCATGCTGGCTAATTTTTATATTTTCAGTAGAGCCAGGTTTTCACTATGGTAACCACGCTGATCGCAAACCCCTGACCTCAGGGGATCCGCCCGCCTCTGCTTCCCAAAATGCTAGGATTACAAGTGTGAACCACCACGCCCAGCCAAGCCTTGCTATTTAAATGATATTGAGTCTAATGTTTATAAGTAATATCCCACACCAAACTGTATAAGAGAAACAAAAAATAAACAGTCCTTAAGTGTATTTTAAATGTGCATTTCCCTGGCTTATTCTCTAACTAAATAAAGACTAATGTACTAATATGTAACCTCATTCAGATATCCAGCCAGGCACAGTGGCCCATGCTTCTAATCCCGGCACTTTAGGAGGCTGAGGTGGGCAAGATCACTTGAGCTCAGGAGGTTCAAGACCAGCCTGGACAATACAGTAAGACCCTGTCTCTACAAAAAAAAATACAAAAATTAGCTGGGGGTGATGGTGCACACCTGTAGTCTCAGCTACTGGAGGCTGAGGTGGGAGGACTGCTTGAGCCTGGGAGGCAGAGCTTGCAGTGAGCCAAGATCACATCACTCATTCCAGCCTGGGTGACAGAGTGAAACCATGTCTCAAAAGAAAAAAAATACAAACAAATTTTCACGAAAGCACTGATACTGGCAGAAAGGGATAGGGCAACTCTAAGCTTCTTGCTAGAGTCATGCAAAAAAAAAAAAAAGTTTACACTTCTATCATGTGCCAGGCACAGTGCTCATTGCTGAGTATGCAGTGGTGAACAAAGCAAGCACAAATTGCTAAACTGTGAAGGTAAATAATAAGTAAAGAAATGAGCATACAACTAAACATTTGTGGTGCCTGCTATAAGAAAATAATATGTGGTACTATTCTTGGATTGATCACACATGGACTAAGAATATAACACTTAAGCAAACACAAAATTTCTCCAAAACCTCTAATTTACGTAGTTTTAGATTTGAACAAAGCTAAAACTCTTAACCGTTTATTCCATAATTACCATACAAACCTGCATTTCTTAGGTTCTCTTCCTTTTCCCTCTTAATTTTCCATTTGTTTGATAGGAAGATTGCGATATTCTTGCAATCAGTAAGGAGTAAGATGCTCAAAATATTTTACTGAATTTTTAAAAATAAGCCTTCTATTGATAATTTATTACCTGAAGCCACAACCAGGAAAAAATGTACTTTTAGCTCTCTACATATTTTATGAATGCTCAAATTTATACTCAGCCAAATTAATAAAAATATTCACAATGAAACAAACAGAATGTGAAAAATCTAAGCTGTTAGTGGTTTAAGGACAATAAAAAACATCATAAACTTTATTTCAATAACACATGTTCAGTAGCATACCTATTTCACCTCTCAGTAACACAATATGGTATAGTCCCATATTAAGTGGCAAATAATGTTATTTAACAAGTCAAGTCATCAAATTTAATATTCCATTTTATTTACCAGACAACTGTGTACAAAGTGGCCATCAAAGGAAAAGAAAAAAAAAATCATTATTTGTTCTTAGTATAAAGATAAAAGAATCTAAAAAGTCATACTATTTATTAAATAGTCAATACTGTTGAACTAAAAAATTAACTATGTACAGGCATCAAAATGTATATAAACTTGTTGCACAGATATTTTGACATTTCAATACAGGATGCCACATTACATAACTATCTCAGGATAGGGTTATTTTATCATATTTTTTTAGATTATTTGGAAAAACTTCACACTGAGGAATCTATATCTTTGCATGTAAAAATTATTGCTTAGGATCATACTGTTAGGATGATTATTCGGAAATATTTTAAATAACATATTCTGCAAGCAGATAGTAACTTACCTGAAATGTAGATGACTTTTTGGTCACTTCTTTGACCAAGGGAATTGGTCACTTTACAGATATAAACACCAGAATAATTGAAAGTCAATGGATGAACAAAATGAAGAGTATTATCTGAAGCTAATAAACCATCAGGCCACTGTCCATCCAACCTAGATTTTAAAATGTATAAAGTTATTTTAAATATCTGCAGACTACATTTATTGACAGCTAGTCAAAATGAGACATTATACTTTGAGATGTTAGCCAAAATAAAAAAGTATCTTTTAGACAAAATTCACTAAACAAGTATACAAAAAGTAACAAATTTTCATTTTAATAAAGATGAACTAATAAAAGCCATTAAGAACACCCATTCTTCCAAAATAGCAGTCCATGTAAGAGTTGCTATGCCAAAATAATAAAATAGGAGAAAAGCAGAGAAAAAATATAAAAAAAAAATTATTCAGAAAACTGTAAGTTAGAAAAATATATTATTTGAAGATAATATACATACATATAATATCAAAGAAATTAAAATTCTCACTGAATCACCTATTTATGACATCTACAATTATCTTAATGAAGTCATCTCATTTAAATATGTAATAATGTTTTAGCACCCTCTATAACATATTTATAGAGCATCATTTAATGCTAATACAAATAGACACTGTGTTCCATCCAAAGATAGTTTCTAAAGCAGCAAAATGGGTCTTCTTATAAAATAATTTCATTTGTAAGGTGGGCATCTGTGACAATAAAAAGTAAGACACCATTTGGTGTCAATAATAACTCCTTTCAACAGTATTTACACTAATTTGGCTAAGAGGTCCTATACCTAGTATACCTATTACTGTAAACCATAGAGAGTCCCACTATGAGAACTCTAAAGCCATTCATTATAATGCAACTAAGCATACTGCTAAAAATCACTTTTCTAACTTGAGGGTACCAACACACACACACACACACACACACACACACACGCACACGCACACGCACACGCACACGCACACACAGAGTAAGTGTTTTTAAAGCTTAAAGGTTATTTTGTTTGTTTGTTTTTAAGATAAGAGGATAAGACGAGGCACAGTGGCTCACGCCTGTAATCCTAGCCCTTTGAGAGCCCTGTGGTAGGCATATCACTTGAGGTCAGGAGTTCGAGACTAGCCTGGCCAACATGGTGAAACCCCATCTCTACTAAAAAAAACAAAAATTAGTTGGGCATAGTGGCGAGTGCCTGTAATCCCAGCTACTCGGGATGCTGAGGCAGGAGAATCATTTGAACCCTGGAGGCAGAGGCTGTGTGAGGCAACAGTGCACCACTATATTCCAGCCTGGATGACAGGGCAAAACTCTGTCTCAAAAAAAAAAAAAACAAAAAAAAAAGATAAGAAGATTAAAAAGTCAAGTAAACCCAGGGGCTCAACTACTACAGTTTAGGCTAAGTAGATTTTCAAAAAGTTTATTCACTTATTCCTTCATTCAATTACTAGCAGCCCACTATTTGCCATACTCCGCTCTACCAGTGGTGCTGATATGGAAGTAAATAAAATGCAGTCTCTATTTTCAATGATGTAAGTACACAGAAGATCAATAACTTATTACACAGAGAATAAGAACAAACAACAATAAAAAGGTGGAAAGAAGCAAATCAACACTGAAGAATAGATAGAATAATTTTGTTTTGCAATCTCAAGTGTAGTGAGTGGAAAAATAATCTGTAAAATCTTTTGGAGTTGGTAGCACTTTAATTCAGCACTGAGGATAAAGATAATATGCTTACATGGTTTAAAAAACGAAAACGAAAGCACCCAACCTTTTCTTTTGAGGGCTTTGGAAAGAATATTTTTGCAAGTATCGGCTTTCAAAAGGTAAACTCTTTCTACAGGATAACAATGAAAATGAACTATATATACCTTTGTACTTTGGGCTCAACCTTCTAATCCCTTTAATTCTCCAAGAAATTGTAAAATGACGTAGAGTTAGAAATATCTAAGTATCACATTAAACCTACAACAAAAGCATATTCTATGCCCTTATATCTACGTCACATGACTTATATTCACTGTCTGTACCCTCACAAAAACTCAGTGAAGTATTGTTACTGGCGAGGAAATTTAGGATTAAAAGTTAATGACTTACTCAAAAAAGATATCTGTAAGTTTAGTTACTGGGATGAGAATCCAGAATTGTATTGCTTTTAGGAATACTCTATCAAATAAACAACTAAAGGCTGCTTCCCATTTAAAAAAAAAAAAGGAAAACGAAGAAGGTTTTCTCTACTTTTAAAATCGTATTTATGCCTAAAGACAACCAATTGACCGGATATAGTGCTTCCTAATTCCCATAAAATCTCACCAGAAAGAGTTCAGAAATTAAAAAGTTATTAAAAACCTTAGAGGAGAAAAGAAAACAGGAGGCAGAATTCAACAGATAAGATGTTTCAACAAACTTTCAGAAGACAGAAAATAGATTTACAAACAATATATGCCTTATGAATTCAACAGACAAGATGTTTCAACAAACTTTCAGAAGATAGAAAATAGATTTAAAAACAATATGTGCCTTAGAGGTCAGTGTTTCTCAACCCAGGGATGGTTCTAAATAGACTACAATTCACAGGACTGCCCACTACAAAAAAGAAGTATCAGCCTAAAATATCAATAGTGCCAAGATTGAAAAGTTTTACTTTAAGGTGAAGAGTTGCTTACAAAAGGCACATGGATGAGAAAGCAGCCAATTTGGTCAAAGAATCCAAAACAAAATTTGGAGTTTGACTCACTATACCTCAGAAGACTAGAAGGAGGCCAAGAGCTAGTTAAAAGATACACAACAAAACAATAGATTGCTCCCGACTCTGTACAAATACCAGACATTTATCTCTCAGGCAAAAAAAAATGCAGGTTAATTCTAGAAATAAACTGGCCATGAAGTAAAGACTTACACTCTTCTATTAGTGTTATCTGGAGCCTCCCCAGGAAAATAATCACATCTCTATCTGATCACTCTAAGGGGACTCTTAATGAGCAATCCCCACTACAGAAAGAGCATCCACTAGGCATTGTATTTTAATGCTTCACTGTAAAAGACCAGACAACCAACAAGATTAAGAAATATCTACATAATGAAAGACCAAACCAAAAAACCAAAGAACTTGGAGGGAAAAGAGACAGTATGCAGGAAGCAGAAAAAACTCTCTGGGGAAGAAGTAACTGTAGTAACCCCAGGAATAACAAGAAAGATACTACACTCATGAAACAAGTAAAAGGTGCTATAAAAATAACATATTTTTATTGTTGGCCAATTTTCAGTTTATAAGAGCATCTTCTCATTCTCTAAAGAATATTCTCATGAGAAGATGCTCTTATAAACTGAATATAGGCCAAAAAAAGTTTTTGTGTCATTAAGTCAATGGAAATTTTTTTTTTTAAATCAAGAAAATCTTCTAGGGAGAACAGTAAGATCATCTGAAAATATATAAAAAAAGAATATTTATAATACAATAAATAGGAGTTCTAAAAAAGAGTGAATAGGAATTTAAAAAAAAAGGAAATGACCAAAAAATAAGAAAATTATTCAAGTTGATAGATACACATCTGAAGATCAAAATGGACCCTAAATACTGACAAAATATGAAAACCTTAGTGTAACGGTTTGAAATTTCATAGAAAAAAAATTATGCACATAGTAACTATACAAGAAAAGAGGCAAATATTAGCCATAGGGAAAACAAATGGCTGTAGACAAGAGAAAACAGAAGTCTGGTATATTATTTAGCTCTTAGTAACAGTTACCTGTCCTAGAGAGGCAAACAGTGATTACTGAGTTTAATTAACTAAAAGTAGCTAAAAGTTCATTTGGACTATGAAAGGTAGAAATGTTTGTATAGGGATGTGTTTGTGAATAAAGGAGTAGACATAAAATTATAATTATTTATCTAACTAAGAATTCAACAGACAATGTTAAAAAGTATTAAGAAGTAGCAGCTTAAGGCCTCTGATTGTAACTAACCATAAGAAACTGCTAAAATTGCTAAAGTAGCCTCTGAAGAACAGAATTGAGGGGGTAGGAAGGTGGGGACAGGTAGGGCAAGAGAAGACAAAGTAATTAAAATTTTCTGCTATTACTATAATAATGTATTATATAGATAAAAACAATTTTGAATGTGGATTTAAGAACGTTTCACTTTTAGATAATTTAAAGTATATAACATACCTGCTCCATACAGATTTGAATGGTGGTGGATTTGCATCAGCATTACATTTGAGATTAACACCTTTTCTTCCTACAAACCAATTTCCATCATACCCTGTTACTGAAACTTCAGGAGCATCTGTAAAATAAATGCATGACAGGACAGATTATCTTTTGTTACTGATAAATGCAATATACATGGTAAAACATTAACACAACAGACTAAGCCTTGAAACAGGAATCATTTTTCCTTACTCTGAACATATATAATCTATATGGAAGACCCTACTCCGTAAGTATTGGCTGGCTGAAAGAATGGAATGAATGGAGAATGAGTACCCCCAAATGGGTAATTATAGTACATACAGTTTGAGTAATCAGACATGCTAAATGTTAGGGAATATTCATAAACCTATAACCACCAAAAGCAAAATAAAAGAATCCTATTATGTGAGATGTAGAGATACAGGACAAAGCAAATATGTTATAGTATTTAATTAAATAAGACTTGGCATTTAAGTACCATGTAGTACCAACTCACCATATAAAACAGTTTTTAAAGAGATGTTTAATCTAAAAGGAAATATCCTCTAAGAAATATCAGGTCAACTACAGAGATTAGATTCCCTATGTCACAATTAGTATTTTGGGGTCATGTAAAAACACAGGCTTTCTATGACTACATACTCACAACTAAAGCAAATTATCTAGGGCCTCAAATGTACTAAAACAAACTTTTATGCATTCCATGTACCCAAAAGTCGTAACTAGTTGAATGAGCAATTATCCATATTTACCAGCAATATAAATATGTATCTCCAAACTATTAAGTCCAATACCTATCATTCATTCAACTACCATTCTGTTTAGCTCCTTATTAAGTGCCAGGCATGGCACTTAGAAATAATATACTCTTTTAGGTGTTTGGTATACATACAGACTTAGATACATAAAATTTAGATTCTAATAGTAATAGGGAAGATGACATTTAAAAATATTTAACTAAAACTCTATGAGGGCCAAGAAGAAAAAGAATAGGATGCTATGAGAGAAGATAAGAAGAAAGGCCTAATTTAGATTGAGGATGGGGTGGAGGAGGCGATAAATGACTTCCCTACGGCGGTGTTACTTATGTATGATGCAGAGACTATCTTTCTCTGAACGACAGAAACCTAAGTTAGCAAACACATTATCTGATAAGAAGCTAGAGAGAGATCAGGTCAGTCTTTACCACTGCCAGGGAAGACTGTCCTACTGGAAAGCAAAGTTTACAAAAGAGTTGTAAAAAATTGAACTTTTAATAAAATACGATTATCTTAGAAATTTAAAAAAAAGAAACAGCAAAGATTAATAAATTTTTTCTAACTTAAAAGTGGTACTAAAAAACACTGCTGAAAGAACAGTCCAGATATCTGTGAGTTTAGGCATTAAAGTATTCCAAAAGGATATCTCTAAATTTTGAGGTATAAGTTTGTGATATAAGCAATATTTAAGTTTGTTTCGTTGTTTTATAGGTCTCTAATTTAGAGAAGGAAAAAAGTCATGACTATTCAAAAACATTTTAGGGGCAAGCCAATAAATCAAAACCATGTTATAAACACTTACATTAGAAGAAATACTTCATATACTAAGATTTCATTCAAGCAAACAAAAAAATACAAATTGATGAATATATCAGTCATTATTAGACACTGGAAAGGAAAACATATATGCAGATGCAAAATATATAAACTTACAATTGGGATCTGAATTTTATGAGAAAAAGAATATTAAGACTCTGTAAAAGCAAGGTAGGAGAAGGAAAAAGAAAAATTTTAATGGGATTCTCCAGAGAATTGAGAAAAGATGGTATTAGCATTTAAGAATACAATGGGAATAACATTTTGAAAACTATGGCTTTTCAAGTTAACCCTATAAATGTTGAAAAAGATCCTGGGAATTAGCTTTAAAAACCATTACACCAAAGTAATGAATTTGTGTAATTTAAAATTTCATGCATGTCATATTAAAAAGCAAATAAGTAGCAACAACAAAAAAGAGAACAGCTCCTTCAATAACACCTAGATTATAATCTGCACATGGACAGAAGTTAAAGCAGAACCTAAATACTTTTCCTAATGTTACCTCTAATCTGCCTAATTTTCATTATCCTTGCTATAAACTATCTGTAGCCATCACCTTTTCTCCTACTCCAAATATTTAAATGGTATACAAATCACAAAGAATGTATTAAAAACTAAGAAAATTTATTTAAAGGGAAAAGTAGATAGAAAAGAATATATAAACACATATAGAGGAAAGTATCCCTTAACAAAAGTATACGAATAACAAGGTGGCTCAGCTTTGACCCTGTATCTACAAAGGTTATTATCCAATTATGTCTTTAAAATAGTTTTTTACCTAGAAAAAATGCTTATAACATGATCAATAAGACAAGATTAGAAATAATATTGAAAAATACAGAGTTTCAAACTAATTAATATGTATCCAAGGAAGTCCAAGAAAACAAGGCCGGGCACAGTGGCTCATGCCTGTAATCCCAGCACTTTGGGAGGCCAAGGCCAGCAGATCACAAGGTCAGGAGTTCGAGACCAGCATGGCCAATATGGTGAAACCCCATCTCTACTAAAAATAAAAAAATTAGCTGGGTGTGATGGCACAAGCCTGAAGTCCCAGCTACTTGGGAGACAGGAGAATCACTTGAACCTGGGAGGCGGAGGCTGCAGGGAGGCAGAGGCTGCAGTGAGCCAGGATTACACCACTGCACTCCAGGCTGGTGATAGAGTAAGGCTCCATCTCAAAAAAGAAAACAAGATGGGGAGCATCAGTGAAACTGAGTAACAGCTCAATTAATAAGAATGTAGAAGTTGTTTGTCCTTAAGCATTGTACATTTTAAGGTGCAAGTTGCCAGAACTCCGTAAGTCCAGCCAATTTTTAAGATCATAAAAGGAAATAGTTATACAATATTAAGTTGGCGAGCAACTTTAAAGTCATCTGTTCCTCTTTACAAAAGTGATTAAAAATGCTTTGATTAAATACAACTTCCAAGAAAACATAAACAAAATTAAAAGAAAAACAAAAACAAGGAAAAGCTATTAAATATTCAAACTAAAACGTTTGATAAATATGCTGACAAATATTAAAAAAGCAAGTGTTACTATTTACTTACACTGTATGTCTAATATGAAAGAATATCGGATGTCCTTTTCCAAGGCTGGATGTTTTACAACACAAGTAATTCGCCTTCCTCTAGCAAATCTGGTTGGAAATAGCTTGTACTGGCTGACAATCGTTGCCGTTTCATTTGGAAAAGTAGTTGTAGTGGATTCCATTTCACCAAGATCACCTTCCCAGTCAATATGTGCAACGGGTTTTCCAGTGGCTGCGATACAAATGGCTGCTACTGTTTCATTTCCTCCATCAATTAAAGAATCTGGCCCTTTTATCAGGCTCACCGTAGGTTCAACTGTTTAAATATTTTTTTAAAAATTAGTTACATTCAAACAAGAATGTTTATCTTTCCAAGTCACATCTAGACATATTTCACAAGCTTAAGGACAACTGCATATAAAATCTACACACACTTTTTTGGTAATGCCATCATCAATTACATTCTTGGAAAAATGCATATAAAATCCACACACACTTTTTAGGTAATGCCATCATCAATTACATTCTAGGACAAATGAGACCTAGAATTCATACTACCACTACAAAGATGGCTTTACCTGATAAAAATGTACATTCCTTTAGGGACACATGAATTCCCTCCAACTTTATACAAAAAATTTCTGTGAACTAGATCACAATTCCCTTTATGAGATTAAAGATACTACTTCTCTGGAAGATAAGGATATATATATATATATCTTCATTTTGCAGTGACAAAATTTTAAAGCAAATACTTTTAAAAATAAGTTATGATTATGACTGTTAAAATGTTAAGAAAAAATAAGTTCCTTTGAGCATACCCACTGAAGATGAAATGTTTTTCTTGGCCCAGTAAGTGACTCAATAGTTTCATTTAAAACACTGCCTTTTAAACTTTCAAGCTTTAACTCCTCATGTATCTAAAACAACCAATTAGGGCTGCTGAATGTGTCCTACTACTTTTATTTACAACATATACTTTAAACTCATGCTAACATATAACATCACTAACAGTTAAGTTTATTGGAATGTACATACCACCCATCCTTCTTCCGATATAAGAAAGTTCCGCAGGGTAAAGCAACAATTTTAGAACCTCTCAATCTACTCTGGCCCTCAATATCTCTTAGTTATCTTTTCACATTTTCCAGCAATCGTCATGTGCTTCTTTGTGTGTAAATTCTTCAGTACTGGCTTCATAAATTTTGTGTCCAGTCTTTAGTTTACTATGTGCACTGAGTTTTTATTTCAATAATTTTTTTTTTTCAATTCCAGGATTTTGAATTGGTTCTTACAATACCATCTGTTCTTGATGGTATTGAAAGAACCAATTTTTGTTTCACATTTTACTTTGAAATATATTTTTATTTCACACTTTCCTCTCATGGATATGACTTTTTTCCTTATGTAGGTCCTTTTACAAGATATATTGTAAAATAACAAATGAAAAAGTACACACGGTATATGCAATGAATAATTTTATAGCAAACATCCATGAAACCATCACACATCTTAACAAACAAAATTACTGGAACCTCACAAGTTCCTCACATTCCTCTCCTATATCTTAAAACCTTACCTGCCTCAATGTGAAACCATTATATTGACTTTGGAGATCAATTGTTTATTTTTCACTATAGTTCTACAACCAACAAATGCAAACCTAAACAACACAGTTTAGTCTGTTTCTGAACTTTTTAAGAATGGAACTGGACTATATGTATTTTTATAGTTTTTCTTTGACTCAACGTTATGTTCTGGAGATTCATTCATACTCAAAACATTTAGGTTAAATTTCTTGTTTTTGGAATTCATTTTATTTTACTTTATTTTTAGATCATCTGGATTTACATACAATTGTATAGATTAGTTTTAACGGCTTTATAGTTTATTAGCGGACAATGGAGTTCCAGCTTCGTCTGAACAATTTTACAAGAAACATTTCCATTCATGTATGTTAGCATATTTGTGTACAAGTTTATCCCTAGTAGCAGAATTGCTAGTACTTATTTTCAACTTTATCAGGTAATTTCAAAAACCTTTCCAAATTACTAATTTACTCCCAATCTTAGAGCTCCTGCTGGTCCATATACTCACCAGTCGATACTGTCACCCAGCTGATACTGTCACAGACTTTTCAATGTTTGCAATCTGATAGGTATATAATGGTATACCACTGAGATTTTATTCTGAGTATCACAGATTATGAATGAGGTTGAAAATCTTTTCATATGTTTATGAGCCATTTGGAATCTTTTCTTCTGCAAAATGCCTATTACAGCCAGCTGTCTATTTTTTCTTACTGGTGAGTAAAAGTTCTATATAGCTTTGGGAAAACAGTCATTTGTAATTATACGTGGTGCAAATACTACATTCCCTTAATTTGGTTCTATTACCATCACTCTATTGAAACTCTTATGTCATCAAAGACCTCTCATCTAAAACTCAACACTTTAATGTCTAGTCTCTTTAACTTTGTAAAATTTGATACTTCGGCACAGCTCTTCCCAATTAATTGAAAAGAATTAAATCCTAATGTGTTAAAGTATTTGTTTTAAGTCATGAATTAACTCCTAGGCTACGAATTTAGAATTATACTAGCTACATGCTGTCCTTAGGAGAAACTAAAAAATAGTCAAATCATTTTCTGTAGGGCTTACTTCTTACTGTGGAAATGGCTCTAGAGCAACATTTTCTTAAAAACTTTCATATCTTTTCTTGATATATTCTCTGAGTTATTCTTGTAACTCTGAATTCTTCCTATTTCTTCTAACCTCTTTCTTAATAAATAATCAGTCCTAGGCCTGCAACTACTTTTGTATCTCACTTAAAAACTTCGATCTGATAAACACTACTACTCAGATGATTCTGAAAGTTCTTCAATTTTGATAAAAGGCTTGACACCTCAGATTCCTACACCTGGTTATTTCCACCTATAGATCCTCAAAATCAATAATCCAAACACCAAAATCGTTTTATCTTCCCAATCACCAAAACCCGTTTTTCATTCAGGTATGCCCATTTAATTAGCAGTAACATAATTTAGGCACAAACTTTCAAAACCTGTTACTGTTCAAGCTTTCCTTATTTCTTATATCCAATCAGTTACAAAATTCTGCTAATTATTCCTCTGTAATAGTTCCTGTCTTCACTCATGTGGCAAAAATTACAAAATTAACTGCAACTCTTCACGGCCTCATGGCTGAGACATTATGATTTAAGGACCTCTTCATTTCAATTGATCAAACACACCAGACCCATCTTCCTAATCACAACTGTCATCACATTACTCTCTAAATCACGTGACCTTTTAGTTAGGCATTCATCTATATGATATGATCAAAGTAGTGTTTCTCAAACTTCACTGTGTATACAAATCACTTGGGAATCTTGCTAAAATGTAGACTATCATTCAATAAGCCTAAGAGGCGTGTGAAATTCTATGTCTTTTCTTTTTTTTTTTTTTTTTTTTGAGACGGAGTCTCACTCTGTCGCCCAGGCTGGAATGCCGTGGTATGATCTTGGCTCACTGCAACCTCCGCCTCCTGGGTTCAAGCAACTCACCTGCTTCAACCTGAGGAGCAGCTGGGACTACAGGAGCACTCCCACCATGCCCAGCTAATTTTTCTATTTTTAGTAGGGACTAGGTTTCACCATATTGGCCAGGCTGGTCTCAAACTCCTGACCTAGTCATCCATCCACTTTGGCCTCCCAACGTGCTGGGATTATAGGCATGAGCCACAGCGCCTGACCTGAAAATATTTCTAACAAACTCCTAAGTGATGCCAATGCTTCTGGTCCACGAACTATGTTTTAAACAGCAAGGGTCTTATAATAGAAGACAGGTGAGAAGCAGCACAACTACTGTATACAAAATATGAATTTCCAGTAATATAAAACTCAAATTCCCTATCCTAACATTTAAGTTACTTTAACGTGGTCCTACTCTATAATTCTAAACTTTAATTCTTGTACTTTATATAAATCCTTTGAACAATCATTAAATTACTTACTCAGTGATCCATTAATGCAGGGCTCTCAACAGGGGGTGATTCCCCCACTAACTCCTGCTCCCCCTCTTGAGGACACTTGGCAGTGTCTGGAGACATTCTGAGTTTAACAACCGAGGAATGCTATTGGCATTTACTGGCTTAGTGTTTAGAGGCCACAGATGCTGTCTATGACAAATAGTATAGCTCACTACAACAAAGAATCCTGGCCCAAAATTTCAACAATACTGGGGTTAAGAAAACTTTGCCTTAATGTTTAGTGGTTCCTTAGCACACCGTGGTGGTGGGTGGTGAGGGTTGGTTCCAGAGTCCCTGAGTATACTCAAATTCGTGCATAATCAAGTCCTGCAGTTGGCCCTGTGGAATCTGTGCACAGGAAAAGTCGGCCCTTCATATATGCAGGTTTCACATCCCACAAACACCCTATTTTCTATTTGCAGTTAGTTTAAAAAAATCTATGTATAAGTGGACCTACACAGCTCTAACCCATGTTGTTCAAGGATGAACTGCATATTGTTTTCTGTTCCCCTGCCCTGGTTCACACACTATCAAATTCTAGAATACCATTTTCCTGTTCTTTCATTTTCCTACCCAAAACCCACTCACCACTGAGGACTGACTCAATTCTTTCTCCTACAAAATATTTCTTGACTACCAAGTTCACTAATCCATTCCTATATCCTACTCAAATAACATTGTATTACTGCTATATATTGGAAACTCTTACTGGCTTTAGGGACATAAAATTAAATTTTAAAATGCACAGTCACTGTCCACCACGTTTATAGCAGAGAAAACATAACAGTGTGGTAACTGCTACAATAAAGATATGTTCAACATAACAATGACAGCCATAAAAGCATCAGATTAGGGAAAAGGGGTCAAGAATGGCTTCTAAAAGTATGTAATTTGATGAATAATAGTTACACAGAAGAATATAGGAAGAAAGAGAGGACAGAAAAAAAGGCAATCCAGGCAGAAGAGAAACACCCATGAAAACATAGGTTGAAAGAACTGCAGTTCATTACGATGATAAGACTTGGGTTTTTGAAAAAAGAGCAGCAAGGAGTAGAATAGACAAGCGAGAGAAGTATGCATTGACAAAATAATGACTAATCTTGTAACAAACAGCCTGGATGTTAAGCCAATAAGTATTGTATTAATTAAGAGGGAACTACTAAAATTTAAAGCAAAATAAAAACTTATTTTATCCCCATGAGCTTGCTCTTTCACATGCAAAGCACCTGTCTTTTTTTTTTTGTTTGGAAACAGAGTCTCATTCTATTGTCCAGGCTGTAGCGCAGTGGTGTGATGATCTCGGCTCACTGAAACTTCCGACTCCCGAGTTCAGGTGATTCTCAAGACTCAGCCACCCAAGTAGCTGGGGTTACAGACATGCACTACTATGCCTGGCTAATTTTTGTATTTTTAGTAGACATGGGGTTTTGCCATGTTAGCCAGGCTGGTCATGTACCCCTCGCCTCAAGTGACCCAGCTGCCTCAGCCTCCCAAAGTGTTGGAATTACAAGAGTGAGCCATGCCATACAGGACTTTTGTTACCTTTTTTTTTTTTTTTTAAGAGACCGAGCCTTGCTCTATTGCTGAGGTCTGAGTGCAGTCTCGGCTCACTGTGACCTCCACCTCCTGAGTTTAAGCAATTCTCCTGCCTCATCCTCCCGAGCAGCTGGGATTATAGGTGGCCGCCACCACACCCAGCTAATTTTTTGTATTTTCAGTAGAGACAGGGTTTCACCATGTTAGCCAGGATGGTCTCGATATCCTGACTTTGTGATTCGCCCACTTTGGCCTCCCAAAGCACTAGGATTACAGGTGTGAGCCATGATGCCTGACCTGTGTTAATGACTGATGTCCTGCAGGTGAGTTTTCGGATATTCATGCCTTGCTTTCTAATCAGAAAATTTCTCAAAAATATCAATCTCTTAAATGTAAGTTGTATTTCCCCATAGGTCTTAGGCCAGTGTCTTAAACATATTAAGCCTCAAATATCTAATTTTATTTTTATTTTAAAATAGAGACTAATATTACATCCTTAGACACTAGGGACTATTAACTTGTTTGGTTCTCTGGGAAGCAGACACTGTGATATGATAAGTATAAAAGGTTTATTAAGGAGTGATAACTGGGAGAAAGGGAGAAGGAAGATTGAGTAAGGGGAGTTATCAGCACCTTGACAAAGTCTCCATCAGGCCAATGAGCAGATTCCATTAAAGGAGTCCCACTCTGGGTAAAAATCTTCACACCACTATCGTATTCAATCACTGGCCCCAAGAAGACCTTAGCCTTGGCTACCACTGCCTCACTTAATCACTGGCC
Source organism: Ateles fusciceps (assembly GCA_036589455.1). Taxonomy (NCBI): domain Eukaryota; kingdom Metazoa; phylum Chordata; class Mammalia; order Primates; family Atelidae; genus Ateles; species Ateles fusciceps. The sequence continues at coordinate 11,685,631 of JAZHEH010002206.1, forward strand.
TGAGGTCACTCACAAAAAGAATAGCCCTGACTCAAAAACTGAAGTAATCTTAAAGGAGCCAACAGCTGGAAGCTGTCAGCCACCCACACTACTAGTAGCTGTTTGAATAGAGCCTAAGCAGTAGATTATCATGTCAGCAGCCACCAGTTGCTATTACTCCTCAATCTTCATTTCTATCATTTAAAAAGAACTTATCAGCATTTCCAAACTGGTTTACATTTCACTGCAAGCAGCTTACGGGTTCACAAGATTTTTCAACATTTTACCATAAACTTTAACAGGTATCAGATAGGAAATGGTGGAATATCACTATTAAGAGCAAAAGCACAATATTCAGATAGTTAGGCAAATCTAAAATAGCAGAAATAAAATTTAATATGAAAAATTAAAACACGAGGTGTCAATGGCTTCTAGATGCAAAACAATATTTTTTAAAAATGAAAAAACTTAAGATGGTAATTTAATTAAAGGCTGAAAATTTGAGGGGAAGTAATGAAAATAAAGATGTCAAAGAAACTCAGAACTTAGTATATAATCAAAACTCAGCATGATCTTTCATAAAGAAGCCAGCTAAAACTATGTAGTATTACACAGATAAGTAGGTATATCAGAAAAGATTTTATTTAAAGAGAATCTAGAACCATAAATTTTAAGATCTTAAATCATATTTGAATTCCTTTAAACCTAAAGTTAAATAAAATTTCAACCATTTTATTGAAAATATTTTTATTATAATCTTTACCACTATCACCAAAATACGTAATTCAAGCATACCTACCTAACACAGTTACAGTTGTAGAGGACTGGGCATTTCCAAGCGGGAATGTAACAGCTTTGCAGATGTATTTTCCAGAATCAGAGAATCCTATGTTATGTAGAGTAATTGTTGCATCATTAAGAGAATAGTTTTTAAACAAGACTCTTCCCTGATATTCTCCTTGAACAGAGAATCCATACTGAGGATGATGAACTGCAACAGTCTGTGAACTTTTGCCATGTATCTTCTCCCATGAAATTTGTGTTATGGTTTCATTTACTTCAATTAAACACTTCAATGAAACATTCTTTCCCCATACTGCTGTGACGTGTGGCTCCACGATAATTGGTCCAGCAAAGGCCCCTATGGAGAAAAAAAAAAGTACTGCAATTCTTAAAATAGAAAAAAGTCGTCAACATTCTTTTCTCTTCCTGCCCCCATCTGTAACTATCTTTAGCTACATACACACACACGCACACACACACATGCACTCACACGCACCGCACACAAAACTTACAACTGAGTAACAAAAAGAAATCAAATACATGTTCTCTGGGCTGGATATGAGATCCAAATGTGACTAGCAAATAAATTAACAATCCACCAATATGTGTTGTAGTGAAAAAAGCACTAGATTAGGACTGAGTTGACTTGGAAGGAAGATCCTTCCCCAGTCAAGCCTTCACATGATTTCCTAGCTCTGGCTGACACTTTTGACTCCAGCCTTGTGAGACCCAAGTAGAGGACTCAGTTATGTCTGGATTCCTGGAACACAGAAACTGAGCAATAATAAATGGATACTGTCTTAAAGCTACTATGTTTTGGGGTAAATTTTTTACACAGCAATAGATAACTTATGTAGCATCTCCCAAACCAAATATAATACCAAAGTATCTTCTTTTGGAGAGTCCCTAAATCAAGTATCTCTACTGAAAAGTCACTCAAGACAGATCCTATTGCCAGAAAATACTAATGAAGAAATGGTTATATAAATGTAAAATAGTTTTTCCATTTCAGGGTTAAGAAAAAAACTTCAAAAGCAAAAGTTAAAATGACTTCAAACTTCTTCCATAGAATACTTCCTTCCTTCCTAAAAGCAACAGAGCAAAACTTACAATGTTTTGAGGGGGAATAAGGCTAATATTGACGACTACTATAGTCAAGCAAGATGCTGCTAATTGACAAGTATATTAAAACATGTATAACAATTCCTTGGAGGTCTACCACTCACATATGTGGCCTAACAAAATAAATGAGCAAATACACAAACTAAGAAGTAAACCAAAATAAGCACTCAAAAATGGAAATTGTATAAACAATAAATAATACCTTTAAAAGTTACATCTAATTAATATTTTTAAATGAATACTGAAATGCAGAAGGGTTTCACAAGATAATCAAGAAAAATGCATTTAACCATGTTCAAACATGTTGAAATATGTTAAAAACTTTGTGCAACGTTATTTCCATTAATATTTTTAGAGGAAAAATCAAAAACAAAAGAGTAAATTACAAGGCAAATTTTATTATCTACCAGATGACTGAGGATATTACAAAAAAGGACTGACAATTCACACTGACTGTGCCTAATAACTATGAATTAAAAAGTTTCAGTTTTTAACCACTGCTCCAAAAAAGTATCAGGCCCTGAAAATTTACTATCACATTCTATAATGCTGGAGTACAGATAATTACAAAGCTTTAAAATTAATCCAAGATACATGAAATGTGAAAGTATTCTAATGTATGTTAGCAACCTATTACAACCTTGGTACTTTATAAACAAATAAAAAGCAATCTCATACATATTAATTAAAAAATTCATTTATTATGAAATAATAGCTCTGTATTTAAGAAAACTACACAGCCAACTAGGACTATTCCAAGAACACAGGGATATTTTTAGACTATTCCTCACATTAAAAGCTCATACCACTTTCTTATTTGATGTTAAAAAGGCATTTAATAAAACTTAGCATTTACTATCTGATTTAAAAAGAAAATCTAACTGAGAAAAGGACTCTTACTAAAGCAGATTATTCTCAAATCAGTGGCCATTATCAACATTAAACAGAAAGAGACATGGCTATTAAAAGAAAGATCAAGACAAGTTGATGCACTATCATTACCATTGTTCAACTGAGACTGGAAATTCAATCCAGTGTAGTAAGAAAAAGGAAACAATAAATGTTAGGAAGGAATAGAAAGAACTGTTATTTGAAAAATCTAAGATGATGAAATAAAGGGCTATTAGAACCAATAATGTGGTTGCTTATAAACATATGCAAAATGTATATGAACTATACAATCAGCATGTTACAATGGGTGATATCTTTACACATTTATTGCAAAAAAGGGTTCAATCATATTTGTAAACATTAATATTTAAAACACTCATGAATAAAATTGTAAAAAAAACTTATAAATATGACTTGAAAAAATGGAGGCTATGCCATATTCCTAAACAGGGAAACTTATTTATATGTCAATTCTCCCTATATTAACACACAAATGAAATGCAATTATAGTGAAAACCCCCGATAAAAATTTTAGAAGAACAGAGTAGAAATAACTGCCAAAAATATTTCAAAACACTAACAGACTACTTTAGAGGAGGAAAAATATTAAAGTAAAAATAATAAAAAGTTTAGTATTAGTAACATAAAATAATTCAAAGCACACAAACAGACCTATATATAATAGGATGTGGTATATAATAAAGCTAACATTTTGAGTGTGGAAATAATAAATTAGTCAAGAAATACTGAAAGAGCCTGAGCAAAATACTTGGAAAAATACAGATCCCTCTTTGATACTAAATACCGAAAGGAAAACAAACAAACAAAAACCCTAGATGGACTGAAGACCTAAAAGTAAAAAAAGATTGCCTGTACATATGTACACAAATAAAACTTTTCTGTATATCTTGTCAAATAACACTAATTACCCTAGAAAGGTAAACTTAACATTACTGAGGACCAAAGAAAGAATTTCTAGTTTTTATTTTACCCTCAGATGGAGGTAAAACAACAACAAAAAGCAGAAAAAGAGAAGTGTCATGGAGTGACTGTTTGTGTCCTCCCTAAAATTCATTCTGAAGCGGTGCCCCCAATGTGATAGTATTTGGTAGAGAGGCTTCTGCATGATAATTAAGTTTACATAAATTCATGATAGTGTGCTCCCCTGCATGAGAGCTCACTCCCTGTCTTTTTCTAGGTCATGTTAAGATACAGTGAGAAAGTGATTGTCTACAATTTCAGTGAGAAAGTGATTGTCTACAGTCCTCATCAAGAACTGGAGCTGTTGGCACATGGATCTTGGACTTCCAAGTCTCCCCAGCTGTGAGCAATAAATGTCTGCTGTAAGCCACCCAGTCTATGGCATTTTGTTATAGTAGCCTGAGATTGTTTGGATGTTTTGTCCCCTCCAAATTTCATGGTGAAATGTGATCTCCAATATTGGAGGTAGACTTGTGAGAGGTGTTTGGGTCGTGGGAGTGGAGCCCTCATTAACAGCTTGGTGCTGTCCCTGTGGTAGTTTTCACTCTCTGAGTTCACAGGAGAAGAGATCTGGTTGTTTAAAAGAGCCCGCCCTTTGCCCTTTCTTGTGCTCTCTCTCACTGTGTGACATGTTGGCTCCCCTTCACTTTCTGCCATGATTGTAAGCTTCCTGAGGCCCTCACCAGAAACAGATGCCAGCAACATGTTTCTTGTGCAGCCTGAGGAATGGTGAGCCAAAATAAGCCCTTTTCTTTTATAAATTACCCAGTATCAGGTATTCCTTTATAGCAACACAAATGGACTATCATACACACCCCCAAGTTGACTAAGACAGGTAGTACTGGCCTAATTATATCTCCTTACAACCCAGAAAAACCACAACCTAGTGGACCACCATTACCAAAAACAGTATTTGGAGATATTGCAGGGGTTGAGGGGAATTGACCCATTGGTTCAAAATTATATTTTAAACATTCTACAACATTTAGACTGGGAAAGCCTGTCTCTCAGCATGACAGCAGAGATAGAAAAATTACTAAACAAAAAAGGCTGAGAGACTTAACCAGAAGGAGTAATCCCTAATGAACAAGGTCAATATTTACCAAAAAAAACAAACAAAACAAGTGGCTATTTTTTAAGGTGTTTGGCTTTACTAATAAACAAATACTAATGTAACTATCAGGATTTTTTTTTCATCTTTTAGTTTAATTTCTAGAAAGTAATGAGTGATTTTTACTTTCTAATTTTTCTATGAGTTTTACTGTTTGTTACAAAAGTAAGTTTTGGTGTATTTTTTTGCTTGTTTCAACCCTTAAACCTTTTGGCAAAGCTTTGTACTACTCTCCTAGCATTGATAAATTTGGCCCACCCTTAGATTCCATAAGCCTCTAATTACATATCTCCTTTTTTATGTTTTAATTAGCCAGAGTTCTGTTGTTGCAAATAACAGAATCTAATACATTTCCATTCCTGGACTAATCCAAAAGTTAAAAACCACTTCTGTGTAAGATTTTCCCCTATGGAATCTTAAAATGTGGAGAAACAGATTTTCTGTTGTGGTTTTTAAACCAAACTCCAAATTAGAATGCCTCACTACTCAGAGACTACCAATCTTTGAGCCTATTACTTCGTCCCTCTACTTTCCCACATGAAGCTGAGTTTAACTGGAGAGCAGAAAGATCCTGGAGAAACATGAATGTTTATTATTAAAGACCTAAATTATTTAAAGTAAGTTCATCACTACTGGTAATGTAAGTCTAGAATATAAAGAGGCAAAAAAATACCAAATAACTGAATCTTCCATATCTAGCAAGACTCTAACCTTGTCATAAGGTGGTCCTGGCTACTGCACACTCTAGAAGCAAAAGAAAACCATGATAAAATGGGATACTCTGTTTCTACTCTGTCTTCTTGATTTAAAAGTTTAGTTTTGTATCATTAGCTAATTAATTAAATTGAACTTATTATTCTTTCAGAGAAAGAGAGAGACAGGATTTATTCCCCTATCTGTAGCTCTGCAAAAACACTATATCCATGAAAACACAACTCTTTGGAGTCTTCAAGTGTATTTGAATAGTCATTCAGTCAGTATTTACAGAGTGCCTGGGAGATACAAAACATTTGGATATACACACATTCAAGGAGATGCTTGTGACAAAAAGAAAATGTAATAACATATGTAACTACGATGGGTTATTTAAAAAAACAAAAACAAATGAAGTGAGATTCATATTAGAGATCACACTGAAAGTTTCTGAAAGTATGAACAAAATGGCAACCATTTCCTTTCTTTCTTCCCCGACTCTCAGCAATGAACCAAGATGTAACAGAAACCATCACAAACTTTTGATACTGTACTTTTTAAGACTCTGATGCTATCTTTTACGACATTTCACTTCTCAACCTACAGTAATGACATGCACATGAGACATTTCAGTTGCCAGGATCTTTCAAATATTAAGATCTACACAATGGGTATGTGCAAATATGCTATAAATGAAACATTTATTTTAGTCTGTGTCCACCTAAACACCAGCTTTGAAAATCTCTAAGATATGAATCCTTTCAGACTCCTCAAAATTTAAAATAATTTTCAGGAAACTAATAAAATATATATCAATAAAGTAGTAATATTATAGCATAGAGTTATCCTCAAAAAACTCATCACAAATACATTTCAACAAAACACATTTTGGATGAATCAAATTTATCACCAGCACATTCAGTAATTAACCTGACTTGTTTTAAACTGATAGGTAAGTCATGTCAACTTTGAAAATATAACAAAAAGTTTTTCAATAAAATCTCCCAACAATACTCAAAACAGAAATAAGCATGTAAGAATAAAGCCAGGTGAATTAAATAACGTTCTTAACACTATAAACTGCAACCAAATATCAGAGTATGAAAGAATCTCTAACTTCATCTCATGTCATAACTAGAAATAATAATTCTGGAATTAAAGGTTTCTATATTCTAAGGAGAAACCTGGGTTACATGCCAAAAATTGGTTGAGAAAACCAACCATTTCTTCATTCATTCATTGATCAGTATGTGTTGGGTGAACACTTTGTGCCAGGCACTGCTGTAGGTGCTGAGCCCTAGAGAGTTTGCATTTTAATGGAGAAACAAACAACTAGCAAGGAAGTAAAAATACAGAGAAGAGAGGTGTAAATGTCAAGGATCCATAGTGCATTCAAACATTTAAATTGAGTAGCATCAATAAAGTTGGCCAGGGAAGAAGGAAGAGAACCAAGAGGGCATCCTACACATTAAGTGTAGGAAGAAAGTACCGAGAAGACAGTGGTCAATTATTCCAAATGTTGCCAAGAGTTTAAATAAAAAATAAAATAAAATAAAGCAATGATAAGTAACCACTGAATTTAGCAACTGTTTTGGTGGAGTGGTGAGAATAAAAGCTTGATTTGAAATAGAATAGAGACTTCTCCTTTCAGACTTGGAGTAACAAGATTTATCCTTTTTCCTGAAACAACCGTTTCAAGATAATAGTCGACAGGCAACAAAGTTGTGATCCCTCAGACACAGTAGACAAACAAGGTGAAGCACAAGGACAGAGAAACTAGGGCTAAACAGTCTTTGAGTCATATCCAGAATTGTACTGAAGGTTCTAATCAGTACAATCAAGCAAGAAAAAGAAATCAAAAAAAAAAAATCCAAATCAGAAAGGAACAAATGAAATGTCTTTATTCACAGAAAACACAATTGTCTTTTGAGAAAATATGGTAGAATCTACAACAAAGTTACTATGACAAGGGTGTTCAGCAAGGACAATAGCAGTCCTTATGCAGGACCTAAGACCAACATACACATATCAATTGTATTTCTATGCATTAGTAGCAGAAAATTAGAAAATAAAAATTGTAAAACATTGCTACCTAGAATAGCATCAAAAGAAGAAAATAAGGGCTGGGCACAGTGGGTCACACCTGTAATCCCAACAGTTTGGGAGGGTGAGCTAGACAAATTGCTTGAGCTCAGGAATTCGAGACCAGCCTGGGCAACATGACCAAACCCCATCTCTACAAAAACTACAAAAGCTATCCAGGAATGGTGCCTCGCCCCAGCTATTCAGGAGGCTGAGGTGGAATGATCACTTGAGCATGGGAGGCAGAAGTTGCAATGAGCCGAGATCATGTCACTGCACTCCAGCCTGACAGAGCAAGATCCTGTCTCAAAAAAAAAAAAAAAAAAAAAAGTAAGAAAAAATATGAACTATGGATAAACCTGACCAAAGGTGTGAAAAAACTGTATAGTTACACTATAAAATTTGCTGAGCGAAATTAAAGAATATCTAAAGAAATGGAGAGACACACTTTATTCATGGATCAGAAGATACTATATTATTAACACTAATTCTCTTTAAATTGATCTACAGATTTAACACAATCAAATTCCCATATTTATTCAAAACTGTTAAGGTGTTCTAAAATTTACCTAGAAAAGCAAATATGTGTGATCTTAGGTTAGGCAAGTATTTCTTACACATGTCACTAAAATCACAATGAGTGGACTTCATCAAAATAAATTCTGCCCTTCGACACTGAAGCCACTAATTAGGAGAAAATTGTTACAAAACATGCATCTGGTAAAGGATTTATATCTGGTAAGAACCAAAACATATAAACAACTCCTAAAACACAATAAAAAGACAAACAAGCCAATAAAAAATGAGCAAAAGAGGCTGAGAGCAGTGGCTCATGACTAACTCCAGCATTTTGGGAAGCTATAGCAGGACTACTTGAGCCCAAGAGTTTGAGACCACTCTGGCCAACATAGTGAGATCCCATCTCTACAAAAAATAAAAATTAGCCAGACATAGTGGTGCATGCCTGTAGTCCCAGCTACTCAGGAGGCTGAGATGGAAGAATCGCTTGGGACTAGGAGGCCGAAGCTTCAGTGAGCTGCAGTCATTCAGCCTTGTAGACAACAGAGCAAGACCAAAAAAAAAAAAAAAAAAAAAAAAAAAAACAACCAGAAAAAAAGAAAAAGAAATAAAAACATTTGAAACGACATCACCAAAGAAGATACATTATTAAGCATATGAAAAGATGATCAGAATCATTAAGGAAATGTAAATTAAAACACAATGAGGTACTACCATAATAGCCATAAGAATGGACAAAATTAAATGGGATGACAATAACAAGTTCTGAAGAAAATATGGATGAATTGGAACTCTCCTACATTGCTGTAAAATGGTAAAACCACACTGGAATACACTTAGCAGTCTCTTAAAGTTAAGCATACCATATGATTCAGTCATATCATTCCTGTGTCTTTATCCATCAGAAAAGAAAGCACGTGTCCATACAAAGACTTTTTCACTTGTAGACCGATGTTCATAGTGGCTTTATTTGTATACCTAAAAACTAGCAACAATCCAAATGTCCATCAAGAGATGAACAAATATACAAATTGTGGTAAACCCACACAATGAAATATTAGTCAACAATACAAAAGAGACATCCAAATAGGAATAGGGGCAACTTCCCCAACTTGATAAAGAACATCTACAAAATACCCACAGGCAACATCATACTTAATGTCAAGAAACTAGAATCTTTCCTGCTAAGATCAGAAACAGGCAAGGATGTCACCTCTCACTATTCCTTTTTCAACATCATACTAGAAGTCCCTATTAAAGTAATAAGAAAAGGCAATAAAAGTATACTGATTATAAAGAAAGAAATAAAACTGTCATTGTTTGTGGGTGACCAAAAAAAACTCCTGGAACTAATAATCAATTATAGCAGAATTACAGAATACAAAGTTAACAAACAAAAGTCAGGCCGGGTTCGGTGGCTCATGCCTGTAATCTCATTAACTTTGGGAGGCCGAGGCGGGCAGATCACGAGGTCAGGAGATGGAGACCATCTTGGCCAACATGGTCAAACCCTGTCTCTACTAAAAATAAAAAAATTAGCTGGGCGTGGTGGCAACGTGCCTGTAGTCCCAGCTACTTGGGAGGCTGAGGCAGGAGAATCCCCTGAACCCAGGAGGTGGAGGCTGCAGTGAGTTGAGATTGCACCACTGCACTTCAGCCTGGTAACAAAGTGAGATTCCGTGTGGGAAAAAAGAAAAAAAAAAATTCTGCTACAAAACACACTATAAAGAGAATAAAAAGATAAGCCATGCTTAAAGTTACTAATCTTGAATTATAGCAGCATTAACCAGCCTTCAGCTACCTGAGTGGAGGCGTGAAGAACGCACAGAGCCAGATTTAACCTGGGTTGGACATTTTACCAGACATGCACAATTTAAAAGAGAAACAGGCAAGGAAGTTGATGGTGTAGACAAGTAAGTGGTTTTAATGATGGATGACGAACTTCAACTTGGTCAAGAAGGTGAGGAGGAAGTAAGATGAAAGGATTATAAAAACCAATATAGCTGCAGAATCATTGCAACTGAAGTACTAAGCGGGATGAGGTGGAAAATGGGAGATGATGGCTGGATAGTGGGAAAGTTCATTTCTCTGGGACTCAGTCTTAATGTTTATAAAATGTCTCATCATTTTGACAGTTTTGAAAACTGTCAAAAAGCTTTTATATACACAATTTCATTTGATCTCCACAGCCCAACCCTTGCCCCTAAAAAATCACCCTATTAGGCACAGGTAATTTTTTTTTCCATATGATGGATCAAGAATATAAATAGTAAGGGACAGTATCATTTGCCATAGTTCAGAGGATTAGGAAGAATTTCCTGGATGTGACATTTAAGCTATACCTTAAAGGCTCATATCTTCATAGGCTGAAAAGACAATTTTCATGTTAAGCAAGGATTCAGTATGAGGCCAAAATATGTAAGTACAAGTAAGACCGGAAAGGAAGGTTTAATACAAAATGGGAGAGGACAGTAATCAGAAATGGCACAAAGAACTAGAACTGAGGTCTTATAATTATCCTCTGGCACGCTGCTTAGCATATTCTAAAACAGTACTGTCTCAGTGACACAGCCACATGTGGCTATTAAAAATTAAATTAAATTAAATTAGGTTTTCAGTTACAAGCCATATTTCAAGTACTCAATTTCCACAATTGGCTAGTGACAATTGTACTGAATAGTATAGCTATATAACATTTGCATCACTGCAGAAAGTTCTAGATAACACAATTCTAGAATAGAAGTTCAATAAGTCAACTTCCTTTCTAAATACAGGTTGGCAGGTTTACATAAGGCTAAAAAATTCAGCTTCAAAAGAATTAATTTTTTAAAGTTTACATTTCTATAGTAACTTACCATAACCAATATAGTGAATAACAGGAACAGAAAATAGCAAATTCCTACTAAAAACATTTTCTACACATTATTAAGTTAATCCTAATGTATCATGATATCTTTAACAATCTCTAGCAATTTCAGGCTTTTATAAAATGTTTTTTAAAATGGAGTCTTCACCATCTATTCTCAAATAATCACTATGTTTTAATTTCAAATAAGGACAGTATCATATATATATATATATATATATATATATATATATTTTATTGCATTTTAGGTTTTGGGGTACATGTGAAGAACATGCAAGATTGTTGCACAGGTACACACGGCAGTGTGATTTGCTGCCTTCCTCCCCATCACCTATATCTGGCATTTCTCCCCATGCTATCCCTCCACAACTCCCCACCCCCTGCTGTCCCTCCCCTTTTACCCCCCGGCAGACCCCAGTGTGTGATGCTCCCCTCCCTGTGTCCATGTGTTCTCACTGTTCAGTACCCGCCTATGAGTGAGAATATGCGGTGTTTGATTTTCTGTTCTTGTGTCAGTTTGCTGAGAATGATGGTTTCCAGATTCATCCATGTCCCTACAAAGGACACGAACTCATCGTTTTTGATGGCTGCATAATATTCCACGGTATATATGTGCCACATTTTCCCTGTCCAGTCTATCATTGATGGGCATTTGGGTTGGTTCCAGGTCTTTGCTATTGTAAACTGTGCTGCAATGAACATTCGTGTGCATGTATCCTTATAGCAGAACGATTTATAGTTAAGGACAGTATCTTAATTTAACCAACCAACATAAGGGTTCTCCTTACTTGAATTTACTGTATGGCTAAAAGAACTATTTCTTCATATTTTCAGAAGAGAAGCACAAAACTTTAGATCAGAATGAGGCCTTAGAGGATATCTGATATACTCTCATTCTACACAGACAGTGATTTGCTGTTATTAGATGACTAGTTAGTGGTAAAACATAAAGAAGAAGCCTCCTGGCTTTCAACGGTTGTCTTCCCAACTCCCCTCATGCTGAGCGCAAAATGAGTAAAACTGAATGTTTTATAAAAAGAAAATCTAGAAGAGCTACGACTTGGGACATTCAAAAACTTAATGATTTCCAAAATACAAAGGTAAAGAAATATTGCAGTTCTTAAATCAAGCACTATGCAAGCAAAATGCAGAGACAGAGTTTTCATAACAATTATTCAGATTCTACTCTTTCCATTCCCACTTCAACCTGTGAAATTTTTGCAATTTTAAAATACTAATGAATTACTTTAAAAATTTCAGTTTTTAAAAAATGTTTTAAATTTAGTTTAAATTATTATTTAAATATTTAAATGTTTTAAACTTAATAATAAAATGTATTCCCAAGAATATTACAAAAATTATATTACAGGTTGAGTATTCCTTATCTGAAATGCTTAGGATAAGAAGTGTTTTGAATTTGGTGTGGTTTTTTTTTTTTTTGGAATTTTGAAATATTTGCATATATATGTAAGATATCTTGGGATAGGACCAAAGCCTAAACAGAAAATTCATTTGCGTTTCATATACACCTTATACATATAGCTTGATTATACACCGTATTTTTTAAAATTTCTGTGCATGAAACCAAGTTTGTGTGCATGGAACCATCAGAGAACAAAGGTGTCAGCTGTGGAATGTTTCAAATTTTGGAGTGTTACAGATTTTGTGAACTTGTAAATATCTTCTCAGAAGTTGATATTTAAGAAACTAGCACTTTAAAGACAAAAAAATCTATAAATTCTCATAAATGATAGCCTTCTATATAGTGGTTAAGGTAAAAATTTATATACCCACATGTCGACATTCATTAATAATCCAAAAATCTCAAACTTGCTGTTTTAAAGGAGGCACCTCTAAACAATTACAAAGGGGAATATGGTTCAGTAATATATGTACTTCTAAGACCTAAGAATGAGATTTAAAACTGTAAACGAGTAACAGAATGAAATAAAAAAAGCAAGAACTTTGTAGTTGGACTAACTTAGATTAAAGAACACAGTGTGATTATGGGTCCTTGAGCTGTTTTATCACCTATAAAATAGGACTATTATCACCTAATTAACAAGGTCTTAGTAAAATTTAAAATAAAGCACTCAAACATGGGAATAGGTACAAACTAAGCGCCAAAGGAAGAACCACTAGAACTGTTTCAGGTCCAGTTGAAACTTAAGCCTGATTCTGTAGTGGCACTAATCTACATGGCTATATGATTTCTGCCTTGTGCCCCCAACCCTAGCATCACTAGCAGCTAAGAAAATGTACAGCGCTACGCTGATCCATAGTTAAATTTTGCAAGGCTGGTGTGATTGCAAAAACGTTTGATCCATGCAGACACTCTATGACAACTCAAGGTTGAAGAAAAAAGTGTTTGCTAATATAGGCAAAATACAGGATGCATAGAGCACATATTAAGAGTTCAAATATATATTGAGTTTCACTCATGGAATATAAAGTGTTAATACTATGTACTACAACACAGAAGACTGTACAGCTGCAACTTCCAAGAGCTGATGATCTAGAAAAGAAAATAAGACATACAAGGCAATGAATGCTATGGCTACAGTGATGACTTAATTTGTTAACCAAGCCAGAATATTGTTTAGAGAAACATTACTCATAATTTTATCACAATAGTTGTAAACCTAGATATTCCAAGGAAAACGGGGACATAATACTCTTATGAGAGCCTCCTAGTTAAGGGTACAACTCAAAAAGATACTTACAAAAAGGAATGAGAGAAGTGTGTAGTGTAAGAAAAGCTACATCTACAAAGTAATATTTTTTTTCAGCTACAACTAAACGAGTCATTCTAATTTTATCTGGGAAGTTGTAGGAGATCAGTAGCATTTATGCTGGATACTAGGTGATGTGAAATTTTCCAGGCAGGGTAAAGGCACTAAAGGAAAAACAAGAGCAAAGAGACTCACGGTAACAGAAAATACAAGTATCAGTAACAAAATGACAGGAGACAAGGCCAGAAAGGCAAATTCTTAATTCAGTTTGTTTGCTCATCATTTTTTTTTTAAACTAACATTTATTTAACAACCTACCTGTATGGATCATTTATGCTGAGGAAGGACAAAGGAGATGAAGCATGCTCCTTACCTTGGGGAGCTTAAAGTATAGTCAGGAGGAGAAACAGAATAATGTAGGCTGAAAATACAGGAAGTCAAAAAACTAGCAAGAGTATAGGAAAATTGGTCTAACAATTCACATATTATACTGGAAAAAAGAGAGCACAGATGCAGAAAGGGTAATTAAATTAGGTGATGGGAACCTGTAAGTATTATCTTATTTGGAAAAAGGAGTCTCTGAAAATTTAAGTTAAAAGTCTCAGGATGAAATGACAGTGGATTATCCAGGTAGATCCCAAATCCAATGACAAGTGACCTTACAGAAGATACACAGAGTAAAGTGAGAGAGATGAAAAGGCCATGTAAAGACACAGGAAGAGACTGGAGTTATGTAGCCACAAGCCAAGGAATGCCTGTAGCCATCAGAGCTGAAAGAAGCACAGAAGAGAATCTCCCTTAGAGCCTCTGGAGGGAATACGACTTGATTCTGAAACAGGATGCATAGCACAAATTACGGACTTCTGCACTCCAGAACTGTGTGAGAACATACTTAAGTCACCAGTTTATGATAATTTGTTACAGAAGCCCTAGGAAACTAATATAAGAGAGTACTCCACTAAATTTGACATAATACCCAGAACAACAATAGTAATATGAACAGAAACAGGGAAGATGTTCAGACTTGCATACTGCTCAAAAGTCCTAGAATCAATGTTAGTTTAAAAGTATTTCTTTTTTGCTCTGTTCTAAAATCCAGATAACTTTACAGATTAAAATCAAAGAAAAAGACAATTATAAACTCAATAGCTTTTGACTTCTTCATCTAGAAAAGGAAGGATCTAGACTAGAAAACTGGTTTTCAAATTGATCTCCATGTCCAATTCTAGTAAGCTAACTCAAGGAAGAGGGGGAAAGTACTACAAATGAGAATTTCAAAGCACAAGGCTTACAGCTTCTATCAGAGCAGCTTGACTTTTATACATGTAAATTTTTTATATATATGTATTAGTCCTTTTTCATGCAGCTGATAAAGACATACCCGAGACTGGGCAATTTACAACACAAAGAAGTTTAATGGAGAACTCACAGTTCCATGGGGTTGGAGAAGCCTCACGATCAGGGTGGAAGGCGAGGAGAAGCAAGTCACATCTTACATGGATAGCAGCAGGCACAGAATGCTTGTGCAGTGAAACTCCCCTTTTTAAAATCATCAGATATTGTGAGACCTATTCACCATTACGAGAACAGCACAGGAAAGTCCTGCCCCCATGATTCAATTACCTTCCACCAGGTTCCTCCCACAACATATGGAATTCAAGATAAGATCTGAGTGGGGGACACAGCCGAACCATATCATTCCACATCTGGCCCCACCCAAAGCTCATGTCCTCACATTTTAAAACCAATCATGCCTTCCCAACAGTCCCCCAAAGTCTCAACACATTTCAGCATTAACTCAAAAGTCCACAGTTCAAAGTCTCATCCCAGACAAGGCAAGTCCCTTCCACCTACAAGCCTGTAAAATCAAAAGCAAGTTAGTTACTTCCTAGATACAATGGGTGTACAGGTATTGGATAAATACAGCCATTCCAAATGAAAGACACTGACCAAAACAAAGGGGCTATAGGCCCCATGCAAGTCCGAAATCCAGCAGGGCAGTCAAATTTTAAAACTCCAAAATGATCTCCTTTGACTACATGTCTCACATCCAGGTAACACTGATGCAAGAAATGGGTTCCTATGATCTTAGGCAGCTCCACCCCATGGCTTTGTAGGGTACAGCCTCCCTCCCAGCTGCTTTCAAGGGCTGGCATTGAGTGTCTGCAGCTTTTCCAGGCAAATGATACAAGCTGTCAGTGGACAATTTGGGGGTCTGGAGGGCTGCGGCCCTCTTCTCACAGCTCCAATAGGCAGTATCCCAGTAAGGACTCTGTGTGGGAGCTCCAACCCCACATTTCCCTTCTGCACTCCATGAGGGCCCCACCTCTGCAGCAAACATTTGCCTGGGTATACAGGCCTTTCCACACATCTTCTGAAATCTAGGCAAAGGTTCCTAAACCCGAATTCCTGACTTCTGTGCACCCATAGGCTCAACAACATGGAAGCTGCCAAGGCTTGGCAGCTTCCACCCTCTGAAGTAACAGCCCAAGCTGTACATTGGCCCCTTTTAGTTACGGCTGGAGCAGCTGGGATGCAGGATACCAAGTTCTAGACTGCACACCACAGAGGGACACTGGGTCCAGCCCACCTAACCATTTTTTCCTCCTAAACCTTCAGGTCTGTGATGGGATAGGCTGCTACAGAGGTCTCTGACATGCCCTGGAGCCATTTTCCCCCATTGTCTTGATGATTAACATTCAGCTCCTCACTACTTACGCAAATGTCTGCAACCAGCTTGAATTTCTCTTCAGAAAATGGGATTTTCTTTTCTATCACAGTGTCAAGCTGCAAATTTTCCAAACTTGCATGGTCTGTTTTCCTTTTAAAACTGAATGCCTTTAATAGCACCTGAGTCACATCTTGAATGCTTTGCTGCCTAGAAATTTCTTCCACCAGATACCCTAAATCATCTCTCTCAAGATGAAAGTTCCACACATCTCTAGGGCAGGGGCAAAATGCCGCCAGAATCTTTGCTAAAGCATGACAAAAGTCACCTCTGCTTCAGTTTCCAATAAGTTCCTCATCTCCATCTGAGACCACCTCAGCCTGGATTTTATTGTCCATATCATTATTAGTATTTTGGGCAAAGTCATTCAACAAAGCTCTAGGAAGTTTCAAACTTTCCCACATTTTCCTGTCTTCTTCTGAGCCCTCCAAACCATTCCAATCTCTGCCTGTTACCCAGTTCCAAAGTGACTTCCACATTTTCAGGTATTTTTTCAGTAATTCCCACTCTACTGGCACAAATTTACTTTATGAGTCCATTTTCATGTTGCTGATAGAGACAACCCAAGACTGAGCGATTTACAAAGGAAAGAGACTTAATGGAGAACTTACAGTTCCAGGTGGCTGGGGAAGCCTCAAGATCACAGTGGAAGGCAAGGAGGAGCAAGTCACATCTTAAATGGATGGCAGCAGGCATAGAGAGCTTGTGCAGGGGAAACTCCCCTTTTTAAGGCCATCAGATCTCATGAGACTTACTATGATAAGGACAGCACAGGAAAGAACTGCCCCATGAATCAATTACCTCCCATTAGGTCCCTCCCACAACACATGGGAATTCAAGATAAGATTTGGGAGAGGACACAGCCAAACCATATCAATACATAAAACTATTTGAAAAAAGTAAGGAGTAGGGGAACAGGAAGGAGGCTGAGTATAACCAGATTAGATGTTTGGAGTCTTTGTCTGCACTCTTTAGCAACTTGTTCCTTCTTCTGCCTTCTGGACAGAAGATGATCAAAGGCAGACCCCAGAAATGTATATTGTAGTACTATAATCCAACCACACTCTTTTCTTCCAAAATAATTTCCACAAAGTACCCCAATAGCAAATATTCATTAGCCTTTGAATCTCATTAAGTTTGTGAATATAACACTCAATATAACACAAAATCTTTTTTGAAAGGTAACTTTAGGATCCTTTTTTTCATTGACTCCAAGATGAAGATCTTTTCCCCCATGTCTCTAAAACAGATACAGGTGGTCTGTGTATATGCAAATTTGGTTATTATTCCTGGTGGCATGACTGACTGTATGCGACACTGTGACCTATGACTTTTAAGTTAACAAGAACCCTATGTTCCACTAATTTCTTCTGGTATTATGAGGCTAGCACCAGAATGAAAACTTACAGAATAGACATCAGAGCCTTGTAAGAAAAATCTCAGTGACAACTGTCTTTTATGTACTAATGAGTTAACATAGCAAGCATAACTGCTATCCTCGAAAAAGGCCTTCCTACAAAATTAGCCCTTAACTGGCATTGGTGAGTTTAGATTTGGGGGAGGGGTTCTACTATTAACTGATGATAGTTAAACTCTTTGTGCAAATATGGTTTATGCTAAATAACTACTTTCCTTCTAGGAGTCTGGAATTTGGGTATATGCTAAGCAGGGAGTACACTCATGATCAGGCCCCCACCCCCAAAAAAAACCTGTGCACTGGGTCACTATTCTCTAATGAGCTTCCCTGATTGGTAACATTTCGTAAATGTCACAACTTGTTCCTAAGGGAACTGAATCCATCTTGTGTGACTCTGGAAAAGAAAGGTGGAATCTTTTGCCTGGTTTTTCTCAGACTTTGTCTCAGGCCCCACTGCTGATTGTGCTTGGTATCCTTTATATATCATAAATCATAGCCTTGAGTATGACTCTGCTGAGTCCTATAAGGCCCCAGAGAATTACCAAATCTGATGGTAGTCTTGGGGACCTTTTAACATATCTTTTATGAAAGACAGCATCAAGTAACTACTCATAGCACTGAGGAAAAAGCACAGAAAGGCAAAAGCAATACAAAAAAGACTCTGACTATTAAAAATTAATAGGAGTACCTTAAACATTTTCCACTTATATTTCCATTTTCTTGTATGCACACAAATTATTATAATTTTTAAAACTATGCCTATGGGTGAAACATAATAAGTATAAAACTATCATAAATATAAAATAAATCAATACACATAAAATAAAAATTACAAGTATTGTCATAGATTTTGTCTTTCTTCCTTATATGAAATAAAAGTAAATATAAGTCAATATATATAAAATAAAAATATATATATATATAAAATAAAAATATAAGTCAATATATATAAAATAAAAATTGTAAGTGATGCAAAAGTGTTGTCACAGTTTGGTTTTATCTTTTCCTTCCTTAATGGTACATAAAATCATAATATCTTTTAATCTATGACAATTTATGTCCTTTGAAATAAAGTAATTGTCACAATTTGATATCCTTAAGCAATAGATCAGCATCTACAGAATGTCTCACATAATGACAAGGCAATGCAAGTTACGACACACTAAAAATAGACTAACAGAGATTTTAAAACAATGGTTTTATGTTTTTTCTACATTCCATACACTATCTAAATATTTAAATGTTTTAGTTACATGAATTAATATGTATAATTCCCAAAGTTTCTAGAAAGGCAATAATACAAACATTTTTCATTTCATTCTGTTAAAGAGATATATAAGGCTGGGTGCGGTGGCTCACACCTATATTTCAGCACTTTGGGAGGCCGAGGTGGGCGGACCACCTGAGGTCAGGAGTTCCAGACCAGTCTGGCTAACAAGGTGAAACCCGTTTCTACTAAAAATACAAAAACTTAGCTGGGTGTGGTGGGGGTGCTGCCTGTAATCCCAGCTACTCAAGAGGCTGAGGCAGGAGAATCACTTGAACCTGGGAGGTGGAGGTTGCAGTGAGCTGAGATCACACCACTGCAACACCAACCTGAGCAACAATAGCGAAACTCCATCTCAAAAAAATAAATAAAAAATGACCCCCCACACACATAATACTTAGCTTCTAAACTTGTGCAAGAACACCTATAAGATACCTTCACACTATGGAAATGTGTGCATTATCAACTTAAATACTGTAGTACATCTTCAAGAACTTGTGTTAGGCAAAGCCTTCTCGATATGGACACAAGCATAAGCAACTAAAGGATAAAAAAAGAGGTACACTGTACTTTATCAAAACAAAAAATTTCTCTGTTAAAATGGACAACATCAATAAGGTGAAAGAAAACAAAACCTACAGACTGAAAGAAATTATTTGCAGAAGACATACCTAAAATACTTGTCTCCAGAATATATTTTGGGTGGGGGGAAACCTCTTACAGGTCAATTAAATATAAATAACCCAGTTGAAACATGGGCAAAGGATCTGAATTAACACACCTTCAGGGAAGATATGTAAATGACTAATTAGCAAATGAAAATCTGCTCAACATCATTAGCCATCGAGCAAACCAAACCAAAACAATGATATACCACCTCACACCGACATGTGATGGTTAGAAAAAGGCAGAAAATAATAAGAGTAAGAATGTGGAGAAGAATTATCAATGCTGGTGGGAACATAAAATGGAATAGCCTCTTTGGAAAACAGTTTGGTAGTTCTTCAAAAGGTAAAATATGATTGGCAAAACCTCCAGCAATTTCACTTGCAGGTAAATACTCAAGCGAAATAAAAATATATGTCCACACAAAACCTGTAGGTGACTATTTGCAGCAGCATTATTTATAATAACCCCAAAGCAGAAATAACCCAAATGTGTATAGACAAATGGGATATATCTACATAATAGAAAATTAGTTACAATAAAAAGGAATGAAACACTGATATATACAACAATATCAAGGAACTTTGAAAACATTACACTAAATGAAGTAATACAGATACAAAAGACTACACATTTTATGTTAACATTTAGTGAAATATACAGAATAGTACATCTATAAAGACGAAGTAAATCAGTGCTGCCTAGTGTTGGGGGGTGAAATGTTAGGGTAAAATGGGAACTGACTTATTTTTTTTGGAGGAAATAATAAGACTGACTGTAATGACGGCTGCATAACTCTATGAATACACTAAAAACCAATGATCTATACACATTAAATTAGTAAATTGTAAGGTATGTGAATTATATCAATAAAGCTGCTGTATTTACTGTATAAAAAATAAAAATGCCTTATGAGATACACACACACACACACACACACACACACACTAGCGGCAGAATGAGGATAAAGATGGTTAAACCAATGCTTTCAAATAGATTGCTGTAAAAGGGATTGCGGGTTTTAATGGCAAAAACCGCAATTACTTTTGCACCAACTTATTTAGAAAGATAAAGTAGAAATTTAAGGCAAAAAGAGAATGTTAATTAGCAGATTTGCACTGAAGAAAATAAAGAGGATGATCTTCAGAGAAAGAAAAAGAATTCTAGATGGCAACTTTAAACTACCATGAAAAAACGAAGAACTACAGAAAGGGTAAACACATAGGAAAAAGAAATATTTGCTGTATAAAACAATAAAAATGCCTGATGAGATACACACAAACAAACACACACACACACACACACACACACACACACACATACACTAGCACTAATGGCAGAACAAGGATAAAGACAGTTAATGTTTGATGGTTCCTGTATTGCCTGGGAAGTAATAATATATGTACTAATTACTATGACTTTAATAAGTCAAGGATGCATCTTGTAGTCTCTCTAGGGTAGTAAACAGTAGGGTAGTTAATGAAGTTAATATTAAAGAATATAACATCAGCAATCTAACAATAGAAAAATTGAATTAAGAATACTTATACAAAGGTAACCAATAAATGAATAAAGCAAAGGACATACGGACAAACAGAAAGCAAAATATGAGACGGTAGAGCTAAACTCAAAAATGTAAATAAATAAACTAAAACAACTAAATAGGCCAAACAAAAGACAAAGTCTAGGAGATTGACTTTCTAAAAAATGTCTGCTGCTTACAAGTGATGCCTTAAATTTAAGGACACAGAAAGATTTAGAGTGAAGGTTGCAAAAGGATAAAATGCAAACAGTAATCAAACTTATGTAGCTATATGCAAACTAGACAAAGTAAACGATAAGGCAAGAATTAATGCCAGAGATATAGGACCATGTAATAATGATAAAAGAGCCACGTCTCAGGAGAATACAACTCCAAATTTGATTGTACCTCATAACCTGGAATGTACAGAGCAAAAATTTACAGAATCAAAAGAAAAAAAATAGGCCGGGCTCGGTGGCTCATGCCTGTAAACCCCAGCACTGTGGGAGGCCAAGGCAGACAGATTACAAAGTCAAGAGACTGAGGCCATCCCGGCCAACATGGTGAAACCCTGTCTCTACTAAAAATACAAAAATTAACTGGGCATAGTGGTGCATGCCTGTAGTCTCAGCTACTCGGGAGGCTGAGGCAGGAGAATCACTTCAACCGTGGAGGCAGAGGTTGCAGTAAGCCGAGATTGTGTTACTGCACTTCAGCCTGGTTACAGAGCAAGACTCCATCTTAAAAAACAAAAGACAAATCCACATCATGGCATATGATTTCAATAAACTGCTCAGTAATTAACAGAAGCTAAATAAAAATCAGAAAGGGTTAAGAAGATTTGAACAATGCAACCAACTTGATCTAACTGATACATATACCTACATGGAAAGAGAACACTTCACCCAACAAGAGCAATATATATTCTTTTCAAGTGTACACAAAATTGCCAAAACTGATTGCATATTGGGTCCAAAGACTTAAATCCTACAGAGAAAGTTCCTTGACACAATGTTAATCCAAAAATCAGTAAGAAAGATAACTTTTAAATCCCCATATATATACTTGAGCAAAAATTTCAAAATAATCCATGAGTCAAAAAGATCACACGGAAATATCAAAACGTTCTGAACTGAATACACATGGGATGCAGTTAAAGTCATGTCTAAAGGGAAAAAAATTATATATATCTATATATATGTATACACATACATGTATGACAAGAGAAAGGCTGAAATCAGTAATCTATCCATCTCAAGAATGAGAAAGAGTAAGAAATAAGCCACTCTCCAAATAAAAATAAGTAGAAGAAAATAAGATAGAAAAGAAAATAATGAAACAGAAACCGAACATGAAATAGAATCAACTATGAATCAAAAGTGGGTTCTTTAAAAAGTATAATACAATTGAAAAACTCTTGGAAAGACTCAACCAGAAAATGAGAAAAGGCACAAAATACTAACATAAGAAATGAAAACACAGAGCATCACTACCTATCCTCCAGGTGTTAAAAAGACAGTAAGAAAATATTATGAACAAGTTTCTGTCAACAGATTTGAAAACAGGAAGTTAACAAATTCCTACAAAAATGCTAAGTGCCAAAATGACACAATAAATCTGACTAGTACTATAATTATTAAAATGTTAAATCTGTAATTAAAAATCCTTCTCTTAAAAACTCCATGCCCAGATGAATTCTACAAAACAAAAAAATTATCAATCTTAAACTCTAACACAAGACAAAAAAATAAAAAAGATGAACACTTCCGAATTTTTTAATGAGTCTAGCATAGTCTTCACACCAAAACGTGGCAAAAGCATTTTAAGAAAGAAAAATTATGGGCCAATTTAATTCATAAATGTAGATGGAAAGAAAATAAAATAGCAAATTGAATCCAGTGATATAATAAAGGATATATTCATCAAAACCAGAGATTATTCCAGAAACACAAAAATGATTTAATATTTTTATAAATGTAATTTACCGTCAGTAAAGTTGTATAGCAGAAGCATGTTGGGCCCATAAAAATATAGTTCAGCGCATTATAAAAAAATGGGGAAGAAAATCACATCCTCAACTTTAAGATAAAGCATTGATAATTTATTCATAAAATTTACTTTATTTATAAAATGTTTTATATTTATAATAACATCAAAAACCAAATAACTTGAATGAATCTATAATTAAAATTAGATTAAGTTTAATCTAAAATCTATAGTTACATAAGACCTCTACACACAGAACAAACCAGAAAGTTTTATTTAAGGAAAACCTTAACAAATGGTGAGATAAACCAGGATCATGGATCGGAGACTCAGCATTAGAGAGATGCCAAATCTAGCCCTACATTAAGCACCCAGTCACAATAAAAATTCTTAGAAAAAATGGGAACACAAAGAAAGTTCCTGCCTTAGTCCTTTTTGTATTGCAAATAAGGAATACTTGAGACTGGGTAATTTATGAAGAAAAAAAGATTTATTTGGCTCACAATTCTGATACCTGGAAAAGTTAAGACTCAGCATCTGGTGAGAGCCTTTGATCACTTCTACTCATGGCAGAGGGCAAAGGACAGCTGGTGTGTGCAGAGATCACATGGCAAGAGGGGGAAGCAACAACGCTGGAAACGAGGTGCCAGACTCTTTTTAACAACTGGCTCTTGAAGGAATTAATAGAATGAGAACTCACTCATCTCCCTCTACCACCCCAAGGAGGGCATTACTCTATCAATGAGGGGATCTACCCTGCACCTCCCAACAGGGCCCACCTCCAACCCTAAGGATCAAATCAACATGAGGCTTGGCAGAGTAAAACATACAAACTATAATACCTCCCTAACCTGATAAAAATCCTTCTGCCAGGCATGGTGGCTCACGCCTGTAATCCCAACACTTTGGGAGGCTGACTTGAGATCAGGAGTTCAAGACCAGCCTGCTCAACATGGTGAAATTCCATCTCTACTAAAAATACAAAAATTAGCAAGGGGTGGTGGCGGGCACCTGTAATCCCAGCTACTTAGGAGACTGAAGCAGGAGAATCGCTTGAACTGGGAGGCAGAGGTTGCAGTGAGCTGAGATTGTGCCACTGCACTTCAGTCTGGGCAAGAGAGTGAGACTCTGTCTCAAAATTTAAAAAAATTAAAATTAAAACAGGCTTTTTTTTCTCTGAGACAGAGTCTTGCTCTGTCGCTCAGGCTGGAGTACAGTGGCACAATCCCTGCTCACTGCCACCTCCACCTCCCAGGTTCACGTGATTATCCTGCCTCAGCCTCCCTAATAGCTGGGATTACAGATGTGCGCCACCACACCTGGTTAATTTTTGTATTTTTAGTAGAGACGGGGCTTCACCATGTTGGCCAGGCTGGGCTTGAACTCCTAACCTCCAGTGATCTGCCTGCCTTGCACTCCCCAAAGTACTGGGATTACAGGCGTGAGCCACAGCACCCAGCCTGGCATCTTCTATTCACAATAAAAAAACAAAAAACATCATACTTAATTTTGAAATGCTGAACACTTTTACCTCTGAGATTACACATGTAACAATGCTTATAGGCACTGCTTTAACATCATACTGGAGGTCCTAGCCAGTGCAGTAAGGCAAAGGAAAAGAAAAACAATACAATTATTGAAAAGAAATAGGCCTTCATCATCATAGATTGCTATCTATGCTTATATAGATGGAAAATCCAAAAGATTCTACAAAGTATTAAAAATAAGTGAAATTAAGCAAGGTCTCTTTACATAAGATCACAGTACCAAAACTGATTGCATTTTATATGCCCACAAATAATGAGAAAACATTTCATAAATATTTATAACATCAAAAATCCAAGTAACTTGAAATAAATCTATAATTAAAATTAGTTAGATTAAGTTTAATCTAAAATCTATAGTTATATAAGACCTCTAAACACAGAACAAACCAGAAAGTTTTATTTAAGGAAAACCTTAACAAATAGAGAGATAAACCAGGCTCATGGATTGGAAGACTCAGCATTAGAGAGATGCCAAATCTAGCCCCACATTCATCTATACAAATTTAATGAACTCCCAATAAAAAAATCCTGCAGGCTTTTAATGAAAATAAACTGCTACTAAAATTTATGTGGAAAGGAAAAAGGAACAAGACTAAGTACAATAAACCTGAATAGGTGAGCTTACTCTACCCAATATGAGGATATATTATAAAGCTATAATGAGACATTATGATACTGTATAAAAATAGAAAAATGGACCACTGGAACAGAGTCCAAAAATAAACACAGGCATATATGGCTACTTGATTTATTGTAAAGCCAGGATGCATAGCAAAGGGTCTTCTCCATAAATGGTGATGGCTGATTAAATAGTAAATGGGGCAGGGGGGGAACACATGAGCCCTATTCTTATATAATCACAAAAATAAATTTTAGATGTACTACAGTAAAGGAAAATAATAAAGCTTCTAGGGGAAAAAAATTTCGTGATAGTGTACTAGAGAAAGATTTTGTAAACAAAAACACAACAAATTAATTGTAAAGAAAAAGATTGGTTTAGACTACACATATAGATATTAAGGAACTGCTTTTTATCAACACAAACCATTCATAGAGTGAAATGCCAGATTAGGAGAAGATATTTGCAATACATATAATTAACAAACGGTTCATACTTAGCATATGTAAACAATGCCTAGGAACACATAAAAAGATGAAAGACAACCAAACTGAACAAAAAAGGGAGAGAATGAACAGGCACTTCACAAAAGAGGATATTCCAATGGCCCACAATCTTAAATCTCAATCATCAGGGAATTCCAAATTAAAATCACAATCACCATTACATGCTGATAAGAATGGTTAACAGAAAAATACTAATACTACAAAGGACTAGTGAGGATGTAAAGCAAATGCAACTCTCAAACATTACTGGTGGGAGTATAAATTGTTATAAGCACTTTGGAAAATTTTTCCAACAAAAACATGCATAATATGAACCAGCAATACCACCACCAAAAACAGGTACAATGATGTTCACAGCAGTACTATTCATAAAAGCCTAGCAGTAAAAACAACCCAAATGTCTTTCCAACATTAAAACTGATAAATTATGGAATAATCATGGAAAATACTGTACAGTGGTTAAAAATAGTGCTACCTGCAACAACACGGATGAATCTCACAGTGTAAGCAAGGAAGTATTACAAAGTTCAAAAACATGCAAAACTAATCTGTGATGCTAGTAAGAACTGTGGTTGAGAGAAAAGGATTTGTGACTGCGGAGTACGAGAGGGACTTCTGGAGTCTGGTAATGTTTTATTTTTTGACCAGGGTAATGGTTTCATGAATATGGTCACATTTTAATAGTTCATCCAACTGCACATTTATGTATATATTTTTCTGATGAATGTATGTATAGCATGTATGTATGTGTGTGTGTATATATACATATATATACATTTTTTTTTTTCTGATGTACTATGCCCCTCAATAGTATCTTACCTGTGGTTCTGGATGTAGTTCTAGATGCCCACCTTCCTTTGGTTCTTAATTTCCATACCTGAAGCATCCAATAGCTTTCAAAAAACTGTCTCTTAACCATGGGGTTAAGTTTCTGAAGTTTGTTCATTTAAAAGTTTTAATATTTCATGAGTCTGTCTCAAGTTTTGTTCAAACCAACCTCACATCCTCAAATGCTGTATTTAACTGGCACTTTGACTTCAATGAAGCCTAAAATCTCACAATTTACATAGACAAAACAAAAATCATCACCTCTATATTACAGGTAAAACTGTGTCCCCAAAAAGATATGTTGAAGCCCTCGCCTCTAGTGTCTGTGAATGTGAACTTATTTGGAAATAGAGTCTCTACAGATGTATTTAACATGTAAATTAAGATGTGGACATACTGAAGTGGGGTAGGCCCTTAATCTGGTATGACTATTGTCCTATTGAGACATACAGGGAAAATGTCATGTGACAACAGAACAGAGATTATAGTAATGCAGCAGCAGGCCAAGAAACACTAAAGACAGCCAGCCACAACCAGAAACTAGGCCAGCAAGAGGCAAGGACAGATTTTATCCAGAGTCTCAAAGGGAACATGGCCTTGCCTACACCTTGATTTCAGACTTCTAGGCTCCAGAACTGGGAGAGAATAAATTTATGTCGTTTTAAGTCACCCAGTTTGTGGTATTTTATGGCAGCCCCACCCTTCCATGCAAGCAACATCTAATTCCCACATCAATCTTCCATTCAATAACCCTTGCAACATTTTCCTGTCTGATAACTCCAAAATCACTGATTTTCCACCATTTCTTATATCCTAGAATCATTAAGAGGTATTACTTTGCCTTTTAATTATCTCATTTCTAAACCTTTCCCTTCCATTTCTATCATTACAACTCTAATTCAGGCCTCAATAACTCTACAACTAGAGTACCTCACTTATTGGTATTTTTTTAAATCCTACCTTCCTTGTATCATTTCTCTCTTCTCAAACTTTCAGACACCCTAACACATCATATTCAAAAAGCACTCAGTCTGACTCTATTCTGCTTCCTTCAATACATAACCACAACTGGTTACCAGGAACACATTTTGTTCTTTATTGGCTAGTCTTTCATAGTACCTTGAATAATCTCTGATAGACTTAGTGCTCAATTAAATATTAACAGCCACCAACATAAACTTATTACTGCTTCCACACCATCTTTCAAGTTTCACAAGTTCATGTTATGCCAATTCATGCCATTACTGACTCATTTCATTCATTCTTAATTGATGTCTTACTCCATTTTTCACCACAAGTTTTATCACTTAAATCACTAAAAAACTCATTCTAAAAGTTTATCACTTACATCACTAAAGAACAAAGCCTTTTTGTAATTTCCCTCTCTCACACCTAGAAGTGTCTCAACATCTTCACCTATTATTTTCTCTTCCCTATCTAGTAGAAAGAAGTGTCTTTTATTTGTAACACTAGGCTTTCTCCCATATGTTTTCAATGTTTCCACTTATCTCTTTTCCTGAACCTTGCCATTATCAATGAGCTTCTCCTGCTTCTCTCCCAAAGACACAGAAGTCTCATCATATAAATTAAATTTTTTTAAAAAAAGCTTTTCAACTTTCTATAATGGACACTTGCGGACAATATATTTTATTGGACTATGGCAACAACAACATCCAGTTTCTATGAGCAGCAATGCCAGTGTCAGAGACAAGGCTATAATACCCAGCATCCAGGAGACACAAAGTAATGACCTTGACAAACTGCCCCTCAATGGTATCTTAGCTATGGTTCTGGGTATAGTTTTAGATGCCTACCTTCTTTTGGTTCTTGATTTCCATACCTGAAGCATCCAATAGCTTTCAAAAAACTGTCTTTTAAACATGGGGTCAAGTTTCTGATGTTTGTTAATAAAACCTTCACTGATGTCACGGCTTGGGCTGCTGTAACAAAATACCATAGACTAGCTGGCTTACAGTATTTCCTACAGCTCTGGAGCATGAAAGTCTAGACAAGGGTCCTAAAAAGTTGGGGATCTCTGCTTTAAGATGTGACATTTTTCTCCTAACCACTTTTACTAAAATTACTAAGAGTCTTGAATGCCCTTACCTCTAGTAAATGTATTCATTTATCAAATAAGATTTTTCTTTATACATTATTTTTCTCCTCCCTCCCTCTGATAGCTTATCCAATCAAAGTATCTCAATCTAAAAAAAAATTCTGGCCCCCTACACTCTTCTCTTCCCTCTTTCTACTTTTCTTTTTCTTCTCCCCCGCCCCCTTCTGCCTGTGTTCCCTTCTCTCTGAAACAGCTCATCCAATGCAAATACCTCAATCCTGGTAATTCCTTTTCACAAACTACCTCCTACCTCTCATACCTTACCCTCCTATCCCCACCTCTCACAAATTTCCAAGTACAGCTCAAAAATACACCACAAAGGCACCACAATTAAAATGCATGTGAAACCTTACTGGATTAATCCATCCGTTTATCATCCTTTCCTACTTATTCCTAGTTATTCCAAGTTAGTTCATATCTAACTCCTCCTTCCTTGCCCACAATGATATCCAAACACCATATAATCTACTTCTCAGATACAGTCCTCCCTTCAAATCCCTTTGCCAGATTGCCATTTATCTCTGTAATCCTCTCTTTCCAAGGAACATTATAATGGTTGTCACCTTCACTTGTCTGTCACAGCTCCCCAAATATCTTTTACATTTCTGCCAGAGCTATACAATGCTATATAAAGTCACGGATGGACTCAACAGTTACCTGCCTTCAAAAGTTCCTCAGTGGCTACACAGTCTCATCTCCTCAACAAAGTATTTAAAAATCCATGACTTCCCGCCATAAAGTTAATGCCTGAACCACACAAGAACACTAATTCCTTCTAGAATCCTCATGTCAGTGGTCTTTTTAACTTGGAATGCCCTCTTTTCAGTGACCTTCTCTCACAAATGGAAATCTGAATCTTCCTTCAAGATTCAGCTAGAAAATTAGCTCCTCTAAGTCTTCCATCCCTAGTTAAACTGGTCCTCTTTCTATAATCTGACAATACTTTGTTTAAATTTCCAACATAAGATAATTCATTTTTGTTTGCTGTATTATTGTTTGTTGTATTTACATAGCACTTTATTGCAATTTAATTTCACAGCAATTCTGTGAATAAAGTATTATTTAGCCAATTTAACAGGGGAGGACACAAGCAGAAAAGTAACTGGGTCTAAAACACACACACATATACACAGATAAAGACATCCTTCATTCCAATCTCCTGACAATTAAGTTTTACATTTCTTACGGGCAAAGACTCCAAGGAACCTAGCAGAGTCCTTCCTATGTAACAGATGCTTTATAGGGTTGTGGGGTTTTGTTTTGTTTTTTATTTTGTTTTTTTGGTGAGACAGTCTTGCCCTATTGTCTAGGATGGAATGCAGTGGCAAAATCTTAGCTCACTACAGCCTCAACCACCCAGGCTCAAGCAATCCTCCCACCATAGCCTCCTAAGTAGCTGCAACTACAGGTGAACTCCACCATGCCTGGCTAATTTTTTTTTTTTTTTTGGTAGAGATGAGGTCTACCTTGCCGAGGCTGGTCTCAAACAACTGGGCTCAAACAATCCTCCTGCCTTAGCTTCTCAGGGATTACAGGTGTGAGCCACACACCCAGCCTGCTTTGTGTTTTAAATATCTTTGAAACCACTCTGTTTTAACTGTCTAAACTCTTGAAGATATAGCTCAAAAGTCTCATTTTTAACTCTTCTAGTCCTTAATATTTTTGTAAGCTATATCATATCACTTGGCATGTTGTTACAAATGTCATTTTATATATAAGCATGCCATTAATCTTACTAATGAGTTCATAAGCTTTAGAGAGCCAACATGCCTCATTCCATTGTGGTATCCTTTAAACTACCTAGCATATGGTTGTTGCTCAACAGTCCCCAATTTATCCCTTGTTCCAATCTCTAAGTCCTTTATTATTATTATTATTATTATTTTGCATGACAGATATAGATCAACTGTGACTAAACTTTACTTCTACCGTAACAGTAAATATTACTTAACCCATTCCTGAAATATAAAGCTCATACATAGGTCAGGGAAGTATTCTAAGTATCTGATGGGAGAAAAATCTAGAGTGACTATTTTAGATGACTGTAGAGGGCAGCAAAGCAACAGTAGTATCCTCAAATAAAACCATGCATTTTTCTTAGGGAACTTCAAATTTGTTTTTATATTTCAACAGATGCTGTCAGGGTTTAAATTTTTGAAGGACAAGAAACTTTTGGGGATGCCAAATACAAATTTCACCAGCTACCTATATATTTAAATATTTTTACTATCAACTGAAAATGTAATGAAAATATATCAATGCCCAGATCTTTTTACATGAAAAACAAGCTTGATAAACAATGCAGTTTCAAAATAGCCACCATAATTGCTGAGTACTTTAAGAATCTAAAAGTTGAAAATGTCTTCTCATTGAAAACCGTAAACATAATCCATCTCTTAATTTTATTTTCTTAAATACAGAAAAGAATGTCAATAATCTAATTAGATAGTCTTATTTCCTGCTAATTAGTATTACTAATTCTAAACTTGATATGCCTTTTTGTTATTCAAAATCAGTCAACTGGAGGGTCTATACCAGTTTAAAACAAAAAAATTATAAATCCTTTGACATTGTACTAGTATACAACAATAACAGAATGCAATACCTTGAAAAGGAATAAGAATTCTCTTACCGTCATTTCAATATTGAAGTTCACTCTGTTTTTAACATGAACTAGGCAGAAAAACTGCATCAAGATAATCATATATTTATAACCTCAGAATTATTTACAGGAATGGGAAAGCTACTATAAAAATTGATAGTGAATACAACTGCATTATTTGCATGTTACACATTATCAAAGATTGTGTTGGTAGTAATTTTTTACTTCCTTTAACAAGCAGAAATGAAGAGTTTTAGGGTAACTGCAGTAGCCATTAACATAAGCAGACTTACGATTTAGGGAGAAATGCTATCATGTTTAGCCCTGTGCCCTTAAAGAGAAGTATAGAAGTGTTAGCTATATGTCTTCTTCTACTTGATTCTCTTCCAAAGAACTACAGGAACTAAGAAACACCTTTTTATATTTTGCATTTAAAATAAAGTAGGTAGGCTATCTCTAAGCAGATTTTAAAAACTAGGCAGTTTACTGGCAGACTTAGTATTAAATTAAATGTATAGCCATGAATGATTATCTCTAATCTAAATCAATTTTGTAGGGAGTCTGCGTCTATAAAGAAGGACATTTGTGAAATGAATCTTAATCTACCCCACACTAGCTACAACTAAATTAGAAATCTTATTAA
This sequence comes from Ateles fusciceps, assembly GCA_036589455.1. Classification (NCBI taxonomy): domain Eukaryota; kingdom Metazoa; phylum Chordata; class Mammalia; order Primates; family Atelidae; genus Ateles; species Ateles fusciceps. The sequence continues at coordinate 11,717,837 of JAZHEH010002206.1, forward strand.
TAATCTTCAAAAACTATGGCCTAAGATTTTCAGTAATAGCAATCGTGTCTATCATGAATAATTCACAGAAATAGTTACTATATTAACTTGATTTTACTACAGTTTACCAATACTAACATTTCATTTATACTTTTTCTTCTGAATTGAAGCAACAGAAGAGTCAAGGATACTCCTGACATTTTATATAATGTTCCCAGACACTTAGCTGGAGTCCTAGCCTGGTGTAGTTTTATATTAGGATAATTAAATTACAAAACAGACTATCTTAAATTTACCCATTTCATTCCTAAAACTCAATTCGAATCAGATGTGTCATACATAAAGCATGATACATCTCACAGAAGCTGCTTAACAGGTAAATAATATACAGCTGATTTTGAAGTAACAAAGTAGAAGACTACTATTCTCCTAGAAAGTCAATTCTGCAAACATCTGAAATTCAAAATTGGTAAGGCAATGGGAAATAGAACTGAAGAGAGGAAAGGGAATTTTTTAAAAAGAAAAATCAGTGGAGAACTATCTCAAGTAACATTTTTAAGTCTATCAACCTTTTCTAACTATAAGAGTACAAACTTCTTTAAGAATATATTCCTATCGTGTGTTCTGCACAACACAGCTTCTGCAACATAATACATATTACACATAAGAAAGAATTTGTTTAATTAGTTTGTTAAACAGGATATTTTACTGAAGAATTTCTTAGACCATTAATAACTAATGCACATTGTAACTTTCCATGAGGGATAATATCATTAGTTTTTCCTATTCCCAAATGTATTAAACCATGGTACTTTTTATTCCAAAAACCTATCTTCTGAAACCAGTGTTTCACAGAAACACTTTAACAAAGACTGTTCTCAACCTGAAAGCATGAAAAAAAAGAAAACAGAATTGCATACTCACTGTATGCAACAAGTGGTGAGGGAAGCCTTCCTGGAAAAGTCAATCTCAAACCAAGCCCTTCAGAATTTGATCAGGTAGGAAGGAAGAGCAAAGGGCATAACCCACTACAGAAACAATGAAAGGTTTGGACTTGAACTATCCAAACTGGTAGCCACCAGGAACATCCCATTTGACTACAAAGTGCATTAAATGTAGCTAATCCAAACTGAAATGATCTGTAAGTATAAAATATCTACTGGATTTCAAAAACTTACCATGAAAGAAAATGTAAAATATCTCAATTTTTAATAACAATTGCATGTTGAAATAATGTTTTGGTTACACTGCATTAAATAAGATAAATTTCACTTATTTCTTCTTTACTTTTTTAATGTGGCATCATTTATATTTCTATTAAAATGTGCTGGTTTAGACTAACCTTGATTTTGCCATTCAACTCTTGAAACAAATATGAGTGTCTACTACATGCCAAGCACATGGGGATACAAATAGTGAACGAAAGATGAAGCATATTTCTTTCAAAAGATAACATCTGGTAAAATCATAAACGAAAATCATAAATGAAAATGCTATAATAAATAGCACTTGTCAAGAGAATAAAGAATGATCTGATGTCTTTCAAAATACAAATGTCCCAGTCCTTGGACTCCCTCCACACCTCAGCTGTCTTACAAAAACTGTTGATCTAGTAAGTCCACAGTGGGACCTGTCCACATTGTTTTGAAAAAGATTCCCTAGTAACTATGATTAACTCACACATCCGATCTTCACAGGCTCTAGCTATTTGAGAATAGTGATTTACAGCCCCACTCCCTTTTTCTGTTATTTTATTTCTTAAGATGAAACCTAGGCTGACAGCCTAAAGAGCCTCTACTGGGTGCAAAAGCCAACCTATTTAAAGTAAGAACAAGTTTGATTCTTTTTTTTTTTTAACTATTAAAGTGAAAGGAAACCAAACAAAGTTTTTTATACATAGCTCACATTCCAGTTTATGAGTATCTACTCACAATGCAACAGGTCTTCCCTACTCATCTTATTTAGCAGAATGAATGGTGGGCAGTCAACAGTCTTGCAAGAAAAACAATCTCCTGGATGCTATATTGAAGAAAACAGGTAAAATTCACAATATAAGTATATATAATATCCTTTCTAAAACAACTATAGCACCTGCAATATGGCTATATCTAGACTCATAGGAGGCAAGCCTCATTAAAATTTGTAATTGAAAAGTTACATTATAATTAGTGACTCTTTTAGAAAAAACCTTGAAGCCTGCCCTTAATAAAGTTTCATAACATTTTTTTTTTTCTGAGACAGAGTCTCGCTCTGTTGCCCAGGCTGGAGTACAGTGGCTCAGTCACAATTCACTGCAGTCTCCTCCCCCACGGTTCAAGTGATTCTCCTGCCTCAGTCTCCTGAGAGCTGGGATTACAGGTACCTGCCACCATGCCCAGCTATTTTGTATTTTTGGTAGAGATGGGGTTTCACCATGTTGGCCAGGCTGGTCTCGAACTCCTGACCTAAAGTGATCTGCCCGCCTTGGCCTCCCAAAGTGCTAGGTTTACAGAAGTGAGCCATCGTGCCCAGCTTCACAAGACATTTTAAATAAATGATTAAACTCTATCAGAGCTTATTCTGATAAATAAAATCATAAATTTTAGAAAATTCAGGAAAGAACATATATTCAAGAATTTAAAGACTATTTTAGACAAAAATATATGAGGTACTCAAGCATATGACAGATTAAGGGTGCTCAGATTTTGGATCTGTGTGCATGGTACACAAAATTGTCTTTAAAGTTTCATTACTGATCTAAGTGTTATTTGATTTTAACCTACATTTACATATTAATAGGAATTATTAACTGTCTCATCTTTTGCAAACCATGTAGGCTTATTGTCAATTTTCATGAAGATTTTAATAGATTACAGAATATGTTATATCAATGTATTATTTACTCACTAATATTTAATGGTTAAAAGTTACAGAATGTCAAAATGCTCTCTTAATTATCATAGCCAGCTTCCCTTCAATAATTTTCAAGTAATTAGCAATAACCTTTAAGTTTTATTCACACACATACAAAATATGCATCAGAATTGCTGAATTACTAAATTGCAAACAGATGTAGGTATAAGTGACATAAACAAGGTAAACACATATAATACACACAATTGATCAGCTTTTCCAATTCTTATTTCTGATGCTGTAGATAAATGCAAGAAAGGAAGATCTGATCTTTTCTGCTTGCTTGTAAATTTGGGTTACTTTCCAAAAACATCTGTTTTGGATGCAGAAAGACTCAAATAGGCAGTATGTACTATATACCCCAATTGATACCATCAGTAACTTACAGCAGAATCAAATTGTGACTCCCTTCTCCAACCTCTGTCTTCAATATAATCACTAACATTTTAAGTGACCTTAGGAACTGCCAAATCTTAAAACACACTGGACACCATTAACGAAATAGTCAACTAGGTTTTATACAATTATACAATTGAGTTAATTTGACTGTATTCTAATATTCTGAACACTCATCATCTGTATATTTATATGAAGTAAATTTAACAAATATTTGAAGATCACTGACTGGGCTACAGAGTCAATATAAAGATGTAAAGTACAAATACAGCAAGCCAATTTGAAAACTCAATTATTCAGGACATTGGCGTAGAATTTAAGAATCACTAACACTAGCCTAGTTTATGCTGTGCAATATAATAAATGCTAATATTTAAGTGTTACTATATTTCATGCACTCTCCTAAGTGTTTTATTCTGTCATTTAATCCTCATAAGATCTCTATCTGCAAGTTGGTAATGTTACCTTTTTTTAAAACAAGAGAAACTTCAAGTTTCCAAGGTTAAATAACCTGCCAGTGATTTACAGCTAGAGAGAGAGAGAAAGGAGGAAGGGAGGGGAAGAATAGGGAGGGGAAGGAAAAGATATCTCAATAAGATCTGACCCAAATGATTTTTTTAAAGTGACTTTTTTTCTCACTGCACATCATAAGCCTTTATCTAATGGGTTAGGTTTCCCTTTTCCGGGCAAATCAAAATACCTCATAAACACCAAACTGTTCTATAGTCATGTTTCCTCTAGGTCGATCACCAAGTTATAAGCATCTTGAAGCCAGGACTCTGTCTTATTCATGTATTACGTCCCCAAGTGCCTATCAAGTAGTCAAAGTGCTTTTAAAAATTCCGTATCATATTAGATCTTCCTTTCTGTGATCTTTAAACATCCATCTTAAGATAAAGCCTTGCTGAAAATGGAAAGAGGCAAAGAATCCCAGAGTCAAATGGGGCCTCACAAAGGTCAGTCTATCTTCTTATTTATCACTACCATATCCATGCTAATTTTCTCTACCTCAACCCAAAAAAAATGTGGGAAGAAAAAGTGAAATAAATCTGATCGTCTATGAATTGATTATTGCCATCATAAATAAACTTAGAATTTCATAATTAAATGAGGTTTGTCAAGTCAGATGATGCAGTCTCTTTGACACTTAAATCCAGGAATTTCTTAGGCTTAAAAACAAACAAAAAAAACTGACAATCTGTAAAATTCTCATTTTAAAAGCTCAATTCTCCAAATAAGACAATGCACACCCCAAAACAGCCAGCCAGCAAATCTGGTATAAATATTTTATAACTTTCAGAATATCACATCCACCAATTCTGATGAATATTTTTATTAACACGATAAAGTTTAGTTAAGGCCACGCTGCATATCAAACATATCAACACATCAAAAATAACAGCAAAAAGAAAAACCTGTATGTGATAAAACAAGCAAAGCATTCTCAACAGATCATCAGCTATAGTCATCTTTTTAAACCTTAAAAATCTTTTAAACTCTAAAACTGGCTCCACGCAAATACCAATCACATACCAAATCTTGTAAGTAGTACTATGAATATCATTATAACTCTATTAACTAACAGTAGTTAACAATTTGTTAAATTAACAGCTTACTTGAAAATTTTGCTTCCATAATACTAAGCTTCCATAAGTCGTAACAACTGTGCCTATTCAAAGACTGAATTCTAAAATAAAGGTTGATGGAAAAAACTCTTTATAAGGGTTCACAAATTAGGGTGTTACAACCCTATAAGCCAAAAAAGGAAGCTCTTTAAATGAGTGGCACAGAGAAATACAAAACTGGTGTCTACCTCTACAACAAGAAGAGTTGACTCTAAAGACTACACCTACTCTAAAACACAGTCCATTTGCCTACGCTGCTTAAGTTTTTAGGCTATAAAATATCAAATCCTTCCAATAACACATTATTAAGGAGATTTTTAAAAATTGTGTTCTTCCATGTGAAAACCAAGATGTTCCTTCGAAAGTAATCAACAATTCATTTTCACAACCACTAAGAAATTACAATGTAAATAATTCCTGTATCACCTATTGATATTACCTGGCTTCAGTCTTCCACAGAGCTTTGCCTAACTAGATCCGCCCGTCTGGAGATAGAAATATTCTCTCAGTCCTTAACATAAACGAAGTCAGGATAGAAAACTGGTAAGGTCCCTCCAACTATCCTCTCACTCCATTGTGAGCAACATACCCAATTCTCCTTCATGGAATAGAAAGGCACACAAATTCAACCTAGACGCTGGCATCAATTTAAAAAGATAAAGCATTAAGAACTTTGTCTTGGAACCCAAGTATCTGGGGATACAGAAACAGTGTACGATTAATAACATTTCATTTATCATAGTATGCTCTGTGTAAATCAGAAATTTTCATTACAGTGCTGTAAACATAGTGGTAAACTGGTAGTGGAAATTGTCAGCCCAGAAGAAGCACTCAATCCCATCATGCAAACTTTGCTACACTCAAAACCAACTACCCTAACTCACCTACCGTGTAATAGGATCCCCTTCTAAATCACACTATCCAAGAAATTTGCACACATCTCTCCTTTTAATAAATACTGGTAAAACTTCAGTTTAAGGTTTCATGAAATTCTGAAAACCAATCTTTGAGCAAGCTTAAGTTCTGCCCCTCCCACTTTTCTTACCAAGTTAAGAGCCCTCAAATAAATAACGTCTCGCAGTGTTTTATTACTATTCCTTCCACCAAAGACTTTTCGCAGTGTTTAAATACTATTCCTCCCACCAAAGACTGGTGTCCTTATTTTCCCAAATCACTGCCTTTCATTATCACTTACGTCCATTTCTCTTGCATGAAAAGCAGACTTTTTTTTTCAGCACGATCCTTAATAAGTAGGCTTCTAGTCTCCCATACCTGGGAACAAAACTTACAGAGACCAGCTCCCCAAATATGACAGGAAAACAGTAACATAACACGAGGAAAGAGATGGAAAACTGGCGTGTGACTATTTTGGTTAGAACAGCCGGGCACAGTCCATAAAATCAGGTATTTAACACGTAAATCTTGTTCCTGGGGGGGGTTGCTAAAATAAGCACGGATAGTGTGAGAGACGTCCCACAAGCTGGAAGGCAGAGACCAGGCTCAATCTAAAGAGATCCAGAAGCTGCCAGGGCAGAGCCGGGGACCGCAAGACGGAAGAAACTGGCTGTAGGGGATGCTGCGGCTGGGTGGGCTAAGACGGTGCTTTCTCCAGGGTGGAAGGCCTAGAGAGGTGGACCCGGAGGCTTCATTCCGTCGGGCTCCGGTCCCTAGGGTTTCTGGGTTCACAGCTCAAGTTTCACCGGGAAAAAAAAAGCGGCCAACAGGCATCCCGGCACCTTAACCCACGAGTCTGCGCTCTCGGCTTCCCGGGCAATGAGCGAGGAAGTAACGGTCCCCGGAGCAAACCCGGAGCTCGGCGCACTAAGCACCATCGCCAATCCTCGGCCATCCGAGCCGCGACCCGCGCAGCCGCGGGGGAGGGGAGCGGGCCGCCGGCGCAGCTACTCGCTGGCCCGGCCCTTCCAGGGCCTCGCCCCGGGCGCGGCGAAAAGTTTCCAGCCAAAGTCTTCGGCACTCGCTCGCGCAGCCAACCGCCAAACACAACCGCCTCGCTGCCCCAGAGAGCTGCTGGGCAGAGCCGGCCGCGGCGCCCGCACCCTCAGTGGCGTCTCCCTCAGCCCACGCCGGCCGCCGAGATTCACCTACCACAGAGCCGGGAGAAGAGCAGCAGCGGGAAGAGCAGCAGCAGCAGAGGTGGCGTCGGGGGCTGCAGCAGGAGCCCGGCTCCGAGGAGAGAAGCAGAAGAAAGTTGTGTTTTGCCGCCTCCAGGACACAGCAAGGCCGGCCGCGGGGTCCGCGCCATCCCCCACCCTCCCCGCGGCCCGCTCGCCCGCCCGTCCCCCGCTCCCCCGGGCTCGGCGCCTCAGGCTCTGGGCGGTGGCTGTGGAAGGTCCGGCGCCCGCGTCCCCAGCTCCCAGCTCTAGCGCCGTCGCTGCCGGCTGACACTCAGCCGAGCGCTGGCGGTCGACACCGCCGTCGCCGACGCCACTGCCGAGGCTGAGGCGGGAGCCGCCCGCCGCCGCCGCCACTCCCCTCCCCTCCCCCCGGCAACAGCCCGCCTCGAACTCCTGGGAACTCGGAACGCACCACCCCGCCCCACGCGGGAGGGGGAAAGTAGCCGACCCCTCAGAGCGGGCTCCCGACTCGCCCGCCCTCCCCGCACAACTTCAGCTCCCGTCTGATCCCTGGGCGCAAGCCCTGTCTCCTCCCACCCCGCCCTCCTACACACGCTCCTCCCCTTTGAAAAAAAAAGCAACTCTTTTCATCCACTTTGATAACGGGGTTTCTTCCAAAGCAGAGCTTTAAAAGGGGCAGGAAAATCTGGAATAGGTTAGTCGGCCCCGCCCCTCGTCCTGCCTGGTTTCCCCCCTTCCTTGCCTTTCCAATGGTCTCGCCCACTCCGCCCCTTTGGGTCCACCGAGGCCCCAGCGCCGGCTGAGGCGAGGGCTGCGGGACAATCACGCTAGGCGTTTGCCTTTCTCGGGCGGCGCTCTCCCTCCGGCGGGGACCCGAGACGAGGAGGGGTGGGGAGGGGAAGGTAGGAGGGGGCTGCTCTTCCGTTGCCCCAAGCTAATGGTTCCTGTGTAGGAAGCTGGACGCAGCCTGCTGGACTAGTAATCCTCCTCCTCGCTGGGGCGCGGGGGACTGAAGGGAGAGACTTTCTCCTCATTCCTGCTCCCCGGGACAGCTGTGCTCTCCGAATCCCTCCCTCCTTCCCAGCCCACTTCCCCCGCTCGCCGAGGCACGTTTGCACAGGCGTTTTTTCTGCTCTTTTCTCTGGCAGGGCGGCTTGGTGGAAGGGTCGGCGGAGCTGGGCGAGGAGAGGGGTCTCAGAAGGTTTGCTTTCTCGCTCTTGCTTCTCACTGGCCGCTGGGCTGTCCACTTTTTGCGACGGGCAACTGGCAACAGGAGGCCATGGATTTCCCCAACGAGTGCGTTGGTGTTTTCGTTGGTTTTGTTTCGTTTGCATGTTCGTATGTGTAGTTTTATTTTCTTGTCTGTTTTCCTTTGAACTGATCGCAGAGATGCGACCTCGGGAAGTGTTAAACATTTGCCCGTAAGAGGAGCGTCTGTGGTCCACCATGACCCTCGCTCACCCCAGGTGGCTGCCCGCCCTGCCCTCGCCATCCTCCCGCCTCGCACAGTACCGGCGGTTGACCTTGGAGCCACTGCCACATCGTTTCTGCAGGGGGAGTACGAGGGTGGACAATTTGGACTGTCCAGCGTAGGGGGCGGATTGAAGGCAGAGGACACCAGTCCGCAGGCCTGACACCATTAATTTTATGTAGGTCTTGTCATCTCCACCAGATAGCCATAAGTGTGTTCCAATAATGGGAAAGCTGCACAAGGATCAGCCGCCCAGAAATTAGCCTGTCGAAGCTAAACTAATGCTTGCTTGCGGCCAAGACCACCCTGTCCTCTGCTTTCGGTCACTAGGGTCTTCCCACCTTCCGCCCGCTGGATTACAAGGCTTTACTCAACTCCAAGGCTACAAGCCATTCTGCACCCTGCCCACCTCTTCTTTTCTTTCTTAACTTCTGCCTCCCATCCAGTCTCCCAGCTCTCAGTCTGCCTTTTTCCCTCCATCCCTTTCCTCTTCCTCCCTCCCTGTGCCTGTTTGCCTCTGTCGTCCCCTGTAAGCTTGTCTCCTGCAGCCAAGGCTTTCTATCACCTATCCTGAAGATGCACTTATGAATAAACCTTGTCCTGCATCGCTCCGGGAGATCCCCTGATGAGGATCATAACTGACAAAATGTAGCTATTGTGACATTCCTCGGCTGTGCTGACACCACCTTTTCCCTTGAGAAAATTTCTTTTCCTATATTCACATTCCCTAAACCTAATTTCACTGCTAAATTTAGACAGCCCACTGCGCAGCCACTAGCTAATTATCTGTTTAGATAGCACTTTAACACGTTGTGGAGATTCAGTTAAATGTTAAACAACCAAAATTTTAATATCACTAGCCAATTTTATTCCCCCAGGTTTTCCGTGATGGTTCCACATCTCTAAGAAAAATAATTTAGCCAACATTTTCAAAGATGCCAAAGGCTTAACTTGGGTGGGGCCATTAGGCAATTGCTGCAGAGACCATAAGGAATTAGCAGGTTTAGTTCTCAAAAATATAATATGGAGCTTTAACAAATATATTTCCTCCCTATTTATAGAAATTGAATAGTGGCCTGCTATGATCTTCTCTGACCTAAAGTGAAGAGAGAGCATGGAAGAGAAGTATTTATAGATTTTATATAAGCATTAAAAGAGCACCATGCTGGTGTTTTATGTGCGTATATGTATTATGTTCTAACAATAATAATTTGTGTTTATACAGCATCTTCAACTAAAGATGTCAAAGCACAACCTCACTTCCCACGGAAGGTAGCAATTACTATTATCTCTACTTGACAGCTGCAAGAACCTAGGCACAGAGTTTAAGTGCTCTGCTAATACTACCAGCCATATGTGGTGGTTATCCTGCCAGAACCAAGTTCTTGCCTTCCAGTGGACAACATTGACCTCTCAAGATTATTCTTTAAGTTAAAAAGAATAAATTTACTAAGGTAACTCAAATTTCTACTTTCTATAGTAAAAGTATCCAATCTTAAATAACATTCTCCTCAGATGAATGAATTTTAGATATACCCACCCCAAGCTTTCCTGTTGGAAATTTTTACTGGCTACAGAAAGAGATTTTACATTACATATACAACTCATTTCTTTCAAGGGCAGAAATACTGTTAATTTTTTATAAACCTTTAACATGAGATTATTAGTGGGTTCTATGCCATTACAGATAAGTTCACATTTATTGTTTGAAAAACTGTTTAGGGAATACATAATTATAGCTAACTTATTAATATTTCTGACACCACTGAATAACAAAGTATGCATGTATTTTTTCAGAAAAAAATTATCTGAACAGAAAGCAACATAATCCTAATGCCAACAATGGTTTCATTGTTTTGGATTAAGAATACTGATGGTGTCCATCCTACTTTCGGCTCAAAGCTTGTTTGCCAATTATCAAGGGTCATTAACTATTAACTAAAAAACAAAGGTTGCCATTTTAACAAAGAAGTAATTATGTACAGTGCTAGGCATTTTACATTTACTCAAATAATCCAAGTGAAAGATTTGAGACTATTATTAGAATTTCATAGCTGACTCTGAAACAAAGGAAGTATTTTATAGAAGAGGTAAGACATTACATACTTCAGCTAATTGTCCTTAACATCAGCAATTTTTTTACAACCTGCTGTGTGAGGAAACATAGCTTTTCCTATAGTAGAAGAGGTGAACAATATTTTGTGGACTATTTGAACTCGGTACTATATTTGATAATAACCTTATGTTACTCAGTTAGGATCACAGTTTTTGTAAAGAGAATTATGCAAATAATAAAAAAACAAACTGCAAAACCACAGAAATGCTCATCCACTTGCAAAACGTTTACCAACCTCATTCTTATTAAATGAAATTCTTTCTTACTGAAGAGATCTTTCCTATATACTCATATGCCTTTCTTCCCCCTATTTCCTTTGGGTCATTGCTAAAATTTAACTTTATCACTGAGGCTCTCCAACACCACCTATGAAAGAGCTGCCCCCCAACCCTAATCCCTATGCCCTTAACTTGCTTTATTTCCTCCATTGCCCTTACCACTTGACATGTTTCTATTTATTGTCTGTTCCCTCTCACTAGAAGGAAAGTTCCACAAGGGCAAGCAAGTATCTATATTTTCACTGCTAAAACTCAAGTAGGCCAGGCACCGTACCTCCTGCCTATAATCCCAGCACTTTGAGAGGCTGAGGCTGGCAGATTGCCTGAGTCCAGGAGTTTGAGACCAGCCTGGGCAACAAGGCTGTATTAGTCTGTTCTCATGCTGCTAATAAAGACAAACCCGATTGGGTAATTTATAAAGGAAAGAGGTTTAATTGACTCACAGTTCCAAATGGCTGGGGAGGCCTCACAATCATGCAGAAGGCAAGGAGGAGCAAAGTCACATTTTACATGGTGGCAGGCAAGACAGCATGTCCAGGGGAAATTCCCTTTATAAAACAATCAGATCTCATGAGGCTTATCACTATCATGAGAACAAGGGAAAGACCTGCCCCCATGATTCAATTACCTACCACTGGGTCCCTCCCACAACAAGTGGGAATTGTGGGAGCTATAATTCAAGATGAAATTTGGGTGGGGACACAGCCAAACCATCAATAGCAAAACCTCCTCTCTACTAAAAAAAAAAAAAAAAAAAAAAAAAAAAAATTAGCCAGGTGTGGTGGCGTGCTTCTATAGTCCCAGCTACTCCAGATGCTGACGTGGGAGAATCACTTGAGCCTGGGAGGCCAAGGTGGCAGTGAGCCAAGATCACATCCCTGTACTCTAGACAGCTGGAGAAAGACCCTGTCCCCCCACTCTCCCCCCAAAAAACAAACAAAAATGAAAAAACAAAAATCCCAAGTACCTAGAATAATGTCGGTCATATAGGTTCCAAATTGGATGATTAAATGATTATTGTGAAATAGCATACTTAAGTGCATGTATCATTCATTAGAGGTTTATACTTCTTTAAGGTCTTGAACATAGGATAGATCACGATTTTTTTAAGGTGGAAGGTGGTTACTCTGATCATTGCTTAACTCTCTTGTTACAATTGTTATTGGTGCTGTTTATTAAACTATTATCTCTCCACTATGTATTCATAGTTCTGCCCTGGTTTTGTAAGGCTGGTGCTAGGACTCTATGCAAACTATGTATCCCCTTTACCAACTGACTTCCTGACAAGTTCTATCAATAGAGGTCACTGGAGAAAATGTGGACCCCTGGAGTAGGACAAAAAGGGACTTGTTCCTTTTCATTTGCTTCTTGCTATCAGCGTCACCTCAGCAGTCATAACCTGTCACGCTGTCTTTAACAGTTGATTCCAGCCTCCCACTTCTTTTATACTCTAAATCCCAGAGTCCTTATGAGTCCTCAAAAGTACCAGCTCCAGCTAGGCTGTTTCTACTTGTCAGAGGTCCAAACCCCAGCTAAGGAGGATGGCTTCTTTAAACTTCTGAGTTCTGATAATACAACCTTTTCCCCTTGTCCTTCTAGCTCTAAAGGTAGTAACAGCTTCCCACAGTTTGTATCTCTGGGTCACCACAGTATTCCCCTTTTGATCTGGAGAACCACCCCTACCATCCCTGTGTAACATTTTCATATATTCCCTTGATTACATAGTATAGTTTCTGTATTCCTGATTGGACCTCAACTTATTTTTCAGTGACAATTTCCCAAGACCTTCCCTTGGCGTAGCTATTTTTTTCTAAGTTGAACTGTTTAAATCACAGAACCAGCATCAGTCCATCAATTAATGTAAATAAAAACAACAAGGCAAATGAGCAAAATTCATTTTTTCATTGGCAATAATCCAGGTTAGCAGAGATGGATCGGAAATATGTAAATTTGGAGCTAATTATATTGTCATGTCAGCAATATATACACATGCTTTGTATTCTTGTTGTTGCTCCTCATCCAGGTCATGGTAGAACAAACATAAATTTCTCATTTTTAGATGGTTAGGTGATTTTTTAAATGAACTTTGCACTTGAGAATTATGAAATTAAGAACAAAAGGAATACACAATTTAATAGATGAAATAATACCTAGTGTTTGATAAATCACTAGGGTGATTATAGTTTACAGTAATCTATTGTGTATTTCAAAATAGCTAGAAGAAAATAATTCAAATGTTTCTAACAGAAAGAAAAGGCCAATATTTAAAGTAATGTATATCCCAATTATACTGATTTTATCTTTACAAATTATGTGAATGTATTGTCACATGTACCCCCAAAATATGTACATCTATTATGTATCAATACAAACAAGTGAAATTTCAAAAATTATTTGAGAAAAGATTTGGACTTTTCTCTTAAACCTACAATGAAAACAAACTTACATTTTACATAACTATCTAAAGCCTAGCTCTATTTATAGTATACAACTCCTATAGAGATGCTGGTGTTCCAAAAAATATAGTTTGAGAAACTGATATGCAGGCAGAAAAAAAGAGCTGTACTGTATCATTTTGGTAGGTAGGTTAAATAATAGTGTGGGTAGCTTTAACAAAGATGATTAAGCTACTATGTACTGGAATCTGTGTTAGGTATTGGAAATAGAAAACCCCAAGTCCTGACTCCAAATACTAATAACAATATTCCTGCAAACATTGGAGGAATGTACAGTATGTGACAGAGCAGAGGACTCTCAAGTCTGCCTAAAGAGACTGGGAAACCCTCACAGCACAGATAACATTTGAACAGTCTTAAAGAATGACTAGAAATTTTACATATGGATGGAGAAAAAGCAGAAGAAGGAATAGGGGAATGATAGACAGAAGGACACAGAGGCACGACTTAGTATGATGTGTTCTATAACCCACAAGCGTGTCTGTTTAGTTGAACTGTTTAAATCACAGCGCCAACATCAGTCCATCACGCAAAGGGGAATTGGAAGATAAGGTAACAATGAAGTTAAATGGGCAGGTAGGGATTGTTTGTAAGGGAGTTTGGCTGTTGTCTGGTCAATCAGGAGAACAAATAAATTTTGAGTAGGGGAATGACAAGATCAGATTTGCTAGACAAGTCAGAGAAAAATGTGAAAACAGATATATTGTCAGGGGATTTGGGAGAATTATAAACAGGAGTTTAGTAAGAAACTTGTTATAAGGAACAGAGTGAATGAAGGTCTGAACTTTCATTCCTGGATGAAATAAAGTGATAAAGCAGATGGAAAGGAGAGTATGAATTCAGGGGAATTTTAGTATTTTAAAATAAAATAGTTTATTTCCAGAGTGGGTTGAATGTATGGTGTGGCTAGTTAGGAGGTAATCATCTGGACAACTGAGAGAAGCAAGAAACAAAAGGCATGAGAGCAAAGTGATGAAAAAAAGCACTCAAAGTAGGTAATGAAAACATGGGTAGAGGCAGAATTATATTAGAAGACAGAACATAGAGAAGAAAATAGGGATAGAAAAAACAAATGACAAAGTTTTACAATAATGTAATTGATGATTTTATAAATTATTGAGCAAAATTTTACGGCAGATTTTATCATTTACTTCCACTAAATATTGTTCCTTGGAGTTTCATGTCTCAGTTAACCAGCTTTATGTAATGTCCAGTACAGTTTCTTTTACATTGTCAATAACCAAAAAATATTTCTTGAAAGAAAAAAAGGGAAAAGAAAAGAGTAGATGGTTTTGCTGTTGTATTTAGATTGAACTGAACTAAAGAATTCTGGTGTCTGTGTAGGATCAGTACAGTAAAAAGCCACTTCTTCCCCCATAGATATTTCAACAAATCCTGCCCTAATTAATCACCTAAAGCATTGTTTCTAACTTGCACCCTTTGCTATCCAACCCAAAACATATATTTGTCAGACACACCACGCCCCCTAACCAAGAGAGACACACAGAAGGAGTCTGTGTAATGTAATGGTAAAATCCCCCGGAGTCACATTGCCTAGGTTTCAGTTCAAATCCTCACTTTGTAACCCTGGGCAAGTTATATCTTACTTTCTTCATGTGAAAATAGGGAAAATGATTATTTCTTCCTCACCATATTTCAGGGTAAAGTTAGTTTATGTAATTACTTTAAAAGGTGCCTGATACATAAAGCCCAAGACTTGTTAGGTGTGGTAGTAGTTTTGTTATCAGTAGTATTAATATTAATATTTTATTATACTTCTGAGACAGGATCTTGCTCTGTCACCCAGACTGTAGTGCAGTGACACCATTGGGCTCACTGCAGACTGGACTTCCCCAACTCAAGTGATCCACCCACTTCAGCTTCCCTAGTAGCTGGGACATATACCACCATGCCTGGCAATTTTTATTTTTTGTAGAGATGAGGGTCTCACTATGTTACCCCGGCTGTATTTTTACACATACATTTAGAAATTGCATATCAATCACAGCAGCCTGGGAGTGGAATTTTGATTAGGCTCATGATGCCAACAATCCAATTGAAATCTCAAAACCAATTCTGATAAACTCTGACTTACATTAACCAGACTGTGTTAATTCAGCATCATTCTTTTTTTTGTTTATAAACCTCTGCAGTTTACCTCTAGAATAATGCTCCCCAAGAGGTCTATATCTTAATCCCCCAAACTTGTGAACAATATATGGCAAAAGGGGATTAAGTTTGCAGATAGAATTAAGGTTGCTAATCACCTGACCTTAAAAATAGGGAGATTATCCTGGATTATCCAGTTGGGCACAGTGTAATCACAAGGGTCCTTAAAAGTCAGAGGAAGGTAGAAGACAAGAGTAAGACAGAGATGTGACCACAGAAGAATGGTCAGTGAGACACATGTTGGGGCTTTGAAGATGGAAGGGAGCAGTGAGGCAAAGAATATGGCAGTATATAGAAGACTAGAAAGGCAAACTGGGCGCAGTAGCTCATACTTGTAATCCTAGCATGCTGGGAGGCAAGAATAAAAGTCCAGCAGTTTGAGACTAGCCTGGGCAACATAGGAAGACCCTGTATCTACAAAAAATGTAAAAACATAGTTGGACATGATAGTACACACCTGTGGTCCCAGCTACTCTGGAAGCTGAGGCAGGAGAATTGCTTGAGCCTGGGAGGTGAAGGCTGCAGTGACCTGAGATCTCACAACTGCAGCTCAGCCTGGACAACAAGCAAGACCCCATCTCAGAAAAAAAAAGAGCGAAGACACAGATTCCCCCTTTGTGCCTCCAAAATGTACTAGAACCCTGCCCATACCTTGATTTTGGCCCAGTGAGAACTGTGTTAGACTCCTAACCAACAGAACTATGAGGTAATACATTTGTGTTGTTATAAGCCATTGAATCTGTAGTAATGTTATAGCAGCAGTAGAAAACGAATCCATCTCCCAATTCCTTTACATTAACTTCTAGGAGCAACACTCAAGAATATTAACAAAAAAACTCAGTTTTTATGTTTTGTTTTTTTGAAGTGGTGTATAGCTCTGTCACTCAGGCTGGAGTGTAGTGGCATGATCTTGGCTCACTGCAACCTCTGTCTCCTGGGCTCAAGCCATTCTCCTGCCTCAGTCTCCAGAGTAGTTGGGACTATAGGCATGCGCCACCATGCGCAGCTAATTTTTGTATTTTTAGTAGAGACAAGGTTTCACCATGTTGGCCAGGATGGTTTCAATCTCTTGACCTTGAGATCCACCTGCCTTAGCCTCCCAAAGTGCTGGGATAACAGGTGTAAGCCACTGCGCCAAGCCTATTTTTTTTTTAATATACTTAAATTCTGGGATACATATACAGAACGTGCAGTTTTGTTACATAGGTATACATGTGCCATGGTGGTTTGCTGCACCCATCAAACCGTCTCCTGCACTAGGTATACCTCCTAATGCTATCCCTCCCTTTGCCTCCCACCACCTTACAGGTGCCAGTGTGTCATGATCCAATCCCTGTGCCCATATGTTCTTATTGTGCAACTCCCACTTATGAGTGAGAACATGTGGTGTTTGATTTTCTCTTCTTATGTCAGTTTGCTGAGAATGATGATTTCCAGCTTCATCTATGTCCCTGCAAAGGACATGAACTCATCCTTTTTTATGGCTGCATAGTATTCCATGGTGTATATGTGCCACATTTTCTTAATCCAGTCTGTCATTGATGGGCATTTGGCTTGGATCCAAATCTTTGCCATTGTGAATAGTGCTGCAATAAACATACATGTGCATGTGTCTTTAGAGTAGAATGATTTATAATCCTTTAGGCATATACTCAGTAATCGGATTTCTGGGTCAAATGGTATTTCTAGTTCTAGATCCTTGAGGAATAGCCACACTGTCTTCCACAATGGTTGAACTAATTTCCACTCCCACCAACAGTGTAAAAGTGTTCCTGTTTCTCCACATCTTCTCCAGCATCTGTTGTTTCCTGACTTTTTGGTGATCATTATTCTAACTAGCTTGAGATGGTATCTTATAGTGGTTTTGATTTGCATTTCTCTAATGACCGCTGATGATGCGCTTTTTTTCATATGTTTGTTGCTTGCATAAATGTCTTCTTTTTGAAAAGTGTCTGTTCATATTCTTCACTCACTTTTTGATGGTTTTTTTTTTTTCTGGTAAATTTGTTTAAATTCCTTGTAGATTCTGGATATTAGCCCTTTGTCAGATGGATAGATTGCAAAATTTTTCTCCAATTATGTAGAGAACAGGCTGCCTGTTCACTCTGATAATAGTTTCTTTTGCTGTTTAGACGCTCTTTCACTTAATTAGATCTCATTTGTCAATTTTGGCTTTTGTTGCCATTGCTTTTGATGTTTTAGTCATGAAGTCTTTGCGCATGGCTATTTCCTGAATGGTATTGCCTAGGATTTCTTCTAGGGTTTTTATGGTTTTATGTTTTATGTTTAAGTCTTTAATCAATCTTGAGTTAATTTATAAGGTATATATACAGTTTTAGTTTTCTGTACATGGCTAGCCAGTTTTTCCAACTCCATTTATTAAATAGGGAATCCTTTCCTTATTGCTGTTTTGTCAGGTTTGTCAAAGATCACATGGTTGTGTAATATTGGGGTTCTGGGGCTCAGGGTGCCCTAACTCCCCTGCGAGGACGTTTTTCCAGGTTCTTGGTCTCCTGCCCTCTCAAGAATGAGAGAGGGGACCATGGCGCAGTGCGCAGTAAATGCCGAGCTCAAAAGTGTTTGTAGAAAGTGATTTATTTAGAGAGAGAGAGAGAGAGAGAGAGAGAGAAACAGAAGGAGAGAGAAAGAAACAGCTAACTCTCACACTGAGTGAGAGAATCCAGAAAGATGGAATCCAGGAGAGGAAAGCAGCTTCCACCCTGAATGGAAGGGAACAGAGAGAGATGGAGTTTAGGAGGGGAAGACAGGTTTCCACGAGAGAGTGTGGAAGGGGACTCCAGAGGGGAAATCCAGGAGAGAGAAAGATGGCTTCCATGAAGGGAGTGTTCGTGGGAAGGGGACCCAAACATGGAGTCCGAACGGGTGTGGAAGAAGTTGACTTTTAACCTGGGAGGAACCCCCACCTTCTCTAAGATCCCAGGCCAAAGAAAGGAGTTTCTTAGAACTTCCGCTGGAGTGACTGACTCTTAGTTTCTTCCCATGCCCATGAAATTCAAACATAAACCGTTAAGTCTTCCAGATGGAGAGAGATGGGAGGGGGGCATGGTGCTAGGAAGTTCTTGACCTTAAAACTACGTCCCCTTGTGGACCCAGAAAGAGAACACATTCCCTCAGGTGTAGATGTGTGGTGTTATTTCTTATGCCTCTGTTCTGTTCTATTGGTCCATGTATCTGTTTTGGAATGAGTACCATGCTATTTTGGTTACTGTAGCCTTATAGTATAGTTTGAAGTCAGGGAGTGTGATGCCTCCAGCTTTGTTCTTTTTGCTTAGGACTGTCTTGGCTATATGGGCTCTTTTTTGGTTCCATATGAAATTAAAGTAGTTTTTTCTAATTCTGTGAAGAAAGTCAATGGTAGAGCTTGATGAGGCTAGCATTGAATCTATAAATTACTTTGGGCAGCATGGCCATTTTCATGATATTGATTCTTTCTACCCATGAGCATGGAATGTTTTACCATTTATTTGTGTCCTCTCTTATTTACTTGAGCAGAGGTTTTCAGTTCTCCTGGAAGTGGTCCTTAACATTCCTTGTAAGTTGTATTTTTAGGTATTTAATTCTCTTTGTAGCAATTGTGAATGGGAGTTCACTCACGATATGGCTCTCTGTTTGTCTGTTACTGGTGTATAGGAATGCTTGTGAATTTTGCACATTGATTCTGTATCCTTAGACTTTGCTGCAGTTGCTTATCAACTTAAAGAGTTTTTGCACTGCAATGGTGGGGTTTTCTAAATATACAATTATGTCATCTGCAAACAGAGATAATTTGACTTTCTCTCTTCCTATTTGAATATGCTTTATTTCTTTCTCTTGCCCGATTGCCCTGGCCAGAACTTCCAATACTATGTTCAATAGGAGTGATGAGACAGGGCATCCTTGTCTTCTGCTGGTTTTCAAAGTGAATGCTTCCAGCTTTTGCCCATTCAGTATGATACTGGCTGTGGGTTCATCATAAATAGCTCTTATTATTTTTAGATTGGTTTCATTGATACCTAGTTGACTGAGTGTTTTTAGCATGAAGGCAAGTTGAATTTTACCAAATGCCTTTTTTGAATCTGTTGAGATAACTATGTAGTTTTTGTCATTGTTTATGTTTATGTGATGGATTACCTTTATTGATTTGCATATGTTGAACCAGCCTTGCATCCCAGGGATAAAGCTGACTTGATTGTGGTAGATAAGTTTTTTGACGTGCTACTTGATTCAGTTTACCAGTATTTTATTGAGGATTTTTGCATCAATGTTCATCAGGGATATTGGCATGTAATTTTCTTTTTTCGTCATGTCTCTGCCAGATTTTGGTATCAGAATGATGCTGGCCTCAAAAAATGAGTTAGAGAGGAGTCCTTCTGTTTTTGTTGTTTGGAATAGTTTCAGAAGGAATACTATTAGCTCTTCTTTGTACCTTTGGTAGAATTTGTGAATCCATCTGGACCAGGGCTTTTTTTGGTTGGTAGGCTATTAAGTACTGCCTCAATTTAGAACTTGTTATTGGTCTATTCAGGGATTCGACTTCTTCCTAGTTTAGTCTTGTGAAGGTGTAAGTATCCAGGAATTTATCCATTTTTTCTAAATTTTCTAGTTTATTTGCATAGAGGTGTTTATAATATTCTAATATTCTCTGTTGGTAATTGTATTTCTGTGGGATTTGTTGTGATCTCCCCTTTATCATTTTTTATTGTGTCTGATTGATTCTTCTCTCTTTTTTCTTTATTAGTCTGGCTAGTGGTCTATCTATTTTGTTAATCTTTTCAAAAACGAGATCCTGGATTCACTGATTTATTTTGAAGAGTTTTTCATGTCTCTATAGCCTTCAGTTCTACTGTGATCTTAGTTATTTCTTGTCTTCTGCAGGCTTTTAATTTGTTTGATCTTGATTCTTTAGTTCTTTTCATTGTGATACTAGGGTGCCCATTTTAGATCTTTCCTACTTTCTCCTATGAGGATTTAGTGCTATACATTTCCCTCTAAACACTGCTGTAGCTGTGTCCCGGTACATTATGTTTTTGTTCTCATTGGTTTAAAAGAACTTATTTATTTCTGCCTTAATTTCATTATTTACCCAGTAGTCATTCAGGAGGAGATTGTTCAGTTTCCATGTGGTTCTGCAGTTTTGAGTGGATTTCTTAATCCTGAATTCTAATGTAACTGCACTGTGGTCTGAGAGACTGTTTGAGAGTGTTTTAGTCCCAACTACGTGTTTTATCAGAGGTTAGGATTGCAAACCCCACTATTTTTTTGCTTTCCATTTGCTTAGTATATATTTCTCCATCCCATTATTTTGAGTGTGTGTGTTAGATGGCTCTCCTGAATACAGCATACCGATGAGGATGGGTTTCGACTCTTTATCCAATTTGCCAGTCTGTGCCTTTTAATTGGGGCATTTAGACCATTTACATTTAAGCTTAATATTGTGTGAATTTCATCCAGTCATTATGATGCTTGCTGGTTATTTTGCCTTTTAGTTGATGCAGTTTCTTCGTAGTGTCGATGGTCTTTACATTTTGGCTTGTTTTTGCAATGGCTGGTAGTGATTTTTCCTTTCCATATTTACTGCTTCCTTCAGTAGCTCTTGTAAGGCAGGCCTGGTGGCAACAAAATCCCTTAGCATTTGCTTGTCTGTATGGAATTTTATTTTTCCTTCACTTACAAAGCTTAGTTTGGCTGGATATAAGATTGTGGGTTGAAAATTCTTTTCTTTAAGAATGTTGAATATTGGCCCCCACTCTCTTCTGGCTTTGAGGGTTTCAGCAGAGAGATCCCCTGTTAGTCTGATGGGCTTTCCTTTGTGGGTAACCTGACCTTTCTCTCTGGCTGCCCTTAACATTTTTTCCTTCATTTCAACCTTGGTGAATCTGACGATGATGTGTCTCAGCTTTGCTCTTCTTGAGGAGTATCTTTGTGGTGTTCTCTGTATTTCCTGAATTTGAATGTTGGCCTGTCTTGCTAGGTTGGGGAAGTTCTCCTGGATAATATTCTGAAGTGTGTTTTTCAACTTGGTTTTATTCTCCCTGTCATTTTCAGGTACACCAATCAAATATAGGTTTGTTCTTTTCACATAGTCCCACATGTCTTGGAGGTTTGGTCATTTCTTTTCATTCTTTTTTCTCTAATCTTGTCTTCATGCTTTATTTCATTAAGTTGATCTTCAATCTCTGATATGCTTTCTTTTGCTTGATTGATTTGGCTACTGAAACTTATGTATGCTTCATGAAGTGCTCATGCTGTGTTTTTCAGCTCCATCAGGTCATTTATGTTCATCTCTAAACTGGTTATTCTAGTTAGCAGTTCCTCTAACATTTTCTCAAGGTTCTTAGCTTCCTTGCATTGGGTTAGAACATGTTCCTTTAGCTCAGAGGTGTTTGTTGTTACCCACCTTCTGAAGCTTACTTCAATTTGTCAAACTCATTCTCCATCCAGTTTTGTTCCCTTGCTGGAGGGGGAGTTGTGAGCCTTTGAAGGAGAAGAGGCATTCTGGTTTTTGGAATTTTCAGCCTTTTTGTGCTGATTATTTCTCATCTTCCTGAATTTATCTACCTTTGTTCTTTGCTGTTGGTGATCGTGAGATGGAGTTTTTGCATGGTCATCTTTTTTGTTGATGTTGATGCTATTGCTTTCTATTTGTTAGTCTTCCTTCTAACAAGGCCCCTCTTCTGCAGGTCTGCTGGAGTTTGCTGGGGGTCCACTCCAGACCCTGTTTGCCTGGGTATCACCAGCAGAGACCGTAGAACAGCAAAGATTGCTGCCTACTCCTTTCTCTGGAAGCTTTGTCCCAGAGGGGCACCCTCCACATGCCAGCTGGAGCTCTCCTGTATGAGATGTCTGTCAATCCCTGCTGGGAGGTGTCTCCCTGTCAGGAGGCATGGGTTTAGGGACCCACTTGAGAAGGCAGACTGTCCTTTAGCAGAGCTTGAGCACTGGGTTGGGAGATCTGCTCTTCTCCTCAGAGCCAGCAGGCCTGAACGTTTAAGTCTGCTGAAGCTGTGCCCAGAGCTGTCCCCTTCCCCCCAAGTGCTCTGTTCCAGGGAGATGGGAGTTTGATCTATAAGCCCCTGACTTGGGCTGCTGCCTTTCTTTCAGAGATGCCCTGTTCAGAGAGGACGAATCTGGAGAGGCAGTCTGGCAACAGTGGCTTTTTGGCATGGTGGGCTCTGCCCAGTCTGAACTTTTTGGGGGCTTTGTTTGCAGTGAGTGGAAAACTGCCTACTCAAGCCTCAGTAATGGCAGATGCCCCTCACCCCCCACCCCCACCAAGGTCTAGAGTTCACTGTTGACTTCAGACTGCTTTCCTGGTAGTGAGAATTTCAAGCTAGAATTTTAGCTTGGTGGGCTCTGTGGGGGTGGGATCCACTGAGCAAGACCATTGTCTGCCTGGCTTTAGCGAATGATTCTGTCTCCATGGCATTCCAGGCACCACTGGGGTATGAAAAAAAAAGCTCCTGCAGCTGGCTTGGTATCTGCCTAAACAGCCACCCAGTTTTATGCTTGAAACCCAGGGCCCTTGTGGTGTAGGCACCTGAGGGAGAGGGAATCCCCCTGGTCTGTGGGTTGCAAAGACTGTGGGAAAAGCATATGTCTGGCAGGGTCCCTCATAGCTTCCCTTGGCTAGCGGAAGGAATTACCCTACCCCTTGCACTTCCCAGGTGAGGCAACACCCCACCCTGTTTCTCCTTGCCCTCCTTGGGCTGTGCCCACTGTCTAACAAGTTCCAGTGAGATGAATCACATGCCTCAGTTGGAAATGCAGAAATCACCCACTTTCTGTGTTGATCTCACTGGGAGTTGCAGACCAGAGCTGTTCCTATTCGGCCATCTTGTCTGGGAAATCAAAACTCAGTTTATTTCTAACTACCTTATCTAGCCTACCTCCCTAGGCTCTAGGCCCACTGCATTCCTGAGTAGTCTCTGTGTTTTTCTCATAAGACTCTTTAGGACCCCATTCCACCATAAACAAACATCCCAGTCTACCTTCTCAAGCTAAATGAAACATGAATTTTTATCTTAAAATTTAAGATCTTTGGCAGCCTTTTCTTTAAAAAAGCTTCTGTTTATTCGATGTACTTCAACCCATGTTTCTTGAAACAGGTCTGGTAATCTACCTCTAGACCATTATTTGTAGCCTTTCTTTAATAACCCCCCCACCTTTTGAACTTCTGTGTGTATTTTTAAAATTCTGCTTCTGCTTGAAGTCCTTGACAAAATCAGTTGTTTTCAATCTCCTGAGAACCTCTGGTCTCAGTAGGAATTTCTCATTTAAAAGTTTTTTTCTCACCTAGCCTCCTGTTTTCCTAGCAATTTATCATCACTGTTGAATTTATGCTTTGTCTTCCAATTTTTGTTTTATAATACTTATCTCCAAATCCATGACTCCAATTCTGGCTTTTCTGCCTTTCTATTCAGATTGGACTTCATGGTAAACTTTTCAATAACATGCTCATCAGCCCTTGTCTGCTTTGCTAACCCTCACTAATGGCATTCAGCACTGCTGCCATATGTATCAGGAGTTGCTTCATAAAATATCAACAGGGTGCCAATTATAATTCTTGATATTTCATGATATCAAACTTCTCTTCAAATTCTCAAAGCTATGCAAGAATCCTTACAGTCATCTTTTTGAAGACTTTGCAGTGACTGCTTCAAATTTTTCCCTTTCTCCTCAAGCCTCCATCCATTTCCTTAGCCCATGCACTTTCATTGGATAAGACTGCTGCTTATTTCCCTGATAGATACATTAAAAGGTAATTGATGAACTACATCAATTACCTGTTAATGTAACTTCCCCCTCTCACTCTTTCTTCTCTTTCAGCAATAATTTCAAAGTTTGTTGATTATAACCTTATCTCCCACCTTCCCCCACAAATCAGAATCTATAAATGGTTGTATTATAAGCATCTGATAATGGAAGAGCATAAATACAACTCACCTCTTTAAAATATAACAAACACTGAGTATTAGAATTTCTAAAAGCTAATTTCAGAATGAGGAACCCAGCTTCAAAGATAACAGATTGCTGATAGCTCAGCTGCCCTCTTGTATCCTAGAGTCTTCCTGTTATGGGAATAAAGAGCCAAAGGATTTGACCTAATAGATTGAGTCAAATTGGAGCACTATCAGCCAGCTTGTCAAATGAATCAATTCTATTTCTTTCATTATCAAATACTTTAATGCTCAGATGTTGCCATTCACTATTTGAAAATATCATTATGGCATAAAATGTATGTGAATATTTAGGTAAAACAGATTTTGTTGTTTTCATATTCCCAGTAGCTGGGACCACAGTGTGTGTCACATGTCCAACTAATTTTTTACATTTTTTGTATAGACAGGGTCTTGCTATGTTGCCCAGGCTGGTCTCAAACTCCTGGACTCCCACCTTGACCTCCCAATGTGGTAAGATTTCAGATTTTGTTGTTTTAGTATTTTGTTTTCAAATCTGTGAAAATCTGTTTTCATATATTTTGTTATGTTTCTATATCTTGATGTGCTAAAACCTCAAGATTAGAGGGTCTTTGCTTTCTAATTTTTCTTATTTTGGACTCTTTTTCCTATCTATTTTCATAACTGTCTTCATGGTTACTTAAATTAATATGAATATATTAGATTATTGAAAAATATTTAGGCATTCATGCTTCCAAGACACTTATATTAGTCAGGGTTTTCCAGAGAGATAGAACCAATAGGATACATAGGTAGGTAAGCAGCTAGGTAATTAGATAGGTAGATAGATGATAGATAGATAGGTAGAGAAAGAGAGAGATAGAGAGGATTTATTATAGAAACTGGCTCATGTAATTATGGAAGCTAAGAAGTCCCACTACAGGCTATCTGTAAGGTGAAGATTTTGGAATGGCAACAGCATGGCTCAGTACAAGTTGAAAAGCCTTGGAACAAGGGAAGTGGATTGTGTAATTCTCAGTTCAGGATTAAAGGCCTGAGAACCCAAGGTGGGAGTGCCACTGGTGTAAGTCCTAGAGTCCTAAGGCTGGAGAGCCTTGAGTTCTAATGTTCAAGGACAGAGGGAGGAGAGCATCTAAGCTCCAAGGGAGAGAGAGGGAAAATCTTTTTTTGTCCTTTTTTGTTCTGTTGTGCCCCCAGCCAATTGGATGGTGTCTGCCCACTTGAAGGTTTCCACTCTGTCCATTGACTTACAGGCCAGTCTCCTTTGGAAACACCCTCACAGACACACCCAGAAGTTTTGCTTTACTGTTCTGTGGGTATTACTTAGTCCAGTCAAGTTGATACCTAAAATCAACCCTCACAACTAATATGTCACTTTTTGGTAAATTTCTGTATAACATAAGAGAAATCCCTGAGAAATGGACTCTTTTGCTTATGGTAAAATAACCATTTCAAAGAGTTTGGTCCCTGAAGGGATTATTAACAATAAATGAAGGGACTACCCTTTTAAGTACTATTATAGAAAATACAATGCATTTATTCAGCAAATATTTACTCCACATCTTCCACGCTCCATCCAGTGGGGATGTAGCAGTGAATAAGGCATATATGTCTTTTGTTTCTATGACTTTTTAGTTTGACATGAGTGGTAGATATTAAATGAATATCATCTATTTAATTATTTAGTCTCAATTTTATGAATGTTATGAGGAAAGGCACAGGGTGCCAGAGGGTACATACTGAGGGGACAAAATTAATATGTTGGGGACAAAAATAGATTTGTTGATGAACTGTTGTTTAGGCTAATACCCAAAGGATAAATTAATATTAACCTTATGGAAATTGTGTTTGTGTGTGAGTGTGTGTGTGTGTGTGTGTGTCTTGATAGAGTGGTTTAAAAGCCAAGTTTGGTTAATTTGAAAAATTAGAGTAGGAACATGTGCCTGTTATTTGTGTTCCACTCTCAATCACAGGAGCTAGAAGCCTGCAAATTACATTTTGTTAAGTCTTTGGTAAGCACATTTTATATTAATTTCTGTCACAAGGTGGCAAGAATAGGCACAGTGCCTCCAACATACCAAAGAGAAGTAAAGACTAGTGGAAGGTGATAACAGCTTCTTGATCTCTAGGTAATATTTTATTCATTGAAATGGTTCTTGGATTCTGTTTTTCCAGCTGTACACTGACTAATGCAGGATAGAAGAAGGGCATAAGAGCCTAATGAGGTCAAAAAAGACCAGGTAAAGGATATTCTTTTGGGTCGTATAGAGTATTTTGGATTTCATTGTAACAACAATGGGACCCATTGAAGGATTTGCAATAGAGAAGTCATATGATAAATTTTCCAATTTTAAAAACAGCAGTTTGACTACCATAAAGAGAATGGATTAGTGAAAATAAGAGTGAATTCAACAATCAGTTAAGTGGATAGGAATTCAAATAAGAAATGATGGTAATTAGATCCAAAGTGATAAAAGTGGAGAAGTTGACAGACCTGAAAAGAAATTAATAGAACTTGGGGCTTGGTTGGATTTAGGGGGCAAGAGGGAAAAAGTAAAGGATGATTCTGATGGCCAGTTAGGAGCAGCTCAGGATTGCAGCTACCAGTGAAAGCGTGGAGGGTGAGTGGATGCCGCATTTCCAGATGGATTTTTATTGCCCACAGACCAGGAGATTCCCACGTGGAGGAGCCCTATGGGTCACCAGCGTGGCTGGTTTGGCCGGCACGGCTGTTTTGCCGGCGCACCTGTGCGGCAGTTCTCTGTACAAAATACACGCGTCTGGGTGCCATTTTAGCTGGCAATTGGAGCTCCGGGAAGGCAGTCACCCATTCATCTGATTAAAAAGGGGACTGAAACAGAGAGCCAGGCCAGGAGATTCCCAGTCAAAAAAAGTGCCATGAATCTCAGTGCTGCTGTTTCAGCCGGCGCAGTAGGTCACTGCACGGGAAATCACACAGATCCCCGGCTTTTTCAACAGGTGACTGGAACACCTGGGAGACAGTTGACCGTTCAACTAAAAAAAGGCTCCAAGGCAGGGAGCCAGCTGATCAGCCTTGGCTGGTCCCACCCACACAAAAACAGCAATGGGAAACACTCTGGATTGAGAGTTTCACAGCAAGCACAGCTCAACCCGGGATGGTCCAGCTCTGTGGGGGAGGGGCGTCTGCCATTACCGAGGCAGTCCACAACTGCGGAGGTAGTCTGCCATTGCCTAGGCGGCCCGCCATTACAGAGAGAGTCCACCATTATAGAGGTGGGCCGCCATTGCCGAGGCAGTTCTAACTACACCCATATAAACAGGACTGCAGGGAAGTTCACACGGCAGCTGGGCGGAGCCCACAGCAGCTCAGCAAAGCCTTTGCAGGCCAACAGTGACTAGGCTGCCTCCTCACTGGTCAGGGGAGCCCTGAAAAAAAGGCAGCAGCACAACAGAAACTCATAAATAAAGCCCTAACAGAGCACCTGGGGAAAAAAGGGTTTTATGAGTTCTGCTGCAGCAGACTTAAACATACCTGCCCAGCAGCTCTGAACGAACAATGGAGCTCACAGCTCAGCACTTGAGCTCCTATAAAGGACAGACTGTCTCCTCAAGTAGCTCCCCTGACCACCGTATATCCAAAGAGTCACCTCATAAAGGAGAGCTCAGACTGACATCTGGCAGATATCCTTCTGGGACAAAGATAGCAGAAGAAGAAACTAACAGCAACCCTTATTGTTCTGCAGCCACTGCAGGTGATCCCCCAGGCAAGCAGGGCCTGGAGTGGACCTCAGCAGTCCTACAGCAGAGGCGCCAGACTGTTAGAAGGAAAACTAAGAAACAGAAAGAAATAACTTCATCATCAACAAACTGGACGTACACTCAGAGATCCAATCTGAAAGTCAACAACTACAAAGACGACAGGCGGATAAATCCACAAAGATGGGAAGAAACCAGCGCAAAAAGGATGAAAACACCCGAAACCAGAATGCCTCTCCTCCTACAAGGGATCCCAACTCCTCACCAGCAAGGGAACAAGGCTGGATGGAGAAAGAGTGTGAAAAATTGACAGAATCAGGCTTCAGAAGGTGGGTAATAAGAAACTTCTGTAAGCTAAAAGAACATATTCTAACCCAATGCAAAGAAACTAAGAACCTTGAAAAAAGATTTGATGAAATGCTAACGAGAATAAACAACTTAGAGAGGACTATAAGGGAATTGATGGAGCTGAAAAACACAACATGAGAACTTCATGAAGCACACAAAATTTCAACAGCCGAATTGACCAAGCAGAAGAAAGGATATCAGAGGTCAAAGATCAACTCAATGAAATAAAACGAGAAGGCAAGATTAGAGGAAAAAGGGTAAAAAGGAATGAACAAAGTCTCCCAGAAATATGGGGCTATGTGAAAAGACCTAATCTACGTTTGATAGATGTACCTGAATGTGAAGGAGAGAATGAATCCAAGCTGGAAAATACTCTTCAGGATATTATCCAGGAGAACTTCCCCAACATAGGAAGGCAGGCCAATATTCAAGTCCAGGAAATACAGAGAACACCACAAAGATATTCCTCAAGAAGACCAACCCCAAGGCACATAATCGTTAGACTCACTAGGGTTGAAATGAAGGAGAAAATGCTAAGGGCAGCCAGAGAGAAGGTCGGGTTACCCACAAAGGGAAGCCCATCAGACTCACAGCAGATCTCTCAGCAGAAATCCTACAAGCCAGAAGAGAGTGGGGGCCAATATTCAACATCCTTAAAGAAAAGAACTTCCAACCCAGAATTTCATATCCAGCCAAACTGAGCTTCATAAGTGAAGGAAAAATAAAATCCTTTGCGAACAAGCAAGTACTCAGAGATTTCATCACCACCAGGCCTGCTTTACAAGAGCTCCTGAAAGAGGCACTAAACATAGAAAGGAACAACCAGTACCAGCCACTCCAAAAACATACCAAACAGTAAAGACCATCAACACAATGAAAAAACTGCATCAACTAACGGGCAAAACAGCCACCTAGCATCAAAATGGCAGGATCAAATTCACACATAACAATATTAACCCTAAATGTAAATGGGCTAAATGCCCCAATTAAAAGACATAGACTGGCAAACTGGATAAAAAGCCAAAACCCGTCTGTGTGCTGTATCCAGGAAACCCATCTCACATGCAGAGATACACAAAGGCTCAAAATAAAGGGATGGGGGAGATTTACCAAGCAAATGGAGAGCAAAAAAAGCAGGAGTTGCAATTCTCATCTCTGATAAAATAGACTTTAAACCAACAAAGATCAAAAGAGACAAAGAAGGACATTACATAATGGTAAAAGGATCAATGCAACAAGAAGAGCTAACGATCCTAAATATATACGCACCCAATACAGGAGCACCCAGATACATAAGGCAAGTTCTCAATGACTTACAAAGAGACTTAGATTCCCACACAATAATAGTGGGAGACTTTAACACCCCATTGTCAATATTAGACAGATCAACAAGACAGAAAATTAACAAGGATATCCAGGACTTGAACTCACACCTGGATCAAGCAAACCTAATAGACATTTGCAGAACTCTCCACCCCAAATCCACAGAATATACATTCTTCTCAGCACCACATCGCACCTACTCTAAAATCGACCACATAATTGGAAGTAAATCACTCCTGAGCAAATGAAAGAAAGAACAGAAATCATAACAAACAGTCTCTCAGACCACAGTGCAATCAAGTTAGAACTCAGAATTCAGAAACTAACTCAGAACTGCACAGCTTCATGGAAACTGAACAACTGGCTCTTGAATGTTGACTGGATAAACAATGAAATGAAGGCAGAAATAAAGATGTTCTTTGAAACCAACGAGAACGAAGACACAACATACCAGAATCTCTGGGACACATTTAAAGCAGTGTCTAGAGGAAAATGTGTAGCAACAAATGCCCTCATGAGAAACAAGGCGAGATCTAAAATTGACAACCTATCGTCAAAATTGAAAGAGCTAGAGGAGCAAGATTAAAAAAACTCAAAAGCTAGCAGAAGACAAAAAATAAAAAGATCAGAGCAGAACTGAAGGCGATAGAGACATAAAAAACCCTTCAAAAAATCAATAAATCCAGGAGCTGGTTTTTCAAAAAGATCAACAAAATAGACAGACCACTAGCCAGATTAATAAAAAAGAAAAGAGAGAATAATCAAATAGATGCAATAAAAAATGATAAAGGGGACATCACCACAGATTCCACAGAAATTCAAACCATCATCAGAGATTATTACAAACAAGTCTATGCACATAAACTAGTAAACCTGAAAGAAATGAATAAATTCCTGGACACTTGCATCCTCCCAAGCCTAAACCAGGAAGAAGTCAAAACCCTGAATAGACCAATAACAAGGGCTGAAGTTGAGGCAGCAATTAAGAGCCTACCACTCAAAAAAAGCCCAGGTCCAGATGGGTTCACAGCCGAATTCTACCAGGCATACAAAGAGGAGCTGGTACCATTCCTTATGAAACTATTCCAAACAATCCAAAAGAGGGAATCCTTCCCAAATCATTTTATGACACCAACATCAGCCTGATACCAAAACTCGGCAGAGACTCAGCAAGAAAGGAAAACTTCAGGCCAATACCCATGATGATCATAGATGCAAAAATCTTCAATAAAATACTGGCAAACCGATTACAACAGCATATCAAAAAGCTCATCCACCATGATCAAGTAGGATTCATCCCGGGGGATGCAAGGCTGTTTCAACATAGGCAAGTCTATAAGCGTAATTCACCACATAAACAGACCCAAAGTCAAAAACCACGTGATTATCTCAATTGATGCAGAGAAGACCTTCGACAAAATTCAACAGCCCTTTATGCTAAAAACTCTCAACAAACTAGGTATTGATGGAACACATCTCAAAATAATAAAAGCTATTTATGACAAACCAACAGCCAATATCATACTGAATGGGCAAAAACTGGAAGCATTCCCTTTGAAATCCAGCACTAGACAAGGATGTCCTCTCTCACCACTCCTATTCAATATAGTACTGGAAGTTCTAGCCAGAGCAATCAGGCAAGAAAAAGAAATAAAGGGTATTCAAATAGGAGAGGTCAAATTGTCTCTATTTGCAAATGACATGATTGAATATCTAGAAGACCCCATCGTCTCAGCCCAAAATCTCCTGAAACTGATAAGCAACTTCAGCAAAGTCTCAGGATACAAAATCAATGTGCAAAAATCACAGGTATTCCTATACACCAATAACAGACTTAAAGAGAGCCAAATCAAGAACGAACTGCCATTCACAATTGCTACAAAGAGAATAAAATA
Organism: Ateles fusciceps; assembly: GCA_036589455.1. NCBI lineage: Eukaryota > Metazoa > Chordata > Mammalia > Primates > Atelidae > Ateles > Ateles fusciceps. The sequence continues at coordinate 11,749,537 of JAZHEH010002206.1, forward strand.
CCTAGGAATACAACTAACAAGGAACATAAAGGACCTCTTCAAGGAGAACTACAAACCACTGCTCAAGGAAATAAGAGAGAACACAAACAAATGAAGAAACATTCCATGTTCATGGTTAGGAAGAATCAATATCATGAAAATGATCATACTGCCCAAAGTAATTTACAAATTCAATGCTATCCCCCATCAAGCTACCAATGACCTTCTTCACAGAACTGGAAAAAACCACCTTAAACTTCATATGGAACCAAAAGAGAGCATAGCCAAGTCAATTCTAAGCAAAAAGAACAAAGCAGGAGGCATTATGCTACCAGACTTCAAACTATACTACAAGGCTGCAGTAATCAAAACAGCATGGTACTGGTACCAAAACAGAGATATAGACCAATGGAACAGAACAGAAGCCTTGGAAGTAACACAACACATCTACAACCATCCCATCTTTGACAAACCTGACAAAAACAAGCAATGGGGAAAGGATTCCCTGTTTAATAAATGGTGTTGGGAAAACTGGCTAGTCATGTGCAGAATGCAGAAACTTACACTAAAATTAACTCCAGATGGATTAAAGACTTAAACATAAGACCTAACACCATAAAAACCCTAGAAGAAAATCTAGGCAAAACCATTCAGGACATAGGCGTAGGCAAGGACTTCATGACCAAAACACCAAAAGCATTGGCAACAAAAGCCAAAATAGACAAATGGGACCTAATCAAACTCCACAGCTTCTGCACAGCAAAAGAAACAGTCATTAGAGTGAATCGGCAACCAACAGAATGGGAAAAAAATTTTGCAGTCTACCCATCTGACAAAGGGCTGATACCCAGAATCTACAAAGAACTAAAACAGATTTACAAGAAAAAGCCAAGCCCATTCAAAAGTGGGCGAAGGATAAGAAAAGACACTTTAGAAAAGAAGACTTACATGAGGCCAACAAACATGAAAAAATGCTCATCATCACTGGTGATTAGAGAAATGCAAATCAAAACTACATTGAGATACCATCTCACACCAGTTAGAATGGCGATCATTAAAAAATCTGGAGACAACAGATGCTGGAGAGGATGTGGAGAAATAGGAACACTTTTACACTGTTGGTGGGAGTGTACATTAGTTCAACCATTGTAGAAGACAGGCAAAATGTGGCACATATACACCATGGAATATTATGCAGCCATCAAAAACGATCAGTTCATGTCCTTTGTAGGGACATGGATGATCCTGGAAACCATCATTCTCAGCAAACTGACACAAGAACAGAAAATCAAACACTGCATGTTCTCACTCATAAGTGGCTGTTGAACAATGAGAACACATGGACACAGGGAGTGGAGCATCACACACTGGGGTCTGTCAGGGGGGAAATAGAGGAGGGACAGCGGGGGGTGGGGAGTTGAGGAGAGACAACATGGGGAGAAATGCCAGATATATGTGATGGGAGGAAGGCAGCAAATCACACTGCCATGTGTGTACCTATGCAACAATCTTGCATGTTCTTCACATGTACCACAAAACCTAACATGCAATAAAAAAAAAGTAAAGGATGATTCTAAGATTTCTGACGTGAGCACTGGGTAAATAATGATGTAATTCACTGAGATGAGACAATTTTACGGGCAAATATCATAACTTAAGAGTTCAAGTTGCATATGAGATATACAAGCAGATATGCTGAGCATAGTTATATATGTAGATGTAGAACTCATAACATCAATCTATGCGGAGGAAATAAGTTTAGAAGTAGTCAGCAAATTGATTATATTTCCAGCCTTGTAAATATATGAAATCTGTTAGGACATGAGCATATTGTGAGAATAGTGAGGTCTAATCCTGAGAAATGGGAATATTTAAATGACATGCTGAAGAGAAGGTAGTGCCAGAAAAAGAAACCTAGAAGTGGCCAGAGAGGAAAAAGGGAAACTAAAAATGTGACATCCTAGAAACTGAGGAACAAGAATATTTCTAGAAAAAGGAAATAATTAATTAGGTTGAATACTACGATTGAATGAGTACATTGGTAATCTCAGCAAGAGCAAGTAATAGAAACCAAACAGTTAATATAAGCAGACACTGAATTTATTTAAAGGACATTAGGTAATTTATTAAATCTCTGAGAGGTGCGGTAAACCAGATTAGACTCCAGCAGCCAGAAACAATGTCCAAAACCATGTTGCAGAGGTAATCAAGAGAAGATACCATTGATGCAGCCAGTGGACACTAGCTGTCACATTTGACACCAGGGAGAAGACTTGAACTGTGCATTAGACACCACTTTTTACACTGCTGCCATGGCCACCTCTGGAACTCAGTTTCCCTGCAACTGTCACTACCACCAAAGAGTTTCTTGATGCCTGCTTTATTTACAGGCCAGTCTACCTGACCTACCTGATGATAGAAACAAAAGCTAGATTGAAACTAATGGTGGAATAAATGGAAGATGAGAATCTGAGAAGAAAACGAATACAGCTGACGTTTGAACGATGCAGGAGTTAGGGGTGCTTTCTGCACAGTCAAAATTTCACATGTAATTTTTGACTTCCCAAAAATTAGCTACTAATAGCATACTGTTGGTATTACTGATAACATAAACAACTGATTTACATATATTTTGTATGTTATGTGTATGATATGCTTTATTCTTACGAGAAAGTAAGCCAGATAAAAGAAAATGTTATTAAGAAAATCATAAGGAAGAGAAAGTATACTTATATTCATTAAGTGGAAGTGGATCATCATAAAGATCTCCATCCTCATCATCTTCACATTAAGTAGGCTGAGGAGGAGGAAGAAGAGAAGGGGTTGGTCTTGCTGTCTCAAGGCAGAAGAGAATCCACATACAAGTGAACTCGTGTAGTCCAAACTCATGTTGTTCAAGGGTCAACTGTAGATAACTTTTCTAAGACATTTAAAAGAAAAGTGAGAGAGCAGTGGCTTCATACTGACCTACAGTATGATATCCACAGAGAGTTTTTCAAGATTAAAAAGATCTAGCAAATAGGGAGAAGCTAATGAAATTAGGAAGTTATAAGATGATTTAAGATATAAGATTACTTGAGTAGCAAGACAAGAAGGCTTGCTATCACACTATTGTCTAACATTACTCTGGGGATACCAAGTATAGAAAGTGAAAAAATAATTTAGAGGTTTAAATATGAGAAAGGATGAGTTTAGATTATTACTATTTGTAGGTAACATTATTTTATTTGTGAAACTCTTAAAACAATTAACTAAATACCTTTTCAGAATTGAATAAGGTGACTGACTAAAAAATCTGTATACAGAAATTAGTAGCCCTTATATATTGAAACAACAATGAGTTAGGAGATCTAATAAAAGACAAAATCCACTTACAATAGCAATAAAAATGATAAAATACCTAGAAATGATCTTAATAAGAAATATGTAAAATTTATATAAAGAAAACTTTAAAATATAAATTGCAAAAGTAATAGAAGAAATCATAAGGTTTTTTTTTTTTTTTTTGTTGTTGTTGCTGTTGTTGTTTTTTGGTAATCGTGGATTAGAAAAGGACTTTCCAAGTATAAAACAAAAGCCAGAAGCAATCAAAGTAAAACTTGAATAAATCTGACTATAAAAAATTTTCTGCATAGCAAATAAACCAACATATATTACAAAAGCCATCTTTACATATAAATAATGTCTGCAAGTCAATTTCCTAAAAACATGAGAAAATAGAAAAAGGATATGAACAGAGAAAAGGATATACAAATGGATTTTAAATATTTGAAGAGGCTCAATCTTAAAATAAATAGGCAAAATGTTAATTAAAATTATATTAGGAAACCAGGAAAACCTTTGTGATGGTCTTGTGTTGGGTGAGTTTTACTGCTTGTTGGGGCTTAGAAAACAATACCCCAAAATGAAGGCTTCAGGAGTAGCCTCAGAAGCAAAGGTGTTTCTTTGACCTCCTACCCTCCTGTCTCTGGCCTTTCATTCTTCCTTGAGGTTAGCCATAGAATCCATCTTTCCCAAGGCAGATCACAGAAACCAGAGCCCTTTTTCCTTTAAACCAGCCATAAAACTTAAAAATATTACTCCAGTTTGCCCCTATGCCCCCATTTTCTGTGTAAAAATTGGCCATACAGAAATTATCTGACCTGTCTTGTTTGATTGTAGGTCATAAGACTCTCATTCCAGAGAGGGTCCTGCCCCATATACACAAGGAAGAAATGCATGCTTAGAGACATCAAGAATCTAGGCAGACAGGCCTTACTGGGTTTCCCCATTCAGTCTGTTAGCATTAGGTCATATCCTTTGTGTCCATTAATATTTCTACCTGGCTGTCCATACTTCATTTAACCTAAGTATAAAAATAGACAGTTTTCCCTGTTTCTTTGGGTATTCATTCTGAAAGCTCCCATATACATAAAACTATAATCAAATAATTTTATATGCCTTTTCTTCTATTGTTAGTCTGCCTGCTAGTGATTTTCAGCAAATCATCAGAGGGCAAAGGGAAGTTTCCCCATGGCCCCTACACTCTCATACATTTTTGTTGGGATTGTCATTTGAGTTCTATGGATAATAATTTGACAGTATTTATCAAAATTGCAATTGCATTTACCCTTTACCTGTGTAATCCCATTAATAGGAATTTAACTTATCGATATATTTTCACTTATGTGAAATAATGTATAAAAATATTCATTGCAATGTTGCTTATAATAGTAAAAGTTAGGAGACAATGTAAATGTCCATCAATAGGGTCAAGATAAACAAAATTATGCAACATTCATAGTTTGTACTATGCAGTTTTAAAAGAATGAATCAATACTTTGTGAGTTAATATTGTTTCTAAGATATATTTTAAGTGAAAAAGCAAGATATGCCACAGTGTATAAAGTATGTTACTTTTTTTTTTTAAGCTTGAGAAAATATTTGTATACATTTACTTAGGTGTGCATAGAATATCTCTGGTAGGACACCTGTCCCTAAGAGAAGATAGATGACTGGGACTAGAAATAGAAAATGGATTTTCTGTCATATTCCCTTTTGTAATTTTTGAATTTTTAGACATCTAAATATATTGCTTACTCAAAATAGTTAAAACTTGAGCAAAAAAAGAAAGAAAAAAAAAACTTGAGCAAAAAGCATGAGATTCCTGGAAATATATAAAGGAATACATGCCAGAATAGTGGAGAGATTGGCCTTGCATGTAAAACTAAACATTTCCTCCAATTTAACAGATCAGAAGGAATATAGGGGAGTTGAGGGGAGTTGTAGCATTGATTTGGTGCAGGAAGTTGAAGGATTGAAGAAATTTTTTCATGATGCTTTTTTTTTAGGGAGGATGCAAAGTCATGAGAGTATAAGAAGAGTAGACGTTTGAAATAATTATTGTGAGTATAGGAGAGTAAATTGACTATAGGAGTGTAAAAGTACAAGGCAGTATTAAGGGCCAAGTAAAGGTTAGACATTAGAGATCAAAACTGATTTCTATTTGCTCAGTTGTCTGATATTTCTCCATCAACTCTTAGTTGGTTGGGGTGAGACAAAAAGATAATGAAAATGAGAGGTTCACTTTTCTTGCTAAGATGAAGACTGAGGACAAGATGATATCTGTGAGTGGAAAAACACCCTAAAAATGGGTGATTAAGCTGCCAGGAAATGCCACCCTGGTAGGGAAAAGTACCATTTGACTGTTTGCCATCATCTGTCACAAAGAGAAGAACAAATTTACAAAGATTTGCTTACACAGAAGCAACACAAATCCTATTTGGTTTTCCTAAGTTCTTAGAAGTTTTGTAACATCCTGACTAGTTTAAGCTCACTCTGTAAAACTAGGTTTAATCAAGTTGTCAGCTTGCAAACTCCTTTTTACTCATTTGTTATTCGTGTTAAATTCAGGATCATAAGAATCTATTTTGAGAGGTTTCTTAAAGGAACTTTAAAAATAATAGTATACTAAACTGGATTTTAAAAATATTCTACCGTTTAAGCCAAACTTAGAAGTAAAACTATATCCTGAGTCATGCTGATTTATAATTATTACAATGTTGAGTAGAAAGAATGTGTGTATCTGCTGTTCTTGACATATTAACTGTTAAAAATTGAAGGACATAAAAGTAATAATGAATTATTATTTTTTAGCTCTTCAGCTTGAATATAGTACTCTGTTTCTGTTCCCTAGAAATGCCTTTTAAAATACTAATTGTTAAGTTTAAAAATAAACGTCATTTCTCAGTAATTTAATCTTTAGATGTATTAAGGCCCTTCTGTTACTTAAAACTCTTAAAATTACAATATATATGAGAAGAGCCAATAGCTTATTTTTATCATGGCTTCCTATTGAAAATGAAGGTAATATTCATTCCCCAAAAGTCTGTTGTTGCAAATCCTCTTAGAAAGTACTTTAAAAAACTCTCGCTTTATTCATATGCTTATGGAGGTAGTTCCTAGTCAGTGCCCAAGCACTGCCTCCCATAGTGATATTGAAATAGCAACAATGAAAAGACCCTTTCTTCGGAGTTGTCATTGAAAACGGAATTTTCCTTATGCTGGGTGCACACTCAGGACTTGATTGATAGTCCTTTGGTTATTCTTCAGTGATAGGCCAGTAGTTCTATATGCATTTGCATGGGACAGTATAAATTGTACATTCTTAGAATACAAAAAATTATTTGGTTTTCCATATAGGTTCAATGGAAAAGTCATTGCATTGACTAGGACCCATATTTGTGAAGAATTATGAAAACACAGAGCATTTTGCAGCAAATTATATAATCATGTAAATAGTAAACTAATAATAAACAGTGAACTGATAACAGTAAAATATATTTAAAATTTGTAATGTCTCATATCTTCATGGCACTACAAAGGTAATGCTATTTTAAAAATTAAAAGCAGAAGCTTGAAATGTGTACAGTACTCCTTTTATTTGCTTCTGAATATGATTAGGCCAATATACTTTTGAATGAGAGAATTTTTTGACCTAAATAGGTTTAATTCTCTTCTCCTACTTCATATACAAGGAAACAGGCTTTTAGAGAAGAAAAGATTTTCTTTTCTCACACATTGCTAGGTTTGTGGCTGAGGCCCCTACTTAAAAAAAGAGGTTAACAAGAAAAAAGTCATAAATGTTTATTTACTATAAAGTTAATGTGACATGGGAGACTTCATAAAGAAATGAAGATCCAAAGAACAGGTAAACCTATGTGTATTGTATGCTAGGTTTGATAGAGAAGTGGATAGTCATGGAGAGGTATGATTGGATTAAGTAGTTAGCAAGGCAGGTTTGTACACATTCTTCTCTGTGTCCCTGGGTCTTCACAGACGAGGATGTTTGTTATCTCTAGGGACAGGAATGGTACTTCTAAGATGTGGGTCTTATGACTTTGCTTGAGGGACGGAGGGTGGGAGAAGGTCAGAGAGTAACTTTCCTCCTTCTGCTATTTTCTCAAATGCCAAGGTGACATATATCCTGAACTTCATCACTTGTAAGTTTTTGCCATATTCAGGGAATTCTATCCTCTTTGTTTTGCATTCTTTTTTATGAAATACACTTATGGCAGAAATACATCTGTGAAACTGTGGGTTTCACCTTGGTCAAGTTTGTCTCCACGGGCACAAAGGGCCTCAAAACCATGTAACATTTAAGATTGATCTGCCCTTCTGCTTCTGAATGTGAGAGCCTATACTGGATCTCTGAAGAAAGCAAAGATGAGATGAGGTCCTTTGGACTTCATGAAGTGACATGACAGAAAGTATGATTGTCCAGCTGATACTTTACTGTGTGAAACCATCATCTGCTACTCCTCCTGAATCCTGAAGGACAGACTCAGGGGCCCTCTGACTCATGATAAGGGTTGTCAGGGTAATACAACAGAAGACCATAGGCTTTGTTGTCTGAATAACAAGTTTTGAAGCTCGGTTTCCCTGCTCACTAATTTTTAATGAGCACATACATAGTTTAAAATCTGAAAATGGGGATGATAATAATTTCTACCTACTTCCAAAATTTGGTTTGAGAATCAAGTGGAATATTAATATATATGTAAGCATTTTATGAACAAGGAAGCAAATTATAAATGCATTATCTTGTTAATTTAGTCATTTCACTAGGAGTGGGTCCATTGTGGGCCTCCTTTGAGGTAGACTGTATTTCATGAATTTATATACAAAATTCTAAAGTTTAACCAGGACAGTATATGGAAAAATTATCTTTTCATGTTTTTATGTTTTGTGTCTTCTTTGTTGCAGTAACAACACAGATATAAGAAAAAAGGGTTTGGGTCTGTTTATAGTATTAATCAGATTCCCACTCTCATTCATATTGAGATTTTAAATCCTTTCTTACACATCTAAAGGAAAGTGGATCTGACCCAGTGGTTCTTCCTTTATCTTGTCAATTTATTTAGTATGCCTCATTAGCATCAAATAGTAAGGTATTTTATTTTGGGTTTTCTCTCATAGTGCTAGAAAATGCAATTTTGCTAGATGAAATTTGTTTCAATCCTAAAAAATAAATATTTATTTTCTTAAAAATAAATGATTACAGTTTTATATAACATTCATTTTCCAGACATGTACACTTGCTCAGAGATAATATTGTATCAGAAGATTTAGGAGAATAATTTATTGAGAATATATAGAATCATCCTCAAGTATTTTTTAATTTTTAAAAATTGATGTTTTTTTTTTGCTTTTTATCCACCTTTTTATTTATATATAATAATTTACATATTTATGGAATACATTTAGTGTTAAATTCACAGCATGAATAATGATCAAGTCAGGGTATTTGGAGTATTCATCACCTTGAGTGTTTATCATTTTTACATGTTAGTATCATTTCAAGTCCTCTCCTCTAGTTACTTTGAAATATACATAATATTGTTGCCTAGTCACCCTAGTCTGTTATCAATTATTAGAACTTATTTATCTTATCTAACTGTATGTTTGTATCAATAATCAACATCTCTTCATTTCCCCAGCCCCCTTTCCCAGTTTGTTATTGTTCTACCCTATATGTCTACGAAATCAAGTATTTTAGCTCCCACCTATGAGTAAGAACATGAGGTATTTGTCTTTCTGTGCCTGGCTAATTTCACTTAACATAATGACCTTCAGTTCAATACATGTTGCTGCAAATGACATGATCTTATTCTTTTCTATGGCTGAATAATATTTCACTGTATATATATAACATATTTTCTTTATCCATTTGTCCATTGATGAGCACTTAGGCTGATTCCGTATCTTTGCTATTGTGAATACTGCTATGATGAACATGCAAGTACAGATATCCTTTTGATATACTGATTTCTTTCCCTTTGTACAGACACCTAGTAGTGGGATTACTGGATAGTATATTAGTTCTATTTTTAGTTTTTTGCAAAATCTTCGTATTCTTTTCCATAGTGGTTGTACTAATTTACATTTTCACCACCAGCATATAAGAATTCCCTTTCCTCCACATCTATACCAGCATCTGATATATTTTGTCTTTTTCATAATAATCATTCTAAATGGGGTGAGATAATACCTCATTATGGTTTTGATTTGCATTTCCCTGATGATTAGTATTATTAAATATTTTTTCATTGGCCATTTGGATGTTCTCTTTTGAGAAATGTCTATTCATGTTCTTTGCCCATTTTTAAATGAGATTATAATTATTATTTTAACTGTTATTATGTTTGAGTTCCTTGTGTATCCTGGATATCAGTCTCTTGTCAGATAAGGAATTTTCCAGTATTTTCTCCCATTCAAGAGGTTAGGGCCAGGCACAATGGCTCATGCCTATAATCCTAGTGCATTGGGAGGCCAAGGTAAGAGGTTCACTTGAAGTCAGGAGTTTTAGACAAACCTGGGAAACATAGCAACATCCTGTCTCTACAAAAGTAAATAAATAAACTCGTTGGGTGTGGTAACACATACCTGTATGATCAGCTACTTGGGAGGCTGAGAAATGAGGATCACCTGAACCCAGGAATTTGAGGCTGCAGTGAGCTATGATTGTGCCACTGCACTCCAGCCTGGGTGACAGAGCAAGACCCTGTCTAAAACAAAACCAAAAAAAGATGTTGTCTCTTTACTCCATTAATTATTATTATTTTTGTATTTTAAGTTCTGAGTACATGTGCAGATCATGCAGGATTGTTGCATAGGTATACACATGCTGTGGTGGTTTGCTACATCCATCCTCCCCCATCACCTACATTAGGTGTTTCTCCTAATGTTATCCCTCCTGAATCCTACCACCCCCTCCTGTCCCTCCCCTAGCCTCCCACACACCCCAAAAAGCCCCAGTGTGTGATGTTCCCCTCCCTGTGTCCATGTGTTCTCATTGTTCAACACCCACTTATGAGTGAGAACATGCAGTGTTTGGTTTTTTGTTCTTGTGTCAGTTTGCTGAGAATGATGGTTTCCAGCTTCATCCATGTCACTGCAAAGGACATAAACTCACCCTTTTTTATGGCTGCATAGTATTCCATGGTGTATATGTGACACAATTCTTTATTCAGTCTATCATTGATGAGCATTTGAGTTGGTTCCACTGCTATTGTAAACAGTGCCGCAATGAACATATATGTGTGCATGTATCTTTATAATAGAATGATTTATAATCTTTTGGGTATATACCCAGTAATAGGATTACCGAGTTAAATGGTATTTCTATTTCTAGATCCTTGAGGAATCGCCACACTGTCTTCCACAATGGTTGAACTAATTTACACTCCCACCAACAGTGTAAAAGCGTTCCTATTTCTCCACATCCTCTCCAGCATCTGTTGTCTCCAGATGTTTTAATGATCGCCATATAGTGGTTTTGATTTGCATTTCTCTAATGACCAGTGATGAGGAGCAGTTTTTCATATGTTTGTTGGTCACATAAATGTCTCTTTTGAGAAATGTCTGTTCATATCCTTTGCTCACTTTTTAATAGGGTTGTTTGTTTTTTTCTTGTAAATTTGTTTAAGTTCTTTGTAGATTCTGGATGTAGTAAGTCCTTTGTCAGATGGGTAGATTGCAAAAATTTTTTTCCATTCTGTTGGTTGCCGGTTCACTCAAATAATTGTTTCTTTTGCTGTGCAGAAGCTCTTAAGTTTAATTAGATTCCATTCATCTATTTTGGCTTTTGTTGCCATTGCTTTTGGTGTTTTAGTCATGAAGTCCTTCCCTATGCCTATGTCCTGAATGGTATTGCCTAGGTTTTCTTCTAGGGTTTTTATGGTGTTAGGTCTTATGTTTAAATCTTTAATCCATCTGGAGTTAATTACTACATTCATTATTTCTTTTGCAGTGCAGAAGCTTTTTAGTTTAATGTAGTCCCATTTATCATTTTTGTTTTTGTTGCCTGTGCTTTTGAGATCTGAACCATAAAATCTTTGCCTAGATCAATGTTCTAAAGAGTTTTTCCTATGTTTTTTCCTAGCAATTTTATACTTTTGAGTCTTACATTTAAGTCTTCAATCCATCTTGATTGATTTTTGTATAAGGAGAGACAAAGGTCCAGTTTTATTCTTCCACATATGCTTATCAAGTTATTTTAGCACCATTTATTGAAGAGGGTATCCTTTCCCCAGTGTATATTCTTGGCAGCTTTGTCAAAGATGAGTTGGCTGTAGATACGTGGCTTTATACCTGGGTTCCATATTTTGTTCCATTGGTCTATGTGTCCATTTTTATACTAATACCAAGTGGTTTTGGTTATTTGTAATATGTTTTGAAATCAGGTAATGTGATGCTTCCAGCTTTGTTCTTTTGGCTTTGGGTTGTTTTGACTATTCAGGCTCTTTTTGGGTCTTATACCAATTTTAAAATTATTTTTTCCATTTCTTTGAAAAATAATGTTGGTATTTTGATAGGGATTGCATTGGATCTATAGATTGCTTTGGGTAATACGGACATTTTAAACAGCAGTCCTCAACCATTTTGACACCAGGGATCAGTTTTGTGGAAGACAGTTTTTCCATAGACTAGGGTCAAGGGAGGGGGAGATGGTTTCAGGATGAAACTGTTCCACCTCAGATCATCAGGCATTAGATTCTCATAAGAAGCATACAACCTAGATCCCTTGCATGTGCAGTTCATGCTTCTAGTTCATGCTCCTATGAGAATCTAATGCTGCCACTGATCTGACAGGAGGTGGAGCTCAGGCAGTAATGCCTGCTCACCTGTGGCTTACCTCCTGCTGTGTGGCCTGTGTGGCCTGGTTCCTAACAGAACACAGACCAGTACTAGGGGTTGAGGACCTCTGATTTTAACAATACTAACTCTTACAAACCATGAGAATGAGATGTCTTTCCATTTGTTCATGACTTTTCAGTTTCTTTCATCAGTGTTTCGTAGTTTTCCTTGTAGATATCTTTTAGCTCTGATTAAATTTATTTCTAGGTATTTTCTTTTCGTTTTCTTTTTCTTTTCTTCTTTTTTTTTTTGTAGTTATTGTGAATGGGTTTGTCTTGGTTTCTTTTTCAGCTATATTATTATTGGTATGTAGAAATGCTACCGACTTTTGTATGTTGATTTAGCATCCCGCAACCTTACTAAACCTGTTAATAAGTTCTGAGAGTTTTTTGGAGTCATTTTTTGATTTTTCTAGATATAAGATTATGTCATCTGCAAAGAACAATTTGACTTTTTCTTTTCCAATTTGTGTGCTTTCTGTTTCTTTTTCTTATCTGGTTACTTTAGCTAGAACTTCCAACACTGTGTTGGATAGGAGTGATGAAAATGGGCATTCTACTCTTCTAATGCTAGAGAAAAGCTTTCAACTTTTTCCATTCGGTATGATATTAGCTATAGAGTTGTCATATATGGCCTTTTTAATTTTAATTTTGAGTTATGTTCTTTCTATGCCCAGTTTGTTGAGAGTTTGTTTTTATCATAAAGGGTGTTGACTGTTGTCAAATGATTTTTCTGCATCTATTGAGATGATCAGATGGTTTTTGTTTTTCATTCTGTTGTTATGTCACATTTGATTTGCATATGTTGAATCATCCTTGCATCTCTGAAATAAATCACATTTGATAATGGTATATTATCTTTTTAATGAGCTGCTGGATTTGGTTTGCCTGCATTGGTGAAGATTTTTGCATCTGTGTTCATCAGGGATATTAGATTGTATCTTTCTTCTTTTGTTGTTGTGTCCTTGTCTGATTTTGGTGTCAAGGTAATCCTAGTCTCATAGATGAATTAATGAGAATTCCCTCCTCTACAATGTTTTAAAATAGTTTGAAGAGCATTGGTATTAGTTCTTCTTTATACATTTGATAGAATTCCACGTTGAATCAATTCAGTCCTGGGCATTTATTTGATGGAAGACTTTTTATTACTGATTCAATCTTGTTACTCATTATTAGTCAGTTCAGGTTTTCTATTTCATTCTGATTTAATCTTAGTAGGTTGTATGTTTCTAGAAGTTTATCAATTTTCTCTAGGTCTTCAAGTTTCTTAACATATAGTTGTTCATAATAGTCTGATCTTATGTCTTCCTGTAGATCAGCTGTAATGTCTCTTTTTTCATTTCTGATTTTGTTTATTTTGGATCTTGGTTAGTGTAATTAATGGTTGATATGGTGTATTAACCTGTTTTCACACTGCTTATAAAGACATACTTGAGACTGGGTAATTTATGAAAAGAAAAATGTTTCAACCTCACAATCATGGTTGAAGGTGAAAGGAACACCTTACATGGCAGCAGAAAAGAGAAAAATGAGAGCCAAGTGAAAGAGGAAATCCCTTATAAAACTACCAGATCTTGTGAGACTTATTCACTATCTCAAGAACAGTAAGGCAGGAACTGCCCCCATCATTTAATTATCTGCCACTGGGTCCCTCCCACAACATTTGGGAATTATGGGAGCTACAATTCAGGATAAGATTTGGGTGGGAACAGAACCAAACCATATTATTCCTCCCCTGGCCCCTCCCAGATCTCATGTCCTCACATTTCAAGGCAAGACAGCCCACAGAGACCCACTATGCCACTAATATTCACAATTCAGAGGTACACAGAGAAACTAGAGTCAGAAGCCAGGAACTGCCTGTTGGCCACAGGCAGCAATTTGGTTCCTGGCAGTTTGTTGTTTTTCTCAAAATTGGAAATACATTGAAAAGGAGTCTCCCTTGTAGTATGCAGGATATAAGCTATAGAGTTGAGGCAGGCACAAAATAGAGTAATTTATCAAGCTTCCCATAATTTCTCCCAGACCTGAAAAGGCTGAAAGGAACATGAGATCTTATCACCCTAATTGAGAGGGTAAGACAGCATAAAGAAGCTATTTAATTTGCACAAAGAAAATTATCTAAAATTATATTCATGTGAAATAGCAATGGTGTCTCTAACAGCAAGTTACTGTCTGAGTCCTCTGGAAATAAGCAGAACTTTAAGACTGAGAATTCTTGTCAGTGTGTGTATTTTGCTAATTGAAACTAGGAGAATAGCTGGATAGAAGGTGAAAAGTTGTAGTCTAGTCTACCTGCAAAACATGAGATCTCATGAGCTCTCATGAGAGCCTCACAGTGCCTGCAGTGATATACAGGATGACTCTAGTAGTCACTTTTTGGACTAACTACAGTCTAATTTCCATAGGTACGCTGGTCAAATATATTCAGTTTCCTTGTTTACTGTATAGTGTAGGGAAAGAGAAAAAAAAACAATTGAAGCCAAATAACTGCCATCACTTCCTCCTACCTTTATTCCCTTATATCCACACACAGTTTACTGAAGGAATCTTAGAATTTGTAAGAGGCTATAGAGATCAGCCCATTTTAATGTTTATTTTTGTTGATACAGCACAAGTACATGCAGAACTGAATCAATTGACCTAAGGTAACATAATGTGAAAGGGAGGATGCTGTACAGCTTGAGCAAATCAGCCAATCTCTTTGGGTTTCAGTTTCCTCATCTTAAAATGAAGAGTTTGGATTACAGCAATGGCTTTCAAAGAGTTGGGGGGTGGGAGGAGCTTCCCAGTTGAGACCCACTGAAATTAAATAATTGAGTAATCCTAGAAGTACTAACAAGTGGGATAACTAAGTTAGGGTCTAAATATGTTTTCATTCACTTCCCTGTGGTTATGCAGCAACTTGTTTAAAAAGTATAATAAAGAAAAAAGAGGAGGAAGAGGGGGAAGGAGAAAAAGAATTACTTTTGAAGTGTCAATGGAGAGCAAACATGAATGAGAAGTCAATCTTCCTGTTTTAATATCATGAAAATGTGATTACATTATTATGTGAAGGCCATTCAATCCTGGGTTAATTTAATTACTCCGACTGTAATGACCCAAATGGACTACCATATAATCAGTTTAGCTTTAGAAATAAGTATTTAATTCCTAGGCATTTTGGCATTTGGGTTGGTGACAATATGACTGTTGTCAGCAGGCTTGTGCATATATTATCTGGCCATTCATCATAGAATCAGTGCATATACATTGTGTATGTTGCGATCTATGTTATAGTACAAAATCTCTGTCAGGTACCAAGACCAATCTCCCTAATAATGCTGTTAACCAACAGGTCAAATTTCAGCAGGAAAAAATGTTAAAAAAGCTGTATCAGTTTCAAGGTAATTCCCTTTTTAAAATTAAAGGTTTTAAAAAATTTCTCATTGATTTCTAAAAATTGATTTTTAAAGCATTCTCACTTTTTTTCAGAAGCAAAATTTAATATTCACTTTAAACCTCAGTTGGCATTTAGTCATTTGTGCCTTTTAAAGATGTTTCCAATGGAGCTTCACTGAGGGAGTAAACTGTGATATGATGTTCACAATAGGTTACTAGTGGATTTTTCCACCAACGTAATTTAAAACTAATTGACAGACTTAATTTTTTTGAACAGCTTTATGTTTTCAGAAAAACGGAGCAGAAAGTTCAGAGAGCTGTCATTTGTTTTCCCTACCTTCCCAATTTTTCCCTATTATTAACATCTTGCATGTGTGGTACATTGTTACAATTGATGAGCCAATATTGATACACTATTATTATTAACTAAAGTCCATAATTTACATTAAGGTTTGCTCTTTGTGTTATTCCATCTATGATTTTAACAAATGTATAATGACTATTCTTTTTTGTTATAACACATGTAGTAGTTCAGGAGAAAGAAAATTCAGATGTCTTTGAAATATCCCAATTTTCAAATGTTGACAACCAAATCAATTTTTTCTTTGTAATTTCATATTTTGTTAATTATGTCAAACTGTATCCCAAAGTCAAAATGATATTACCAGTTACGTTCACAAAAGTCTTGCTTCCATTTCTTTTTATTATGCTCTGTTTTATCCCCTCTTACAAGTAATTTCTTTAATTAGTTTTTGTTTTATCCTCCATTCTATATTTTTGAAAATAAAAACATTGTGTATATATACACTCATATTTCCTTTAATTTTTTAAACAATAGCATACTATAAACACTGTCTGCCCCTTGTTTTTTTCATTTACTACACTCTGAATCCATATTAGTGTATGGATATCTTCCTCATTTTTTGGGCAACTGTACAGGGTTCCATTATGGGGGATGAACCATTGTTTATTTCAGGGATTGACAAATAATAGCCTGAGGACAAATCTAGCCTGACACCTATTTTTTATGAACTTCAAGCTAAGAGTGAGTTTTATGTTTCTAAATGATTGAAAGCAAAATTAAAATAATAATAGTATTTTTAAATGAAAATAATTTAAAAGGCAAATTTCAGTGTTCGCAAATAAAGTTTTATTAAAACACAGCCATGCTCATTTGTGTATTGTCTATGCCTGCTTTTGTGCTACAGTGAGAACGAGTAGTTGCAAGGGAGACCATATAGACCACAGAGCCTAAAGTATTTGCTATCTGGCCTTTTCCAGAAAAATTTTGCCAACTCTGATTTATTGAGCCCATCTACTATTAACAGAGGTTTTGGTTGTTTCCAGTTTACTAGAAATAATAAATAAAGAAAGCTTTAAAGTATAGCCTTTGACATCAGTCATTTTGTATTTTTTGCCAGTATGTCTTACCACAGATGCCTAGAATTGGAATTGCTGTGTCAAAAGGCAATACATAGGTAATTACAGTAGGATTTGGCAAATTCCTCTCTGTAGGAATTGTATGATTTTTGGCTAGGCGTGGGTAACAGGTACTCTCACTAACAATGTGTGAGAGTGCCTGTTTACCCAAGCCTAGCCAACATAGCATATTGACAACTAATTTTTTAATTCAAGTGGTTTTAATACAGTAGAAGATGTCAACAAAATATGTCCAAACTTAAGCTGCAGCTAGGGATCCACTCATTTGCAGATCTGCAGTGTATTATTGGTCAGGTTGTGCTGTATAGGAGTGTTCAATTTTGAAGGTTCAGATGGAGACTGAAAGCCATCCCTCTTCACCTTATTTTGTGCCCTAATACAGGTCTGCTTACATCACTGGAGGAAACTGTACCTTCTCTCATTGGTCCAACCAGAGAGAGTTGCCAATTATTAGCCTACTCAGTGGATGTCGCTTTTTGCAGTTTGTTGCTACAGGAGGTGGGAGATTGGGGAAGTGAGGCAGCTTCACAATTTGTGACACATATTGCAGGCAGGTCATTCAAATATAGAACTCATTTCACCCACCTATTTAT
Source organism: Ateles fusciceps (assembly GCA_036589455.1). Taxonomy (NCBI): domain Eukaryota; kingdom Metazoa; phylum Chordata; class Mammalia; order Primates; family Atelidae; genus Ateles; species Ateles fusciceps. The sequence continues at coordinate 11,767,106 of JAZHEH010002206.1, forward strand.
TTTCCTGCTTTTCCCTAATATCTATTCTGCAAATCCACACTATCCTCAGCTAGCTTAGTTCTAATCTTCCCAGTGGAGTCTTTTTTAATTATTCCCATTCCACCTATTCATCTTTTATTTTCAAATTTCTACCATCTTGTCTGTAACTCACAGCCTATCACAAAACTGATTCGTTTTCTCGATTGTTTTATCTCATTACCTTTCTTTGTCCCTTTCTTCTTCCCTAAGCCACTCTTCTCTCTACCTCCTATACCTCCTCTCTCTTACATACTAGAGTCTTAGGTATATAGCAGATGTTTAATATATATGGTGGGTGAGTTAAATGTACCAAATTTTCCAAAAGTGTATCCAGAAAACACTTGGAAATTCCCACTGAATTAACTTGCTGGAGTGCGGTTTTATAACTGAATGGATCCAATGAGCTCTTCCATCTGATTAGCAGGAACTGATGCATTATTAGAAGTAAGTATGAGTTGTGGTTAAGAAGTGAGGTCAGAGCCATCAGGGCAAATGCAGATATCAGGAGATGGATGAGGAATCAGGAGATGGGGCGTCAGGATGGTTTGATGGTGAAATGTGAAGTGCTACAGAAGATCTGTTTCGAGACAGAAGGGCAACAATGTGAGTGTGCTGGAATGATCTCATTGGATTGTGGCTATGTAGCAAGAAGTCAGGACTGGTCTAATGGTGGTGGGAGTTCAGCAAATTTTTTCTGTTAAGATCCAGATAGTAAAACTTTTTAACTTTGCAGGCCGTAAGGTCTGTGTTGCAACAATTTAGGTGTTATTGTATCTCAGCAGCAGCCATAGACAATATATAAATAAGTGAGTATGGCTGTGTTATGATAAAACTATTTATGGACAGTAATTTAAATTTCATAAAATTTTCTCACAGAAAATTTTTTTCAATGATTTAAAAGTGTAAAAACCATTTTTATCTCAAAAGCTGTGTAAAAGCACGGCAGGGGACCATAGTTTCAACCCCTGGTCTAAAAGCACGGTGCTGATCTATTAAGAAGCTGAGTACTGATTTCCGTCCATGAAACTCTGTATGAGAATGTTTGAATTGAGTTGTTTTGAAATAATTTTCTTGTATAAAAACTGATGCTTGGTTATTTTAAAAATAAAATTACTATTACACTTGTTCTTATAAAATAATAACAATAGTGGCAACTGTTTGCTGAGTACCTATTATGTGTTTGAAATTGTACGTACATTGGTTAGTCCTCACAACCCTATGAAATTTGAAAGATTTTGTAATTTATTTGATGTCACATAGCTAGTTAGCAACCAGTCCAGGATTTGAACACTAAAACATCTGCACAAACTTATGAATAACTATAGCTTGAAATTGAGTAGAGGCCTCTCATTTTAATAGTGTCACCAGGTGAAACACAGGGCACAAGACAGATTGAGAATCCAAAATCCAAAAATTCAAAATCTGAAGTGCTTTAATATCTGAAGCTTTTGAAACAGTCAACATGATGCTCAAAAGAAATGCTTATTTGAGGATTTTGGATTTTCAGATTTGGGATGCTCAGTTGAATAATGCGAATATTTCAGAATCCAAAAAAGTCTGAAATCCAAATGCTTCTTGTCTGAAGCATTTTGGATAAGGGATATTCAACCTGTTTAGTAAATCACACTGTGTTATCATTCATGTTTCACAACTTAAGGCAGATGTAAGTGCTGACTAAAATGCCATTGGTAAGGTAAAATTATGCTAATTTTATTTCATAAAAAGTTTATTAGTTTTGAGTTTCAGATTATGATGTAATTTCAACAATGAGTTACAGCTTCAATTCTACAAAACTAGTGTTGGAATACCTCTAAAACATATATTTGAAGTATTTGAAGCTGTGAAATGTCTGTACAGCAGTTATCTATCTATAAAAGAGGGTACAGTGAAGCACACATCAACCTAACACTTTCTATCAATGATACAGGAAAATATTCCATATATAATAACTCTGTTTTACATTCTTATGATTTACATACTGCTCACACATATATTATCATGTTATATATAAGCTGGCACAATCCTAGATGGTTGGAAGGGAAGATACCTCTATCTTCCCCTTGCTTTAGAATTGGAACTATAGAGTTAGAACTATAGAATTGGAACTTCCTGCTTTAGAATTGGAACTATAAGGCTCAGTGAAATGAAGTGAGGGATTGGAGATAAAAGAGATGGTCTATAGATCCACATCTTAAACCAAGGCCAGCTTCACAGGCATTGACCTGTGCAGTTGAATAGGGCCCTGAACTTAAAAGGCCCTTGTGGTCCAGGCGCAGTGGCTCATGCCTGTAGTAATCTCAGCACTTTGGGAGACCGAGATGAGTGAATCATGAGGTCAGGAGTTTGAGACCAGCCTGGCCAACATGGTGAAACCCTGTCTCTACTAAAAATACAAAACATTATCTGGGCGTGGTGGCGGGCACTTGTAATCCCAGCTACTCAGGAGACTGAGGCAGGAGAATTCCTTAAACTCAGGAGGCGGAGGTTGCAGTGAGCCAAGATTGCACCACTACACTACAGCCAGGGGCGACAGTGTGAAACTCCATCTTAAAAAAAAAGGAAAAGAAAAGAAAAAAATGCCCCTGTGCTTGGTTTAATAACCTACTGTCAATATTTTGAAATTCCCCATAACTTATTAACAAGGGGTTCCACATCATCGTTTTGCATTAGGCTGTAAAGATTATGTAGCCAGTCCTACTTTAAACCAAAATCTTATTACCATGTGATCTATACCTTTTTCTTTGTTCTCCAAGAATTATTATTTTTTCTTTCCCTTAAGCTTGTACTGTGTCAAAACATTCTCCAAGAATTCTTACGATGTTTACGTATGGAGGTGCCAACCTAGACCATGACATGTTAATCCATTACCTTCTAGTGTATTCATTGTTAGTAATCTATTAGTCTTTAAAATTCCGATGGAAAATGATTTTATACCTAGAATTCTATACTTATACAAAATATCAAGTGTGAGAGTGGAGAAAAGAAAAACATTTTCAGTCAGGGAAGACTCAGAACATATGCCTCCAGCAATACCAGTGTAAATCAGGAAATAGGAAGACATGAAATCCAGGAAATCATTGCTACAACCCAGAAGAGTAGTCAAGGGTAGTCCCAGGATAGCTGTGCAGCCCATCTGGAGAGCAGCAGTCCCAAATGAAACAGAAAGTTGAGACAGAAACTTTCTGTGGTTAGGGGTGGGGAGAGATGGGACTCATTTTATAAATACCTCATATGATGAGACTTCAGAAAAAAAAATTAAGAATGACTTTAAGAAATAACATATAAGAATAAAGTCAAATAAGTACAAATTCCAGAAACAAACCCAAAAAGCTGTGTAAGACAGGAAATGTAACTATAGTACAGCTGGTTGGCTGATGGTCCAACTACTTGACTGGAGTGATATTTATGTATCTTCAAAATATAAACACTGTTAGGTTACTTAACTAAAAATGATATAACTGTATTGGAAGGCATGGGAGAGAGGTTGTGGTTGTGTTGTAAGAGCTAAATCCCCCACGTATTAGAGAAAGATATAAATAGTATCTAACATTGTTAAATCAAGAATAGCAATATAGGCTGCATGTGATGGCTCATGCCTGTAATCCCAGCACTTGGGGGCTGTAGTGGGAAGGATGTTTCAGGTGAGGCTTTGGAGATCAGCTTCGGCACCATAGTACGATTTCATCTCTCCAAAAAAAAAAAAAAAAAAGAAAAATCAAAAAATTAGCCAGGCTTGGTGGTGTGCCTGTGTTCCCAGCTACTTGGGAGGCTGAGGTGTGAGGATTGCTTGAGCCTGAGAGGTTGAGGCTGTAGGGATCTGTGATGGTGCCACTGCATTCCAGCCTGAATGACAAAGCAAGACCCTGTCACACAAAAAAGATTAGCAATATAAACATATTATTTATAAATGCAGAAGCTTGTAGTTAAAAAAAGATTAGGGAATAGAATCTGGTATTAGAGAGAAATGGAGAAAGAAATGATAAATATATTCATTATAACTTTTTCAGTACTATTTTATTTTTATCAGCATATATATGCATCACTTTTATATAAACATGATTTTGAAAACTCTTTTCAATTGATTCTCAGAATTCAAAAGTTTTAAAACCTGTTTTCAGGTATCAAAATGATGAGAATATGCAGATGCTGTGCTGTAATCTATTCAGTTTACTTTGATGGATATAGTATAACCTCCTATTTCTTAAAGTAGCCTATGTAGTTTTAGTCTAGGTGTTCTAATTTTCACTTTACTGATGAAGGTGTTTTAAAACTTAATTAGCTAATGCCTATAAAGGGATTTCAGGTATCGGATAAATGACTTAGTCAATGTTAAAGCTATTTTTTCTAATGAGAAATTTTAAGGTACGTTTAGCTATGACTTTTATTTGGTATCACATGACAAGAAAATATAGGAAACTGAACATTAGAACGACCATTGTGCCATTCTATTACAGTCTGTTGTAGTTTTTAAAACTTTAGATATTTGTTAAATAAAAGAAAATTTATTTTATATCTCTTAGAGGTCACCAAAATGAAGGAAGAATAAAATATGGAGGGGGAAAGTTAAATCAAATTTTAAAAGTAACAAAAAGCACCCTCATGTCATTACCTGGTATCAGATGATATTAAAGAAAGAGAAAAAGGTTGTGATATAAAAATTTAAATCATATTTATAGAGCACCTACTGTAAGTCAGACCTTGTTGCTGGCTTATTTCAAATACAGTTGACTTTGAACAATATGGGTTTGAGCTGTATGGACATGATTATATGTGTTTTCTTTCTCCAACCAAATGCAGACTGAAAATACAGTATTCTCAAGATGCAACCCAAGTATACGGAGGGCTGACTTTTCATATACATAGATTGTAGGGAGCTGACTGTGGGACTTGAGTGTGCATGGATTTGGTTATACAGGGATTACCCTGGAACTAACAATCGTCCACGTATACAGAGAGATGACTCTACGTAATCTCTTCCAAACAATGTCATTTTCATTGTGCAGATAATGAAATGAACTTCAGAAATGTTAAGTGACTTGTTCAAAATTATACAGGTAATGTGATAAACTTATAGCTGAGGCCTATGCAGTCTAACTCAGAGTTGTACCCAGTTCAACATGCTATGAAGTTTTCTGATAAAGCATGTGAAACAAAAATGAAGATAATGAGGGAGATAATAACAGGGTACAGTGGCAGTTGTTGTATATTGCTACCAAATTTGAAAGGCTTTGAGTTCTCAAGTTGGGCCTCAAACTTTCTGATTAACTTGGATTTAGTTAGAAAAAGTAGAGGATGAAGATAAAAAATAATTTGGGGGAGATTTAGATATAGGCTGTTGTTGAGTAATAGGGGAAAAGAACTTAAAACTTCTAGATTGGTGATTCTCAAAGTGTGGTCCCTGGAGTGGCAGCATCAACATTACCTGAAAGCTTATTAGAAATGCAAATTCTTGGGCCCCAATCTAGATCCAGATTCATGCTTCTCAAATCTTAGTTACATAGGAATTCCATGGGCAGCTAGTTACAAAGATTCCTGGGTCCCACCTTCAGAGATTCTGATTCAGTTGGTGTGACGTGAGGACTAGAAATTTGTACTTCTAATAAACTCCCAGGTGATGTTGATGCTGCCATTCTGCAGACCACTTTTGTAGATCACCATATCCCATAATAGGTTATTTTTGTTCAAAGAGCGAATATATGAATGTGTGAACTTTTCATCAGGACAAGGAATTGGTACAGTGTAATGGGAATGGAGGGTAAGAATGGAACAACCAGGAAGATAGGCAGAACAAATAGATCAGTCACAAGGCCTAGTAGTTAGGTTTGTACCTAGAGTGGTTAAGGTTTACATCAAGTACTTATGTTAGGAGATGATACAGAATTTTTCTTAGCAGACCTATTTTTGTTTTACTCATCCTGTCTGAAACATGGCAAGAAAGGGACTCTTTATTAGTGATTGCAATTACTTTTATCCAAAAGCCCATGAATCATTGGAGGGAAGAAGCACCAGGGAGCAATTAATTTTTTAAGTTTTAGCATCATGTTATTATTTTTTCTTCCAAGGCCTTAACTCCTGAAATGGGATGTTTAACTAAGACCCTGTCAACATCCTCTAATCTTTCCCTTTCACATCAGGAGTAAGAGAGCAGTGCTTGAGGATATATCAGTTTTTTAAAAAGTTCCTTAGTATTAAAAATATAAAATTGACTTAAATCTTAAAAAAATTAAGTATAAAACGTATTTTCATCTAAAAAAAAAATTCCTACATCCCCTATACCTTTATAACATTTCCAACTTCTTACCCAAATCTGGAAAAAAATGTTGAAGTCATACTTACAGATTCAGTTGAACATACTGTATTTGTTTGCAAGAACAAAGGTTCAGAAATACATTGTGTAGGTTGTTTGTAATTTGAGGGTCATATTTAACAACAACAAAAAAAACACCTCCATACTAGAATTCAGAAATCCATAGAAAATTATTGTGTTTTGTGATAATAGGTATAGGGCAACTTTTTCACTTCTTATAGAGAGAGACCAGAATATTCATTGAATTACAGAGTGGAGAGAAACCTTGGGAGACTCAAACCCTGTTCATTTAGACCAGAGGGTAAAATGAAGGGGAAAAAAATGAATTTGATTTTGTGTTCTAGATAGTAAAAGCTAAACAAAGATACAAACTCTAAGCCTTTGAATTAGACAGAAGACTGAGGAAGAAAGGACCCACTCTACTGGAGAAATTTATTTTTCAAGTAGTCAAGGATATTAGAAATGTCTCTCTCAAATCTTACATCGAGTTTCTCCAGAAACAGATCCTGAGATATGGATTCAAGTCCGAGTGGTTTACCTGAGAGCTGATCTCAGGAAATACCGGTAGAGAAGTGAGGAAGAGAGAGAAGGGAAGGCAGCCAATAAAGAATGATCATCATGCAAATTACCAATGAGAATAGAAGGAGCTTCATCCTACTGGAGAACACTGGAGTCAGTGTAGAACATGTGCTTCGAAATTCTCCCACTAACTCCAACCACCAGTCATTAGTTAGGGGTAGGGTGAGAAGGGTGGGAATTGATTCCCTGGCACTGCTGGTCTGCCTTGTGTATGGGCAAAGAGAGTTCCACCCAGGGTCAGCTACAGGATCTGTGGGGCTCAGAGCAAAATCAAAATGAGAATGTGAGATCCCTTGTGGAAAAAGGCTTTTGCTAGTTTTTCCTCCCTCTCTCTCTCTCTCTCTCACACACACACACACACACACACACACACACACACACACTGTGTGTGTGTGTGTTTGCTCTTTGATGTCACGCTCCCTTTGGCATGGAGATACATTCAGGGCAAGTGCAGGTCCACATAGTTGGCTGGTCCCTGCCCCATTTTGTCCCAAAATTAGGCACATAGGGTATGTTCAACATATGTGCCTGACCCTGACTCTCATCACAACTTGTGCCCAGGCACCCTCTGTGGTAAGAGGGTAGCAGAAGTCACTGGGTCTGAGGCAGGGAAGCAGCAGGAGCAGGGAGTGTGCAGAAGTAGAGGCTCCAAGCCCCTTGTGCAGTTCCATTGTCCCATTGAACTTCTGTTACAGAATGAAGGTTCAAAGATAAAGAGTAAGAATTTCAATACAGCAAATGCAGAGAATTAAACCTCAAGCATGTGGTACCCACTTTTGAGTACAGGGCCCTGGGTGTCTGTACTGGTTATAACCCATGAAGTTAGCTCTGGTTCTGCCAGCTAGATGAACCCTTTAGCAAAGAGATGAAGATGCTGGTAGTTGGAGAATAGAGTGGACTACAGTGGTTAAAGTCCAAGGGGGTATGGATGGGACACAAGCAGTGCATGCTAGAGAGTCAAAGATTTAAACTCTAAACACCCATTTCTGTAATTAATTTTACTTTTCAAATGAGATCACAGGAAATTCTTTAATTGACCCTGAATAAAGTTATTCCAACACTTCTGGATGATCTTTCCTTTTGGCTCATTCCCATACATTAGGGACTCAAGTCATATATCTTGCATTAGCAGCTGTGGAAACAAGTATGGTTTTCCCAAATAGGCTTAATCATGTATTAAGTATTTTTGTTGTGCTCCTAATATGTACCAGACACTGTGCTATGTGCTATAAATACAGTGATGAACAAGACCAAAAAGCTCCTTACTATAGTGGTAATTATATTACAAGTTTCACTCAAGGAATCTGCTACTTGTATCTTGGTGACATTCTTCCCACATCTAGGAAGTAATACTAGTACTTGGAAAGAGAGAGAAGTAATATTGTTATTTCATATCAGTTGCAGCCTTTAAGAGTTATTCGTGAAAATGCAATAGCTACATTCTTGTCTACCTTTTAAATCCATTTAGAATCCTTGCTAAGCTATAAATTCAGTGGAAAATCCCTTGGGTTAATTATAGATTTTGTAAAAATAGTTCTTTCCATTACTTTTCACAATGATAAACTCACCAGCATATCATTCAGGATAAATATATAAGCAGTTGTGTTTAGTATACTGTGGTTCCTAATTGTCCTAAGGTTGCTCTAAGGAGCAGTGCTTTGTAATAAGTCATCTGTACTCCCCACCCTAACTCATAGGGTTCAGTTTTTTCTTATGAAGGTGAATGAAAGTGGAAACAGTCTTTCCTTTGGTATTCCACCAGTTATGATCTTAAAACTGCTCCTGAGTATTTGGATCTTAACTTCTCTTCAGTACTCCTTTACATCATGAAAGTAGCACTGTACTGATGGCTTGCCTCTTTTCTCTCTTTTTTACTTTATCTTTGGTGTGAAGAAGATTTTAAGAAATGACCACACCAGTAAGGCTTTCAGAACTGTGAAAAAAAAATCACATCATGAAACAAAATAATTCTCACTTTGTTCCTGGAAGAAAATGGCCATTGTTCCTTATCTCTGAGGTAGTTCTTGGGATGATGACTGAAATGGCAAGAATAATTGAGAAAAATACCTATGTGCATCACAAAAGCCAAAATGCACCTTTCCTATTATACAAATAATCATCAGCTCTTGCTGACAATTGATATGGTCCATTCAGAGAAGAGGCATTAATATTCCTAGATATGATAATGAAAGGCCTCTTATCTCTCCTTCACCATATTTGTAGTGATTTAAAACACCATTTGCAGCATGCACTATGCATACTGTACACACAGGGATGAAATGTATCTTAGAACATACTTACTTCAAATGATGCTGTTGGTGTACTACTTTATACATCTGATTCTAAAAGATCACAAATAGCTTGCATAAGAAATATTAAAATAAGGAAAATCACGTAGAAGTCAATTTGGTTTTCAGCAGTGTCGAAATATATATTGATGGTGTATGTATATTTTACTGATAAAACCATTTGGAAAGAAAGGTTTTGAACATTTTAAATGCCATTTTGTGTCACTTTAGAACTTGTATTTTCTGTGTCATAGTATAGAAAAATAATTCCAAAACATTCCACTAGAAAGAAATGGCAATATTGGAGGCAATTTTCAATTTTTCATTTATAAAATCTCTAACACCAAAGAAACATATAAGAAATTCTAGACGAGCCACACCCTATTTCAGTGAAATAAGTATTAAATTAACTTTAACATCTGTTTATATGGCTCTTTTCCATACTTAGTGCAGAACCTTCAGCTCCAGCCTCCTGCAAACTTGGCCACAGTTATTTCTAAAGGTTCCCCCTGGGGAGGTTTTATTGCTATTACCAAGTTTTATCAGCTTTTTTTTTTTTTCTGAGACATAGTCCTGTTATGTCACCTAAACTGCAGTGCAATGACACAATCTCGGCTCACTGCAACCTCCACCTTCCGGGTTCAAGCGATTCTCTTACATCAGCCTCCGGAGTACCTGGGATTACAAGATCCGCCACCATGCCCAACTAATTTATTTTCTTTGTATTTTTAGTAGAAGCGGGGTTTCACCATGTTGGCCAGGCTGGTCTTGAACTCCTGACCTCGTGATCCACCTGCCTCAGCCTCCCAAAGTGCTGGGATTACAGGCATGAGCCACCACGCCTGCCCTTTTCATTTTCTTTATCTCCATTTTCCTTATCTGTAACTCTGATCTGTAGCTGAGGATGTGTGATGTTGAGGGGTTTGTTGTCTACTAGGCTGCATGAAGGTACCCCAAAACAGCCCTCTCTGTTTCCCACAAATGTTCTGCTGGTATCTTGCTCTGATAAGCTGCTATGTTAGGAAAGACTCTTATTTTTTCTGGGCATTGCTCTCTCCTGACAGTTATTTCCTTCTGCTACTAAGTTCTTAATCAAGTGATGTGACAGAGTCCTCCAAGAAGTCAAAATTTCTGCTACTAATTAAAAAACTTCTCTTACTCCTGTCCTAAGTATATTCTCTATTGAGCCTTCATACTTCCGGTGCTTAAGTCTCAAATCCAGAGTCATCCTTGATTGCCTCATTTCCTTCACTCCCTACATCTAATTCATAAGTAAGCACACTTGAATCTACCTTTAAATCTATGCACAATCTGGCTAGTTTTCACCCCATCTACCTCTATCACCTTAATCCAAGACTCCATCACCACTTCTTACTTCAGCTATTATGAAGAAGGTAATTAAATAATAGCAATAATAGTAAAAACAAAACCTTATAATTTGTAGTTGCTATATAATAAATTTTGCTATGTTGTATTCTGTTTAATACAAAACCTAATCCCCAGCTCTGCTTAAAATTAACTAACTCCCTGTAAAACCTACTTTATCTATTCTCTCCACATTCTCAGCAAAGTTCCCAGGCATCTGAAGACTCCTGTTTTTCTTGCTGACCAGCTGCAAGGTCACATGACAAGATAACACCCAAAGAATGTACAATGTGTTTCTCAAAATACTACTTTTCAAATGTAAAGTACATCATAAGACATGTTACAAATTAATTAGCTGTTCTTTGTTCTGGCTTCTGTGAACCTGTTAGCTGCTATGTCATCCTGGACGTATAAAAAGTATCCCATTTTCTTTCTCCTTTGCTCAGCCTAGAGTTGCTAATCCGCTGAGCCAGTGGCCACCTTAATAAAATCCTCCTGTTTCACCCATTGGTCTCTCCGGTCTCCTAAATATTCTGCAACATTTTTTTGGTGAGCCAGCCAGGATGTCTCCTGAATATTCTGCAACAATTATAATAGTTTCCTAACTAATGTCCTTGTTTCCAGCTTTGCCACTAATACAGCAGCCAGAATGATCATTTAAAAACCTAGTTATAATTCTGCTCTAACCAGGTCAATGGTTTCTGTCTTAGAATGAAATTTACCTTGTTTTACACAGCCCTTAGTAATCTGGCTCCTGGCTTCCTAACACCATTTCTTAACCTCCCCCTTACTCACTCACCCTTTACCCCCAACTCCTGTGTTCATAAAGCCCCCTCACTTTATTTTCTGCTCTATGCAAGTATCACCTTCTCAGAGGGGGTTTTCCTAAACTAACCACCTTACATTAAGAAAACTACCTTTCCCTGGCCAGGTGTGGCAGCTCGCACCTGTAATCTTAGCACTTTGGGAAGCTGAGGCTGGCAGATTGCCTGAGCTCAGGAGTTTGAGACCAGCCTGGGCAACAGGGTGAAACCCCATCTCTACTAAAATCCAAAAAAAAAAAAAAAAAAAAAAAATTAGCTGGGTGTGGTGGCATGTGCCATAGTGCTAGCTACTTGGGAGGCTGAGGCAGGAGAATTGCTTTAACCCAGGAGGCAGAGGTTGCAGTGAGCCAAGATTGCAACACTGCACTCCAGCCTGGGTGACAGAGCAAGACTCCATCTCTAAAAAAAAAAAAGAAAGAAAACTTCATTTTCCTGTCCACTATATCCCACTCATGTTCTGACCCCTTAATTGACTTTTTCATCACAGTACTTTTTGCCATCTGCTATATTAAATATTTATTTGATATATTTGTTTATGATCTGTCAGTCCAATTAGAATGTCAATTCCATGAAAGTAGCAGTGTCATTTGTTTTGCTCATTACTGTATCCCTAGAACTTGGCAAATAGTAGGTGCTTAATAAATTTGTTGACTGAAGGAATGGGTGTTTCACCCCTCCTATGAGAAGGGTGGCTACTGGGACAAAATTTGGTATTTCTGGATATTTGGCTAAATATTATAATAACAGCATTGTATCCTAATGTCTTAGCTCATTTTGTGTTGCTGTAAAGGAATACCAGAGACAAAGGAATACCAGAGACTGGGTAATTTATTAAAAAAAAAATAGGTTTATGGCCAGGTGCGGTGGCTCACACCTGTAATTCCAGCACTTTTGGAGGCCTAGGTGGGTGGAACATGAGGTCAGGAGTTCAAGACCAACCTGGTCAAGATGGTGAAACCCCCTCTCTACTAAAAACACAAAAATTAGCTGCCTGTAATCCCAGTTACTCAGGAGGCTGAGGCAGGAGAATTGCTTGAACCCAGGAGGTTGCAGTGAGCCAAGATCATGCCACTGCACTCCAGCATGGGTGACAGAGCGAGACTCCATATTGGAAAAAAACAAGAAAAGGTTTATTTAGTTCATTATTCAGATAGTTGAAAAGTTATCGATTGGGCATCTGTATCTAGTGAGGGCCTCAGGCTGCTTCTACTCATGCAGAAGGTGGAGGAGGGCTGGCTTGTGCAGAAATCACATGGCGAGAAAGGAGGAAAAAGAAAGAAGGGGAGGTGCTAAGCACTTTGACCCCAGGTGTTTGGGTCATGAGGGCCAGCCCTCGCTCCACTAGGGGAGAGAGAAAGAGAGAGTGAATTCTCTCTCCCTTAGTGGATTTAGGGCGGGCCCTCATGACCCAAACACCTCCCATTAGACCCCACCTTCAACACTGGGAATCAAATTTCTACATGAAATTTGGAGGGGACAAACATCCAAACTGTAGCACCCACTATTACTGCAAGCTATTATAGCCAACAATAATGTTAAGAAATGTGATTGAAAAAAAATATATATCTGATACTAAATGAATATCTTCAAATATTTGGCTACCCTTTAGGGAAAGTATGGCTGTCAGTCTGGGTAGTTATAATGATAATATCTTAGGATATGTGATAGCCATATTATATGCATCATACAATTCATACAGAGGATGATTTTTAGCTATTATTTTTGATTCAATAATATCTAAGGTTTTTCTCAAAATTTACATTTTATATATATTTTCTTTCAAAGTTAAAGGAAAATAAAGAATATATACTAAAGAGGAAGAGATCTTAAAAAAGAAAATTTCTTAGCCTATTTATAAGCTGAGAAAGGAAAACATTTTGTAAATGAGCAGTGAACAGAGAAAATGCACTGAGCTCTCTGCTGTGTTTTCCTTCTCCTATACTCTATTACGATTAATGCTTTGCTCTGGTTACCAAAGGTGTGGGGATTTCTCCCACACCAATCAATTCTGACACTAACTCAGTGTCTTACAATTCAGTTCAATTCTGACAGTGACCGGAGTTAGCCCAGACCCCACTGGTTAAGGGCTGAGTCCCATAAGACTGCTCTGCACTTAAGATGCCTTTCACAAATAACTAAGTTCACAGGTTACCCACAACTTCTGTCTGAGTTGGCTACAAATGAGAGATTCCCACAACTCCCTTTTCAGATTCAATGATTTATTCAAATGGCTTACAGATATTGGGAAAACACTTTACTTATTTTTACCTGTTTATTATAAAAAGATGCAACTCTGTAACAGCCAGATGGAAGAGATGTATGGGTCAAGGTATAGTAAAAAGATTGGGGAGCTCAGTACTTCCAAGTATTCACCAACCCAGAAGCTCTCCAAACCCTGTCCTTTTGGGTGTTGTGGATTTTGTTATGTAGTCATGAATGATTGAATCACTAGTTATTGCTGATCCATTCAATCTTCAGCTCTTCTCCCCTACGCAGAGGTGGAATAACATATTCTGGGGTTGAAGGTCCAACCCTCTAATGATTGGTTTCCCTTGCAATCAGCCTCCATCCGGGGGCTATCCAGGACCCTACATCTATCAGTCATCTTGTTATTCCAAGACTCCAAGGAGTTTAACAGCTGTGTGCTAGAAAACAGGAACAGAGACCAAATATATATATTTCTTATTATATCACAATATCACAGACAAGAAGTTATTTGTACATAGCTCATACTGATTTATGTAAGTGGGAATGTGTTTTCCTGCCTTTGTCTTCAAATGTCTTTCTCCTTTCTAATGAAAATTATAATTTATTTTCTTTATAAATTGACAGTGCATTTAAAATCCATCTTCAGAACAGTGTAATTTAAAATGAGGCTATTTGAAAATGGGCCATTTATGTGCAAGAAGCTTGATTAGGCCTAAATAACTGTCCAAATACATATTTTGAAAGTTGTATAAAAGTGTTGTTAATATCCTCTGTAAGTCTAATCAGTTTTCTAATCTATAATTAGCTTCATTAATCTCTGGACAATATTACTAGCCTCTGAGAACTCTGTAGACCAACAAGGAAAATCTGAGAAGCATGGAGAAATATGTAGGAAAAAGAAACAAAGGAATTTGACTATAAAATAGATAGTAGTTGGTTCCACTATGCTGAATAGCATTTATAACATGTTTGAAGTTCTCAGAGGTTTCATGCCTGGGAAAACTAGGAAGGTGAGAAAAATGAAATTTGAGTAGAGAATGATCTTTTGAAACACAGAATAAAAAACACAGTATAAAAACCTTTAGGCCAGGGGAAACTTTTCTCTGAAATTTCAATTCAAGTTCTTGAATTAGACAAACTCCTTAAACAAGCATTCTCTGTCATTACCACAGTATCCTTTCTGTAGTGCTATGATTATGGAGAATGCTATAATTAGAATCTTCAATAGCAAAAGAAAATTACTGTAATAGTATTGCAATAATTTTCACCTGAAAAATAGAAACTTGCCATCTTTTATCTGAAATAATGTAATGCTTAAAGGCTGCTGAATTGCAATTCTTTTGGTTAATCTTTATATTCCAAGCTAAATGATTAATCCATCAAGGCTGAAGAATACGTTTTCAGGTGTTTTGATAAGGAATTTGCTTTTATCAATGGCCTAGATTTTCCCCATTTTCCAATAAGGTCATTAGATTAGAATGGTTTAAAGCTGTGGTTCTTAAACTGTAATGCATTTGAGTCATCTGGAAGGCTTGTTAAAATTGCTGGGCCCTGCTCTTAGAATTTTTGATTCAGTAGGTTTGGAGTGGAGACTAAAAATTTGTATTGCCAGGAAGTTTCTAAGTGGTTATTGTGTTGCTGGTCTGGGAATTGTGTTTTGAGCACACTAAACCACTAGTTTAAATTAGGCAAGTAGTTATCCCACAAATAACTTATTTTAAAATTTATGTTCTGTTCCTTTATTGAAAGATATTATTGATCATCTAAGAAAAAATGTTTAAAATAGATTGTTCAGATATGGTTTTAAAAATACACTGAGTTCTCTGTTGTGTCTTTCAAATACTGCTTGGGGCTAGTCTACAACACATAGTCTCAAGATTGGAGGCCTATGCAAAATGTGAAGTTCGACCCATAGAAGAACATCTATATAGTTAAAGTTATTGGCCCATTACTTCTTTCTCTTAATAAAAATTAAACTATTTAAGAGAATAGATAATGTTAAAATATAATAAAAATTGTCAAATTTTGATTGTGTTCATTGATTGTCAGGTTAACACTTTTTTGACACTGCACCAATCTCTGGAACTCTTTATAAGTGGACTGAACCTTCCTTACTTTGAAAGAGTCCTACATCTGGGCTGTACTTTTTCATATCTCCCTTGCCTGAAAAACGTTTGTAGGATTAGACAAGCTATTAAGATATGATTCACAATAGATAGATTCCTATTTGTAAATAAATTCCTCACACTTCAACTATCTTTTGGTTTAATTTAATATTCAGGTTGAAAGTTATGGAAGTTACAGTTGAAATAAAGATGAGAAACAAAAGAGTAGAAAATTCACTTCCAGGGTCATGGCAATTAAAAAGAAATTATTGTCTCGACAGGTTTTTCTTTTATTTGGCCTAATTGCATTTGTCTCTTTGTACATAGCTATTTTTAAGTTTTATGTTAGAAACTGGTTTCTATTGCTCATTTTCCACATATTATCTTCACAAATATACCTAATACATTGACTTCTGCTCTCAGCCTGTCTCTCTCCAGAAAACACCAGAGTTTCTCTTATCTAGAGGAGACTGGAAGCATCTCCTTGGACATATTGTCAACAAGGTGACATGCAATCGATAACCTGTCATCTTCCTTTACAGCCGCAGAGTGACTTTTGTTATTTTCACCTTTCCTCCTGGCATAGGTATTTTATGTTAAGTAGCCTTCTTGGGCTTCTGAGTTTACAGAGATATTTCTGATTTATAAAGCAATGCATATCCTTTTAAGTGTATCTTTTCTAAATAATATAAATACAAATTTCCATGGATAAAATAGTCTGATGAAAATTTAAATGTAATATTACTAAAAATATAATATATAACTATTATAAATAAATTTGACATTGAACTTTGGAACATATGGAGTGGACAGCATATTCCCAAAAGCCAAACCTTTGCACACCATTAGAGCAACTTAGCACACTTTTAGAAAAGATGCTGTTCTTTACTTCCTGCCCCCACCTTCCATAGAAGGTGGAACTTGTCCATTTCACATTCTCAGAGATCACATTCCTTCAGTGTCTGTGAACTGGAAAAAATGGACATGTGAGTCTAACACTCTGGTGAAGCTAACTGATATTAGGGGACAATCTGGGATTTAAATGTGATTTAGATATTTTATTTTAGTAAAATAAGGATTCATGTTTTATGGCTTCTCCCACTCTATAATGTTTACAAGTAAAACTGCTAGTCAAGATATGAAGTTGTAAATTTCTTATTTGGAATTAAAGTAAGAAAAATTTTGTGACCCTAAACTAACAGTCACTCCTTCAATAAATACAAATTAAAAGCAGGATGAATGGTGCTTATATAAGGTACTGTAATGAAAATTACAAACAAAAGATGTTTTAGGAAATGTGTTACCTCATTATTTAAATGAGATATTGTTGAGAAAATTCTAAATAGCTTTTTGGATAAATTATCATTCCTTTCCATAAATGCATTTGAGTAAAAACATACCTCTTACAATAATAGTTTAAACATAGCTATTATTGATAATAATTATGTTTAAAACATGTAGTTGTTTGTATATTTTCATTAAAAAAACTTCATAAAGGTCATATACATCTCATTCAATACAAGCCTAAAGTCTTTCAAGTGCAGGGTGGATGTCATCTCAGTTAATTCATTGTCATTTTTAAAATTTATTCTAAATAGTGACATGGGTTTCCTATTTAACAAGATGTGACTAACTAAAGCTGAAGATAGATGATACATTTTCTTTCCAGATACTCATTTTTTCACATTTGCTCCCCAATGGTGATCATCTAAATTATCTATTGTGCATCAATGCCTGAATACTTACCCAGAGAATACCTCAGGAAAATTATTTTTAGTAGAGTAGCTAATTAATTTTTAAAATAGTTTTGATATTCCTGAAATGTCAAAATAGAAAAAAAATCTTCCAGTGGCTTCCATTTCATTTAGTTTTTAAACCTTTGTTTAAAATTTTTTGAGATATATGTACATACAGAAAAGTATATAAAGCCTATCTGTAGGGTTTAAATAATAAAATAAATAACTCTGTACCCTTCACCCAGGGTTAAGAAACAGGATATAACCAGCACCTTGAAGGCACCGTACCAATTGCATCCCTCTGACTCTCCCAGAGATTAACCTTGATCTTACAATTTTATTCTCCTTGCTTTTGTTTGTAATTTTGCCATCTAGATATCTATCCTTAAATACTTTTAAATTTTTTATTCTACATTTTATTGTCTTATTATTACATTTAAAATTTTTTAACTTTATATAAATTGAATTCTACTGTATGAATTTTTGTGATTTCAGCAAGATGGTTTTGAGATTCATTCATATTGATGAGTATAGGTTGAATTAATTCATTTCAGTCACAATGTTTTATTGTATAAATATTTTACAATATTTATTCATTATATTACTGATGAACTTTTGGGTTGCTTTCAGTTTTGCTATTATTGATAATGTTCATGGACATTCTTAGATATTAGCCCAGCAGAGGGATTACTTAGTTCTATCAAAAAAAATTATTTTATCATCAAGAAAATCTTTGCACATAGTAGGCCCTGAGAAATGCTTGAATGAATTAATTTCAAAAATTTGATAGTAGATTAAAGTGTCTTTAACATTCCCTAGCAAATATGTACTGGGGAACAAATACATAAGATATATTTGGAGATGGAATGCAAGGTAAAGACTTAGTAATTGCTTGATTTACATGTTGCAGAAGGAACTAAACCCTTGTTGAAGAAAACACAGCACAACTAGAAAGGAATAACTCATTGTCCTTAAGTGTGTTCATGCTCGACCACCAAGCAAGAACATATTTGCCCAGCTAATCTCTTTTAAAACCTTTAGGGGCAAGAACAGATAGAGACAAGCACAATAAGTCAAATATTTGCCCAGCTGGCTTTTCCTGTCATGTTGGTCTTCATATAGGTGGCAATAAATTTTCCCTTCAGAACTCTTCATGGTCCTTCTATTACCATTCATTACATTCCAATTCCCATCAAAAAGCATTTATTAAGTGCTTAGTTATTCACTGTATTACAAATGAAATCATGGCTACAAAGTGGATTAGTATTCTTTGTTGCTGAAGAAAGCTGAATAACTTTGTTTAACCTCTATCTTATGTTAGAACTCAGTTGTACTATCAATTCTTCCCACACAGTTTGAATGATTTAAATGATATGTAAAAGCCTACACATTTGGAACACAAGGCTAACTATGATGACATCCCTGTAGTCACTTGTAGCCCCAGGGAGACTAGAGTTTAGTCACAATCTCCCTCTGGCAGGAAATGTTAAGAAATCGAGTACTTCCAGCCTTGTCATTAAGCTTTTCTGAGTTCTTGTGGAAGGGGTGTTGATTAAGACACAGTTTTCTGGATTCCACGTTTGCTTACCCTGACATTAGTTACCTATCTGATTTTTTCTTACCTGAATTCCTGCCTTCCAAAGTTTAGCTTATTTCTTTAATTTCTTAATAATTCTAATTCTTTATTTCCCAAATGATTGTTGTAGATGTAATTGGAGGTGTCCTGACTTGCAGCTTGGGTGTAAATAACTGCCCCCAGCAGTGAATAGCATTTCCAAGATTATATTTGACTTTACCAATTTATATTAGTAGGAGAACAAGAAATCCAATCTCTCTCCCTGATACTCACCTAACCTTCCTTTTGTATTCGAGGGCTGGGCCTATTTTTGTCTTGTTGCTAGCTCTATTGCTTTTATTTTTCATGCAATTAAAATGCCCCAAACAATTCCTATGGTTTAAGTTCTCCTTTAAATCCAATATGCAGTGACTCCTAGCTCAAGAGTAATAGGATCCCTCTTATAAACAGCTGCCATCTGCTATTTTTTCTCTTTTTTGTAATATCTACTTGCCAAGGCATTAAATACACCATGAAGTCCAATGCAAATTTTTTCTATTATAGTATTTTCTTTAGTAATATTTTATGTTAGAAAAATGAGAAGTAATATATAAGTACCCTGCTAGAGTGTGAATTTGGGTTCATCACCTGATAGAGTTGCCAGAAAAAGGATGCCCAGTTAAGCATGAATTTCAGATAAACAACAAATAATTTTTTAGTGTAAGTATTTCCCATGCAAAGTTTGAGGCATACTTACACTAAAAAAATTATTCATAACTTATCTAAAATTCAGATTTAACTGAGCATTTTGTATTTTAGTTTGCTAAATCTGGCAATCCTACCTCTTGAGCTGGAGGACTTTGCAAATGCCAGCAGATGTTGGTTGCTCTTAAAAACCACTACCTTCTCCAATATCATCCATCTGTGTACTTCCTTATAAAATCTAGTTTTAGCAAATAACCCAACTAAGTCAGTTTAACAAGAATCCCTCCCCACCCAATATCTGATTATCCTCAATATCTGATTGGGTTCCTCATCCTCCACTATTCCCTAAGTGGCAATTGATCACTTCAGCCTGTCTTCAGCTAGAATCCTGTTAGGTCAGTTTAGCCAGAATCCCTCTAAGCCCTGATGTTTCCACTTGATAATTTTCTGTCAACTGATTATCACCTTGCTCCTTGGCTATAAACTCCCACTTGCCAGTGCTGTACTCAGAGTTGTGCCCAATTTCTCTCTTTCACTGCAAGACTCCATTGCAGTGGTCTCTGTACCTATTATGATTGTCTTGAATAAAGTCTTCCTTACTGTCCTTTAACAAGTATTATTAAATAAGTTTAATAACTTTTAGCAATGTGCTGTAGGATGAGGCCTATAATGATAAACTTTAAAATCCAGGAACTTTTGTATCAACCATTGCAGATCACTGCCAGTGATTCTTTAAGATTTCTGAGAAGGATAACCTTTCTCCCTAACACCCTCCTCAGTACACTCTGAGGACAGTGGTGTTCCATAATGAAATTCTCCTGAAGTCCCAATATTCTAACTGTTTAGATTTATGCACGTAGTTACTTTGGGAAGACATAAGGCTGCCCGTGGAAAGACTGGGATAGGCCTGGGCCACCTCACCTATGCAGAACCACTCTTCTCCCAACGGTCATGTGGCTTGGACTTAGTTTTTTCGGCCATCATGGTAACCAAATTTCTGTGGCTTCTTTCCCTTTCGTTGTCACTGAATCTCTGTTGGGGTTATCCTAATCTAATAAATTTTAATAATCTTGAGTTTTGGGGGAAACGTGGTTTAAGCTCCTATACTTTGACATATCTCAGGAAGCCACTAATCTTATGCAAATATGTTTCCTTCAAGCAATCTCAAAGATATAGACAGTACTAGTAGTTTCTCTTGAAAAATGAAGGAAGGAAAGAAGGAAGGAAAAGGATGGGAAAAGGAAGAGGAAAAGAAAGAGGGAGGGGGGAAGGAGGGAAGGAGGGAGCAAGAGAGAAAGAGAAAGAGAGAAATAGGGAGAAAGAAGGATGGAAAGTTCCACCTCTGAGCATACCAAAAAAGAAAGAAAGAAAGAAAAACATATTTGAAATTCTATTTCAATGGAAACCGTTAAATTAGTATTAAACACAATTTAATACTTAATAAATAATTGGGTAAAATGAAGTGACAATGATTCCCAAGTCTAGCAGTGATTACTATTACTATAAGGTCTTTGTTCTTTCAAAAATTTTTCTGTGAATGTTTGTGTGAGTATATGTGTATATTTTTCTGTGGGAGTGTCTGTATACTCAAACAAATGAATTCATACACTACAGACTATTTTCAAATATATGTATATTTACTTAATAGTATGTTATCAATATTTTTTCCATATCATTATACATCTAAAATATCATTTTAGTAACTATGGACTATTTCACTGATTGTAATGTTTAATGAATTTATGGGTTGGATTCTTAACAGAAAAAAAATAACCTATTTTGTAACTTTGTTTCCAATTGACAACTTGTGGCTAAATTTTTGCACATATCTTTATTTTCTTAGTGTAAATTATCAGTTGTAGAGTTTCTGAAACTGGGTGAAGGGTGTTTTTCATATATATACACACATATATATACATGTTTAATTTTATTTTGAAATGCATTTAGATTTAGAGAAGAGTTGCAGAGACAGTGCAGACAGTTTCTCTATATGCTACATCCAGTTTCCCCTAATGATTAACATCTTACCCATAGTACATTTATCAGTACTGGAAATTAACACTGATAAATACTCTTAATTGAGCTACAACTAGTAGCATTAGAAGACTAACGTCTTTTTTGTCTGTCAAGAATCCAATCCATAAAAGCATGTTGCATTTAGTGGTCATGTCTTTTTAATCTTTTTCAAATTGTTTTTCATGACCTTGATACTTTTGACAAGTACCAGTTAGCTAATTTGTAGAATATCCTTCAATTTGAATTTGTCTGATTCTTTTCATTATTAAGTTGGAAACGTGATCATATTGTTTAAAGGCTTTTCACATATACATTAGAAGCCCTCTCACCCAATATGAGTGATAGGTTAAAGAAGTTGTTTAAAGCAGGAGATCTTTTTAAATGATATATACCTCATATATTTTGTTTGCTTTATATGCCTTCACTTGCCAATATTTTTATGTTGGGCCAATGTTTTCTTTGTTTTTGTTATTAGTAAATTCTACTGCTTGGCGTTCTAAATCATCTACCTTTCATAAATTACAAGTAGAATGAATAAATAATTCCTGATTCTAGTTTCAATTTGTTTAAAATGGAGAGAGAACTTAAAGCACTTGAAATGCAAGATTTTTACAGTTTTGTTTTGAATTTGACTCACCCACATCTGACAGCTTGCTTTCTTTTTCTTTTGAAATGCATATTCATTGAGTGTTTTCAAAGCACTTAATTACCATTGAAAAACCAATCACTTTTAATCTCATCATACTGTATAATATTTTATTATATAAACATTATAATAAAAAATACAACTGAAATGCAAAACTGACTCTTGGTAAATCCCTTTAGTCACTAACCATTGAGAAAGCAGCAGTCCTTAGGTGAACTTGAGAGAAGCCTCCTAGCTTCAAGTGTTGTGCATGCAGGCAGTACTTGGTGCTTTGTAGAGGGAATGAGTTCTGGTTAATGTAGAAAGCTGTTTAAGAAGAGACCAGTTAAGAGAGCAGCTGATGTATTTCCAATTGTCCTCCAGTGGAGTTGTGACCTATTTATGTTCCTAATTACATGGTAGGAGAATTTCTGTTCCTCTATCTTTGGTAACAGTGAATAAGAGTATATCAAACGTAGTATTTCAAAATAGAATATATAGAAATAATTTATGTTAATAGAAAATTATTTCTTGGTGATGACTAAAAAGACTGATTCTCTTGGTCATTTTGCTATTAATCATCTCTATTTCTCTTTTTGTTTCTGATCTTAATGTGTTTTTACACGGATAGCAACCAAATTCTCTGACCTGCTTTTATTTCAAAGTTTCTAGATGGTGACCTGCTGCAATACCTGGTAACAATTGTTCTATTAAGTGCTGCATTATGAATCTGGGACAGAATTATGTTTCTTTGAATCACTCTCTGTCTAGTGACTTCCAGTGTGAACATTATAAGTATCTTCTGTATTTAAAAAGCCAGCTAAAAAAAGAAAAGAATCATTCACCAACAAAGGGGGGGATTTAACACGGGGATTAGAAACAACATGTCCGATAAGCCATGCTACTTGCATTTATTTCATCTGTCACATCTCTACATATACTCCTACTACTCTTCTTTTGCTGGCCTTCCTACTGTTCTTATAATATACTGGGCACATTCCCACTCTGGGTCTTTCTGTCGCCTGTTCCCTTTGCCAGAAACATTTTTTTCCCAGTTATCTGCATGGCTAGTTCCCTCACCTCTTCCAAGTCTGTTCAAATGACACATTTGCACAGAAGTCTACACTGATTACTTACTTAACACTTACCACTCCAAACACTTTCGACTACCCTGACTTGTTCTTTATTTTTATAGCACTACTTTCCTCATATTATACCATTTACCTTTTAGTCATATATATTAGTTTTTTCAAATTATGAGTGCATAGTAGGTGCATATGTCTGTGGAGTACATGAGATATTTTGATAAAGGCATACAATGTGTACAAATCACATCAAGGTAAATGGAGTATCTATCATCTCAAGCATTTATCATTTCTTTGTGTTCTAAATATTCCAATTATACTTTTAGTTTTTAAAAATTAATTAATTAACTAATTAATCAATTTTGAGATGGAGTCTCACTCTCTTGCCCAGGCTGGAGTGCAGTGGCACCATCTTGTTTCACTGCAACCTCTGCCCCCTGGGTTCAAGTGATTCTTCTGCCTCAGTCTCCCAAGTAGTTGTGACTACAGGCAGACACCACCATGCCTGGCTAATTTTTGTATTTTTTTAGTAGAGGCGGGGTTTCGCCATGTTGGCCAGGCTGTTCTTAAACTCCTGACCTCAGGTGATCCACCCACCTTGGCCTCCCAAAGTGCTGGGATTACAGGCATGCACCATTGCGCTAGGCCATGCTTACTTATTTTTAAATGTATAATAAATTATTGTTGACTGTGATTATACTGTTGTGCTATAAAATACTAGATCTTATTCATGCTATCTATTTTTGTACTCTTTAACTATTCCTACTCCCCCTCTCTTTATTACCCTTTCCAGCCTCTGGTAACAATCATTCTCCCCTCAATCTCCATCCGTTCAATTGTTCTAATTTTTAGATCCCATAAATGAGTGAAAATATGTGAAATTTGTCTTTCTGTACTTGCCTTATTTAACTTAGTGCCATGAGCACCGATGTAGTTGCAAACAACAGGATGTCATTCTTTTTTATGGCTGAATAGTACTTCATTGTATATATGTACCACATTTTCTTTATCCATTCATCTGTTAATGAACACTTAGGTTGCTTACAAATCTTTGCTATTATGATTAGCACTGCAATAAACATGAGAGTACAAATATCTCTTTGACATATATATGGACTTCATTTCCTTTGACTAAAGAGCCAGTAGTGGGATTGCTGGGTCATACGATAGCTCTATTTTTAGATTTTGAGAAACCTCTATACTGTTCTCCATCTTGGCTGTACTAATTTACATTCTCACTAACAGTGTATGAGAATTCCCTTTTCTCCACATCCTCACTGGCATTTGTTATTGCATGACTTTTGGATAAAAGCACATTTTACTGGGGTAAGATGATACCTCATTGTAGTTTTAATTGACAGTTCTCTGATGATCAGTGAAGTTGAACACCTTTCCATATGTTTGTTTGCCATTTGTGTGTCTTCTTTTGAGAAATGTCTATTCAGCTTTTTTAAGAATTTTAAATTGGATTATTAGATCTCTTCCTATTGAGTTGTGTGAGCTTCTTGTATACTTTGCTTATTAATTCCTTATCAGATGAGTAGTTTGCAAATATTTTCCCCTATTCTATGGGTTGTTTCTTCACTTTGCTGATTGTTTCCTTTGCTGTACAGAAACTTTTTAACTTGATGCAGCCCCATTTATCCATTTTTGCTTTGGTTACCTGTGCTTTGGGGATATTAACTAATAAATCTTTGTCCATTAAAATTTCCTAAAAAGTTTCCCCAATGTTTTGTAGTTTTAGAGCTTTAGGTCTTAGATTTAAGTATATAATTCATTTTGATTTAATTTTTGTATGTAGTGAGAGATAGGGGTCTAGTTTCATTCTGCATATGGATATCCACTTTTCCCTGCACCATTTATTGAATGTTCTTTTCCCAATGTATGTTCTTGACACCTCTGTTGAAAATGAGTTCACTGTAGATGTACGAATTTATTTCTGGGTTCTCTATTCTGTTCCATTAGTTTATATGTCTGTTTTTTTCTGCCTGTACCATGCTGTTTTGGCTATTAAAGCTATGTAGTATAATTTGAAGTCTGGTAATATGATTCCTACACTGTTGTTCCTTTTGCTCAGGATGCCTTTGGCTATCCTGTATCTTCTGTGGTTCCAAAACAGTTTAGAATTATTTTTTCTATTCCTGTGGAGAATGTCATTGGTATTTTTACAGGGATTGCATTGAATCTGTAGATTGCTTTGGGTATTATGAAGACATTAACAATATTGATTCTTCCAATCCATAAACATGGAATATCTTTCCATTTTTTAATGTCCTCTTCAATTTCTTGCATCAATATTTTATAGTTTTCATTGTAAACATCTTACACTTCTTTGGTTAAATTTGTTCCTAGGTGTCTAATTTTATTTGTAACTATTGTAAATGGGGTTACTTTCTTGATTTCCTTTTTAGATTGTTCACTGTTGGCATATAGAAGTGCTACTGCTTTTTGTATGTTGCTTTGGTTTCCTGAAAATTTACCAACTTTATTGACCAGTTTTAATAGTTTCTTTGGTGGAGTCTTTAGGTTTTTCCAAATACAAGATTGTGTTATCTGCGAAGAAGGATACTTTGACTTCTCGCTTTCCAATTGGATGTCCTTTATTTATTTTCTTGTGTGATTGCTCTGATTAAGACTTCCAGTACTATGCTGAGTAACAGTGGTGAAAGTGGGCATCTTTGTCTTGTTCCAGAGCTTAGAGAAAAGGCTTTGAGCTTTTTCCTGTTCTGTATACTAGTTGTGGGTCTGTGATTTACACCTCGTATTGTTTTGAAGTAAAGTCCTTCTATCAACAGTTTTTTAGGGTTTTTATCATGATGGTATGTTGAATTTTATCAAACACTTTTTCAGCATACCTTTTTGTACTTTATTCTGTGGATGTAATGTATCACATTGATTGATTGGTGTATGTTGAACTGTCCTTACATCCCTTGGATAAATCCCACTTGGTCATGCTGAATGTTATTTTTTTTTCATGCCTTCTATACTTCATGCATAACATCAACTTTCAGAATAACAAATAGAATTTTATAAACAGACACAGAACAGTAGAAACACAAGAGATAAACTTATGTGGCTATAGCCAGAAAAAAATCTATAATTGAAAAATTATAGAGCTCATTACATAAGCATACCAGCATTGATATCTGGAATTAATGAGTCTTGTACAAAATAGGAAGGGCCAAGACTGAAGTTATATTTTAACAACAGTTGACAATTCTGGCCAAACATTTCTTGTGGACCTTTTCTTGCTGAGGGGTATAAACTTACAGTTGTATCTTACTCACAAGTACTGTTGAGTAGAGTTACATTAATTATATCATGTAGTATGTAATTTTTAAAGTATATGTTCAGTTCCCCTTAATAAATAGTTTCTTCCTTAAAAAAATAGCTTTAAGATTAGCAGCAGAAAAGGAACTGATTGGATATTTACTATTATTTTCCTTATTGGGTAGTCCAGATCCTACCTTATGTCTAAAAGTATGTTTCATCCATATTTTGTCATATGTCCATAAGATTATATTTCTTATTGTTTTCTTATTCTTCTTATCCTGAACCTTACAACACTAACATTTAGTTAAGATTGACTTTCAACATCATCCTTCTTGTCTGCAGGACTTATGCCATATAGATTTGTACACAATGTGTCACTTTTGATCTATAATCTTATATTTTTTTATTATACTTTAAGTTCTGGGGTACATGTGCAAAACATGCAGGTTTGTTCCATAGTTATACATGTGCCATGGTGTTTTGCTGCACCCATCAACCCATCATCCACATTAGGTATTTCTCCTAATGCTATCCCTCCTATAGCCCCCCACTCCCCAAAAATCCCTGGTGTGTGATATTCCTCTCCTTGTGTCCATGTGTTCTCATTGTTCAACTTCCACTTATGAGTGAGAACATGTGGTGTTTTCTGTTCTTGTGTTAGTTTACTGAGAATGATGGTTTCCAGCTTCATCAGTGTTCTTGCAAAAGACATGAACTCATCCTTTTTTATGGCTGCATGGTATTCCATGGCGTATATGTGCAACAATTTCTTTATCCAGTCTGTCGTTGATGGGCATTTGGGTTGGTTCCACGTCTTTGCTATTGTGAATAGTGCTGCAATAAACATACATGTGCATGTATCTTTATAGTAGAATAATTTATAATCCTTTGGGTATATACCCAGTAATGGGATTGCTGGGTCAAATGGTATTTCTATTTCTAGGTCCTTGGGGGAATTGCCAGACTGTCTTCCACAATGGTTGAACTAATTTACACTCCCATCAACAGTATAAAAACATTCCTATTTCTCCACATCCTCTCCAGCATCTGCTGTTTCCTGGCCTTTTTTAATGAATGCCATTCTAACTAGTATGAGGTGGTATCTCATTGTGGTTTTGATTTGCATTTCTGTAATGACCAGTGATGATGAGAGTTTTTTTCATATGTTTGTTGGCTGCATAAATGTCTTCTTTTCAGAAGTTTCTGTTCATATCCTTCACCCACTTTTTAATGGGGTTATTTTTTTCTGGTAAATTTGTTTAAGTTCCTTGTAGATTCTGGATATTAGCACTTGTCAGATGGATAAATTGCAAAAATTTTCTCCCATTCTGTAGGTTCTCTGTTCACTCTCATGGTAGTTCCTTTTGCTGTGCAGAAGCTTTTTCGTTTAATTAGATCCCATTTGTCAATTTTGGCTTTTGCTGCCATTGCTTTTAGTGTTTTAGTCATCGAGTCTTTGCCCATGCCTATGTCCTAAATGGTATTTGCCTTGGCTTTCTTCCAGGATTTTTATGGTTTTAGGTTTTATGTTTAAGTCTTTAATCCATCTTGAGTTAATTTTTGTATAAGGTGTAAGGAAGGGGTCCAGTTTCAGTTTTCTGCATATGGCTAGCTGGTTTTCCCAACACCATTTAATAAATAGGGAATCCTTTCCCCGTTGCTTGTTTTTGTCAAGTTTTTCAGAGATTACATGGTTGTAGGTGTGTAGTAGTGTTATTTCTGAGGCCTCTATTCTGTTCCATTGGTCTATATCTCTGTTTTGGTACCAGTGCCATGCTGTTTTGGTTACTGTAGCCTTGTAGTATAGTTTGAAGTCAGGTGATGCCTCCAGTTTTATTTCTTTTTGCTGAGGATTCTCTTGGCTATGTAGGCTCTTTTTTGGTTCCATATGAAATGTATAGTAGTTTTTTCTAATTTTGTGAAGAAAGTCAACGGTAGTTTGATGGGAATAGCATTGAATCTATAAATAACTTTGGGCAGTATTGCCGTTTTCATGATACTGATTCTTCCTATCCATGAGCATGGAATGTTTTTCCATTTGTTTGTGTCCTTTCTTATTTCCTTGAGCAGTGGTTTGCAGTTTTCCTTGAAGAGGTACTTCCCATCCCTTGTAAGTTATATTCCAAGGTATTTAATTCTCTTTGTAGCAACTGTGAATGGGAATTCACTCTGTTTGTCTATTATTGGTGTATAGGAATGCTTGTGATTTTTGATATGATTTTGTATCCTGAGACATTACTAAAGTTACTTATCAGCTTAAGGAGATTTTGGGCTGAGATGATTTTTGTTGTTGTTTGTTTGTTTGTTTTTTGAGACAGAGTCTCACTGTGTCGCCCAGGCTGGAGTGCAGTGGCACAATCTTGGCTCACTGCAACCTCCACGTGTCGGGTTCAAGTGATTCTCCTGCCTCTGCCTCCTGAGTAGCTGTGATTATAGGTGTGTGCCATCATACCAGGCTAATTTTTGTATTTTTAGTAGAGATGGGGTTTCATTATATTGGTCAGGCTGGTCTCAAACTCCTTACCTTGTGATCCACCCACCTCAGCCTCCCAAAGTGCTGGGATTACAGGCTTGAGCCACCGCACCCAGCCTGGAATTTTCTAAATACACAATCATGTCATCTGCAAACAGAGACAATTTGACTTTCTCTCTTCCTATTTGAATACTCTTTATTTCTTTCTCTTGCCTGATTGCCCTGGCCAGAACTTCCAATACTATGTTGAATAGGGTGGTGAAAGAGGCCATCCTTGTCTTGTGCTGGTTTTCAAAGGGAATGCTTCCAGTTTTTGCCCATTCAGTATGATATTGGTTGTGGGTTTGTAATAAATAGCTTATATTATTTTGAGATACATTCCATGAATACCAAGTTATTCAGAGATTTTAGCATGAAGGCGTGTTGAATTTTATCAAAGGCCTTTTCTGCATCTGTTGAGATAACAGGTGGTTTTTGTCATTGGTTCTGTTTATGTTATGGATTACATTTATTAATTTGCATATGTTGAGTCAGCCTTGCATCCCAGGGATGAAGCTGACTTGATCATGGTGGATAAGCTTTTTGATGTGCTGCTGGATTCAGTTTGCCAGTATTTTATTAAGGATTTTCGCATTGATGTTCATTCAGAATATTGGCCTGAAATTTTCTTTTTTTGTTGTGTCTCTGACAGGTTTTAGTATCAGGATGATGCTGGCCTCATAAAATGAGTTTGGGAGGATACGTTCTTTAAGTATTGTTTGGAATAGTTTCAGAAGGAATATACCAGTTCCTCTTTGTTTGGTAGGCTATTAGTTACTGCCTCAATAACAGGACTTGTTATTGGTCTATTCAGGGATTTGACTTCTTCTTATTTTAGACTTGGGAGTGTATACGTGTCCAGGAATTTATCCATTTCTTCTAGATTTTCTAGTTTATTTGCATAGAGGTGTTTACAGTATCTCTGATGGTAGTTTGTATTTTTGTGGAATCAGTGGTGATCCTTTATCAGTTTTTATTGTGTCTATTTGATTCTTTTCTTCTTTATTAGTCTGGCTAGTGATCTATCTATTTTGTTGATCTTTTCAAAAAAACAGTTCCTGTTTGATATTCTGAAGGTTTTTTGTGTCTCTAACTCCTTCAGTTCTGCTCTGATCTTAGTTATTTCTTGTCTTCTGCTAGCTTTTTAATTTTTTTGCTCTTGCTTCTCTAGTTCATTTAATTATGAATGTTAGGACATATATTTTAGAACTTTCTTGCTTTCTATTCTGGGCACTTAGTGCTATAAACTTCTCTTTAAACCCTGCTTTAGCTGTGTCACAGAGATTCTGGTACATTGTGTCTATGTGGTCATTGGTTTCAAAGAACATCTTTATTTCTGCCTTAATTTCATTATTTACCCAGTAGTCATTCCGAAGCAGGTTGTTCAGTTTCCATGTATTTGTGTGGTTTTGAGCAAGTTTTTCTCTGGCTGCTCTTGACATTTTTTTCTTCATTCAACCTTGGATAATCTGAGGCTTATGTGTCTTAGGTTGCTCTTCTCGAGGAGTATCTTTGTGGTGTTCTCATTATTTCCTGAATTTGAATGTTGGCCTGTCTTGCTAGGTTGGGGAAGTTCTCCTGGATAATATCCTAAAGAGTGTTTTCCAACTTGTTTCCATTCTCCCCATCACTTTCCAGTATATCTATCAAATGTAGATTTGTTCGTTTCACATAATCCCATATTTCTTGGAGGATTTGTTTGTTCCTTTTCATTCTTTTTTCTCTAATCTTTTCTTTATGCTTTATTTCATTAAGTTGATCTTCAATCTCTGATATCCTTCTCCGCTTGATTGATTTGGCTGTTGATACTTGTGTATGCTTCACGAAGTTCTCATGCTGTGTTTTTCAGCTCCATCAGGTCATTTCTGTTCTTCTCTAATCTGATTATTCTAGTTAGCAATTCCTCTAACTTTTTTTCAAGGTTCTTAGCTTCCTTACATTGGATTAGAATATGCTCCTTTACCTAAAAGAAGTTTGTTATAACCCATCTTCTGAAGCCTACTTCTGCCAATTGGTCAAACTCGTTCTTTGTCCAGTTTTGTTCCCTTGCTGATGAGGAGTTGTGATCCTTTGGAAGAGAAGAGGCATTCTGGTTTTTGGATTTGTCAGCCTTTTTGTGCTGGTTTCTCCCCATCCTTGTGGATTTCTCTACCTTTGGTTTTTGATGTTGGTGACCTTCAGATAGGGTTTCTGCATGGATGTCGTTTTTTGTTGATGTTGATGCTCTTCCTTTGGGTTTGTTAGTTTTCCTTCTAACAGGCCCCTCTGCTGAAGGTTTGTTAGAGTTTGCTGGAGGTCCACTCCAGCCCTGTTTGCCTAGGTATCACCACCAGAGGCTGCCGAACTGCAAAGTTTGCTGCCTGTTCCTTCCTCTGAAAGCTTTGTCGCAGAGGGCACCTGCCAGATGCCAGCTGGTGCTCTCCTGTCTGAGTTGTCTGTCAACCCCTGCTGGGAGGTGTCCCCCCCCTATTAGGAGGCAAGGGGGTCAGGGACCCACTTGAGAGGGAGTCTGTCCCTTAGCAGAGCTCGAGCACTGTGCTGAGAGAACTGCTGCTCTCTTCAGCGCCAAGAGGCAGGAACGTTTCAATTTCCTGAAGCTGCACCCACAGCCACCCCTTCTGCCAGTTGCTCTGTCCCATGGAGATGGGGGTTTTATCTGTAAGCCCCTGACTGGGGATGCTGTCTTTCTTTCAGAGATCCCCTGCCCAGAGAGGAGGAATCTTCTGGCTACAGCAGCTTTGCTGAGTTGTGGAGGGCTCCTTCCAGCTTGAATTTCCTGGGGCTTTGTTTACACTGTGAGGGGCAAACCAGCTACTCAAGTCTCAATAATGGTGGGTGGTGCCTTCCTCTCACCAAGCTCCAGTGTCCCAGGTCGACTTCAGACTGCTCTGCTGGCAGCGAGAATTTCAGTGGATCTTAGTTTGCTGGGCTCTGTAGGGGTGGAATCTGCTGAGGTAGACCACAGGCGCCCTGGCTTCAGCCCATATTCCAGGGGGAGTGAATGGTCTGTCTCAATGTTCTAGGTGCCACTGGGGTATGAAAAAAACTCTCCAGCTAGCTCAGTGTCTGCCCAAATGGCTGCCCAGTTTCGTGCTTGAAACCCAGCCCCTGGTGGCATAGGCACCCAAAGGAATCTCCTGGTCTGTGGGTTGTGAAGACTGTGGTAAAAGCATTGTATCTGGGCTGGAGTGCACCATTCCTCATGGCATAGTCCCTCATAGCTTCCCTTGGCTAGAGGAGGGAGTACCTACCCCGACCCCTTGCATTTCCTTGGTGAGATGATGCCACACCCTGCTTCAGCATGCCCTTTTTAGGCTGTATCCACTGTCTACCCCGTCCCAATGAGATGAGCCAGGTACCTCAGTTGGAAATGCAGGAATCACTCACCTTCTGCATTGATCTCACTGGAATATGCGGACTGGAGCTGTTCCTATTCAGCCACCCTGGTAATGTCCTCTATTGATGTTATTTTTAATGTGTTGTTGTATTTGGGTTGCTAACATTTTGTGGAGAATTTTTGCATCAATGTTCACCAAGGATATTGTCTTTTTTTTCTTTTTAATGTGCCTTTTTCTGGTTTTGGTATCATGGTAATATTAGCCTTGTAGAATGAGTTTGGAACAATTCCCTCCTTCTCTATTTTTGAAATAGTTTGAGTAGAATTTGTATGAGTTCTTTAAATGTTTGATCAAATTCAGCAGTGAAGCCATTGGGTCCTGGGCTTTTCTTTGCTGGGAGATTTTTTATATGATTTTAATCTCATTACTTGTTATTGGTCTATTCAGATTTTGGATTTTTTCCTGGCTCAATCATTGTAAGTTGTATGGGTCTAGGAATTTATCCATTTCTTATAGATTTTCCAATTTATTGTCATATATTAATAGTTACTCATGGTAGCCTCTAATGATCTTTTACATTTTTGCAATATCAATTGTAATGTTTCCTTTTTCATCTCTGATTTTATTTGACTCTTCCCTCTTTTTGTTTTATTTATTATGGCTAAAGGTTTGTCAGTTTTGTTTACCTTTTCGTAAAACTAACTTCTTGTTTTGTTGATCTTGATATTTTATTTGTTTGTTTGTTTTGATTTTGTTTATACTTGCTCTGATTTTACTATCTCTTTTCTTCTGCTAATTTGGAGTTTGGTTCACTCTTGCTTTTTAGTTCTTTAAGATGCATTGTTGTTTATTTGGATTTTTAAAAACTTTTTCGATGTAAGCACTTATTGTTATAAACATTCCTCTTATTATTGCTCTTGCTGTATCCCAAATGTTTTGGTATAATGTGTTTCCATTTTCATTTGTTTGAAGAAATTTAAAATTTTCTTTTTAATGTCCTCATTGGCTCACTGGTCATTCAGGAACATATTGTTTAATTTCCATGTGTTTGTATAGTTTCCAAAATTTCTCTTGTTATTGACTTCTTTTATTTCATTGTGGTCAGAGAAGATACTTGACAATTTTTTGAAATTTTAAAGACTTGTTTTGTGGCCTTATATATGGTCTATCCTTGAGAATGATCCATGTGTTGAGGAGAAAATGTATCTGCATACATTGAATCACTATCACTGTTCAATATCTATCAAGTTCATTTGGTCTACAGTGCAGATTAAATCTGATATTTCTTTGTTGATTTTCTGTTTGGACAATCTGTCCAATGCTAAAAGTGGGGTGCTGAAGTCTCCAACTATTACTTTATTGAGGTCTACCTCTCTCGTTAGCTGTAATAATATTTGCTTTATATATCTATGTGCTCCAATGTTGGGTGCATGTATATTTACAATTGTTATATTCTCTCACTGAATTGACACTTTTATCATTGTATAATTACCTTCTTTGTCTCCTTTTATAGTT
Source organism: Ateles fusciceps (assembly GCA_036589455.1). Taxonomy (NCBI): domain Eukaryota; kingdom Metazoa; phylum Chordata; class Mammalia; order Primates; family Atelidae; genus Ateles; species Ateles fusciceps. The sequence continues at coordinate 11,801,160 of JAZHEH010002206.1, forward strand.
TTTGTCTGGAAATCTATTTTGTGTGACATAAATATAGCTACTTCTGCTTTTTTCTGTTTGTATTTGTAGGTGATACGGATTTCTTGTAGACTACAGATCACTGGCTTTTTTTTTTTTTCCGTTAAGCCTCTTTATCTCTTATGACTGGAGAGTTTAGTTCATTTACATTCAGTGTTTTTATTGATAAGTAAGGGCTTACTCCTGCCACTTTATTATTTGTTTTCTAGTTGTTTTGTGGTCTTCTTTTCCTTCTTTCCTGTCTTCCTTTTATTGAAGGTGATTTTCTCTGGTGGTATGTTTTCATTGCTTGCTTTTTTATGCATCTGTTGTAGGTTTCAATTTGAGGTTACCATAAAGCTTGCAAATATTATCTTATAACCCATTGTCTTAAACAGATGAAAACCTAACACTCATTGCATAAGCAAGGAGACTAACAATGAGATAATTTATAAAATTTCTACACCAACCCCCACACAACTTTTTAACTTTTTGTTGTTTCTATTTACATCTTATTATACTGTCTTGAAAAGTTGTTTTTCAAGTCATTTTTGGTAGGTTCATCTTTTAAACTCTCTACTGTAGATATGAATAGTTTACATGCCACAATTATAGTGTTATATGTTTTCTGTGTTTTTGCTTACTTACTATTAGCAGTGACTTCTTATTTCTCCTTAACATCCTTTTCTTTCAGATGGAGGAACTTTCTTTAGCATTTCTTGTAGGACAGGTCTGGTATTGTTAAAGTGCCTCAGCTTTTGTATGGGAAAGTCTGTATTTCTCCCTCATTTTTGAAGGATATTTTCACCAGATATATCATTCTAGGATAAATGATTTTTTCTTCAACACTTTAAATATGTTATGCCCCCTCTCCTGGCCTGTAAGGTTTCCACTGAGAAGTCTGCTGGCAGACAAAGTGGAGCTCCTTTGTATGTTGTTTTTTTCTCTTGATGCTTTTAGGATCCTTTATTTATCCTTGACCTTTGGGAATCTAGTTAATGTATTGAGGCAATCTTATTTGGGTTAAATCTACTTGGTGTTTTATAACTTTCTTGTATTTGAATATTAATATGTTTGTCTAGGTTTGGGAATTTCTCTGTTATTATCCCTTGAATAAACTTTCTACCCTTTTTTCTCTCTCTACCTCCTTTTGAAGGCCAATAACTCTTAGATTTGCCTCTTTGAGGCTATTTTCTAGATCCTGTAGGCATACGTTACTCTTTTTTAATTTTCTTTTATTTTGTCTCTTCTGACTATATATTTTCAAATAACCTGCTATTTGCTCACTAATGCTTTCTTCTGTTTGATGAATTCTGCTGTTAAGAGATTCTGTTGCATTTTTCCATATGTCAATTGCATTTTTTTTAGCTCCAGAAATTCTGCTTGACTTTTTAAAATTATTTCAATCTCCTTGTTAAATTTATCTGGTAGGATTCTGAATTCCTTGTCTGTGTTATTTTGAATTGTGTTGAGCTTCCTCAAAACAGCTATTTTGAATTCTCTATGTGAAACTCACATCTCTCTCTCTCCAGGATTGGTCCTTGGTATCTTATTTAGTCCATTTGGTGAGGTCATATTTCCTGGATGGTCTTGTTACTTGTGGATGTTTATTAGTTTCTGGGTATTAAAGAGTTAGGTATTTATTGCAGTCTTCATAGTCTGGGTTTGTTTGTACCTGCCCTTCTTGGGAAGGCTTTCCAAGAATTCATATGAACTTGGGTGCTGTGTTCTAAGTTTTTGGTCACTATATTAGGGGGCACCCTAAGCCTAGTAATGCTGTGGTTCTTGGAGACTTCTAGAAGTACTCCCTTGTTGGTCTTGAGTAAGAGCTGACAGAATTCCTTGAATTAGCAGTCTGAGACTCTTGTTCTCCTCCTTGACTTTCCTCCAAAGGGAGTCTCATTCTCTGTGCTGAGGTCTCTGGAGCTGGAGGAGGGGTGACACAAGCACCTCTGTGGCCAACACCACTAGGCTTGTGCTGGGTCAGGTCTGAAGTCAACACATCACTGGGTCTTGCCCGAGGCTGGTGGTGACCACTGTCTGGCTACTGCCTATGTTTACTCAAGGTCCATGGGCTCTGCAATCAGCGTGGGGGAATCCAAGGAAGGCTTGTGTTCTTCCCTTCAGGGTGGAGAGTTCCTCTGGGCCCTGGCAAGTTCCAGAGTTGCTGTCTGGGACCCAGGGCCTGGAGTTGAGACTCTGAGGACTACCTGTTGCCCTATTCTAGTGTGGCTAAATTGGTTTCCAAGTTATCAAACAAAATCCTCTTAACTCTCCACTCTCCTCTTTTCAAGCAGAAAGAAGCATTCTCTCTTGGAGCTGCAAGCGCAACTGCCTGAGGTTGAGGAAGCGTATCACAAACAATCCCTTGGCTTCTCTTGCTGGTGGCTCACCACTGGCTCTGAGCCCAGCACAACACGAAGTCTTGCCCAGGAATTGCAGTTCTTGTAGCCTAGACTGCTTTCAAGTTTATTTGGGACCCTAGAGCACTTTAGCACATGGCAGTAGGGCTTGCCAGGTCTCTACTTCTGACTGCTCACATGGACAATTTGCATTTGGCCAGGGCTGGTTTAAATGCTCCCTCCATGGGGCATTTAGTGTGAGTAGTTGTTCAATATTGTGTTACTGTGGGGAGAATAATTGCTGGAGGCTTCTGTTCAGCTATCTTGCTCTAACTCCCTCTACGTGCATTGTTTAATTCTGACTCCCATTACTAGAATGAAAACTCCATATCATAAGTAAGAAACTTTTTTTTCTGTATTCTGATATATTCCAACATCCCAGGGCAGTTCCTAGAACATGGTAAGTACTCAATATTATTTGTTAAATGAATAAATCAATTTGAAAAGAAGGTTTCTATACATGCAAAGAAGAGATGCAGGAAAGGGATGTCCCTAGTAGGATACTCTATCTGGGAAAATGTGTTTTAATTAGAACCTTTTGAAAATGTTGTCCCCACTTTGTTGGCCATCGTTATAGGAGTAACTTTTGGATCTTCAAGGCACATAGGTGCATCCCATGTATCTCTTCTAATGGTTACCCAAGCAAGCCTATCTTGATGTTACACAAAAGCCACACCATAACTAAAATCTCTCTAGATTAGTGATTCTCATAGTCCAGTGCCAAACTACCACAGTTTTTGTTGGTCTTAAGGATTTTTCTAGACAAAATTCTTGACTGCTCAATACTGAGTGATCAGGACCCTGAGTTATGCAGGCCTGAGTATGAGAAGATGGAGGAAACACTTCTCATACCCATCTTTCAAAGCTTTCCAGCAGAGTGTTTGCCTAAGGCAATAATGTTTTTACCTTTGTCCTTTGAGGAAAAATTCAGAGAAATTTCTGTAGGCAAAGACACTATTGTTCCTCATTTTCTTTCAATTCTCTCTGACTATTCTGATTTAAAAATTTTATAAGAAAGTTTTAAGAATGTTTTATTTTAGATAATAATAAAAAACTGGAGGTTCCACTTCTGCTTAACTATGTAGAAAAACACAAAAAATGTTGCCCCCATGCTAACAACAAGAAAGTCCAGATATAATCTAAAATATATATATATTTTCTTAAACTTATCATATAACTGAAGTTGCAAAACAGGTAAGGGCACTGAATCCCATGAATATCAAGCCCCTCTGTGCAGGGATAGGGCATATGATCTGTTTCATCTTTAGCACAGTATGGGAGGAAGAGGTGGTTTCCCTGAAAGCAGGGAAGAAGCAATCAGCTAAAATGTGAATACATTTCTAAAGGCCAAATGTGGGCTAGCGTATCAATTTAGAATAACTGGGAGCTCCATTCACAGGCACTTGCAAAATCTTCTCCATGGGATTACACTGGATGCTTACAAGAAAGATTGGAGGTCAAGGAAAAAGAACAATAATAACTGTTCTTAGAGCTGCCAGAAACAAGAGGAGGTTTGTTTGCAAGGAGATAGAGGCAGACATGCTGAGAGGGCCCTGTTTCCAAGGCCCAGGTGCACAGATTCTGCCTAACACTAAGACTAGACCAGAAGAATGGGGCATTACTACAGTTCCCAGCATTAACCTAGCCCCAAATAATAAGCAATAAAAGTCTACTGCTGAGGGAGAGAGCAAGAGTTTGGAGAGACATGCCCTCTAAGGCATGTGTGTTCAGGGTCTGATGAAATCTGGAGGTAGAGCAGGGACACTGAGAAAAACCCTTCAGCACTTCCATGCCTCACACTACACGCAAACCCATCAGTGGAGAAATATGAAGATTGGTGTGCTGAGAAAACGACAGCAACAACAAAATTCAAACAGGGCTTTTAGATTGGTTGCAGAAGTGTTAAGAAAACATAATTCTGATGGTATACTTTTTCAATCTTTTCCACATTACATTTGGATCAAGGCTTTTGATCTTAAAAAAAAATAAGTGTTTTTATTTGAGATTTTTGGTAACTCCACTGTTGGCAGTGGAGGCCCCCCACAGGAGGTAACTAGGAAAACAGAAGGGTCAGGGAAGGAGGAACTAGGAAATTATCCTTCTGCACTCATCTCTTTGGTCCTCAGTTATATCAAACTGTGGCATTCTATGGTTCTAAATCAAATGTTAAGGGAAGAATCTAATTTTTGGAGTCCTATGCCTGCTTTCACCTGTTACTGCAGTTGTTGTGGTTTGATTTTGTATCTACTGCCTGGTCCTTGCACCAATATTCATGACAGTGAAGCCAGACTAATGGTGTGGCCAGCATGAATTATAAGAAAATTTATTTATCATTGTTTCCAATGGAATGAAATTTTTCAAATACTACATGCTGGAAAACATGTACAGGCAATTTGTCTTTTTAAAACTTCTGCTAAGGAAATCAATATAACATAGACAATGTTAAATGTTAAGGTTATTTTTTAAAGCAATATTTCCCTAGATTTTCCAGCACATTCTCTAGCAATTCTTCTGTGAATTCTGTAAATATTCATAAGAGTCTATAAACACTTGAAGAGATAATTCATTTTTCAAGGTTAAATTTACTTAGAATGCCTTCTTAGAAAGCTCTCCACTTTATATTCTGCATGTAAACATAATAGCACAGTTAGGAAACACAAACTCAAATATGTTGATTACAATATAATTCCTATCACTTCGTATATGAATTGCCCACGATTTCAACTTCGAGTTTAAATATAACATATTTAACATATAAAAGAGAGAGAGGAATAAGACAGTAACAACATTTACTCATACTGTTCTTCAGAATTTCAAATGAAAATTTGTTGATTACTAAGTAAAAGTTGGAATTCAAGATTACACTGAAAGTGTACAGATACAATTTTTCTTTAAAAAGCAACAACCACTTAAAGCCACTGTTTTCTATTTCCTACAATTCATTTTTATTATATTTTATTTTTAAAAGTAAATTTTCTTTTAAATATATTGAGAAACAGAAAGAAAATGTTTTCTATTTACCTACACATATACCATTTCTAGTGCTCTCATTCCTTGGTATAAGTCTGAGTTTTTATCTAGTCTCATTTCACTTCAGACTAAAGAACTTCTTTTATGATTTCCTGTAGCACATATTTACTGATAAAAAAAAATTATCCCTTTCTTTTTATACCCATAGCCATGACCACACTTCCAGCGTCATTAGATCCCACATTACCAGGAATCCTTCAGTTGGCCCCTAACTAGTCCTTTTATCACTAATGTTATTTTCCTGGTATCTACTCTTCACATTTCTGCAAGAATCATCCTTCCAAAATGTCAGTCTAATCCTGTAAATTTCTTCTTAAAATCTCCAATGGCTTCCAATAGTCTTCATAACAAATGTCAAACTCTTAATTTTGGCATTCAAAGTTCTTCATTTTGTAGTCTACACTTACTTCTCCATTACTATCTCTTTTAATTCTGTGACCTGTACCCCATAAAAGTGCCAAACCAAACTTCTTTGAGTTCCTAGAATTCCAGCTATAATTTGTTTTTAGCTATATATTTTTAGCAACATTGAAGACAACCATTTTATTGTATAGAATAGAAGAAAACAAGAAAACTGAAGGTTATCAGGCAAAATTACAAAGTACTGTCTCAAATGTAGAGCAGGAGGGAACAGATTTCTTGCAAAGAAGTCTGTCAAAATTTCTCTTCACTTAAATTATCTCTTTTAAGACAGGCAGGTTCTGCCATTTTGAGTAGGGATCAGCAAGTCTTGACCCATTGTTAAGTCTTACCCCATTACAAAAGTTATTAATAGTCTCCATTTGTTATTTGCCATGATTTGGTACCTCTATATATATCAATAAACTGAGAAGTGAAGCAGTTTGACTCAGGTAAAACAGGTGGTAGATAGTACTTAACCTCAGCCCTGTATAACTATAAACCCTGTAAGTATCCTACTAAACACTCTGGAGTACCAGAACACCTTCTTTTTCATGCAGTACACTATTGTTAACTTATATAGTTGTCAAAACCATCCTACTTGTGTTGATGACCATGGATCATAAACACAGAACCTACGGTAAGAATTGTTGCCACCTGTTTAGTTCTTTTACAAGTGAATAACTCCATCAATATTCCAGTTTTCTTGTTTGTAACATTTTACTGATAATCATTCCTTACAGGAGAGAATGAAAATTATTTGTAAGATATTATAAGACATTTCTAATACAAAAACATGCCTTATAAACTCCTTTGAGTTGCTTGAAGAAATGTGTAATATGAAGGCAAGTTTTTAGTGGTTGAAAAGTATTTTCTACAAGTCCCACTAGTTGTTTTAAACACAATCTCATGGTAAGAGTTTGTTCATCCAAGATTAACATAAGCCAATATACACATTTGTAGAAAAATGCAACCCAATTACTTTGAGAAATGCTAACATATTTTGGATCAAAATGCCAAAAAATTGAATTTTCTTAATAATTAGTTTCAAAAATGACATTTTTAAGAGAAAAACTGTTCTTAAAAATACCTCTATGCCCTTATGTTACGTCTATTATACCAGATATTGCGTTACATAAGTAGGCAAAAATAACAAGAGCAACTCATCTTAATAGTTATAGCTCACATTTTTTTTTCTTGTTGACATATGAGGCAAATTGCCTTAAAGGTCATTAACCACATGTTCTGCAGATAAATCTCACAACTGTTACTGTTTATCTTGGCAGCACTGTAAAATATTAGAAAGCTTTGATTAAAATTCTAAGTTTCTGTAAAGCCCTAAAACAAAACTTTTAAGCCATGAAAGGATTTATTCAAGTCTTTATGTTGTAAAATCAAACAACAGCAACTTCTGGCTGTTTTACCTACTCAAATACAAATGTCCCTTTCTTGGTCTAGAGAAAGATATTTATAGATTTATAATAGATAAGAATTCAATATGCATATGTGATATTTATTAGAACTTTGGGAGAAAGCCTTGAGAAATATACCCCTTGTATTACTTTATTTTGTTATTCAGAAGATTTAAGGAAAATTAACAGACTATGAGGCTAAATGAGTAAATTTTAACAAAACATTTTGGAAACAAACACTAGGCAAGGACTAGCTAAAAATTATTATAATTTCAGATGGTGACTGCATGAAAAAATTTAAACTGCAACATGTAGCAAATGAATTAAAGCATTTTAGAAGTTAGGAGAGCTGATGGGGAGAGGGAAATTTAGAATAGATCAATTCTAGACTTAAAACATATGTATAAAATGTGTTAGAATTTGAAGTTCTTATTTCATCACAATTTGTTGTAATCTTTCATACACGTAGTTCTTTAGCTCTTTGGGCCTGGAACACAGTCTCAATTCTTCCTAAATTTTTAGAGTCTACTGATTCTTCAACATCAAGGTCACATATCACTCAATCCTCCATCTGAACAGTCATATTATTTCTTGTCTAGACCATTCATTTGGGTGTGTGCTGGAGCTACTCCTGAACTATTATCTAAAAGTCTAATTTAATTTTTAAGGTTTTCATGCAGAAAGCAAATCCTTTACTCCTGGCTCTGCATCCTATTACCAAGCATAGTAGAAAACTTTAAAATTCACTGAAACCTGTCAGGTAAACATGGCTGATTAAACAAATGTGTTAAATCTCTGCTCCCTCTCAAATTTCCAGCAAAATTACAAGAAGGTATAGAAAATGTACTGATTTATACATGACAAGACAATGAAATTTAAGAGAAGACTGTGATGGGCAAGAAAGAGAAAAGTTAGAGGGGGAATACGACAAGGGGGATGAAAGAAACAGTAAGGCACAGGAAAATGAATCTTAAAAGCAGGCAGCAAAAGATGACAAGGTGCAAACCTATTGATGTGTCAAACCATTGAAATATTGAGGTATTAGAGGTACCAGTTATCAAGAAGGAGGGGTAAGATGGGGATTAAACACAAAGGAATTGGTTTGAAATATAAATAGAGTTAAGATATGAATTAGAATTAGGCAGACATCCAGGCCTTCACCCCCATCTGAGAAGCAGGTGCCCATACTTCTTCTGCCACCTCCAGAGGAGATGAAAGATTTGATTTCACAGAAATGTCACCATAAGGATTAGACTTGCAGTTATCAGTCACAAAGAGTAAGTTGTCTAAATCAAATCAGTATAGATTAAGTGAAAGTGTACAATAAATGATGAGAACACATCTTTCCCCCTTTTCCTGCATAGCTCTCAGAAAATCAGCAGTCACCTCCTTCCTGAAGGCAGGAACCTGGAGGGTACTTTTCTGAGGATATTGAAGAGCCAAAGTGAAGCTAACCACAGATATTGACATGTTGTATAACCTAAAAAAGAGGCTAGCTGGCCGTCCAGTCCACACAGTGAATTAAGTATTCTTAAAAGACTCACCCACTTATGGAGTTTCCTATAAGGTTTATTGTATGTCATTTTCAAATTTGAATAAATCATTAAGGATAACCTGACACTTGAGGAACTCCTCCCAACAAGAAAGACAAAACAAAGAAAAGGAAATTGACAAAAATAGAAGCAATCCAAGAGTCAGAGAAAAACTAAAAAAAATTATGATTCTCATTCGCAGAAAAATTAAATGACGCCATTTTCATTAAAGAAGTAGATGCTAAAAAGGTAAATGATTGAAAATTAAGAATGAAGTCTCAGAAAATAAAACATGATACCTGAATTAATTTAAAAAAATCAATATACTACTTGTAAGATAAATCCTTGGAAGGAAATAGTTCAGAAGATAGAATGAAAAGGTAAAAAGGAGAGAAAAGCATTTCCATTTGATTTTTTGTTACACTTTCAGTTCTGTTACTGAAATTACCCATTTGGCTTTGTATGTTGTCTTGTTTTTCCACTAGAGCCTTTTATATGTTAACCATAGCTTTTTTAATTCCTAGTCTGATATTTTCAACATCTATCCTGTCGGAGAGTGGGTATATTTTTTACTTTGTTTCTTGACAATTTGTTGTTTTTTACTTGCTTTGTTGGATGCCTCTTACTTTTTTGTTGGCATTTGGACATCTCATCTAGGATAGCAAAGACTGACATAAACAATTTTTATGTCTGGAAATGGTGTAGTACCTTTCCTTTTGCTAGATCCTTAGTATAAGGGGAAGTTGAGTCAGTTAAGTCAGAAATTGGGCTCTAGTTACATTCTGTTGTTGCTATGGTAACTTTTTGAGCAATACCAGCTTTCAATCTTAGGTTGAGGGGTGGTTTGCCAGAGGTTTTTTTGAATGTTTGCCCCATCTCTGCTTTATGTTTTCTCAGAGAGCATCTTTCTTCATCGTCTTGCTCCTTTCCTTTAAGTACACTGTTATTCCTTGACGGATATTTCAGCTTTAGTTGCATGATGGTAGATGTGCGTGTGTCTGGTGCGGGGGAGCGAGGGCTGGGGTGGCTGGTGGTGGCGGTATTCTCTGTTGTTTTGATAAAGCGGCAGACTTAGGCAGGCACTGTGTTCTGGGTCACGAGCGTGGGACTTCTCAGGACGTCTCTGAGGAAACTTTTAATAGTCTGTGCCCAGCACTTGTTCCTGCTTCTCCCCTAGTGGTAGAGAGTTTTTTTTCTTTTTTTTCTATTTCCACTCCTTAAATACAATTGGTTTTTAACAGCCCTGCCCTGCCCCCTCCCCCTACCCAAGGCAGAGAGGATTTGGTTTTCTTCAAAAATTTAAGGCCTTTGATCCTAGGAGAGAGAGGAGAGAAGGATCCAGATAGGGTTGTGTGCTTTTCCAGCAGGAGTGGTCCCCTTCCAAGAACTGCATCTCAAGAGAGGTTTTCTTAGTATTCTCGCAGTTGTTTTCTGAACATGTGGCAAGGTCTGTGGAGACAAGCCTGAAAGTGGGTGCAAGTTCTCCTTGTGTCTGCAGCTCACAGGAGTTATGTACTCTCTGGTTAGCCTGATTCTTTAAGTAATTTAGCTAAATTATTATTATATTTGCCTAGCAGCATCTACTTCAGGTCAGCAAATTCTTACTTTCCATCTGTCTTGGGAGGTGCCTGCCTTTCCTTAGATTCTAGGTTAGTTTGTTGCTCTACAACCTCAGCTAAATGATGGAAGTATTACTGATTTTTCAGTATTTTATTGTTGTGCACTCATTGTGACGTTACATGAAACTTAAATACTGACCCACTACACTTTGAGTACAGACTTGAATCAGGTATTGAACCCATAAGGACTCAAGCAGGTTAGCCAGTCCATCCACCTGTTCTATTCATAGCACTTGGCCATTGGGGGATACTCGCAAATTGAGAAGTCTTAATCCTTTTCTAGAGGAGAAGACACATCTTGTTAGACTGCTTGTAAGAATTGGGAAGAGTGATTTCTGGGCTCTTTGGAGTAGTGACAGCACAATTAAAGAGCTGGATTTTACAGTTCTTGTTTTCAAGTGCTCTTGATTCATGTTTAAACAAAAAGAAGAAAAAAATGATAAAATGACAACTGAGCTCAGAATAATGCTGAAGAGTGCTGGAAAATCTCTTGGCCATCCCAGTTATCTCATATCACATCATCCATTTGCCTACAATCTTAAAGGATATTTGATAAATTAAACATGGTTAATATGTAGTAATGATACAGGAGGCAGGGCAATACAGGGTAGAAGAGGGTGATTCCCCGACAAAGGCCCCACCCTCAAGCCTGGAGACCCATGACCCTAAATGGGGACAGGCATTACTGCTTTTGTGCTCAAAAAGGTGGTTTTTAGCTTGCCACACCCACTATCCTGTACCTATATAAAGCCAAACCCCAGGCTCTAGAAGCAGATGAACAGATGAGGAGACAAGCAGATGAACCTTGGAACAACACAGCAGAGAAAGAGAGAAGAGGAGGACTGTCTGAACACTGAGAGGACTGTCTGAATACTGGGGGTGGTCAGAGAGGAGTTTGACCATCCAGCAGGATGGTCAAAGATCATCTTCCCATTCCATCCTCCCTCTGGCTCCCCCATCCATCCCAATGAGAGCCGTTTCCACCACTCAGTAAAACTCCCAAGTTCATCCTTCATTCAACTCCACGTATGACCCTATTCTTCTAGGACACTAGACAAGAGTTCAGGATACAGAAAACTGTCACACAGTCCTCTGCCCTTGCAGAAAGACAGAGGGTCCACTGAGCTGGTTAATGCTCAAGCCATACACAGACAACATTATTCTTTAAATATTTTAGCTAAATTCTTTTTATATTTGCCCAGCAGCATCTACTTCAGCTCAGCAAGTTCTTACTTTCCATCTGTCTTTGGAGGTGTCTGCCTTTCCTTGGATTTTAGGTTAGTTTGTTGCTCTACAACCTAAAAGACTAAAAGGACACACTGTAACACATGCCCACTTGGACTCCTACACCTGGCTGTCTGCATACTCCCCCTCCCATGAGGGGTTTCAGCAGTGGCAATGATGGAACAGATGAGCTGCACCCCTGTCACATGTCCTGTGAGGGGGGTCTGGGAACGCTCCTGTTTCAGCAAAACTGGTGACTTTTTGGCATATACATATATAGCATCTGGATAAACAAGCTTAGGGCCCTGTTGATTGAAAGACAGTACAGCTATTATTTATTGTGACATTTAGCCATCTCATTATAGGTGAACAAAACTCAAATTGTCACAGTATCAAGTATAATAAAAGCTTTATCTGCTTTCTTGTCCTTTCTGCCAAATATACACTACAAACACATTTCGCTTTAGGAAAAGACTTAAAAGTACTCTGAAGTGAAAACTATACAAAGGTCTCCAGTTTCTGCAATAAGAACACATAACACCAAGGCAATTGCAGATCAGACTGATTTTTAAGGTAAAAGGATACTCTTCAAATCCCTTAAACTATATCTCTTTTGTATATTGACACTACAGAAGTATCAGAGAAAAGGACGGAGAATCCCATAGTATCTTTAGATCTTCAGTTTTAAAAATTGAATTCATTTTATATTTGGTAATAAAAAATGTAGGTCCTTAAAACCTGATGTTCTGTACAGTTTACTTGATGGGTTTGTATTGTTACTGAACACTGCCAGTGATACTCTTTAAATAGTAGTCTTCTTTGTTCTATTTCTCTGCCTTCTGTCACACCAAGGCCCATCCTTTGAGCCTTAACATTTCTGCACAAACTCTCCATTTTTATGCAACTTTCAGATACATGGCCCCAGGGCCTGTTCTCTCAGCAACAGTGCAGCTCTCATGTCTGATCCTTTGCATACCTGAAACTAGCTGTGTGTTTTTCTCTGTGTTTTTATATACTTACATATTTATATTATTCTATCTAGCAGTAGATGATATGCTTTTCAAGTACAGAAAACGTATCTACTCCCTTCACAGCTTTCTGCAACATCTATTGTACTGCTCTAGTATCATATTTTTCCTTTGCATTAGAAATAGATATAAAAATCAAGCTACAAAGTACTGACATTTTGGAAGATCTTACTAGCCAATTATAATTGCAAATTGACTGACTGGGGTATGCAAAAGAAAGATGCTAATGTTTGTTGAGCACAGAGTAATGGACAGGCAGTAATTTAATTTAATATATATTTTTCTTTAAATTCTCTATATGTATATGTGGTGTGTGTGTGTACATGTGTATATGGCAATCTTTGTTATTCCAATCCTCATAGACAGGAAAAATGAGCTCAGAAGTTAATAAACTTTTTCAAGGTCACTCATGTAATGTTTGGAAAGAGAGAATTTAAACAAACAAAGGAGTGTTCACCTATTAATATATAGGTGGTGTTGTAGCCATCTACTGCCTGTCCGTATAAACTCACCAGTGTGTCTCGTTTTTCCCACTAGAGCCTTTTATATTATTACTTATTGATCACTTCCAAGGGTAAGATCTTGGCATCTTAGTTTAAGTATTAATTAGTAATTTTGTAAAGAGCACATGTCAGGGTATCATTGTAGAGCAGCCTCTTTCCTATTGGTCTTATTGGTAAGACCTGATGGGTGAAAAAATCCAGCTGGGTTTAGAAATTTCTGCTAAAGATTATACTTAATGGCATTATTGTATTGGGCCTTTAGAAATAAAAGTATAAATCAACACTGTTTTGCTAAATGGTTGTCTTATGGACATTTATAACATTCTATAATTGGGATGGAAAATTGCTGTTTAGAATAAGAGCCAACTACAGAAGCTTTATATACAAGGGAAGCTACAAGATTCTTATCAGTGAGCTACTATTAGTTTGAAAATGGAAACAATGACAGATACAACAGACTCACCCTTCCTGGATTCATGTTCTAAAATAATGATTTGGAAGCACCTATGAAATTTTAAAAATCCTAATATCTGGGGCTGGAAGCCAGACAGTAGTAGTTTCTAAAGATCTCCAGGTGATACTAATGTGGAACAAGTTTGGAAACCCACTGGTTTAGAATCTTGCTACTCAAAGTGTGGTCCTGAGTACTTGTTAGAATTGCAGAATCTTGGGCTCCACTCTAGGTCTACTAAATCATAATCTGCCTTTTAACAGGATCCCCCAAGTAGTGCTTACAAACATTAAAGCTCAAGAAGCACTGGGCTAAAATGGTTTTCTAGCTTGTACATTAGAATCTCCCGGGGGAACTTTTAAAATATGATGATATTCTGGCCTTTCTTACTGAGACTTTAATTCATTTGATGTGTGGTGGAGCCTGGTCTTTGATATGCCATATGCTCCTCAGATGGTTCCAGTGTGTGGTCATGATTGTGAAATAGAGGGCAAAGCTGAATGCTGATTAACTTTGCGTTAAAAAAATCTACAGTTTGCCCAGGTAGCCTGGGAGATAGAGGTTAAGGACACTTAAAAAGGAGAAATTTAAGGATGCATATGGTGAGGGATATGGCAATGTGTTAGGAAGCTGGACTTTGAGAGAAAATATTTTCCAGTGAAAAACTTTCCTTGGGGAGAGGGCTTGGTAGAGAGAGGAATAGGGGTGGGTTGAAAGACTTTAAAAACACAGAAGTGTACTAATTGATTTTAGATTGTTATTAGTGCTGTTATGAAGCAGGATAAGAGGTGACCATGAGAGCATGCTCAGATTTCCTGTGAAAAGTGTCAAAATTCTCTCAAGATTAAGAAGGAATGGAGGCTTGAGTTATTTAAAATATAGCCAAAGGAAGACTGACCCCAGAAGGCTGGAGGACCTAGAGTTGGAGGCATTTTGTCATTAATAATTTGGGAAATAAACATATCATGTCAGGAGACCACTGGCTGCTTTTTCAGAATACTGAGTAGTATCATCTCTCCAGCATGAGTCTAGGTTAGTGTCTCATTCTTGTCTTTTGTTATCTAGCCTTCTTTTCTTTGGTTACTCATGCTGACAACTTCTTGATTACCATGTTGCCCTTTTACTTGGAGGAATTTTCAGAGTTTCATGTCTAGTTACTAAGCCATTATGACTTTTCATTATAAATTAAAAACACTTAATGCTGCTGCTGGTCTCTGGCTCTTTGCCTTTACATTTGGATACTTCCTAAGCAATGATGAAACTTGTCTGGCTGTTGAATTCAGGATACCTCACGTCTAAAAAAGAAGACAAAAGAACACAAAGAAATGACAAACGCAGAACTCTTACCTTTACCCTCTGGAATAAGAGATGTTATTTATCTCTACCTACTGATTTCAGAAGGAACTAAAAAAAAATACCAACCTCAGCTTGAGGCATTCAAGTAATTTTCCTTAAGCTTGGGTATACATTTATATTTTGTGGCTGTATCTAGAAACACACACTCTTAAACCAAAAACAAACAAACAAACAACAACAACAAAAAAAAAACAAAACAATGTGTAGTAGCAAGAGCTTAAATTATTGACCAAACAGATTTTAAGTGAGGAAATGTTTTACCTAATTGCATTGACTTTCTTCTGTCCACTTCTGAAAGAAGGAAAAGTGAACCAGAAATAGGTCTTGGGGAAAATTTTACATTTAAGGTTGTTATATATTTCCCAACTGTGTTATTTTTTGTGTACTACCTATCCTGAACTTCATAACAGATCAGGGCTTCTTTGGAGCTTTTGCTTGAACATAGAAGTAGCCATGTGAGAAATAGGAAAATGATCAAGGCTGATTATGAGAGTTGGAACAAAGTTGAATGTAAGAGGAAAATGAGAGATGAGGGAAAGCAGGGTAACACCAAGGCACACCACCCCTGCAGCTATCAAGTAGTATGAACTTTTATTTTCCAAAATTTAGCAGGAAATATCTTTAAATAACACCCAATGCACAAAGATCATATGTTTTGCTACTTAAAGGAAAACTACAGTTTTCCTTTTTTGAGTCAATACTACATAAGATAAAAACTAATTTTACCACTCTCAATCTTTACTTAATGTGAGATTCCAACCAGAAACCAAGCAAGGTGGAGGGTGGTTGTCTAGGAAGCCAGCCTGGGGATTAAGGAGAAAAAGACTGATTAAATAATTGGAGAAGCAGACAGTCTAAGGTCATTGGAGATGTGACTGCCGTTTATACCATTGGAACTGCAGCACAGGGAAGAGATACCAAAATTGTCAACTTGAATAGACTTAGTAGGTGGGAGGAATTCAATGAGTCTGGTCTGAAATCTGTAGTCCTCATTGGCCTTGAGACATTCAGAACATGATGCTCATTATAAGGATTTTGTGTTGCAGGAAAAGGTTAAATCTTATTCTCTATGTTGATTTGAACAGGAAAGAATATTATACTTACTGAGTTTTGTTTTGAAATATATTTTAAAATTGTAAATTGCCAAATTATAGTTGTATATATTTATGGGGTACAAAGTGGCATAATAAATTATGAATTATGAATCAGAAAAATTACATCAAGCTAAGTAACATATCCATCACCTCAAATACTTTCTGTGGTGAGAACATTTGAAATTTACTCTCAGAAATTTTGAAATGTATAATACATTATTATTTACTATATTCATTATGCTGTGCAGTATATCTCAAAGAAAAAAAAAAAGCCTGTCTTCTAATTGAGTCATTGTTGTCTTTGACATTCATCTTTCCACCCCACCCCAAGCCCCGGTCTCTGGTAACCACCATTACTTTCATTGGTTCTTTGAGTTTGATTGTTTTAGATTCTACACATAAGTGAGAACATGCAAGAGTACGTATCTTTCTGTGCCTGACTTATTTCACTTAGCATAATGTTCTTTAATTCCATTCAGGTTGTCACAAATGACAAAATTTCTTTCTTTTATAAGGCTGAATAAGTGTTCCATTGTGTATATATTACATATTTTCTTTATCTATTCATCTGTTGATGGACACTTAGGTTGATTTTATAAGTTGGTTATCATGAATAGTGTTGCAGTGACCATAGAAGAGGAGTACAGACAACTCTTTGACATACTTATTTTAATTCTTATGGGTAAATACCCAGAAGTGGAATTGCTGGGTCAGATAATAGTACTGTTTTTAGTACTTTGAGGAACCATGATACTTTTTTTCCACAATGGCTGTGTTAACCTACCATCTCATCAAATGTATACAAGGATTTCCTTTTCTCTATATCCTTGTCAAAACTTGTTTTTTTGTTTGTTTGTTTGTTTGTTTTGATAATGGCCACTCTGACAAGTGTGAGGTGCTATCTCATTGCATTACCCTAATGTTTAGGAATGTTGAGCATTTTTTTCATTCATCAGTTGGCCCTTTGTATGTATTCTTTTAAGAAATGCTTATTCAGGTCCCTTACCCATTTTTAAGCAGTTTGTTTTCTTTTTATAGAGTTGTTTGAATTACTATATTTTTTATATTAGCCCCTTATTGGATATGAGACTTGCAAATGTTTTCTCCTAATCTGTAAGTCATTCCTTCATTTTGTTAATTATTTCCTTTGTTGTGCAGAAGCTTTTTATTTTTATGTAATCCCATTTGTCTGTTATTGCTTTTGTTGCCTGTGTTTTGGGGGCCAAATTTAAAAAATCATTGCCCACACCAATGTTGTATAGTTTTTGCAATTGTTTTCTGCTAGTAGTTTTACAGTTTCAGGTATTATATTTTTTATCTATTTTGAGTTGATTTTCTGCGTGGTGTGATATAAAAGTCAACTTCATTCTTTGGTATGTGGATATCCAGTTTTGCCAACACCATTTATTGAAGAGACTGTCCTTTTCCATTGTGTATTCTTGGCACCTTTGTCAAAAATAAATTGACCATATATGTGTGGATTTATTTCTGTGCTCTTTATTCTGTTCTATTAGTCAATGGGTCTATTTTTACACCAGAACCATACTGTTTTAATTACTATTGCTTTGTAGTTTAGTTTGAAACTGGATAGTAAGGTGTCTCCAGATTTTTCCATTTTCCTCATGATTGCTTTGGCTATTCAAGTTTTTTTTTGTGGTTTGATGTGAATTTTAGGATTGGTTTTCTCATTTCCATGAAAAATGACATTGGATTTTGGCTAGAGATTGCATTGAATCTGTAGATTGCTTTGGGTAGTATGGACATTTTAACACTATTAATTCATTCAATCCATGAACATGGGGTATCTTTTTATGTATTTGTGTCTTCAGTTTTCTTTATTACGATTTTATAGTGTTCAGTGTATAGGTCTGTCACCTCCTTGATTAAATTTATTCCTAATTATTTTATTTTTTGTAGCTATTGTAAATGGGATTGTTTTCTTGATTTCCGTTTCAGATTGTTGCTAGTATATAGAGATGGTACTGATTTTTTTAATGTTGATTTTGGATCTTGCAACTTTAGTGTATTCATTTATTAGTTCTAACAGTGTTTTGGTGGAATCATTTGGGCTCTTTAAGATCATGCCATCTGCAGACAGATATAATTTAACTTTTTTATTTCTAATTTGGATTCCTTTTTATTTCTTTCTCTTGTCTAATTGCTCTGCCAAGGACTTTCAGTACTATGTTGAAAAGAAGGGACAAGAGTGAACATTCTAGTGTTGTTCGTGATCTTAATGGCAAAACTTTCAACCTTTCAGTATTAAATATGTTGCTATGTATGAGCTTCTTGTATATGGCCATTATTGTATTTATGTACCTTCCTTCTGTACTTAATTTGTTGAGAATTTTTATCATGAATGTATGCTGAATTTCGTTGAATTCCTTTTCTTCATCTATTGAGATGACTGTATTTTTTTGTTGTTGTTGTTCTGTTAATGTGGTATATCACATTTATTAATTTGTTTATTTCAATCATCCTTGAGTCCTGGGGATATATCCCACTTGAGCATGGTGAATGATCCTTTTCAGGTGCTACTAAATTTCATTTACGAGTGTTTGTTGCAGAATTGTACATCTATGTTCATGAAGAATATTGGGACTGTACCTGTATTTTCCTGTACTGTTGTTACCTGGCTGATATGGTATGGTTATGTCCCCACCCAATTCATCTTGAATTCACCTTAAATTCCCACATGTTGTGGGAGGAACCTGGTAGGAGCTAATTGAATTATGGGGGCATTTCTTTTTCATGCTGTTATCATGATAGTAAAAAAGTCTCATGAGATCTTATGGTCTTAAAAGGGGCGTTTCCCTGCATAAGCTTTCTACTCTTGTATGCCACCATGTGAGACATGCCTTTCACTTTCTGCCATGATTGTGAGGCCTCTGAAGCCACATGGAACTGTAAAGTCAATTAAACCTTTTTTCTGTATAAATTACCCAGTCTCAGGTATGTCTTTGTCAACAGCATGAAACAGACTAATACACTGACTTTGGTATCAAGCCAATGCTCACCTCGTAAAATGAGTTTGGAAGTATTTACTTGTATTAGTTCATTCTAACATTACTCTAAAGAAGTACCTGAGACTGGTCAGTTTATAAAGAAAAGACGTTTAATTGACTCATGGTTCCATAAGCTATACATGAAGCATGATGCTAGCATCTGCTAAAAACCCTCAATAAACTAGCTGTTGATGGAACATATCTCAAAATAATAAGAGCTATTTTTGACAAACCCCCAGCCAATATCATACTGAATGAGCAAAAGCTGGAAGCATTCCCTTTGAAAACTGGCACAAGACAAAGATGCCCTCTCTCACGATAGTGAGAGCATTAACATAATATTGGAAATTCTGGCCAGGGCAATCAGGCAAGATAAATAAATAAGGGGCATTCAAATAGGAATAGAGGAAATAAAATTGTTTCTGCAGATGACATGATTGTATATTTAGAAAACCCAGTTGTCTCAGTCCAAAACTCCTTAAGCTGATAAACTTCAGCAAAGTCTCAGGATACAAAATCAATGTGTGAAATTCACAAGCATTCGTATACACCAATAGTAGACAGAGAGCCAAATCAAGAGTGAACGTCCATTCACAATTGCTACAAAGAGAGTAAAATACCTAGGAATACAACACACAAGGGATGTGAAGGACCTCTTCAAGGAAAACTACAAACCACTGCTCAAGCAAATAAGAGAGGACACAACCAAATGGAAGAACATTCCATACTCATAGATAGGAAAAATCAATATTGTGAAAATGGCCATACTGGTCAAAGTAATATATTGATTCAATCCTATCCCCGTCAAGCTACCATTGACTTTCTTCACAGAATTAGAAAAAAACACTTTAAATTTCATACAGAACCAAAAACAAGCGTGTATGCCCAAGACAATCCTAAGCAAAAAGAACAAAGGTGGAGGCATCATGCTATCTGACTTCAAACTATACTACAAGGCTACAGTAACCAAAACAGCATGGTACTGGTACCAAAACAGATATATAAACCAATGGAACTGGACACAGGCCTCAGAAATAACACCTCAAATCTACAACCATGTGCTCTTTGACAAACCTGAAAAAAACATGCAACAGGGAAAGGATTCCCTATTTAATAAATGCTGTTGGGAAAACTGGCTAGCTATATGCAGAAAACTGAATCAGGACCTCTCCCTTACACCTTACACAAAAATTAACCCAAGATGGATTAAAGACTTAATGGTAAGACCTAAAAGCATAAAAACCCTAAAAGAAAACCTAAGCAATACCATTCAGGACATAGGCATAGGCAAAGACTTCATGACTAAACACCAAAAGCAACAGCAACAAAAGCCAAAATTGACAAATGGGTTACAATTAAACTAAGGAGCTTCTACAGAGCAAGACAAACTATCATCAGAGTTCACAGGAAACCTACAAAATGGGAGAAAATGTTTGCAATCTATGCATCTGGCAAAGTGTAAATATCCAGAATCTACAAAGAACTTAAACAAATTTACAAGAAAAAAAACAAACAACCCCATCAAAAAGTGGGCAAAAGACAGATACTTCCCAAAAGAAGACATTTATGTGGCAACAAACACCTGAAAAAAAGCTCATCATCACTGGTCATTAGAGAAATGTAAATGAAAACCCAAATAAGATACCATCTCACACTAGTTAGAATGGTGATCATTAAAAAGGCCAGGAAACAGCAGATGCTGGAGAAGATGTGGAGAAATAGGAATGTTTTTATACGGTTGGTGGGAGTGTAAATTAGTTTAACCATTGTGGAAGGCAGTGTGAGAATTCCTCAAGGATCTAGAACTAGAAATACCATTTGACCCAGAAATCCCATAACTGGGTATATACACAAAGGATTATAAATTATTCTACCATAAAGATACATGTACACTTAAGTTTATTCCAGGACTATTCACTATAACCAAGACTTGGAACCAACCCAAGTCTTAATCCAGTCATTAATGATAGACTGGGTTAAGAAAATGTGACACATATACACCATAGAATACTATGCATCCATAAAAAGGATGGGTTCATGTCCTTTGCAGGGACGTGGATGAAGCTGGAAACCATCATTCTCAGCAAGCTAACACAGGAACAGAAAACCAAACACCACACGTTCTCACTCATAAGTGGGAATTGAACAATGAGAACATATGGACACAGGGAAGGAAACATCACACACTGGGGCTGGTAGGGGTGTGGGGGGCTAGGGGAGGCATAGTATTAGGAGAAATACCTAATGTAGATGATGGTTTGATTGGTGCAGCAAACCACCATGGCATGTGTGTACCTATGTAACAAACCTGCACTTTCTGCACATGTATCCCAGAACTTAAAGTATAATAATAAAGAAAAGAATATAAATATATACCAAAAAAAAGAGATTTATTCTGCCAGATACCCTAAACCAAACCTTTCAAGTTCAAACCTCCACAATTCCCTAGGGAGACGCACAATGTAGCCAAGGTTTTTTTTGCTATGGCATAACAAAAGTGACCTTTGCTCCAGTTCCCAGTGAGTTCCTCATTTTTATCTGAGACCTCCTCAGCCTGGACTTCATTGTCCATATCACTATTAGTATTATGGTGTCAACTATTTAAC
The DNA here is from genome assembly GCA_036589455.1 of Ateles fusciceps. Classification (NCBI taxonomy): domain Eukaryota; kingdom Metazoa; phylum Chordata; class Mammalia; order Primates; family Atelidae; genus Ateles; species Ateles fusciceps. The sequence continues at coordinate 11,822,818 of JAZHEH010002206.1, forward strand.
CAGTCTCTAAGACATTCCAAACTGTAATCAATCTTCCTGTCTTTTGAGCCCTCCAGACTCTTCCAAACTCTACCTGCTACCCAAATTCAAAGCTACTTCCACATTGATTTGGTTTTGCTGTGTTCACCTAAATCTCATTTTGAATTATAGCTTCCATAGTTCCCACATGTTGTGGAATGAACCTGGTGGGACAATATTGAATCATGGGGGCAGTTTCCTCCATAGTTCTCGTGGTAGTGAATAAGTCTCATGAGATCTGAAGGTTTTATAAGGAGAAACCTCTTTTGATGGACTGTCATTTCTCTCTTGCCTGCTGACATGTAATATGTGCCTTTTGCCTTCTGCCATGATTGTGAGGCCTCCCCAGCCATGTAAAACTGTGAGTCCATTAAATCTCTTTTTTTTAATAAGCTACCGGTCTTGGGTATGGCTTTATAAGCAGCATGAAAATGAACTACTACAGTAAATTAGTATTGGGACTGGGGTACTGCTCTAAAGATAGCCAAATATATGGAAGCAACTGTTTAACTGGGTAGTAAGGAGAGGATAAAACACTTTGGAAGACTGAGAAGAAGATAGGAAAATGTTGGAAAGTTTGAACTTCCTAAAGACTTGTTGAATGGCTTTGACCAAAATGCTGATAATGATACGGACAATGAAATTCAGGCTAAGGTGGTCTCGAATGGAGATGAACTCGTTGGGAACTGAGCATATGTGACTCCTGCTGTGCTTCAGCAAAGAAACTGGCAGCATTTTGGCCCAGCCCTAGAGATCTGTGGAACTTTGAAATTGAGAGAGATGATTTAGGATATGTGGCAGAAGAAATTTCTCAGTGGCAAAGTGTTCAAGAGGGAGTGAAGCATAACAGTTTGGAAAATTTGCAGCCTGATATGATAGAAAAGAAAAACCCATTTTCTGAGGAGAAATTCAAACCCGGCTGCAGGAATTTGCATAAGTAACGAGGAGCCAAATGTTAATCACCAAAACAATGGGGAAAATGTCTCCAGGGCATGTCAGAGATTTTTGCAGCAGCCCCTTCTATCACAGGCCTGGAGGCAGAGGAAAAAGTGGCTTTGTGGACTGGGCCCAGAGCCCCCTTGCTGTGAGCAGCCTGGGAAATTGGTACGCTGTGTCCCAGCCACTTCAGCCATGACTAAAAGGGGCCAAGGTACAGCTCAGGACATTTCTTCAGAGTGTGCAAGTCCCAAGCTGTGGCAACTTCCGTGTGGTATTGAGCCTGTGGGTGCACAGAAGTCAAGAACTGAGGTTTGGGAACCTCTGCCTAGATTTCAGAGGATGTATGGAAATGCCTGGATGTTCAGGCAAAAGTTTGCTACAGGGGCGGGGCCCCCATGGAGATCTCCTGTTAGGGCAGTGTAGAAGGGAAATGTACGGTTTAAGCTTCCACAGAGTCCCCACTGGGACACTGCCTAGTGGACCTGTGAGGAGAATGCCACCATCTTCCAGACCCTAGAATGGTAGATCCACTGACAGCTTGCACCAGGCACCTGGAAAAGCTGCAGACACTCAATGCCAGCCCATGAAAACAGCTGGGAGGGAGGTTATACCCTGCAAAGCCAAAGGGGTGGAGCTGCCCAAGACCATGGAACCCACCTCTTGCATTAGTGTGACCTGGATGTGCGACATGGAGTCAAAGGAGATCATTTTGGAGATGTAAGATTTGACTGCCCTGTTGGATTTTGGACTTTCATGGGGCCTTTAGCTGCTCCATTGTGGCCAACTTCTCCCATTTGGAATGAGTATATTAATCCAATGCCTGTACCCCTGTTGTATCTAGAAACTAACTAACTTGCCTTTGATTTTAAGGTTGCATAGGTGGAAGGGACTTGCCTTGTCCAGATGAGACTTTGGACTTTGAACTTCTGAGTTAATTCTGAAATGAGTTAAGACTTTGGGGGACTATTGAGAAGGCACGACTGGTTTTGTAATGTGAAGACTTGAGATTTGCAAGGTGCCAAGGGTGGAACGTTATGGTTTGACTGTGTTCCCACCCAAATCTCATGTTTAATTGTAGCTCTCATAATTCCCACATTTTATGGGAGGGTCCTGGTGACAGATAATTAAATCATGGGGGTGGTTTCCCGCTTATTGTTCTCATGTTTGTGAATAAGTCTCAGGAGATCTGAAGGTTTTATAAGAGAAAACCCCTTTCACTTGACTCTCATTTCTCTCTTGTCTGCTGCCATGTAAGATGTCCCTTGCTTTTTCACCATGATTGTGAGACCTCCCTAGCCTTGTGGAACTGGGAGTCAATTACTCCTTCCTTTATAAATTACCCAGTTTTCAGGTATGTCTTTATTGGCAGTACAAGAACAGACTAATACACACATTTGCAGGTATATTTATAGCAATTTCCCACTCCTCGTACCAGTTTTCTGTATTAGTTTCTTTTCTCATTGTTCTAAAGCAATATCTTAAGACTAGTTACTTTTTAAAGAAAAGTGGTTTAATTGGCTCATATTTCTGCAGTCTGTACAGAGAGCATGATGCTGGCATCCCTCAGCTTCTGGGAAGGCCTCAGGAAACTTATAATCACGGCAGAAGGGAAAGGGGATGCAGGCACATCACATGGCTGGAACAGGAGCTAGAGAGTGGAGGTGGAGGTACTACACACTTTTAAGCAACCAAATCTTGCGATGACTCATTGTCATGAGAGCTACACCAAGGAAATTGTTCATGAGAAATACACCTCCATGATACAGTAGCCTCAAACCAGGTACCACCTCCAACACTTAGGACTTTTCAATATCAGATTTGGGCAGGTATACAGATCCAAAACATATCAACCAGTTGAAGAGTTTCAGAAAGACTGGTATTCATTCTTTAGATATTTGGCAAAATTTATTAGTGAAGCTATCAAGTCCTGGACTTTTATTTAGAAATGTGTTGTTTAATTTTCACATATTTGTGAATTTTCAGAAATTTCTTCTACTATTGATTTCTAATTTCTATCATTATAAAAGGAAAATACCTTATATGATTTTCATCTTCTTAAATTTGTTGAGGCTTGTTTTATGGCCTGATACATGATCTATTAAGAATGTTCTGTTTGTGTTTGAGAAGCACGTGTTTTCTGCTGCTGTAAATGTCTGTTAGGTTAATTTTGTCAGAAGTTCAATGTTTCTTTGTTGATTTTTCTGTCTCGTTGATTTGTCTAGTGCTGTTAGAGGAGTATTGATGACCCCACTGTTATTGTATTGCTGTGTGTCTGTTTTTTTAGGTCTAATAAAATTTGTTTTATGAATCTGGGTGCTCAGGTGTTGGGTGCATATATATTTAGGACTGTTATGTTCTTTTGGTGAATTAATCTTTTTGTCATTAAATGATGACTTTCTTTAACTTATTTAACTGTTTTTTTTTAACTTTTCATACTTAAAATCTGTTTCATCTGAGGTAAATATAGATACTCCTGCTTGCTTTTGGTTTGTTTGCATGGAATATCTTTTTCCACCCCTTTACTTCCAGGCTATATGTGTTTTTACCAGTAAGGTGAGTTTCTTGTAAATAGCATATAGTTGCATTATGTTTTATTGTAATTCATTTCACCAATCTGTGTACTTTAAGTGGATGATTTACTCCATTTACATTCAGGGTCAATTTTTATATGCGATGTTTTGTTTCTCTCATATTGTTGGCTATCTGTTTTATTCTTTTTTTCTTATATCTCTCTGTCTTTGTGTTTGGTGGAGTTCTGTTGTATTGCCGTTTGATTCCTTTCTCTTCCTCCAATGTGTAATTTTTAAATAAAATCTGTGAATTTTATAATTTTGGTTGTTTTTATGATGGCCAATAAGAAACTTTTGTCTTCATGTTTATGGCTTTTTTGAGCATTTGTCAGTCTAAGTGAGTGTTGATGAATTCTCTGTGTTTGCTTGTCTGGGAAAGACTTTATTTCTCCTTCATTTATCAAGTTTATTTTAGCTGGATATAAAATTTTTGGCTGGAAGTTTTTTTTTTTTGTTTTTTTTTTGTTTTTTTTCCTTTTAGCACTTTGAAAATAGCATCCAATTTTCTTCAGGTTTATAAAGTTTCTGCTAAGAACTCTGCTGTTAGTCTGATTGGGTTTTAATTATAGGTGAGTATACACCTTTCTCTTCCTGATTTTAGAATTTTTTTCCTTTATGTTGACCTTAGACAGTCTGTTGATTATATGGCATGGTGGTCTGCTTTGCAATTTATTTTCTTACTAGTTGTTGGGACTGCTGTATTTGGATGTCTAAATCTCCTGCTAGACTAGGGAAGTTGTCATCAATTATTTCTTTAGATAGGTTTTCTAAATGTTTTGCTTTTCTTGTCTCCCTCAGGAATATTAATGATTCATAAGTTTGGTTGCTTTATGTAGCCCCATACTTTTAAAAGACTTTGTTTATTCTTTTTACTTCTTTTTAAATTTTTTCTCACTGCATTTATTAAAAAGACCTGTTATCAAATTCTGAGATTCTTTATTCTTTTTATTCTAGTTTATTATTGAAACTTTCAAATGTATTCCTTTAATGATGTTTTTATTTTCAGAAGTTCTTTTTGTTTTTTTGAAAGATATCTATCTCCCTATTAAATTTCTTCTTCATATCCTGAATTGATTTTCTGATGTCTTTGTATTGGTTTTCAGATTTCTCTGGCATCTCAGTGATCTTTTTTAAATTAATGTCTTGAGTTCTTTAACTGGAATTTTTAGAATTTGTTTTGGTTAGCATCTATTGCTAGAAAATTACTGTTTTTCTTTGGAGATGTCATAATACCTTTCTTTCTTACTTTCAGTATTATTATGCTGACTTCTTCACAGCTAGAGAAATAGTCACTTCTTTTGTTTTGTTTTGTTTTTTTGAAATTTCTTTTTTTAGGATGGGACTTTTTTTTCCTGAAGATGTGACTATGATGTATATTGAATTGGGCTGTTTGGCTCTGCTTCTAGATATGTTCAGTAGCAATGACTCTGTATGATTTTTTTGTTATAAATAGCTTTAGTGAGATGGCTTTTTCAAATGTCAGTTTTATCAGTAGTGTACCAGGAAGGCTCATAGCCTCTTGAGTAGCTGAGGTGGCATGACGTAATGATTGTAGAAGAGGTTACAAAAAGCTTATCTTGTTTCCAAGAGCTGTACACTTGTGTCAGCAGATGTTGTAATGAAAGGGCTGTGTGGGTCAACCTCCAGGCTGATAGGTGGCATTTGCAGGTAGGAAATTGCTGTGGTGGCAGCAGTCAAATTTATGCTTGACTTTTGTGATCCAGGAGAAGTACTTGGGTGTCCAGGTGATGATTTGGGCCATGGAACATTCAGTGGTCTGGGTCCTGCATTCTGTTTCAGTAGGGGGTCAGGGAGGGAGCTGGGTAGAGCTGGACTGGGCAAGCCTGCACTTGGGCCTCCCAATGGCAGGCACAATCACTGGCCCTGATGGAGATCTAGAAGTCCATGGCTCCTGTATACAGATGCCTGGGCAAGGAGTGAAACAACTGATGCCACACCAAGGTATCAGCATGGGAAATGAGGGGGTGGCCCAGCGCACTTAGCATAGGTGAGCAAGAGTGGGACATGCTTTCTTCTCATGCCCAGACCCACCAGGGCTCATTCCCCCTGTCTCAAATGTTTCTTACTTAAAGTCACACACAGTTGGCTTTCAGTTTGTATAGTTGCCTTGGGCTATAAAACTTGCCACCCAGGTTCAAATCATACTTCTCAGGAAAATAGCCTTCTGCTTCTTGAAGGATGGGGCCAAAATCCAGCACCCATGGATGGAGACCACATTACACTTGTTTCTCCATTCTGGCTGTGGGATCTCCACCCTCCACTAATTTGAAACCCAGATCTCCGTTTCCTGGCCTGAGATTCTCTAATGCCAGTGACTACTGCTATTGTTAGTTTGCAGGATCCTGTGCAGTCTGCTCTGAGCTAAGATTGAGAATGCCATCCTCATATCAATGCTTTGGTCTGGGAAAACATGTGAGACACTCCTTGGCGCCATTCCTTCTGACAGTCTCCCAGCCACTCCTAAAGTTATATCCAGGGATTGGGAGGGTCAAGGTGTTCTCTTGTTACCTGTATTACATGGTGTTCCTGCAAGAAGGTGGATTGTAGAGAGACACTCATTCCCCTTCTCCTGTATTGGGGGATTCACTCACAGTTTTTAACCAGATTGCAACATGCAGTCTGCCTGCCTCCCTTCTCTTTTCTGGTATCTCAAGTTTTATTTTGCTTTGCTGTTGAACTTCTCTGTTCCTTTTTGGATAAAAGGTTACAATTTTTCAATCTCTCCACACTATTTTTCTTCTTTGAAGTGAGTGAGGCACAGTGTAAAAGCCTCTAACCTGCCAGCTTGTGGGGTAGGTTTTCTATTTTTTAATAGTTCTTACATCATTGCCAAACTTTTCATTTTGTTTGTGTATTGTTTTCCAAATTCTATTTCATTTTTATCCATATATTCTTATATTAATAGTTCATGAACTTCAAGAGGATTATTCTGAATTCTTCATCATTTCATAGATCTCCATTTCTTTAGGGTTCTTTATTGAAGCTTTGCTAGTTTAGTTTCTTTTGGAGGTGTCATATTTCCTGAGTCTTTTTAATCCTCATGTCTTTGTGTTGGTTTCCGGGCATTTGAGGACCCAGCCACCTTTTCTGTCTTTTACAGATGTTCTTTGGCAGGAATAGATCTTCACTATTTAGTCTAGTTTGTAATTCAGGATGGCCAACTGGTAATGACCCTAGGCAGGTAGAGTTGTATGGGAGTCGCTCCAGCGTAGAGACCCCCAAGAGTGTCTCCGCCATAATGGAGTTTGACCCCAGAAGCATTTCCCCCCTCCTGGAGGCAGTCGAGCTATGGGAAAGCAGGAACTAAGGATGAGGAATCGTGTAAAGGGCTATTTTGAACTTCTAGGTACTTACACAGTGGCCAGGTGATGGCTGTGTGGTTTTACTAAGACATTGTGTTTTGTCTCGGTTCCGGCTTTGGACTAGTTTTGTGACTCTGTTTATCAAGTACTGCTTGAACCCTGTTATTATTCATGTGATTCTTTAAGATTACTGTTCCTGGAATTTATGGTGGGCCTGACCTTTAATGAATGTTACTTTGATAAATATAAAACTCTTTCACAATAGATAGTAAGAAGAGCATCTGCTTGTTTTGCATCTTTTTGTTACTTTAAAGACTTCAGTACTGTTCTCTTTTAACTTGTGTCTTATCTACTTTGCCAGATTTTGTAACCTTCTGTTCCCTTTAATGTTTTAACTGAAACAATGTGGACTGACGTCAGTGTCTGAAAGCTGACAGTATATATTGGGACCCTATGCACAAATAAATTTGCTGTTTAGGCATTGCCGTTTAGGCATTGCCTTTCAGCCCTCCAGACCCTGCTTCTCTGTCTCCTATCTTTTCTGCGCACTCTCTCTTCCAGGTATTGGGACCCTCTTGCTGGCCGAGAGTTCCCTGGCATTAATGCCGTCCCCGACATATGGCGCCCGTACCTGGGGCCTGGCCCCGACAGAGTTGCTTTTGGGTTCTCTGGATGGCTTCAGTAGTTTTCTCCCTCCCTGATTGGGGACCTGCAATAGTGTAGAAGTCTGGCTGCCTAGGGATTCCAGTCAGGCAGAACTTCTCACCACCCACCACCTGTTGGAGCAATTGGCTTGGGTTTTTGGGCAGTCAATGCTGTTAGCTGGTACCTTTGATTGCACACTACTGCTGGCAGGTACACAGAGCTACTGCCAAGATCTGCATGCTGGTTGCTATGAGCTTTGCTTCCTTGCTTTATTTCTACCTGACTCCAGGTAGTCTTGCTGTGCTGTTTTCCCCAGCATTCTCCATTAGGTGAGACCAGAGTTTCCTGGGAAGCATCTGGGAATGCTAGGGAAGCTGCATGTCTGCCTTTGGTTCTTTTTTCTGCCCCCCTGTAAAGACCATGGTACCTGGGGGAATCCTCTCTGTGTGATGTTGAGCTGACTTGGAGATGGGAGACAGATGATATGGTCAGAGTGAGACCATTTCTTTTACCTTTTCTATGTGGATTTTATTCTGTACCATGGATCATTCATGCAGGTGACTCAGGCTTACTTCCCATATTTGGAGTTTCCACCAAGGTGTTATTGTCTGTGGATAGTTGTAGTAGAACTTTCTTTGGGAGCTAGTAAAGCCTGATACTTCCCAGTTTACCATCTTGCTCTTTCATTAGATCTTTAACAAAATGATTATATTGTTTTGGAATGAGATTTAAGGGGATAATAGTTTATTATATTAGATAATTACTCACTTGTAAGACCCACCCTCCATCTTCCAGGGATGCCACCTTGGAAAACTAAGGTGTCATGATATAAACATTTGGTATTGTCTTAGTTACCAAATAGCATGCTTCTTCCTCATCTACTTTGCTACTTACATCAGTCTTTTTTTTTTTGAGATGGAATCTAACTCTGTTGCCCAGACTGGAGTGCAGTGGTATAGTCTCGGCTTACTGCAAACTCTGCCTCCCAGGTTCAAGTGATTCTCCAACCTCAGCCTCTCGAATAGCTGGGATTAAAGGCACTTACCACCACACCTGGCTAATGTTTTTTGTATTTTTTAGTAGAGATGGGGTTTCACCATTTTGGCCAGGCTGTTCTTGAACTCCTGATCTCAGGTGATCCACCTGCCTCAACCTCCCAAAGTCCTGGAATTATAGGCATGAGCCACCACACTGGCCACACCAGTCTTTTTAACTATATATTAACATCATGATTACAAATTAACTTGAAATTGTATTTAACTGGTTGCTTAAGAAAGTATGTTGGTATGGGCTTCTCTCTCGTCCCTTCTTTTTATCATGCATGTAACCTACCTTCCTTTCTCCACACATTTCTAAAATACTAGCCAAATTTAATTGGTTCAGAATGTTTCTCCTATCCTCTTTCTAGCCTCTTGCTCTGTTTCTCATCTCTTATATTGAAACTAACACTTAGACAATTTGTTTCTAGGTCATTGTCATTGCTCACCTCCAATTTTAGTTCTTCAAATGGTATCACATTTCTCTTTCAACACATAGGCTAGTAATTCAGCTGCTCGACATGTTTACTCCTCACATTTATACAAAACACATTTAAACTTTCTCTTCTCATTTTCATCTGCATTTCATCCCTTTTAGAAGAAACATCACATAAGAGAAGCATCTGCCAGGGGTCCAGTTTTTGTTTCAATTTTATTGTGCTTATCTTTTTTTCTTTTTTGACTCATTTAGTAATGAGAGAAACTGTGCCATGGTTTTATAGTACTTGGTCCTTACTGTATCAAAGCACTGGTATTTCTTTAATAAATTTATACTTACATAAATAGATTTGGAAGTGATATTTCTATATGTGGGTTTGTGTAACACATATGGATGCACATGGTCATATATGTAACATGTTATTTACAGTAAGGTTAGAAGATTGGCAGTTTAACTGTCAGATTTTATCAGTTAGGAAACAAACCTGCCTCTTCTTTAGCACAAAACCATCAGAGACAGTTCTGTTTGCCAGTTGCTTTCAGGTGAGTGATCAGTTGTTTGCTTCCAGTTGTACTGGGGAAATTTCTACCCTGGGCTAGAAATACTCTAAAGCAACAATTTACTCTTTCGGTTTCAGACTGTAGCCCAGGTCATATAACTGGTATCTTAAGAACTCAGTTTTTCTTTCATTTAATTGTATCCATGTAACTGTTCCTTGGTCTTTACTTCAGCCTCATAATTCACTCAAATATACGTAAGTAACTGCTAATGATGCAGCAGGAAATACATGAATAAGAAGACAAGCTGTTTTGGTAGCTAAGCAACAGGCCTAGAAGTGATAATTTATAATCTGCATTACTTTGTGATCTTCAGCCACTTTTTGCCTTATTTCTGATAAGTAGGAGCTAGTGGGCTGATAGTGGGTATTGAGGTGGCTTGTAATAGGCAAAAAAAAAAAAATTTATTCCTTAAATCATAGAATCTCATTTTCCTATAATCTTCAGTGAAACTTTCTCAGATAGTCTGAATTTTATATTCAAGGCTACTTTTCTGCTTGAAGGACATCTAAAAATTACTTTTTATGTCATTGTTTTTTCCCCCCTTCAGATGTAGGATTATCTGTTGATTCTATCTCCTATTAACCTCATTGTATGTGACCCCAGGAAATTCATTAACCTATCCACTTCTTTGGGCTACTAAATCTTCTGCACAATAAAATACACAAATCAATTTGTTTTCTATGTACTTGCTTCTATTATTTTGTCTTTCAAAGCACTCCAATTTTTCTTTTCCCAGCTCTGCAATTATTTAGAGTCCTGGGAGACTTTTTGGCTTGAAGCTTTAAAAACACTGCTCTCATATAATGTGAAGCAGCTCTCTTGCTTGCTAAGCATACCCTATTAGTAATAATCTATGCTTGAAGTATCTATTATACCCTCATCTTGATTTACAAGAAAAGTTTCCTTCTGGAAATATAGCCAATGAATAAGAATTTTAAGTGAGGTAATTTTAACATTTCAAACCAGTGGTGTGAATAGACCTAGAGAACACCACCTTGGCTAGAACGCTGTAAAAGCCCTCATATTGGGCATCCTCAACTTTGCTCCTCAGGAAATTCTTGTACTTTAGCTCACAGTGCCTGTCAAACATGGTAATGTGTCTGCAAATTTCAGTTGACAGAAAACATGTCAGTTAATCAGCAACCTCAGGAAGTAAACAAAGCTGAGCTATAGACAACAATTGCAAAGCAGCCAGAGTATTTCATGAAGGTGGTGTTAGGAAAAACATACCAAGACTAGAAGGAAGACCAAACATCATTCTCCTTTTCCTCAGTGAAAAACTGCCTTCCAGTCACTTCCAGATGCTGTGACATTAAATACTTGTCTGTCTCCCTTGGCTGGTAATTAGTGGCTAAGACCATGTACTTTGCTATGTCACACTTTGTCCTCAAAATTCTCTTTCTTCTAAGACCACACACTTGACCATCTCTCTCTTACTTTTAATTTAAAAAAAAATTTAAAAAACAAGACAAAAGCACACATTATAAAAATTCAGAGTAATATAACAAACACACATGTACTCAATTGGAACTTAAAAATGTGGCTATTGTCACGTTTTGCATTGGACTTAACAGACAGATAAAATTGACGTTCTTTTGTTCATTTTCCCAGTCTTGTTCTTCTTCCTACTTCCCTCACAGAGGGTGCCATTTATGAACTGAATGTAATTTTTTCAGTCAGTTTCAAAAACTTAGTTACAAGTGTATCCCTAAAACATCATATAATTTTGTTTGTTATATATGAAAGTTTATATAAATGATAGTCCCATGTACTTCACCTATTTCCTCACTTTTTATGCTTATACTTTTGTAGCCCTGTGTTTCATTTTTTTGTTATATATTCTTTCTCCTCATTTATACTTATATGTAGTTTACGTCATACCTTTCATTTTTCCCTTCTTCATCTTTGTTCTATTTTCTTACTTCTAAGACAAACACACTTGACCATTTAAACTGTGCAGAGGGAAGATCAGCGTAGCAGGCTTCACGTATCCTCTTGCTGTTAGACCTCCCCAGTGATATCTTGGAGTGATATAACCTCTACTACCACAAAAAGAGCACTAAGTCTGCACCAAGAAGGAGGATAAGTAGACGAGCATGGATTCTCCAACCTCTTGACTAACTCAAGTGTCTAACGATCCTCTTATGGAAAATGAGCCATTTGTGGGTTATAGGTAAGCCTTGTGAAAATTGACCAGTGAATGATGATGTGGCTGCTTAATCTTTCCTGAGGATGGAAGCAGCTGGAGTTCTTACAACTTGTACAGAGTTATAAGGGATTTGACATTTTAAAAGATCTCAGGACCCACATTTCCCCAATAGTTTTGTGCTAGGTCTTAGAATTTCCCTAGAGAATAATAAAATTATCATTTTTACTATATATCTACATATTGATTTATCTATGTGTTTATCTATATTCTGTTGTGATTTTCCAGTCCACTTACTGAACTCTCACTCAGATCAAAGAGCCATATGTATTGACTCATTGCATTCTTGACCAACTCTTGCCCTCTCCTAGGTTACCTGATGCTTTTTCCATGTGGCTTGTTCACCACATGCTCCTACCTTCAGCCAAATACTGACATGTACTAGTATATCCTTGCGTACTTTTGATTTACTTCTTCTTGTAAGATTACCAGAGAACATACTCATACTGAGACAAATTTTCAACCTCTTCTAAGGAGTTTGAGTTACATGGGATCCTGTTCTTCATTCTCACAGAACTTCTTTTATAGTTCACAGAGATGCTGAAGAGAGGAGGTAGCAGGGAGGTGAGGTCCCCTTTCCTCTTACTGTTTTGATAATCTTTGAACACTTCTTTGTTGTTAATCCTTGACTGAGTCACAATTTAGTCTTAAATGGATTTAACCTATTTGAGAGTAAGGCTCACAACTATGTCCATTCAATGTATTTGTATGAAGCAGGCCTTATAATAGGAACTCTCTATGCTCCAGGCATGCTGAACATTTTTTACTTGCTTGAATATAGTATGAATATACCATAGGCCCTTGAACATATGGTTATCTTTGCCTGGAACATCCCCCGATTTCCCACTCTGTTGTCATAATCTTCCCTAAATGTTCATCTAAATAACCTACCTTAATATTTTATGTCTCTAAAAATATTTATTGATATTCCAAGTCAGAGAAAAACCCTTGCCACACTACTTTTATTGCTGGCTTCATCGTATGTGTCCCCAACTAGATTGCAAGCTCTGGGTCTGTCATGTTCAAATAGTGCCTTGAATGACTATCTGTAACCTAGTACAATGTCTTCGAATGAGCTAGCATTCTTAGATTGAGAGAGCTTTTCTTTTACTCTGTCCAATAACTTTGTAAAAGCACTTAGCTTTTTCCATCTCCCCCTTTTTCTTTGCCTAGACAATTTTCTTCAGCATATTTTAAAGGAAGGAAAGTTGGTTTGCTCTTAACCTGTTTATGAGTTAATACAGTGCATATTTGCCCAATCCAAGGGGTTGAAGAGAAACGTCTTTACACATTATTAGCTGCTTAGGTTTTCCTGTAAAACCTTGAGTTAAATGAGTTGAAACTTACTTCGCTAAAAAATCTTCATCTTAAGACATATGAAGCACATTAAGAAGAATCCGTATTTCAATGGAAGAAATTGCAAATAATGCTGCTAACACATTCACCAATATCTATGTATAATGTATAGCATATTTATCTTAGCATATCACATGGATTAACTAACACTAATTAACTGGTAGAAACAAGGTCCCATGTGCAGACATAAAGAGATGGCATCAATAGCTCCTTTTATCACTGTGAACTAAGAAACTTGTAGATTCTTATCCATCAGTGAGAAAGTATACATTATTATTAGTTCAAAGCATTTCTTTTTACAGGAAGCTTTCTTGTTCTTTGGCAGTTAGTCATTCCTATATAGACTATCCATTCCTATATAGACTACTTGAAAACTTTGAAAACCTTGACCCCTGAATGTATAGCTAATCCAAAAAATCCCTAAGAAGAGCTAAGTGATTATTTTTTTCCATCCTTTCCTGTATAGTCATTTGCATGTGAGAGGGGAAAAAAAACTGACATCTGATAACTGATGTCAAGCAAGAAAAGAAAAATGACCCTGAAGTATACCAAATGGCAGTACTGACTCATCACATTTACACTTACATTGTAGCTTATATTAATATAAATTCAAGCTGCTAAAAATTACTCCCACAGGCAGCTGTGTAAAGTCACTTTTTTCACACATTTTCTTGTAATAACTGAAATTCTACAGTAATTTCTTTAAATAGTTGTAGAAGAGAAAATGGAGATTATGTGCCAGTTTCCAAACTAGGAAACTTTACCTCAGTGGATTGCCTGTTTCCAGAGAGCTGAGATTCCCCTTGCTTGGGAGAGCCCACTCCTTTCCAACACTAAGTCTTGGCTCCTGCTAGGCTAGTTTCCTTATTATCTGGAATAGGTACGATGGTGTACAGCCCAAAAGTAGCTTCTAGATTCAGACAATCCTTGCTCAAATATTCTCTCTCTTCCAGCTGTGTTACTTTTACAATCTATTTATCAATTATACTTCACCTCCTAGACTTGCTGTGAGGATCAAGTCAGATAATGTAAGTCAGGTGTCCAGTGGTCTGCCTAACATCTAATGTTACTTAACAAATGTTACTTCCTTCCTCTCTCTTCTGTGCCTTTGCACATTCTCCTTCCCTCTTAGCAGATTCTCTATTACCTTCTTACCTCAAGGAGTAAGACTTATAACACCTTGAGAATTTTCTTATGATTCCAGTCCACACTGAGTGGCTTCCTGCTTTAAAATATTCTTTCTTTTTATTTATTTATTTATTTTTTTGAGACAGAGTTTTGCTCTGTTGCCAGGCTGGAGTGCAGTGGTGCGATCTTGGCTCACTGCAACCTCTGCCTCCCAGGTTCAAACAATTCTCCTGCCTCAGCCTCACAAGTAGCTGGGACTAAAATACTCTTATTTTTAATTGGGTTATCCGTTTGTTATTGCATTTTTCTAGTTATATGTCTAAGTGTATCCAGGGTACTCAATAAAAATGCCTGTAGACTTGCGGCATTTCATTTTTATGTCCTAGTAACTAACATATGTCTAGGTAATGGGGTTCCATAAACTATGTAATTGATTATTGCTATGTAGGACCCACCTAGATTTATATAATATCTAAAATGCTAACCTCTGATGAGAAATACACAGTGGCTTACCCACTTGGGGTTTCTAGCTTCTAGTTAATTAAATTGTCATCCTTTGATTCTGCGAGCTGACCTACTTTTTAAGATAAACTATCAGCTGATTGAGGATTTTTTTTAAAACATTTTTTTCCTGCAAAAATTAAAACAAAGTATAACTTCTCATTCTGTTATTGTATTTGAATTTCAGTGACTTTGGATAGCTGAGCACTTATGTGCAGTCACTGATTCTATCCTTAAGTGTTAGAAGGTAGATTTAATTTTGATGGCATAAGAAACAAGATTCAAGAAAATTAATCAGTAACATTCCTGTCAAATGTAGTAAAATATACTGGGGAAAACCAACATAGAAACAATTCTTTGAAAGCTCCTAACGTAAATTAAAAATACGAGATTCAGACTTAAATGTAGCCAAGTCTTTCTATTTATAACTACATGAAAAAGTTCACAGCAAAAACAATTGCAGATTATGATGTAAACTGAAACACCCTAATACTTACAGTTTCTTTCAAATAGCTAGTATTGTTCTAAAGAAATTATTATCTATCATTAAATATATAAATTATTCCTATGCCTCAGTCTAGAGCACCATATATGGCATTGCCCATTCCAGAAGCAACTCAAGTAGAGAATAATACTCCTTAGTCTAGTTTTGTGATTTTTTCCTTTAAGGCTAGGGTGACCATACATTAGTTTGTTAAGGATAGTTTGGCTTACATCTGTTGTCCTAACATTAATTGTACGCACTTTCACTATCACAATTAATTTAGTTTGGACAGTAATTTTTTCTTTATTGCTTTTAGAGTTCTAATTGCAGTCCTATTTGTTTTCTGTGTTCATAGCATCTTCTATTCTGGGGCCCATCTTCCTAAGTTGTTATTTAGAGCCTGGTATAACATGGCTTCTCAACTCATGATGGGCACGTGGTTTATGTTTGTTGAATTGTGTCAACCAAAAAGGTACATTGAAGTCCCAATCCCTGGAACCTGTGAATGTGACCTTATTTGGAAAAGGATCTTTGCAGATGTAACCAAATTAGGATAAGGTCATACTGGCTGAGGGTAGGTTCTAAATTCAGTGACTAGTGCCCTTATAAGGTGAGAAAAATTTGAAGACACAGAAGAGACATAGGGAGGAAGGCCATATGAAGACTGCGGCAGAGATTAGAGTCATGTTATCACAAGGCAAGAAATGCAAATGATTGCCAGCAACCAGAACAAGATAGAAGAAGCAAGATTCTTTCCTAAAGCCATTAGAGGAAGCATAGAAACAGCCTCATTTCAGACTTCTAGTTTCCAAAATAGTAAGAGATAAATTTGTTTTAAGCCACTCAGTTTGTGGTAATTTTTTATATAGCAGCTATAAGAAACTACTAACAATTTCCCCAATTCATCTGTTCTGGAAGATGACTGAGGGGATCTTTGGGGCTCACAAAGTGAAATTTGTATCCTCCATATAACCCACATCTTAATTCAGAGCATCCTACCTGCATACCACTGACCCGTGGACAACACAGGTTTGAACTGTGTGTGTCCACTTACACATGCAATTTTTTCAAAACATATATTGGAAAAAATTTTGGAGATTTTTGACAATTTGAAAAAACTCACAGACGAACCTCATAGCCTAGAAACATTGAAAAATAAAAAAAATTAGATATGTTGTGAGTGTTTAAAATATATGTAGATACTAGCCTATTTTATCATTCACTACCGTAACTTATACATGAATCTAAAATAAAAAGTTAAAATTTATCAAAACATATGCAAATAAATGCAGACCATATGTGACATTATTTATAGTCGAGAGAAATGTAAACAAATGTAAAGATGCAATATTAAATCATAGATGCATAAAATTAACTATAGTATATGCCATGCTACTGTAATAATTTCATGGGCACTTCCTATTGCTAGTGCATTGAGTCCAGGTGTTGGGAGTATCCTCTTAAAAACATCATATGATAATAATCATTTGAACATGCACAGATTGTCTCTCCAGTAAATTGCAACCTGCAGTAAAATGTGATCTATCATGGATCTTCAGTATTTTTCACCATGCTTAGTTAAATACCATAAAACTTGAGTAACACTATGAAGTCATATGAGTCTGTTACTCAGACCCATATGAAATGCCATAGTGATGCTAGAAGTGCTTCCAAGAAGCAAAGTCATGATATTAGCAGAAAAAGTTGAATTGCTTGATGTGTGCCTTAGATTGAGGTCTGCAGTATGGTTGCCTACCATTTCAGACAAATTATTCATCTTGTAAACAGATAATAGAATATTATGGTCTTGATAAATACAGTGCAGTACTGCAAATTTATTTTTAGTCCCTTATGATTTTAAATAACATTTTCTTTGCTCTAGCTTACTTTATTTTAAGAATACAATATACAATACATGTAACATATAAAATGCATTAATTAACTGTTTATGATATCGATAAGGCTGTTGGTCAGCAGTAGGTTATTGGTAGTTAAGTGTTTGGGGAGTCAAAAGTTATCTCCAGATTTTTGACTGCATGAGAGTCAACATCCCTAACCGCTGTGTTGTTGAGGTTACCTGTACTTCAGATGAGGTGAAAATCCATCCTCAGTTTTGGCTACCTAAGAAAGCCTCCTAGATTGAATTTGGCATTTGACAGAGTTTATATTTTAAGTCAGATCATCCTAAACACACTCTTTAAATTTGGTGAAAATCTTTGTAGCTAGCTTGCCTTACATATTATGGCAACCATAGGTAAACTGACAAATTGTCAGAAATTCTTTAAAACTCTTTATGTGGATAGATGAACATGGATATATCTATAATATTTTAAAAGATTGTCTATTGTCAGTTTAAAAAATGTTATGTCTATATCTGTATAGAAGTAGCTGTAGATATAGATATCTACATATACGTATGTCTGTGTCTCTATATGTTATTTTTCAAACAGTTTCTGTTCATCTATCAGTTTGACATAGCTATCTGTCATTTGTTAGATTAATTCAAGATATACAGCTATAAGGGTCATTTATATATCTAGGAAATGCTATGAATAAAAATCAACTTTTAGAATACTCCATAATTGGACCTCATCATATTGTATGAAGATACTTAATCTTTTCTAAAGCTGACTCTATTCTATGGGAATAAATGCTTTACTAAGCTGCTGTTAGAATTTAGGGAAAACATTAAGCCTGATGGCACTAATGGCAGAGAGATCAGGAAGGGGTGGATGCTGCTGATACCCTGCTGAGCAATGAGGAATGAGCCATCTGGATCTCCAGCTGAGGCCAGTTGGATCCAGACAAGGGCTGCCAGTGGGAATGGTCTGGATTTGGATGAAATTCATCACTGCTTAAGGAAGTGGGCTGGCCCTGGAGCAGAGAGAAAAAGATGGTCTTCTTAGGAGAAGGGTCTTGGAAGACAAGTTCTCTTGGAGGTCACAGTCGGGAAAGACATGTTATAATTATTAACACTGACTGAAGGCCAGCAAGATGATGAGTACTGTTGAGAACATAGAAGCATTCTTGATTTCTGTCCAGAGAATCATTCTGGTAGAAAGGTCAGCTCTTTGGTGTTCTTACCCCATAAATTTTTGCTCAGCAGAGGAGTTATTTTACTGGAACCAAAGAGATCAACCATTTTCTTTTATAAACCCCATCCCAGATGTTATGTTTCAATTGAAACCGTCTTTCCTCTGAGATTGCTGTCATTGTTTCTTTACTCTCATTACTTTGTTATTAACTCTAGAAGAAAAAAACCATATCCTGGATAGCCTAAACTTTTCTAGTAGTATCTTCTGGATACTGTAGTTTAGTAAAATTATTATAGCCTCATTTTCATAAATTAAGAAGTTACTAGGTTTGTATAGTTACCTTATTAATTCTAGAGCAGGCAAAAAGGAACTCTGAAAAAACTCTCATTCTTTATTACAGTCCATTCATTGGGTTTGCTGTGGTTTGAACATGCCCCCAAAATGTATGCATTAAAAATGTAATCCCCAATGAAACAACAGAGTTGGTAGGTGGTTGAGTCACGTGGGCTCTACCCTCATGAATAGATTAATGCCATTCATGAGGGCATTAGGGCTGCAAGGCTGCCCATCTGATTTCTTGCTCTCTTGATGTGTGATGCCTTCTGCCATGTTATGACACAGAAGGCCCTCACTATATGTGGTCCCTTAATCTTAGACTTTCCAGCCTCCAGAATGGGAAGAAATAAATCTCTGTTCTTTATAAATTGCCTCGTCTGTGACATTCTGTTTGAGTAGTCCAAAATGGACTAAGACAGAGTTTAAAATGTGCTCTTGGTGAAATTTTTTCTAAATATATGATATTTTTAGGGTCACATTTCTTTTCTTCTTTTCTTAATAAAGCTTTATAGCTTTATTAAAGTCTAATTGATGAATAAAAATTATGTATATTCAAGGAGTACAATGTGATAATTTGATATATGTATACATTGTGAAATGTTTTCACAATCAGATTAACACATACACTGTCATACTTTGTTCTCATGTATATGTGTGTATATCTGTGTATATGTGTGTGCATGTGTGTATATGTGTGTGTGTGGGGGGGTGAGGACCCTTAGATCTCCTCTGTTAACAAATTTCAAGTAAAAAATGCAGTATTAACTGTAGTCACCATGCTGTATGTTAGATCTCCAGAACTTATTTGTCTTACAACTGAAAATTTGTACCGTTTGACAATTACTTCCCCATTTCCCTTATGCCCCAGCCCCTGCTAACCATTGTTTTATGCTTCTATGAATTATAATTTTTTTAGATTACTCATATAAGTGAGATCAAATAGTATTTGTCTTTCTGTGTCTGGCTTATTTCAGTTAGCATAATGTCTTCCAGACTTATCTGTGTTATTGCAAATGGTGTGATTTCCTTCTTTTTTATGGATGAATAATATTACTTTGCATATAAAATATGTAATATATACAGTATATATGAACACATTTTTCTCTATCCATACATTCATCAGTGGACACTTAGGTTGTTTCCACATCTTTACTGTTGTGAATAAGGCTGCTGTGATCATGTGGATAAGGTATCTCTTCCAGATATTTATTTCCTTTAGATAAATACCCAGAATTGGGACCTTCATATTGCATAGTACTATTTCTAATTTTTTGAGGAAACTTCATAATGACTGTACCAATTTATGTTCCCACCAAACAGTAAACAAGGGATTTTTCTTTTCCTCCATCCCCTTGCCTATACTTGTCATCTTTTGTCTTTTTTATAATAGCCATCCTAAAAAGTGCAAGGTGATACCTCTTTCTGGTTTTAATTAAATGTGTGATTTTTTAAGTCTAGATCAGGGTAATTGAAGGAGATTGCTGTGTTTATTGATTTGATCTGTTCTCTTACAGAAGGAGACTATGGTATCAGACACTTCACTGTGCATCAGTATCATGAAAAGCATATTAGCCATTGTCACCATGATCATAGGCAGAGACCCAAAGAAAAATTCTTGCCAAAGAATTTTTCTTTAACTGCCATAAACTATTTTATTAATTTTTAATTGAATTAATCTGTTTTGGCACTATGTGGACAATAATTAAGCAGTGATTTATTTTTATTTAAAATGTGCATCAGACCCACCTGGATAATTTGATTTGTCATTTAAAAAATACTTGTGTTTAGGCAACCTCTGGAACTTTGGATTCATTCTTTTAGCATAGACACCAGCTTTGTGTATTTTTGCAAAATCAGCTCAAGTGAACTTGATGCATATGCCTAAATAAGAACCATTATTTGCAAGTACGTTCTGTTGTATATTATATAGTTAGCAACCCAAGGATTTCAATACTAACCTTATCTTTGTCTCATTTCTTCCTCCCTCAGAATGCTAAAATTGTATTCTGTACCTGGTAACAAGTTGCTCAGTTGTCTCTGAATATGTATATGTGGGTCTGCATACCCAAACACCTCAAATTTTGTATTCCTGGTAGTCAGACATTTCCACAGCTATGAACATCAAAAACTTTCATTAATGTGGGAGTCTTTACTTTTCTACTACTGACAATAAGCAGGACAAATTAAGTTAGCCTTTATCTTTTTGTTTCCTCCTTTATCCTCTGCTGGATATGATGCTTGAATAGTGAAAGGGTCAAGAGGGAGATACTTGGCTGTAGCAAGACGAAGCAAGTATCCGCATCACTCAGGTAAAATTAATCACTAGACAGGCATCTCCTGGATAATGGACGATAGACTGAGAAAGGTTGAGACAGATGCAGCAAAGTAAAAACTGAGGTGGCTAACACAGTCTGCCATAGCTGTAAACATAAAACCAAATAAAATATCAAAAAAGGATTAACAAAATAATAGAGGGTTAAATAGTACTGTAATAGACTATATTTCATTTAGACTGCTTCCACTGGAACATATCACAAACCTAAATTGGAAATAAAGGCTATTAAGTTTCAGTCAACCCATGAAATTATTGCCGCAAACATTCATTATTTTTCGAAGCTGTCTATTGACAGGCCCTTGCCTGAAGGATTATATATCTAAGTCACAGTGGAACACAATCACTGAGTTTCAGATTATAAATTCATCATTGTGTTTAGAAGTCCTTGCAGTTGTTTCGAGTAATATTTAGGTAAAATGTATGTTTATTTTTGCTTTTTAAAACCCTTTTGGTGAGATGTGTTATCTGATACAAATTCTAATGTTAAAAACCAAAATGTGTCAGATTATGCACAGAAGCCAAAATTAGAGTATCTTTGTATAACATTAAAATATAGGGAATAAATAGAAAGGTCTGAGGATACAATTTTGAGCATGTATACAGAGCGAACTACCTATTAAGTGAATTTTTATTTGATAATATTTATTTGTCATTTATTCATTTAAATGAACATTTATTGAGTAGCTGCTTTGTTCCACACTCTGAGCTAGGCAATGGGAAAACAAAGTTGAGTAAGTCATGCTCTTGTTCTTAGGGACAAGTAGATAGTAAGTCAAAAACAACAGGACAGAGTAAAGAAATTCAGCTTTAGAGTTGTACATAAGAAGCTATGAGAGCACAGAGGGGAGACATTTAAGTGGAACTTGATGCTTAAAGGAGCACTTGCCTGCCATAGAGGTGACACGTGAGCTGAGTTTTAAGGAACATGTTATTTCATATTTTGCTTCGGTGTAGACAGAGCAAAGGGGGAGAAAACGTGAAAAAAACGTTATTCTGATAGGATGCTAAATGAAAATTTAGATCCCCAATACCCTTTAATTATCTTACAAGGCCCCAGGCCTGATAGAGTTGCTAATCTTGGAGACCGAGTACGCACCATGCCTTTGGATACTTGATCTTCTGGGCTAAAAGACAGAACAAAATCCATTTTGAAAGTTGTTTGTTATTTTTATTTCTGAGGAGTCTATTTTTGAGGATGAAAACTTCAAAAAATTATACTTTTATTATGATTTATCTTCAGAGAGACATTGATTTTATAGAATTAAAAAATTCTACAGTCATGCTCCACATACTGACATTTTGGTCAACTGCAGACCAATTATAAGACTGGTTTTGTAAGATTATAATACTATATTTTTACTGTACCTTTGCTAGTTTTAGCTATGTTTATATATACAAAACCATTGTGTTACAGTTGCCTACAGTACTCAGTACAGTAACATGCTCTGCAGGTTTGTAGCTTAGGAGCAATAGGTTATACCATATAGGTTAGGTGTGTAGTGGGCTATAGCATCTAAGTTTGTGTAAGTACACTCTATGATGCTTGAACAGAGATGAAATAACCTAACAATGCATTTCTGAGAACATAACCCTGTCGTTAAGCGACACATGACTGTGTTTTCTTTATTCATTTAGAGTTTAGTGAAGTGCCATATACTGCAAAACAAATCTGGGGAATGGATGATTCTCCTTTGTAACAAAGACACTATTGAAGTGATCCGATACATCAGTTCTGATTAGAACAAAGCAATCTTCAGTTCAAGTTGAGATATCCATTTACATAGGGCTTCTATTTACCAAATCAAGAGAAATACTTTTTAAAGGTCAGTGTACTTTGAGAATAGAATTTGATACATTTTCAGCATAAGCAATGTTAAGAACCTTTAGATATCTATCGTACATTTACTGGGTCAATAGAAACCTGGTAAATTTCTGAATTTTTCTTGACTTGGCAGGAAAATATGGAAAAACTTTTGTTTGATATTTTATAGAGACGGTAAGGCACACAAACATGAAAATATATATTCTAGAAATAATAAAGCAATCCTAAAGAAAATAGATTTAGAAAATTAGTCTCTGAAAGGAAAAATTGGGTATTTGTTGAGTTATCATTTGTTTGTTAATGTCTGATCATCATGTATAGAATTATTTTAAACAGATAGTATATACTTGGTTGACTACAATGATCATATCATAACTAAATGTACATCTTGTGTGCACTTAGTACATACTTGGTATAATCATAGCCTGAGAATAAATTGAGTCATGAGATAAAGTATTTTGAGAAGCCTAGGAATAAGGGCAATAAGGATAAAGAATAAGGAAGGGAGGGGAAAGAAGAGAATGGGAAAACAGAGCCTAAAGAAATCAAATCCATAGATTACCCCATGCTCTTATAGTCCTCAGTTATTTAAAAATAAACTTCATCAAAAAACTTGATGAAGTTTCCATGTAAGTTGAATTTATGGCAGCAGCTGAAGAGAAATTCATTTTTCTGGTATTTTTTTAGTACAAATTTTGTATATCAAATGACTTTCTTTCTCCTACCCCATTTTCTAAAACGTTGTCAGTAGGTTAACATGTGCCAATGATAGAATTTTGAGTGCTTTGAAGACTGTAAGAGCATGAAGGATTTCAAGTACTTTGAAGACTATAAGAGCATAGAGGTAATCTATAGATTTAATTTCTTTATGCTCTATTTTCACATTCTCTTCTTTCCCTTCCCTTCCTTTTCTTTCTTCAAGTTATATAAGTCAAACTTTAAAATATTCCATTCATTTCTCATCTGATTGTTAAAAACACCAACTCCAACAATTTTAGCCATCTAGTGAGTATTGAGTATCTAACATATATGTCTCCAATGTAGTGGAGTTTTCTTAAATCAAGATTGATCAGAGTGAGGAGGAGACATAGATGTGCAACTGAGAGAGTGACTATGATTTATATTTTTCTAAGATTTGAACTTTGTGTGCCTACATTTGTCACTTGAAATATTTCCAGTCTCCTATATCCACCCATGTGTTTGATGCTTCAACCTCATTAGATTTTTTGAAGTTGATCAAATTTTGCAGTGCACTTCTACTCCCCTGTTTCTTTATTCATGTTGATCTCTCAATCTCTATCTGTTGAATCTTTCTATATCTTGATGGATCAATTCAAGGTTGTCTCCTTGGTATGGTGGTATGGCATTCAACACAGAGAGGCCTGGATACAACTGTCTGTTACAGTTCAACTATCTTGGGCAAGTTTTTAGATTCCTGTGAGCTTTAATATATAATCTGTAAATTGGGGATAATATAAGATTATTAAGCAAGAAAAATATTTCTTCTTCTTCCTCTTCAGCCTCCTTCCTTTGTGAAACTTTCTCTGATTACCCTAACCATTACCTCATAATCAAAATCCTTACTGTGTGTTACCATGCTTGCTTTGCCTCAATAATAAAAGTACTCTGTTTTATTATAATTGGCTATTTACATGTCCGGTTATTTTTTCGTTATGTTTGTTTTTTTAGTGAACTCAAAGCCCCTTGAGGGCAAGGGTAATATTTTGCCCAGTGTATACCAAATATCCAATAAAAAACATGATGAAGTGTACTAAATGGGAGCTACATGATTCCTTTCCACTCTCCTCCCCATACCACCCAACTTTCTATATCCAGAATCATTTTTAGGCATTTTCTAGGATCAGAGGCTACAAAATATATATGACACAAAAATTGTAACAGACTGTAGCATAATCTCAGTTCAGTTTGTCTAGCTGGTAGTTCACTTTGTGTTTGTTTGTATTTAGGATCAGATAATTGAGTTATTCCTGAGTGATTTTATTCTTACATTGTTGATATATTGTAGGATGCATTGGTTTTTTTTGTTTAGGTTTCTATAACGATGAGGTAAGAAGTCAATGATGAGATAAGATGTATGACTGACCCTCTCCCTGTGTCTTGCTTCATAGGGAACTGTAAACACTGCACAGCAGCAAAGGCTTCTTCCTCACTTTGGCTATGTAGTCCACATCCAGAAGTGCAGGGCAGGAGAAAAGAAGTGTGTAGGTGGTGAGTGTGTGTGTGTGTGTGTGTGTTAGATAACAAGAGTGAGCTCGCACACATGTGATTTAGGTGACATTGGTGACAGAACATTTGGCATGCGTCTCCTACATCTGTTGGAAAGAGCCAGCCAAGCCACCTGTTGCATTTCAATTCCCCATTCTTCAGGGACATGCTACTTCCAGCAAAAGGTTTAAGATAGCAGAAATCCACAAGAATAACGGAGTTATAGGTCACCCAGTTCTTTACCCCAGGGATCCCCATCAGACTGTTCTCTACCATAAGCTCTTTAATACAATATAGAACATTTCTAAAACAGTGCACTCTTTGTTTAGCCTAGTTTAAAGCATTCTAAAGGACAAAGGCTTCACTCTCTTCTAAAGGAGATGAATCCAGAAGTTCCATTGTTTACAAGGTCAAGAGGTGTGTCCCTGATTGTCAGCGGATAGAGTCACTTTTAAAACTTCCTGGTATTCTCCACTTCATTTCTTTTGTACATTTGTGTCTTGAATGGAGAAGGCTGTGATTTGTCTTGGCCCATAAAATACCCTGCAGTCAGTTTTAAAACACCGAGGAAAGGTTTAATCTATTTCTATTAAAACCTGGAGAAGACCTTTCACCCCTTTCTAGGAGCTACTAACCTTGGGATGTCTTATCTCTCCCCCTTCTCTGTCATCTGTTTTACCTTTCTTAGAGTCACTCGAGTTACTATAATTCTAAACCCCTACCTCTATTAGCTTATTTTTGAAGTGTTAATCTTTCTTTTCCCTCCCTCCCTCCCTCCCTGCCTTCCTTCCCTCCCTCCTTCTTTCCTTCCTTCCTTCTTCTGCCTGCCTGCCAAAAGTTTATAGTAAAAATGTAAAAGCTGTTTTCTCAGTTTTCTAACTCAGAGAGTCTTTCTCTGATCCCACAGAAATTCAGAGTGAGTTGTTCCAACTCTTTCATTTTATAACAAAGAAAACTAATACCTAAAGTGAGGAAGTAAGTTTCTAGGAAAAATTAGGAAGGATTAATGCCTCTTTAAGCCTAGCTCAGATAAGTATTGCATATTGACCTTCCCACTATGCAGAGAGTATCTGATTCCTGCTCTGTATACATCAAAGGAATAAGAACCCCCAAGGTGAGCGCAGTGGCTTATGCCTGTAATCCCATCACTTTGGGAGGCCAAGGTGGGCTGATCACTTGAGGCCAGTAGTTAAAGACCAGACTGGCCAAAGTGGTGAAATCCCATCTCTACAAAAAATACAAAAATTAGCCAGACCATGGTGGCGCACACCTGTAATCCTAGCTGCTTGGGAGGCTGAGGCAGGAGAATCACTTGAACCACGGAGGCGGAGTGAGCTGAGATAGCACCATTGCACTCCAGCGTGGGCGACAGAGCAAGACTGTATCAAAAAAAAAAAAAAAAAAAAGAAAGAAAGAAAGAAAAAAAGAATTCCCCCAATGTGGTACCCAGCCTCTGTGAGCACTTCCCATGGAGTCTCAAAGACAGTGTGACAGCAGCTGCAGGAGTGGTGAAGAGTCCTGTACCTGCCTCAGCCTATCTGACTGTATATCAGGCTGCCTGCTCTGGGATGTCTCCTTACCAGGCTATGGAGATTCTCTGGCTCATTTGAAGAGTGAGGTCCTATCCCCTACGTAGCTGTAGTACATAACTCAGCTAATGTTAAACAGCTGTACCAATTCTAGCCTTTGTTGAAACAAAGAATTTGTATTTAGTTTTTATAAGAAGCCCTCCTAGCTCCTTCCATAGTGCAAGCAAGTAGCCTATATTACTTGCGGCTATCCATCAGCCTCTGGAAATTCATTAAACTCTCCAGGCTATTACTGATCAGCTCCTAGCTTTAGGGCCAATTGCTTCATCTTTTTAGGACTCAGGTTTCTTACCTGTAAAATGAAGATGATAGTAGTACCTTTCTCATCAATTTGACTTGAGGTAAGTAAAAAATGTCTGTTCAAAGCACTCAGTAAACACTAGCTATATTGTTATTATTTCCACTCAGTGCCCCTGAGTAAAAATGGGGTCATTTTGGTAGTTACATCATATTTCACTGCTGTCACTGTTCATGCCAGACTCTAGCCCTCTAAACACCTTTACTTCCCCTTCCAGGTATTTCTGAGAAGGCAACAAGGGTGACTGCCATGTGCTTGTGAACAAGGCTGATTATTAACTGTATGGTGCCTTCTGGGCCCTGCTGGCGCATTTTACACGGCGTTGCTACATCCTCTGTGTGCAGGTATTGCCGATTGCTCACATTAGGCCTCTCCTGCACTCCTGCCTCTTCTGCTTGGGCCTACTTTTCCCATTTTGGGAGCTATCCTTTATTAGAGGTTCTTTCAAAGTAGTAGTAACTTGCACCCCAATGTTGTTTAGTGTTCTACTTACAGCCTTCTGTCTTCTTTGGACCCAGATATGAGTCCCCTGGGGGAGATGGCATGACAGAAACCATGCTGATTTTGTCAGCTGAGGCTTTGGGCCTGATTCCTTCTTTCCTTAGAAAGAATTATCTTCCAAGAGGTTCCAGATTACCTCGGGCAAATAGACTAGCAGCCAAATCTCTAATCCACAGCATCTCCCAAGTGTGTTTGAATCTCAGCTGTGAGACCCTTACTAATGCTCATCTAATATGACACAGCAGAACTCGTATCAGTAATACTCATCTAAGCTAAGTTAAAGAAGATGTTAACTCATTTAAGAGGAGGACTTTAAGGCACAGTGTAGGTAACCAGCCACCATCTGAGCCACTATTAAAACTTCTGTTAGGCATTAAAACCTGCCACACAGGAAAGCTATGGGACTTAGCTTTTTGATTTTACCAACAAAATCCTATATCTGTCTCAAAATGGCTGACTTGAAGCTCTAGTCTGCCTAAGTCCTGTCAGTATTTAAATTAATGATATTGGTTCTCATTTTTTGCTTCAACTTTCAGCATCCCTTAGAGCTGTCACTTAGTAATGGGCTAGGTGTGGAAGATGCCAGGGATAACAAGGAAGTGATTTGTCAGCTTAAGGGATGTCATTGGTCATCAAATAGTCTTTTTTTCTGTGGTATGAGCTGCAAAATTCATTTGAGTCACAAAGTCAGATTGTGACACTTGGTACATCTACAGACACTGAACATTTATGCCAATTACAGACTCTGTACATGGAGACGAACAGAACTCCTCCAGCAGGGCCCTGAAAAAAAGAGCTTTATGTTAAGTAACAACTAAAATAGGAGCTAAATTTGACCTGACTAGTTCTAATCTGCTGCCATCACTCTATTTCATTTAAGGTCATGGAAACAAATCCTCACGAAGGGGTGGGTTTCCAAAATAAGTTAAATGGAACTTTATGAGGCAGAAATAGTAATATTTATATACAGTATATTTATATACAATATAGAATTTATACTCATATTAAGAGTATAAACATATATTTAACAAGAAGTACCATGAAGAATTAGCAACATACATGATGTAGTTCCTCCTCTCAAATTTCCACAGTCTAGTTCAAATAAAGATAAATACATGGAAAAGAAACTGGCAATTCCATGAAATAATTTTGTGCTAAATAAGTGGAATAGACACCTCACATTTACAGTGAACTATCTGTTTTATTTGGGATGGTCAGAACATTTTCCTATAGGAGATATGATCTAAGTTGAACTTTGAAAGATGGGAGAGGAATGAGTTTAGGAGAACAGAGGTAGAAGGGAAGATAGAAACGCAGATTGGGGCTTGGTTGTATGTTCTCTTGAATACTAGGCTAATGATTTAATATATTCTTGAATAGTCAAAAAGAGCTCCATTGAAACTGATGTACATAGTGTTTTGGTGAGTTGAGTCAGTTTTGGGATTGTATGGTATGGATCAAGGACGTAAGACTGAAGACAGGAAGGCTGATGAAGAGCCTTGGTATATTGTGTGAGGTGATCATCAGTAGAGTTTACAGTGGCTATTATTTAATCTAGAAAGAAAAATCACCTCAAGAATGTGGGGTAATTAAATAAGTAAGTTAAAAGTCACAGGCCTTGGTGTGTATATAAATATGAAAGAAGGAGAAAGAGAAGTGACCTCAGGGGTTTAATCTTGGATTGAATGACTGAGAGCACAGTGGGACCAATAAAAGAAGTGAGAAAATAGGAGAGGAAAATGGTATTTGCTTGGATTATTGCTAATACTTTCAAACTGTCCTTCCTTTTTCTTTTTAAAAGAATAAGAAATAAACCTTTTTAAGTTGGCAAGTTAAACTTTAATTCCATTCAAATTACCATCTATGGAGAGCAATTAAAATTACATATGGGAGGGTGGATTATGCAGTGTAAAACATATGGAAACATAAAGTATTAAGTGTACTAACAATATCATTGGCTGCCCTAGACTTAGAATTTCTTAGAAATTATTCTCTGAAAATGTAATTTTTATATTGTACTCCATTCATTTTTCTCTAATAAATCAGTGCTATCCCTAGGGGATTGCTTTTAAGAGATTAGCTAACGCCTTAAATGAACAGGGCTTCAGCTAATTATTATTTTCTTTACTAAGAGATTTTCATAATGGCGTT
Source organism: Ateles fusciceps (assembly GCA_036589455.1). Classification (NCBI taxonomy): domain Eukaryota; kingdom Metazoa; phylum Chordata; class Mammalia; order Primates; family Atelidae; genus Ateles; species Ateles fusciceps. The sequence goes on from JAZHEH010002206.1 coordinate 11,852,317, forward strand.
TGAAATTTGAGATTGGTAATACTGGCTGATTTCTTCTATAGTGTTAAACTGATCTTGAATCAGATGTGACTGAGTTTGAATGCTTGCTTTTCACTTAACTATTGTGTGATCTTTTGTCAAAGCATGACATGGTAATGACAAGAATCAGACATGGTGAAGGTTAATATGTTTGAAGTGCTTGCTGCTGTGTCTGGCATATAGTAAGTTTGGAATAAATGTTAAATGATGTATTTTGGCATAGATTCACTAGCAGTTATGAACCTCGGAACCAAATGGGGACCTATCTCTTTAAATATACAATTCAGCTTGACCTGGAGCAGCCATCTTAGCATTATAAGGATATCACTATTCTAAGAGAACTCCATAATCCAGAGGCTATCTCAGATTCTGTGAGTAGTTGAGATTATAACCAAATTTTATTAAGAGGAAATCAGTTGATTGGTTGTCTGCAGTCTTTGGCTTCACTGAGTAGGTGCTGGCTGTTGAAAATAGTGCTGCTTTCTCATTGTGCCCTGCTGAGATTCCAAAGGTGTATGTAGGTCTAAATAGGCAGAGGAAGCCTTCTGAGCTGTGGTCACCTCAGCCATGGTTACACCTTGCCAGCAGAGAGTAGACCCAATATCATGCAGCCACATATATATACACACTCTCAACACACAGGTGCTCACACAGTTTGCTTATTTATTTTCTTTTTGTAGCAAACCCACTGTGTCAGGTGGTTTGTTCAGGAAAGTTTTCCATGGAAGAAAACCATGTCTAAGAAAACGCAGGCCTAATCTGCAGCCTGACTCTATAGTCCAGAATCTGTTCCTTGTGGTAAGTTTTTCAGGGGCTTCTAAACTTCCAGCTAACCTCAGCCACATCAGCCTCAAAGGTGTTTGAATAACCTCCAGCCTCAAAGAAACAGGGGTGAGACTTTCCATTACTTTCTTTCCAGTAATCATCTTAGAAATTTGCCCATCCCCCTCACAGCATTCTTAAAACTTCATATTCTAAGAGATTTAGAGTAGAGCAGCTTCAATCATGGAGGAAAAGTAAAAAAGAAGCCTAATACACTTTCACTCCAGAACAATGGATGCCTATTTGTCTTACATCCACTTAATTAAAAATGGTTCTTCTCACAGCAAATTGATGTCTACACTGGTAAAAGCCAAAGTATTTGGCAGTTTTTAAAATGCATAATATCTCATTAGAAGACTTTAAGTTCTGCCTCAATAGTCATCCATCTACCCTATTATTTTTATTCTTACTGTTATCATTTTAGAATTGAATTTTAAAAGTCCATTGAGAAGACAATTTGAGATAAAGTGGCAAACCTGATTCTTTTAACATCCGGTACTCTAGTCAATTACCATTCTGACTTTGGTTTGTCATACACAGGAAGATACCTTAGCCTTCTAATGAGGTTTCTCAAGTGATATATTAAATTTTAGTTTTATTTCACATGACCACAGCTATCTTTTTTTTTCAATTAAAAATTCTTGATAGTTTGTTCCTTAAAAGAGTCTTTGGAAATTCTGACTTCTCATAGTTCACATGAAATCCAGGTAACTTCTTTCGACCCTCCTTCTTTAATAAAGGCGGGGAAAGACCTAGTTGTTACAGTATGATCACTGTGTCAGTTTGTCATCCACATCAAAGAAAACAGCTCGCTAAGCAAGGCTGTTCTTAAAGCTAGAGACAGACTTGTCAGTAATTCAGAGCCAGAAAAACTTGATTTCTAGAACTGTGATCCAACTGTCAGGACAATGCTGTTTCCATGAGAATCAAGACAAGCCCACCTAATTTTTTCCAGACATAACTAAGAACTCCAAAGGTGAGCCAACCAGCCAAGTGAAAGACATCAAACAATTGCATAACTATTTCCCTTGAGGGAATTTGTCCTAAAGACTGAGAAAACCCCTTAAATTAGCTCTAATTAAATGCTGTGAATCTTTGGTTCCACCATTCAGAAAATGGATTGCTTTCATTGTGTTTTTTTTCATGTGACTAAGAGATTTGTATTCTTTAAAGGAAGATTAAGAGCATGTAAGGGACAAAAGGAAATGGGGTGAAAACAGAAAAAAAGAGAAAAAAATAAGTCCAAGTCTATTCAGGATACTTTCTGGATAGATGGTGATCCTAGGTAATCATTCAGTATGTGTTGACAGAATTAGTTTATTCTGTCACTCTGGTGGTATGCTAGCCATACTGATTATGGGGTGATACATATAGATGAATAAGATGACTAACAGTGCTTTTCACACCACACTGGCTGACTACATATACAAAGATCAAGTTATTCTGTATAGATTATTCCTTAGGGAGTGTTGGGAAAAGTAAGCGTAGGGGGACTCACCAGGCACTCTGCTGCTAAGTTATCCTGACAATAGCATTATTTTAAAATTTATTGTAAAGTGTTTCTATACAGAGGAAATGTTTTGTGGAAGGAATTCGTGATATTATACAAGTATGCTTCTTTAATTGGAAACCAGACACACTCTACTAAACATTTTATTGGAATATTTATTTCACACTTCACAAAGGATCCCGAGAGAAATGCTTTGTGATTAACTGTGATTGTCCATATTTAAAAAATGAGGGCAGGATAAGAATAAATATGCAATTAATAGGGCAGGCCTCCAATTCTTTATTTGTTTTCTGACATTTCCAGCAGTATCTTCTCCCAAAGATGACAACATTAAGCAGAGAATCTCACACCAAATCTTGTCAGATTGATAGCTTTTTATCCTTTATTGTTGTTTTAATCTTTAATACAATTTGACTGTAAATAGAAAGCTTGGTATATCATTATAATCCTGCAACCTGATTCACTTGAATGAAGGGAAAAATGAGGCACAAAACCCATGGTGTTTTTATGCTCTTAGACAACACTCCTTACCCACCTGCAGACTAATGGCTTTTCTTTAGTTTTAATTTGGTAATTTGAGGGTTCTTTTTTCTTTTTTGGTTGACTGCTTGGTTTCTTTTTAATGGCTAGATCTTTTAAACTATGCCAGTATAGTCTCTGGATGAGCAGCATCAGCATCACCTGGACACTTGATAGCAATGCAGATTTTCAGGTGAATTCTTGACTGTTGAATCAGAAACTCTGTGCTGGGGGTTCAGTGATCTCTGTTTAACAAGCCCTCTAAGATGATTCTGAAGCCCACTAAAGTTTAAGAACCACTGCATTCCACTGTCAGACTTTTTCCTCTCATTGTTTTGCATCTGGAAGCACACTATGCCCAGAATGAAGTTACAACTTAACACAAAGTGTAGTGCCTCATCATCATCACCTGATGGCTTTGTAGTTTTGTTACCACGATACTGCAAACAACTGGGCTACATATACACAGACAAAGGACATAAGTGAGTTTCTTCCCCCTTTCCCTTTTCTGGGGAGGAAGCATGGTATTTCAACGTAGATAAGTTAATTTTAAGTTCTAATGCATCTCAGTAACTGGGCTATTTAACCCCTCTAGCTCTTGTGTTCTTCACCTATAAGCATATATTCTTTGTGGTGGTGTTCTGAGTATGAAATGAGATCAGGGCTAACACTAGCTCATACAGTGCCTTTCTGTGAATTAGAAAACGGTGCCCTCCCGGGGGGGTACCAATTAGGAAAAAGCATTCAATTGTTAGGGCTAACATTGTCTATGTCTCTTCTCAGACTTGGCAAAGAGAACCTGAACTGGATTTCTGCCCTGACTTCTGCCTGCTCATCTGGACAGTTTTGTCCAAGGCAAGATTGTGGGCAGAGTTCTTGATTGCAATGATGTATGTAAAGCAGCTGTCCTATGGCACTCGCTTTTCATACAGTATATTACATACATAACACATATTCCACATAAATATTTTTTCTTAGATGTATCTATTATAGTTCAGGGAGAGTAACATATGTAATCATTTGGTTATCAGTAAAGATGCTTAGACTCTCTGCGAACTTCTACTTCTAAGTCTGCATCCAGTCAGAAATAAGATTTCTTGAGTAACAAATAAGATCAGACTCACACACAAAAAAGATGCTTAGATTATCTCATATAGTAAGTTTAAAAATAGTTATCTTATTCCTCGATTTTCTGACTCGTGGACCAAATTAAGAATTTAATTGAAAGCATTTAATTTTATCCTTCATGCAGTGTAGATATAGCCTCTACCTGGATCTTTAAAAAACAGAGAGATCTGGAAAGAAAACTGCTTGCACATTTGCTAACCAGGTACTACCCATGACGACTGGCTGATTAATTTAAACGGGAAACTGGTATTTCAAATAATAATGCTTAGATACATATGAAATAGGGAGAGTAAGTTCTTTGACACGATATTTTCTATGTGCTAAAGCCTGATTTCAAATCCTTTCTTGAGGGCAGGGGTCAATAGGGAGAAAAGCCTGGATTTCTGCAAAAGAGGATAAGGACAGAGATGCAAGAATGGGACGAGAGAAGCTTTGTGCTTCGTCACAAGATTACTGAGGATTAATTCCTCTTGCAAGTTTTGTATTTAAGAACTTGAGTGTTGTTATTCTAGGAAAGACACATAACCCACTGTAACATTTAGTTGTCTTAGATTTTGGTATTCACTTTAGCACAACTCATTATTACTTATAAGGAGCTGGGATCCTGCCTAACACTTATCATTACATATTAAATCAGCACAATAAAAATGACAGAACAAAGCATTGGCTTTAAAGGCAACAAATTCTTTTAAGGCTACACTAAATCCTTGTCTATCTATACAGTACTAAGTTACAGTACTGCTACCGTAATTAAATGTTGTATGAGGAAATGTAACAAGATATTTTCATTGGCCTAAGTAAAATGCTAACCTAAATAGCATCATTAAAACATAACACATGAAACACATGAAATAAAATTGGAAATCACTTTTAGAACACTGCTCATATTACAAGATGTCAGAATCATGCATAATGCAAGAGTGGAACTGCTTACAGAGTTTACACAAGAGAATTTAAACTTGCTTCAATGGACGTAAGGAACCGCTCTTTGCAGCATGGGCTCTGATGAGATTCTGCCTGGCTCTAACGACATTCCGAGGGAATGTTCTCTTTCTATCTGATGCATATTTATTTATAGGGTGCTGAATGAAGGAGCCTTCATACTATATGGCAGATTGCACCTTCACCGTGTTTTTCATTAATCACCTTTTCTTCAGCATCTTCACCATTGCTTTATTATTGATCTGTTTTTTGAACGCCCTTTGTGAATAAACCTACAATCACAAAATTACCCATAGATCAATGTCAGCAAACACGTTCCTGCAAACACAACCTTTAACTCCTTTTCTCCCTGAACCCTCATTCCATTTCATCTCTTGGGCAAAGGCCTGAAAAAACAGATGATCCTCGTATTATTCCCTAAAGGGCAACAAATCCAGACCTTGCTAGGTTTACAAGGCTGAACATAAAGCCCATCTCAATGAAAATACTTTTTCTCTGCTGCTCAGATTTTAAGTCAAAGGGTCCTTCTTTCTCACTTGAACAGTCCCCTGTACTCTGTGTTAAAGACTATTGATCACATGTTGGTCTTTGTTGCCACGTGCAGAGAAATCACCATCTCTGAATACAGGAACCAAACACAAACATATTTATCCACACACTAACCTCTCTAATTTGGACATAATTAGAGAAAGGGCTATTTAATTAGTGAAAAGTCTTAAATTATAGATTGCTGATTACTTTTGAGTACAGAAGGTAATAGCAGGAAATGACTAACAAAGTGTTGCCAAGTACAGGACCTGCCAGGCCTGTTTTAATGAATAGCTAAAGATCACTGAAATTAGCACATTAATTGTATGCATGTATGTAAACTGCTTCTGCTAAGTGCATTAAAATGTTGTTCTCTTTGTAATCATCTCGAAATTATTTATTTGGTTAGTATACCGTTTTCATAATTATTCATGAAAGACAAAAAAGTGAACTTCAACATAGTTCCTGCCTGAATCAGAACACTATCATTTACAAACCTCCGCATTTCACTGGGCATACAAAATACTCATGACTAATTTTTTAAAAATTCAACATGCACATTTAATAAAGCCTTTCTTCAAGTTACCCATTTCCTTTCTTAGTGTCTTCCTTTCAGTGTCTTGTAGACAGTAATATCTCATACTCCAGATCAAACTCCATCACTGTGAATCCCTCTCTATCATTTTATTAGCTCTGTGACTTTGGGCACATTGCTAAATAACTCTGAACCTCATTTTTCTCATCTGCCCTACAGGATTGTTGTGAGGATTAAATGAAATGATGTTTTGAAAAGTATTCTTAAACTTTATGATGATAAAAGTCACCTGGAGCACTCGTTAAACCCAAGTTTCCCAGGCTCCTTGTCCGACTACCCCAGGTGAGTTTTATCCTCTGGGAAACAGTTGGAAGCACCTGGCTCATAGCAGCTTCTCTTCTGTTATATTCTGTGTACTGTATATTGCACTCATGAGCCGAGAAAAACAAAGGAAAAATAAATGGAAGATATAAGGAACCAAAAAAGTCATCACAGCATCCCTGACAGCTTTTCCTGAAATGTGTCCAGTGCAGAGGCATTCGCTCTCTTACAGAGTAGTTTTCTCCACATTTGCACAGTTCCATTGGTTCAAAAGACAAATCTCTTATTGTGTAGGAACCTGTTTCTTTTGAAGTTCTGTTCATTGTTCTTGCCTGATATTTGGAGCAATGTGGAACAAGTCGGCTTGCCTGTCCATTTGACAACCTTTTAAACATTAAAAGAACTCTCTTATCTCCTCTTAATCTTCCCTTCCTAGGCTAAATATACCAAATTCCTTCATCCATTATTGGTGATAGAACATGGTTTCTATAGTTCTCACAGTCTTGATCATCCTCCTCTGGAGCTAACTCGAGACTGTCAATTTTCCACTTAAAATATGTTTTGTTACAGAATTGGACAGAATGCCATACATTTCTGAACAAGACAGAATATAGGCAAAGCATAGTTCTCTTAAAGATACTTAAATTATTTGAAAAGAATGATGTGCTTACATTAAAAGTGTCTGACCCCAGTTCTTTGACTTACCGTGTGAGCTCGGACCAGTCATTTAACATTTTCAGAATCTTCAAGACCTTGTCTCTGAAACTGAGATAGCAATATTTCTCTGCTTACATGCTGTTTTCATAGGATTGTGCAGAAAATAAGACATAAAATAAAGTGGCTTGAGTGATTATGTGCTACTTTTATCACCAAGTTAACATTAAAACTGTATTCAAAATAGTAGTTATTAAAAAGTAAGATATAATTTAAATGCTAGTTTTTTTCCTGTAAACTTTATGCTATAAAGTCTCTGAATTTGCATTGTCCAAGGTATGAAGACTCCACACTTCAGTAACAATGTGAAGGAGATTCTAGCCAGGTTTTTAAAATCTGTGAATTTGTTTTTAAAAGATAGATTGTTGTCCAGTCAGTTTACTTTGTGCTGCATTTGTTCAACCAAGTCTTTGAACTGAAATTCCAAACTTTACTTAAAAAAAAAAGCCTTATATGCTTCTATGATGAGAGTCTATAGTCAGGAGCCTGGACTTTACTATAAAATCATGAAGACCTACCTGTTAGATCTGAAGAGAGAATTGGACACCACCCTCACCTCTGTGACTTTTCTGGAATTCTCTTCAGGAAGGAAAGTGCCATTTGCAGAAATGTTCTATTTCTTAATTCATTTCAGAGATTTTTATTAAAAGTATTTTCCTCTTTTTACTTTTCCTTTGGTGTGTTCTCAAGATAAAGTTTAAGGTAAATGAGAAGTAGCTCTGTTTTTCTTATAAAAGATTTGAATTTAGATAAATGGGAGAAATAAACTCATTATAAGTATGAAGATAGCCTTGCTGATGTTTTAAAAGAATATTTATACAAACACGTTTTATGTTTAATGATGAGAGAAAAAGCAGGATACAAATCTATACATATATGGCATGATAATAAGTATGCAAAATATTTGTATGTGTGTGAATACTTATTTGCATAGAAAACTGAAGAACACCAGAAAGTAATAAACTAAGATATTGGAAGTGATTATCACCAATTAGTGAGCTTATGGGTTTTCTTCTCTTTATGCTTCCCTATATTTTATAAATTTTCTACAGTGTACATCTATTATTTTTATAATCATAAAAAAACTAACAAGAAAGTGAAAGAGCTTTGCTGCTGGGTGAAATCTTGCTGTTTGTATTACAAACACAATTTCATTTCATGAATACATTTTTCATTAGTGCCAACTCTGGAAGGTGGGAAAAAGACCTCTTATTCTTCCCCCATTTCATTTCATCTGACATGTAGGAGTTTCTTTTAATGATAGATTTTACTGAGGGAAAGGCACCTGGAGCAACAATCAAGGGAGATTGCATTACACTGTGACAAAATCTTTAGAACTGCCTTTCTGTCAGGGTCATCAAACAGATTGAAACAGGTGTAAATTCTTTCTGTTTTTTAAAGTAATTTTTAAGGAGACTTTTTACACATTGAGGTACACATTTGATATTTTTAAATCTCTGGCCAAATTGGATTATCACTTCCACTTTAATATTTCTGGTCTCTTATCTAAATTTAGGAAGTCAGGACATTGGTACCTGACCACTAGACTGAAAGCTCCATGACACTAGGAACCATGTTTCTTTGCTTGTTTGTTTGTAATTCATCTTTGAATCCTCAGCATCTAGCCTAAGGCCTGATACTTACTAAGTGCCAGCAGAATAAGGTGGAAGCAAGCCCTTCAGCCAGCTGACTAGGATATAGCAGAGCTCTATTCCCTTCTCTCTAGAGTGTCAGTACCTGGATGAAGGACAGAGAAAACCTGAAGGGCCTCTTCAAAATAGAACTGAGTAGACCCTGCCAAAATATGGGCAAATAGGGGAGGAGCTGGTATAGAAGGGCTGGGGAATCTGGCTGGAATCTCCTGCATATCATTACTGAAGTGTGGAGGCTTCATGCTTTGGACAACACATAGCAAAGAACATTGATAAAGCTGTCTAGCTTGTGCTCCCCTCCCCATTAGTATTATTATTATACTTTAAGTTCTGGATACATATGCAGAATGTGCAGGTTTGTTACATAGGTATACATGTGCCATGCTGGTTTGCTGCACCCATCAACTCGTCATCTACATTAGGTATTTCTCCTAATGCTACCACTTCCCTAGTCCCCCACTCCCCAACAGGCCCCTGTATGTGATGTTCCCCTCCCTGTTTCCATGTGTTCTCATTGTTCAACTCCCACATATGAGTGAGAACATGCGGTGTTTGGTTTTCTGTTCCTGTGTTACTTTGCTGAGAATGATGGTTTCCAGCTTCATCCATGTCCCTGCAAAGGACATGAACTTATGCTTTTTTATGGCTGCATAATATTCTATCATGTATATGTGTCACATTTTCTTAATCCAGTCTATCATTGATGGGCATTTGGGTTGGTTCCAAGTCTTTCCTATTGTGAACAGTGCTGCAATGAAAGTGTGTTCATGTGTATTTATAGTAGAATGATTTATAATCCTTTGGGCATATACCCAGTAATGGGATTGCTAGGTCCCATTTCTTAATTGAAAGGGATGGATTACAGATGGCTGTAAATTTACTCTAAAATGTTTGAGAACATATTGGGACAGGACCCAGGCTGACAAAGTGACAAATGTCTGTGTCAGTAGGTCCCACATCTGCAAGAAATGGAGACAGGGACTTTGGCCTACACTATGAATGACCAGAACAGGTGAACAAGGCAAAGATGGGCCAGGTCTTGGGAACAAGAAGCTTAATGTGACTTCAGATAGACTCCCCTATTATTGAGTGAAACTCTGTAAACTTATGACAGAGGTCAGGAATGGCCTTTGGGTTTGGAGTAAGGGGCAGAGCAGATGTAAGTCAAGTAGCTAAGAAAAGCTGTTGGGACATTTGACTTGAGGAGGCTGAGATAACAGGTGGATCGTGTGACATGGTGCTAAGAGGCCTTAGCTGGCTGTCCTGAAACAGTAAAGCAACGTGGATCTTTTGAGGGGGAAGCAGAAAAGACAACTTGGTAACCACCACATACCTTCAATTTGCTGACATGCATATAACATGTGTTCAAAGACTTCCCATCATGTAGTAAAGCTGTGGAGATTCTTATGTCTTAAATTGCTGGAGTCTGTGAGTATCCAAATGACTCATTATGAAAAAGAGCATTGTGGAGAGCTGAGTTCCTAAAGCTGGAGTTTTGAGAGAAATACCACTTTTGTTCTCTGGTGGTGACAGAAGGAGCAAGAGTTTGAGGTGCAGGCTAATATAGACCAACTTTAACAGGCCTTAGGGAGTCAGCACCTTTACCTAAAGTAGTGCCTCAAATGGTAGGAGTTTATAATGCAGGGAGAAACTTGAGAAAAATACAGAGGCTCTGAACCTCTTCTATCTGGATAATCTGGACAACTCCATGTTAAGGTTGTATGTGGTTTTCAAGAGATTCTCTATCATCTCTGAGAGATTTGAACACAAGAGGGCCAAATTATCCTTATTCAAGGTTCTGTTCCATGCATTAGGAATCCTTTTGAATTAAAGTCACCAAATAGCAACTTTGTGCTAGTCAGGCTAGTTCTTTGAAATCTCAGCCTTCTGTCCTGGATCATTTCCCACCCTGGAGCTGGCTGTAAATCTGTCACCCTCCTTCTAGTGGATCCTACCCACTGTCTCTGGATTAACTTCTCAAAACACTGTTTTCATCATCTTGTTTTATTTTCCCCCTCTGCAGTAAGTAAACTCTGATGGCTTCTTATGGAGCATTGGATCTCAAGATGTTCTTGAACCAGCTCCATGAGCATTATCTGGAAAGTTATGAGAAATGTAAATTATGAGGCCCTACCCCAGACCTACGGAATTAGAAATTGTGCTTGTAGGGTCCAGTGATTTGTTTAACAAACCCAGCTGTGTACTAGAGTTTGTGAACCACTGCCACAGAGCTCTTCAGCTTTGTATTCAAAGCAGTCTCCTCTCTGCTGTCTTATAACACTTGCCTCTTGTATTTCCAATTGTACGGCGCTTATTCATCCTGTCATATATTATTAGTATTTTCTTTGTATAATCTGATGTCACCTTCAGAACTGTAAACTTCTTAAGGTATTGGTCTGTTTTTTTAACTTATAAAATCATAAAGCTATAAAGGACCTAGAAAAGCAATCCCTAAATTTTGCAAACTTTTGAACAGTACCATGCATATAGTGGACATTCAATTAACATTTTTTGAATGAAATAACATGCCCACAGGGGCCCCTGAGGTGAATTAAGACTGCTGAGACTTCAGTGTCATCATCTTAATTTAGATCATTGCTTCGGGCACCCTCCAAGGGTTTGTGAATACCTGGGGAAAGCCTTGGATGACATTGCCAGCTTTTCCCTCATGATCTTTGCATGGGCTTTGGAATTTTCTTACTGAATGCAAGGCAGTTTGGTGGTTTGAGATACAAATAACAGAACATTTGAATTCAGAAGAAAATAAAAACAACATTGATGTTTTTTATCTCATTGCTGCTTTGAGACTCGATATGAAATATGAATCCATCATACACAAGAAATAATATCTTGCCTGGATATCTAAAGCATAAATAAAAATTAATTGCAGCACACAGCTGTTAATTATCAGGCTTTGGAGCATTCCAGAAGCAGTTGCTCATGAGTACTTATTCAGCTAATATCACTTGCTCATTAGGACATGCCGAGGTTGGCTATGAAGACACTTGCCAGTTGTTGATTCTTGTTGCTTCTGCATAGTCTGGGGTCTAGCTGCCAGTCGTCTGGTTGTTGCATTTTAGGGGTAGGCTGTCACAACAAAAATGGGCACGTTTGGCATTTGAAACTACTCTTTCTTCATCTTATGAGTGTTCATACCAAAACAGGAGATCCTTGACTTCCAAGGATGGCTATGTGGTGATTCTTCTCCAAAACGAATTGGGCTATGGATATGACAGACATTTTGTGTGTGTGTGTGTGTGTGTGTGTGTGCACGCGTGCACGCGCTACTTTATGGCAGGCAGTAAGTCATAGTGGGGTGCTAAATACATTAATAATTTTTATATTGCATTTTTATTATTAGGATTCAATGGTTTTGGGCCCTGTTAGAAGATGTTGCTCTCAGAAGGATGACAAAAACATGAAAAACATATTTATTGTTTTTTAGAGAGCGAACAGGGCCAAAGACCGTCTTTGTATTTCAGAGATGAGAAGAAATTCAGAAAGGTGATTCATTTTCAAAGATTAAATTTACACACGAATGAAAAGGAGACAAAAATAGGAAAAGGATTACTTTCATTTGTTATCTTCCATGGACAGTAGACTGAGCAGCATAAATAACCTATCTTGTTACTATAGGTCAAATTCCTTAAAACAAACATACATGGATTTTCCTAATTATATGTGTGACTGTTGTACTGAGATTTGATTTAAATCAGAGTGCTGCTACTTGTGCTTAGAAAGTTTCAGGGTAATTCTGTTGATTACAAAATTGGGACTTTGAGCCTGGTTTTTCTGATATTCTTGTTGTCAAGTCCTTCCTAGCTTCTAGTCTCTGCAGACCTCTGCTCACTGTGACCTCAACCTGTTCACTCAGACTTCTAAGCTCTCTATGGCCAGGCTTTACTTGGGAGGGGGAGGCATTTAAGGAGTTCTAATCCAACACTTTTGTTCCTTAGCATCAAGTTAGGTTGGCTTCTGGTCTGCCTTTGACTTTCTGTAATTTATGCAATCACGTATGTCTCTTGGTCCTTGGATTCAGTATCTACCTTATGCTGCAGTTCTTATACCTGCATTCTTCTCCCATTACTCAGAATTGAGTTCCTGTTTTAAAAGTTTGCCAGGTCTGCCCAGGTCCTCTAAGAACAACTAAGACCCAACCTTACATTTACCATTCTTTCTTTCTTTTAGCCACCAGGGTCTAGCCCCTGCTCCACAGACTGACTGTGGTTCCACTATTGTGGATTAGGCTTTCTGATGCTGCCTGCCTGAATTTTGGGACACGTTTTGCTGCTTCTTGGCACCAAGCCATGCTTTCATATTGAGCGAACTTCTGCTCTTTCATGTTTGCCTCCTGATACCAATTTCCTGGCTGCATTATCAATCCTTGTGTTCTGCCATATTCTTGAGTTACTTTGTTCTGCTTGCCAGACTGGACATTCTCCCAGCACCTGCAACTGAGCCATCCACTCTGATGGGTAGGTCTGGTTTCAGGTCCTAGTTTCTTCTGTTATGACCTGATCAGGCAGGTGCCTAGGGTTTGACAAATTCAACAAATGTAAAACATGTCCTTCTAAATGTTTGTTTTAAATATAATCATTTAATCATTTTTGTTTCAATTAGCTTGTTACATTTAAAGAATTACTCTCATACTTTTTTATTATACTATGTGGATTGTGGAAATTGTTGCCTTTCCATATTTGCAGTTCTTTTAAATAATGACATGCAAATGGACCTCACTTTTAATTGAAATTCTGAGAAAAGTTCTTAGAGTAACTTTACATTTAAGGGTGCTTTAATTTGACTGAATTTGGCCTATTTATGGCCTGATTTCCGAGGCAGAAACCCTGGGCCTAATTATTGTGCTTATTTACTGCTCTCAATTATATTCTACATATGAGGGGTTGAAGAGCAAGTAAAAGCAATGAAATATATGTGTGCATGAGTGTGTGTGTGTGTGTGTGTCTTGAGAGTAAGGGGGAAGGTAAAGGCAGGAGAAAGCAACTCTGTTAACTTGAGAAATGTAAAAGGGATCCTTGTTAATATAACCCTGTCACTGATGTGAGTGCTTATTGTGATGTATCAGGTAGTGTGCTAATAAGAACTGGGGTTACTTCATTTAAGCCCAATTAAATAGTTACTAATTTTATTCCTACTTCACTTGTGGGAAAGCTGAGGTTTGGAAAGGTTAATTTACCTGAGTTCACATAGAAAATAATTGCCAGATCAGGGATTTGAAACCCTTCCAAGTGACTCCAAATTTGAGTCCTCCAGATTATATTGCTTTCCTCTTCTTTAGTATGTTATTTCCAGATTATTCATGTAAAACTTGAGAAGTAATAGGGAATATGGAGGGAAATAAGTGACGTTAACTAGTTAAAGTAACATTTACTAGTTACAATTTTCTAAGGGTTTTTCCATACAGTATCTGCTTTATTTTCAAGAAATTAATAAGGCAAATGTCTTCATTTACAAGGTCAAAACACAGACTCAGAAACATTAAATAACTCAATATTGTTGTGAGTAGCTATAGTTTCTTCATTTGACTCTTACTATTCCCCCATGAGAGTCTACTACAGTATCCTGACAATGGACACCTGAATTTTTTCCAAGTTTTTGGTATTGTAACTGTACCACTATGAACATTTATATGAATACTTCTAGTGCATATTTTGCAAAACATTTTCTCAGCTATATACCTAAGAGTATGTGTGTTAAAAATGCCGATTTAAGGCTATAAATTAAAAAAGAGGTCTATGCATGGACCAATGGTCAGAGTGTGTCATAAACCAGTGATTTTGATTAAACAAATTCTGTGAACTAAGGTTTTAAGAAAATCTGTAAACCTGAGGCCTCACTATTCTCCCCAAAAAACAATCACCTGACTTGGTGATTTATCTGGGGAAACAGAGTGCTAGAGATGGGACTAACCCTGTAGTTCTGTAATTACAGACAATTCTTAGGCCTGTCCCAATTTAACACATGAACATTATTCTCACCATTATATAAGGGTGGCCTGAGAACTACAGATTTCACAGGTTCAGAGGAGAGATTATACACCACTGAGTAGCTAGTCTGTTTTGAGAAGAGATTTGGTTTTGAGAAATTGCTCCAGAGTGTTTATGTTGCTTCACCCATGGGCCTGTGTGCTGTTAAGCTTGAAATGAAAAGAATGACTCCGTGGTTTAGTTTTATGAGGGAACCAAAGCCATAGAGTTATGATCTAGTGCATATAACATTGAAGGATCACAATTTAAAGTCCAATAATTCTTGCCATTTGTCTTCACAAGAGGATCTCAAAGAGTTTTATGAGAAATTATAGACTAAGAATTTGGGAGAGTTATGTGCAATTTATGGTTAAAAAAGGAAGTGCTAAAGTTTTCTGGAATGCTTCAAGGCTGTCATTAGAAAAGGCATGAAGAGAGCTTAGGATCATTGACTCTTTGGCTAGGAGCCCTGGCAGGATTAAATGCAACCAAATAATTCAGTGATTCTGAATGGCTTGAGCTTTCTTTGAGTGGCAATTTTGCTTTTCTGGGGGCCATACTAATTGAATGAAAGCATAAAGGGGCCAGAGTAAATTGATTCTTCAGAACCTTTAAGAAATATTGCAGTAGTCATATTAATACAGCTTTTGTAATATACTTTCTTTCTGATTAGTTTTTTTCTCTCTTTAATGGGAATTTTAAGGACTGTAATGGCATGAGCCAACAGAGATTTTTAAACAGCACAAATATAAATGTTATTCTAAATTATATTTGGAAGAAACTCTACTTGAGGTATTTAAGTTAGTAAATAAAGACATAAAATTAATATAGACTATTTTAAGAATAAATAAGGAATGCTCTAAATTTTTGGTGATCTGTATGCTTTCTGGTGGCTGACCAATAGGATTTTTAATTGAATTACTACAGAAAATTCTGCACAAAATATTATGAGATTTAACCACCCACTGAGAATATTATTTGTTATAATTTTATTAGGCTAAATCAAAGGTTATAGCATCTCATCTTCTGCATTGATTTTCAACCCGGGGGATAAAGTTTTAAAACGAGATGATGAAATTTTAATAAAGAGCAGGTACTTAATAAAAGGATAATACTCAATTATTTTATTTAGAAAAGTAAAACTATTTTGTGACTACTTTATATGTGCATTACTAGCCTTTAAATAGACAGCCTTTTTGACATTAACATTTGGAGCTTTGCAACTAGTCTGAGGTTGAACCTGGGAAAGGACGTGTTGGAAGGCAGAGGTCCTCATGGAGAAAAGATCTGTTGGTGAACCCAATGTCAAAAGTACCCACATTTCAGGTATATCGCCTTTGGCTATAGTCTCTGAAAAGCCCCAAGACAGTGGACAGCATGGCTGGAGTTTAGAATCCCCCAGTAATCACTTAAGAATTTATACCTCTCTTACATTTGGTCATTGTAAGTGGTTAGAAATTCCTCTTTTTTACTTATTTTGTGTCAGTGTGCCTCATCTTGCAGCTGTTCTCAGAGTGCAGTGTCCAGACCAGTAGCATCACTCAGGAACTAGTTAGAAATGCAAATTCTCATATTTTTGTTGGCTGCATAAATGTCTTTAGAGAAGTATCTGTTTGTATCCTTCAACTACTTTTTGATTTTTTTTCTTTTAAATTTGTTTAAGTTCCTTGTATATTCTGGATATTAGGCCTTTATAGATGGGTAGATTGCAAAAATTTTCTCCCATTCTATAGGTTGCTATTTCTTTTGCTGTGCAGATGCTTTTATTTTAATTAGATCCCATTTGTAAATTTTGGTTATTGTTGCAATTGCTTTGGTATTGTAGTCATGAAGTCTTTGGCCATGCCTATGTCCTGAATGGTATTGCCTAGGTTTTCTTCCAGGGTTTCTATGGTTTGGGGTTTTACATTTAAGTCTTTAATCCATCTTGAGTTAATTTTTGTATAAGGAATAAGGGAGGGGGTCCAGTTTCTGTTTTCTGCATATGATTCATCATCACTGGTCATTAGAGAAATCCAAATCAAAACCACAATGAGATACCATCTCATACCAGTCAGAATGACGATTATTAAAAGTCAGGAAACAATAGATGCTGGTGAGGCTGTGGAGAAATAGAAACATGTTCACATGATTGGTGGGAGTATAAACTATTTCAACCATCATGGAAGACAGTGTGGCAATTCCTGATGGATCCAGAACCAGAAATACCATTTGACTCAGCAATCCCATTACTAGGTATATACCTAAAGGATTATAAATCATTCGACTGTAAAGATACATGCACACATGTGTTTATTGTAGGACCATTTAGAATAGCAAAGACTTGGAACCAACCCAAATGCCCATCAGTGATAGACTGGATAAAGAAAATGTGGCACATTTTACTATGCAGCCATAAAAAGGAATGATATTATGTCCTTTGCAGGGACATGGATGAAGCTAGAAGCCGTCATTTTCAGCAAACTAACACAGAAACAGAAAAGCAAACACTGCATGTTCTCATTAATGTGGAGTTGAACAATGAGAACACATGGACACAGGGAGGGAAACATCATACACCAGGGCCTATTGGGGGGATTGGGGGTGAGGTGTGGGAGAGCATTAGGACAAATACCTAATGCATGCAGGGCTTAAAACCTAGGTGATGGGTTGATAGGTGCAGCAAACCACCAAGGCACATGTATACCTATGTAACAAACCTTCACGTTCTGCACATGTATCCCAGAACTTAAAAGAAACAAACAAACAAACAAAAACCAACAAGAAATGCAAATACTCTTGGATCAAGACCTACTGAATCAGAAATACTAGAGATAGAGCTCAATGATGTGTTCTCTTTTTATTTTTTTTAAATTTATTTTACTTTTGGTGTATACTATATCTGGCATTTCTTCCCATGTTATACCTCCCCACCCTCCCTTCTCTCCCCCACCCCCTGTGGTCTCTTCCCTACCCACCCCCAACTGTCCCCTGTGCGCGATGCTCCTCTCCCTGAGTCCACATGTTCTTGTTGTTCAACACCCACCTGTGAGTGAGAACATATGGTGCTTGGCTTTCTGTTCTTCGGTCAGTTTGCTGAGAATGATGGTTTCCAGATCCATCCAAGTCCCTACAAAGGACACGAACTCATCGTTTTTTATGCCTGCGTAGTATTTCATGGCATATATGTACCACATTTTCTTTGTCCAGTCTATCATTGATGGGCATTTGGGTTGGTTCCAGGTCTTTGCTATTGTACACAGGGCTGCAATGAACATATGTGTGCGTGTGTCTTTACGGTAGAACAATTTATAGTTCTTTGGGTATATACCCAATAGTGGGATTGCTGGGTCAAATGGAATTTCTATTTCTAGGTCCTTGGGGAATTGCCACACTGTCTTCCACAATGGTTGAACTAATTTACACTCCCACCAACTGTGTAAGAGCGTTCCTATTTCTCCACATCCTCTCCAGCATCTGTTGTCTCCCGATTTTTTAATGATCACCATTCTAACTGGTGTGAGATGATATCTCAGTGTGGTTTTGATTTGCATTTCTCTAATGACCCGTGATGATGAGCATTTTTTCATATGTTTGTTGGCCTCATATATGTCCTCTTTTGAAAAGTGCCTGTTCATATCCTTCACCCGCTTTTGAATGGGCTTGTTTGTTATTTTCTTGTATATGTGTTTTAGTTCTTTGTAGATTCTGGATATCAGCCCTTTGTCAGATGGGTAGATTGCAAAACTTTTTTCCCATTCTGTTGGTTCATTCACTCTAATGATGGTTTCTTTTGCTGTACAGAAGCTCTGGAGTTTAATTAGATCCCATTTGTCTATTCTGGCTTTTATTGCCTTTGCTTTTGGTGTTTTAGCCATGAAGTCCTTGCCTATGCCTATGTCCTGGATGGTTTTGCCTATGTTTTCTTCTAGTGTTTTTATGGTGTTAGGTTTTATGTTGAAATCTTTGATCCATCTGGAGTTAATTTTAGTGTAAGGTGACAGGTAGGGGTCCAGTTTCTGCTTTCTGCACATTGCTAGTCACTTTTCCCAACACCATTTATTAAACATGGAGTCCTTTCCCCATTGCTTGTTTTTGCTGGGTTTGTCAAAGATCAAATGGTTGTAGATGTGTGGTGTTTCTTCTGGGGTCTCTGTTCTGTTCCATTGGTCTATGTCTCTGTTTTGGTACCAGTACCATGCTGTTTTGATTACTGTAGCCTTGTAGTATAGTTTGAAGTCTGGCAATGTGATGCCTCCGGCTTTGTTCTTTTTGCTTAGGATTGTCTTGGCTATGCAGGGTCTCTTGTGATTCCATATGAAGTTTAATGTGGCTTTTTCCAGTTCTGTGAAGAAGATCATTGGTAGCTTGATGGTGATAGCATTGAATCTATAGATTACTTTGGGCAGTATGGCCATTTTCACGATATTGATTCTTCCTATCCATGAGCATGGAATGCTTTTCCATCTGTTTGTGTCCTCTCTTATTTCATTGAGCAGTGGTTTGTAGTTCTTATTGAAGAGGTCCTTTACATCCTTTGTTAGTTGTATTCGTAGGTATTTTATTCTCTTTGTAGCAATTGTGAATGGGAGTTCGCAATCTTGATTTGGCTCTCTGTTTGTCTGTTATTGGTATATAGGAATACTTGTGATTTTTGCACATTGATTTTGTATCCTGAGACTTTGCTGAAGTTGCTTATCAGTTTGAGAAGACTTTGGGCTGAGATGATGGGGTCTTCTAGATATACAATCATGTCATCTGCAAATAGAGACAATTTGACTTCCTCCTTTCCTATTTGAATACCTTTGTTTCTTTTTCTTGCCTGATTGCTCTGGCTAGAACTTCCAATACTATATTATATAGGAGTGATGAGAGAAGGCACCCTTGTCTAGTGCCTGATTTCAAAGGGAATTCTTCTAGCTTTTGCCCATTCAGTATGATATTGGCTGTAGGTTTGTCATATATAGCTTTTATCATTTTATGATACGTTCCATCAATACCTAGTTTATTGAGAGTTTTTAGCATGAAGGGCTGTTGAATTTTATCAAAGGCCTTCTCTGCATCTATTGAGATAATCTTGTGGTTTTTGTCTTTGGTTCCATTTATGTGATGGATTACATTTATGGATTTGCATATGTTGAACCAGCCTTGCATCCTCGGGATGAAGCCTACTTGGTCGTGATGGTTAAGCTTCTGCATGTGCTGTTGCAATCTATTTGCCAGTATTTTATTGAAGATTTTTGCGTCAATGTTCGTCATGGATATTGGCCTGAAGTTTTCTTTTTTATTTGAGTCTCTGCCTGGTTTTGGTATCAGGATGATGTTAGTCTCATAAAATGAGTTAGGGAGGATTCCCTCCTTTTGTATTGTTTGATACAGTTTCAGAAGGAATGGAACCAGCTCCTCTTTGTACATCTGGTAGAATTAGGCTGTGAACCTGTCTGGACCTGGACTTTTTTTGGTTGGTAGGCTTTTGATTGCTGCCTCTACTTCAGCCCTTGTTGTTGGTCTATTCCAGGGTTTCAGCTTCCTCCTGGTTTAGTCTTGGTAGAGTACAAGTGTCTAGGAATTTATCCATTTCTTCCTGGTTTACTGGTTTATGTGAATAGAGCTGTTTGTACTAATCTCTGATAGTAGTTTGTATTTCTGTGGGGATCAGTGGTGATATTCCCTTTATCATTTTTATTGCATTTATTTGATTCTTCTCCTTTTTCTTTTTTATTAATCTGGCTAGCGGTCTGTCTATTTTGTTCACCTTTTCAAAAAACCAGCTCCTGGATTTATTGATTTTTTGAAGGGTTTTTTGTGTCTCTATCTCCTTCAGTTCTGCTCTGATCTTAGTTATCTCTTGTCTTCTGCTAGCTTTGAGTTTTTTTGATCTTGCTCCTCTAGTTCTTTCAATTTTGATGATAGGTGTCGATTTTAGATCTTTCCTCTCTTCTCTGGTGGGCATTTATTGCTATAAATTTCCCTCTCAATACTGCTTTAAAGGTGTCCCAGAGATTCTGGTAAGTTGTGTCTTCATTCTGGTTGGTTTCGAAAAACATCTTTATTTCTGCGGTCATTTCATTGTTTATCCAGTCAACATTCAGAAGCAAGTTGTTCAGTTTCCAAGTGGTTGTGTGGGTTTGAGTGTGTTTCTTGATCCTGAGTTCTAGTCTGATTGTGCTGTGGTCTGATAGACTGTTTGTTATGATTTCTGTTCTTTGCATTTGCTGAGGAGTGATTTGTTTCCAATGATGTGGTCAATTTTAGAGTAAGTGCAATGTGGTGCTGAGAAAAATGTATATTCTGTGGATTTGGGATGGAGTGTTCTGTATATGTCTATTAGATCTGCTTGGTCCAGCTCTGCTTTCAAGTCCTGGATATCCTTGTTAATTTTCTGTCTTGTCAATCTGTCTAATATTGACAGTGGAGTATTGAAGTCTCCCACTATTATTGTGTGGTAGTCTAAATCTCGTTTTAGGTCATTAAGAACTTGCTTTTATGTATCTGGGTGCTCCTGTGTTGGGAGTGTATATATTTAGCATAGTTAGCTCTTCCTGCTGGATGGATCCTTTTACCATTATGTAATGTCCTTCTTTGTCTCTTTTGATCTTTGTTGGTTTGAAGTCCATTTTATCAGAGACTAGGATTGCAACCCCTGCTTTTTTTTTGTTCTCCATTTGCTTGGTAAATCTTTTTCCATCCCTTTATTTTGAGTCTATGTGTGTCTTTGTATCTGAGATGGATTTCTTGAATACAGCACACCAATGGGTTCTGACTTTTTATCCAGTTTTCCAGTCTATGTCTTTTGATTGGGGCGTTTAGGCCATTTACATTCAATGGTAATATTGTTATGTGTGAGTTTGATCCTGCCATTTTGTTACTGGCTGGTTTTCTTTCTCATTAGTTGACTCATTTTCTTCATTGCATTTTTGGTCTTTGCCCACTGGTTTGCTTTTGTAGTGACTGGTACTTGTTCCTTTCCATGCTTAATGTTTCTTTCAGGAGCTCTTGTAGGGCAGGTCTGGTGGTGACAAAATCTCTGAATAATTGCTTGTCCGTAAAGGATTTTATTTCTCCTTCACTTATGAAGCTTAGTTTGGCGGGATGTGAGATTCTCGGTTGAAAGTTCTTTTCTTTAACGATGTTGAATATTGGCCCCCACTCTCTTCTGGCTTGTAGGGTTTCTGCCGAGAGATCTGCTGTGAGTCTGATTTGGCTTCCCTCTGTGGGTGACCTGACCTTTCCCTCTGGCTGCCTTAGCATTTTTTCCTTCATTTCGACCCTGGTGAATCTGACAATTATGTGCCTTGGGGTTGCTCTCTTGAGGAATATCTTTGTGGAGTTCTCTGTATTTCGTGAATTTGAAATTTGGACTGCCTTGCTAGACTGGGGGAAGTTCTCCTGGATAATATCCTGGAGTGTGTTTTCCAGCTTGGATTCATTCTCCCATCATATTCAGGTGCACCGATCAAGCGTAGATTAGGTTATTTCACCCATATTTCGTGGAGGCTTTGTTCACTTCTTTTCACTCTTTTTTCTCTTTTCTTGCCTTCTCTTTTTATTTCATTGAGTTGATCTTCAGTTTCTGATATCCTTTCTTCTGCTTGATTGATTTGGCTATTAAAACTTGTGTTTGCTTCACATAGTTCTCATGCTGTGTTGTTGAACTCCATCAAGTCGTTTATGTTCTTCTCTAAGCTGGTTATTCTAGTTAGCATTTCGTCTAACCTTTCTTCAAGGTTTTTGGTTTCTTTGCATTGAGATAGAACGTGTTCCTTTAGCTCTGAAAAGTTTGTCATTTCCACCTTCTGAATCCTGTTTCCGTCAATTCTTCGCACTCCTCCTCGGTCAAGTTGTGATCTGTGTTGTTGAGGAGTTGCGATCCCTTGAAGGAGAAGAGGTGTTCTGGTCTTTGATGGTTTCACCTTTTTTATGCTGGTTTTTTCCCATCTTTGTGGATTTACCTGACTGTGGTGTCAGAGAGCTGCTTGATGAGGCCGCTTGTCTGCCTGTGGGGGGGGGGGGTGCTACTGGGTTTCTGGGGTCTCCTTCAGGTTACTGGGGAAGCTTCCAGTGTCTTTTTTGTTTATGCTGGGAGATTAGGCCTGCCTCTTCCACTGACCTGTAGGCGCTGCTGGGTTGTCAAGAACGCCGTCCTGTTGCTACGTAGGCTTCCTGTGTTTTTTATTAAAACATGTAGCCCAGTCCCACCCCTCTAGTGCTGGGTTGTGTCCTTCCTCCACTGGGCTGGATCATTCAGGGTTCATCTCAGACTGTGGCACTGGCTACGCAACCCACTAGAGTCAGAGCTTCAGCCTTCTGGGGTTTGTAGGGGAGGGTAGGGACCCGCCCAGCTGCACCCAGTCTCCCCTTTCAGCTTTCTCTCTTTGGTCATGGGGTAGGGGCCCACCCAGCTGCTCCTGCTTACAGCTCCCTCTCTCTCCAGGTGGGGGGGGGGGAGGGGCAATAGCTCAGTCTGCTGACTCTTATTAAACTCTGCACTTGTAATTCCTGGCACTTGACTGGCAAAGTTCCCTGTTCTGTGTATTGCTGAGGCTTTGGGGAAGCGCTGTATCTGGACCGGAGCACCAGAGGTGGAGCCTCCGACTCACCGGTCAGATGCACTTTCTGGGTGAAGCAGCACCCCTCCCACCTTGGTCTGCCCTGAGTGGGCTTTGTTTACCCTCAGGACCAGACCCGTTGGAAATGCACCTGGTACCTCGGTTGGAGCTAGGAGATCTCTGGGTTTCTGCGTCTCTTTGCTGGGTGTTGTGCACTGGAGTTGTGTCTAATCCACCATCTTGGATCCTCCCTCCCTCAGTGATGTGTTTTAAAAGCCCTCCATGTGATCCTGATATCTGTTAACATTAGAAAACAACTATTTAAATTATGCTGATGAGTTTAAGTTTTTTGTTACCATCTTGAATAGCTCCTATTCCAGTGTCTGATTCAGGGTAGATGTTCAGTGTTACCCCAAAAATGGAAGAGGCACTTGATTTGTAATGTAACTGTCTGTGTTGTTTACTATCATATTTTAGTCTCTCTCTCTCTCTTTTTTTTTTTTACTGTATGCGCAGGAATGAATAGTTTCCTCACAGATTATTTATTAAAAATGCACGCTTTGAATGAAGAGACCCCCCTAAACAGGCTTTGCATGAGCAACATGGCTGTTTATTCACCTGGGGTGCAGGTGGGCTAAGGCCAAAAAGGGTGTTAGCAAAGGGCAGTGGGATAGGAGTTTGTTTTATAGGTTCGGGGTGGGCAGTGGAAAGTTACAGAGTAAGATCAGTTACAGTGGTGGGGGTAGGGGCAAGGACTATACATTACCATAAGTTCAGTTACAATGGTGGGTGGGATAAGAGTAGTTAAGATGGTAGAGTGTGGTGAGGAGTAGTCATATTATCATAATAACAGTTAAGATGGCAGGTGGGGTGAGGGGAAGCTTATGTCCTTGGAAGCTCTGGGCGACCAGGGATAATGGGGAATACAGGTGGGGGGTGGGGGGTGATCAGCCCATGCAGGCAGGACTTTAGACTTTCTGTGTCCGGGCTTGCACATGGAGGCCTAACATTATTCACTTTCCTTTCCTTTGAGACTAGCTCTTCAGCTTTTCATTTAATATGAAAAAGGTCATCTTCAAAGAAAATTGTTGTTTGATGCTTCAGTTATTTAATTCTCTAGAGAGTCACTGAGAAGCAAAGTTGGTTCATGCCAATCATTTCTTTCCCATTAGAGAAGGAAAGTCACTTCATTATCAATAATGATTAGTGAGTTTTTTCTCTGGTCTCTACTTCAGGAATATCCAAAACTTCAGTGGCCAAGAGTTTGTCGTTTAAGACTTCTAAGTTCGCTTTGAGTCTGCTTAGGCAGCAAATTCATCCAAGGGCTGTGAACTTCTCAGCTTTGCTTAAGGTAATATGTGAAAATGGGGCAAAAAATTAATCACAAAGAAAGTTGAAGTGCAACAGGTTTGGGGAGACAAATGGACTCAGATTGTGATGTGAATTCATATGTTTTATATACCCAATTATTTCTGATGTGTGAAATCCAGGGAAATTATGTGTTCCAGACTCTGTGAGATTCATGTGGTACAAACCTCTTTTGCATCTTGTCAGGCAAAAGATCCATGGGGTTTGAATAGCAACCTTGCATGTAAGCACATCTAGTCCTTGGGGGAAGAGGTTCCTCATGATAGGGACACCACATAGAAGATATTGGGTGTGTGTTCTCTGGAAACGAGATGGCTTATTATGGGTTAAAAACGGCATATCCAGGAATCATTGAGATTTCAGGGATGTTCCACATAGACCAGGGTAGGGAGGTAGGGATTGCCATAGCATGCTGAGAGTCTACCAGCAAGGTAGAGAAATCTGGTAAAGCAGGAAGGAAGTGGGCCTGCAGAGAGCCAGGGGTCTGAATAACCAAAGGACCTCCTTAGGTAGCATTTCTTATTTTTATGATTCTAAGAGGGATGTGGGTGGAAGAATGTTTCTAGGATAGAATTGGACTTGAGCAGCTCTTTTCTGAGTACCTAGCCAGACCTGTTCAGCTTTGTCCTCCTCAGAAAGAGACCCAGATAAAGGGGAGAATTGGCACCTAGGGCCCAGGTTCTGGGAGGCGGTCTATAAAAACTTGCATTTTGAAGTCCACAAACATTGACTGAACACCCTCCTGGTGCCACGCACCATGGAGATGCTAGGGATCAAGTAATTAGAGAGTTCCTGCTCTCAGGGAGCTCCAGGCCTTATGAAGGCGATAGATATTTAAACAGCTTATTATAATTCAGTCGAATGATATTTTTAGGGAAAAAAAATGTCATATGAGAATATAAATCAATTTTTTTTCTGCCTGAGAAAGTCAGCTAAGTTTTCTTAGAAGTGATAATATAGGTAGGCCAGGTAGTGAAGAGGGGTGGGGTCCTGGCAAGTAAAAGGATGAATGTTTAAAGAAGTATGGTGCTCTCAGGAAATGACAAGCAGGCTGTTTCTACAGCAGCATAAGATACCTGAGGGTGAGTGGTGGAGTTGAAGTTGGACAGATGGCATGGCATCAGATCATCCAGGACCTGTATGTGACTTTGCTGGGGGAGATAGGGAGCAGAGCTTTAGCCAGAGGAGTCACACGATCAGATTTCTTTTAGGAAGATACATTCTAGGTATTTTATGGAAGGTGGATTCGGGAGAACAGAGGCCAGACTCAGAGTAGAACCTTGTAAAAGTACACTTGAAGCTTGATATAGGCCTGATTCAGGGCCATTGCTAAGGTGGTGGAGAAGCAAGGTTGACTTTTTTAGGCTTGAATTTGCCATGCTGACTTCCTTTTTAGTCCTATCTCCACCTCTCTGTGGGTTTCTATGGTTGATACTTTTAGTTACTACCTCTATAGTTGCTCTTGATGGAGGGAACAGATAGAAGGTGCGCCAGCATTCTCTCATATTACATGGACCTTTTTCCCTCTCAGAGATTTTACCAAACTTTCCTAACAGTATTAAACTAAACCCAATTATTAATAAAGAATTTCATGTTAATATATTAGTAAATAAGTTCTGTCTTTTGATACCACCTTTTGTGACAGGTAATTATAACTTAAATGGCCTACATCAAATGTATTAATTCATTCATGAAACTTTCATTGAAATTTGTGACATGAAGGCACTGTTTTCTTCACTGAAGGGTAATAAAAGAGCACTGACTATCTTCTGTCAGAAATTGCCAGTTCTGCTTTATTTTCTGTAGCCACAAACCAAAGAACTTTCTCAAAGCATTTGGTTTATATATTCATTCACTCATTCATCAATTTATAAGTCAACACATATTTGTTCAACATCACTATGTGAAGGCAAAATGATGACATGAGGTGAGGAACACATTAGAGGTGGAGTAAATATGGAACAGAAAGTTTGAGATGGACTTCACAGTTCTCAGAAATCCCAAAATTTAAAAATGCCCTCAAGACTTTGGGCACATTAATCTTTAATACTCTTACTACTTCTGTTATTAAAGAGGATCTTGGTTTAGGAAGTAAAGTTTAGCCTATTAGATAACCTAGGAACCATATCTCTGTTTCCACGTTTCTCCGATAGTTACTTGAAACTTTTATCCCTGGACTCTGCAATGTGGAACCCTATTCACAGGTCACAGTAATTTCAAAAATGGGCAAAGAAAGTATTTTCCATTGTCTATCTGTAGGATTTTCTCTTGCTTAAAAAGAGACTAAATAGTATGGTTTTCTAGGCAAGTGTGATAGAAAATATGGAGCCTAACTCTCCTCCCTCACCCTTTTGGAGGTGAATCTATAAATTTGTTCGAAAATTGTCCAGTTTCAGAGTTTAGCTAACTAGTTGTGTAAATGACTAAGGGTAATCAGAGAGCATAAAAGTATTATTTGCCCAGGCATATTTTGACCTCTTCTTTTAAAACCCTTCTTTTCATTGAAAAAAAAATTCTTTCTCATTCTAGTCTTCTGTTCTTTTGAAGAAAGAGAACTTGCTGGGAGTTAGGTGACTTGACTTCTGATCTGTTTTGTGGCTAACTAGTTGTAGGACTTTAGGTCAGACGTTGTCAAACTATAGCCTGCAGGCCAAATCTTGACCACCATCTGTTTGGAAAAATAAAGTTTTATTGGAGCACAGCCATGACTATTTTTTTACTAATTGTTTATGGATGCTTTCTTGCTACAACACTGAGAACAAATACTTCTGATGGTACCACATGGCCCACAGAGCCTCCAATATTACTTTCTGGCCCTTTACAGAAAAAGTTTGCCAACCTCATATTTGGTCAAGTCACTATCTTACTTAAGCCTCATCTTCCCCATTTGCAAAATTTGGAAGTTGGAATTTATACCTCTCTTACATTTGGTCATTGTAAGTGATTAGAAATCCCTCCTTTTTACTTATTTTGTGACAGTGTGCCTCATCTTGCAGCTGTTCTCAGAGTGCACTCTCCAGACCAGTAGCATTAACCAGGAACTTGTTAGAAATGCAAATTCTCATATTTTTGTGGGTTTTTCAGAGACTACAGCCAAAGGCAATGTGCCTGACACGTGGCATATTGACATGCGGGTACTTTTGACATTGGGTTCACCAACAGGTCCTGTTCTCTTGACATTGTTACTCTAGAACTCTTCTTACAGAGCAGTCTCATCTCACATCAATCGTTTTATACTGGGACATAAACCTATTCATATTTTTATCATTCAATTTACTAAGCTCCTAATACTGGCAAACCAGTGTGGAACACTAAGTGTAAGAGCATCCCTGCCTTTGAGAAACTTATAATCTGGTTAGAAAAAATAGCTACAAGGTTTCAAACTTAAATTACAATAGAAAGTAATATGGGATAACATACCAAATTAAGTGATAATGATTAAAAGATTTCAGAGGAGAAATATCATTATGGACTGACATGATTAGGGGAATACTTGCAGGAGAAAGTAGGATTTTATTTTTTTTAACAGTCATCTTCATGGCCCTATAAAATACTGGATTCAGTGTCCTTCTAAAGCAGTAGTTTTCCAAATTTTAGGATGCATAAAAATCACCTGAATTAGTAGGAAAAAAAGGCAAATTCCTTACACCTAGCTTTCGAGATTCTAAGTAGGTCTGGGGTACAGCCTAGAAATGAGTATTTTCAGTAAACACCCCAGATAATTTTGATACACATTCTGATAATTTGTTAAGTATAATAACTACCCAGGAATTTATGCTGTATGGTAGAATTTCTGTGAACTGTGGTTATGTATGACTAGAAGGAACTTCATTGTTCATGGAGCAATTACTTCAATGACTTTCTCTTTTAGAAAATGTGAGACCTCCTAGGCCAAGAAGAACAACCTGAGGACTCTATTTCTGAAGGTCATTGAACTCCTTTAGTAAGTCCAGAGGAGAAATCTGAGATCAGTACATCTTTTGAATCTATGACAGCTAAGGGTACATCACTTGAAAGAGTCACTGTACTAACTACTTCCTTCAGCATTTGACTCTTGGCTCCTTATGTTGTGAGCTCCTTGTTCCTGCAAAGCTGGCTGGGGTCACCACAGTAGATAAAAAAAAATCTGTTAATGACAGAGATAGGGAATCTCCAATCTCTATCCCAAGACATGTTCTCGATGACTTGAGCACACCATTAGATGTTCAGGATACAGAAGAGAGATTTCATCTATGGGAAAATGACCCTCTGAAAAGAAGTGTAAAAGCATCAAAAGAGTCGCTGGGGGGCACACCTGAGAGTCATGTGGTTGAGGTTTCACAAGATCCCACCATGCTTCCAGTCCAGAGGAGAAAACTAGACCCACTCCCCAAAAAGTATAGGGATCTTAAGAAGACCACAAGGACAAAACGAATGAGGAAGGAGGAAATGGAGGCCCAGTGCTCCCCCTGTTCATCCAATACCTTCAACACCAGCACAAAGTGAAGAAGATGAGGCTGTAGACAAAAAGCCAACTCTACTCAGTGCCCAGGAAGAGAATCCTGACCTTCTCCTTGAGGTAGGGATAATGCACGGGACAGCAAAATCCAGGGATTATCACTCTTCCATAGGAAAAATAATGACAGCTCTTCACCTGGAGTGGGAAGAATTGGGGGGTAAGGAGCTTGAGAAACAAACTGGGATCATTGGTCCCAGAAAGAACATAAAAGAATTGGCTCAGAGAGTCATGTTCTTTTTGCATATGGTTATTGGCTTTGAGGGCTTTTAACCCCTTTCTTTTACTTGCAGGACAGATTACAGAGTCTACAGGCAGAAGGTTTCAGTGTGATGCATCAGGAATGTCAGATCCAGTCCTGTGACCCCTCAGTGGCTCAGGAGCCCAGGCCCTCTTCTCCTGCAGTGACATCCTTGGCATCACCACCATTCTGCTTTAGCGGTTTCCTAAGCTGTGTCTGCCAGACCGTCTCAAGGTCTAGGAAGCAGAAGCCTCCTAGAAGAAAGGGTAACAACCAGGCCGAGGCAGGTGGTGATGCTGAGGTCCTCAGGCCTGGCCTACTGAGGAGTCTGCGCAAAACCAGAGTTGAGCCTCAACAAAACGTGTAGCCATTTGAAATTGATATAGCTTCCCCTTGTGTTTAGTCTTATAGTTCTCTCTGTATGTCATTGTTCCTCTTAGTTGAGTTTTTGCCTGTCAAAGAGATAGAGAGCTGCTTTTATGCTAAGATCCTCAAGCCAAAACCCACAGTAAAAGCAAAGTTAAACTTTGAGACTTCTAACTTTTACTCAGTGGTGGAATTACTTCCTACTTCCTCCCCATTAGGTAGAAGGTGGGATTCTCTCTGGAGTAGTTGTTCCAAAATTCATGTGTCTATCACTCAGGATTGAAGTGATACAATTGCATCATTTTCAGTAGCGTTTCCTGATATCGACAACCAGATGGAGACCTTCCATGTCCAACTCCTTTTATTTTCTTTTACCTTTGACATTTTGTATTCTTCTTCTTCAACATTTTATTGAAATTCTGCCACTTTCTAAGATGAATAAGCCTCAGGCAGTCCTGGCTGCTACACAGCTATCACTTTCTTCATCTCTAACCAGTGCTTGGTTTATTTTTTGTCACTTGTGAGTAAGGTACCTAGCTCTCCCTTCTGAAATGTACCTTTGGTGTTCTCTAGCCATCTGTATTGAAAACGTAATCATACAAGGTAATATTTCTTCCTTGTTGTTCTGTAGTCAAACTTTCACAGAATCCTGAGTTCTTCTGAGAATCCTAAAGAAGATAAGTACTCTAAGAAAAGTTCAAGATCATTTCATTTCCCTCTTGTTCTGGTATGCTAGGTTAGTCCTTTTCCTAGGATATAACAGTTTAAATTAATCTTACACCTTCTTTTGAGGGAGTATGTTTAAGAAGAGTTTAGGAGTTTCCCTGTAGCTTATTATTTGTTATTTCCTAATTGTCCCAGTTTCCCAATTCATGTAAGAATAATCAATAAAAGTACAAATATAAATAAATGTGCAAAGTATCTGCATAAAAAGAAATAATATACATTATTTTATTTTGTCCTTAGCACTGACTCTGACGCTTACTATAAAATTGGAAACGTGACCAACATGTTGATTCTTTTCTTGACTGAAACAAGGCTTTGTACTGTTAGAAGAATATAAATTTCAGATAAGGAAAGATCTACACAAGCACTTAATTTTGAAACTTTTCTGCTCCCATGTGTCTTGACCCCTTGCTCACAAGCAAGAGAAGGGGAGTTTGCATCTCCTCTGATGCACTTGGAAATAAGAAGGTATATGTTTCCAGGTTTCAAAGTTTGTGTTGCTGTAGTTAGGAAGGGAATAGAATGAGTTGCAAGAGTGGTGGCAAATATCTTCAGGGATGCTTTGGAGGTAACAGGTAAAAACCACATTTGAAGAAATTTCATGGTTTGGTGAGGATTTCAAATTAGAATAAGAAATTTTGCAAAACATCATAGTACTTAGAGTAAAATAGGACATGTTTCTAAAGTCAGTCATGCTTTAAAAGTTTTAGTTGTCTAAAAAGCAGTTGATTTCTCATTTTAGACAGTACTGAGTTTTCTTGAGCTAATTGACCATTATAAATGGGTTTTATTATTTAATACAAGAAGCACATATATTATCAATTTAATACAAGACGCACACTCCCAGGTGAGGCATAATATATGAAAGTCCTGAGTCATAGAGCCTATTATTAAAAGCTCACCAGAATGTAGGTATTAGTGTTGCTATTATACTTTATTATTGTTATTATTTATCATAATAAGTACTTCAGGATGAGTTGTTCTATCATAGAAAAACTATTAGTGGGAACCTAGTTAGCCATATCTTCAGCCCCATGTACAATACTGATTTTCACATAAAAGTTATTTGCTACAAATTTAGTACATAGGTTTCAAATAAGGAAAGATCTATATAACAACTTAGTTTTGAAATTTTTCTGCTGTGTTTCTTGACCCTTGACTCAGAAACAAGAGAGAGGGTGTTTATATATCCTCTGATGCAATTTGTAAGTGGGAAAGTATATGTTTCTGTGTCTCAAATTTTGTGTTGCTGTCTTTATGGTTTGAATTATTAAGCATGATTTATGACTTAATAAAGCTATTTTTGAAAAATATACTTAGAAAAATAGTATAGCTGTTTCAAAGTAAAAACAGATTTAAAAATAAAACTTGCTAGTATTGATCAGA
The DNA here is from genome assembly GCA_036589455.1 of Ateles fusciceps. Classification (NCBI taxonomy): domain Eukaryota; kingdom Metazoa; phylum Chordata; class Mammalia; order Primates; family Atelidae; genus Ateles; species Ateles fusciceps. Next base: position 11,884,100 of record JAZHEH010002206.1, read on the forward strand.
GATACAGGTTATGAGTCATTTAAAAAAAATTTTTCCCCTGCAAAGCAGATAAACAGGTATTGCACATGTATTGTAAATAGTCATAATTGACAAGTACAGAGGTGATCATATTTAATGTATTTAGTTCTCTTTTTTATCCCTATGGGAACTCACAGAACTGGATAGGTATCAGATGTTGCTGTACTCTTTATTACAGATTGAATAAGCTAAGGTTAAGCAGGTCAATAAAACTTTTCCAGTGATTTTTCTAAGATCACTCATTTAGTCTGATAAATAATTATAATACAAGTTTTTAAAACAAATTATCAAACTACTAGTTTTGTGGTTTTATAGTGTAAATGTGATTCTTTTGCTCTGGATTTTGTCCCAACATTCAATATTGAAATGTTTCCTGCTGACCATTTTGTTTTTGTCTACTTATTCTCACATTACTGTCCAAATTCCAACTAGTGCCTTTGTTACTTTCTGGGAAATTTTAACATGAAAAAACTCTGGCTAAAGTAAAATTATACCAAACAAACAAACAATAAAAAGGGTTTGCTTATTTCCTGAGTTTTGACAGAAAATGTTGAAAGTATCTAGTCCTGCCCTCCTATTTATTAGAGGAGCCTGAAACAGAGAAATTAAGTAGCTCTCTCAGAGAGACATAGCTGGTTAGTGACAAAGCCAAAACAAATAATAGCTAACATTAGATAAATACTGTGCTTACTCACACATCAGTAATCTTCAGGCAATCTGCATAGGATTGGTATGATAGTTTAAGTTCAGAAAGGTCCCAAGACTGGCAAATCCTGATGCAGAATCCAAACCTATGTCTGTTAGTCTCTGAAGCCTGTACTTATTACTTTGTACCTCTCAGTATTATAAAATAAAATGCCTTTGTTACAGGTCTGACTGTAATATTAAGAATTAATAATTTCACTTATTGGCTTAAATTTAGATTTTAGCTGTAGCACATATACAATAAAAATAGTCTATTAAAAAAGTCCAATTAAAAAGACTATTTCTTTAGGTAAAATTTCTGTGTTGGGCTGTAAATAATAAAATAGTTAGAACCTTAGTGTGATTGATAAAAGAAAACTGCAGTGTAATATAAACTTTTAATCAATACAACCAATTAAGCGGAGACAATTACTTAACGGAAAAGTGATTAAGAAAAAAGGAATAGCACATAATCAAAGGAGGGTCCTTGACTTGACACGGTCACAAGACAAAGCACAACAAAGATGAATTAGGCTCCCTAGAAAGCTAATAGACTTAAAGGCATTTCTAAACTGCTGTCAGGTGGAGTTTGAGACTTGGGTAGTAGAAAGACAGGCTCTTCAACGTAAGCCAGTGACCCTTGAAATAAGTAAGTATACTCCTGCTAATGAACTCCAGGCTTTAAATAGGAAATTTGAATTTTCTCACGCTTCAAAACATTCTTTTCATTCTAATTTGACAAGGCCCTTTTCAAGACAGAAGAAAAGAACAACAGAATTGGAAGAGTCAAATCACTTGGCTGTGTAATCAAGGAATTTGATTCTTCATTTTTGCAGATTCAAGACAGGAGGACAAGTGCTATTGTATGCAGGAGAGCAGATTGGTGCAGATTTCTTGAGCTATCTTCTGGCAGCTATAAAGAAGTATGGCACTGCCCCCACCCTGAACTTTTGTGATGAACTGTCTCAGACACAGATACAGTTATCACCCTCTTGGTTCACAATGCTCACCTAGAGAAGGGCTTTGACTGTGATCTGTGGTTCTCCCCCACCCTCAATACCTTGTGCCTTAGAGTCAGTCCTGCCGTTGGTGAGAGGGCTGTGATGGCTATTTTAATAGAAGTTTTCATAGTCTAGATGAAAAGATAAACTTCTAAGCAGATGACAAAATTCTTTACATAAATTACATAATTTTAAATCGATTCAACATTCTGCAATTCTATTACAAATGATTTCTAATGTGAGCTTGACTTATTTTCTAGTTGTAATCACCATTCTGATTCTAGAATGCCTGTGAAAGTACTCAGTGTTGGATCCTATGATAGTAACTTTTCTGGTGGATGACACAGTGGATCTATTGTGATGAAGAGTGATGAAACAGCAGAGTGATGGAAGAGTGATGAAACAGCAACTGAGATTTTTAATAACTACTGTGAGAAATATCTTTATACTTGTCCTTTTATTTGGAAGAAATAATTAAAATGACTTGAAAAAATTTTTAAAACACACACACATTTCAACCGGCATGTAGTACCAAAACTTATTCTTGGCCAGTGATGCTCAAAAATAATCTCTGGCTAAAATTTGTATATAAACCAAAATAGATTTAAAAATAAAATAGTAATCACATAACCTCTTCTCTAAAAGCTACCATTCATCCTAATTTAAAATCTCTCATTTCAAAGTTAAAATTATGAAGCAAAGGTCTATATCCAATTCTATAAGTTATCTAATTCTAAATATTTTGTGATTACATAATAAGTGTTTGTGAAATATCTGCCTAAGTCTGGACTTAGAAGATAGATATTAGCTCCTAGTTTTGCCATTTATTACTCTGTAACTTGGCTATTTATTTAAACTCATTTATCTCTGGTTTCCTTATCTAAAACAAAAGGAGGTTATTAACATATCAGGTGTTTTTTACTGAGGATTCTATGAGATAATGTCTCTGAAAGCCTATCGGCTCTTTTATAGTAGAAGACTTTTGCCATTATAATGTCTATTGAATTCCTATAAAGCAAGACATTAACTCCACTAAATGCTACAGGAGGGTAAGCTACTCATGTAAATTTTTATTTGAAAGGAAACTAAATTTATATCTGGGGGGATAAATGTGCAAGCAAATAGATTTAATATGTGTTTATTCCCAATTTGTGTGTATGTAGAGATATTTTTTACCCCAGAATTAGACAAGCCAAAACATTGTTGCAACCTGTGAAATCATTATTAGTTGAGCCTTTGTCTTTGATTTGTAGGGCTGCACAGACACCCATCTGGTCCTAAACTGCTGTGATTTATGCAACTGCTTTTAAAAAATAAGTCTTTAGTATTTTCTAAAAAGACTTAATTGTAAAGACGGTTGTTACTCAATGGCTGTCATAGTGTAGAGGTTATTTTTTTCTGCTTCAACCCTCTTGAGTGATAGGAGATATTCTATCAATAGCAACACTTCAGTATGACAATGACTATTAATGAAATGAGGATAGAAGCGCCTCTCAGATGTATCAGAATTTTGAAGAAATTTTCATTGGAAAAGCTCCCCTCTATTCTAATATTCCCGTTTGCCTCTTCTTCTGTCCACCTGTTGAATATTATACCAAGACTGACTAGGTAAGGAACTATTAAACTTTTATGATCTGGAATTTTATTTTGCTCCACTCAATAGGTATGTATGGAACATCTGTGCCTAAACTGAAGCTATTTTATCTCAACGTCAAGGAAAGTAAACATAAATAAAAAGTAGAACCTGTTTGTGCTATTAAATAATATACAGTGTGTTCTGAGGAAATAAGACAAGCACTTATATAATGACCACTGAACAAAAGCAAAAGTATCTAAAGGTGCTCAAGAGAATGTTATACAATGTGATTAAGTAAGAACTGAAGGAATGCCTTGTAAAGGAAGGATTATTGCAAGGTGGAATATATGGGATGGCTTCTCTGATAGGTAGCTTTTGAGCCAGACCTTGAATGAAAAGAATATGGTCTAGATTTATCCAGTCCCACATACAGAGAGGTTAAAACCACTTTACTGGATAGAGTCATTTTGGAGGCTGGTCAAACCAAAGCGCAACTGTAAACCAGATCCAGGATAGAAGCTGATAGAAATTGTGAAACCATTATGGACAGGTCATTATGCCTAAGTGTAGGCAGTCCAAAAGGTGGGTTAGGAACAGAAGAGAAAGCTGGAAAGTTAGGGTTTGAATAAAGGCAGAAATGGTTTAAAGGCATTCACAGAGGCTGGAATAAAGAGAGGGCCCAGGACTTTTATCTGAACAAGAGAAAGGTCTATGGGGTCCTGGCCATGAAGTGTTTTTGGTGGAGAGCACTATCTGTACATAATGCTCTTCATCTACATCAAGACAACTCTAATTGTGGCACATTAGGGGGAGATCCCCCAAAAAGATTGAGTGTGAATTACTCGTCAGTTAAACAGGACGGGATGAGATCAGCATTGGGCTGATTTTAGAAAATAGATTCAGAACTGCTATATTCAGTGATTAAGAAGAAGTGACGCATTCCCCCTTTTTAGTCCTCTCACTGCTTTGCTTTAAAATGCACACAGGTGCACACACAGACAGACACAGATGCACAAGCACAAATATGAAAATGCATCACAGTTAAAATATCAATTTATTAATTTTTGGTTAAGTGCTACATAGCAATCCACCTGAAAACTTCGTAGCTTAAAACCATGACAATCATTTATTTAACATATGACTCTTCAAGTTGGTTGGAAAGACTGTCTGTGCTCCATGCAGAATCAGCTAAGGTGGCTAGAATTTTCACTGGAGGTTTCACTTTCAGGATGGCACAGTCACATAATTGGCAAGTTAGAGCTTGCTGTTGGCTGGGAGCATAGCTAGGCTGTAGGCCAGGGCCTCAGTTCCTGTCTACATGGGCCTCTACAGACTGCTTGGCTTCCTCTCACAGCATGGTGGCAATGTTCCAAGGATGAGCTTCCCAAGAGAAACAGGTGTAAACTAGATTTTATGATCTAGTCTAAAAGCACCTAGAGTCTATTCTGCTATAGCCACAGGCCACCAAGCTTCAAGGGGACCTTCTCCCTTCACACCTCAGCCGTTATCTCTATGGAATGACTGTCAGTATCACTGTGTTAGTCTGTTTTCATGCTGCTGATAAAGATATACCTGAGACTGGGAAGAAAAAAAGGTTTTATTGGACTTACAGTTCCACATGACCCTCCCCTCCCAGCTGGGGAGGCCTCAGAGTTATGGCGGGGAGGCAAAAGGCACTTCTAACATGGTGGCGGCAAGAGAAAAAATGAGAGGGTTGCAAAAGTGGAAACCCCTGGTAAAACCATCAGATCTCATAAGACTTACTACCAGGAGAACAGTACAGGGGAAACCGCCCCATAATTCAAATGATCTCCCCACCAGACCCCTCCCACAACATGTGGGAATTATGGGAGTATAATTCAAAATGAGATATGGGTAGGGACACAGAGCCAAACCATATCAGTCACATCGTTAGAAGAGCACGTGGTATGGGAGATCTTGTGGCTGTCTTGGATAATACAATCTGCCACAGTGAGCTCTACATTTTTGGATACTATTTAAAGGAATTTTTAATTCAGACATCTCTGAATTCCCAAAAGTGACAAGTCTATCATGGTATGGAGGAAATATTTTCAGAAAGAATCACATTCTAAGGGAGGAAATATTTCTGTGGAGATTTCAACCAGATGTGAAAGGTGCCATGAATACAACAAAGGGATGGGGGCATTAGCAGACAGGTGATTTAACACCAAGAGCTGAGTGTAACAGTTTAAAAACTGAAGTTAGGAAACCCCCTCACCCTGCTGATGTTAGTGAAAGGGAATATTATAAATAGCCAAGAACCTTCAGCTGTGGCTCTTTTGAGACAGCATAGAGTACACATTGCTAAATCTAGTTTTTCCCTTTCTTTGACTAAACAACATTTTTCATGATGTCTGGAGGCTCAGAAAAATCTTATGACAGGAATTTGACCCACCATCTAGTCTAAAAGCACCAAATTGAAAGTGGACAGGGAAATCGTAGGTAAGTGTGTGTCTAAAGTATGTATCAACATTCTTTGTTAGTAAATATTTATTTAGCACTTACAGGTGAAATATAAATAATGACTGTAGTATTTCTTCAAGTCCGATTAGAGCTCAGCTGAAAACAGCGATCAGCAAATCAAATGCGAGAGCTTTGACCCTTCTGCCAGAGGAGAGCCATTTAAATGAGCTTTTAAATGATCTATTTTAGGACTTTGAGTGGAAACCCAGGAAAATCAGTTTGTTAAAATCTATACCAGCTGGCCTAGGTTGCTTTTCATAGTCTCTGTCTGTGTCTGTTTTATTCACAAGTGCACTGCTATTGATTTGTATAATGAGGCAATAGCATACAAATGATAGCTTCCCAGAAAGCCATATCCTTTCTCTGTCTAGGATTTGGAGCAGGAAAGAGACAATAAACAATACATTTTCTTTCTGAAAACATATTTGTCACTTTCAGGTTGCTTTCTTCCTTGCAAAGAATACTATCAAAGGCAAATTATAATTGAATATGGCAATGCTTTTCTTTTTCTTATGGAATGTTAACCTGGCAAACAGAATCTGCCCTGGTAGAAGAGAAAATTAATCATGTTTGATCTCTCACTTTACTGGCCTCCAAGAAGTATTCTTGTCATTTGTTTTCCACCATTGTATTATTTTAACTGATCTAACATCCTTCAGTAATTTTCTTTTGTTTAATCATTTAGCTTCCTGATGAAGAACCAGGGTAGTTAAATGATGATGCATTTGTGAAAGTCATGTGTACTCTGTGTCTGACCGCTGTTGTCAGGATAGGAAATCTCTGGTAGTTCAAGGGAAAATGCTAGACCTGAAGAATTAGGAACACACAGTGAAAGAAGGATTTTTATCTCTTTATCTGGGCACATCTTAGAATGGAGCTGTGGGTGCATTTACCTAGGAGAGCTGAGGCAGAAACAGGATCATATGACTGTCAATGTCATTTAAGCCTTCTTGCCATTTACTGATTTGTACCTGATAATTTATCCAGTCTAGACAACTTCATGTACAGGATTAAAGGCTAGGATCACAGCACCTAAATTTCAACAACTTCTGAGGCTGCTGGGGCATAGAAATTGTGCGACTGGGTTTGCTGCTAAGGTTACTCTCCCTGACTCTAGGCAGAGATTGAAAACAAACCCGCAGTTTTTATTTCATCTCCTTTAGTGACGACAGTCCATAAGGTTGAAAATTGTGCTTTTTCTGTGAGTTACACAAGTTCTTTAACCTATGATCTATAACTGATTGCATGCACTTAACACTGTGTTTGGAAGCATGTTCCAAAAGGAGTTATTTTGAAGCTCAGTATTCTCTCTCCTTCAAGTTTAATTCTTTTTCTATTCCAAGTTCCATTTGTGTTTTTGAATGACTACCTTTGCTTTCAGAAAATTCATTCTAAGACGTCTTAAGATACTAGTATGACATAGACCACATAAACAGTTTAGTTTTGCAGTGTATATGCTTCTCTTCTTTCAGAAGAAATGTTAAGTGAAGCTGTTACATTTTGCTTTAAGAACTTAGGCTTAGAAAACCTTTCAAACAGCATGACTTCTTTAGACAGGTAGTAATTTATTGTTAGGCATTCTGAAATGGTTTGCCTGGCAGAAATAAACATACAATAAAATTATCCGAAAACCATTCAGGTGAGTGTTTTGATTCAACGATTGACAGGAAAATTTAGAATTTGAATATTTTGTGAATTGTAGTAGCGTCTTTAGCATTTGAAGGGATGTGATGGCAAATCAAATGGAAAGGAATTTTGATATTAGTATGGAAAATGTGCAGTTATGTAGAAGATACTGAAGGTACTGAAAAAAAGACTTCAATAAGGAACTGAAAATTATATTTAAAATCCATGAAGATCAAGGACACTTGGTGATTGACAGGTATTAATAGAACTGTTAAAAGATGTTTTGTAGCAATTGCACATGACATATTTCAGCATTTCTCCAATGATTTCAATACAATTTTTTTTGTTCATTTGCTGATTGAAGTTTAGCAGATGATATGTAAAAAGCCAAAAGGCTACATGATATGAAGAGCTTTATAATTGTCTAGCTTCCAGTGTTTTAAAATATATATACACACATGTATATGCCCACACACGCTTTATATATATACATATATATACACACACACATAATAAAAATATTTTAAAACTTTGTATATACACACACAGACACCCACATTCTAGAAAATAAATCGGCAAGATAGGTTGTGATTTTATAACTGGCAGAAAAGACAAAGGCATATTTGATTGGAATATCACATATCAAAAAAAAAGTACATTTATCTATATCAGACAGAACAAGATTCTTTGAATCATAATTTTATATGCTGTTTTATTCTAGGACGTAATGTGAGAAAACATTTTTATTTTAGGGGACCAACACTATAGTTTTCCTCAAAGAAAGTAGTAGAAAATCAACACAATGCCAATATGAATAAGAGTCCAGTGTTGGAGTAGAGATGTTATAAAGATTCATTAATTGAAATTTCTTTTTTTTTTTTTTTTTTTTATTGCATTTTAGGTTTGGGGGTACATGTGAAGAACATGGAAGATTGTTGCATAGGTACACACATGGCAGTGTGATTTGCTGCCTTCCTCCCCATCACCTATATCTGGCATTTCTCCCCATGCTATCCCTCCCCAACTCCCCACCCCCCACTATCCCTCCCCTTTTTCCCCCAACAGACCCCAGTGTGTGATACTCCCCTCCCTGTGTCCATGTGTTCCCATTGTTCAACACCCGCCTATGAGTGAGAACATGCGGTGTTTGATTTTCTGTTCTTGTGTCAGTTTGCTGAGAATGATGGTTTCCAGGTTCATCCATGTCCCTACAAAGGACACGAACTCATCGTTTTTGATGGCTGCATAATCTCCATGGTGTATATGTGCCACATTTTCCCTGTCCAGTCTATCATCGATGGGCATTTGGGTTGGTTCCAGGTCTTTGCTATTGTAAACTGTGCTGCAATGAACATTCGTGTGCATGTGTCCTTATAGTAGAACGATTTATAGTCTTTTGGATATATACCCAGTAATGGGATTGCTGGATCAAATGGAATTTCTATTTTCTAGGTCCTTGAGGAATCGCCACACCGTCTTCCACAATGGTTGAACTAATTTACACTCCCACCAACAGTGTAAAAGCGTTCCTATTTCTCCACATCCTCTCCAGCATCTGTTGTCTCCAGATTTTTTAATGATCGCCATTCTAACTGGCGTGAGATGGTATCTCAATGTAGTTTTGATTTGCATTTCTCTAATGACCAGTGATGATGAGCATTTTTTCATATGTTTGTTGGCTTCATGTATGTCTTCTTTTGTAAAGTGTCTGTTCATATCCTTCGCCCACTTTTGAATGGGCTTGTTTGTTTTTTCTTGTAAATGTGTTTCAGTTCTTTGTAGATTCTGGTTATCAGCCCTTTGTCAGATGGGTAGACTGCAAAAATTTTTTCCCATTCTGTTGGTTGCCGATTCACTCTAATGACTGTTTCTTTTGCTGTGCAGAAGCTATGGAGTTGATTAGGTCCCATTTGTCTATTTTGGCTTTTGTTGCCACTGCTTTTGGTGTTTTGGTCATGAAGTCCTTGCCTACGCCTATGTCCTGAATGGTTTTGCCTAGATTTTCTTCTAGGGTTTTTATGGTGTTAGGTCTTATGTTTAAGTCTTTAATCCATCTGGAGTTAATTTTAGTGTAAGGTGTCAGGAAGGGGTCCAGCTTCTGCTTTCTGCACATGACTAGCCAGTTTTCCCAACACCATTTATTAAACAGGGACTCGCTTCCACATTGTTTGTTTTTGTCAGGTTTGTCAAAGATCAGGTGGTTGTAGATGTGTTGTGTTGCGTGGGAGGTCTCTGTCCTGTTCCATTGGTCTATATCTCTGTTTTGGTACCAGTACCATGCTGTTTTGATTACTGTAGCTTTGTAGTATAATTTGAAGTCCGGGAGTGTGATGCCTCCAGCTTTGTTCTTTTTGCTTAGAATTGACTTGGCTATGCGGGCTCTCTTTTGGTTCCATATGAAGTTTAAGGTGGTTTTTCCAGTTCTTCAAAGAAGGTCATTGGTAGCTTGATAGGGATAGCGTTGAATCTGTAAATTACTTTGGGCAGTATGGCCATTTTGACAATATTGATTCTTCCTAGCCATGAACATGGAATATTTCTCCATCTGTTTGTGTCCTCTCTTATTTCATTGAGCAGTGGTTTGTAGTTCTCCTTGAAGAGGTCCTTTAGGTTCCTTGTTAGTTGTATTCCTAGGTATTTTATTCTCTTTGTAGCAATTGTGAATGGCAGTTGGTTCTTGATTTGGCTGTCTTTAAGTCTGTTATTGGTGTATAGGAATGCTTGTGATTTTTGCACATTGATTTTATATCCTGAGACTTTGCTGAAGTTGCTTATCAGTTTCAGGAGATTTTGGGCTGAGACGATGGGGTCTTCTAGATATACAATCATATCATCTGCAAATAAAGACAATTTGACTTCCTCCTTTCCTATTTGAATACCCTTTATTTCTTTTTCTTGCCTGATTGCTCTGGCTAGAACTTCCAGTACTATATTGAATAAGAGTGGTGAGGAGGACATCCTTGTCTAGTGCCAGATTTCAAAGGGAATGCTTCTAGTTTTTGCCCATTCAGTATGATATTGGCTGTTGGTTTGTCGTAAATAGCTTTTATCGTTTTGAGATACGTTCCATCAATACCTAGTTTATTGAGAGTTTTTAGCATAAAGGGCTGTTGAATTTTGTCAAAGGCCTTCTCTGCATCAATTGAGATAATCATGTGGTTTTTGTCTTTGGTTCTGTTTATGTGGTGGATTATGTTTATAGATTTGCGTATGTTGAACCAGCCTTGCATCCCCGGGGATGAAGCCTACTTGATCATGGTGGATAAGCTTTTTGATGTGCTGTTGCAATCGGTTTGCCAGTATTTTATTGAAGATTTTTGCATCTATGTTCATCATGGATATTGGCCTGAAGTTTTCTTTTCTTGCTGAGTCTCTGCCAGGTTTTGGTATCAGGATGATGTTGGTCTCATAAAATGATTTAGGAAGGATTCCCTCTCTTTGGATTGTTTGGAATAGTTTCAGAAGGAATGGTACCAGCTCCTCTTTGTATGTCTGGTAGAATTCGGCTGTGAACCCATCTGGACCTGGGCTTTTTTTGGGTGGTAGGCTCTTAATTGCTGCCTCAACTTCAGACCTTGTTATTGGTCTATTCAGGGTTTCGACTTCTTCCTGGTTTAGGCTTGGGAGGATGCATGTGTCCAGGAATTTATCCATTTCTTCCAGGTTTACTAGTTTATGTGCATAGAGTTGTTTGTAATAATCTCTGATGATGGTTTGAATTTCTGTGGAATCTGTGGTGATATCCCCTTTATCGTTTTTTATTGCATTTATTTGATTATTTTCTCTTTTCTTTTTTATTAATCTGGCTAGTGGTCTGTCTATTTTGTTGACCTTTTCAAAAAACCAGCTCCTGGATTTGTTGATTTTTTGAAGAGTTTTTCGTGTCTCTATCTCCTTCAGTTCTGCTCTGATCTTAGTTATTTCTTGTCTTCTGCTAGGTTTTGAGTTTTTTTGATCTTGCTCCTCTAGCTCTTTCAATTTTGATGATAGGGTGTCAATTTTAGATCTCTCCTTGCTTCTCATGTGGGCATTTATTGCTATATACTTTCCTCTAGAGACTGCTTTAAATGTGTCCCAGAGATTCTGGTATGTTGTGTCTTCGTTCTCGTTGGTTTCAAAGAACATCTTTATTTCTGCCTTCATTTCATTGTTTATCCAGTCAACATTCAAGAGCCAGTTGTTCAGTTTCCATGAAGCTGTGTGGTTCTGAGTCAGTTTCTGAATTCTGAGTTCTAACTTGATTGCACTGTGGTCTGAGAGACTGTTTGTTATGATTTCTGTTCTTTTGCATTTGCTGAGGAGTGATTTACTTCCAATTATGTGGTCAATTTTAGAGTAGGTGCGATGTGGTGCTGAGAAGAATGTATATTCTGTGGATTTGGGGTGGAGAGTTCTGTAAATGTCTATTAGGTTTGCTTGATCCAGGTGTGAGTTCAAGTCCTGGATATCCTTGTTAATTTTCTGTCTTGTTGATCTGTCTAACATTGACAACGGGGTGTTCAAGTCTCCCACTATTATTGTGTGGGAATCTAAGTCTCTTTGTAAGTCATTGAGAACTTGCCTTATGTATCTGGGTGCTCCTGTATTGGGTGTGTATATATTTAGGATCGTTAGCTCTTCTTGTTGCATTGATCCTTTTACCATTATGTAATGTCCTTCTTTGTCTCTTTTGATCTTGGTTGGTTTAAAGTCTATTTTTATCAGAGATGAGAATTGCAACTCCTGCTTTTTTTGCTCTCCATTTGCTTGGTAAATCTTCCCCCATCCCTTTATTTTGAGCCTTTGTGTATCTCTGCATGTGAGATGGGTTTCCTGGATACAGCACACAGACGGGTTTTGGCTTTTTATCCAGTTTGCCAGTCTATGTCTTTTAATTGGGGCATTTAGCCCATTTACATTTAGGGTTAATATTGTTATGTGTGAATTTGATCCTGCCATTTTGATGCTAGGTGGCTGTTTTGCCCGTTAGTTGATGCAGTTTCTTCATTGTGTTGATGGTCTTTACTGATTTGGTATGTTTTTGGAGTGGCTGGTACTGGTTGTTCCTTTCTATGTTTAGTGCCTCTTTCAGGAGCTCTTGTAAAGCAGGCCTGGTGGTGATGAAATCTCTGAGTTCTTGCTTGTTCGCAAAGGATTTTATTTTTCCTTCACTTATGAAGCTCAGTTTGGCTGGATATGAAATTCTGGGTTGGAAGTTCTTTTCTTTAAGGATGTGAATATTGGCCCCCACTCTCTTCTGGCTTGTAGGGTTTCTGCTGAGAGATCTGCTGTGAGTCTGATGGGCTTCCCTTTGTGGGTAACCCGACCTTTCTCTCTGGCTGCCCTTAGCATTTTCTCCTTCATTTCAACCCTGGTGAATCTGACGATTATGTGCCTTGGGGTTGCTCTTCTTGAGGAATATCTTTGTGGTGTTCTCTGTATTTCCTGGACTTGAATATTGGCCTGCCTTCCTATGTTGGGGGAAGTTCTCCTGGATAATATCCTGAAGAGTATTTTCCAGCTTGGATTCATTCTCTCCTTCACATTCAGGTACACCTATCAAACGTAGATTAGGTCTTTTCACATAGTCCCATATTTCTTGGAGACTTTGTTCATTCCTTTACCCTTTTTTCTCTACTCTTTCCTTCTCGTTTTATTTCATTGAGTTGATCTTCGACCTCTGATATCCTTTCTTCTGCTTGGTCAATTCGGCTGTTGAAACTTGTGTATGCTTCGCAAAGTTCTTGTGTTGTGTTTTTCAGCTCCATCAATTCACTTACATTCCTCTCTAAGTTGGTTATTCTCATTAGCATTTCGTCAAATCTTTTTTCAAGGTTGTTAGTTTGTTTGCATTGGGTTAGAACATGTTCTTTAGCTCACAGAAGTTTCTTACTACCCACCTTCTGAAGCTTGATTCAGTCATTTCATCACACTCATTGTCCATCCAGCCTTGTTCCCTTGCTGGTGAGGAGTTGTGATCCCTTGTAGGAGGAGAGGCGTTCTGGTTTCGGGTGTTTACCTCCTTTTTGCGCTGGTTTCTTCCCATCTTTGTGGATTTATCTATGTGTGGTCTTTGTGGTTGGTGATTTTCAGATGGGGTCTCTCAGTGGACGTCCCGTTTGTTGATGATGAAGTTATTTATTTCTGTTTCTTAGTTTTCCTTCTACCAGTCTGACCCCTCTGCTGTAGGGCTGCTGAGGTCCACTCCCGGCCCTGCTTGCCTGGGGGATCACCTGCAGCAGCTGCAGAACAGTAACGGTTGCTGCCAGTCTCTTCTTCTGCTATCTTTGTCCCAGAAGATACCCGCCAGATGTCCGTCTGAGCACTCCTTTGTGAGGTGACTCGTTGGATATACGGGGATGAGGGAGCTGCTTGAGGAGACAGAGTTTCCTTTATAGGAGCTCAAGTGCTGAGCTGTGAGCTCCGTTGTTCATTCAGAGTTGCTGGGCAGGTACGTTTAAGTCTGCTGCAGCAGAACTCATAAACCCCTTTTTTCCCCAGGTGCTCTGTCCCGGGGGAGTTAGGGCTTTATTTATGAGTTTCCCTGGTGCTGCTGCCTTTTTCTCAGGGCTGCCTTGCCCAGCGATGAGGCAGCCTAGTCACTGTTTGCGTACAGAGGCTTTGCTGAGCTGCTGTGGGCTCCACCCAGCTGCCGTATGAACTTCCCTGCAGTCCTGTTTATACCGGTGTAGTGGAGAACTGCCTCAGCAATGGCAAACTACCTCTGTAGCGGCAGACTGCCTCAGTAATGGCGGCGCCCCTCCCCCACAGAGCTGAGCCATCCCGGGCTCAGCTGTGCTTGCTGTGAAACTCTGGATCCAGAGCGTTTCCGATGGCTGTTTTTTTGTGGGGGTGGGACCAGCCGAGCCTGATCACCTGGCTCCCTGCCTCAGAGTCTCCCAGGTGTTCCAGCCGCCTGTTGAAAAGGCACCGGGGATCTGTGTGATTTCCCGTGCGGTGACCCACTGCGCCGGCTGAAACCGCGGGGCGCGGAGATTCTTGGCGTTTTTTTTGCCCGGGAAATCTCCCGGCCTGGCTGCCTGTTTCAGTCCCCTTTTTTAATCAGATGAATGGGCGGCTCTGCCTTCCCGGAGCTCCAATTGCCAGCTAAACGGCGACCCAGACCCAGGTATTTTGTATGGGGAACCGCTGCGCCGGGACGCCCGCCCAAAACAGCAGCGCCGGCGAAAACAGTCGCGCCGGCAAAAACTGCTGCGCTGGCCAAACCAGCCGCGCTGGCGACCCGTGGGGCTCCTCCCCCTGGGAATCTCCTGGTCTGTGGGCAATAAAAATCTGTCTGGCAATGCGGCGTCCACTCACCCTCCACGCTTTCACTGGGAGCTGCAATCCTCAGCTGCTCCTAATCCTAATTGAAATTTCTTTAACATGTATCTATTCTCGGATTTCTCCGCCCTGAAAGTCAAATATACAGTCAATGTTTCTAAAACTTTATGAGCATTGGAATCACTGGAGAAGCTTCTTAAAAATATTTTTGCTTGAGCTCCACCCTCAAAGAGTCTTATTCAGTAGATCTCAGCTAAGCTTCAAGAACCAGTATTTTTAACAACATTCTTTGGCCTTCTCCCTAAATGTGTTATGATGTACAACAAAGTCTGAGAACTATTGGAACAGACAACATACACACACTATGATAGGATACTGTGGGACTTGAATGGAAGGACATTAATTTTTTTTAAATGTCAGCACTTATCTGAAGTCTATGGTCTGCATGAAGTATTTTTGTCTAGATTTTGCTTCCAGATTAATTTTGCCTTCTACTTTTTCCATAATTCCTCTAAGAAATATTCAAAATGTATTTAGATCTCACATGTTTATTAGTCTGTGAAAGGGCCAGATTATTAGGATTGAGTTGCTTCTATTAATGGCTTCATTTTAACCTGTTACACCTTTCTTCTGGCTTTGGTGGCAGGTGAATAAAAATTGCAGCTGTCTATAATACACAAAATTTGTACATGTACAGGTATTTAAGTCAGGAGAAACAGCATTGAAAGATGCAAGGTGTTCACATGTTCTCACTCATAAGTGGGAGTTAAACAATGAGAACATATGGGCACAGAGAGGGGAACATCACACACTAAGGCCTGTAGGGGATGGGGGGGCAAAGGAAGGGATAGTAATACGAGAAATACCCCACGTAGATGACAGGTGGATGGGTGTAGCAAACCACCATGGCACATGTATACCTATGTAACAAACCTGCACATTCTGCACCTGTATCTCAGAACTTAAAGTATAATAATAATAAAAATAAGACGCTATATTTAAAGTGCCATAACTTCTCTACTGCTGTGTTAACAATACACATTAATATTCCCTTCCAACTGGCTATTTGCCCTCAAATCACTGTCCTATTAATTGGGAAGAACTGAAGATAAAGGATTTTTAATAGGCTTGCAGCAAAGCTGATAGTGTGGGGAGATAACTAGGCCAATCCTTTGGGTGGAGACTAACAGTTTGTGAAGAGAATGCTAGCTTTGGTTGGATAGCCCTGATTGTTTGAAGCATGGAAAGAGACGGAATAATTGATGTGCTCAGGCCACATTTTAAGGTGTGCATGATTAGAAGACAAAGAGTTGGGGTTCCTGGCCATAAGCCTAGGGCCAAGTGACATATGAACAAGTTATTGGGAAGGCGATATAAGATCTGTTTTGAGAGGTGACTTTGTGTGTTCAATATAGCCACAGACTTGAGAGCTAAGTTAGAAGTTTCAATTATAGATCTGTCACTAGTTATCTGACCATTGACAAGTCACTTATTCTCTCTGGTCATCATTTTCCTTATTTGTAAAATATAGATAATAATAATACTTAACTGTATTAGTTCGTTTTCATGCTGCTGATAAAGACATACCTGAGACTGGGCAATTTACAAAAGAAAGGGGCTTAATGGACTGACAGTTCCACAGGGCTGGAGAGCCCTCACAATCATGGCAGAAGGTTAAAGGCACGCCTCATGTGGTGGCAGACAAGAGAAGAGAGTTTGTGCAGGGAAACTTCCCTTTATAAAACCATCAGATCTCATGAGACTTATTCACTATTACAAGAACAGCATGGGAAAGACCCGCTACCATGATTCAATTACTTCCTGCGGGGGTCTCCCATAACACACGGGAATTGTGGGAGCTACAAAGTCGAGATGAGATTTGGGGTGAGGACACAGCCAAACCATGTCACTACCCTCAGAGGAGTTTTATGTGGATTAAATAAGTTGATACCTCTTTTTAATTGAGGTAGAATAAATAATAAATATTCTCAAATATTTTATACATATTGAGAGTAAGTACTATTTGAGATGGAAACATTACCATTAAAATAGGAATGGTTTCTATGAATGCTACATCTAACATTATGTATATTGGAATTCTTTTATTGAATCATTTATTGTATGGACATTTGTGGTTATCTATTATGTGCTTATTGTGCTTGGCAATGTGCTAAGCACTGGGGGAGAAAAAGGTAGATTAGATGCCTTCACAATAAGGTGTTAGGAAACATGCCTTATAGTCATAATAACTGTGGTACCTTGTTATTTAAAGGGAATTACTTCAATGAATTAATTCACTTTTTAAATTAGTGAATATTGGAGGCTTAAGGAAATCCCAGCAATTTACTGCTCCCAACTTCCCACCTTTTTCTCACTGGAGTATCTAACTAACAAATAAGATGAAGGAATAAATTATATGGAGATCAAGATATTCAATATAATTTACTGAAATTGAACAATGTGGCTTCTGTCTATAAGGAAGCTTCCTAGTACTGAACTCTAGAATTAATGAGACTTAACTAAGTCACATTAAGTGTTTGCACCACACACATCTCTCCTGTAAGGACAGGGCTGTTGCCTATAAATTTATCATATGACTCAGAGAAATTGAGAACACCAGTTTCTTTATGGGGGAAAACAAGAGGGGAGATGATGTAGCTGGGCAACATAGTCCCTTCTTTTTCTTCCAAACTCATCAATTATTTTAAGTTACTCCTAATTCCTTAGGGAACAGTAGGTTAGAGTGAGAGAGAGAAGACTGATGTGTTACATGGAAGGATATCTAAAGATGGCCAAAAAGTACCCCCTCCCTGTTCTCTAACACTTTACTCTATTTTTAGTGTTTTAGCTTGCCAAACGTATTCTATCATTTATTCTTCTTGCTACACATACTCCTGTGAGATAGGTTTCCTTTCTCTTCTCTCTGTTATCTACAATTTAGGAATTTTATAAAATGGAACTTTTGATTATAGACACAATGGAGTAAACATGCTATACCCTACTTTTTCCACAAACTGCAATAAATCTCAGAAAAAAGACTGCAATAAATCTCAAAAAAAAAAAAATAAATAAATCTCAGAAAAAAAAGTGGCAGTAAGAAGAGATCTTTTTTGAATGCTGAAACTGTTTTGCATCCTCTCTATGATGATGGTTAAATAATCAATATATGTAAAAAAAACAAAACTCACAGAACTGTACATCAAAAATGTGAATTTTACCATTTGTAAATAGAGTTTCATCTAAGTCATCATCACTGTGTCATGTAGAATTTAAAATAACTCAATGTGTTTTCAACTCTATAATATCTGTAGTTATATGCTAAATGAAGGGTTTCAATATTTTACTCTTTTATTAGTGTATTTTAATATTTAGCAAAGAAGTTAATAGGTGGCCCAAAGGATAATATGAAAACTAATAGCTTTAAATTCTGATGTTTTCAAGGATTTAAGCCCCCAGTATCCTTTCTTCTTATAGTAAATTATCCAGTATGCATTTTAATTAAAATGGTAATTTATATAAAGTTGTTAATAATTTATCTTCAGTAATGCTTTCTTTAAGCTAGAATAATATGAAAATTCTTTTATATTCTTCTCAGTACCTATTTCTCCAGCCTTCTAAATTTGTTCTGACATATAAAGTTTTATTACTTCCAGAGGAGACTTAAGAGGAGAAGCTTTACTTAAATTGAGGGGCTGTACTAATGTTTTCTTGAAATAAAAAAGGTGTACTGGAATATTCCACCCCAAAAAGCAATACTTTTTCAAAACTAGATATCAGCATACTGTATATTTTCACAAACTTCTAATGAGAGGTTTCAAGACCATTAGATGTCATAAACTGTGAAGGAACTAAAATTTTGCTGGCTAACAAGATAGCCTGCCGTAGTTTCATAGATGCCTTTTGCCAGAGTCTCCAATCAGCAACGTCATCAGTCACAGAGAACTGTAGCTCAAAGAGCACATAGTTTTGGGGCTCTGAAAGTAGATAGTGTGTTCCAACTTGATGTACAGCCTCTAATTCAGCTTATTCATTGGTCCACATTCAAAGGATACTTATTTGCAGATTAGCAGATAAAAATGACTGCACGAGGCACATACAGTCTTCAATATCCAGGAATATAAAAACAGTGCTGTTTTGTTTGGTGGGGGGGGGGAGAGGACAGAGGTAAAGGGAAAACAGCTTTTCCTTTTACTGCTATAGATATCATATGTTGTAAACCTGCCCACGTGGTTCTAAGAGTTTCCTTGGTGAAGTTTTCTTGTCTGAATTTTATTGGAGTTTATCCACAACCTCTACTGATAAAAGTTTGCTAACATGACAGTCAGGGCTATACAGACTGAGGGTTCTGATTTGCTAACCCACAGGACATCAACTACAGAGTGAAAGCTTTAGACAACATGGCGTAGAGGCTCTTGGGCTAAACCCTAACCCCTCATTGGTGGCAAATAACAGTGACCTTTAAGTGCCTTAGCAAAATATTGGAAGACTGGCCACATGAATGCAATTTGGTCTTGGTAGTCAGGTGCCAGTGGCTAGGAAATAAGGCATTGTCAATGTCCAAGGCAGCATACCAAGTGCTGTCAGTCTGTGCAATGGATTCAATTCAGTCACAATGTCTGAAACACCTGGGGCTATGGGAATATAAATACTCATTTAATTGGTGATGATGCCACTCTAAGATTCAGCTGGCACTTTTGCTTGCCATATAAGCAGTTGCATTTTTGTTTTTACCACCCTTGCTGCTTTTAAGTCTTTAATCACAGAGTGGCAATTTCTCTTTTTTTTCTCCTGGGGTTCTATACTGTTTCTGTTGGAATACCTGGGAAGGAATAGGGAGACGGATTAAAGAGCCACTTAGGTGTTTCCCTAGTATGTCTCTAGGGAGACACAGTACAGGTAAATATTTGGAGTCCAGGCATGTGAAACATCAATACCAAATATACATTCAACAGTGAAAACCACAACACTGAATTGACAGCACAGAATGCCCCTTGAGGACAGGGAGATCTTGGCCCTACCCTTAGGTGGCTTTCTCTTTAATGTGGTTAAGTTTGGATTAGAGGAGGACAGAGGACAGCAGTTGCAGAGGGAGAAAATGACTTGGCTCCAGCAAGCAAGTCATATTTACTTTCCATTTGGTGTGGTGGAGCCGCTTTCTCTGGCTAAACCAAATGAACCTCCAATTTCTTTGATCCAATCAAAACCCAGTATGAAGCAGCAAGATCATAATAACCAACACCATCAATTTCAGCTTTGGAGACCCTTGAGCCACATGGGTTCTATTTGGGGTCTCCAGGTTTATATCCTTTGTCTGACTTGGTCTTGATTCTCATCAAGACAATTTTTATAAAGGAGTTCACCTTAATCTGGGGTATCTGCTGCCACCTCAACAAGGTAACTTCTCTTAAATTCTTACTTTGTTTCAACATAAGGTCTAGGGGAGTTTTTCAAAGCAGCAGGGCTAACAGCAAGAATCTCTCTAGATTTTTTTAGAAGAGTTTCTCATTCTCTAGTGAGTTACTTTCACCAACATTGCAAACTCAATCCACTGCACTAAGAGTCTGAATACTAGTCAATGCCTCCTCCGTGACTTCTCACACGTTTGCCTGTCTCAGAGTAATCTCCCTAAACAGGGCAACAGTCTATCAGAGCCGCCAAGATCAACTGAAAACATCTCTGGGACTTTTTACTGTTGCCTTTCAATGGATCTACTATTGCCATAATAAACTGTGGGAGAGGCTGAGTCATACACAGCCAAGCTGTGTTGCCGTCTTTTCTTAACAAGCATTGTGCATACCCACCCACCCCAACCCTCATCTCCCAATTGAATCAGTCAGAGTTCCAATGATTTGCCTGATTTCTCTCGATTATGCTCACAAATTTTCCTCCATGTACATTTAGTGTGTGTGCCTCTTAGTAACTTGCCTAAAAGGAAACAAAGTCTTATGCTCACTCAGGATGAATCTTATATTACAATAAGGTGGACCTGAAGCTGACTGTGAAATTGACCAGAAATAAGTCTCCTGGCTCTCCCATAGGCAGCTGTCTTTGAGCTAACTTCATGCTGTCCAATCTGCATCCATCTCCCCAGTATTTCCTCATTAACAGGCAGTAAGTGGAGGACCATTTTGTGCACAGCTGGCCATACAATTGTTACATGTTCAATATTGATCAGTTTGGTGGGGGCAAGGGAAATACAAAGAGACAGTAGTTTTTCCTTTCCTTTTCCATCTCTCTACCTTCCCCTCTGGCTTACTATGGAGGTAATTGATTCTGTTTTCCTGTTAAATCGCACAGACTTCTGTTTAAAAGGAATCAGGGGAAAGAAGAAAATAATAAATTTCAGTTTCCAGAAGGAAGAATTCACTTTTACCTAAAATAATTTAATCCAAAGAAGAATGAGATGTTAAACTCATGTATTTTTGAAAAAAAAAATGTGAGGAAGTTGTTGGATATTGATGTCTGAGAGGAACTTAACAGTTTCTAATTGTTCCTGAAATGTGTGGGTGAATTCTGATTAAATTTGCCATAGGCATAAGCATCAGTGGAAGAAAGCAAAATATAAGACACTGGACAAGTTACAGAGAAAGGTCAGTCTTTCATTTCTTTGCATTTTCTCAGTACACACATTTGAAATACTTGTTGAGTTAGTTTTGGCATACTAATGTGGAATAGAACTTCCAGGTTAAAAGCCCAGGCTTGGAAATTTGACAGACCTAGTGATCACTTCCAGCCACAGCACTTGCTCATATGGTTTTATATAATTTTTTCAATCTTTTTACACCAAAATTTCTGTATGTCTAGCTCTGCAACAATATGTGATTTATATGATTGTTATGAAGATTACAGGATGAGATAATATATATATGTAATTAGTATAGTGTTTAGCGTATGGAATTTGAATTAATGATACCCAACTATTATTATTCAGAGATAAAGATATAACAAAATCTTTCTTCAGACTTGGAAGGGTAGCTAAATGTAAAACAGGATTAACTAGTTTGAAGAATGGTATCTTCCTAAAGAGTGTAAATTCAGAAGCCAAGAATTATCTTTCAAATAACTGTTTATAAGACTGGTTTCTGGAATTCTGTTATTAGAATTTTATTACACTGGGATTGAGGTATAAAAATGGTTTTTAAATATAAAATCATTGGTAGGTGGTAGCATATTACCCTTTTTGGTCAGCTTAATCATAGGAAACCGGGTTTGATCTACCCTTTCCTGAGAGTAAATGGTCAGGAAAGAGGAGAGGCAATAAGCTTTAAGAGGTTATACATAAGAAAGAGTTGCCTCAAGGAGGAGAAAGTGGATAAGTTAAGGATGCCATCCAAGATGGCCGAATAGGAACAGCTTTGGAGGGCAGTTTCCAGTGAGAACAATGCAGAGGGTGAGTGATCACCACATTTCCAAATGAGGTTTTGCTGCCCACAGACCAGGAGATTCCTGAGCTGAAAAGTGCTATGAGTTTCTAGCACGGCTGTTTCAGCCAGCACAGTGGGTCTCCACAAAAAAACTCACACAAATCACGGAGACCATTTCAACTGGCACCTGGAATGCCTGGGAGATAGAGCCGCCCATTCAACTGAAAAAAAGGGGGCTGAAACAGGGAGCCAGGTGATCTCACTTGGTGGTTCCCACCCCAACAAAGACCAGCAATCTGAAACGCTCTGGATTGAGAGTTTCACAGCAAGCACATCTGGACCCAGGATGGTCTGGCTCTGTGCGGGGGAAGGGTGTCCGCCACTAACAAGGCAATCCACCACTACTGAGGCAGTCTGCCATTACTGAGGCAGTCTGCCATTACCGAGGCAGTCCGCCACCACCGAAGATGTCCACCACTACCAAGGCAGTTCTAACTATACCTCTGTATACAAAACCACAAGGAAGTTCACACAGCAGCTAGGCAGAGCCCACAGCAGCTCAGCAATGCCTCTGCTGGCAGTCTGTGACTAGGCTACCTCCTAGCTGGGCAGGGCATCTCTGAAAAAAGGCAGCAGCATGTCAGAAACTTATAAATAAAGCCCCATCTTCCCAGGACAGAGCACCTGGGAAAAAAGGCAGTTATGAGTTCCACTGCAGCAGACTTAAACGTACCTGCCCAGCAGCTTTGAATGGAACAACAGAACTAACAGTTCAGCACTTGCACTCCTATAAGGGTCAGACTATCTCCTCAAACAGCTCCCTTACCCCTGTATATGCAAAGAGAAACCTCATAAAGAGAGAGCTCAGGCTGACATCTGGTGGGTATCCTTCTGGGACAAAGACAACAGACAAAGAAACTGGCAGCAACACTTACTGTTCTGCAGCCACCGCAGATGGCCCCAGGCAAGCAGGGCTGGGAGTGGACCTCCAGCAGTCCTGCAGCAGAGGAGCCTGACTGTTAGAAGGAAAACTAAAAAACAGAAAGAAAAAACCTCAACATCAACAAAAAGGACATCCATTCAGAGACCCCATCAGAAAGTCCTCAACTACAAAGACCACAGGTAGATAAATCCACAAAGATGGGGAGAAAAACCAGTGCAAAATGATGAAAACATCAAAAACCAGAACACCTCTCTTCCTCCAAGGGATCACAGATCCTCACCAGCAAGGGAACAAAGCTGGATGGAAAATGAGTCTGATGAACTGACAGAAACAGGCTTCAGAAGGTGGATAATAACAAACTTCTGTGAGCTAAAAGAACATGTTGTAACCCAATGCAAAGAAACTAAGAACCTTGAAAGAGACAAACAAGGGCATTGCATAATGGTAAAAGGCTCAATGCAATAAGAAGAGCTAATGATCCTAAATATATATGCACCCAATTCAGGAGGACCCAGATACATAAAGCAAGTTCTTAATGACCTACAAAGAGACTTAGACTCCCACACAATAATAGTGGGGAGACTTTAACACTCCACTGTCAATATTAGACAGATCAATAAGACAGAAAATTAACAAGGATATCCAGGACTTGAACTCAGATCTGGACCCAAAGAACCTATAGACATCTACAGAACTCTTCACCCCAAATCCACAGATTATACATTCTTCTCAGCAGCACATCGGACTTACTCTAAAATTGACCACATAATTGGAAGTAAATCACTCCTCTGCATATGCAAAATAACGGAAATCATAACAAACAGTCTCTCAGACCACTAAAAAGAGGCACCATGCTACCTGACTTCAAACTATACACAAGTCTACAGTAATCAAAACAGCATGGTACTGGTACCAAAACAAAAATATAGACCAATGGAACAGAACAGAGGCCTCAGTGGCAACGCCACAGATCTACAACCATCTGATCTTTGACAAACCTGACAAAAACAAGCAATGGGGAAAGGATTCCCCTGTTTAATAAATGGTGTTGGGAAAACTGGCTAGCCATGTGCAGAAAGCAGAAACTGGACCCCTTCCTGATATCTTACACTAAAATTAACTTCAGATGGATTTTAAAGATTTAAACATAAGACCTAACACCATCAAAACCCTAGAAGAAAACCTAGGCAAAACTATTCAGGACATAGGCATAGGCAAAGACTTCATGACTAAAACACCGAAAGCATTGGCAACAAAAGCCAAAATAGACAAATTGGATCTAATTAAACTCCAGAGCTTCTGTACAGCAAAAGAAACAATCATTAGAGTTAACAGGCAACCAACAGAATGGGAAAAAATTTTTGCAATCTACCCATCTGACAAAGGGCTAATGTCCAGAATCTACAAAGAACTAAAACAGATTTACAAGAAAAAAACAAACCCATCCAAAAGTGGGAGCAGGATATGAACAGACACTTTATAGAAGAAGACATATATGAGGCCAATCAACACATGAAAAATGCTCATCATCACTGATCATTAGAGAAATGCAAATCAAAACTACATTGAGATACCATTTCACGCCAGTTAGAATGGCGATCATTTAAAAATCTGGAAACAACAGATGCTGGAGAGGATGTGGAGAAATAGGAACACTTTTACACAGTTGGTGGGAGTGTAAATTAGTTCAACCATTGTGGAAGACAGTGTGGCGATTTCTCAAGGATCTAGAATAGAAATAGCATTTTACCCAGCAATCCTATTACTGGGTATATATCCAAAGGATTATAAATAGTTCTATTATAAAGACACATGCACACGTATGTTCATTGCAGCCCTGTTTACAATAGCAAAGACCTGGAACCACCCCAAATGTCCATCGATGATAGACTAGACAAGGAAAATGTGGCACATATACACCATGGAATAGTATACAGCCATCAAAAACGATGAGTTCGTGTCCTTTATATGGACATGGATAAACCTGGAAACCATCATTCTCAGCAAGCAGACACAAGAACAGAAAATCAAACACCGCATGTTCTCACTCATAGGCAGATGTTGAACAACGAGAATACATGGACACAGGGAGAGAAGCATCACACACTGGGGTCTGTTGTTGGGGAATAGGGGAAGGACAGCTGGTGGTAGGGAGGTTGGGGAGGGATAACATGGGGAGTAATGCCAGATATAGGTGATAGGGGGATGGAGGCAGCAAACCACATTGCCATGTATGTACCTATGCAACAATCCTGCATGATCTGCACATGTACCCCAGAACCTAAAGTACAATAAAATTATATATATGTATATATGTGTGTGTGTGTGTATATATATATATATATATATATATATATATATAAGGAGAAAGTGGAGAGTAAGAAAGTGAAGTTTATTTAAAGCTAAATTTTACCACCTTCATAATTTAGCCAAAGTTCAACTCTATTTCAGAAGAATCAATATTATAAAGAAATATGCTATTTAGCAAAGGATTGAAGAGTTAATAAAATTTTATCATTTTTCAATTCATGTCTAAATCTTTTAATTCCACATATATAACTATAAATTTTGAATGAAATTTTGAATTTTCACATTGCTGAAGTAATTCAAGTTAATTACATCCTTGATAATGATCTATTGCTATGATTTTCCTTCATGCATGCCAATTAGGGGTGGAGTTTTATTATCTTCCAAGGCCTGTTGGGATGACCCATCACACTGTAGAAAATTTCTAATTTTTCTTTTCTGCATTAGATTTTCTCTGTCTGCCTTGGTTTCAATGCAGTCTATTTACTAATACATGAGATTCTTGGTATTACAAAACCAAAAAGGTATCATATTTTTTCATGATAATAGCTATTTGTTATGATCTTCAAAGGGTCTTAGGAACCATGTATACAATTCCTCACTTACTGCAGAAAACCTTCCACTGTACCCATGAAAGATATCTACTCTTCCTCAGCTTGAATGCATTCAAAGTGTGAGGAGAGCACTCTGGCAAGGCAACCTCTTCTATTGTTGGGCAGTTCTGAAAAAAATATTTTTCTTACATTCAACCTGAATCTGCTTTTTGATTACATTTCTGATTTTTGACACAGGAGAGAAGAAACCTTTTCACTTTGCCACATAATTGCCCTTTGAGTAGGTTTATGTTGCCTTCCTTTGGCCTCCAATGCACACAAATACACACACACACACACACACGTCCTCACACTATCAGACTTATCTTCATGCTGAATATCTTCAGTGTACTCATATGATTTCCAGGATTCCAGGCATTTCACTGCTTGATTTTTCTCCTCTGAAAGGCAAATTATCTAGGGTGACCATATGTCCTGGATTTCCAGGGACAATTTCCTTATTCAGATGTAAATAGGAATAATGTTCTCTTTCATCTTTAATAATGTACTTGTTTTAACAATGAATTGTAATGTCCCTGTGTGCAAATAAACATGAATTTCAAAATAGCATTCACACAAGGCCTACCAGTGTAGTGTCCTGAAAAATGCATGGGTACTGAATCAGTAATACATTTGTGGGCACATCTCCACACCTTCCACAACTGTTCGTTTTAGGGCAGTGGACAATGATCTATCAGAGTTGTTCATCAGACTCCAACAGAAGGATTCTTGTCTCTTAGGTTATGGGCTTTTAAGCTGAATAATTTAAAAGGGGACAGGTACTTCTTTAGTGTGATTGAATCTGGGGTACAAAACTATATGACCTGGCAGGACATTGGCTACAGCCTTACTGTCACCTGCATGTGTTTCATTGGCTACAGCCTTACTGTCACCTGCATGTGTTTCATGTTGGGTCTCTTGCCTGACTTGTTCAAGGACCTGGGGGTCAAGCATTGCAGTTGACTGTGATTGATTGCCTTAATCACTGGGCTGTAGGCAATTCCCATGGAGCTTTGCAAAAGATCACCTCTTTTTATGTGAGACTAGCTTTCAGAGGATCAGTGAAGATAACCTTTTCTCTCAATTCTCCCTCTTCTCCCCAAATAAGAAGTAGTGTCTAGGCATTATAAGCTATCATTTTAATCCATTAGAGTTGTGTGGCTAGTCACAGCATCACTGTGGTTGACACTGGAAGACAGTTAGGAATGGCTAAGTACTGTCAGAGGAGTTCATGTTTACTTAAGGCAGAGTAAGAAGGGTCATTAATTTGAATAGCCCTGGAGATATCTAGTTGCAAAGCATAACAGGGTCATTATTTGTACCTCAACATGGGGAATGAGAAAAGGCTAACCATGAGAGGCATCATTGCTTTCTGGTTTCTTCCAATGACCCGGGACCCTCTGTTATTACAGTGCTATCGTATCCTGGCCCTGAATATAGCAGGGATGGGCTTACACATCCATAATCATGCATTTAAATTCCACAGTCAAGGGTTTCATACACAATCCCAGAAAAAAAAAATGAGCAAGAGGAGACCTGGATACCTACTGTTCATGATGCCTTCATGAAATATTCTCCAAGGGATGCTGTCCCGGCAATATTGTGCCAGTATTTCCCTGGCCATTTTTCCTTGTGTTGCACACAGTCACTCTAAATTATACATCATTTCATAGATATGAAGAAGAAAAGCAAGTTAGATGGAAGAGACCATTTCTTGTTAGTTATTACCCTTTAAAGTTTTTATTTTGTACCATTTCTTCTTACCTATTAACTATTGCTTAACTATTATGTGGAATAGCGGGGATTTCCCCCGGACTTTAGCTTGCTCTGGGCTCTTTCACTGGCTTGCTGTGATATCTTGGATAAATCACTTAAGCTTTCTAGTTCTAATATTCTTTAACTATAAAATATGGAGGTATGGTGCATGTCCATGACTGTCATTCTTTGAGGTTGAAAGCGTGTCTTATGTGTATTCCCTACTCATCCTCTACAAAACACAGTATATAGGTATGCTTTGTAAATATTTGCTGGATGAATAAAAAAAAATGGACACCTCTCACATTTCTTCCTGTTGGTGTTTATATGCTGTTTCAACCTGTTGAAATAATTCTAAATCTGATTATCCCTTTCATCATAAAAACTAGCTTTCCCTTCTTGGTATCATCTGCAGCTTGAATTATGACTACCTTTCATATATTCATCTTAGTCACTGATACAATGGTTTAGTAGAATAGATTGCTGTATGCATTTTTATTTGTTTCATGGGATAGATAGGAAGTAACAAATGTACAAACAAGTCCCTCCATATCTCCACAATCTTTATATGTATTTGGAAAATCTATGAAGAAGAGCATTCAAGGGTTTGGACTGACTAAACTACAAAATTATCAAGAGCTAAGGAAATAATTGTTAAGATTGACTATTCATATGGAACATTATTAAAAATTAATTTGGTTCTTGCCTTTAATGTTGTGTATGTTAATTTTATGTACCAACTTGAGTAGACTAGGTTGTGGGATGCCCAGATAGATGGTAAAACATTATTACATTATTTCTGGGTGTGTTTCTGATGGTGTTTCGGAAAAATATTAGCATTTGAATCAGTAGACTGACTAAAGATCTATTCTCACCAATGTGGACAGGCATTAGCCAATCCAAGGAGTGCCCAGATATCACAAAAAGGCAAAATAAGGGCAAATTATTTTTCTCTCTTCTTGACCTTGGACATCCTCCTGCTTCTGCCCTTAGACATTGGAGGTCCTGGTTTTAGGCCTTTGGACATGAATTAAATTCTACCATTGGCTTTTCTGATTCTGCAGCTTGCAGACAGTATGCTGTGGTAATTTTTGGTCTCCATAATTATGTAAAACAATTCCCATAATAAATATTTCTTATATATCTGTATTTATCCTTTTGACTCTGTTTCTCTGGAGAACCTGACTTACACAACTGTCTTGGCCAATTCTGAGTCTTAAGTGTGGGAAATGGTGAGGAGGACATTGTCGCTCTGTGTTTTAGTATCCTGATCCTAAAGGCATACGAAAACTTTCTTAAATAAAGAAGAAAATAAGAAAAGGGGAAATAGTAGCTTTTTATTGGGCTAAATTTTAAAATGATATTAGACTATTAGTTACTATTACACTAGAAAGAGTTAGACTAGAAGAACTGATCAATACTGCAAGGCTGAAACTCAGATAATTTTTAAAGTTTAACTTGTTATATAGAGTTTAAAGAGTGAAACCAGTAAGCCTGGAGAGTTGTGAGAGAGTTGTCAGCGTCTGAGTCCTGGATGATATGTCCCATTAAAAAGTGAGAAATATCCTTTATTACCTGAGCTTAAGTAAAAGCTTATATTACCATGAAGTGTGAGAATTATATACACAGTTCAACAAGTAAAGAGAACAGTTTCTGGTATACTTGATTAATGCAGAATCATCAGATTTGAGAATTGAGAGGGACTTTTACAGTTATCATTTTAGGCAAGGATGTCATAAGAATTGTGCCATTTCCAAATCACATTCATTTTCTTTTAAGATATTTTATTTTGGACCAGAAAAAAAATTGCGGGGGAGAAGGGAGAAGGGGGGGGACCCCCCCCCTGGCCGACGACAACCACGCAACAAAACGAGGAGGGAGGAAACGGGGCGACGTCCTGCTAAAAAATACAGAGATGACTGAATTTGGTGTCAGGATAATTTAGATGGGCAACCCCACACTTGTAATTCTTGTAATTGAAGCTCTCTGTCGTTGGGCCAATGGCTTAAACTTTTAGATCTAACTTCCTTTAGTGAGGCTACATATGGCTTACAGAGAGTCAAATGAGACCAAGCAACAATATAACGATGACACTGCTGGTGACAATGATAACAACATTTATTTAGCTCTTCCCTATGCTAGGTATTGTGCAAAGTATTTTAAACTTGTTTTAAAACTTAATTCTTGTAAGTCATATAAGGTGAGTGCTATGGTCTGCATGTTTGTGGCTGCTCACCTCCTCCCTTCCTGCAAGTATATATGTTGAAACCCTATTGCTAAGATGATGGTATTAGAAGCTGGGTCCATTTGGAAGGTTATTAATTCATGGGGGCTCTGCTCTCATCAATTGAAATAATACCTTTATAAAAGAGTCCTAGAGAGCTGCTTTGTTCTTTCTGATATGTGAGGACATGGCTAGAAGGCATCATTTATGAACCAGGAAATGGGCCTTCACCACACACAAATTTTCCTTGATCTTGGACTTCCTAGCCTCCAGAATTGTGAGAAATAAATTTCTGTTGTTTCTAAGATACCCAATTTGTGGCATTTTGTTTTGTTATAGCCACTCAAATTGACTAAAATAGTGGGTGTTATTAGAGTTGAACCCTTGGACAAGTTGGGGGTTAGGAGCACTGACTTCCTACACAGTCCAAAATCTGCACATAACTTTTGACACCCCAGAATCTTAATGATTAATAACTTAATGTTGACTAGAAGCCTTACTGATAACATAATCAATTAACACATATTGTTTATATCACATGTATTATATACTGTATACTTAACAATAAAGTAAGCTAGAGAAAGAAAAATAATATTAAGAAGATCATAAGGAGGAAAACATATATTTACTGTTCAGTAAGTTGAAGTATATCATCACATAGGTCTTCATCCTCATCATCTTCACATTGAGTAGGCTGAGGAAGAGGAGGAATAGGAAGGGTCGGTCTTGGTCTTGCCTGTGTCAGGGTCAGAGAAAATCTGTGTATAAGTGAGCCAATGCAGCTGAAGCCTATGTTGCTCAAGGGTCAACTATATTTTCATATGTGTGAAAAAAACTTAAAAATTCAAGGGTATATACTGATGTAAACTATTATTAGGAGTAGTATTATATTTCATCTGAATGAAAAACATCGTGTTTTATGTTAGGAATCTCCACCCAACTGTCATATATTTTGAGGGTACTAAACGAGGT
Source organism: Ateles fusciceps (assembly GCA_036589455.1). Taxonomy (NCBI): domain Eukaryota; kingdom Metazoa; phylum Chordata; class Mammalia; order Primates; family Atelidae; genus Ateles; species Ateles fusciceps. The sequence continues at coordinate 11,914,910 of JAZHEH010002206.1, forward strand.
TCACTGGGTAAATAAATGTTATGCTTATTAATGGCTATATAAGGAAAAACAGAAGCATAACATCTTATTTTAAAATAAAGTTTCTATAAAAGTATACACACACACACACACACACACACACACACACACACACATTTTTTTTTCCTGCATGAATAAGTGGAGGCTATCAGTGGTCAACAAATATTTATGTGATCTCCTACATTTTCTAGCACCCTGACAGTTAGGATAGAAAGATGTAATCAATTCTGGCTAATGAAATGTGAACAGAATTACAGAATTAATGTGTATCATTTCTGGGTTAAGTAGTTAAGGAGTAGATATGTCTCCCCATTTTTTTTCTCCTGTGGTCAGGATCTTGGAGGACATACATTCCAGATGGTATAACAATAAAATGGAGGAGGGAACCTTGACTTACTTTGAACTTGATTGAGTTGCAGTAAACCACTGAGATACTAGCATTTATTTGTTATTACAGCATATCCTTACCGACTCTGGCTAATACAGTGCACTGTGCCTTACTCATAACTATATCTTACCCGAAGGATAATATTTATTCACCCAATGAATCTGGTTTAGTATCCTCAAAATATATGACACTTGGGTGGGGATTCCTAACATAAAACACAATATTTTTTCTTTAGATGAAATATACTACTACTCATAATACTTCATATCAATACATCCTCTTGAATTTTTAAACTTTTTCCACATATATAAAAATATAGTTGACCCTTGAACAACATAGGTTTCAGCTGTTCTGGCCTATTTGTACACAGATTTTCTCTGACTCTGCCGTCCCTGAGACAGCAAGACCAACCCCTCCTGTGCCTTCTCCTCCTCAGCCTACTCAATGTAAAGATGATGAGGATGAAGACCTTTATGATGATCTACTTCCACTTACTAAACAGTAAATATATGTTCTCTTCCTTATGATTTTCTTAATAACATTTTCTTTTCTCTAGCTTATATTATTGTTGACTATATACTATATAATACATATAATATATGAAATATGTGTTTATTGACTATTTATGTTATCAGTAAGGCTTCTAGTCAATATTATGCTAGCATAATGTGATAAATGAAAGACCTATTTGGTAAGTAAGAAATTTCTTGCAAAGTAATATGAGTAATACAGTACAAGTAATACAGTAAGAGCCCATAAATTTATAAAGTAAGTACCTGAGATACAGATAAGCTAGATTTAAATGCTTGAAGTACTAATGATCACATTTTTTCCAATTCCTGCATGTCACTGCACTAACAAAAAATGATAGTGTTTATTTGGCACATCTGGATAAATAGTTGTATTTACTCAAGGGTTGGGGTAGCTGGCCCAGGAGTTCAGTCTGCCTGAGGTCCTCTCAGGCATGCTAGGGTCAAAAGGATCAATATCTTCACTCATTTATGCCATCCCGCTTAGGTAACTCACCTAAAATCAAGTCTAGCCAAGTGGCCTGATACGCTGTTTTACCATGCTGGTCCTAGAAAACGGATTGAAAAAAATTCTGATTCCAGAAAGTGTTTTCCTCCTGATTTAACTGCACCAACTGAATTGGACAAATTTTGATCCTTCAGTTTCTTCATCTGTAAAATAAAGAATTAATCTCTAAGGCCCCTTCTGGCTCAAAAATTCTATAATTCTTTATGAACAAGGGAATAAACTGCATGGTATGTTGAGCTACCACAAATTGAAATGACTATTTTGTAATAATACAGTAAATCTGATCAATGCAGGCAGCTAAACCATATAATTCTATCCCTGAAGTGGATTTTGTTCAGTTTGGATGTCTATATTCATCACATAAATTGAGTGATTAGGTAACCATGGTCTCTGTGTGAGAAGCCAGCAATCTGCAGTCAAGCTGTGGATTCTGAAGGGACTGCCCACATTTCACACAGATCACACACACTCAAGGCTTATGCATGTGAAAGTGCTGTGTCTATCAAGCTCATGTATAGAAAAGTCACCAAAAGCTGGAAAAACTTGATTCAGGTTCTTACAAAGGAAAATGATTTAAAACATATTTAATATTAAAATTTAAAAGTTAATAAAACACTTTGGGGCTTGGAAAGTTTTCTGTTAACATGTTGTTTTATTTTACTGTTGAAACAATAAAAATATTATCTTATTGATTTAACCACTTCTGAACTAGTAAAATATTTTAATGACTAAATTCACTATTATTTCAAGTGTCCATTCAGAATTGTACAGCACATGGGAAGGTTCCATTTGCCAAAGAGTAGCCTGGATAGTTATTTTGCCCAGGTTTAAAAGTGGTATGTATCATTTTGTACTCTTTTCTCAAATCATATTAATAACTCTCTTATAGTTGTTACATATGGCAAAGAGACCAGAAGCATAACTCCTGTCTGTAGCATTTAATTAAAATGCATATTTTGCTTTGAAGGATATTCAAGATGAGTAATGTTTCTCTTAAAGAAATAAAAGGCATATCGCCAGTTGATTTCATGATCCTTAATTAAAAAAATGAAGATAGCATGCTTATTTTCTGTATTGACAAGTATATGCCACAGGTCCCTCTGAACTGTTATTCCCTTCCTCTTGCAGCTTTCTTTCTCTCCATTAAGTGATGTAAGTCTCTCTCACAGTTAAGACCATGCTGGTGCACTAAGAGTTAATCCAATTAAAATAGTATAACTAAATAATAGAAAAATATTTGCTGCATATAGAGGGAAAATGACAATTGAGAACTCATTTATTAGATCGACGAAGTGAGACATCCATGGCAGTACTCTCCTGATATGCCTGGCTGGTAGTGTGGGCTTCAGTTCCTGGGTTAGTTGACAGATTATGCCATGTCTCATTAAGGTGGACTTAATGCTGACTACATCTGTAGACTCTCTTGTATTTTTTGTTTTATGTTCAGTGCGAAGAATGTAACGTGTTTGTGAGATTTCCTCTGAATATTCTTTCTGGATATTCAGATAAATGTGGGCATAAAATGACAGCTTCTCATTTAGACCTCATGTAGTGGAGACAAACTTTATTAAAATTCATTCTGATGGTGTGCCTGCACTCATCTTTTGTTTCTTTACACAAGGCTTATCTTTGTTCCTTCCCTTCACCTGCCCTATGCTGTAGTCACATTGATTCCCCCAACGCTGCACCCCTCTCTCCCAGTTCCTGATGATGCCTATTCATTTAAGACTGAGTCCAAACATCTCCTGTGGCTCCTGGGGTGATGGCAGTGGCAGTGACTGAAGGAGGCCTGAAGAACAGTAGCATTGCCTTGGCACCATGCATCGTGATTTATTGCCTATACTGTCATTTAGCTTTTCACCTGTTTATGCTATGTCTTCATTTGGCTTCTCTGAACTTTATTTTTTGCTTTTATCATCCCTTTCTTCAGCTAAGACCATCGTTTTCTAATTTTCATGAATTTAGCTCCACCTTGACCGTGATATCATTCATTTGCAAACTGACCCAGTTCTGGTGCTCCACTAATGACGTGTGGTTTGTCATTTCACTTTATAAAATTGTGCTTCTACTTCCATTCATGACAGGTGATACCTTTTCCCTTTAGTTTTCTTGACTGAGGAGGTCTCCCATGAATAGATATTGACTCTTGCTGCGGGAACTTACAGTTCTTCCATTGCAGGCTGGTAGAGTCTATGGTGCCTCAAAGACTTATTTTATTTTATTTTATTTTTTATTTTTTAAAGACGAGGTTTCACCATGTTGGTCAGGCTGGTCTTGAACTCCCGACCTCAGGTGATCCTTCTGCCTTGGCCTCCAAAGTGCTTGGATTACAGGCGTGAGCCACCACGCCTGGCATCAAAGACTTATTTTTATGCAACTTCGAAAGTGAAAGTGACAAGAGACTGTTATTTTTGGAGGCTACTGTAGGGCTCACAGTGTGGATTTTTAGTGGAAGTAACTCTGGTGCAATAGCCAGATACAATTAAGTTAGAGACATGAGCATGAGATAAGTACAAAGGGTGCATGTGAGGGGTTCAGGGGTCTCTAAAGTGACTTGGAGTAAATTCTACGCAATGGGTGCCCTATAGAGAATGATGGCATATTATCCTTTTTTATTTTGAAATGCGTAACTTCTGCAAGAGTCCCAGGTAGAAGATGCAGAACACATTTTCTGGGTGACTATGAGATTTTGGAATGGCCTGTAAATCTGAATCTTAGCATGATTATCAGGCTGATGGGGTAACTTTCATGTGACCTTGTCTTGTTGTGTTCTTGGAATAAACTTTCACCACTGAAGGTAAACCACAAGTGTTTCTTCCTTGGATTTCTTAGGAGGAAAAGTGTCTACCTGTTGGAAGCTCATAACCTCTTGGTGATAAAGAGCTCACTATTGCCTGCAGCATGCTAGGTCTTGTCAAGCCTTCTGCACCTTGGGCTGCACAGTTATCTGGACATGTGCCAGGTCTAAGCTTCATCCTTTCTCCTACTGCCCTTTCTGCTCTAAGGTAAGATAGATGAAAGCTCTCTGAGGGCCTGAGGTAGTGTTTCAAGCTTCCATCCCACATAGCACAAATAATATATAGATTTTTCAATAAATATTAGTTGATTAATCCAGATTCAATGAGGTGGCTACTAAGATATATTCTCAAATAAAAGTGAGTTTGGCTCCCACAGATATGTGTGTATATGTTTGCATGAATGTGTTTGCATATACACAGAACATATATCATAATTGCTATGCACACATACATATTTCCAATACTTGGAATTTACCTGACCTAATTACTTGCTGCCTTAGCCAGAAAGTCAAACTTAGCTTCTTTATGCTGATTTTTAGCAAAGATGAATCAAATTCCTTATTATTCAGTGCTTATCCCAGGAGGCTTTTCCTCCTGTAATATATGCATGCACAGTGTTGCTAAGTATAGAAGCCGCTCCTTGTTCCTCCAAAGGATTTGTTTTGTTTTCTGATGTCATGGTACCGCAGCTAAGTACTGCCGAATCATTACAAATGTGGCTACAGTTGTCGAGTGGTTTCATTATCACCATAGCTCTAACACTGTCTCCCAAAGGAGAAAATTCTTTGGGGCAAAAATATTTAAAAATGAATATGCTTCTATATAAAATCTCAGTTGAAAGGTAATACTAGCTATATTTTTGCTTCTGAAGTATGAAGTACTGTTTTTTTTTGAGGTGGAAAGGTTTGGCCTTAAGGAAGTTATATCAAATGATTCCTCCACAGCTTCCATCGTTTTTACTTTGTAATTATTCCATGTCACATCCTGGGACAGTTTCTGCTCCAGTAAAACAAGTGTACTTCTTTTGTATATCTCAGATAAATGGCCTCCAACTTGCACTATTTTATTCCCACTGGCTGGAATGCCCTAACTCCTTCTTGCCTTCCAATCCTCTTTAAAATTGTGGCTAACAACTCACCTTTTCCTTGTTATCTTTCTGGATTAAAGTCAGAGAGATGTGATTACCCTAGTCATCCCAGCACACCCCTAACACACTCCAGAATGAATACCAACTATGATTGCTTCAGATTCTGCCATTTGACCATGACTTTGACACATACACGGTGAAATCTTAGTCATTTGAGATTTGTGAATAGGATGGGGATGGTGAAGTGCTGATGTGTAGCTCGATGCTTTGAAATATTGAGGTTTGGGTACTTTGGGAGCAGCAGGAGAAAGCACCCTTGGAATTCCCTTTGCTGGTTTCTGGCCAAAGTGGTCCTTTCCCTCAAGTATCACAGAAAGCCATGAACGTTGGTATGGGGGCCAGAGAGAAAGGACAGGAGTGGATGATTTGTGAACATAAGAGAGCTTCACAGAGAATTTTGTCTCTGAATTGATGCAGGTAACAGAAAGTGCCAGCAAAACACAGATGATTAGCTTAAACATGAGAATATGGTTGTTCTTACAGGAGATCTACCTTCTCTTGATTTATCAAAATGCCACAGAGAAACTGAGGCTTCTTCAGGAGTACCAACTGCATTTCACTTTGCCCATCAAGTTGCCCCACCCTCTTTACCATGCTGTAGCCTATTATGTGGGTATAGAACTATTCTCCATCGTAGTGTTTTCCAGACTCATATGCCAGCAGCATCTGCTTTCAGTGTGTCCCTTACCTTATCTAAAACACATCCTATTGTCAAGTACGGAGAATGTTCTTTCCTTCTATCTTAGGGCACCAAATCCCTTGGCCTAGCTTTTTTTGTCTTGTTCATAATGGGAACTCTATGGTCTGAGCATGCTTGACTAAATATGCTAGTGAAAGTTAGAAAAACTCTCTTTTCCATGCTTGATTTTCAAACTTACTTATTATTTTATCAATAAATAAATATCTGCCCTTGCTTTTCATGGGGCAATAGTATTCAAGGTTCAGTCTTGGAGGTGGGGAGGTTAGTAGGAGTTCTGAGATAAGGGGCAATTATCTCATGATAATATATCACCATATGTGATCCAGAAATACTGAGATGCTTTACAAATATTATAGTGATGTATTTATACTGCAGCATGCTAGGTGTACTTTAGAATATCATAGCAATAGATAAATATATATCTACACATGTATACATAGATAACATGTAGGTATTCCTACATGTGTATATGTCCTCTTGAACATGTAAAATGTGGATCAACTCATTCAGAACATGCAGCTTGTCTAAAGATTACTAGTTTCTACATAGTGGTTGAGGTTATCAAATTATCTAATTTGTTTGAATGTAGTCAGCTAAACTGAACAAAATTCACTTTGGGGATTAAATTACATAGTGCTCTGTGTTTAGTGATGAGATCAACTCTATAATGACAAAATAGTAGCTTCATTTGGACTCCCTCAACACAGTGTCACCATAATACATAGTGAAGTGAATTCTTGTTAATGAAAAACTGTGTTAGAGCTGAAAGGATCTTTATAGATTATTTAAACCTCTTCATTTTCCAAGAAACTGAGGTTCACAGAAATGGCAATTCAGTGACACAATTAAATTTAACTCAGAACACTTGATAGCAGTCTGAAGTTGTTCAATCAGTGTTGTGGAAGAGAATAGGACAGAGAAGAAAAGGTCTGTATGTTAAACCGTCAGCATAGGCCATCGTTAATGCTTTGATATCTCCACTGAAGGAAAGGGGAAGCCATTGGAAGCTTTGAGCAGAGGATCAACATGGTGCAACTTATATTTTAAAAGGATCATTTTAGTTGTTGTATTGAATGGATTAAGAAGGTTATGAGTAAAAGCAGGGAGGTTAGGTGGCTGTTGGAGGAATCCAGGGGAGAGAGATGCTAGCTCAGATCTGGGTGATAGAGTAGAGGTAATGGTCAAAATAATATATTTTGGATGTATTTTGAAGGTGAAGTCAACAGAATTTCCTGGAAGGCTGAATACGGAATATGAGAAAAAGAAAGGAACCAGGAAATACACCCACCAAGGATTTTGACCTGAAAACCAAGACAATAGAATTGCCATTTAATAAGACAGAAAAGGCTATGAGTGAACAGGTTTTACGGTAAGAGATCAAGAGTTCAATTTTGGACATGTTGAGTTTGAGACGTTTTTAAGATATCTAAGTGGAAATGTCAGTAGGTAGTTGCATACATGAATCTGGAAGATGAGAAGAAATTCTTACAAAAGATGTAAATGTGGGAGATTCTGGCATAGAGATATAATGTAAAACAGAGACAAAATATGATTACTTAGGGACTGTATTAGTTTGATAGGGTTATCATAACAAAGTACCATAACCTGGGTGGCCCAAAACCAGAAATTTATTGTCTCACAGTTCTACAGTTCTGGAGGCTAGAGGCTGGAGATTAAGGTGTCAGAAGGATTGGTTCTTTGAAGGCTACAAGGAAGAATCAAGTATCTGTTTTGTGCCTTTCTTCTAGCTTCTGGTGTTGCTGGCAATTTTTGGAGTTCTTTGGCTTAGAGATGCATCACCCTAGTCTCTGCCTTCAGGTTCACATGGTGTTCTCCTTGTGTGTATGTCTGTGTCCATATTTCCCCTTTTAAAAGGATACCATTTACATTGGATTAGGGGTCCACTCTACTCCAACATAGCCTAATTTTAACTGATGACATCTGCACCAACCTTCTTTTCAAATAAGGTCACATTCTGAGGTACAAGGGGTTAGAACTTCAATATGTGAATTTTGAGGGAACACAACTCAACCCAGGAACTAACCATAGATTTTTTTAAAAAGGAAAGAAAAGAGGCTCAAGGATGGAGTCTTTGGCATTTCACCTTTAGAAGCCCAGGAATGAAAGTAGAAACTAGGAAAGGAGATTGAAAATGAGTGATCAGAGAGGTGGGAGGAAAAAAAACAAGAGATTTTTGTCCTGGAATCAAGGGAGGAAGGGGAACTTACATTCGTTTATTATGGTTAATTAGCCAGTATCAGTTCATACCCACCAGACCATAATAAGCTCCGTGAGTACCAAGAACAATTATCTTGTACTGCTTTTTAACCACAGTAGATGTGTAATAGATACTCAATGCAATATTTATTGAGAGAAGTAATAAATAAATGAATTTCTTCCCTTAAATCCCTATGCCTCACAGTTTACCCCACAGCATGTTTTATTGCTCTGGGGTTCTAGTTTTATTTAACTTTATTAATATTACAATACAAATACTCCAAAACAAATCTTTCTAGAATTTGGTCTATTTTTTTCCAGCTTTTTATTTTTTCTATTTTTGATTTTTTACATAGCTTTGTCTCTTGTCCTTGGGTGGGTTTGCATATGTCTTGTTTACTTTAGTAGATCCTGAGAATATTAAGCCAAGAACTCTGACTTTTATGTTTTCTTTTCTTCCCTTAGTGGCATATAGTTCAGTAGGTCTGCCCCAACATCCACCCTGTTAACTCACTACTTGGGATTTGCAATAATTATTCAATGATGAATTAATAGCATGATTCCCATATTCACTTTAGAGAAGATTTTCACTGATTTTTTCTAACCCCCTGTATATCCTTAGTCTCTGTAATTCTGTCTTGTGAAATTAGCAACAGATGAACACTTTGCTTAAAACACATAAAATCCAAGATGACATCTTCAGGGCCTTTTTGATAAATAATGTTCAGAGAAGCACTCTCTCATTTAGAGCACGTATCCACTCTGTAATACACCCAAAACACTGGGGCTTTGATTTTGTTTTTAAGCACCTATTTAGGCACTGTGATTGAGAGTCAAGTGAGAAATAGAAAAGAGAATTAGGCAGCAAGCCTGGATCACTGCAACGAGCAGCAACAAAAACTCCCTTCATAAGCAATTTGGGAGAGTGAAAGGAGGTGGTTAAGGGTAGGAAGTAAATATTTTTCTTTTTAATGAATGTTAGTTGTTTTATTTATCAAAATGTGTCCACTGGAAATATTTTGAGTTTTTTATAACTATAATAATAAAATACAAATTAACGACTATTTGCTTTAATCTTGGCAAAATAAGTAAAATATCATTGAATGCTATGGTATAACTTATTGAGCCACACTTTGAACAGATACCCAACACAGAGAAATGTCTTTCAATTTGCTATATGAAGCATCCTCCAAATCCATGGTAACAAGGTTTCACATATTTGCCAAATGTTCACGCTAGACTTTTAGTTGGTTCACTGTTGGCAGAGAAAGATAATTATCTTCTTCCAAAAGCAGCTATACAAATTTCTAGTTGCTTTTCTTAGAAGTCTTTCTTCTACCACCATGAAAACTGGGGTATGTCTGACCATTGGGATAGATTGTTAAGAGTGATATATATATATATATATATATATATATATATATATATATATGGATACATTTTCAGTAAGAACATTTAGGAGATCACAAAATGACATAGAAGAGAGAGGAAAAATGATTGAGCCAAAAGAAAGGACATAAAAAAGGAATAGAGCCTTATGACCTATTGAACAATATCAGTAAGTATTATATACATATAACTGGACTTCTAGAAGGAGAGGAGAGAAAAAATGAGACTGAAAAACATTAAAAAGTAATAAGTACCAAAATTTTCTAAATTAACCTACAGATGCAAGAAACTCAGCAAACCCCAAGCAGGGAACACACAAAGACAGCTACACTGATACACATCACAGTCATACAAACTGCTGAAAACTAAAAGAGAAAATCACAAAAATAGCCAGAGGGGAAAAGACTTTACATACAGAAGAACAATGACAGAAAGATCCTTATAAAGCTGAAAGAAAAAAAGTATTGTCATCTCAGAGTCTATATTTCATGAAAACATCTTTTAAAATGGGGGATGGAATAAAGACAATTTTAGATAAAGGAAAGCTGGCAAAATTTGTTGCCAGCAGACTAGTATTACAAGAAACACTAAAGGAAGTTCTTTTCAGGTGGAATGAAAATAATATAAGATGGAAATTCAGATCTGCAGTCAGGAATGAAGAGTTTGAGAAATGATAAGTATTACAGGCAAATATAAGCAAAGACATATTTTTCTTCTTGAAATTTTAAAAATAGACAACAGTTTAAAGCAAAAATAAAAATATTTTCTTGTGTTATTTACAATGTAGGTACAAGTAAAATATGTGACATCAGTAGCACATAGGACGGAAGTTGGAATTATACTGTGGAAAAATTGTTCCATTTCATGTGAAGTGGTAGAACAATAATTTTAAATACACTGTGATTCATAAATAATGCATATTGTGTTCCCTAAAGAAACAAGTAAAACAATAATTAATACAAAGTGGTCTAATGAAAAAGTAAAAGAGAAAGTAAAATGGAACGCCAAAAGTTAAAAGACAAAAGCAAAAGCAGCTTTGGTTTCATCAGTGGCTTTTCTCTTTCTCTAACATCTCAGATCCAGTTGTTTAGAAAATTTTGCTTGCTTTACCTTCAAACTGTATCCACACTCTGACTATTTTCTGCCACCTCTACTGCTACCAGCCTGGTCTAAGCCACTACACTTTCAGCAAAAGTCACCTAACTGGTGTCTGAGATTTCATCCTTACTCCCAGTGAGTCATTCTTCTTAATACAGGAGCCAGAGTGATTCCATTAAATATCAGTCCTGACAATGGCCTACAAGGCACTACATGCTCTGGCCCCAGGGTTTATGTCTACCCTCGTCGCCTCTATTTCGCCCCTTGGTTCCTTCTACTCCTGCCACACAGTCCATCCTTACTGTTCCCTTACAGGCACACCAACCGTGGTCTTGCTTAAGGGCCTTCACACTGGCTGTTCTCTTTGTCCAAATAGTTTTCCTAGATGCTTACAAAGCTAACTCCTCACATTCTTCCACTTACCTTGATTAACCTATTATAAATCATAATACTGTCTCAACTCTCCTTATTCCCTACCCTTCTCTACTGTTTCTTTTTTCCCTTTTTTTGTAGTATGTAATATCTTCTAACATATTATGTAATTTGTTTATTATATTTGTTGCCTATCTTTACCTAATAAAGTTCCACAAGGCGTATATCTCATTTTCTGTTTGTTTACTTTAAGTGATGCATATCAAGCACATAGAACAGATGCTCAATATATAATTGTTGACCAAACAAATAAATGAATAAGGAAGTGAAGCTAGCTGTTTTGTCCATTGAGAATACCTACTATGTATTCTCGGTACATAGTAGAGTGTCTGGACATAGTAAATATTCAATAAAAATTTCTGAAGTGAGTGAAGTGTTTGCTCTGAAAATGGGAACTCAATTCTTTCAGAGTTGTTTTATGTGGGCCCATTATCAAGTGGCACTTTCTCTATTCAATTCCAAGTTTAATAAGACATAAATCAAGAGAGAAGATGGAGAGCGAAACTGCTTTTATTACTGCTGAGACTGATATTGATGAACATGGCTTTTAACGGCAGGCACTCTGTTTATTAATAGTGAACCCCACAAATAGACAGACTTACCTATTCTGTCACAAGTAGTGCTGAATCACACATGAGTGGACCCCATGCTTGGAAACTTACAAATGGAGGAAGGGAACAGAATATATGCCCTTTGTGCCTGATTTCTAAAGAGAAAAAAGAAAGTAATTATCCAGGCATTTTTAGTTTATTCTTCTCAAAATTAGCATTTGACAAATAATTCCTTCTCTCTTGGGGGATGAACAAGAAAGGTTATAGAGAAACCATGCGTGTTGCACTAATGGAAATCTATAAGAAAAGAAACAAAAGGAGTGAGAGAATTATCTTCTTCGTAATAGACCGTAAACCAAAATAAATCATCAGTGTGAGGATAGTCATTGATTCCGTGTGTTTGTACAAACTTATTTAGGAAGAGAACACAGAGAGTGAATAGCCTAGGTGAGATGATTGAAGAAACATCTGACCTAGCTCCTGGTTGGAAGATAACAAGCTGCCAGTAGAAAGGGGAAGGGGATGGGTGTTGTCACAAATGCTGGGCAAGGGTGTTGTCACAGAAACTAAGGACCGAGAGTATTTTAACAAGAAAGAAGCAAGCAATAGCTTCAAATGTGGCTGACAGGACAAGTAATATGAGGACCAGATGTCCACTAAATTGATGACATCCATAATTTTGCTGTCCTTGGACTGACGGAGTTGATGTCAGGATGGAATTGAGACAATAATTGTAGACAGCTTTTGAGAAGTTGGCTCTGAAAAACTTTGATATGCTGGGTGGAAGAGGAGAAAGGGAGGATGACATTGGGAAGGCACAGAGGTAGGTGTTAACATGGTGAACTTATGGGACAGTATGTAGCCAGATCATTCTGAGCAGAGACAGGGAAACTGACTTAAGAGCTGATGGGTACATGGTTAAATAGAATAGGACCAGATTATGACTGTTCTTGAAACGCAAATGAAAATAATTGTATTTGATGTAGAGGGAAATGGATAGACTGGGAAGGTTTTTGACAACTTAGTAACATACATTTATTAACCACTTGTCGTTTGGTAACTCTTCTATGACTGGTACATAAATGAATATGTAACGTATAAATCTATGTGTCTTTTTATGAAGTTGAGACAGTATACACATTTTTGTTAGCTCAATTTCAAGTTTTCTCTAATGATTTGCAAGGAATGCACTCATATGAGCCTAAATATAAAAGTGTGTATTGCAAGGATTCATGGGAAATCATAAAGAGGATGGACCATACCAGAAATCTGAGAACAGTGAAACAGTAACTGTAAGCCAAATACCCTGAGTTGGTTAATTCAATTCCCCCTTTCATTGTACTTTTAGATAAAAAGTTGGAGAATTAAACACTTTATGCTTCTTTCTTTGCAGCCCCAAAGCTACATTTCTGGATGAGAACTAGATTCTGCCAATTAGGTTCACCTGCACAAGGTTTTGGAGGCAGGAATGAGGCAGAGGCTGTCTTTTTGCATCTTTTTCATGCAGTGTTCTGGAAATGGGCAGTTTTTATGCAGCAGCTCTCCAGTGACTGTTCTCCAGCCTTCTCTCTGTTGAGGGATAGATACACATTGGGGGCAGCATTGCCTTCTTTCTTCTGGCAAAGCTCCAGTGGTAGCCTTACAGGTAATAGCTTCCTAAGTTGCTTGGTTCTGAATGCTGTTAAAAGCCATTCCAGGAAGCTTACCCTAAACCAGCAACAGGAAAACTTTTACTTTAAAGGGCAGATAGTAAATATTTTAGGTTTTGTGGGCCATTCACTCTCTGTTGCAATCACTCAACTCTGTGATAGCTTAAAAATAGGTATAGAAAATACATAAATAAATAGACATGGCTATGTCCCAATAAAAGTTTATTTACAAAAACAACAGGTATGTGTTTGATCCTCAGGCTACAGTTTGTCACCCTCTGACCTAAACCTTTCTCCTTCAAGCTTCCCAGGGATTTTGTAGCACCTAGTCCACTTTGCTAATAATGTTGCTACTAAAAGAATATGTATGGTTGTCTTTGGTTCTTGTATTGACGCTGACAAATACAGTGATAAGCTTGTATATCAGTAAGGATGGAAATAGTCCCCTGATTGAAATTGAAAACAGTCTCCAAGTCTCAGTGACTTAATACAGCAAAAGATGAATATTGGAAGACCAGCTCCCAATATATCAATGTGGATTCAAGATCTCTCCAAGTGATTGAGTGGTTTGTGAAAAAGAAAAAAAAAGACAAACAGTCTTCCTTAAAGCTGGGCCCAGGAGAGACACCACATAATGTGGCTCTGTGGGTGTCTAAACTTTCCCTGAAAACCTCAGTTTTTTATTAGGCTCTTTGCATGTGGGAGGGTGACTGAGGTTACACAACATTGTAGTGATGATCATACAAAAAGAATACATTTGCAAAACTGGTGCACAAAGATCACAATGTCAGTATAGAAACCATAAACCTTAGCAAGAATAGAGGTTAAACATAAACTTATAATCATCAGCAAGAAAAGCATTGGGCTCACAGCTGCAGGGAGAAAAGGATCTGACACAGGACAACCAGCCTGACCACAAAACTGCAAGAGGAGGGGCCTCCATGCAGGCCTGGAGGAGCAGTGGGAGAAGAAAAACTTTTACATCCTTATCTCAACCACAGTTTCCCTCAAAACAGACGCCCCTCATGCGTCCATTTATAGGTTCTCCATAAGGGTATCATTGCATTTCCAGGGCCACAATCAATATGCCTTTCCTGGGAAAGGAATCTAAGTAGTAAGCCTCTCCATTACATGTCCGTTCATAGGCTCTCTGCAATGAGAAGCTTGTTATGTGCTGTCATCTCTCTCCGGCAGTCAGGCTAAGTGGTTAGTCTCTTACGCAGGGTTCCTGTTTTTACAAGAACAGCTCAGCAGAGCCAAAGTTACAAGTTACAGCTTCAGCAGAGTCAAAGTTACAAGTTACAGCTTCAGCAGAGCCAAAGTTATAAGTTACAGCTCAGCTTTTCACATTATTCTTCATTTTCTCAAATATAATTGATAGAGAAGTAACAAGCATCACAAAGCAAATAACTCATTTTGGGGAAACCAAATTCTAAGAGAATTTACAGGTTAAAAACCAACAACAATTTCTTCTTGTTATTTCAGATAGCTTGGGTTTTGCCAATTCTTCTAGAAGCTTGGGGTTGCTCAGGCACCACCAAGGGGTCCACAGTGTTCCCAGCAGATGAATTTCTCATACACACTAGACATCAAAAGCAAGTCAGCAGAGGATACAGTTCCATGTCTCCTTACTTGGAGTCCTGGGCTTATATAGCACCTTCCTGTGAAGTATTGCTGGTACCCACATTGTAGAGAAAAGAGACAGCTGGAGAATCACACCGGCTCTTAAAACTTCTGTCTAGAAATGACACGTGTCACTTATGTTCATATTTCATTGGGTAATATAAGTCACATGGCCATACCTAACTTCAAGGGGTAGGGAAAAACAATCCTATTACGTGACAAGAAAGAGAGAACCAGAGTATTTTGGAAGCATCCTAATGACCCCCACAAGTGGAATCCTCCAGCTACAGTAATGGGAGAATAATTCTGAATTCTGGATTGAAGTCGGTTGAAAAGATGTTCATAGAACATTACACTTTTACTATCAACAAGGTTGAACTATGTTTTATTTGTGTACTCCATTCTTAACATTTGTGTGAATGCAGTTTACTCAACTGAATAATAAGAATAATAACCATAATACCCACATTTTTTCTTCACTTCGAAGTGACTTCCCCCAGAGTTCTGAGTAATGTGAAGTACCTTAGGAAGGTGCATAGTTCTTCAATGCCACTCCTGTATGGATTCGCTGATGTCAGTTTATCTAGTTCTCAACATTGCCTTGCTTACAAGAGGAAAGCAGTTTGGAGTCTCAGGAAATATAATTCAATCACCACATAATTATTTTTGTAGTTTTTTTTGTCATCATATTTTTATTATTGTCCTGTGAAAATGGTAATAATTATACATCTGGTATTAAAAGTCAAAACTAGGTTGACCCACTTTGAATTCTGTCTTCAAAACTTACTGACAGAGGGTCATCATGCATATTATATAACCTCTTTGACGTTGATGTCTCTTCTGTAAATGGGCTTAATACTGTTAGCTACCTCACAGGGTTGTTGAAAAATTAAGTGAATATATTTATAGCACTTAGAACTTGACATAGAGTATTAGCTGAATGTTTCTTCTCCTTTTCCTCATCCTCATTCCATGGCATGATAGAAATGACTGCAAGAGAAAACAAATATGAAAACATTTTCTGTTAGGCCTGAAACACTTGATAAATGTTATTATTAAGAAACACATTATGAAATTCAGAGAAGCTAATCAATTTCTCCATGATCAAATTGATCTCAGGGTCACATGAGAACTCCATGTGACTTCCTTTTTTTTAAATTTATTTATTAAACTTTAAGTTCTGGGGTACATGTGCAGATCGTGCAGGTTTGTTACATAGGTATACACCTGCCCTGGTGGTAGTTTGCTGCATCCATCGCCCCATCATCTACATTAGGTATTTCTCTTTATCACTATATTTGTTACTCCACAATATTGCATATCCTTCCAATGATTGCTTGGCCAGGCAAGGTTTGAGTCTTTTTCTTCCACTTGGCATTGGAATATTTTTATTTAGCTCAGTTTCATTTTTTCTTCTTTCTGTCCCTATTTCTATTTCAGCATTTCCATTATGCTTCATCTCCCAACAGAAGGGGTTAGTGTTTGTTTGTTTGCCTGTTTTTTGTTTTTATAATTTTAAGTTCTGGGATATATGTGCAGAATGTGCAGGTTTGTTACACAGGTATACACGTGCTATAGTGGTTTCCTGTACCCATCAACCCATCATCTACATTAGGTAATGCTATTCCTTCCCTAGCCCCCCACCACCCGACAGGCCCCAGTGTTTGGTGTTCACCTCCCTGTGTCCATGTGTTCTCATTGCTCAACTCCCACTTATGAGTGAGAAGATGCAGTGTCTGGTTTTCTGTTCCTGTGTTAGTTTGCTGAGAATGATGGTTTCCAGCTTCATCCATGTCCCTGCAAATGACATAAACTCATGCTATTTTATGGGTGCATAGTATTCCATGGTGTATATATGGCCACATTTTCTTTATCCAGTCTGTCATTGATGGGCATTTGGGTTGGTTCCAAGTCTTTGCTGTTGTGAATAGTGCTACAATAAACATATGTGTGCATGTGTCTTTGTAGTAGAATGATTTATGATCCTTTGAGTATATACCCAGTAATGAGATTTGGTTTTCTGTTTGTCTATTATTGGTGTATAGGAATGCTTGTGATTTTTGCACATTGATTTTGTATCCTGAGACTTTGCTGAAGTTGCTCATCAGCTTAAGGAGATTTTGGGCTGAGATGATGGGGTTTTCTAAATATACAATCACGTACTTTCCAAAAGAGACAATCTGATGTCCTCTCTTTCTATCTGAATATCTTTTATTTCTCTTGCCTGATGCCCTGGCCAGAGCTTCCAATACTATGTTGAATAGGAGTGGTGAGAAAGGGCATCTTTGTTTTCTGCTGGTTTTCAAAGAGTATGCTTCCAGCTTTTGCCCATTCAGTATGATATTGGCTGTGGGTTTGCATAAATAGCTCTTATTATTTTGAGATATGTTCCATCAGTACCTAGTTTATTGAGAGTTTTTAGCCTAAGGGATGTTAAATTTAATTGCAGGTCTTTTCTGCATCTATCCAGGAGCTGGTTTTTTGAAAAGATTAACAAAATAGACCGCTAGCCAGATTAATAAAGAATAAAAGAGAGAAGAATCAAATAGACACAATAAAAAAATGATAAAGGGGGATATTACCACTGATCCCACAGAAACACAAAGCACCGTCAGAGAATACTATAAACACCTCTATGCAAATAAACTAGAAAATCTAAAAGAAATGGATAAATTCCTGGACACGTACACTCTCCCAAGACTAAACTAGGAAGAAGTTGAATCCCTGAATAGAACAATAATGAGTTCTAAAATTGAGGCAGCAATAATAGCCTACCAACCAAAAAAAAGCTCAGGACCAGACAGATTCACAGCCGAATTCTACCAGAGGTACAAAGAGAAGCTGGTACCATTCCTTCTGAAACTATTTCAAGCAATAGAAAAAGAGGGACTCCTCCCTAACTCATGGAGGCCAGCATCATCCGGATACCAAAACCTGGCAGAGACACATACACAAAAGAAATTTTCAGGCCAATACCCTGATGAACATCAAGGTGAAAATTCTCAATAAAATACTGGCAAACCGAGTCTAGCAGCACATCAAAAAGCTTATCCAGCACAATCAAGTCAGCTTCATCCCTGGGATACAAGCCTGGTTCAGCATACACAAATCAATAAAAGTAATCCATCACATAAACAGAATCAATGATAAAACCCACAAGAAGGGGTTTGTTTTGGCAGTTCCAAGCTGACTCCTAAGAAATGCATATCCTCCCTTCTCAGAGCCTCCACAGGTTACACACAGTGGAGTGGAGTGGTGGTACAGGTTTCCCAGAAGAACTTATTCTACAGCTGGGAAGTTCCAGGGAAGTTTGCTCTAATTCTGAGCTGTCTCTTATGCTCAGTGACTCTGCACAAAGGGAATTTTACACAGAACCTTTGCAATGGAACCCAAGCTTATTTGATTCAGCTTCTCCTAGATAAAACAGTTTGAGCGTAGGTCACTTGGGGGTGGACTGACTCTTCAGCTAGAAATAACACTCTCATACTAAATGCCACATCATCAGGTTTTAGCCTTGGTTTTCCAGTAAGAGCTTAAAAACCAAAGAAGCTGCTCTGTTTGTCTGGACCACACCTTCCAAAATTCATGGCTGACTCTTTGACTGGTGCCATATCACCTGAGGGAATCTCATCATTAAGTACTTACAGCCCTAAAAAGAAATATGACATTCATTTCCATCCCATCCAAAATATTTGAGCTCAGAAGGACCAGTAAAATCAATATTTGTTTAAAAGAAGAGGATAAAATTTGTGGGTGGTTCTGTAATCTCAAGATGTGGCACACAGGTACTCAGGAAATAAACTGCAAATATAAGAACAGAAAAGAATTTCCTGAGTGTCATTTTAAAAGAGAGTCAAATAAGACCTGAATTCATCTTTTGATATTTTCAAGCTTACTGAGTAAATAACTTAAAAATTTCCTATAATACTTATATGCATGTTATTGGTGTGCCTTCAAGTCTGAGGTATTTGGCAGGTTTTCACCAGAGTCTGAGAAAACTGTCAGAGCACCAGCCTCCCAGCTAGCTCTCGGGGTCTGTACTGACCTACACATGGAGTAGCTGCAGTGGTGTCTGTTTCAGAAGGCTAAACTGATATTCCATCTGACATCTCCTTAAATGGTATTTTTCTTGTTGTTCTTTCCTTTGAATTTGTTTTATATCTTTTCCTCTAGCCAAGTGGAGGGAAAGACAATGTATATTAGGATATTTTCTTGAAATGTCTTACCTCTCACAGAAGGTCTTAAAGGTAGAATATAGAAAACTATCTTCATTTAATATTTTTAAGCTCAAGGGCTTGAAGGGTAAAAAAGTTGAAGGCAGATCATAAATCAGCAGGCCTTTAAAGGTGCCAATATGATCACAGAACGAGTTTTCATTTCGTACATTCTTTTCCATCTACTGAAGTAGATATAGAGTTATTTGACCACGCAGTGCCAGCCATAAGCAATGACTGGACAGGAAGAGGTGGGGGAGGTAGGGCCACCAAGCAACCATCATAATAACGCCAGCCTCAACAACAATACTCAAAGTGTGTCTGTTTTTGTTTTTTGGTGAAACATTTTATGTATTCAAAGCAGCTGTGCAATTTTAATAGTGACATTTCCTCAAGGTAGTGTTTTATGGAAAGCTCATTAAATACTTTCTCATAGTAGAAATATGATTAATGTGGTTATAGTCCTCAATCCTACCTTCTACATAGATAATAAAACACCGATATTAAACTGTAATAAAGGAAATGATGAAACTGAAACCACCACTTAATAATCATATGACCAAGCCCATGGAAAACAATAATTTCACAGATGGAAGGTCAAATTAATTTCAACCAAATGTTTCAGTGCCAACTAGATGTCTGAAGATGAATAGACCATAATATGTTTTTACAGAATGCTTGTTTTTATTTTCAATTTTACACACACAGTGTCCTGTTTTATAGTAGCCAAGGTAGCAGTGTGATCTTTGGGAAAATATGAACTGCTTTAGTCCTCTGCTTTATGGGCATTTAGGCAAGGCTACTTTATTTTTGGTATCTCTTATTTCAATTTCAATTATTGACCATTCTTTTTAGAAAAGAAAATTCCTTCATTTGAAGCTACAGTGAAAAGGATGGTTCCTTTGCCTTTTTACATCAGCCAACATAGGGTCTTCATTTGTGAATATGGATCTTTGTGTACCAGTGGAGAGGTGCATGGGAAGGTGGTCCCTCAAGGCACTTCATAGATAGAAAAAAGCCCAGCTTTCCAGTGAACTCAGTTATTTGAGTATCTGAAGTACAGCTTTTATTTATCTTATCTTTGAACTACCTCAGAGAAAATCATATTACCATTCTCAGCCTGAAACCCTCATTGGACCTAAACTCTACTTTTCTCTCCTATCTAGCTCCTCAACCCTGAATTATGGAGACCTCAGATACCTGCCTTCATATTCCTTTGTTTCTTCTCTCTTGTAGTCACTGTACTTCTTGTCATTCTCAACTCTTATTTTGGAACTGAGTTTGTGGACAAAGTTCCCAAAATGACAATGACTTCAGCTCAAAGGCCTTTCAGGATTTAATAATAAGTGATATCAACACAGACATTCTGTAATTCCTCCATTCCCAGTGACTCCTCGGTTTTAAAAATTATTATTCCCACTTTGCAAGTGACAAAAATGAGGTTGAGAAATGTTGAATAATCTATTAAAGTCAGGCAGTTTGTAAGGTTATAAGGCTGAACTTAAGTACATGGTATCTGACTGCAGATTCTTCACTTTTTCCACAAAATCTACTAGCTTGTAAGGGATAAACTCCAGTACTTGAAATATAATTTAATGAAGTATGCCCAATGACCGATCTTCTCCTTGATTCATCCTCTACTTTCCAAATGTTCTTGCCTCATAACCCTAGATTCTTCCTCCAGAGCTCTCAGGTCCAGCCGCAGACTTTATAACCTGCAATGCACTTCTAAAGATTCACCAGTGCACCTAACCTAAAGCCTCCTTGGTCTTTGGTTTAAGTCAGTCTCAATCCTTGGGTGCACATTAGAATAACATGAGAAAGTTCAAGAACTACAGATGCCTGAACTTTTGCTCTAATTCAATTAGAACTCTTGCTCTAATTCAATTAGAATCTCAGGGCTTTGCATTTTTTGGAAAGCTCTCCTGTGGTTCTGATACAAAGTAAATGTGACAACCACGGCTTTGGAGTATCCAGGGAGCAACATCAATGTCCCACCATCCACAGGCCTATAGGAGTCATTTTTATTTCCCTCATCTACAAACCCTGGAGTCTCCTAGCACTGTTACACTCACAGTACTTTTACGCTTGCATCTGGTAGAATCCAGAACTGTTGTCAAAAGACCAACATTATAAGCTCTTCTCAAATATATTCTTATTTCTGAGGCCCCCTACAAAAGCTGAGGTCCCGCTGGGCCTCTGAAGTTCACCATCCAGAATCCATGGAAGTCCAGTCGCAAGCTCCATCACAGGATTGGGTTTCAATTCTTGCCTGATTGAAACTGTTTCTTCAGACTCTAAAACATCCATTAGGGGTATTTAGATCTCACTCTGTCCTTTCTTCATCAACGTTTCCAAAGAACCAGACTCCAAATTCAGAATTTATCAATTACTATTTTTTAATCAAACTACAGGCTTTATTCAGATTTCATCAGTGTTTCCACGAATGTCCTTTTTCTTTTCTTGGATCCAATCCAGGATACTACATTTCATTTAACCAGTAAAATAGTGGTGATGATGATGATAATTATTAAAACACTGTCTGCTTTTTACTGTGTGATTTTTTAAAAAAGTATTTTTAAATTAACAAATAATAATTGTACATATTCATGGGGTACATGGTGACCTTTCAAGATGTATAATGTGTGGTGATCTGATCTTTCACTTGTCATCCTTTCAGTTGGCTGTTTATCTCATCCTTTCTCCTTAGTTCTTGGTCACTCAACATTTAATACTTTTAGAGCATCCTGTATGCTAAGCGCTAGGTATATAATGATGATCCAAAGAGACATATCTTTTTCTAAGGAGACTATAATTACTATCTTTGAGAGACTTGTATTCATTCTGCACTTCAGTATTATTTATTAAGGCTGATTTGCTGTTCAGGTTTTTGTTTGTTTGTTTGTTTGTTTTTTATGCCAGATTGATCTTATATAAAAATATGCATGAGTGGGGGTCTTACACTTTTCTTTTTCCTGTAATCCAAATATCGTTTTCCTCAGACACATTTGCAAATGAATTAAGCAGACTCTTTGCTGTAGCTACCATTCTTTTGCCTTTTCACCATTAAATATTATGCTAGCTGTGGGCTTGTCATGTATGGCCTTTATTGTGGTGAGGTACATGACTTCTATACCTAATTTGGTGAGAGTTTGTAATAATGAAAATATGTTGAATTTTGTGAAACACTTTTTCTGCAGCTATTGAGATGATCATATGATTCTTGTCCTTCAGTCTGTTAATGTGATATATCACCTTTATTGATTTGCCTATGTTAAAACACTTTTGCATCCCAGGAATAAATCCCACTTGATCATGTTGTATGATCCTTTTAATGTGCTGTTGAATTTGGTTTGCTAGCGTTTTGTTGAAGACTTTCTGCATCTATTTTCAGGAGGGTTATTGGCTTATAATTTTCCTTTTCCATATATCTTTGTCTGACATTAGTGTTAGCATAATGCTGGTTTTGTAAAAATAAGTTTGGAAGTGTTCCTTCCCTTTCAATTTTTAGTAAAAGTTTGAGAAATGATATTATTAATTCTCCTTTAGTTGTTTGGTAAAATTAACCAGCAAAGCCATCAAATCTTGGGTCTTTTTTTTTTTTTTTGATGTGAGGTTTTTGATTGCTGATTTAGTTTCCTTACTCGTTACTGATCTGTTCAAATTTTCTATTTCTTTATGATTAATTCTTGGTATGTTGTATGTGTCTAGAAATTTATTCATTTCTTCTAAATTATCCAACTTGTTGACACACAATAGTATCAAAAAAGAATGGACATACTTAGGATTAAATTTAACCCAGGAGTTGAATAATCTGTACGCTGAAAGCTAAAACATTAATGCAAGGAATTAAAGAAGACACAAATAAATGGCAATATATCCCTAGTTCATGGAACAGAGAAATTATTATTGCCAAATGACCATATTACCCAAGGTAATCTACAGATTTAATGCAATCCTGGTGGGAATGTAACTTGGCACAGTCATTATGGAAAATGGCATGGAGGCTCCTCAAAAAACTAAAAATGGAAATACCATATAACCCAGCAATTCTACTCTTAGGTATATATCCAAAGGAAATAAAATCACTATCTCAAAGAGGTACCTTTACTCCCCTACTTATTGCAGCATTATTCAGAATAGCCAAGATATGGAAACAGCTTTAAATGGTATTTTGTCATGATCCTTATGTCTAGAAGTTTTCATAACAAGGTGTCATCAGGGTTGTTTCATTCTGAAACCTCTCTCTCCTTGATTTTGTACATGGTTGTCTTCTTCTGGTATCATTACACAGTTTTCTCTCTGTGTCCCAATCTCATTTTTATAAAATACCAGTCATATCAGACTGAGGTCAGTGAGTTCATTTAACCATAATTACCTCTTTAAAGATGCTCTTGTGAAATACAGTCACATTCTGAGGTACCTAGGGGTTTGGACTTCAACATATGAATTTTAGGGCTGACATAATTCAGCCCATAACAGATGGGATTAGCAAGAGATTAGACATTGCAGAAGAAAAGATCAATGAATTTGAAGACATAGCAATATAAACTACTCAAAATAGATATATTAAGCAAAGTTGACTGCAAAAAAAAAAAAAAAGCAGAGTATTAAGTGAGCAGTGGAATAAAAACAATCTGTTTAACTTACATAATTTGATTGGGGGCATAGAAAAAATACTTGAAGAAATAATAATTATAATTGTTTAACATTTGTTGGAAACTATAAACCTGAGGTCATAAAACCTCAGTAGGCCCAAGCGGAAGAAACCACATAAAACATTATACTCAAATTGCTGAAAAAAAAATTGCTGAAAAAAATCTTGAAAGCAGCCAGAGGAGAAAGAATGTTACACACAGATAAATAAACTGCAAATGACTTCTTGCCAAAAACTTTATAAGACAGAAGACAAGGTAAGGACATCTTTAGCATATTGAAAGAACAAAAAAATTTGTCAACATAAAACTCTGTATTCAGTAAAAGTGTCTTTCCAAAATGAAGGAAGATATAGAGATACAGATATTTTTTAGACAAAAATCATAGAGAATTAATCACCACCAAACCTGCACCACTATTAACTTGATGGTAAGAATAAATGATACCAGATGGAAATTTGGGTTGACACGAAGGAATGCATAACACTAGAAATTTTAAATCTCTGGGTACATATAAAAGGCATTTTTCTCATTTTACTTTCTTTAACAGATAATTGATTATTTTAAACAAAGGAATAAAACTCCATAACATCTGAAGAAACAAAATATATGACAATAACAAAAAATGACATGGTGAAGAAAATATACATGTGTGGCCTTTATATTATTTGGTGTAGACTGCAATACATGAAAGTTGTATAATAAATCCTAGAACAACTATTAACAGGGTACGACAAAGAGATATATGCTAATAAGCCAATAGCAAAGGATAAAAAAATCAAAGTAAAAAGGGTATATATTTCTTTTACAGAAATGCTATTTCTGAGTTTCAAAAATATTAACTATTGTTATATCTAAGATCAACAACCTGGTGGAAAGAGAGAGAAGTAGTTTTACATTTTCCTTATATACTTTAAAAATTATATACATTTCATTATATATACTCTTTCATATGAATGTATTCGTTTTAAATTTATTAATTAATTTTTAAAATGGATTTATGGGCTGTTTTGTTTCATTTTGTTTTTAGTTTTCTAACTTAAAAACAAACAATTGTCATTATTAAAATAATGATCCATATCTTACAACATCTTACATTTTTACAATCATAGTTTAGCAAAGGCATAATTATAATTCTCCTCTAAATGTTAAAATTCTATGCCATTTATGAATAAATTTATTAAACTAAATCTTTGCTTTTATTGTAGGTCTTCTACATATTGCCTTTCTTTTTAGTAAACATCCAAATATAAAATAATGCAAAAGATCACACATGAAATAGAACTGGATTGCAAAATATTATTTGATAATAAAACACAATAAAATTAGAGTTAAACAAAATCCACTGAATTACACATAAAATATCCATTTACCATTCTGAAACCACTATTGTTGGCAAAGCACATGTTTTGAGATGACCAGCACAAAGCCTTCCAGAGAGTGTTTAATAAACAAGAGTCTGTCCCATTTCAGCATCTATTAGGTCAGAGAAGAGCCATCATGGAGTCTCTAGAACCTATGTGCCAATCTGATGGAATGAATAATATTTTGGGGCATATTTCCTGCCTTAATACTACATTTAATTTAGACTAATGTTTCTGTTTTATTTCCACATCTGCAATAAAGTGTAAGGGCCTAATACAAAGAGGTGGTATTTGATTTGTTGAAATACATTATAATAACCAACTTTTTATGATTAGTTTATCAGATCGTGTGGTTGCAAATGGAAATAAGCATGTGAAATGTTATTTTAACAGAGCAAGGTATAAATGCCCTGTCATTAAATAAGTATATTTATAAATTTATAAATTACAAAGCAACCTTAATTTTTCTCTTTGCATAAAAATTCAAGATGTCCTTTTGTTTCACTTTATCTTATTCATAAGAGTGCTTAGAGAGATATGAATGGATAATAGTTGTTTAGGCCTGTTTTTGGACCTCCTTCCGGAGTCAAGTTCTGAGGGAAGAAAGGTAAAAAGAATAAAGAGTGTTAAGAAGTTCTAGAAAAACATTAGAATAAGTGTAAAGTTGACTTTATCTGAGTAAAGACCCTCTTTGGGCGGGAATTTCATATCATAGTCTCACCTCCTTCCCCCTGAAGGGAAAGAAAAGCTTTTTAGTTGGGGTGAGGGTAAAATGGGTGGAAGTTCTAGTTAATTATTCATTTATGTTGCATCTTTTGCAAATACACCTCCTAAGTACAATATGTTCTTTTGTACATTCATCAATTTAATTATAAAATATTTACAAAATATCTAATGTAATAAAGGACTTCATATACCACGTTAGAAAGTCTGAACTTCATTCTATAGGCAAGAGGTGGCTACCCATATGTTTAAAGCGGAAGCACTATATGGTCAAATTTGGTTTTCACAGTTAGTTTAATGGTGGTGTAGATGCTGGATTGGAGGAAGGTCATTCTAAACAAAGAGAAACAATGTTGCAGTTTTCTAGTGGAAAATAATTAGCCCTTATAGGTAGGTAGTACCAGTGCAGGTAGAAAGAAATAAATTCAGTAAATATTTAGGAGTTTAAAGCAACAGGGAATTTAGGAGAATGGGTGAAATGAGGAAGGTAGATGTGAAACGGAGAGGACGAAAAATCACTTTTGCGCCGGTGATGTGGCAAGCATCTCTGTCACTCCAACGCTGGCCTTTCTGGCCAAGTCAACCGTTTGGCACTCCTCCCCCCACCCCACCACCCCATGCCCATGGAGGTAGCAGTGTGCTGTATTTGGCCTGGACTCTGGCCTAGGCTCTGTGCTCCCTCTTTCTCTGTCTGCCCCGTTTCTTAGAAGCCTAGAGGCTTCTTGGTCTGGGTCAGTGTCTTTAACAGAGAACACTCTCCATTCCAGCAGGGGAAACCACGTGGGGATGCGTTTCATGTCCATTTTCCCCTCCGAAGCTGTTTCTGGATGATTGGGCGGGTCTCATGATACTGGAGCTCTGGCCTTCCATCCCCGTGTGGGACAGGGACGCTCCCTCTGTTTCCATGTCCCACTGGAGGTTGTCTGGCTGGCCTTTACCCTCTCCACAAGGCGGTGTTGCAATTCACCTGCCCTTCCTCTCTCATTTTTGAAAGACATCCGGCTACTCTGCTCCTTGGAAAAGTGCCTTCAAGCACTTTATCTTTTGCCTGCCACAGTTGAAAGGGAGCGAGCGAAAGCGATTGGATTTCACTGGGTGCAAAGGAGGTTGCTACAGGGGTACCTGCCTGGTGGCAGGGTGGTGACACCACGCCTTGGGACCCAAGTGATCTCTCTGTGCCCCAGCGAGGTCCTTCCCGCCTCTCTCCATTGTAATCCCATTCCCACTTACAGAGGTGGGATCCAAAATAGCATCTGAGGCGAGTCAGGAAAGCCCATCGGGAGCCCTGAATCTCTTCCTCCGCCGGAGCCGAAGCAGAAGACCGCTTGCTCGTGGAGGCCCTGAGGACACGAATCCTATGGGTTTGAACCTGGCTTGGTCTCCCCCACGCCCCTTTCCCAGGCCTCCTAAATCTGCCACAACCATTTATTTTTTTTTATTTTTTTATTTATTGCATTTTAGGTTTTGGGGTACATGTGAAGAACATGCAAGGTTATTGCATAGGTACACACATGGCAGTGTGATTTGCTGCCTTCCCCCCCATCACCTATATCTGGCATTTCTCCCCATGCTATCTCTCCCCAACTGCATTTATTAAAGGGGCCACAGACTGACTTCCCAGAGCCAGGCAAGGGTAGATTCGGCCTCGCCAGTGAGCATGCTCGACGCACTAGCCGTTCCTCTGGTCATAATGACGTTCACCGTTGCCCCGGTGATGGATTCCCGAGACGTCACAAAGGAGGAGCCCCTGTGGCAGTGTTTCAGAAACAGGGCTCAGGCCCCTCCTCGCCATGACGTCCACAGGATAGTCTACCGAGACCAGGATTCGCTGAAGGTGGGCCAGGAGGAAGAGACCTCAGGCGGAGGGGAGCACCTGGGAAGCAGCGCGGAATCTCAGTCTCAGGCCTGAGCCAACGGGGTACAGGTGAGTCTCCCCAAATGTCGTGCCCTGGTCATCTCCAGGACACCTCTGCCTGTGTGCCCATGGGCTGCGCTCTCACCCGAGGGTCCTAGTGGTGGACAGCAGAACCCTGCAGCTTCAGGGGCTGCCTGAGGGTGAGTGATACTCTGCCACTGCTGTGTGTTTGTGTGTGTGCACCTGTATGTCTCTCTCTGATTTCTCTCTCACTTCTTTCCCGCTCTCTCCCTTTCTCACTCTCTGCGTCTGTGTGTGTGTGTGCGCGCATGTGCGCGTGTGTGTGTCTGTTGGGCCCCTATGCCCTGTGAGCCCGAGGGCAGCTTCTTGCACGAAGGTATCTCTTTTGCTGAGCCTCTCCCCACGTCTCTGCCAGGGTCCCCTGGCCGGTCTTGAGTTTCCCCGGCTGTTCCAGCTGGCGTTTGTGAAGGCCTGGGCAAGGTGGGGAGGGGAGCTGCATTGGACCAGCATGGGTTTCAGTCACCACCCCATCCTGAGTGGTCTCTTTCTTAGGAACAAGGTGACCACACCGGCCTGCCATGGACAAAAGCCTCACCACAGCTCACTGTCCACCTGCAGGCGGGCTGCGCACCGACTTCAAAGAAGATGGTTCTCACTTCTCTCCTTTTTGCCCTCATTGAGAAATCTAGCCACAGCTCGACACAGGGCCGGAACAGGGCACAAAGAATGGGATGTGGCAAGCATCTCTGTCACTCCAACGCTGGCCTTTCTGTCCAAGTCAATAGTTTGGCACTGCCCCACCCGGATGCCCTTGGAGGTGGCATTGTGATGTATTTGGCCTGGAGTCTGGCCTAGGTTCTGTCCTCCCTCTTTCTCTGTCTGCCCCATTTCTGAGAAGCCTAGAGGTCTCTTGGTCCTGTTGATTGTCTTCAACAGAGAACAGTCCCCATTCCAGCAGGGGGGAAACTTTGTGGGGGATGTGTTTCATGTCCGTTTCCCCCTCCAAAGCTTTTTCTGGATGATTCGGCATTGGCGATGATCACGGAGCTCTGGGCTTCCATCCCCGTGTGGGACAAGGACGCTGTCTCAGTCTCCATGTCCCATTGGATGGCTGCCTGGCTGGCCTTTGCCCTATCCACAATGCGGAGTTGCAATTCACCTGCCCTTTTTCTTTATTCTTGAGGGCCATCCGGCTCCTCTGCTCCTTGGGAAAGTGCATTCAAGCACTGAATCTTTGGCCTGCCACGGATGCCGGGGAGTGGGCCAAAGGGATTGAGTTTCTCTGGGTAAAGGGAGGTTGCTACGGGGTTCCTGCCGGATGGTGGGGTGGGGACATCACGCCTTGGAGCCCATGGGATCTCTCTGTGTCCGAGCGAGGCCATTCCCGCCTCTCTCCATTGTAATCCCATTCCCTCTTTCCCAACTGAGATCCAACATGGGATCTGAGGCAGAGTCCAGAGAGCCCATCGGGTGCCCTGAATCTCCTCTTCTACCGGGAGCTGAAGCAGAGGACCGCTTGCTCGTGGAGGCCCTGAGGGCATGAGTCCTATGGGTTTGACCCTGGCTTGGTCTCATGTACGCCCCTTTCCCAGGTCTCCCCAAACCAGCTTCTTTTGCGGCTGCTTTCTTCGCCGCCACCTCCACTGCAGCCATTTCTTAAGGGGCGATAGCTTGAGTTACGGGAGCGAAGCGGGAGTCTTGCCAATGCGCATGCGCGAGGCAGGAGCGGGGCCTGGAGTCCTTGCCCAGGTGATGGGTTCCTGAGACATCGCAAAAAAGGAGACACCTGTGGCAGTGTCAGGAACCGGGCTCAGGCACCTCCTCGCCAGATATCGACAGGATAGTCCCCGGAGGCGGGGGAGGCGGGGATTTGCCGAAAGATAGCCAGGAGGAAGAAAGTTCAGGTGGAGGGAGCGCCGGGGAAATAGCGTGGAATCCCAGTCTCAGGCCTGCGCCAAGAGGGTACAGGTGAGTCTCCCCAAATGTCGTGCCCTAGTCATCTCCAGGACACCTCTGCCTGTGTGCCCGTGGGCTGCTCTCTCACCCGAGGGTCCTAGTGGTGGACAACAGAACCCTGCAGCTTCAGGGGCTGCCTGAGGGTGAGTGATACTCTGCCACTGCTGTGTGTCTGTGTGTGTGGAAGAGGTGTTGTTTGTGTTTGTGCATCCATATGTCTCAGTTTTCTCGCTCTCTTCTTGCCCGCTCCCTCTCATTCTCACTCTCTGCGTCTGTGTGTGTGTGTTTTGTTAGGCGTGTGTCCTGTGCTCCGGAGGGCAGTTTCTTGCACGACGGCCTCTCTTTGCTGAGCCTCTTCATGCGTCTCTGCCTCGGTCGCGTGGCCGGTCCTCAGTCGTTTCCCAGGCAGTTCCAGCTGGCGTTTGTGAAGGCCTGGGCAACGTGGGGAGGGGAGCTGCATCGGACCAGCATGGGTTTCAGTCACCTCCCCATTTTAACTGGCCTCTTTCTTAGGACCAAGACAACCACACCCGCCAGCCATGTACAAAAGCCTCACCACAGCTCACTGTCCACCTGCAGGAGGGCTGCCCACCGACCTCAAAGAAGATTGTTCTCACTTCTCGGACCTTTGCCCTCTTTGAGAAATCTAGCCACAGCTCGAAACAGGGCCAGGATAGGGTGCCAACACGGGATGTGGCAAGCTTCTCTGTCACTCCAATGCCTATATTTTGACCAAGTCAACTGCTTGACACTCCCCCCCCCTCCGCCAGATGCCCGTTGAGGTGGCATTGTGCTGAATTTGGCCTGGATTCTGGCCTAGGCTCTGTCCTCCCTCTTTCTCTGTCTGCTCTGTTTCTGAGAAGCCTAGAGGCTTCTTGGTCTGTCTTGGTGTCTTCAACAGAGAACACTCCCCTGTCCAGCCGGGGGAAACTTCGTGGGAATGCGTTTCACGCCCATTTACCCTTCCAAACCTGTTTCTGGATGACTGGGCAGGTGCGATGATCGTGGAGCTCTGGGATTCCATCCTCGTGTGGTACAGGGACGCTCTCTCGGTCTCCATGTGCCGCTGGATGGCTGCTTGGCTGGCCTTTGCCCTCTCCACAAGGCGGTGTTGCAATTCACCTGCCCTTTTTCTATCATTCTTGAGAGTCGTCCGGCTCTTCTGCTGCTGGGGAAAGTGTCTTCAAACACTGAAAATTTTGGCTGCCACGGATGCCAGGGATTGAGCCAAAGGGATTGGGTTTTGCTGGGAGTAGAAGAGGTTGCGTCCAGGATACCTGCCAGGTTGCGGGCTAGATACACCCTTTTTGGGGGATCTTGGGATCTCTCTGAGCCCCAGCGAGTTCCTTCCAGCCGCTCTTATTGTAATCCCATTCCCGCTTACCCAGGTGCGATCAACGATGGGATCCGAGGCGGAGTCCGGAAAGCCCATTGGGCGCCCTGAATCTCCTCTTCCGCGAGGAGCTGAAGCAGAAGACCGCTTGCTCATGGAGGCCCTGAGGACACGAGTAATATGGGTTTGACCCTGGCTTCGTCTCGTGCATGCCACTTTTCCAGGACTCCTAAAACCCGTGCTTTCGCCGCCGCATTCTCCGCTGCCACCTCTGCCACAGTCATTTCTTAAAGGGGCGGAGCCTGACTTCCCGGAGCCAGGCACGAGATGAGTCGTCCTTAGTGCGCATGCGCGAGGCACGCACTGCTGCTTGGGTCATACTGGCGTTCACCGTTGCCTTGTGATGGGTTCCTGAAACGTCACAAAGGAGGAGGCCCCTGTGGCAGTGTGTCAGGAACGGGGCTCAGGCCCTTCCTCGCCAGGACGTCCACACAAAAGGTGGGCCAGGAGGAGGAAACCTCAGGTGAAGGGAGTGCCGGGGAAGCAGCGCGGAATCCCAGTCTCAGGCCTGCGCCGAAGGGTTACA
Source organism: Ateles fusciceps (assembly GCA_036589455.1). Taxonomy (NCBI): domain Eukaryota; kingdom Metazoa; phylum Chordata; class Mammalia; order Primates; family Atelidae; genus Ateles; species Ateles fusciceps. The sequence continues at coordinate 11,946,665 of JAZHEH010002206.1, forward strand.
GGTGAGTGTTTCCAAATTTTGTGCCCTGGTTACCCCAGGACACCTCTGCCTGTGTGCCGTGGGCTGCTCTCTCACCCGAGGGTCCCAGTGGTGGACAACTTCAGGGGCTGCCTGGGGGTGAGTGATACATTGCTACTGCTGTGTGGCGGTGTGTGTGGAAGGGGTGTTGTTTGTGTGGGTGCACCTGTATGTCTCTGTTTTCTCTCTCTTCTATCCCGCTCCCTCTCTTCTCACTCTCTGCGTGTGTGTGTGTGTGTGTGTGTGTGTGTGTGTGTGTGTGTGTGTGTGTTGGGACGTGGGTGCTCTGTGCGCCGGAGGGCAGTTTCTCACACGACAGCCTCTCTTCGGAGCCTCTCCCAGCGTCTCTGCCTGGGCCGGTGGTCTGTTGGCAGTTCCAGCTGGCCTTTGTGAAAGCCTAGGTAACGTGGGGGAAGGAGCTGCATCGGACCAGCATGGGTTTCACCTGGTCTCCCCAGGTGATTCGCCATCCAGGCCTCAGTCAAACCCAACCCTACTTAGCTTCCTGGCCAAGGTGCCCTCAGGCTCCTGTGGCCCACGAGGCCTGCCAGGACAAACCCCCACAAAGAGGTCCTGGGCTGCGGCGAGAACACTGGTGGGTGAGGGCCCCCAGCAGCATAGCATCCTGAGGGTGCCTCAGCCCAGAAGCTAAGCAGGCACTCCTCCCATCCCCGGATACCCATTGAGGTGGCATTGTGATGTATTTGGCCTGGACTCTGGCCTAGGCTCTGTCCTCTATCTTTCTCTGTTGGCCCTGTTTCTGAGAAGCTTAGAGGCTTTCTGGTCTGTCTCAGTGTCTTCAGCAGATAACACTCCCCAGTCCAGCAGGTGAAAACTTCGTGAGGATGTGTTTAACGTCCGTTTCTCCCCCCTAAAGCAGTTGCTGGATGATTGAGCAGGTGCAATGATCGTAGAGCTCTGGGCTTCCATCCCAGTTTGGGACGGGGACACTCTCTCAGTCCCCAAGTCCCACTGGATCGCTGCCTGACTGGCCCTTGCCCTCTCCCCAAGGCTGTATTGCAATTCACCTGCCCTTCCTCTCTCGTTCTTAAAATCGGTTTTCGTTCTGAGGAATGGGACACTGGTTGGATGATGAGCCTTTACTAAGACAGCAACGATAAAGAGAAGAGAAAGTTTAGAAGGCAAAAGAACTTAGTTTTATATGAATATACTTACATACATGTGTATTCTAAAAGCCTACGGGTTATTTATGCGGTGAAATCTAATGGACAATTATTAGCCATGATTATTTATTTTAAAAAGCATTGATTTTTTTTTTCTTCTGATTTTAAAGTAGTATATGCTCTTTGTAAGTACTTTTGTGGGAAAGCAGGAGAAGGAGAAAATAAAACTCATCTATGAATTCTCTATCTTGACATGATAGCTCCTGGGACTAATGTTTGGAAGTAATTTTTTTTTCCATTGACTTTTTTTCTTCACAAAATTGGGAAATAATTTTGTCTTGATATTGTAATGAAAATTTCCCATGTAATTAAATATCTTTCCAAAGGTGATATTTTAAAAGAAAAAAATTACATGCAGTCAAAATCACTCATTTTGGTGTGTGGTTCTGTGAGCTTTCACAACTGCAGAGGTGTACAACTACCACTATAATCAAGACAGAGTGGTTCCCTCATCACTGCCCTCAAATTTTCATATATTTTGTTTTTGTTGTTTATCCACTCTTCAGCCCTCAAAACCTCAAAACTGGCAACCACTAATCTATTACTAACCAGTAATCATCACTATATTTTTTCCTTTTCCATAATATCATATAATAAAGTGATCTGATATTCACTTGTGTTTTTGCCTTTAATTGCCAACTTTCTTTTCACTGCTGATTAGCATTTTACTGTGTGATGGTACCAGGGTTTGTTCATTCATTTGACAACTGAAGGACAGTTGAGTGTCTTCCAGTTTTTGGTGATTATGAATAAAGCTGTTAAAACCTCCACACAGGTTTTTGTGTGAACATAAGCTTTAATTTCTCTCGAGTAAATAGGAATAAGATTGTTGTATCATAAATGTGCATCTACATTTACATTTAAAACAAACTGGCAAGCTGTTTTCCAAAGTAGCCGTAGAAGTTTATATTCTCACAAGCAAAGTGTTAGAGCTCTGGTTGTTCTGCATTCTCATCAGCATGTTGATACTGTCAGTAATTTTAAACCATTTAGAACCATTTCAATAGGTGTAATGGTATCTCATTGCAGTTTTGATAAACATTTGCTTGATGGCTGCTATTGATTTCTTTTCACATGCTTGTTCAAATCCATACTTCTTTTGTGAAGTTTCTTTTCAAACATCTTTCTCGTTTAAAAAATAGGTGATTTGTTTTTTTATTATCCAATTTTCAGAATTCTTTATATAATATGGATTAAGTGTATTACAAGATATGTGCTTGGATAATATTTTCTCCAGGTATGTGGCTTGCTTTTACTTAACAGGGAAAAGTTTATATTTTTAATGAAATTAATTTGTAAATTTTTTTAGTTTTTAGTTTGCATTTTTGGTCTATCTAAAGTCTTTTTGTTTAACCATAGTTAAAAAATTTTTTCTTGCAGTTTTTTTCTATGAGTTTTATAGTTAAAATTTTTGTATTTAGGTCTATATACTATTTTGTGTTAAATTTTGTATAAGGTATGAAATATGTGTTGAGGTTCACTTTATTTTGCATATGTGTATGTAATTGTTTCAGTACCATTTGTATAATAGACTATCATTTCTCCATTGAATTGGCTTTGTACTTTTGTCAAAATCTATTGGCCATATTAGTATGGGTCTATTTCTGGACTCTCTTTTCTATTTGATTGACCTCTGTGTCTATCCTGATCCCAACACCACAATGTCTTTATTACTGTGGCTTTTATAGTAAGTCTTGAAATCAAATCATCCTCGGTGTTTTTAAAAAATTTTTGTCTCTTCTTGTTCCTTTGCCTTTCCATATACATTTTGTAAATAGCTTATTAATATCTACAGAATAAATCTTACTGAGAAGTTTTGTAATAAAGTTGTTGACCAATCTGGGAATAATTGAAATACTAAGTACTTACATTTTAGTTTGCTAGTTCATGGACAACATGATTTATCTTTCAATTATTTAAGTCTTTGATTGTTTCTTCAGTATTTTGTAGTTTTCAGGATGCTGATTCTAGACACATTTGACTTGTATTTTCTGACTCTGCTAAACACACTAATTAGTAATAAGTGCTTTTTGCACTTTTAAAATGTTATTTTATATAGAAAATTATTTCTGAGACTAGAGTTCATATTCCTCCTTTCCAATTTGTACATCTTTTATTCCTTTTTATTGTTTTATTGCATTGCCCAGGACTTTCAGTATAATGTTGATTTGGAGCATTAAGACTGGACATCCTTGTGCTGTTTCTGATCTTAGGGGAAAGACATTCAGACTTTTACCATTGAGTATCATATTAATTGTAGAGTGTGTGTGTGTATGTGTGTGTGTGTGTATGTATATGTATGTGTGTGTATTTTGGTAGATGACCTTTTTCAAACTAAGGAATTTTTCTTGTCCTCATTTGCTAAGATCGTGAATGCATATTGAAGTTTTTAAATCCTTTTCCTATATTTATTGAGATGATCATGTTTTTTAACCTTTAGAAGGTTCAAATAGTGAATTACATTGATTAACTTTCAAATGTGGAACCAGGCTTGCATTTTCAGGACAAACATCACTTAGCTGTGATGCATTATATTTTTCATACCTTTCTGGATTCAATTTGATATTAATTGGTTTAGGATTTTTGTGTCTATGTTTACAAGGAATATTAGTCCATAGTTTTATTTTAATATCATTTTCTGGTTTTGGTATCATGGTCATTCTGGCTTCATGAAATGATTTGGAAAGAGTTTCCTCCTCTTACAATTTCTGGAGTCATTGTGTAGGACTGGTTTTATTTCATCCTGAAATGTCTGATAGAATTCATCAGTGAAACCATGTTGGCCTGTAGTTTTCTATTTTTTTTTGGAAAGTGTTTATAAATTAAATATCTTTTATAGATACAGAGGTATTTAGGTTTTTTATTCCACCTTAACTAAGATTAGGTAGTTTTTATCTTCCAAGAAATTTGTCTGCTTTATCCACATTGCTATTTTTATGTATGAGTTGTTCATGGTTTTCTCTTATTATCTTTTAAGTGTCTGTAGTAATGTTCCCTTTTTCATTTCTGATGGTGGTAATTTGCAACTTACTCTTATTTCCTTGATTATTCTTGCTAGATGTTTATGAATTTCATAAATCTTTTCAAATAACCAACTTTTGATTTTATTGATTTTTAAACATTTTTCTATTTTCGAGATTATTGATTGTCACTCATGACTGGTTCCTTGTTTTTGTTTGCTTTGGTGTTTTTTCTTGTGTTTTATTGTAGAAGTTTAGCTTATACATTTCTTCTTCTTCTTTTCTAAAATAATCATTCAGTGCTAATAAATTTCCCTTTAAACATTGCATTAGCTGCATTATTTTCATTGTTATTAAACTCAAAATATTTTCTTCCTTTTTATCACTTTCTTTTTGATCCATAGGTTTTTTAGAAGTATATATTTCATTTTGAAATATTTGTGGAAATTTCCTGATATCTTTATGTAACTGAGTTCTAGTTGAATTTCTTTATGAACTGAGAATATTTATTGTATGATTTTGATTTTTTTATATTTGCTATGGTTTGTTCTGTGGCCTAGAATATGGCCTAGAATATGGTTTATTTTAACTAATGTTTCATGTCCACTGGAAATAAATATTTTTATCTTGTTTGATAGAGTATTTTCTTAATGTCAGGACAGAAGGTTATAGTGTTCATCAAATATTGCATCTATTAGCTTATTTTCTGTCTATTTTGTCAATTTGTGGGAGAGAAGTTTTGAAGTATCTGAGTATAATTACATTTTGTCTGTTTCTCAGATTTCTTTCTGGTTTTGTGCCAGCTATTTTAAAGCCTTCATATTATGTTCATAAACAATTATGATTGTAATGTCTTCTTGGTATATTGACATGTTTATCCTTATATAATATCCCTCTTCATCGATACTAATATTTCTTGTTCTAAAGTCTATTTTTTGATATTAATATAGACACTGTAGCTTTTTAAAATAAATGTTTGCATAGTATATCTTTTACTTATTGTATTCTTAACCAGTTACTTTGTATTCAAAATGGATTACTATAGACAACATATACTTGAGCCTTCTTTTTTAAAAATCTGAAAATATCTCAATTAGTGAGTTTAGATCATTTAAGATTAATTTAATTATTGATATGGTTGGATTTAGGTTGATTATTAATTTATTATCTTTTTTATTACTAATATGCTTTTTCCTCCTCTATTTCTTGTTTCATAGTTTCCTTTTCTTGACATTTTTGGTAATTAATTATGTTGGTTTCAGTGTTCCATTTTAATTAATTTCTTGGCTCTTTGATAAAGTTTCTATTTATTTCAATAGATTTTCTATAGATCACAGTATGTCTACTCAACATTTCACTGTCAAATTTGAGTTAATATTTTACCACTTAAAGTAAAATGTAGAATTCTTACAACCATATAGGTTTTTTCACTACTTATTATAGGTGTCAAGTGCATTATATCTAATTATATTTCAAAGTCACACAAAATACTTTTATAATTTTTGCTTTCAACAGTTACATACATATTTTAAAAACTGAAGAAAGGTCATATTAAGTCAAAATGCTTCTGCACAGCCAAGGAAACCGTCAACAAAGTGAAAAGAAACCCACAGAATGGAGAAAATATTTGCAAACTATCCATCTGACCAGGAATTAATAAGCAAGATGTATAAGAAGCTCACACAACAAAACAGGAAAAAAAATCTAAGAATACAATTAAAATGTGGGCAAAAGATATGACTAGACATTCCTCAAAACAAAGACATATGGATGGCCAACAGATATATGAAAAGGTGCTCAATGTCACTGATCATCAGAGAAATGCAAATCAGAACTAGAATGAGATATTATATCAGTTAAAATGGCTTTTATTCAAAAGACGGGCAATAACATATGCTGGAGAGGATGTGGAGAAAGGATAACCCTCATACATTGTTGATGAGAATGAAAATTAGCACAGCCACTGTGGAGAATAGTTTAGAAGTTCCTCAAAATACTGAAAGTAGAACTACTATATGATTCAGCAATCTCATGCTAGGTATATATCCAAAAGAAAGGAAATCAGTATATCAAAGAGATATCTGCACTTCTGTGTTTATTGCAGCACTATTCACAATAGCCAAGATTTGGAATCAACCTGTGTCCATTGATAGACAAATGGATAAAGACAGTGTGGTACATATACACAATGGAGAACTATTCAGTTGGAGGACATTATGTTAAGTGAAATAAGCTAGGCACAGAAAGAGAAACTTCACATGTTCTCATTTATCTGTGGGAGCTAAATATTAAAGTGATTGAACCGATGGAGATAGAGAGTAGAGCGATGGTTACCATAGACTGGGAAGGGTAATGGAGGAAGTGGAGATAGGTAATGGATACAAAAAATATAGTTAGAATGAATAAGATGTATTATTTGATAGCACAACAGGGTGACTACAGTCAACGATAATTTATTGTACATTTCAAAATAACTAAAATAATATAATTAGATTGTTTGTAATACCAAGAAAGAATAAATGCTTGGGGTGATGGACATTCCATTTACTCCATTATTGCACATTGTATGCCTTTATGAAAATATCTCATATACCCTGTAAATATATATACCTACTATGTTCCTTCACTTTTTTAAATAAAAAGAATAAGGAAAACAGTCTATTTAATCAGATATTTACCATTTCTGTTGTTTTTTCTTCATTTCTGAAGTTTCAGGATTCCCTGTGATATTCTCTTAAGCCTAAAGAAATTCCTTTAGTATTTCATTTGGAATAGATGTGATGTTAGCAAATTCTCTTAGCTTTCCTTCATCTGGTAAGGTCTTCATTTCTCTCTCTCTTTTTTTTTAATATATTTTACTGCATTTTAGGTTTTGGGGTACATGTGAAGAACATGCAGGATTGTTGCATAGGTACATACATGGCAATGTGGTTTGCTGCCTTTCTCCCCATGTTATCCCTCCCCCAACTCCCCACCCCCTGCTGTCCCCTCCCATAGTTCCCCCCCCCACAGACCTCAGTGTGTGATGCTCCCCTTCCTGTGTCCATGTGATCCCATTGTTCAATACCTGCCTATGAGTGAGAACATGCAATGTTTGATTTTCTGTTCTTGTGTCAGTTTGCTGAGAATGTTGGTTTCCAGGTTCATCCATGTCCCTAAAAAGGACATGATCTCATCATATTTTATAGGTGCATAGTATTCCATGGTGTATATGTGCCACATTTTCCTTGTCCAGTCTATCATCAGTGGGCATTTGGGGTGGTTCCAAGTCTTTGCTATTGTAAAGAGTGCTGCAATAAACATATGTGTGCATTTGTCTTTTTAGTAGAACGATTTATAGTTCTTTGGGTATATACCCAGTAATGGGATTGCTGGGTCAACGGAATTTCTATTTCTAGATCCTTGAGAAATCGCCACACTGTCTTCCACAATGGTTGAACTAATTTATACTCCAACAGTGTAAAAGCGTTTCTATTTCTTCACATCCTCTCCAGCATCTGTTGTCTCCAGACTTTTTAATGATCGCCATTCTAATCTAACTGGCGTGAGATGGTATCTCAATGTAGTTTTGATTTGCATTTCTCTAATGACCAGGGATGATGAACATTTTTTCATATGTTTGTTGGCCTCATATATGTCTTCTTTTGTAAAGTGTCTGTTCATATCCCTTGCCCACTTTTTAATGGGCTTGTTTTTTTCTTGTAAATCTGTTTTAGTTCTTTGTAGATTCTGGACATTAGCCCTTTGTCAGATGGGTAGATTGCAAAATTTTTTTAACATTCTGTTGGTTGCTGGTTTGCTCTAATGATTGTTTCTTTTGCTGTGCAGAAACTCTGGAGTTTAATTAGGTCCCATTTGTCTATTTTGACTTTTGTTGCCAATGCTTTTGGTGTTTTAGTCATGAAGTCCTTGCCTATGCCTATGTCCTGAATGGTTTTGCCTAGATTTTCTTCTAGGGTTTTTATGGTGTTAGGTCTTATGTTTAAGTCTTTAATCCATCTGGAGTTAATTTTAGTGTAAGGTGTCAGGAAGAGGTCCAGTTTCTGCTTTCTGCACACTGCTAGCCAGTTTTCCCAACACCATTTATTAAACAGGGGATCCTTTCCCCATTGCTTGTTTTTTGTGAGGTTTGTCAAGGATCAGATGGTTGTAGATATGTGGCATTGCCCCTGAGGCCTTCGTTCTGTTCCATTGGTCTATGTCTCTGTTTTGGTACCAGTACCATGCTGTTTTGATCACTGTAGCCTTGTAGTATAGTTTGAAGTCAGCTGGAGTGATGCCTCCAGCTTTGTTCTTTTTGCTTAGAATTGATTTGGCTGTGTGGGCTCTCTTTTGGTTCCATATGAAGTTTAAGGTGGTTTTTTCAATTTCTGTGAAGAAGGTCATTGGTAGCTTGATGGGGATAGTATTGAATCTATAAATTACTTTGGGCAGTATGCCCATTTTCATGATATTGATTCTTCCTAACCATGAGCATGGAATGTTTCTCCATCTGTTTGTGTCCTCTATTATTTCGTTGAGCAGTGGTTTGTAGTTCTCCTTGAAGAGGTCCTTTACATTCTTTGTTAGTTGTATTCCTAGGTATATTATACTTTTTGTAGCAATTATCAATGGCAGTTCATTCTTGATTTGGCTCTCTTTAAGTCTGTTGTTGGTGTATAGGAATGCTTGTGATTTTTGCACATTGATTTTGTATCCTGAGACTTTGCTGAAGTTGCTTATCAGTTTCAGGAGATTTTGGGCTGAGATGATGGGGTCTTCTAAATATACAATCATGTCGTCTGCAAATAGAGACAATTTGACTTTCTCCTTTCCTAATTGAATACCTTTTTGAAAGGGTATTCAATTTCCAAAAGTTCAAAAGGCAACTTTTTCTTGCCTGATTGCTGTGGCTAGAACTTCCAATATTATATTGAATAGGAGTGATGACAGAGGGCATCCTTGTCTGTGCCAGATTTCAAAGGGAATGCTTATGGTTTTTGCCCATTCAGTATGATATTGGCTGTGGGTTTGTTATAAATAGCTTTTATTATAGATATGTTCCATCAATACGTAGTTTATTGAGAGTTTTTAGCATAAAGCGCTGTTGAATTTTGTTGAAGGCCTTTCTCTGCATCTATTGAGATAATCACGTGGTTTCTGTCTTTGTTTCTGTTTAAGTGGTGAATTACATTTATAGACTTGTGTATGTTGAACCAGCCTTGCATCCCTGGGATGAAGCCTACTTGATGGTGATGGATAAACTTTTTGATGTGCTGTTGAAATCGGTTTGCCAGTATTTTATTGAAGATTTTTGCATTCTATGTTAATCTTGGATATTGGCCTGAAGTTTTCTTTTCTTGTTGAGTCTCTGCCGGGTTTTGTTATCAGGATGATGTTGGTCTCATAATGATTAAAGAAATGAGAGAATAATCAAACAGATGCAATAAAAAATGATACAGGGTATATCACCACAGATTCCACAGAAATACAAACCACCATCAGAGTTTACTACAAACAGCTCTATGCACATAAACCAGTAAACCTGGAAGAAATGGATAAATTCCTGGACACTTGCATCCTTCCACGCCTAAACCAGGAAGAGGTCTTCATTGCATTCATACCTAAAATATATTTCCATTGGCTATATAAATTTGTCTTGACAGTTCTTTTCTTTCAGTATCATAAAGATTTGTTTTGCTGTATTCTGGCTTACATGTTTTCTGATGAGGAAACTTTGATCATTTGAATTCTTGGTCACTTTATGTAATGTTTGATATTTACCACTTTCATCATGATTTCTTTGAGTTTATCCTTTTAAAAGTATTCTGAACTTCTTATAGGACTCAAGTGACAAGGATATTATAACTTTTGATATTTTCCCCACATTTGATATATTTCTCACTAGAGTTCTGTTATTTATTTTCAACATTTTACCTTCTCTTTCTTAACTAATAAATTAATTAACAGATAATTTCTGTTGGACCATCTTCAAGTTCCCAGTCTCTTTCATCTCTTTTCTGCATTCAGTGAGTATACTCACCAGTGAATTTTAAAATTTTTATCTATTATATTTTCCTGTTCTAATGTTTTCATTTTAAAATTGTTTTTAATTCACTGCTGAAAAGTACTATATTTCAATTTATTTTGAGTGTCTTTACTTTTAATTAATGTACTTATAACTAAAGGATAGTTATGTTCTTTGCTATAAAGTCATTCTGTGCAATTCCTACATTTGGGTTGCTTTGTGGTTAGCATTAGTTGATTGTATTTTTCCTAGACAATTCATCATATTTTCTTCCATTCATGTATGTACAGTTTTTGGAGTATACACTACACATTTTAAGTATTATTTTGTGAGATTGTAGGTTCTATCAAAAGCATGTTGACAATGTTGTTAATTTATAAAAAGTTCTATTGCCAGCCACAATGGATAAGCCCACTATAGCTTAAGTTCCCAGCTGATTATAACTAAAACCTCTAAACAAAATATAGAAAGTTGTTGTTTTTAGCAGGCATTTGACATATTATTGCCTTATTACAATTTTTTCTTACCATTTTGGTTTCAAAAGGTGATTAGTGGTTTTAATATCAGTTTAGTTTCTATATCTTTGCTACATTGCTTTGAGCCTGTGCCACTCATGTGTCTCCTGGGATTAGTTAGGAACTAGGAGGTGGTTATTCATATTGCAGCTCAATTCTTAAAGCTTTTCCTGTGTCACTTTGGGGTTTTCCTACACATTCACAGCTCAGAGATGAGCTCAGGAGTTTTGCTAATTTATGCATAGAATTAGGAAATTTCCTTCTTCTGCTCTCTTTTCTACTGGATTCCCTTACATTTTCTGTTTTGCAGGGGATGTTTTGCCCAATCCTCTGACAAAAAAGATTAGGTTTGTCTTGCAGTCTTAGGTGTCTGCTACTCCCAGATTTCTGTAATTGGAGTTCATTCTCAGGCCTATTTAATGAAAGAAAAGAAAAGAAAAAAAAATTCCCAAGAAAATTATACTCATATGAGTTTCCTTTTTCAGTCTTGACTTTCCCTCTCCAATCTGCCTGCTTTTTTATCCTGTTCAGGTAAGTATTTTGTGCATTTTGTCTACAGGTTTTAGTTGTAATCAGTTAAGGAGTTAAGCTATAGCAGGCTTATTCATATATGTTGGCAATAGAACTTTTTATAAATATAATTTTTGATGGTTACATTATAATTCACTTAATGGATATTTTAAAATTTAAAATAGTTTTTCCATTTGAGTGCATTTGGGTTTCTATTTTCTTTGGTTCTTCTAAATAGCATTATAGAGAATATTGTTAAATAGACATTTCTGTCAATCTGATTATTTCTTAAAAATAAGTTCTTATAAACTAAATCACTAGATCAAAACATAAGAAAGCATATAATTCACTAGGTCAAAACATTTTTACTGCCAAGTCACTTTGACTTTATCTTGAAAGTGATGACACATGTGCTGTAATGACATTATCAGTGTTGTGGTTTAGATGAAAAGCTCTGGTGGACAGAAGAATGAGGTTAAAGGGATGAAGGAGGTGGAAAAATCATTCAAAAGTCAATTACAATATTTTGAGTTAGCAACTCTAAGTGTATGAATTAAGGCATTGTTACTAGACATGAAGGGTGTCAATGGCTGCTTTTTCTGAAACAATCTTCCTGACAGAGAAGATGAGATTCCAGGATAAGTCATGGGTGACCTAGGCTTTGTATGACTCAGTGACCAAGGGAACAGGGGGCAGGATGGAGAATAAAAAGAGTGTACTTGGAAGTTGGTGAGGGAAGTGGTTTTGCCACAGGAAATCCAGGTTTCAGTAGGAATGAGGAGATAAATGGATCTTACTTACATGGAAAGCTTTAAGAAAATAAGAACATTTCTTTGAAATGGGGCATGATGGAATGAAGTAAGATTAAAAATAACTGAGGAGAAAACAGAAGGAAAAGAGGAGATCTAAGGTAAATAGAAATGAGGGTTTGAGAGGAGGTGAGTGACTATAGTAGAAAATTTGCAAGTTGATAGGAATGAAAGAGCAAACTGAAGAATGAAAAACCTCCAGTACCCAGTAGGTCTGTGGTCAGAGGCATTTCCTTGTGAATGCCACTTTGTTCCCCAGATGACTGAGAAGGTCTTAATGCCTTAGCAGGAAGTCCGCCCCTGCTTTGTGGTGAAGTCACTGGCAGTTTACTTTGCCTCTTTGAAAACAAAATCTATCTTTGGTAACAGGCTAGTAACTACTTTTGGTTCCCAAACTCCCACCCTTCCCTACCTCAAATTGTGTAGCCTCTATCCCCATCCAGAGGCGGAAACCTCTGTGATTCACAAATTCTGATAGCATTCAAAGAACTTTGAAGTCATCATCTTACAAGTTGTGTGACCTTCAGGAATTTGCTCAACTGCCTGTGCATGTTTCCTCATTTGTAAAATGAAAAGGCCAGAAGAGACGACCTCAAAAGTACTTTGTGGCTCATTTTGAAATCATAACGTTAGCACAATCATTTTTATAAATCAATATGGTATGCATACGGAGACTATAACTAAAACAAACAGCTTGGGGAATGACTGAGTCCTTGACCATAAAACCATTCTGTATGTATTATTATTAGACTAAGCAACAGCTTGCAGAATGAACTATGAATATTAGACAGATACTTCTAAGGGGCATACTGTGAGTTAGAAGTTGTGGATGTGGAAGCGGAAGCAGTGCTAAATCTTTCTGACTCAAATTATAGTTACCAAACTGATGATTTTGGAATTGGCAGCTAATGGTGTCTGTTTCTAAATTGACTAGTAAAACTTTGTAGTGGAACCAGAGTGAATAAAATTCTGAATCCTTATTACCTAATACAGGGGCAAATCAAACACAGACAGTAATTAGGAAATGATTGTGTAGTGAGTGAGTAGGGAAATAAAAATTAACACACTAGTTCAGAAGTTAACAAAGATACCTTGGAGGGTCTCATGAAGAATTCCTTATAGCTATACCAGGACGAATATTTAGGTGTGGCTATGTTGGGTTTAGAATATTATGATGCTTTCAGGACTCCTGAATGTCCTTCTAATATCCTGGCTGCTTAGGCCCCTTGCTTAGGACTTTACAAACCTCTCCGATGACTTAGCAACCAAAGGTATAATACCTGGAGTACCCTGCTCTTATTAAGTGGCTAATGTTGGTATCTGTGTGTCTAACCTATGGAAATTATTACTAATTTTGCTTTTAACTCTTGCCATACCTAAGACTGCTTTGTTTTTCTAAAAAAATAAAATCACTGTGTTACTAACATGAAAACATCAAGATATTTCAGATAAAATGGAATTCACAAGGAATTTTCTGTTTTTTCTTGACAGATCAGAAGATCTGGTAACACTGGGTCTGTATTCCTACATACAAATAACTGTGCCGAGTTGCATAGTTCTTGCCATCTCTAGACCAATAGAACTTCTTTCTTTTCCCCAGAAAAAGCAGAGGTACATGTACTTTACCTATCTGCCTACTCTTAAAGGAGGGTGACCACATTTTCTAGTCTGCCTGTAAGAATCTGAGTTTACTCTGTTGACCTATAATTCATTAATATTATCCCATTTTGCTTTAAACTTGGCCTGGTGGGAATGAACAATTCAGAGGACTCTGGATCTGTACTCTCTAAGGAAAGGATGAACTCAACTATCAAAAATTGTATGCTTAAGATCTTACTTTTTATTTCAGTTAAAATTATTTATATAAAAACCTTATTAAGCATCCACTACTTACAAAGCACTGTATTAGAAATTGAGGACAGAGTGAGATCTAGAAGAGACATTATTTCTTTTCATAATAATTATGGACTCTATTGAAAAAGACAAGTATAAAAGAATTAAAATATTAATAATAACTTAGAAAAATACATAGATGAGAACCTAATGTTATCTAGACAAACCAGAGGTGGCCTCTAGATAGAAGGTGAGACTTTACTTCTAAAGCTGAGAATAGAATGAGGAAAGTGTGCTCCAGAGAGGGAGAAGTTCATGCTTGAAAATCTAACTGAGAATATGGCAGGTTTAAGGAATAGAAAATATTTTAGTGTCACTATAGAATAGGTTGGTTTAGTAGGGATAAATGATGCAGGTGGGGACTCACACGCTGCATTAAAGGATTGATCATTCATTGTAATGTCAATGTGCAAAGATTTTGGCAGGGTATATCAGTACCACATTCATGTTTAGGAAAATTATTCTAGATTAAATTAGGAGGCAGTTCTGGTAATCTAGGGAGATAATGATGGCATGGCTTAGAGTTAAGTGAGGTGGAGGGAAATGAGTAGATCTCAGAAGTATTAAGGAGTTAAGACTGGCAATATGGAGTAGTTAAAAATATTGGTGATGAGGAGCAGGGAGGGATAAAAGATAGCTCCTAGATGTATGGCTTGGAAAATGAAGTGGATGAAGCTGCCTTGCTGCCTTTCACTGAGATAGGGAGACCTGATGAGTTAGTTCTGGACAAGCTGAGTGTGAAGTGCTATGAAACACATGGGTGAAAAAGTGCAATAGATCATTGGAAATATATGTGGTTGGATTGTAAATCCAGACAATAGCCTGGGAATGCAGATTTATAAGTCGTCTATGATTTAAAACAATCTTGGTACATATGAATAGAAACAATCACGATGCAAGTGGTAAGACTTACAAAATACTGCATTAAGTTCTAGCAAACATTTTTTGATTGGACAAATAAATATTGAGTATTATGCATAAAACACAAAAATAATTTGAAGAATTAGATTGGACAATCACTGGAGAAGGTTGTGGGGTTGAGAGGGTTTTTAAAATTTGTTTTAGACAAATGAGGTATTGATTATGTTTAAAAGTTCATAGAAGGAAAACCAGTAGAAAGTGAGATGAAGGTGACTGGCGAGAAAGTACAAAGAAGATTAGGATCAAAGGAGGTTGAAAAGAGTTGAGAAAATGAAAATTAGCAACTCCAGATACTGAATTAAAATTATTTCCTCCAAAGAATGTTGCCTATTAATTACGAACTGTGTGGTTAGTTTTTCAAGTAATGTGATGCCAAATATAGACAATCACTGGTACATTTAAAGTCCATTTACATACAAACCATTCCTGTCAAAAAGACATTTCTTCATGTGAGCTTGTCTTCCAGGTCACCCAACTGACAATATCTTCAGTGCTTTGTGAAGTCAAATAGGTTCACTTGCAATATTGCTGGGTGTATTAACAGCTACTTTTATCCCCCTCTCCATTCCTTCTTCACCTCCTGAATTTTTGAAAGGTAGCTCTCAAATTCTGTCACAATCTCTCCAATGCTCACATCTGGTGCTCTTACAGATAGCTTCTTAATTCTTGTTATGTAAATCTAACATCACAGTGAAGTACCAAACCACACACACTAAAGCAATGGCAATCAAAGCATTGCCGAAATTTTTATGCCTGAAAGTCTGGAGGTATAAGTTAAATCATTAACTGATTTCTATGCTAATTTGGTCATTGAAGCATAGCTTCATTTTTTTTCTGGTGACTAACAGAATCAAAAAGCCACAAACATTCAGTCAACTTAGGCAAGATACCAAATAAAGGAGAGCAAAAGAGGACAGCATCACTTTTCTTAAAAGCCCCTTCTTTCAGGGAACTCAAAGGACATCACATGCGTGAACTCATTAGTATCTTATAATTTTCTCACAGTGTGAAAAGCATTTTATAGTTAAAGCAAGATACTATTTTAGTAGTCTTTGGAAAGTTTATCAGTAAAAACCTGAACTAAAACAAAAATTCCTAATTCCCTTGGTGCTCTGACACTGGTTACACTGAGAAAGTTCCATGCTAGAACATAAAGATTATTGGAAAAAAAGCAATATAATTATTTAGCATTTTGAATAAAATGTCACTGAGTCATTGAAACATAAATAACATTTTTATAGTTTGAGCCCTCTGATGGCAGCGTACATCGTTATTTCCCAAATAATCTGTTCTTCTCTGATCCCTGTCCTAACCAGAAGAGAATGAAGACAGGCTCTGGAATTACACAGAGGCAATTCCATTCCTAGCTTGGCCACTATAGGATCTTGGATATTTTATTGAAGCTCATTTTTTTAATCTGTAAAATAGGAAAAAATACTCTCTCATACAGTTGCCATGAACATTAAATAAGGTTATGAAATGACCTGACTCATAGTTGAAACTCAATAAGTTTCCAGTTTCTTTCCTTTTTCCAAATGGAAATGAAACTTCTAGGCTAACACACATTCTCCCTTTCCTGTATCATTCTTTGCCATTGTTCCCAGACAATCATTGTCCTTTACACATTTCCAAATCCAGATTCCCTACTCCATTTCTGATTCTTTAATCTTTTATTTTTTAGCTAGTATATAACATCTGTAGAAAGAAAAGTAGGTAATATTACTTTTAGGAAGCCAGAATACAATTTGTAGAAACTAATCAGTTTCATCTCTCTAAAAAATATTTTTCAACAGTAGGAGCTGAAGTTTCTAATAAGGTACACTACATCAATACACCGAAAAGTTTGGTTCAGAATTTTAAATTTTTAACAAAGAAAGTTACACAATATTTTAATTGTTACATTGATTTGGCACTGATTTTAAAATCTGGTAAAATATGCACTCAATTTTGTAGAGATGAATTTGTAAATTGTTCATATTTTCAACAGCTCGTTTATCTATTGGATAGTAGAAAATCAATTCAAATATCCATTTCTAGGTGACTATCAAATTTATGTAATTATTTCTTTGGCAAATAAATTCCTTTTTCTGACTTATATTGAAAAGTCTGAATTTTACTTTTGAAATGTGATCTCTAAAGACAAAACAAGGTTGCCAGGACAGGGGGAGAGGGGTACTTCTTCTATTTAATATAAAAAACTCTTGTGTTCAGCCACTTGAGGGATGGGGATAGGATGGAAACTGAGGCTAGCACAATAATTATTGCTCATTTAATTTCTGTCAGGCAAAGGAGGTTCAGCATTGATCCTGATCCACATCAACCATTGCAATTAGTCATTCATGTGGATGGTTTTCAGGCAACACCCAGAGACCATAAGATTGTATACCATGAAGAATAATTAAGTATTAAGATATTATTTTAAGAGTTTGTTATTTTTTTCTTGTGTTGGTGAATCTTACATAAAATACCCCAGTTATTCAGTGATTTGATAGTACTTCATACTTACGTGACTATTAGAGGATCAGTAGTTTGAGGTAAAAAATTGGGCATCTTTTTGTCTCCATAATTTGCACCTGTAACTTTTGTTAAGTATCAGGTAACTGAATAGATAGATTAATGGATAACTGAATTAAAGCACTAATGAAACTCATGGTGAATATTTACTCACCAGCTTTAAGAATTCCTCATTGGCAGGTGCCTGTCTTTCTGGGCACTCCAGCCTATTTGATCTCATTTAACATTCTAAGGAAGAAAAAGAAGAGAGACCAGTTACAGACAATTGTAGAACCAGCAGAATTTCTGAATATCTTTGCATTTATAGAAGTTATCAGCTCTAATTGATGGCCTTTCCCAGAATGGAGAACAGGTCAACTAAAGACTAATAGTGTTTAAAGCTAGTGGTACACATCACAGCTGACAGTACAGGCTAGAAGAGAGGCACCTCTCTTAACACCTATACATCTACTTAATGTACTTGTTGAATTTATTCCTAAAATAATTCCTTCAAATAATTTATAATAATTGCTTTATCTTCACATCATATTCAGGCATTTAATTATATTATTGTATACAGTGATTTGGTGGCTTTGTTTTGGTAAATAAGTTGCCAATCAGAAGATTAAAACCTGATTTAAGTCTCAATTGGTTTTATAGTGTGGAAAAATGGCTAATTTATAAGAAATGTTTATTACACAAACAGCTGATTTAGCAGTTGGTTTCAGACAGTTGTCCACTTTATGGGGAATATACATTTATCTAATTTCTCACCATATTAGCATGACTATATATTCAGTGAATCAAAGAATATACCGTATAAATTGCCTTAAGAATAATTACTGTTGCCTTTCCTCAGGCAGATTGTTATAGTATCCATCAAAGTGATCCTTTAAAAAGAACAACTCTTTTTGAAAATTACATTAAAATAATATGGAATTAGAGAAATTTTCATACTTCAAATTTTAGATTTCATATCTATATATGTTTGTTTATATAGACATATGTAGTTCATATACATGTGTATGTAAATAAGTGTGTGTATCAGCTTTCTGTTTCAGTGATCTACTTTTTTTTTTTTAAGTAACTCCATTTCTCTGGTTGAGTGATGTCTCTATTTTAGAAAATGTAGTTTGTGTTTTTGTGATAGAATTATTGTCCAGACATTGACAGAATGTATTTAAAGTGATTGTAGCACATCATAGTTCTGGAAGATTTGGGGCATATTTAAATATATTTTTCCATTTTTTGATTGTAGAAATTTTCTTTAATATGTGTATTGCTATATTAAGGCATAATATGGTGATTTCTTTTAAATATTTGTAAGAGAATTGCTTATTTTAACTTATGAGGAAACAGTGCTTACCATAGCAATTTAAAAGTTTATCTGGATAGATGAGGTAAGCAAAAAGCAAAATCCCTAGTGTGAATACAACCCCTTGTTGAAAATATTTTAATGTAAAAACTGGACTTTACCTGTATATCATTGTTGGGCAAATGCAGCTCTTGTTTGTGACTTCCACTCAGCCAGGTACCTGTTTTCTTTCCTTTCTTCCCAGCAGCCCTAGAAATACAGCCTCCTTACTCTTTCTTATCAACACTCACCATGTAATCTCTTTCTTCAGGGTTGTCTCTACCCATGATAGATTTTGAATGTTGACCTTGTACCCTAACTTATTCAATTCCATTGAAAACCAACATTCAAACCCTTTACCTTTTAAGATTTTGGCCATAAGTCTTTAATCTAAGAAAAGCTTTGGGCAAAGCAGAACCCTGGAATGGTTTATTTGGGGGATTTTCTCTCCAGCTTTTCCAGTGCAGGTAATAACTACACTTTATCTTACTTGATTATCACAATGGGAGGTTATTGTCTCCTTTCATTTTACAGATGAGGAAAAGACCACAACAGGAGACAACTGATTAGCCCATTAATCTCTTGTGTATTAGAATTTAAATTCAGTTTTCTAGCTCTAAGTCTGGAACTCATTGACATATATGTATATTTGATTTGTTTGCTTTTTTGTATAACTTGAAATCTATCTTTTTGACGTGTAATTTGTAGTTCCAAGCACTATATAATATTTTCCAGGCTTCAGGAGAATGTGAGAAGCATAGCCACTTACAGAAGTAAGGTTCTGGAAGGTTGTATCTTGTCATGAGATTTTCTATCTGCATAAGCATTCCTAAAATTCTAGGTGAGAAAAATGTTAAATTGAGGATGAATTTTTGATTAGGTCTAGCCTGGGAAAGAGAGAGAGCACACAGAATTATAGCTGGGGGTCAATGTACATAAACTCTTTTACAGGACATAGGAAAGGTGTATGTATTGGGGAACACAGGCTAGCAATAGCTTCTGACAGTTGGCCCCTTAGTAAGCAAGCTCAGAGTTGCTAAAATAGAAAATTGTAAACAGTAATGTGGACTGTGGGGCCTGAAAAGATGTACTTAATCAAAGTACAGTGCCAGCCCAGATCACAGAACAAGACCTTTCTCCCTGAGACACATAGAACTTTCACCTTCTTTTGCATTAATGTTTCTTGGTAGCATCTGGGCAACAACGGTGGGGGCAGCAGCATTGTCAGAAAAAACTTCCCTGAGGGCTGGGGTCAGGAGTCAGGTTGGGGTAGGGTGAGGACAGATTTGCGATAATAGCTTGCTCTCCAGGATTGAGACCATTCTTCTCTTTCATTACCTACATACTAATATCAGAAAGTCTCACTCCATGCAATTCAACCCTCAAGCACTTACACTAAATGCTTACTATTCATGGCAATTATGCAACACAATAACCAACAATTTCATATATCTTTTAAAATGTACCACAAAATTTGCATACCATGTTCAAACATTGTAATGATGCTGCCTGTGATGAATATATTAATAATTATTACTTATACTGTGATTATTAGTGTTGTCTAGATTTTTAGTAATGTCTAGATCTTATCTAGTAATTCTTAAGTGCTTCTTTGTTCATAAAAAGCTATCTTTTCTTTGAAAAATATTAGCAAATATCAAAATAAAAGACACAGGATTTTGAGGCTAGAAGCCACTACATTCCAACCTTGGTGACAAAGTGAGACTCTAGCTAAAAAAAAATGTATAAATTATAGTTTAAAAACATCAGAAACTACTTATTGGGTACCATGCTCACTATCTGGGTGACAAAATGGTTTGTACACCAAACCCCAGCGACACACAATTTACCCATGTAACAAATTTGCACATGTAATCCTGAACCTAAAAGTCAAAAAATGAACTAAAAATAATTTTAAACATTAAAATTTTAAAAATTACTATTCCACAACTAAGTGGTCATGTGTTAATAGTTGACGCCTTAACTATGTCTTTTTTTTATCTGTATTCAGATGCTTTGACATCTGGGGCCTTAGAAGGACTGCTTCTCCTGGGGTTAGCCAATTTACAGAGATAGTGAACAACTAGCCTATGAGTGCACTTTTCAAATACAAACCAGCCAACCCACAGCCCACATTCCAACTACCTTTACAGATTTCTCACACTCTAAGCCTCTATTCATACTTACTCCAGGGCCAGGTACCAGACAACTAAGGGCAGTTCCTATGCCCTAGAGCCCACTGAAATTCAAAGTAGCCAGTCCTGGGCCTGCCTACTCTGTCTCACTCCTTATTTCTCATGAAAACTGCCATAAACAGTCTTGTCCACAGTTCTTCCCTCTCCCTCTGCTTCCTGGTCAACTCTGGTGCTTTCCTGTGGCCTCCTGTGGCATGGTGTGGCCCCTCCTCTTGGGAACTCTGAGTAATAAATTATGTTTTCAATGGCAGTCATTTCCTAGTCTGTTGGTTTTATTATTTTTCAAATTTATATTAATATACTACATTTTACAAAAGTAGGCAATGTAAAAAAAATGGCATCATGCTTTCCAGTCTCTACTTGTGTCCTCCATTGAGTAATTTGTCCTTTCACTCTTTCTCCTCATTCTAGTGTTTGAGCTGATTATTATGTTTCTTTCTGGGACCAGATTTCTTCTATGGTCTGGGATTTTCCTAGCACCAGTCACGAACAGAAAAGGACAAACAAAATGTGCAGTTTGTCTCTTCTATGGTGTAATCAACAGAATACGCTTAAAAAATTCCAGAAACCTTTATTTGTGCATCTAATGGTTCAAAATAGAAGAATTTAACCAGCACTAATAAAAACTGATACAAAAACTGATCTGTGGAGGAAATTTTGTGCCAGCAAGAAACATACTGGAGTGAGGATGTCAAATTAGGTGTCTAATTACTCATTATGTGACTTAAAGTAGACATCTGATTACAAAGAAAGAAAAAATGAGCTTGGTTTCTGAAACCAGAATGAAAGACCAGAGAAGAAAAGCAGTAAGTCAATTTTGAAGACAGGCTGCTTGGCCGTGAATAAAGTGGTTGTTATGTTTGCCCTTTGTTGAGATTACCCTGGGTCCAAAGTGCTGGGTGGGGCTATGTTTACAGGAGTGGTTAAGCAACACCAGTGGGAAGATTGAAAACAACAACAACAAAAAAACTTAGGAAGATGTGTGAGACTGATTAATATAATTAACTTGGAAGAGAAAACACATTCCAAACACAGAGCTAAAATATTTCCCAAATTACTAGCAATGTGAACTGGACAAATTGCAAAACATTCTCTATGCCTTAGCTGTGTTATCTGGAAAAAAAGATACAATAATGTGTTAGTCACACAATTTGGTCAATGCTACCAAAGATTAAGTAAAATTAAGGAAGATAACTAATCAAACCAGGTGATACAGTTTTACATATGAAGTATGTAAATATTCATAAAAATTTTTTTTCTTTTTTCTTTTTCTTTCTTTTTATATTGATTATAACACAAAGTAGCTGTATGACTTTGATCTCTGTGCCTTACTTTCTTCACTATAATTATAGAAACTACTTCATAGTTTGTTGTGAGGATGAAATAAGATAACACACGTAAATCTGCTTTAAAAATTATCTTTTACAAGCATTAAATAATGTTAGCTATTTTTCTTGGAATTGCCTCAAGAAATTGTACATTCTTTCTATATTGTATCTAGAAAAAATATTTCAAATGTTACTATAAAATAATGTCTTGCATATATGTATGATCTGTAAACAATTCTTAAATTAGGAGATAAAAATGCTAACACAAAGAAAGCAATGACTTAAGACATAGATCTAGTGTGATCACAGATCCTAGTTGTTTCTTGCAGCACAAAAATGTGTCACTTAGAAGATGCAAAAATCCAGATACCTAAAGAATAGCGTTTGGATTAATGGCCAGATTTTTGTTATGATAAAACATTGAGAGAAGGACTGATGTGCTGATCTAGGCTCAGAATTTGTAAGTCAGAAGAATTTCTCTGAATCTCTACATCTTCCCAGGGTTCCTGTGGAGGAAGGGGAGAAAGAATGAAAACACTCAAGTGGGCTTTTTGTGTTTCTCCCTCACATAAGTTTGCTTAGGGCTTCCATAATAAAATACCACAAACCAAATGTGATGGTGAATTTTGTGTGTTACATTGATTGGGCTAGAGATGCCCAAGTAGCTGGTAAAATACTATTTCTGAGTATATCTGTGAGGGTATTTCTGAAAAAATTAGCATTTGAATTGGTCAGCTGAGTGAAGATTACCTTCAGCAATATGAGTGAACATCATCCAATCTGCTCAGAACTCAGAACAAAAAGGTGGAGAAATGGTCAATTCACCTTCCGCTTGAATGGCGACATCCGTTTTCTCTTGCCCTCTGATGTTGGTGCTCCTGGTTCTCAGGCCTTTGGGTTTAGACTGGAGCTAAACCACTACTTTTCCTGGGTTTCCTGCATGCGGAGAGAAGATTGTGGGGCTTCTTAGCCTCCATAATCACATGAATCAATGCCTCATAATAAATCTCTATATAGTTTTATGTGGTTTGTTTCTCTGAAAAACCCTGACTAATATATTAGATGACTTAACAGAAATTTATTATCTCACAGTTCTGGGAATTAGGTGTTCTCAGATCAGGGTGTCTCAGATCAAGGGTTGTTTCTAATGGTTGTAAGAGAAAATTTGTTTCATGCTTCTTGCCTAGCTTCCAGTGATTTGGTCTTCCTTGGTATTGTTTAACATTCCCTAATCTTTGGTGTTCCTTGGCTTGTAGAAGTATCTCTGTGCTGCTTCCTTCAATCCCTGCCTTCATTTTCACATGTGTTCTTTCTGGGTGTATGTCTCTGTGTCCCAATTTTTCATTTTTATAAGGCGATTGGTTACACTGGATTAGAACCCATCTTATCTCATCTTAACTAATTAGATTTGCAATTACCCTATTTTCAAGTAAGGCCACATTCTGAAGTACTGGGAGTTAGCACTTTAACATACATTTTGGAAGAGGGGCACAATTAAACCCACATGGCTCTGCTTAGGGCAGATTAGTTGGTGGTGGTACTGGGGGGGGTGGGTACCTGGAATTAGGAAATTGGGCAGGAGATGAATATCAAGACTCCATAACAGCAACCAAATTAATATCAATACTTACAAAAGACATGCATGCATTCTTACCTCCCTGGCTTGATATAAGTCATCCTCTCACCTAGAAGACACTTCCTGGTTTTTCGTTTAGTCACATCCTATCCTTTAAAGCTGAGATCAGTTTCCGCCTTCTCCACTAAACATTCTTTGACAATACCAAACTCTTTGGGTTGCTTCTACCACCTCTAAATTCTTATAGCCCTGTTAGGAGAACTAATCTGTTACTTCATGTGTGAAAACCTATATGGTTGAATTATATGAAATTGATAATATTCAACCATTTTGACAAAAAATGGCAAATTAACCTTTCAACAATTCAACTATAATATTGCATTCTAATAGTTAAAATCCTAGGACTCAGAATTCAGAGTTTATGCCAAATAATAGATCTGGGACCAAGACTGTGGGCATGGCTCCTCACTGACTATGCCTCAATTTTCTCATCTGTAATATGGGAATGATAAGATTACCAATCTCATGGAGTTGCTGGAAAGATTAATGAACTAATTTGTGTAAGTTTATTATGCTCTAATTGTGATAGGATACTTTATAATTATCAGCTATTATTTACTTAAGATTCATGTTTTATGTACCACAGCATTCTAAATATTATAAAAATTATATTAATATTTGTGGAAATAACTGAGTGAATAGATAATGTGTTTTTTCTTCAGTTTTTTTTTTTTTAAGTTATACTTTAAGTTTTAAGGGTACATGAGCAGGTCGTGTAGGACTGTTACGTAGGTATACACATGCCATGGTAGTTTGCTGTATCCATCCCTCTGTCATCTATATTAGGTATTTCTCCAAATATTATCCCTCCCCAATCACCCCACCCCCGATCTCCCTCCCTTAGCCCCTTACCCCTTTTTTCTTCAGTTTTTAAACAATTTTATTGTATATGTTTAAGGTGTACAACGCGATGTTTAATATACATGTAGGCAATGAAATGGTTACTATAGTCAAGCAAATTAACATATCCATTGTCTCACAGTTACTTATTTTGTGTCAAGAACATCAAATATCCACTCTTTTAAGCAAAAATCCCAAATACAATACAATATTTTAAAATACAGTTCTCATGTAGTTTTATTCATCCTATGTATCTGCTACTTTGTATCCTTTGACCTACAGCTCCCCATTTCCTTTCCTTGCCCTACCCCTGGTTACTACTGTTTTATTTTCTATCTCTGTATTTGATTTTTTTTTTTTAGATTCCACATATATTGTGAGATCATGCAGTATTGTTCTTTCTGTATCTGGCTTATTCATTTAGCATAATGCCATCCAGTTACATCCATGTTGTGGCAAATGAAAGGATCTGCTTTTATTTTAAGGCTGAATAACATACCATCATAAATCTACATGGTGTCTTTATCCATTTGTCTATTACTGGACACTTCAGTTGTTTCCATATCTTGTATATTGCAAATAATGCTGAAATAAACATGACAGTACTGCTATCATTATAAGGTGGTGATTTCATTTCCTTTGGGTATATACCCAGAAAAGGGATTGCTCTATCCAGAAACTTCTGTATAGAAATAATAACCTATCTGAAAAAAATCAAGAAAACAATCCCCTTTGTGATAGCATCAAAAATGAAAAATACTTAGGAGTAAACTTAACCAAGGAGGTGAAAGACTTACACACTAAAACCTATAAAACATTGATTAAATTGAAGAAGACCCAAATAAGTAAAAAGATATCCCATGTTTATATATTGGAAGAATTAATGTTGTTAAAATGTTCATATTAAAGAATGATATATAGATTCAGTGCAATTCCTATCAAAATTCCAATGCCATTCTTCATGGAAATGGAAAAAATTTATAAAATTCATATGAAACCAGAAAAGACCCCCAAATAGCCAAAGCAATTCTGAGAAAGACAAAGAGGCATCACACTTCTTGGTTTGAAATTATACTACAAAGCTGTAGTAATCAAAACAAACCTGAGCTTTCTCTTCTGTTCCACTGGTGGAACAGAATGAATAGCTCAGAGACAAACCCAACCATATATATGTTAACTAATTTTTGATTGGGATACCAAGAGGACAACTGAGGAAAGAATAGTATGTCCAATAAATGCTGCTGGGAAAACTGAATTTCTACATCTAATAGAATAAAATTGGACCCGAATCTTACACCATACACAAAAATTGAGTCAAAATAGATAAAAGACCATTTTTGACAGGTAGAACATATCAAATTAAGGAGATAAAGATAACGATTTTGTACTCCTTTTTAAAAATAAAGGTTGAATCCAGGAAAAGTAAAACAAAAATACTATTTGTAATTAAAGCACTTTATTAGAATAGTTCAAACTGCCAGAAAAATAACTTATAGAAAAAGTTAATAATAAAATACTATGGCACTTAAAAATGTATTATGAAATCATAAACATTGAAAATATTACTTTAAAGAAATTGTTATTGGCAGCCAAATGTTATGGGAATTTTTTCCAGAAAGATTAATTAAATGGAATTTTTAATTATATAATACTAGGAATTATTCCTCCCTTTGCCTGTTTTAAACAGCTGTATGATATTCACATCTGAGAAAATGAGAATATCAAAATTGAGTCAAAATGGATGAAAGACCTAAATGTAAGATGTGAAATCATAAAATTTTTAGAAGAAAATATGGCAGAAAACCTCCTTGACATTGCCAAGTTTCTGGGCAATCGTACTTTGTATATCACACCAAAAGCTCAGACTACAAAAGCAAAAATAAATAAATGGGACTATACTAAATTAAAAAGCTTCTGCATAGCAAAGAAAACAATCAATGAAATGAAAAGATAGGCTATGAATTGGAAGAAAATATTTGCCAAACATGTATCTGATAAAGGGTTAATATATAAAATATATAAAGAATTCACAAAACTCAATAGCAGAAAAACAACCTGATTTTTAAAAAATGGACAAAGGACATGAATACACGTTTCTCCAAAGAAGATATAAAAATGGCCAATAGGTATATGAAGAGGTACTTATCATAATTATCAAGAAAATGCATATTAAAACCACAGTGAGTTATCTCCTCACACTTGTTAGAATGGCTATTATCAAAAAGACAAGAGATGACAAGTGTTGGCAAGGATGTGGAGAAAAGGAATCTTTATACATTTTTGGTAGGAATATTGATTAGTGCAGTCATTGTGAAAAACAGTTTTTAAGTTTCTGAAGAAATTAAAAATAGAACTACCACCTGACCCAACAATCCCTCTTCTGGGCACAAGCCCAAAGATAATGCTTTTTGATTACATTCATTCTAACACAGAGCAATATACAATCTAGGTTAGGTACTCAATAAATGCGTGCTAAAAATTATTAATTAGTAATTCATTATATTAACAGAAATATGTAGTCAAATTGCTGCTCTGCATAAATAACCATAATTTAATTTGGGGATTATTATTAATCTGATTTGTTTTTCTTCACATGAAAATGTTCAGTTTTAACTCACTTTTAATGAATATTTAAGTATTTCAGATTTAAATGAAAAATATGCTCTGGATTGCAATCTAAATTAACTGTCTGTCAGTTGCAGGCTCTTGGCTCTCCCTCCTTTGAGAGTCTTACAGTTAGTTTTCAATCATCACCAAAGAAAGGCTTTAGGCTAGTCACTGTAGTGCTTCTAATGAAAGTCTCCTTAAGTTTGTTCACCTGGAGTGTTGCAAGATTCAGTGAAGCTCCATCGCAGTCTTGTCAAATGACTCTCCACTAGCCCCAAACTACCTCAAAGTTTTGGTTCCCTGACTCCTTACACTAGTAAAATTCCATCCAAGGTTGAAACTATGGAGCTGACTTGAGGAAATTTGAACTTAAGCTTGAAATCTATTATTTTACAGTACTTTCTGCGACCTTTAGAGTAGATAGGTAGGAATTACGCTTTGGCATCTGAAGCCCAGGTCTCTCTGATCTGATCTCACTTTCTAAAGCAAGCCTATTCAATGTCAGTACTGTTAAGAAATGTATTGCAATGATAGGGGTGTTGCTATACATGGTTAAGAAGTATCTTAAATTTGAGTGTAAATTAGTTCAACCATTTTGGAAGACAGTGTGGCAATTCCTCAAGGATTTAGAACTAAAAATACCATTTGACCCAGCAATCCCATTACTTGGTATATACCCCTAGGATTATAAACCATTCTGTTATAAAGACACATGCACATGTATGTTCATTGTGGCATTGTTGACAATAGCAAAGAATTGGAACCAACCCAAATGCCCATCAATGATAGATTGAATAAAGAAAATGTGGCACATATACACCATGGGATACTATGCAGTTATAAAAAGTTCATGTCCATTGCAGGGACATGGATAAAGCTAGAAACCATCATTCTCAGCAAACTGACACAACAACAGAAAACCAAACACTGCATGTTCTCACTGATAACTGGGAGTTGAACAATGAGAACACATGCACACAGGGAGGGGAACATCACACTGGGGCCTGTTGGGGGGTGGGGGGGCCAGGAGAGGGATAGCAAGGGGTAGGGGGATGGGGAGGGATAGCATTAGGAGAAATACCTATTGTAGATGACAGGGTGATGGATGCAGCAAATCACCATGGCACATGTATACCTATGTAACCAATCTGCACGTTCTGCACATGTACCCTAGAACTTAAAGTATCGTAAATAAATAAGTATCTTAAATTCAATAAGCACAATATAACCCATCAATGGCTTTTGGAAGTTTTATCTGGTCCATTGTTTTCAGTTTATACATGGGAGCACTAAGAGCAAGCTATCTGCCAAGCCAACAGAATGAGTAAGAAGGTTGAACTAGAATTTGGGACTCTGGTGGTTACCCTGTGTGACATTTTTTTGGATATATTTGTTTTTCAAAGGGTTAAAATTAAATAGTGAGACTATTTTGATGCTTTTAACTTCAACTGAAAGTGTATCTCTGAATTGTAATTACTGGAAGATTTTTAGATTATTAAGATGAATGAGGCAATGTGGAGGACAGCACTGTGGTGATCTATAATCTAGAAAATACACAAAGGAAGACATTTAAATGAGCTCTAGGGAACTCTGTAAAATCAAGCACCATAAAACGAATTCATATTTTAATGAGATTAATATAAATATTTTGACAGGTAGAACATAATCAAATTAAGGACATAAAGATAACTTCATTTTGTACTCCTTTTTTAAAAATAAAGGTTGAATCCAGGAAAAGTGAACAAAAACACTATTTGTAATTAAAGCACTTTATTAGAATAGTTCGAACTGCCAGAAAGACATATAGAAAAAGAACGTTGATCACAAAATACCACGGTACTTAAAAATGTATTTTGAAATCACAAACATTGAAAATATTAAAGAAATTTTTATTGGCAGGCAAATGTTATAGGAATATTTTTCCAGAAAGATTGTTAACTAAATTGAATTTTTAATTATATAGAACCAGGAATTATTTATCCCTTTGCCTGTTTTAAACAGCTCTAACACATTCACATCTGAGATAATGGAGAGAGGCAAATTTGTCCAGGTAGCAGATGGATGAATGGTGCAGTATAGGCTGGGGAGAGGAGTGATAGGATAGCCAGAGGAAAGGGCCTTGATCGCACTTTTGGAAGTAATGGTCTGATTGGGAATTAATGTCAGCTGGGAGATTTGAGAGATTTGCAACAGAGCCTGGCATAAAGTTTGGACAGAGGTAGATTATGTTTCTGTATATGGTCTGGGACAAAGTTTTCTTTCACAAACATTCTGAAAGCCTGTAGATGTGACTGTTAATTCGTATCTGCCTTGGGCAGCATTATTTCTATTATAAAAGTTCATGCTCATCATACAAAATAAAATTCAGAAAAAGTTATAAAAAAGAAAATTCAAAATTTCTTATTTCTCAAAAAGTACCTCCATTTATTATTTGATGTGTTTCCCTCTCAGATACAAACTCCGCTTACTATTTGGTGTGTTTTCTTCACAAATACAAATTAATGTAATTGGGGAAGAAAATCTATATATAATTTTTGATACCATACTTTATGAGACTTAGCAAAAATTTCTCAAGAACTTTATTTTAAAAGCCTGCCTCATTGTAGCACATAGATTTATCTACATTTATTTAATTGTTTAGTTTGCATTCAGTAGTTTTGCTCCTGTGATTAGAACTGGAGAAAATCTTTGACTACATCTCTGGTGTTTTCCTTAGGATAGATTTCTAGGACTGGAATTACTGGGTGAAAGGATGTGAATATTTTTAAGGGCCTTGATATATATAGCCTAGTTGCCTCTCCCTGACAGATGATAGCAATTAATTCCCTGTAGCAGCATGTAGAAGATCAACCAATTTGGGTAATTGTAAAGAGGAAACAATCTGTGGGCAGAGCTATGTAGGGACCTCAGAAAGAAAGAGGCTTGAAACAATGTTTCCAAACCCTGGCTGCGCTCCCCCCCCCCACAAAAAAGATGTATTTTGTTTTTTTTCTTAACTTTTTATTTTGAAATAATTATAGATTTACTGGAAGTTATACAGATTACACAGAGGTACAGAGAAGACATGTGTACCCTTCACTGGGTTTCTTCAGTGGTTCTATCTTACATAATTGTAGTGTCATATCAAACCAGGAATTTGACATTGGTACAATGTATGTATATAGTTCTATGTCATTTGTCATATATATGCTGATTCCTGTAACTGTTGCTGGAAAGGGGTCCTGATCCAAGCCCCAAGAGAGGGTTCTTGGTTTTCAAAATGCAGTCCCTGGACCTGCAGCATCAGCAGTACTTGGGAACTTGTTAGAAATGCAAATTCCTAGGCCCCACACTAGACCAACTAAATCAGAAACTCTTGAGGGTGGATCCAGCAGAGTGTGTGTGTGTGTGTGTGTGTGTGTGTGTGTGTGTGTGTGTGTGCTGAGATGGAGTCTTGCTCTGTTACCAGGCTGGAGTGCAGTGGCCTGATCTTGGCTCACTGTAACCTTCGACTCCCGGGTTCACCTGATTCTCCTGCCTCAGCCACCCAAGTAGCTGGGACTACAGGCATGCACCACCACACACAGCTAATTTTTGTATTTTTAGTAGAGACAGGGTTTCACCATGTTGGCTAGGACAGTCTCCATCTCCTGACTTTGTGATCTGCCCTCCTCGGCCTCCCAAAGTGCTGGGATTGCAGGTGTGAGCCACCACTCTAGGCCGTAATCTGTGTTTTAACAAAGACCTCATAGTGATTCTGATGCACTTTGGAGTATGAGAACCATTGACCTATAAGTTAAAGGCAACGATAAACTGGTTTTGGTAGAATACATTCTCAAATTTGAAAGGAGATGCAATCCAGAGGTGAATATGAACTTGATGGTAGTGCTAAAATAAAAACTTTAGCCAAATTAAATTTAACAGAGCTTAACTGAAAAAATGATTCACAGATCAGGCAGCCTCCCTAGCCATAGAAGGCTCAGAGACTCCAGCGCATCCACGTGGTGTAGAAAATTTATGGACAGAAAGAGGAAAGTGACACATAGAAAATGGAAGTAAGGTACAGAAACAGCCAGATTGATTACAGCTTGGCATTTGTCTTGTTTGAACAGGGTTTCAACAGTTGGCCACTTTCGCCTAAACTTGGTGATTGGCACAAGAGTTGGCTACACTCTGCATACAATTCCATTTAGGTTATAATTCATGTTGTGCAGAGAAGCTTTTAGGCTGAACTTAAAATATGTAAGGAGGTAGCTTTAGGCTAAACTTGATTTGATAGCAGCTACTAACTTCCTGGGATGGGTGATTAGGTGCCAAGGAAAGCACAGAAGACAGTCTCGGGTCTTAAGAAAAAGCCAAGGGCCAAGGGATTGGGTTTAGGTAGACGCTTTGGAAACAAGCAACAAAGACCTAGAACTCTGAGGCAGTAGCTGCTTGGACTGGCTGTGGAATACATCTAGAGAGGTATTTATTTATTTATTTATTTTTAGCATAGACTAAAACTGCTAGGTTTAATTTATGTTTTCAAGTTGGAACAACCTGAGGAGCTAAACTTGATTCAGGTGATATTTAACTTCAAATAACCTCTTCTATTCTAATGATCTTTAATCTGTTATCCAAAAATCATAGCAGTTTTGTATGAGTACACTAATACTTGCTCAGACAGGTATGGACAAATGTGAAGAATTTAAGGGATGATCAGAAGAAAAGGGGTAAAGGGTTGCAGGGGCATGATCTGAGATGGAAAGTAAAGCATTTTAAATTCTGGTCCAGCAGGTGGTAGCTGAATGATCTTATACAAATACATTTCATCTGTTTCCTCCTCTAGACAATGGGAATGCCTGAACCTGCTCTGGAGAGGTAGTCCTAGATCACCCAGTGGCCTTTAACTGTAAGTTTACCTATACCCTACCAAGGGTTCTTAATCATTCTATTGTCACTTGGACTATTTTGTTGCATTTATACTGTATAACATGTTTTATCATTGAACATGGTTTTCTTACTAAAACATGTTTGGAATGAGTCATATAGAAAAGGATATGGACATAACATCATAATGTTTTTTTCTTTTTTAATTTCATTTAGTTGCAGAGAGGGTCAGTTTTGTTTAACAATGTATCTCTGACACCTAGAACAATTCCTGGCACGTAGTATGTGCTTAATAAATATTTGATAACAATTGAATGAACAAGACATGCCAGTGAATGTTTCTTAGGTAACAGAGTTTACCTTTGGTCTGGTACAAATTTGAAGGTAAAATATTATTTTAAATGGGAGAGATCTAGTGCACGTAGACCCATAAACCACTGTTGTCCCCTGTGACATGGCACTATAGCTGGACGTTCAAGTAACTTCTCTCAGAGATCCACAGGGAGTCTTTGAAAGCTTCTATTTCCCTGATCCATAAAAAAGATGAAGATGATAGCATTGTGGCTGGCTTAACACTAAAGCTGTCATATGGCCAACGTTCTGGAACCAAGGTGAGCTGTAGAGTGTCTGTGGGAATATCTGGCTTTGGTTTGCCTCTTTACCTCTTAGATAAAGGAGTAAACATAATAACCTGTCTAGACCAAGGAAGATTGTAGAAGGGTGAATTGTCTTCCTAAGAGTGAAGAGGAAGCCAGCTGCCTATGCTATCCCTCATTCTGGAGCCAGAATTGAACTTTGGGAGTAGCTCACATTTGAATTTGGAGTGAAGTTTCCCTATAGCATGTATACCCTTGTTATGCCCTTCAGAGGATTATAGACTTGATTCATCATCAGAAAAACAATTCACTCTTATTTATGATTGACTGGGGATCAAAAGCAGGGCACATACCTTTATTTATTCTTTACCTTAAATGTTTATCAGTGCTGTGCAAAACTTCTCATAGGCACTAGAAATCCCTCCTCCTTTTGATTTTCTTTCCCTTTGTCTACTCCTCTGTCTCAACTTAACCCTGATGCTCTGTCTCAACTTAATCCTGTTGCATTGCCCTGTGCTCTAAGCTGGCAGCTTCTATGTTACATCAATTCTTGTATTTCTCAGAAAGGAAAACCTACCAAACAAAAACCCCATTGTCTCTTGCTAATATCTATCAGCTTTTATAGAAGAACTTCTGTGAGTTACTGAATTTAAAGATACCCTTCCTACCAGTGGTGGGGCTATGGTGAAACAAAGAGCTGAAGCAGGCAGAGATCTGTGAATAATATCACTGTATCTCTTAGGCAGATTGAGTGATACTCTCTACATGCTCTAATATTAGTTTGTTTTTACTATCTGATGTCACTTCCGATCTCATTAAATCTTAGTGGCCACTGTAGTCTCATGCTGTGTGAAAATGAAAGATAATTCATCTTTGTCTTTTAAAGTGACTACTATAGAAAGGGTTACCTTTAAATCTCCTAACACTGAGTTTACTCACTGAAACATTAATTATTTGTGACCACCTTAGCAGGGACTTGTTAATAACAGTAAACAGCCAGTTGTCAAGACAAAAATGGGACACTGGATGATTGATATTTGTCGGGGGTCTCATGAACATGCAAGGGAAACAGTGCCATGACAGACCTTGAGGAGTCACCGGTATCACTAGGTCACCATTACTCTTTCCTTGGGAAGCTGATGAAATTAACTGCCTGACAGCATTGCATTATTCTTAAGTGGGTTATTACAAGGATCTGTGTAGGCAGGCTATTTGCAAGAAAAACCAGGATGCCAAAATAAATGTTTAAGAAATGAGTTTCCCAGAAACTGAGCTTTTAGGAGTTTATTGGCTTTCTTAGAAGAAGAAAATTATGTAAATATGGACTGTTTATTCATATATTCAATTTAAGTTCATCTTTCTTTAGTGTTACTGCGTAAGCTCCAGAAATATTATGTGTCTTTTGTCTTAAAAGTCCAGGCAACAAATGCATATGTGGAAGGCACTGTTGGCTTCTATCTAACTTTCATTTTTTCTTTTCTTCTTCCCAGGATAATTCTTTAAAAAATTGTTTCTAGATATTTTCCTTTTCCTAATCCAGCCACGTGCCTATGGAAAAGCTAATCACAATTCCAGTTTCTGTAATGCACCCATTAGATTAAGGGTAATCTTACTGACTCTTTGAGACACGAACCCATAAACCAATTTTGCCCAATGAAATTAAAGGCTAATTTTGAAAGAATTTTCCTTACTTCCAGAATTCCACAGGAAAAAATAATATCTCTGGACATTGTCATGATTACATGTTTTCGGAAACTGTGGTAGCCATATCACACTATATCTAACGATGGTGCTAATTGTGAACACAGCTGAACTGAGAAGAAGAAACCTGGGGCTACTGTTATAATCATTGATCTGCTAAATCAACCAGTCCTTAAATTTCTCTACATATAGACTTCGTGTTATGTGAGATAACACATGTTCTAATGGTTAAATTCCCTTGAGACAAGGATTTTGTTCTTTACAGCTAAAAGCATGCTAAATTAAACAACATCCAAATGCATGTGTGAGTGTAGTATTAACTCAGTGTAATGTCAGTAAATTAACTTATTTGAAGAACTATTTAAAAAAGATATACTCATCTAATTCAGTAAATGACTAAAAAGGAGGGTTGGGAGGAATCAGAGTGACATAAAGATTTGGGCATTCAGGGTGAGCTTTTCATGTGAATATTTGGAATAACTTTTCATCTTCTATCTGTTGTAAAAGTCTTTAGAGCCAAACATTTGAAAATTTATTGAGATCTTTTTTCTTTGTGGCTATTTATGCAAGAATAAGAAAATATTTTCTTCCATACCATTTTTCATGCTTTATTTAATGACTGTGTTTTGCAAAATAAACACTTACCTCTTGAATACTAATGAAGATCGGGACAAAGAAATAGGGATATACTGTATTCTGAATTTTACTGAAAATGACACAAGAAACACTTTGTCTGTAGTTTCTTATTCCAAAACAGAGGGTATCTTTGTATTGTATCCTGCTGCTAGTAAGCCACAGAACACTTAAGACCCTGGTTACTCTCTTCCTTATGTCATAGGGATGTCTTGCGTCTCTGACTGTCTTATTCTGTTCACATCGTATCTTCCTCTTTCACTGTTCTATCTACTTCTCTATAAAATTCTCTCTCAGCTATTTTCAGATAGGTCAGTTCATTCATTTCATCTTTGAAGTCACTGTTAAAATTTAAAAGCAGCTGATTCTTTTTGAATATTATAAAATAGTCAAAATTTTATTAAAAAGATAAATTTTCATAATTTTCTGATATAATTAATATTGTAAAAGGTAAACAATATATGTATTATTTTCAAAATCATATGCATACATAGACTTAGTTTCATCTCATTTTATAGAAAACATGATGCTCAAAATTTTTAGGTAAACATATTCAAAGGACAGTAAATATCTGTGATCAGATTATAGTTGAGGAGTTTTAATTTTTATTCCTTAACAACTAATGTAAATAATAAATGTTAGCTTCCAAAAGATTTCAAATTAACAACCTAACATCACACCTAGAGAAACTAGAAAAACAAACCAATTCTGAAGCTAACTTCTCATTAGAGAAGTGTGAATCAAAACCATAAATAGATACCATCTCGAACCAGAGTGCCTATTATTCAAAAGTTAACAAACAACAGATGCTGGCAAGGTTGCAGAGAAGAGAGAACACTTATACACTACTGGTGGCAATGTAAATTAGTTCAACTATTTTGGAGAGCAGTTTAGGGGTTTCTCAAAAACTTAAAACAGAACCACTATTTTACCCAGCCTTCTCATTACTGGGTATATACCCAAATGAATATAAACTGTTCTATCATAAAGACACATGCACTCATATGTTCCTCGCAGCACTGTTCACAATAGTGAAGACATGGAATTAACCTAGATAGATACCCATTAATAGTGGAATGGATAAAGAAAATGTGGCATATATACATTGTGGAATACTATGCAGCCATAAAAAGAACACAGTCATGTCCTTTGCAGAAACATTGATGCTGCTGGAAGTTATTATCCTAAGGGAATTAAGAAAGGAAACAGAAAACCAAATACTGCACATTCTCACTTACAAGTAGGAGCTACACATTGAGTACACGGGACACAAGAGAACAACACTGGGCCTACTTGAGGGTGGGGGTTGGGAAATGGGTGAAGATTGAAAAACTGCCTATCAAATATGATGCCCACTACCTGGGTGATAAAACAATTTGCACACCAGACTCCAGTAACATACAATTTACCTATGTAATGAACCTGCACATGTAACCCCTGAACCTAAAATAAAGTTGGAATGTAAAAAAGTTAAATGAGTTACCTCATCATTAGATCATTAGTGGTTTCACGTTCTTCTTCCTCCTCCTTTAAAAAAATGCCTAAACCAGACTAACAGGATATATATCTTATGTTCCATTAAAAATGTGTTCTTCAGTCAAGCAAATTGGGAAAATACCACATGCTATTTCCTCTTGATATTAATAATGTACATCATCATATGAGGGGAGTCAGAGAAACCCAGTGGTAAATCCATTTTGTTTCCCCAGACTTTTAATCACAGGACCATTTCATTCTGTCAGAGCTGTGAACATCTCATGGAATTAGTGTTTCATTTAACGCACTTTGGGAGATACCATAATAAGACTTAATTGTCTTTCCATTAGTCTAAATAGCCATTGGAGATTCTCTGGTTAGGAAAACATAATTTGTTTTCTTATTAAATTGCTTTAATTTTTATTTATTTTTCTTTTTTGGAGGTAGGGTCTTGCACTGCCTAGGCTGGAGTGCAGTGATGTGAACATAGCTCACTGCAGCCTTCAACTCCTGGGCTCAAATGAACCACACACCTCAACCTCCTGAATAGCTAGGACTACAAGTACACACTACCATATTATGATTTTTTTTTTTTTTTTTTTTTTTTGGTAGAGAGAGGGGCCTCACTATGTTGCCTGGGCTGGTCTCAAACTCCTGTCCTCAAGTGATCCTCTTGCCTTGGCCTCCCAAAGCAATGAAATTACATGCATGAGCCACTGTACCTGGCCTTTTAAAATGTTTTCATTGGTAATTGCTGTCTCATGTTGTTATGAGAATCCTTGCTAACAAAGCAATACCACAGCTGATGTCCCAGGCCTGGAAGTATTCAATTTGATTGGTTAAGAGGTTCATTTAACAAATTTTCTAATTTACTAATTGCATTTTTTGTCACTGGCTTCATAGTGTCGTGAAGTACGAGGTTTGAAGGGTTTGAATTTTCTTTTTCACCTGCATCCATTTTTGCTGGATGTTTCATTTGTAAGGGTGGAGAATTGGCTGAATGAATAGTGCAAATTGGATAGTAGTGATTTTTTTCAACAATGCTAAGGGAGTTTTTCACTCATGGCAAAGGTCACTTTTAAGTTTTTTTTTTTCCTTTCTCGCATTGTTACGCACAAAACGTTCTAAGCTTGACTGGAGATAGGAAACAAAGAATGCTGTGCCACATGCTGACCTTCGTGTATAGCCTTGAGATTGTGAAGATGCTGCTTGTTCGCACAGGCTGTCATTGCATGATCTATTGCTTGATAAAGAAAGAGAATCTGTATTCTCTGACCCCAATTCCTTCAAGCCTGGAACAATGCTTCATATTATACATTTTAAATTGACCTATCAAGTTACCGTTAGCTTCCCATATATGTGTTTCTCAATTTATTTAAAAGAAGATACTTAGGTGTTCAGGTTTCCTTTTCTCGTTAAAAATGTGTAATTCATTTTGTTCCTTTATGTTTTTCATACTTCCCTGATATTGCCCATCCCTTGGGAGAAATTTTCTTTTTAAGATTCAGCTTCAATAAGGGTGATTGCTAATGACTTCTTTTCTCATTAAAATCAGAGAGTGGGTGAAATCAGAGAAATAGATAAAGTAGCATTTTCTCTTAGGGTTCTAGGTGTCTGATTTTTAGTGGTGTATTTGGAAGTAAAACCAGTCAAAATAGAAGGTATAGTGTAGAGATTTCATTTTCTGTTTTAACTTTTTAACAGCATTGAATGATTAAAGACAGGAGGAAAAAAGAGGAGGCATTAAATTTGAAGTGATAATTTCATCTTAACAATTTGTCCTTTAACAATTTTGGAAATATAGTCATCATTTACTCATCCTCTTATTCACTGATTTACTTACTTGTAGAACATTTATAGAGCACCTGGCTTTCCAAAATTAACCTTTCACTGTAGTTGGGTAGATATACTGCCTGTCTTGTGTCATCAACCCCTCAAAATTCTAAAACTATGCCACTAATTTTTGCCCTTAAAGTTTTGTTCCTGTTTTTCTTTTTGGCTGTAAGGCCTTCTCATATACTCCCTGCAAATTTAAACTCAATGCCTGATCCAAAGAGTAGTTCTGATCCTATCTCCTTAGGAATCCTAATCTGTTTCACTTAGTGCTTATTTAATAATTTTTCCTCTGAATTCTGACGGTACTTCCAGGATAGGCCATATAATATAGAACTTATTGATACACAATCTCTTATAAAATTTATCTGTAAAAGATGTGTTTTCCTGGTTGCAACTTTGCATTGTAAGGCCATAGAGGCCAGGAATCCTTGCTTTTTAGCATTCTCTATGGCATCTAGAATATAGTAGGTGCCTAAAATACTTGTTTATAGATTTGCTGATTTTCTCGTTTGTTTAACGAGACAAATGAGTTTAAGGGAATGGGCTACGGTAACAGAATATCTAGACTAAAATCTAAATGTTTATTAGCTGTAGCCTTTGAGTAAACTGCTTAAATTAATTTTCTCATCTGTTAAATGAGGATACTAATATCCCCTCCTCCCTTATAAAGGTTTGTTGGGAGAATTAAATGATATCATACATGTAAAATATATAGCGTAGTGTGCTAGGAATTTGGAATTCAGTGACTCCTAGTTGTATTTTTACCAATATAGCTAAAAAATGATCTTCTTTCCATCTGAAATTTAATCGTTGAAAAGAATATTACTATACAATAATTAGGAGTAGGGTTATCATATATTAGATAGGAAAGGGAAATATGACTCTTTTACTTATATTCTCAATAAATCTCTTTTATATCTAATCCTGTCTTGAAATCTGTTTCTCAGAGGACTTGAACTAACACACCTACCTAATTGGTAGTTTCAAAAAATATTGTGTTTACATCTATTTACATATAATATATATGTGTGTATATATATATATATATCCTTGTATCTCTGCTAAGTTTCATTATTTTTGCTCAGAACTTTCTGTTAATTATGTTTCCATACCTTTGTCAACCACTTAATCTTATGTAATAGAATACCTCAGTCAAATTTCCCTTTATGGGACTGAAGACTCCATAATTAAAATTAGTAGTCTGAAGAAACTAATAAATTCAGAAACATTAAGTGACAACAAAACTTTATGCCCCTTCGCTTGTTATTCAGCAAGGGAACAGGGGTGTGTAATGCTGGCATAACTCCCATGAGAAGACCCTCATTGTCCAGAAATCTGCTTATTTACAGCATAATATTTCTGCTACAGAAGAGAGAGAAGTTAACCTGTTAACTAAAGTAAGGAACTGTATTTGGATGTCACACCAAACACATCTCAAATGAAGTAAGAGTGTGACTGGATATCACCTAAGACATATGGCTTCTCTCACTGGGAGATAATAAAAGGTGGCATACTACCTCTTCTCTTTGAAATACTTGCTCTGTGTGCATAAGATACTGTCTGTAGGGTATGCCGTTTTGGCCAAGTCAGTTTACCAATTTAAGGGTCTTGAACTTTAACTGTTTGAAGTAAGCCCACCTTCAGCTGAGGGCTGAAAGCAATGAAAATGTTATTTGTGTGTCTTGAATAGGGAAAAAAGGAACAACAACAGCAAAAAAAACTTTGTTTTTTGTCTCTTGGTGGCCTGAAACTTTTATTTGGTGATATTTTAAAAATCAGAGCAAATGCCTCATCCAACTTGGGGGAGTTAATATTTACTTTAGCATGGTTCTAAAATTGGTCTATTTTATTTTTTCACAAAATGAGCCCCTCACCTACATCAGTTACCTTGTGATTGTTACACTTGAACAGAAACACCACGTTGTAGAAAATTAGCATTTTGGAGGATGAGTTTGTGGTCATAATCTGCATTAATACGATCACTATGCTTCTTTAGAAAGTAGAAGCATGGTGATAGTTCTCTTGAGTGGGTATGGAAAGTTGGCTTAGCTGCCTCCGTTTGGAAGCATCAGGTTTACTTATTCATGAACCATCCACAGAAAAGATAAGTTGAAGTTGAATAACTTATCTATCTTGACAATTACACGAAAAATGTATAATCAAACTTTGATGATGTGTCAGTGGAGAAATCTAACAAAGGAGTGTTTTTTAAAAATAAATTTCAGTTGCCAATAGCTAATAACAGTCATGTACTTTAAACCTGCCTGTAAATGATGAGATATTTATTTACTTAATGTCAAGTATGAATTAGATGAATTATAATGATAATAAGAGTAAAGGAAAACAATATTCTCACAGTCTGAATTCATCCTATGTGCATGTGTGTGTACAGGATGCAAATTGTCTGTAACATGGACTGGGTTGCTCCTCTCCCTTGTTGTCATATCTCACGCTTCTTTTGCCATGTATGAAAGAATGATGCTTAAATAAGTGAAATGTCTAAATTTCTTCAGGTTCCTGAAAAACAACTGCAACACTAACAGGATAATGTATACACCTTACTTTGAGAGAGTTAGAGATTCATCTTGCTATAAAATGTTTGGCATGAAGAATATGCTCAATAAATATTTGTCAACTGTTCTATTTGTCCAACATTTTGAAAACAAATTAGGAAGACCTAAAACATCTCTTAACTTACCTTACTTGTGATCATATCTCCATCTTTTCATTTTAAAATCCTTGCATCTTACAATAATGAAATCTCTCTCTGGCATTTGGACAAGTTTTCCTGTTAACTTTACAGATGACACAGTGCTGTTAGCATAGAATCTTTGATCATCTAGCAGTCAAGTCTGGCCTCTACCAGAAGCATTAGTATAATTTGGGAAACTTCTTAGAGATACAAACTTACAAGCCCCGTTCCAGACCCACAAAATCAAAAACTGAATGTTTCCAGTTAAAACCATGAATGTTGTAACACTCTTTATGGATGGCTCTGAGGCACACTGAAGTTTGAGAACCACTTGTCATATTAAGTTATTTCATTTCACAATAATTAAAATGAGATTGAAACTAACTGAGTTCTCTTATGCTCTCTACATGGTTTTATACTACACATTACTTCAAATACTACACACCACACACACACACACACACACGCACACACACACACACATATATGTTTCTGACTTCTAAATTAGTATCTGCAGACATTTTCCTAAGACCCATATATCCACAAGCCTACTTGACACCTTTACTTGAATGTTTCATGGGTACCTTAAATTTACAGGTACAAACCAATCTCTCATCTTCTCTTTAGTGTTAAATATCTCAGCAAATGTGCATTCTTTTGCCCAACTGTTCTAACAATAAACCTGGGAATCTTTTCTCACACTTCTCCCTCACCTTCCTTTATTTTATGCCATCGCTACTTCTGAAGCAGCTTAATATAATTCTCTCTCCATCTGTACTGTTACACGTCCAGTGCAAACCATCATCATCCTTTCTGATCTATTTATTACCCAATAGATTTTCTAGAGAGGAGCTACGGTGATCATTAATAACTGGTCACATAAATTCCCTGCTGAATGTTTGATAGGCTTCCATTGTACTTAGGACAAAACTCCAAATCTTTCAAATTGCTTACATAGGGACCCAGCTCCAGTGTCCCTGCCTAGTCCATTTCTCACTGCCTGCCTTTTAATTCCTTAATGTGGCACGCTGTTTCCTGTGCTTTGCAAAAGGTGGGTTTTTCTGCCTTGAAAACTTTTTTTTCTTCTTTCTACTCAGCTTCTTCCTGCTTTCCAATATCTGCTGAAATCAGTGGCCCTCAATGCTGGCCATAAATTATAACCACTCAAGCAAAACTTTAATACATGCTGCTATCCAGACCTCATTCATAGCTTCAATTCTTTTTATCTGGAGTAGGGCCAGGCAGTCATATAGTTTTTACAGCTCCCTAGGTGATTCTAATATGCAAAATTTAGACTGTTGGTTTAAAGGTCACTGTCTCAGAAAGGCCTTCCCTAACTCAACAGGCCCCTTGTTAGAATCCCTAACTAACTATAATTTTTGTTTGTAGTATTTATTGTACATTATGTGAGAATATTTAATATTTGTCATCCCTGTTTGATCGTAAGGTTCATGAGGGCAGAGATCTTATAGCATTTGTTTGCCTCTATCTCCAATAATAAACAGCGTCTGACACAAAGTTGGCAATCCATAAATTATTATTGACTAAATTAAGAAATTATACAGTTTTAAAGCTAGCTCATGGGAAAACCCAGTGTAAAACCAAGTGTCCTTGACTTTTGGTTTCATTGTGTTAGAATAAAGATAATTTAATGACTCTTTGAATCTTACATGCTCAAACTGGAACAGTTCAAATCTGGCCCAATCAGTTCTGGTGGAAGATAATGTGGGCTGTTAGTTCTATTCTTATTAGTAGCAGCCCCATACCACATGGCTATGTCTCGTTTCATTTTGGAACCCAAAACTCCAGATGGAATCTAATGTCTCCTGAGGATATCCTGGACTCTTCTAACAAAATAAGCATTATTAAATTTTTATGAGACACACATATGTGTTGATATGAATTTCAGTTCGAATCTTGCGATACAGAGAGCCATTCGGAAATAGAGCTGGTATTAGTTGGTCAGTTAGTTCATGTTCGCATATGTACTATTTTCCTCCTTGTATTAAAATTCTATTGTAAATCATTAATATACAGCTGTAAACAAAGAGAAAACATTTAATGGGTTAGACAATATGGAAAGATCAAATTCATTTATATATTTTTCTTATAGAAGTTATAGTTCATTGGGATAAGCTAAGAAGATGTATCCTTAGGAACACCCTGCAGCCTTGTTGATGTGGACTGGGTGTGGCTCCTCAGAACTCCCACTTCCCCCCAGCAGACATGCTTGATTGGTGGCAGTGGTAGTCTACTTGTCCAGGGAAAAGTCCTGCAATATCCCTGTCCCAAGAAGGAGCTTGCTGAGCTTCATTACTCCCAGTCATAGAACTTGGAACGCTAACTTTAGCAAGCTGTATCACCTAGATCAATGATCTAGATATCATGTACAACTTCTAATTTTACCTCTTGTTTCCTGGACCACAAATTATATTTACAATAACTAGGAATTGTATAGTCCCAGTCACATTGCAGCTTTATCAGGAAGACTAGCCTGTGGACCTGTGCAGTCACATGATGCATTATTTAAAGGCCTTGATCAAAGTGACTGCAGGCAGTCTGGGCCTAACTACCAGGCTGTTCATATAAGAGTTTACTCTTAAATTTGAATACGAGAAAAATTAGCAAATGTATAATTTTTGAATAATAGTCTTCTTCTTCCTAAAATAACATATGCAATTGACAATAGTTGATTGGCAGATAAGCACTAATTATGGATATTTTTTATTAATCAAGGAGTCATAGTGCGTCTTTTTATTCTGAGCAAGGAGTATAAATTCAGTGGCCAGTTCTGGGCTATCTTGTCAGCTGTTATTGTGAGGATTTCTCTACAAAACATTATTTATTATTAATTTGTGGTGGTGGTCTTAAATCAGATTGAAAACTTTTCCAGAATAGTCCTGATTTTAAATATTCTACCTTGCATGTGCCTCAAAACATCAAAATGTTCCAGGAATTCCAATATTCTGGCAATAACAATGAAATGGCTCAAGTCAGAGATTGAAGGAAAATAGAATACTCACAAAAACACATACAGAAACTTACATGTGTTCCTAGTCATGCTCTCTGTGAACACTTTCCTAGTACTAACACCAGAGCAATTGTTGCATTTGTTTAAAAGGATGGCAAATATTTCCAATTATAATTGAAGAAAGCTACTATTCTTACAATGG
This sequence comes from Ateles fusciceps, assembly GCA_036589455.1. Classification (NCBI taxonomy): domain Eukaryota; kingdom Metazoa; phylum Chordata; class Mammalia; order Primates; family Atelidae; genus Ateles; species Ateles fusciceps. The sequence goes on from JAZHEH010002206.1 coordinate 11,990,890, forward strand.
TAGTGTTATTTGAAGTGTATTCAAAAGAAATTAAATTTCATTTTAATGTCAAAATGAATGTGAAAAATCAAGGAAAGGTGTGCTTTCAAGTGAACCTGGGAAAAGGAATATTCCATTTAAAAAAATAACCAGTAATCACAAGTGATATTGTATACAATATAGGAGTGAGATAAGTATTGCTTGCATTGGGAATTTGATATGCTTTTATGGGCTCAAAGAAGAATTGATTCATTTTAGGCTTTATTAACTTACAGGTAGAAAAAGTGAGGCTTTTTTTTTCCTTTTTGTAAATTCAAAGAGGGTTTTATTACTTTTTAAGGAAATGACCATTTAAACAAACATGTTCTAAATTATATTTTGGTGGTAATTTGTGAGCAGAATAAGTTGAGAAGAAAGGCTACAAACCAGAGAGAGCTAAGATGTAAAAATGGCATGAGAATATTAGGATTTCAAACATAAAGAAATTATATGAATTCATTGCCTTGTTATGTACAGATGCTATGACAAGATAATTTTCTTTAGTTAATGACTTTTAGACATAAGGAACACCTGTACTTCAAAAATGTTCATAATCTACATGAAAATCAATTGGCAAGGTTTTTAGGAGATTTATAGTATTTTTTTTAAGCCTGAAGTCCTTAAATCTAGTAAGATATTATCAGTCTTATCAGGAATAAAATAACAAAGGTACACCCTAATTTTAAATAATTGTTTTATAAAATTTTGCATTGTATTTCATATAATTTTATTTTTTCAGGAAAGAGTATTTATGTGGGTGATGTAATTTTATGTTACTATCTGTCCTTAAATATTAATCTATAAAGTAGAAAAATCTTAATGCATCTCAAACTTTGTCGTGAAACATACAGATAATAATATGTATTAAATTTCTGTTTTGACTCCAGGGCTTCATTATAGTAACTTAATTTCTTCATTTTGGAAGTGGGCCTTTTAACCCAGAGAATTCATTCACTGCAACCTGCTTATCAGCTCTGGGAACAGGGTTAGGATTTTCAGGCTTGGGTATCAACAAGTATTTACTAAGAACCACATACTATGTTAAGTGTTGGGCCTGCAGATGTATCTAGCAAATAGCGCCTGCCGTGGAGGGATATCTTATCTAATGAGAAAGGCAGACACAATTGACGACATCATTAAATGTAGTAGGTACTGATGTGTACCAATAAAGAAAAAAAACTGGAGGACAAATAGGCAAGTAAGGTTAAATTTTACTGGGATAAGCCACTGAGTACATGTCACTTGAAACAAAAAAAATTCTTTCTGTTCCCATGATGCCTAGTATGTCTTATGTATAGGAAGTGCTCAATTGTTGAGGTAACTTAAAGTCAGTACAGGCATATGAGCCATCTTGGCATAGAGTGTCATGGAGAAGACCTCATTCATTCTTTTATTATTTTTGAGATAGAGGCCTAGTCGCCTTAGTTTTATTCAGGGGACTGAATCATAAAACAGGAAATTAAACATCCAGGAAGGTAATTTTCTATTAAGCTTTACAAAGTTTTTAAATTTTTTCCAAGAAGATTTTACCTAATACCAATAGAGTAAGCAGATCTTGAAATGACATTTTCTGGGAGGAATTGGAAAAACAATTTGCCTCAAAATATATTCCTCTATTTTTCTTACTTAAAATTCTACAACTGAAGGATAATTTCTTTGCTACATAATACTTTTGAATGCAAGTGACCCTGGGAAGGCTCACACATTATTCTGGTATGAATTACAACATCTAAGGGTGAGTCTGTTGGTCTTTTTCAGACCTCTAATGTTTTGCTTTTTCAAAGACAGTGAGATGTATTGCAGAGAAGTTGCAAATATTCATGGGAAAAAGGGGAACTTTGGCTAGTGTGGACCAGTAAGAGGCAGACTCAAAAGAAGGGATTAAGATTTTAGAAGAGGATGGAGGAGATGTTTGCCAAACTTCACTAGGATTTGTTCTAAGTGCAGTGTTGTGCTATATGTTGTGGTTGTTTGATAAATCTAGTTACCACATTTTACCAACATAGGTCATTCCAATTACTTTAATTAATATTACAATTTAATTTAATTGAAATTAATTGGGCTTTCTACAAGCTGTGAGAGGAGTTTTACTGGTTAATGACAGAAATGCTGGGTCAAGCACCCATAGTCACATCTCAGGAGTTCCTCACTATACCTACAGAATAAGGTAATACCCCAAAAGAACAAAGGCATAAACTATTCTTCCTATTTTACCCTTATTAATAATAATTCATATTATATTTGGTATTGAGAATAATATAATGTATATAAATAGTTAGCTTTTATTAAATACCCACCTTTTATGGCATTTCCTGCCATTCAGCATCCTATTTAATATTCACCAATGAGATGCAAATTAATGGACCTAGAATCATGCATACAGCTAATATAAACAGAAGTAGAATTGCAAATCATGAGTATTATACCTTAATTTAGACCTCTTAACCATTTTGTAATATCACCCTCAGAAAGAGATGAGAAGAAAGACAACTGATTCTTCTTCAACCTCATTATACCTTTATGCTGACCACGTACTTTGTTATGATCACATAAATCAAGGAGAGGTGTTAAGTAACTTAAACTTCTCTTCAAGCTCAAATGTTCCATTTTTCTTTTAACCTTGGTAGTCTATTTGTTGTGCTAATGAGGTAGACATTATCTCAGAAGGAACTCTGTTCCTTACTTCATGAGAGGCATATTTGGCAAATGAGAAGAATGGGACATTTGCTGTCTTGCCTGTGTGGATCTCAATGTTCGTGACCTGTGGGCTCCCAGATCCTGCTTTATTTGCAGAGTCCCTTGGCTGTGAATCACAGGGCATGCCATTGCCTTATATGGGGATAGCACATTGGGCTGCAGGAGTTAACTGGGATTACCAGTGACTGTAATGTTGGTGTCTTGATCCTTAGCAACTCTGCTTTGAAGCTGAAGGGCAGAGTATAAGCATACTTATGCATCTTAATTTGGGAATAATAGCATGCCTTTGTGATGACAAGGCATGCTGTGAGTACCCGAGTTTATACTCTGCATTCTGTTGATATTTGATATGATATTAAGTTAAACTATGGCTTGTCCATTTGCCTAAATATTATCACTTACACTCTAAACAGTTGTCATAAATAGACTTGGAATGTGGTGGAAAACTAATTAGGAATAGGATCGTTTACACTTTCAGTTCTGGAGTCATACTTTTATTATCTTTCAGAAATTTTTCAGATGATTTTGTTTATCTTTGCTTAACCTTAATTGTTAAAATAAATATTAATTTGAGGTTGCTTTGTTTTGAAGTTACTGTAGTCACAGGCAATTATCACTGTGTGGATTTCTAGACCCATGGAATATTTTTTTTCTTGAAGTTCCTGATATATATGTGTACACACACACACACACATATATATATGTATATACGTATATATGTGTGTGTATGTACATATACACACACATATATATATTTTATTGAACTTTAGGTTCTGAGGTACATGTGCAGAACATGCAGGATTGTTGCATAGGTACATACATGGCATGTGGTTCGCTGCCTCCATCCCCATCCCCTATATCTGGCATTTCTCCCCCATGTTATCCCTCCCCAAATCCCTACCCCCTGCTGTCCCTCCCCTAGTCACCTCCCAGCTGACCCCAGTGTGTGATGCTCCCATCCTTGTGTCCATGTGTTCTCATCGTTCAATCCCCACCTATGAGTGAGAACATGTGGTGTTTGATTTTTTGTTCTTGTGTCAGTTTGCTGAGGATGATGGTTTCCAGATTCATCCATGTCCCTACAAAGGACACAAACTCATCATTTTTTATAGCTGCATAGTATTCCATGGTGTATATGTGCCACATTTTCTTTGTACAGTCTGTCATCGATGGGCATTGGGTTGGTTCCAGGTCTTTCCTATTGTAAACAGTGCGACAATGAACATACATGTGCATGTGTCTTTATAATAGAACGATTTATAATCTTTTGGGTATATACCCAGTAATGGGATTGCTGGGTCAAATGGAATTTCTATTTCTAGATCCTTGAGGAATCGCCACACTGTCTTCCACAATGGTTGAACTAATTTACACTCCCACCAACAGTGTAAAAGTGTTCTTATTCTCCACATCCTCTCCAGCAACTGTTGTCTCCAGATTTTTTAATGATCACCATTCTAACTGGCGTGAGAAAGTATCTCAATGTGGTTTTGATTTGCATTTCTGTAACAACCGGTGATGATGAGCATTTTATCATATGTTTGTTGGCCTTATATATGTCTTCTTTTTGAAAAGTGTCTGTTCATATCCTGCTCCCACTTTTGAATGGGTTTGTTTGTTTGTTTTTCTTGTAAATCTGCTTTAGTTTTTTGTAGGTTCTGGATATTAGCCATTTGTCAGATGGGTAGATTGCAGGAATTTTTTCCCATTCTGTTGGTTGCTGGTTCACTCGAATGATTGTTACTTTGCTGTTCAGAAGCTCTGGGAGTTTAATTAGGTCCCATTTGTCTATTTTGGCTTTTGTTGCCAATGCTTTTGGTGTTTTAGTCATGAAGTCCTTGCCTATGCCTATGTCCTGAATGGTTTTGCCTAGGTTTTCTTCTAGGGTTTTTATGGTGTTAGGTCTTATGTTTAAGTCTTTAATCCATCTGGTGTTAATTTTAGTGTAAGGCATCAGTAAGGGATCCAGTTTCTGCTTTCTGCACATGGCTAGCCAGTTTTCTTAACACCATTTATTAAACAGGGAATCCTTGCTTGTTTTTGTGAGGTTTGTCAAAGATGGTTATAGATGTGTGATGTTGCCTCTGAGGCCTCTGTTCTGTTCTATTGGTCTGTATCTCTGTTTTGGTACCAGTACCATGCTGTTTTGATTACTGTAGCCTTGTAGTATAGTTTGAAGTCAGCTGGAGTGATGCCTCCAGCTTTGTTCTTTTTGCTTAGAATTGACTTGGCTGTGTGGGCTCTCTTTTAGTTCCATACGAAGTTTAAAGTGTTTTTTTCCAGTTCTGTGAAGAAGGTCATTGGTAGCTTGATGGGGATAGCATTGAATCTATAAATTACTTTGGGCATTATGGCCATTTTCATGATATTGATTCTTCCTAACCATGAGCATGGAATGTTTTTCCATCTGTTTTTGTCCTCTCTTATTTCATTGAGCAGTGGTTTGTAGTTCTCCTTGAAGAGGTCCTTTACATCCTTTGTTAGTTGTATTCCTAGGTATTTTATTCTCTTTGTAGCAATTGTGAGTGGCAGTTCATTCTTGATTTGGCTCTCTTCAAGTCTGTTATTGGTGTATAGGAATGCTTATGATTTCTGCACATTGATTTTGTATCCTGAGACTTTGCTGAAGTTGCTTATCAGTTTCTGGAGATTTTGGGCTGAGATGATGGGGTCTTCTAAATATACAATCATGTCATCTGCAAATAGAGACAATTTGACTTCCTCCTGTTATAATTGAATACCCTTTATTTCTTTTTCTTGGCTGATTGGTCTGGCTAGAACTTCCAATACTATATTGAATAGGAATGGTGAGAGAGGGCATCCTTGTCTAGTGCCGGATTTCAAAGGGAATGCTTCCAGTTTTTGCCCATTCAGTATGATATTGGCTGTGGGTTTGTCGTAAACAGCTTTTATTGTTTTGAGATACGTTCCATCAATACCTAGTTTATTGAGAGTTTTTAGCATAAAAGGCAGTTGAATTTTGTCGAAGGCCTTCTCTGCATCTATTGAGATAATCCTGTGGTTTCTGTCTTTGTTTCTGTTTAAGTGGTGAATTACATTTATAGACTTGTGTATGTTGAACCAGCCTTGCATCCCTGGGATGAAGCCTACTTGATCGTGATGGATAAGGTTTTTGATGTGCTGTTGCAATCGATTTGCCAGTATTTTATTGAATATTTTTGCATTGATGTTCATCATGGATATTGGCCTGAAGTTTTCTTTTCTTGTTGAGTCTCTGCCGGGTTTTGTTATGAGGATGATGTTGGTCTCATAAAATGATTTGGGAAGGATTCTCTCTTTTGGATTGTTTGGAATAGTTTCAGAAGGAATGGTACCAGCTCCTCTTTGTATGTCTAGTAGAATTCAGCTGTGAACCCATCTGGACCTGGGCTTTTTTTTCGTTGGTAGGCTGTTAATTGCTGCCTCAACTTGAGCCCCTGTTATTGGTCTATTCAGGGTTTCAACATTTTCCTGGTTGAGGCTTGGGGAGGGTGCAGGTGTCCCGGAATTTATCCATTTCTTCCAGGTTTACTGGTTTATGTGCATAGATTTGTTTGTAGTAATCTCTGATCATAGTTTGTATTTCTGTGGAATCTCTAGTGATATCCCCTTTATTGGTTTTTATTGCATCTCTTTGATTATTCTCTCTTTCTTTTTATTAATCTGGCTAGTGGTCTATTTTGTTGATCTTTTCCAAAAGCCAGCTCCTGGATTTATTAATTTTTTGAAGGGTTTTTTGGTGTCTCTATCTCCTTTAGTTCTGCTGTGATCTTCGTTATTTCTTATCTTCTGCTAGGTTTTGAGTTTTTTGATCTTGCTCCTCTAGCCCTTTCAATTTTGAGGATAGGGTGTTGATTTTAGATCTTTCCTCTCTTCTCTGGTGGGCATTTATTGCTATAAATTTCACTCTCAACACTGCTTTAAAGGTGTCCCAGAGATTCTGGTACATTGTGTCTCCGTTCTCATTGGTTTCGAAGAACATCTTTATTTCTGCCTTCATTTCATTGTTTATCCAGTCAACATTCAAGAGCTAGTTGTTCAGTTTCCATGAAGTTGTGTGGTTCTGAGTTAGTTTCTTAATCCTGAGTTCTAATTTGATTGCACTGTGGTCTGAGAGACTGTTTGTTATGATGTCTTTTCTTTTGCATTTGCTGAGGAGTGATTTACTTCCAATTATGTGGTCAATGACCCATGGAATATTAATGCTCAAAGCAGCGGTAGAGATGATTTAGCCTAAAAGTGTTATCACAACTCATCCCTTATAGTAAGTTTGAATTGTACTATTGGAATTAGATTGAAATTTTTGTCTTGCCATGTAGAAGCTGTGTAACTATGAGTAAGTTATTGAACCTCTCTCATCCTAACTATCCTCAACTGTAAAAAAAAAAAAAAAAAGAAAAAAAAGGTCAATTAGAACTACATTATATAGATCTGTATGATCTGTGCAAAGTAGTAACATAATATGTGGCTTGCCTAGCTCCAGGCCTTGACATAGAGTATTAGCTCAATAATTGTGTTTTCTTCCCTCTGACACTATAATAACATGTTTTGTTTCAATTTTAATTTAATTTTAAATTAAAATAATGTATACTATGAGGTATCTAAATAAGGTTATAAGATGTGCCATCTTTTTATAAAAGTACTTTCTTCTTTATTCTGGGAATGTAAGAGTGGCTGTGAGGTTAGATACAGGTGTCTAGATGGAAGAGGAAACTGTAGTAGGAGAATAAAAGAGGATTTACTTTATTTTAAATTTACAGAGAGTAGAAATAGGGGATATTAAAATGAAGGAAGAAGAATGTGTGCTTGGAAAATTTCTGGAATGGAGATTGGAGTGAATTTATATAGAGACTTGATGTATAAATTAAATAATACTATCAAGGGTTAAGATTTAAGATAGACTCCATGACAATGAAAAATAAAACCCTTTAATATGAGCACCATAAGTCTAGTCAACATTTTTCAGATTCTAAAAGCCATGTAAGAGGCAGAGGTGAAAGCCTGAGCTAAACTAAAAATAGATTCATCAGGCGCATTGTCTGGAAGTAAGTGAAGATGGTAAAAGGCAAATTCCTCCCCTTCCTATGCTCTGTTCTAGAATAAAGACATGTAAATTGTCAAATTTAGAAACATTGTTTAACATTTTTTGAAACATTAATTAATGTTTCTGCTTAAGGCGATATTAAGCAAATATATATTAAACATCTACTGGACATTCTTCTGTGTGCTGGGATATAATTGTGAATAAAACCCAAAAATAACCGTAGTCCTCACAGAGTAAACAACTTAGTAGGGCAAGATGTCAACAATTACACACATACACGCACACACACACACACATAAAATTATGAAAAACCTAAAGCAGGGGAGGTAGTGATACTGAAGGGGAGAGGGCTGCAGTTTTAAGCATTTGGATCAGGAGAGTTTGAAGGTGGATTATGCCTTGCATTTTTTGAGGAAAAAGGCAGTGTGGCTATAGCAGAGCTGATGGTGAGGAGGGGATAAGGTGTGGGAGATGGGGTTAACAAGGTAATAAGAGCCATATCATGCAGGTTTTCTAGAGTGTTGCAAGGATTTTGGCTTTTACTCGGGTTAAAGCAATTACTCTATAATATTTTCAAGAATATCAGCAATGAAAATTAATGCAACAAATTGTCCCAGAGAATGCTCAGAAATTTATTACCTTAATCTTCCCTCTCATCTCCTTGCTTGATCCAATCATTCACTCAGGGCTTAGTTTCTCTTACTCTTTGTCCAAACCTTCATCATCTGGCATCTGGAGTGTTGCACTGACCTCTTAACACCTTTCTCTGCCTCTGTCTCTCCGTTATCACAAATCCATCCTCACTGTCAAGCGATAATTTTTAAAAACATTATCTGTGTTCTGATACTAAAATATCCTTTGAAGTTTATATTTCTCCTGAAGTCTGGCTCCTTGCAAGATTCTCTACAATCTGGCTTGGATGCACATATCTAGACTCAACTCTGCCACTCCTCTGTATATATGACATCTTCCTCAAATACGTTGTGAGCATTCACACCTTGGGACCTGTGTGTTCCTGTTTGCATGTTTTGAGGCTATCATATTCTTACTTAACTTAATACCCAACAACAGCTCATCTTTTCTGAGGAGCAGTTCCTTATTTTCTCGTAGAACCAATGTATCCTTCTTCTGGGTACTCATGAAACTGTCCCTTTCTTTGTCATAGCACACTTCCCCTTCAGTTAGGTTATGTGTATATTTCTCTCTACCAGATTCAAAACAACTGAAGCATAAAGACAGTGTTTCCCTCACTCCTGTATCTGTAGTACCTAGGGTCATGCTTAGTATTTGGAGAATGCCCAGAGATTTTTTTAAAAATAGATGAGTAAATCCCGACTTGAATGATCTATGTGAGTTGGATATAACTATGTTAAACATAATTAATATGAGCAAAACCAGTCAGAAGGTATTATCAGACCCCTTCTTTGACTTGGTCTGAAATTAATAAAGCTTTTGGGAAATGTATTCACTTTTGAACAAATATTTTGGACTTAACCTTTTTTTCTTTGATAAACCGAGAAGGTTAAACTTGATGGCCGTTATAACACCCCTTGCCGCCCTGAGACACTAATCATTCATTCATTCATTTAAGCATATTTAAGTGCCCATTATGTGCAAAGCATATGACATCACCGAAATGCAAACCATTCTCTTCGTATGTGTTTTATATTTCTATTCAGTCCAATGCTATCATGAAGCTATATAAATAAATGTATGGCATTTCTTTCTGGTCTGCCACAAGCTTATAAGATTAGAAGATGTTCAGGTGCAGCCTAAATACACAGCATTAAAGGAATTCAAGACAGAAAATGATACTAGAAATTTAAAATAGCATTTGACACTGACTGACATCTTAATACTACTGTAGACATGGAAAAACCCATGTCATCCTTTCTACATAAGATAAAGAGATTTGGAAGAATATCTGTTACTATACATGCTGAAACATATGTATGGAATTGCTATAATAATGTGTCAGCATTCTAAAACAAATTCTTTCATTTAACGATGATAAAATGCATTGAAATCTATACTACTTGGACTTAAATTCTACTGTAAAGTGAAAGCAAATAATGAAATTTAAAATGGAATTGGCTATTTCAAACTATCAATGTTTTCCTCAAAGTAGAATTTCTTTCTTAAACAAAGAATGCTAGCCTTCAAGACTGCTATTAACAATAAGGCAAAGGGGGAACAAGCTGGAGCTTTATTTTCTAGGAGTGAATGGAATTTTAGATTATTTTTCAATTAAGAAGATGTATTCTTTCCTTCTTCTTTTTTTTAAATATTTTTATTGCATTTTAGGTTTGGGGGTACATGTGAAGAACATGCAAGATTGTTGCTTAGGTACACACATGACAGTGTGATTTGCTGCCTTCCTCCCCATCACCTATATCTGGCATTTCTCCCCATGCTATCCCTCCCCAACTCCCCACCCCCCCACTGTCCCTCCCTTTTTCCCCGACAGACCCCAGTGTGTGATGCTCCCCTCCCTGTGTCCATGTGTTCGCATTGTTCAACACCCGCCTATGAGTGAGAAAATGCAGTGTTTGATTTTCTGTTCTTGTGTCAGTTTGCTGAGAATGATGGTTTCCAGGTTCATTCATGTCCCTACAAAGGACACGAACTCATCGTTTTTGATGGCTGCATAATATTCCATGGTGTATATGTGCCACATTTTCCCTGTCCAGTCTATCATCGATGGGCATTTGGGTTGGTTCCAGGTCTTTGCTATTGTAAACTGTGCTGCAATGAACATTCGTGTGCATGTGTCCTTATAGTAGAATGATTTATAGTCCTTTGGATATATACCCAGTAATGGGATTGCTGGATCAAATGGAATTTCTATTTCTAGGTCCTTGAGGAATCGCCACACCGTCTTCCACAATGGTTGAACTAATTTACACTCCCACCAGCAGTGTAAAAGCGTTCCTATTTCTCCACATCCTCTCCAGCATCTGTTGTCTCCAGATTTTTTAATGATCGCCATTCTAACTGGCGTGAGATGGTATCTCAATGTAGTTTTGATTTGCATTTCTCTAATGACCAGTGATGATGAGCATTTTTTCATATGTTTGTTGGCTTCATGTATGTCTTCTTTTATAAAGTGTCTGTTCATATCCTTTGCCCACTTTTGAATGGGCTTGTTTGTTTTTTCTTGTAAATCTGTTTCAGTTCTTTGTAGATTCTGGATATCAGCCCTTTGTCAGATGGGTAGACTGCAAAAACTTTTTCCCATTCTGTTGGTTGCCGATTGACTCTAATGACTGTTTCTTTTGCTGTGCAGAAGCTGTGGAGTTTGATTAGGTCCCATTTGTCTGTTTTGGCTTTTGTTGCCAATGCTTTTGGTGTTTTGGTCATGAAGTCCTTGCCTATGCCTATGTCCTGAATGGTTTTGCCTAGATTTTCTTCTAGGGTTTTTATGGTGTTAGGTCTTATGTTTAAGTCTTTAATCCATCTGGAGTTAACTTTAGTGTAAGGTGTGAGGAAGGGGTCCAGTTTCTGCTTTCTGCACATGACTAGCCAGTTTTCCCAACACCATTTATTAAACAGGGACTCATTTCCACATTGTTTGTTTTTGTCAGGTTTGTCAAAGATCGGATGGTTGTAGAGGTGTTGTGTTGCCTTGGAGGCCTCTGTTCTGTTCCATTGGTCTATATCTCTGTTTTGGTACCAGTACCATGCTGTTTTGATTACTGTAGCTTTGTAGTATAGTTTGAAGTCCGGGAGTGTGATGCCTCCAGCTTTGTTCTTTCTGCTTAGAGTTGACTTGGCTATGCGGGCTCTCTTTTGGTTCCATATGAAGTTTAAGGTGGTTTTTTCCAGTTCTACGAAGAAGGTCATTGGTAGCTTGATAGGGATAGCGTTGAATCTGTAAATTACTTTGGGCAGTATGGCCATTTTCACGATATTGATTCTTCCTAGCCATGAACATGGAATGTTTCTCCATCTGTTTGTGTCCTCTCTTATTTCGTTGAGCAGTGGTTTGTAGTTCTCCTTGAAGAGGTCCTTTACGTTCCTTGTTAGTTGTACTCCTAGGTATTTTATTCTCTTTGTAGCAATTGTGAATGGCAGCTGGTTCTTGATTTGGCTGTCTTTAAGTCTGTTATTGGTGTATAGGAATGCTTGTGATTTTTGCACATTGATTTTGTATCCTGAGACTTTGCTGAAGTTGCTTATCAGTTTCAGGAGATTGTGGGCTGAGATGATGGGGTCTTCTAGACATACAATCATGTCGTCTGCAAATAGAGACAATTTGACTTCCTCCTTTCCTATTTGAATACCCTTTATTTCTTTTTCTTGCCTGATTGCTCTGGCTACAACTTCCAGTACTATATTGAATAGGAGTGGTGAGAGAGGACATCCTTGTCTAGTGCCAGATTTCAAAGGGAATGCTTCTAGTTTTTGCCCATTCAGTATGATATTGGTTGTTGGTTTGTCGTAAATAGCTTTTATCATTTTGAGATACATTCCGTCAATACCTAGTTTATTGAGGGTTTTTAGTATAAAGGGCTGTTGAATTTTGTCAAAGGCCTTCTCTGCATCAATTGAGATAATCATGTGGTTTTTGTCTTTGGTTCTGTTTATGTGGTGGATTATGTTTATAGATTTGCATATGTTGAACCAGTCTTGCATCCCCGGGATGAAGCCTACTTGATCATGGTGGATAAGCTTTTGGATGTGCTGTTGCAATCGGTTTGCCAGTATTTTGTTGAAGATTTTTGCATCTATGTTCATCATGGATATTGGCCTGAAGTTTTCTTTTCTTGCTGAGTCTCTGCCAGGTTTTGGTATCAGGATGATGTTGGTCTCATAAAATGATTTAGGAAGGATTCCCTCTTTTTGGATTGTTTGGAATAGTTTCAGAAGGAATGGTAGCAGCTCCTCTTTGTATGTCTGGTAGAATTCGGCTGTGAACCCATCTGGACCTGGGCTTTTTTGGGTGGTAGGCTCTAAATTGCTGCCTCAACTTCAGACCTTGTTATTGGTCTATTCAGGGTTTTGACTTCTTCCTGGTTTAGGCTTGGGAGGATGCAAGTGTCCAGGAATTTATCCATTTCTTCCAGGTTTACTAGTTTATGTGCATAGAGTTGTTTGTAATAATCTCTGATGGTGGTTTGAATTTCTGTGGAATCTGTGGTGATATCCCCTTCATCGTTTTTTATTGCATCTATTTGATTATTTTCTCTTTTCTTTTTTATTAATCTGGCTAGTGGTCTGTCTATTTTGTTGACCTTTTCGAAAAACCAGCTCCTGGTTTTATTGGTTTTTTGAAGGGTTTTTTGTGTCTCTATCTCCCTCAGTTCTGCTCTGATCTTAGTTATTTCTTGTCTTCTGCTAGGTTTTGAGTTTTTTTGATCTTGCTCCTCTAGCTCTTTCAATTTTGATGATAGGGTGTCAATTTTTGATCTCTCCTTCCTTCTCATGTGGGCATTTATTGCTATATATTTTCCTCTAGAGACTGCTTTAATGTCTGCCAGAGATTCCGGTATGTTGTGTCTTCGTTCTCGTTGGTTTCAAAGAACATCTTTATTTCTGCCTTCATTTCATTGTTTATCCAGTCAACATTCAAGAGCCAGTTGTTCAGTTTCCATGAAGCTGTGCGGTTCTGAGTTAGTTTCTGAATTCGGAGTTCTAACTTGATTGCACTGTGGTCTGAGAGACTGTTTGTTATGATTTCCGTTCTTTTGCATTTGCTGAGGAGTGATTTACTTCCAATTATGTGGTCAATTTTAGAGTAGGTGTGATGTGGTGCTGAGAAGAATGTATATTCTGTGGATTTGGGGTGGCGAGATTCTGTAAATGTCTATTAGGTTTGCTTGATCCAGGTCTGAGTTCAAGTCCTGGATATCCTTGTTAATTTTCTGTCTCGTGGATCTGTGTAACATTGACAACGGGGGTGTTCAAGTCTCCCACTATTATTGTGTGGGAGTGTAAGTCTCTTTGTAAGTCATTAAGAACTTGCCTTATGTATCTGGGTGCTCCTGTATTGGGTGTGTATATATTTAGGATTGTTAGCTCTTCTTGTTGCATTGATCCTTTTACCATTATGTAATGTCCTTCTTTGTCTCTTTTGATCTTTGTTGGTTTAAAGTCTATTTTATCAGAGATGAGAATTGCAACTCCTGCTTTTTTTTGCTCTCCATTTGCTTGGTAAATCTTCCTCCATCCCTTTATTTTGAGCCTTTGTGTATCTCTGCATGGGAGATGGGTTTCCTGGATACAGCACACTGATGGGTTTTGGCTTTTTATCCAGTTTGCCAGTCTATGTCTTTTGATTGGGGCATTTAGCCCATTTACATTTAGGGTTAATATTGTTATGTGTGAATTTGATCCTGCCATTTTGATGCTAGGTGGCTGTTTTGCCAGTTAGTTGATGCAGTTTCTTCATTGTGTTGCTGCGCTTTGGGATTTGGTATGTTTTTGGAGTGGCTGGTACTGGTTGTTCCTTTCTCTGTTTAGTGCCTCTTTCAGGAGCTCTTGTAAAGCAGGCCTGGTGGTGATGAAGTCTCTGAGTACTTGCTTGTTCGCAAAGGATTTTATTTTTCCTTCACTTATGAAGCTTAGTTTGGCTGGATATGAAATTCTGGGTTGAAAGTTCTTTTCTTTAAGGATGTTGAGTATTGGCCCCCACTCTCTTCTGGCCTGTAGGGTTTCTGCTGAGAGATCTGCTGTGAGTCTGATGGGCTTCCCTTTGTGGGTAACCTGACCTTTCTCTCTGGCTGCCCTTAGCATTTTCTCCTTCATTTCAACCCTGGTGAATCTGACAATTATGTGCCTTGGGGTTGCTCTTCTTGAGGAGTATCTTTGTGGTGTTCTCTGTATTTCCTGGACTTGAATATTGGCCTGCCTTGCTAGGTTGGGGGAAGTTCTCCTGGATAATATCCTGAAGAGTATTTTCCAGCTTGGATTCATTCTCTCCGTCACATTCAGGTACACCTATCAAACGTAGATTAGGTCTTTTCACATAGTCCCATATTTCTTGGAGACTTTGTTCATTCCTTTTTACCCTTTTTTCTCTACTCTTTCCTTCTTGTTTTATTTCATTGAGTTGATCTTCGACCTCTGATATCCTTTCTTCTGCTTGGTCAATTTGGCTGTTGAAACTTGTGTATGCTTCGCAAAATTCTTGTGTTGTGTTTTTAGCTCCATCAATTCACTTACATTCCTCTCTAAGTTGGTTATTCTCATTAGCATTTCGTCAAATCTTTTTCAAGGTTTTTAGTTTCTTTGCATTGGGTTAGAACATGTTCTTTAGCTCACAGAAGTTTCTTATTACCCACCTTCTGAAGCCTGATTCAGTCATTTCATCACACTCATTGTCCATCCAGCCTTGTTCCCTTGCTGGTGAGGAGTTGTGATCCCTTGTAGGAGGAGAGGCATTCTGGTTTCGGGTGTTTTCCTCCTTTTTGCACTGGTTTCTTCCCATCTTTGTGGATTTATCTATGTGTGGTCTTTGTGGTTGGTGATTTTCAGATGGGGTCTCTCAGTGGACATCCAGTTTGTTGATGATGAAGTTATTTCTTTCTGTTTCTTAGTTTTCCTTCTAACAGTGTGGCCCCTCTGCTGTAGGACTGCTGAGGTCCACTCCCGGCCCTGCTTGCCTGGGGATCACCTGCAGCAGCTGCAGAACAGTAAGGGTTGCTGCCAGTCTCTTCTTCTGCTATCTTTGTCCCAGAAGAATATCCACCAGATGTCAGTCTGAGCTCTCCTTTATGAGGTGTCTCTTTGGATATATGGGGGGTCAGGGGAGCTGCTTGAGGAGACAGAGTGTCCTTTATAGGAGCTCAAGTGCTGAGCTGTGAGCTCTGTTGTTCATTCAGAGTTGCTGGGCAGGAACGTTTAAGTCTGCTGCAGCAGAACTCATAAACCCCTTTTTTTTCCCGAGGTGCTCTGTCCCGGGGGAGTTAGGGCTTTATTTATGAGTTTCCCTTGTGCTGCTGCCTTTTTCTCAGGGCTGCCTTGCCCAGCGATGAGGCAGCCTAGTCACTGCCTGCAGAGGCTTTGCAGAGCTGCTGTGGGCTCCACCCAGGTGCCATGTGAACTTCCCCTGCAGTCCTGTTTATACCGGTGTAGTTAGAACTGCCTCAGCAATGGCGGGCTGCCTCTGCAATGGCAAACTACCTCCATAGTGGCAGACTGCCTCAGTAATGGCGGACGCCCCCTCCCCCACAGAGCTGGACCGTCCCGGGTTCAGCTGTGCTTGCTGTGAAACTCTCGATCCAGAGCGTTTCTGATTGCTGTTTTTTTTTTGTGGGGTTGGGACCAGCCGAGCCTGATCACCTGGCTCCCTGCCTCAGAGTCTCCAGGTGTTCCAGCCGCCTGTTGAAAAGGCACCGGGATCTGTGTGGTTTCCCGTGCGGCGACCCACTGCGCCGGCTGAAACCGCGGGCGCCGAGATTCGTGGCGTTTTTTGCCTGGGAAATCTCCTGGACTGGCTGGCTGTTTCAGTCCCCTTTTTTAATCAGATGAATGGGCTGCTCTGCCTTCCCGGAGCTCCAATTGCCAGCTAAAACGGCATCCGGACCCACGTATTTTGTATGGGGGAACTGCTGCGCCGGGGCGCCGCCCAGAGACAGCAGCCCCGGCGAAATAGCAGCGCCGGCCAAACCAGCCACATTGGCGACCCATGGGGCTCCTCCCCCTGGGAATCTCCTGGTCTGTGGGCAATAAAAGTCGGTCTGGGAATGTAGCGTCCACTCACCCTCCGTGCTTTCACTGGGAGCTGCAATCCTCAGCTGCTCCTAATCGGCCATCTTGGATCCTCCCCCTCTTCTTTAACTCTTTATGTTCCTTGCTTGAAATTTCTTAAATAAAAATATGCCAACATGCAATGCCTAATAAAAGATTATTTGGATCCTATTTAGACTTTCATGAATCTGCCTTGATGTTATTATGTGTGACTCTTATGTTAACCAAGGAAATGACCCCTGGATCTGACTATGGAGAGTTTGTCATGTGCTGTTCTATGAAGAAAATCATGTAGGATTTTCTATGACAGAAAGAGTTCAAGTAAAAAAAATGAGGCAAACTCCTGTATGACAGAAGTTTTCTGGATTTTGTACTGTAACTCCTATCCTTCATGTCACATCTTTTCTGGATTTTTTTACTGCAACTCCTTTCCTTCAGGTTACACACACACACACACACACACACACACACACACATTCAGATATATATCTACACACCCGTGTGTGTGTGTGTGTATGTGTGTGTGTAGATATATAACTTGCTCTTGGTATAACTTATACTTGGACTATTCTTCATCTAGACAAGTGGTCTTTCAGCTGGAGGTGATTTTGCGTACAAGGGGGCATTTGGCAATGTTTGCAGAGTTTTTTTTATCATCACAATTTGGTGTAGGGTGCTACTACCTTTAAGTGGGTAGAAGGTAGGAATGCTGCTGCTAAATATTCTGTAACACACAGTGCATCCTTCTGCTCTCCAACAAAGAATTATTTGGCTCAAAATGTTAACATTGCCAAGATAAAGAAACTATTATTTAAATTTTCTCATAGCTGATTCTGATCATTTAAATATACATTTTAGCTTTGTATAACTTATTTAGAGAGGCCTAACCTGTTCAGAGAGGGCTTCTCTAACTATCTAAAACAAATATTTCCACCTCTCTTATAACCTAATCACTCTTTATTCAATTAACCTGCTTTTATAAATTACATTTTCTGAAGTTAAAATTAAATGTAATTGTCCTTAGATAGAAGTTCTACTGATCAAGGCATTATGTAATCCACTATCAAATCCCTAATACTTACAGAAGTGCCTTATAATGCATATATTTAAAGAGTATTGGAAGACAGATGAGATCAGTAGGATTTATATATTTAATTTATAAAATTTTAACTCAAAGTAGAAAAATGCCATTAGTGCTGTTGTGAAACATTATGGCAGAAAAAGTTTAAGTTTTACAAGTTTAAAACTTGCAAACTTATGCTTTTTGTAATGATAGAGTAGCTTTTATTGGACTATCTTTCTGACAGATACAGATAACCAATTGTAACATTTGGATATAATCTAACAAACAAACAAACAAAAAACCCAGGCAAAAACATACATAAGTATGAAGGCAAAGGATACTGACAAAAACAAAACTTGTAGCAGCATCCATCCTTGAAAAAAGAAAAACACCAAACAGTGCATTTGAATTTTATACAGCTTTGCACCTGAGAATATTCCCAAGTCCAAGTGCCTTGGTATCACTAAAACTTGAACATTAAGGTACAATCACAATGACTTGAGGAGATGGATAACATTCAAGACTTCCAGAATAGTGGAAAATGAGAGAGAAAAAAAACTAGCAATGGAAGTAACAATAGAGGATGGAGTAAAAAATCTGTGTATAAGCATTGATCAAAATTCGGCTGATCTTTGAAAGGTGCATGCACAGAGAAGACTATAAAATGATGAATGAGTGAAATCAAAACCAAACCAAACAAACAAAATACCAACTAAGGCCGGGCACAGTGATTCACACCTGTAATTCCAGCACATTGGGAGGCTGAGGCGGGCAGATCACCTGAGGTCAGGGGTTCGAGACCAGCCTGACCAACATGGAGAAACCCCATCTCTACTAAAAATGCATAATTAGCCGTGTGTGGTGGCACATGGTTGTAATCCCAGCTATTCAGGAGGCTGAGGCAGGAGAATTGCTTGAACCTGGGAAGCAGAGCTTGCGGTGAGCTGAGATCACGCAATTGCACTCCAGCCTGGGTAGCAAGAGCAAAATTCCATCTAAAAAAATAAAAACCAACTGGAAGGTTGAAAGACTATCACAAGAAAAGTAGAGATTTAAATTTGAGTCCAGGAAAGAGAATTGCCTCCAATAAGAAAATAAACTCCTCCCAGAGGAAGGTAATAAACCCCACAGTTTTTACAATGTTTTATCCACATTATCCCATATAAAATAAAAATTACTAGACATCTGAAAAAAGAAAATGTTATCCAAGATCAAGAAAAATGAATAGTATAAACAGATGATGAACTGAGTCAGATGCTGGAATTAGTAGACAAGGACTTTAAAGTGGCTTCTTAAAATTTCAACCATGTGGCAGGAATCAATCATGTTTTATAGCAGCCTGCTCCTGAGAAACTGTAGGCATCACTTGCCACTGAGGAAACCAACAGCCATTCCCACAAGGATACCTTAGAGAGGGAGATGTGACTCCATACCCGGTTGCTGACCTAAGAAGCAGCCACTGATTATCTATGTTGGGAGAAGAACTGTCACCTTTCCCAACCTAGCATGTGCCCAATGAGTGCCAACAGAGCATTGGCCACTCTGTGGTGTCCATATCCAGACCTGAACTCTTTGGTTACACTGGATCTGCCCATGTCTCAGACATTGGAGTCATTGCCATAATAAGCTAATTTGCACTCTGGGTTCTGGAGCCAAGTTCTTGCTGCTTATGTTTATGCCCCAGGCACCAGCTTAGCCACCATAGAGTTTCACTCTGACTCTGTAGATGCTTCACTAAGATTCACTCTGACTTTATATATGCTGAGGCTAGCCTGGATCCTGGCTACAAGGCTGCATTGTATGCCCCCATATCTCAGACATCAGAGCCACTGCCAGAGAGAGCTAGTTGATGATGATCCAGGCCTGGAGTCAGGCCTGCATGTGGCTACAACTTGAGACACTAGTTCAGCTGCCATAAAGAGCAAGGCCCTGCCCAACTCTGGAGCTACTCTACTACTGTGCCCACTGGTGCTCTTATTCTTGCCTCCCCTGGCTGCTTTGTAACAATCCATACCTCACATTTTGTCACCAACATAGCAACAAGGGTGTCTGCAACCTAGGCACCAGTACCAATACTGCCCTGGAACCCTAGAACCCCAAATCATAGTTCTTCCATGTGTAACAATGTTTTCACCCTCAGTTGCATGGACTCTTCATAGGGGCCACTCATCAAACACTGGTGCCACCATTACTGCAAGTGAGCGCACAAACAGCTCCAGCGTTAGGAGGGGATCCCCTCAGCTACAACTTCCCAGTGGGAGAAAAGAGAGCAAAGCCACCTTGGCAGTTATTGCCTCTGAAGACCCAAATAAGCCTAGCTGCTATAGCAAAAATTTATAGCATTGGATACTGGATTCCTGCAATATTTATTAATACTTACTTTTGCTACCAGAGCTGCACAGAGACTAATCAGCTGGAATCTTCACTAACGCAGAACTAATGTACTATGTCTAGCAAGTGCCCTTACACCCCTTTCATAAAGGAAATTTTTTCAACAGCAAAACTAACCTTTAAAGTCTGCAAGAGGTGACTGCTACACTAAATAAATAAATATCAACATAAGGCAATAAAAACATGAAAAACCAAGGAGACATAAAATAAAGAACACAATAATCTCTCAGTAGCTGACCCCAAAGAAGTGGAAATATACATACAAACTGTCTGACAAAGAATTTAAAATTATTTTAGAGACGCTCTATAAACTTCAAAAAATATACAGAGAAACAATTAAGTGAAATCAGAAAAAACAGTAAGTGACCAACATAAGAAATCTAAGAGTTTGAAATTGTAAACAGAAATCAAACATATTCTGAAGGTGAAAAATACAATGGAACAAATGAAAAATGCAATAGGGAGCATCAATATCAGAATTGACCATGTAGAAGAAAGAATGTGTTAAGCTGAAGACACATTTGAAAATACGTAGTCAGAGGAAAAAAAAAAAAGGAAAAGGAATGAATAAACTTATGGGGTTTATGGGACATCATCAAAAGGGTAAATGTTTGAGCTGTAGGAGTTCAAGAAGAAGAAGAGTGATACAAAGTACAGTAAAGCTATTCCAGGAAACAATAACAGAAAAATTTCCAAATACAGAAAAAATTTAAATATTTGAGTACAGGATAAAAGTACCTGGATATTTAAAAGTACCTGAACTTTCGTACAGTCTCAAAGTCCCCAATCAGATTCAATCTAAACAAGACTATACCAAGGCATTTTATAATACAACTGAAAAAAAAAAAGACAAAGAATTTTACAAGCAGCATGAGAAAGAAAAAATATTACATATAAAGGAGTTTAAAAAGGCTAGCAGGAGATTTCTCAGTAGAAGGGTTACAGGCCAACAGAAAGTGGGATAGTATGTTTAAAGGGCTGAAGGGGAAAAAAAGTAAAAAACACCCAAAAACCAAAAATCTTGCCAAGCAAGAATATTGACAAAGCTATAATTCGGAAATGAAAGAGAGAGAAAGACTTTCCCAGACAAACTAAAGCTGAGGGAGTCCATTACCACCAGTCCTATTTTACAAGAAATGCTACAGGGAGTTTTTGAAGCTAAGAGAACAGGATCCAACTTAGTAACACAACAATATATAAACATATAAAACTCACTGGTAAAAGTAAATACACAGTCAATATCAGAATAATACTGTAATGATGTATAAATCACTTATATTTTTAGTATGAAGATTAAAAGATAAAACTATTAAAATATTAGTAGCTACAATAATTTGTTAAGGGATATATAATATAAAAAGTTGTGAATTGTGCCATCAAAGACAAAATGTGTGAGAAGGTAGAGTTTAAGTGTAGAGTTATGTGATAAACTTTGTTTTTAACTTAAAATAATTTTTTATAGTGACAGGCTTTTTAAAAAAAATTTGGTAGTTTTGGGGGTACAGGTGGTTTTTGGTTACATGGATAAGTTCTTCAGTGGTAATTTCTGAGATTTTAGTGCACCTATCACCTGAGCAGTGTACACTGTACTCAATTTTTAGTCTTTTATGCCTCATCCTCTTCTCAGCCTTCCCCCCCCGAGTCACCAAAGTCCATTATATATCTCATGCATTTGAATTCTAATAGCTTAGCTTTCACTTATAAGTGAGAACACAGGATATGTGCTTTCTATTTCTGAGTCACTTTCATTAGCATAATGGCCTTCAGCTCTGTACAAATTGCTGCAGAGACATTATTTCATTCCTTTTTATGGCTGAGTAATACACCATGGTATATATGTACCACATTTTCTTTATCCACTCATTGGTTGATGGGCACTTAGGTTAGTTCCACATCTTTGCAGTTGCAAATTGTGCTGCTATAAACATGCATGGATATATGTGTTTTTTATATAATGACTTTTTTTTGTGGGGGGGCAGATACTCAGTAGTGGGATTGCTGGATCAAATGGTGGTTCTAGTTTTAGTCCTTTAAGGAATCTGCATACTGTTTTCCATAGTGGCTGTACTAATTTACATTCTCAACAGCAGTGTAAAAGTATTACATTTTCACCACATCTATGCTAACATCTATTGTTCTTTGATTTTTTAATTATGGAGTCTTTGACTTTTTAATTACTCCTACTTGTTAGGAGTAAGGTGGTATGTCATTGTGGTTTTAATTTGCATTTCCCTGATGATTAGTGATGCTGAGCAGTTTTTCATATGTTTGTTGGCTCTTTGTCTTCTCCTGAGAAATGTCTCTTCATGTATTCATGTCTTTTGCCAATTTTTTGATGATTTCTTTTTCTTGCTGATTTGTTTGAGTTTCTTGAAGATCTGGATACTAGTCTTTTGTTGGATGAAGAGTTTGCAAATATTTTCTTCCACTCTGGGTTGTCTGTTTACTCTGCTGATGATTTCTTATGCTTGGCAGAAGCTTTTTAGTTTAATTAGGTACCATTTATTTATTTTTGTTTTTGTGGCATTTACTTTTTGGTTTTAGTCATAAATTCTTTGCCTAAACCATGTCCAGAAGAGTTTTTCCAATGTTATCTTCCACAATTTTTCTGCCTCTAGAATTGTGAGCCAATAAGTTTCTTTTCATTATAAATTACCCAGAAGAAAAATTCTTATCAAGTATCTTTTATAATCTCAATGGTATGAAGCTGGAAATCAATAACAGGAGGAATTTTTAGAAACATACAAATACGTGGAAATTAAACAACATGTTCTGAAACAACCAATGCGTCAAAGAAACAATTAAAAGAGAAATGAGAAAATACCTACAGACAAAAAAAAATGGAAATTCAATATACCAAAACTTATGGGGTGTAGCAAAAGCACTTCATAGAGGAAAGTTTATACCAAAAAACACCTAAGTTATAAGGAAGAAAGATCCCAAATAAAAAACCTAATGTTACACCTCAAGGAACTAGAAAATCAAGAAAAAGTCTAAATTTAGTAGAAAGAAGGTAATAATATGAGAGTACAATAAGTAAAATAGAAGCAATAAATAAAGGAAAACAAAACTAAGAGTAGTGCTTTTTTTTTTTTAAATAGACGAAATCCACAAACCTTTACTCAGACTGAAATTTTAGACAAAACTTCAGTTAGACTAGATGAAGGCAAACTATAATACACATTTTTGTTTAGACCTAGACAAAACTTTAGCTAGACTAGACCAAGAAAAAAAGAGAAGACTTAAAAAAAAAAGAAGAAGAAATCAGAAATGAAAGAGGAACATAACAACTATTACCATAGAAATACAAAGGATCTCAAGAGGCTAATATAAGCAATTATATGACAAAAATTTGTATAATCTAGAAGAAATGGATAAATTCCTAGACACATACAACCTACTAAGTCTGAATCATGAAGAAATAGAATATCTGAACAGGCCAATTATAAGTTATGAGACTGAATCAATAATAAAAAGTCTCCAATCAAAGAAAAGCCTGGAACCTTCTGGATCCATGGCTGACTTCAGCCAAATCTTTAAAGAAGAACTATTACCAATCCTTTTCAAACTCTTCCAAAACACTGAAGAGTAGGGAACACTTTCCAACTCATTTTACAAGCCAGCATTACTCTGTTACTAAACTCAGACAAGGACACTACAGAAAAAGAATATTACAGGCTGACATTCCTTCGTAAGTATAGATGTAAAAATCCTCAACAAAATTCTAGCAAATCAAATTTAATAGCACATTAAAAGGATCATTCACCATGATCAAGTGGGATGCAGGAATGATTCAACATATGCAAGTCACTAAATGTGATACATCACATTAACAAAATGAAGACCAAAAATCATATAATCATTTCAATAGATGCAGAAGAACCATTTGACAGAATCCAGCAACTTTTTTCTGATAAAAAGTTCTCACAAAATTAGGTATAGAAGAAATGTACCTCAACACAATAAAGGCCATATACAACAAGCCCATAGCTAACATATATTCTCAATGGTGAAACTCTGAAGGTTTTCCTGCAAGATGAGGGGCAATACAAGGAGGCCCACATTTGCCTCTTCCTTTCAGCATAGTGCTGGAAGTTCTTGTCAGAGTGATTAGGAAAAAGCAATAAATAAATGACATCCAAATAGAAAATAAAGCATTTTTTTTCTGTTTACAATTGACACACTCTTACATTCAGAATACCCTAAAAATTCCACCGAAAAATTGTTATAACTAATAAACAAATTCATTAAAGTTGCAGATATAACATTAACATTAAAAACCATTAATGTTTTCATACACTAACAATTAACTATTCAAACATGAAATTAAGACAATAACCCCATTTACAATAGGTACCAAAAATAAAATACTTAGAAGTAAATTTAACCAAGCAGGTGAAAAATCTGTACACTGAAGATAAAACATTTATGAAAAGAGAAGATTCAAGTAAGTGGAAAGAAACTCTGTGTTTATGGATTAGAAAAATTAATATTGTTAAAATGTCCATATCATCCAAAATAATTTAGATTCATGGCAATCCCTATCAAAACTCGAATAACATTTTTTATATAAATAGAAAAGAAATCTTAAAATTTGTATAGAACCACAGAAAGTTCCAAATAGCCAAAACAAACTTGAGCTCAAAGAACAAAGCTGGAGGCATCACTCTACTTCATTTAAAAATATACTACAAAGCTATAGTAGTCAAAACAGCATGGGGCTGTCATAAAAACAGACATAGACACAAATGAAGCAGAATAGAAAGCCCAGAAATAAGTCTATGTATTTATAGTCAACTTATCTTTGGTAATGTGCCAAGAACACACAATGGGAAAACGTCAATCTCTTCAATAAATTATGCTGGAGAAACTGACTATGCATAGACATAAAAATAAAATTCGACTCTCATCTCACACCATATACAAAAATCAATTCAAAAGAAAGACTTTAATGTAAAATCTGAAATTATAAAATTAGTAGAAGAAAACATAGGGTAAAAACTTCATGACATTGGTCTGGACAAAAGTTTTTTTTTTGTATCACCCCAAAAGCAAAGACAACAGAGGTATAAATAGGCCAATGGGATTATATCAAACTCGAAAGCTTTTGTAGAGCAAAGGAAGCAATTGATAGAGTGAACAGATAACCTATGGAATGGGAGAAAACATTTGCAAACCGTATCTCTGATAATAGTTGATATCCAAAATATCTCAGGAACTCAAACAACTTAATAGTGAGAAAACAAGTAATTTCATTAAAGAATGAACAAAGTACCCAAATGGACATTTCTCAAAAGAGAGATACAAATGGCCAACAGGTATATGAAAAAATGCTCAACATAATTATCAGGAAAATGCAAATCAAAACTATAATGAGATATCACCTCACACATGTTAGGGTAGCCATTATTCAAAAGGTGAGAGAGAAGTGTTGGCAAGGTTGTAAAGAAAAGGGAACCCATGTACACTACTAATAGGAATGTAAATTAGTATAGCCATTATAGAAAACAATATAGAGGTTCCTCGGAAAATTAAAAAAAGAACTATGATGTTATCCAACAATCCTGCTACTGAGTATGTATCCAAATGATATGAAATCAATATGTGGAAGAGATATCTGCACTCTCATATTCATTACAGCATTATTCAAAATAACCAAGATATGGAATCAGTGAATGAATAAAGCAAATGTGGCATATATAGACAATGAAATACTATTCAGCCGTTTTTTTTTTTAAAAAAAAGGAAATTCTGTCTTTCACAACAACATGGTTGAACTTGGGGGATGCTATGTTAACTGAAATAAGCCAGGCACGTAAAGAAAATACTGCGTAATCTCACTTATATGTGAAATCAAAAAAAGTTGAACTTAGAGAAGCAGAGAGAATGGTAGTTACCAGGGCCTTGGGTGTGGAGGGTCAACTGGTGAGATGTTGGTTAAAGGTCACAAAATTTCAGTTAGATAGAAGGAATATATTTAGGAGTTCTATTGTACAACTCAGTCACTGTAGTTAATAACAATATATTGTACACTTGAAAATTGCTAAGAGAGTAAATTTTTTCTCACCACAAAAAGGTATTACAAGTATGTGAGGTAATGCATGTTACATAGCTTGATTTAACCATTTCACAGTGTATACATGCATGAAAATGTCATAGTTTACACCGTACACATATAAAAGTTTTACTTGTTAATTAAAAATAAAAAGAGAGGGGGATGGACAAAATGGCTGACTAGAAGGAGCTGTTATGTGCCATTCTCAGAGAGGAACAGGAGGGGCAAGTAAATATTGCAACTTCAACATCCAGATACACACATTAGACTAAACACAATTTAACCTATGGAGAATGGAGAAAAGCAAGGCAGGACAATGGGTCATCCAGGAGCAATGCAGAGCCAGGGAAACCTCCCTGACTCACGGAAGTGGTGAGTGAATGTGTGAATCTGGAAACCCACACTTCTCCCATAGGTCCTTGCAATCCTCAGGTCAGGAGATCCCCCTCATGGACCCACTCCACCAGGGCCTCAGTCTGACACACTGAGCTATGTGGAGTCTTGGCAGAGCAGCCACTCAGGCACATGTGGAGACCCAGAAGCCTTAGATATCCAAGCTGTTTGAGATTCCCAGCAAAAGTAGCTGTAACTCCGACAAAGCAGGGGGATTACACCATCATACATACTCCTAGGAAATAGCCTGAATTTAGGGATCAGAGCAGCAATAGTCTACAGGCCCCTGTAGGGTTCTCCACTGGACAGGATCTCCCAACCGAGGACCCCCACTACACATGCTGATGTTTTCTGGCCGACAGGTTTCAAACATTCCTGGGATGGAGCTCCCAGAGGGAGGAGTGTGCTGCCATCTTTGCTATTTGGGTGACACAGTAATTCTGGCTTTGGAGAGTCCAAGGCAACCAAGAGCTGAAGTGGATCCCAGCACAGGACGCTTGCTCTACAAAAATGTAGCCGGAATGCTTTTTAAAGTGGGTCTCTGATCCTGTTCCTCCTTTCTGGGTGGGACCTCCCAACCAGGGTCTCCAGCTACTTTTGCTGGTGTTCTCCAGCTAACAAAGGTTTTCACATATCCCTGGGATGAAGCTCCTAGAGGGAGGTGGAGGCCACCATCTCTGCTGTTTGGGTGGCTTAGTCATTCTGGCCTTTGGGCTTCAGAGAGTTTGAGGCAAGCAGGGGCTAAAGTGTATCCTCAGCACAGGACAGCTGCTCTACAAAAACATGGTCAGAGTGCTTTTTTGAGTCCCCCAGTCTCATTCTTCCTCACCAGACAGGACCTCTCAACTGGATATCAGTTGGTTGACTCTTGCTCAGTTGCATTGCTCCCCTATGTTTCCTCACAGTTGCAGCCATGTTCTTTCTCAGTCCTCTGAAAGTGTGGGCTTCTCTCTCTCTTGAGTGCTGGCTGTAAATCACAGCTTGGCATTCTTGGTGAGGCCAGCATTCCTGATATCAAAACCTGGCAGAGACACAACATAAAAAGAAAACTTCAGGCCAGTATTCTTGATAAACATTGATGTAAAAATCCTCAACAAAATACTTGTAAACGAAATCCAGCAACACATGAAAAAGTTAACCCGCTAAGATCAAGTAGGCTTTATCCTTGGGATCCAAGGTTGGTTCATCATATTCAAATCAACAAATGTGATTCATCATATGAACAGAAGTAAGGACAAAACCAGCCGATTATCTCAATAGATGCAGAGGAAGTTTCTTTGTAAAACTTAAGATCACTTTATGTTAAAAAAAACTCTCAATAAACTAGGTATTGAAGGAACATACCTTAAATTAATAAAAGCCATCTATGATAACCCTGCAGCCAACATTGTACTGAATAAGCAAAAGCTGAAAGAATTCTTCTTGAAAACAAGCACAAAACAACTCTCACCACTTCTGTTCAACATAGTGTTGGCAGTCCTTGCCAGAGCAATCAGGCAAGAGAAAGAAATAAGGGGCATCCAAATAGAGAGTAAGTCAAACTATCCTTGTTTTCAGATGACTTGATTCTATATTTGGAAAACCCCATCATCTTGGCCCCAAAGCTCCTTTAGTTGATAAACAACTTCAGTAAAGTTTCAGGATTCAAAATCAATATATGAAAAGTACTAGCATTCATATATAGCAAAAACAGACAAGTGAAGAGTCAAATCAGGAATGCAATCCCATTCACAGTTGCTATAAAAGAATAAAATACCTCTGAACACAGCTAACTACCAAGGTGAATGATCTCTACAATGAGAAACACTGCTTAAAGAAATCAGAGTAGACACAAACAAATGTAAAAACACTCCATACTCATGGATAGGAAGAATCATTATCATTAAAGTGGGTGGCAGAAGGAAGAATCATTATCATTAAAGTGGGCATGCTGCCCAAAGAAATTTATACATTCAGTGCTATTCCTACCAATGACATTCTTCACAGAACTAGAGAAAACTATTTTAAGATTCATATGGGACTAAAAAAGAGCCTGAATAGCCAAGGCAGTCCTAAACAGAAAGAACAAAGTTGGAGGCATCATGTTACCTGAATTCAAACTCTACTACAGGGCTACAGTAACCAAAACTGTATGGTACTGATGCAAAAACAAGCACATAGACCAATGGAACAGCATAGAGAATCCAGAAAAAAGGATGCACAATACAGCCATCTGATCTTCGAAAAGCTGAGAAAAGCAATAGGTAAATACCCCCTATTCAATAAATGGTGTTGAGATAACTGGCTAGCTATATGTGGAAGATTGAAACTGGACGCCTTCCATATACCATATACCAAAATCAACTCAAGATGGATTAAAGACATAAATGTAAAACCCAAAACTGTAAAAATCCTGGAAGACAACCTAGGCAATATCATCCTGAACACAGAAATGTGCAAAAGATGGCATGACAAAGACACCAAAAGCAATCACAACAAAAGCAAAAATCGACCAGTGGGATCTAATTAAACTTAAGAGCTCTGCACAGCAAAAGAAACTATTAACAGAGTATGCATCTGACAAATGTCTAATATCTAGCATCTATAAGGAACTTAAATTTACATGAGTAAAACAAGCATCCCATAAAAAGTGGGCAAAAGACATAAACAGACACATTTCAAAAAAAGAATGTGGGCAGCAAACATATGAGAAAAGGCTCAATATCATGATCATTAGAGAAACGCAAATCAAAACCACAATGACATATAATCTCACACCAGTCAGAATGGCTATTAATAAAAAGTAAAAAAGTAATATGCTGATGATGTTGCTGAAAGAAAGGAATGCTTATACACTGTGGGTGGGAGTAAAAATTAGTTCAATTGTTCTGGAAAGCAGTGTGGCATTTCCTCAAAGAGCTATGAAGAGAACTACCATTCAACCCAGCAATCCCATTACTGGGCATATACCGAGAGGAATATAAATTATTTTACCATAAAGACACATGCACATAAATGTTCATTGCAGCACTATTCATTATAGGAAAGGCATGGACTCAACCTAAATGCCCATCAGTGGCATGTTGGAAAAAGTTAATGTGGTACATATACACTTATGGAACACTATGCAGCCATAAAAAGAGATCATGTCTTTTGCAGAAACATGGATGGAGCTAGAGGCTATTGTTCTCAGCAACCTAACACACAAACAGCAAATCAAATGCTTAAAAGTGGGAGCTAAATGTTGAGAACTTGTGAGCACAAAGAAGGAAACAACAGACATTGGGGTCTACTTGAAGATGGAGAGTGGGAAGAGAGAGAAGAACAGGACAAAATAACTGTCGGGTTGTAGGCTTAATACCTGGGTGATGAAATAATTTGTACAGCAAACCCCCATGACAAGAGTTTACCTATATAACAAACCTTCATATGTAACCCCAAACCTAAAAGTTAAAAAATAAAAAGAAACAAAAAATAGGTAGTTTTTTTAGGGGACAAAATTTGACAGACTCTATTTTAAATTTGATCAAATATATGTGTCAAATATTGGAACAATTTAATTTCCTGTGCCCCCAACATGACACACATGATCAAACTCAAACTGATGAACATTTGACGAAAACAATTGGCCCTTCATTTTCAAAATATAAAAGTTTAAGAGCTTTTCCAGTTTACACAGTAAATGCAATGTGTGATCCTGGGGTCTAGACCAGGAAAAAGGAAGAACATTATTGAAAAAATAATTATTGAGAATTGAATATGGACTGTGGTTTAGATGATAATATTGTAGGAATGTTTAATTTCATGACTTTGATAATTGTACTGTGGCTATGCAAGAGACGCACACATACTAAAATATATAGGGGTAAAGGCACGTTATGTCCCACTTTCTCTCAAATGATTCAGAATGATAAAGCAAATGAGGCAAAATGTAAATGATTGGTGAGAATGTTCAAAGGGTACACAAGCATTCCTTGTAAATTTTTAGTATGTTTGATGTTTTACCAATACAAAAGTTAAGATTTTAAATAGCTAATCATCTTGCCAGCCCATGTAGTTCCAGAACTCCTGATTGGGAATCATTTGTTTGATCTTTGTGTGGGATGGCTCAAGTACTTAGTTTCTTGGTTTCCAAACCTGTCCTATTTCCCAATGGAGACCTACATTATTCTTTTCTTAGGGAGATGTTAGGTCAATCATTTTACAAACTTCCCTGGAATTTTGAGTTAAGTGTGGAGATTATTCCTTTATCCTTCAGTGTGAGTAACTCTTACTGTAAGAAGCAAGGAAGAAGCGAGGAAATCAAGAGGCTTCCCTATTCTACAATTCTAGATCCTACTAGTATGACTCACTATGGAAACTCTCATCAGCAAGGGTTTCAACTGCTTTCAAATGGTTTCTGGCATCTCCCACATACGCAGTTTTTTGTTCATTTTTCAGCAGCATCTCTTTTGAGATGTCTCATAGCAGCTGCAATGAGTCTTGTTTTCTTTTATTTTTTCTGAGAAAAACTCTTCTGAGGATCAAGTTTAAATTTTACTAGTTTTACACTCAGGGAACTACTGTAGTACATGTAACTATTAAAATATGATACTCATAGCTCAAACTCTGTTGTAGGATGCAAATTCTTTATTTGCTTCAAAGATGTTCTTACAGTCCCCCAGAGCAGAGGCCACCAAATCTGGCCCACTGCCTGTTTTTGTAAATAAAGTTTTATTGTAACATAGTCTCATTCATCTGTTTATGCTTTACCTGTGGTTGTGTGTGATCTATAATAGCAAAGTTGAGTAGTTGTGACAAAGATTGTGTGGCTTGCAGTGCCTAAAACATTTACTATCTAGCCCTTTATAAAAAAAATTTACTGACACCATTATATATAGTTTCCTTCCTAAATATTACAACAAATCTCACACTTTCTTTCTGTTAACATTTAAAAGCAGACCTCTAAAGGACTTGGGGAGGTGGCGTCGGGGGTGGGAAACTAAATACTCTCCATAGGGCAAAGTTACAAATAGACTAATCAAATCCTTGGAATAATCAGAGTCTCCAAAATAAATATGCAAATTAAACTTATTCCTCTTATTTGGCAGGAAGAGAAACCTGAATTAGTTGTAGATTATAGGCTTTCAAATCTATGTATTTTAACCAAGCTATACATATTTCCCTAATATCTATTATACTATGATAAGTACCTGTATTGGGTATAACATGTAAAGACTTATTCCCCAATATTTGGGTTTCCATGTGGAGGAATCTCCACTGGAAGGGTAGTTCCCAATCTCTTTGGTTCTGGGAATCTCTTATACTACTTGCAATTATAGAATTGCAGAGAACTTTTCTTTATTTGAATTTGATCTATATATATTTACCATTTTAAATAGTGTTTATTGAAAAGCGCCTGAGACAGCTCTGATGAGTGGAGGAACACCAGCATTCTTAGTCTCCAGTTGAATTAGAAAAAATGACACAGAAACATGTGGAGTGGTTTGAAGGAGTGGAGAGTTTCATAAGCCAGAAAGAAGGGGGAAGGCAAAGGAAGAAGCTCCCTCCTACAGAGACAAAGGAAGGGGGGCTCCAAAGCCAATAGAGGGAACCTCAAGCGGGGTGGAAACCAGCTAGGATATATACAGAGGCTGGAGGAGGGGGGTGTCTGATTTGCATAGCGCTTAGGGGATTGGTTTGACCAGGCATGTTATTCAGGAAGCTTGTGGAAAAAGCTGGACCTCCCACCCTAGGCTTTAATATGCAAATGCAGTGGCCCTGATGTTGTACACACATGGGGATATGTGGGGGGTGGCCATGTTGCCAGGAACATGTCGGGCAAGGGCAAGAAAGCCTCGGAATCACCATGTTTGGGTGGACCCAGTTTCTAATGGCTTGTATTTGCATATCAAAGGTTGCCCACCTGGCTCTAAGAGCTGGGACTTTACAAGAAACTTTTCCTGAGATGCTTTAAAAAATGAAAACTTCCCAAGGACACCTTTTCCTCTCTATCTGCCTAAAATGATTTCTTATTAACTCCTACAACATAACAATAACAAGCACATTGCTTTTCATTTCTTTTATCATTTTCTCTTTTAAATAAAAAAAACTGTATTTTCCCAAATTAAAAATAATTAGTGAGAAAGATGGCCTTGCTTATATTTTTGCAAATTTCTTAAATGTCTGGCTTAATGGAACACAGCTGGAGTCTCCTGTCTTCTGCAAACCATTTATGTTGTCATAGTACGTGTCATGTAGCCTCTGGAGAACTCCACTGTACACTTGCTAGAGAATGAGTCTGAAAAGGGTAAACATTTTAGTATTATTATAAAATAGTCTAGTTTGTAGATCCCTGAAGGGGTCTTTGGGGCTACACTAACAGCAGCTGCCCTAGAATGACATCTTTGACCTCTTTCTGCCTGCTCACTCACTCTTACTCTGGTTGAGGAGTGTCTTTGGTCTCAGTTGTGTGATTAGGGGAAAGGAACCCAACCCTTGTGATTCAGTCTCTCCAGTCTTCTTGGAGAAGCAGCCTGCCTTCAGACAGTACATCTTTGGCTTCTTTATGATGTAAGTTTTCAGCTTTGTGACTAATTCTGGATTAATTCTAGGATCCAGTATTAGGGAGCCTCTTGTTGCTGTATTTCTCAGATATGCTGATCTCCATCTTTTCGACCTCAATATTTGTCTCTTAGTTTATTCTATACTTCAACAAGAAACAATAATATTACTAAACACACTCAAAATTCCTGCATTAGGCCTTTTGGGGTAAGGAGGAATAAAATTGTAGATATTTTCTAATTAAGAAGTCATCAAGATACATGTCAGTGACTAAATAATTTATGTTCTACATAATTTTTTTGACAGTTAGCAGCCCTTTGTAACAAAGTTTTGCTTGAAATCTCTTCCAGTTTCCCTTCTAGTATAATTTAAACTAGGAATTTTTGAGACCATACTCTGAAGCAAGGCCTCTTTGAAGCAATTTACATATATTGCTTTACCTCATCCTCACAGCAGTTTAGGAGTTGAGTTTTGTCGTCACTTTTAAACATGAGACAACTGCAACTTGTTCAATGGACTTAGGTAGTAAGCGGGCAGAGCCATGATTTGAAATCGGGTTTGTTGTAAGACAAAAATCCAAGGCCTCAGCTGAGAGGACACACCCCATCCCTGACCTCAGGCCCCACTCTCGCACTGAATTGGACCACCAGTCTCTTCTCTCACCAGGGAGAGCACAGCAAGGGAGAGGATTTCTCTTACTTTCTAACTCTCGTTTTCCCAAAACCCAGGACACTGCTTTGATCCAAACTGCTTAGTCAATATAAGTAGTATAAATGAAGTTTATAAGGGTCAACAAAGGCAAAGATTATGTTTTATGTATTTTTTGTAGCACCTGTTCTGCCCAGTATTATGCTGAAATACGGTGTGATTAATCACTTTAGTGGTGATTTAGATAGATAATTCGGTGAAACTGATTTCACTAGTCATGTGTAAAGAAACCTTTCTATTATTTGTAGTTTGACTTTGCCTATTAAAGAAAATACAGTACTTATTTCCCTTTATTATTTATTTATTCATTCACTTTAAAGAATGTAACAGGCTCTTATTGAAGAGACTTCATTGAGCCTGCTTTATTTTCATCACTTTGGCTAGATTTGTTATTTAGATCCCTTAGCTGATTCTCAATCTGGCTTTTTGTTATTTACTTATTTATACAAGTCCTAATGGAGTAGATGGGGTGCAGTGGACATCTTCTCTAGTATTCACAGCACACACACACACCACTGTGATTATCATCCAGTGGGCATAACTTTCTGTCCTGCTCTTAAGATTTGGTGTTGATATTCTCCCTGCAAGTCAAGACCCTTAGCACATCTGGATACAATGTGAAGAAATGCAGAGATGTCAAAACCTGGGACACATGCAGCCCAGGACTTGACAAGCAGAGTGTTATTAGCATTGGTAATAAGACTACCTGGGTCTGTCTGCAGAGGTCCCTCAGCTTGAGATTATTTACATTCACTGCATACAACATTCAAACCTGGCTCCTAAATGAGACAGCTTTAGAGAAGACAATGGAAACCCTGACAGTAAACTGAAAATTTCAGGTAGAAATCTATTTATCCTAATTAAGAGAACCTCTTAGACCTGCCTCCTGGCAATTAACACAGTTGTGTGTGGTCCTATTATTTAAACTGACAACAGCAATCTTAGGTTCTACAGGCTCAGGGAGCCCTCTCTCCTTCAGACCGCCACAGCCTGTAAATAGATTCTCTCTGACTTGTAACAGCAAACACTTTGAACATTTGCATTTCACTCATTACTTGTGTTGCTACAGGCTGAGCGTGACCCTGCTATAGAAACAAATCCAGTTGAAAACTACCTAATGGCCTTGGTTATATAACTACTAGGTTTCCTTAAAACATACTTCCTAGGACCAGAAGAAAAAAATGAGATATTTGCACCATGGAATTATGTTGGTCTGGTCTTGTTTTTCATTTTTATCAAGAAATGCTCTTTCTTTAAACTCAAATTATAAGAATTCAGCTCTTGTCCATAGTAAGAAGTCATGTTAAATTTTGTATTAGAAAGCATGGTGGGAATTTACAATTTCTAATGCACTTTTTTTTTTTTTTGACAATTATTATTTTGACAGTTAGAGATGGGGGTCTTTAGGGATGGTTGGCAACTAGATTTTATATGTGTGGGTTAAAAAAATCTCAAATTAAGTTTGAAAATCTCAACTGGTGCCCTTCCTTTGATCTGTCACATTGTGTTCCATTCCATCACATTTCTGCACAACTCCTCAAATTTAAAGGAGCCAGGCTTTTTTTTTTTTTCAGGTCAGATACAAATTTAGAAATTTGGTGTGAAATAATGATGAATAATGCATGAACTGACTTTCTGAATTGGAGTTCCAGATTCTGAGGAACTTGGGAAATCTTCAAAGCCAGCTGGAATGTGTGAATTTGAGTGTCAGGAGAGACCCATCTGAAGGAAGAGTTAGCTTCTCCACCTGCCT
Source organism: Ateles fusciceps (assembly GCA_036589455.1). Lineage (NCBI taxonomy): Eukaryota > Metazoa > Chordata > Mammalia > Primates > Atelidae > Ateles > Ateles fusciceps. Next base: position 12,026,225 of record JAZHEH010002206.1, read on the forward strand.
GGTGCACCATTCATTGCCAGCTGGATTTGTTTCCCTCTGTGTTGAGACCAAATCAGATTGTCACATGTGAAAATAGTGAATTGCTTGGTTCTAAATTGCATTGAAATCTAGAAATCCTGCTTTTGGTTACCTGCTAATGCATAGAGCCTTGGCATAGGTGTGGAAAGGGCACCATATTGCTTTCAGAAATCTTTGATCTGCCAATATCAGCCATGATCTGTTTCTGCTATCTATGCTTGCTGTTTACATAAGCTTCACATTCTTTTCTCTGAGAAAAAGTTGTCTATTTATTGGGTGAACAAATGACACTGAATAGAGATTTATTTTTCAGAAAATTTGCAGTATTGCAAAGTAGTTTAATAAGTACTACATATTCATCTGGAATTTCGAGCTTTTGTAGTTTGTTTCTAAAAATTCTGCCTGAAAAGATATTAAGTGATTAAGAAGTTCCCATCCAATTGTAATTTTTTTTCCTGACTTACCCAAATTTTCTCTAATTCTTTTTCTTCTGGATAAGGCTTTCCATGGTAGCCCCTGGGACACACTGGAGAAACAGAGACCAAGTGATAGTTACCTTAATTATAGTGCAATTAGGAGATTTTTCAAGTGGTTGAAGGACTTCTCACAAAAAGATAACTCAGTGGCACTGAGTTATCCTGCAGTGGGAACTTCCCATGGTGTTGTTAAGCCCTGTGTTAGAGTTTTAAATCAGATTCCTAGATATCCCCAAAGGGAATAGTTTTGAATATACTGGATGATAGAATCAAGACTAAAATCATCTTTACAGGCTGAAATAACAAGCCCAAATTTATCAAAACAAACCTTAATAGGAACGAATCTGAGGGTCAGTTCTGGGGCTTAAAAATAACCAGTAAATAATGTAGGAGATGTTTCTTTTTTTCAGATGTGTACAAAAGGTGATCTTGTATCATAGCAAGTGCAATGTGAGGCAGCAAAGTGATGCAGCTACCATAATACCATTGCAATCTTAAATATGCAAGGGCCAAGGGAAGGCTTCCCCTTTGCCCTCTGAAAGTTTGCTGAAAAATCAGCTCACAAAAAGCAGAATAATTGGAGAAAAGGCATACAAATGTGCACATTAGGGAGAACCACAGTGTGATCACTCCAACCCTTCCAATCCCCATGGGGTACAGTAGCTTATATACATTCTTGAAGATACAAAAGAAGGGGGCTTGGATTGTGGCAAAACAAGTTATAGTGGTAAAACAGGTTGTGAGAGGCAGACAAAAGGAGACCTGGCTTGCAAAGCTGGTCTTGTTATGAAGATGAAAACTTACAGGTAGCAAGTAAATAGTGAACATTTCTTTCAGACCTTTCAAAGGTGTCAGACTCAGTTAATCTTCCTAGATCGGACGGAGGAAGCTTCAGAGAAAGCCTAGCTGCATCAATGAAGATTTTCTCAACAAAGGCAAATCTCCTCCACAAAAGATAGCTTTTCATCTATTCTTGTATTTCCAGCCCTCCTGAATAGCCATCTCAAAATGTCAAAGAAATATATTTTGGGGTGAAGTTCCCTGTGCTCTTTTAGATGCTTTAGTGGATGAAGAAAGTGATGGTATTGTCCTGTTGGGGTATTACTGCATCTTCACAATTTGTAAGACAAAAACAAACCAGAGTGGTATAAGCAGCAAGCTACATGATATTGTATATGGAAGGTTTAAAGCCACCAGAGAAATTTAACCAGCAGATATGAAGCTTCAAATAGGTTTGATGCCAATGTTTGTAGATGTCAAATGGAAGAAGATAAAACTTTCAGCGAGTTGAACAAGATTGGGTACAAGTTACATGAACATGGTCTTGTTCAAATTAAGACAAGAAAAAGCTTTCTCACAGAATTTGCAACAGATGCACTGGAAATTTCCAGAAAGCTGTCTTTCTGGAAATTTCAAGCCAAAGCTAAATGTTTACTTTGAAGAAATCTTGTAGGGAGAATTTAGATGGGCAGTTAGGTTTAATAGCTGACTGTGACTTTTTTCCCCCTGAAATTCCTCATTATCAATCTTACTATGGCAATGCGTCCCAACGAACAAACCTAATGAATTGGAGCTTTGGTAAGAAATTATGTATTTATTATACGCAAGAAAAAGTTATGATATACAAGGTGATAGAATAATAATCCCAGGGAGTCCTTGTCCTCAGAAATTTTTAAAGAGTGGGAGAGAAAATTACTATGTTGCCTTAGAGAATTTCATGGTTATGAACTGGCTTATGAAGCAGCTAGTTTCTTGTGTTATGATTATTTGTATACCAGGAATCTGTATTTTATCTTTAAAGTCATTCTTGGTCAGACTCTTCTACAGCCTTTAAGATTACTCAACTATGCATAATTTAACTTTATGACATGGAATAGGCTTCTCATAACCTTTTGGCTCACCCCAGGCAAAGAGAAAAACATGATTGTCTGACACCTCCTTACAAGTTGCTTCTCATTTTCCACCTTAAATGATTTGAAGAATGCTAGTTAAAATGTATGACTTGATCTTTAAAATATTTTAAGTTCTATCCATTAGAAAAGGAGACCTCTATAATTCTTATATTGGATACTTTGACATTAAGTGGTGTTAAAATAATGATGCAATTATGCTTAGAGCACAGACAACCAATTTGAATTAAAGTTGTTTTTTTATTTCCTCACTTCGATATGTATATGTTAGGTGAAGTTACAGGAAGATACAGATGAGGGTCAGAAAGGGTCACAGAAATGTTTGGAGGCAGTTAGCCCAAATTTCTTCATTATTAAAATTACCTGGAGAGTAAAAATTCTCTGGGAAAGTTTCTGAGTGTGTAGCTTTGGAATGGAGCTGAAGAAGCTGTGTTTTCAACAAGTATCAGTGGGGTTTATTATGATCAGACAAGGGGAATGCTCTTCTAGAAAATTTCAAGTCACAGTTCAAGCCAGAGAGAAACTATAGATGAGCAGGAAGCTATAATAGTTAAAAAAAAAAAAAAAAAGGGGGCGGGGGTTGTTATTTTCCAGCAAAGATGCAAAGATGTCACAGAATTGATCTGCTCATTTATGCAGGTGGTGCTACCTAAAAAACTTTGTTTATAAAGTCTTTAAATCATGAATTATTGAATTGGCTCATGTATTCTAACTCAGCCAGAATATTTCTTTCCATCTAAGTTTTGGAAAGAATCTCAGGTAAGCTATTTGCCTTTCATAAGTCCATTTTGTTACTTTCAACATAAACACTTTTTTTTTAAAAGTAACAACCAAACCACTAGTGGATGATTTAATGAGCAAAATGTGCCTTCTCCTTGTGAAAGAAAACCAAGGATGTCACCAGCTGCTTAACTGTGATGCGTGGGAAGAGATTTAGTCAATACTTGTTCCTCTGCTCTTACCAACTGCTTCTCATGTCCTTGTTCCTTCATTTCCCCTTTCGTAGACCGGCCACTTGGTGGTGTTTTCTTTTAATTCACTTCTGCCCTTATGGGCAAAATTATAACATTTAACTGTGCTTGAATTGCTAGGCCTTTTCCCTTTAGAATAAAATTTGAGACAAAATTTGAAATGTGAATGGGTGCATTATACAAACTGTATTTAGATTAATGCAAATTATCTTCCTGTCTTTATTTTTTCACAAAAATATCCACAAACTTTATTAACAGAATTTGCTTTAAGCAGCTTTTTTTAAATATATATATTGGTGAGATTTTTAGGGCAAATAGAAATGTTATAAATGCTAGATAGCTGCAAACTTTCTTCCAACAGTTATTTAATTCTCATGAGTCTTTGCTATTCAGTAAATGAAGGAAGAATCTCAACGACTATTGTAATTTCAAGAGGTGATAGTAGATGAGGGATTTAGACATTAATGTTAATTTCCTTCCTTTCCCTTTACAGAGGAAACATTCAAAATAATACGCTGAAGAGATTATGAGACTAAACAGGGTGGTTCATACAGAGAAATGATACAAAGATGAATCATGGGAAATAGTTCTATTAATTCACCTGCTATTTGAATTGAAGCTCACATCACTTAAAGTGGCAAGGGTTTAGGGACTCCTCTGCTCTTCCTGGTTGTGATACTGCATACAAAAGATGTTTAGTATTTCTCTCTTGCTGCCTACTTGTCTATATTTTTTGTATCTGAGATCATAATCTGACACTATTCTTTCAGAATATCTGAAAGTCGAGAACAACTTGAACCCAGCTCAATGGGTCACATTATTTTATGGAATTCTTCCCTTTCTTACGGCAATTTCTTACCGTGTAAAGATACCCTTAAATCAGCAGTTCCCACCTTTTTGCCACCAGGGACCAGTTTTGTGGAATACAATTTTTCCATGGGTGGGGAGCCGCAGTGGATGATTTTGGAATGAAACTGTTCCACCTTAGATCATCAGGCATTAGATTCTCAAAAGGAGCACACAGCCTAGATCCCTGGCATGTGCAATTCATAATAGGGTTAATAGGGTTTGCAGTCCTATGAGAACCTGATGCCACCACTGATCTTACAGGAGGCAGAGCTCAGGTGGTAATGCTTACCTGCCGCTCAGCTCCTGCTATGCGCCTTGGTTCCTAACAAGGCCCAGACCAATACAGGTGTGTGGCCTGGGGTTGAGGACCCCTGCTTTAAATGGTTTTCAGGCTATGTAGCATTCTATCAGATCAAACTGAATATTTCCCTGCAAAAAAATTGGTAGCATTGTTTCAAAAATCTTGATGAAAGCTTACAACAATCCATCAATTTTATTACTTTCTAATAATTTCTTTGAAAAAATGCTTTGCTTTTAACTGGATTGCCTTAAACAGATCCAATTGATATACATAAAGATTATTTTCTTCTGGAAACTCTAACCTTTCAATTACTGTTTATATTAGTGATTGCTATTTAATATTCCTTTACACTTTATGGATTAAACATATACATATCACATATGCAATTTTGTTAATATATTTGTATTTCATTTCATGTGGCAGTAAATAAAATTAATGGTATACACACATATGCATGCACACAAATTAGGTAATAAATCTCATAGATAAAGAACCTGAGATTTGGTGAAAGAAGGGAAGTGATTTTTCCCAATGTTGTATATTCAGGAAGTGGCTCAGCTAGTTCGCAGACTCAGGTTTGTGTACTCTTTGTCCAATGTTGTTTCTGCTTACATTATTTTGTCCAGTGATAATTGCCGAGATTGCTTTTCTTTTTAACATATTGTGTAGCTTATTTGCATTTCTGTTAGAATTTTTTGGCATTTATGTTTCTAATTTATCTGATTTTCAAGCTGCTTGTGGATTATAAACTTGACAATTTCTTCAAAACCTATAGTCAATAATCACTAAATTGATGATTTTCCCATAGGCAGTTTTAGGTTTACAACTTAAAGATCAACTTATTTAACTGATAGCTGCTGTTCTAATTAGTGATACCTAGTCATTTAGAGGCAGATGTTTAAGAAAATTAGCCTTGGATACAAAAGTGCATAAACCAACACACATTTTCAACCTATTAAGCTCACTGAACACTTACCACTTTGGATAATATTGGGGAAAATTATGAATGAATTATTAAAATTTTTGAAATATGAAACATCAGTTTCCTAAACATTGTAGAGTATGAAGTATAGCATAATAAAATGGCCATATTTTAAAATAAATGTGACTCTGATTTCAAGTACTTACGGTAAACTGTCCTGCCAGAATAATTTACTGGGCAACTACTATGAAAAAAGTAGTGTGGGGTAGTGGAAGGAAATGGGTTTTTCCTTTAAACTGTTCTTGATTTGGATCTGGGCAAGCTGTGGAACTTCCTAATGCAGTTTTCCCAATTTTATTAATGTTTCTGAACATAACTTCTCTTGTCATAAAATAGTGGTAATAATACTCTCTCCATAGGGGATTAAGTGAGATTATCTAAGTAAACTGCCTGTCATGAAATAGATGATCAGTCCCAGCCTGCCACTGCTCTTCACCTGCTTTTCTCAACACTTTTCTGAGCTATAGCAAAGAGAAATGATAGACTACAAATGAAAATTATTGAGAGTTATTTGAAATGAACTTCATCATAATCTCCTGAATTATTTTTGTTTTTCTTAATTCACTCATTTATACATTATGTATTTCTTTTTTTCATTTTCTCTTTATTTTTTTAAACTTTTATTGTAGGTTTAGGGGTACATGTTCAAGTTTGTTGTACAGGTAAACTCATGTCATGGAGGTTTGTTGTACAGACTTTTTGTTGCCCAGGTCCTAAGCCTAGTACCCAATAGATAATTTTTCTGATCCTCTCCTTTCTCCCACCCTCCAACTTCAAGAAGGTCCCAGTGTCTGTTGTTCCCCTCTTTGTATCCATGTCTTCTCATCATTTACCTCCCACTTATAAGTGAGAATATGTGGTATTTGGTTCTCTGTTCCTGCATTAGTTTGCTAAGGATAATGACCTCCAGCTCTAGCCTTGTTTCTGTAAAGAATATGATTTTGTTCTTTTTTATGTCTGCATAGTTTTCCACAGTGTATGTATACCACATTATCTTTATCCAGTCTGCCACTGATGGGCATTTAGGTTGATTCCATGTCTTTACTATTGTGAATAGTGCTGCAGTGAACGTCTGTATGCATGTCTTTACAACAGAATTATACATTTGGAGATATATATATATATATATATATATATACTCTAGTATATATGAGGGATATATATATATATACTCCAGTAGATATATATATATTTATATCCGGTAATGAAAGTGCTGGGTCAAATGGTAGTTATTTTTTTTTTTTAGCTCTTTGAGGAATCACCACACTGCTTTCCACAATAATTGAAATAATTTACACTTTCACCCACAATGTATAAGTGTTTCATTTTCTCTGCAACCTTGCCAGCGGCTGTTATTTTTTGACATTTTCATAATAGCCATTTTGACTAGTACGAGATGGTATCTCATGGTGATTTTAATTTGCATTTCTCTAATGATCATTGATATTGAACTTTTTAAAAAATATGCTTGTTGACTGCATGTTTGTGTTCTTTTGAAAAGTGTTTGTTTGTGACCTTTGCCCATTTTTAATGGGGCTGTTTTTTTTTCTTGTAAATTTGTTTAAGTTCCTCATAGATGCTAAGTATTAGACCTTTGTCAGATGTATAGTTTGCAAATATTTTCTCCCATTCTGTAGGATGCCTATTTACTTGGTTAATAGTTTCTTTTGCTGTGCAGAAATTCTCAACTTTAATTGAATCCCATTTATCAGTTTTTGCTTTTATTGCAATTGCTTTTGGCATCTCACCATGAAACCTTTGCCAGTTCCCAGGTCCATGATGGTATACTTAGTTTGTCTTCTAGGATTTTGTAGTTTTGGGTTTTGGATTTAAGTTTTTAATTCATCTTGAGTGATTTCTGTATATGGTGTAAGGAAGGGGTCCAGTTTGAATCTTCTGTATATGGCTAGCCATTTACCCTGGCACAATTTATTGAATACAGAGTTCTTTCCCTATTGCCTGTTTTTGTCAACTTTGTCAAAGATCAGATGATTGTAGTGTGTAGCTTTATTTTTGGGCTCTCAATTCTGTTTCATTATTCTATGTGTCTGTTTCGTGCCAGTACTATGCTCTTTTGGTTATTGTATTTCTATTTTATAGTTTGAAGTCTGTAATGTGATGCCTCCAGTTTTGCTTTTTTTGCTTAGAATTGTCTGGCTATTTGGGCTCTTTTCTAGTTCCATAGAATTTTTACTTTTATTTATTTATTTTTCGAGTTCTGTGAGGAATGTCCTTGGAAGTTTGATAGCAATAGCAATTAATCCATAAATTGCTTTGAGCAATATGGCCATATTCTTCCTACGCATGAGCATGAAATGGTTTTCCATTTGTGTTTTCTCTGAGTTCTGTGAGCATTGTTTTCTAATTATCATTGTAGAGATTTTTCACCTTCCTGGTTAGCTGTATTCCCAGGTATTTTATTCTTCTTGTGGCAATTGTGAAATGGATTTCATTCCTGATTTGGCTCTCAGCTTGGCTGTTGTTGGTTTATGGAAATGCTAGTAATTTTTGTATGTTTATTTTGTATCCAACATTGCTAAAGTTGTTTATTAGCTGAAGGAGCTTTTAGGCCAAAATGATACGGTTTTCCAGATATATTAATAGAATAATGACATCTGTAAGCAGGGATAGTTTGACTTTTCCTCTTCCTATTTGAGTTCCCTTTATTTATTTCTCTTGCCTGATTGCTCTGACCAGGACTGCCCATATTATGTTGAATATGAGTTGTAAAAGCTGGTCATCCTTGTCTTGTGCCAGTTTTCAAGGGGAAGGAATACTTCCAGCTTTTGCCCATTCAGTATGATCTTGGCTGTGGGGTTTTTGTAGATGGCTCTTACTATTTTAAGGTATGTTCCTTCACTATGTAGTTTTTCTTCATAGTTTTTAACTTTAAGGAATGTTGAATTTTATAAAAAGCCTTTTTTGCATCTACTGAGATAATCAGGTGGTTTTTATCTTTAGTTCTGTTTATGTCATGAGTCACCTTAATTGATTTGTGTATGTTGAACCACCCTTGCATTTCAGGGATGAAGCCTACGTGATCCTGGTGGATTGCTTTTTGATGTGCTTTGGGATTCATTGTGCAAGTATTTTGTTGAGAATTTTTGCATAAATGTTCATCAAGGATATTGGTCTGAAGTTTGTATGTGTGTGTGTGTGCGTGTGCGTGTGCGTGTGTGTGTGTGTGTCTTCTAAGTTTTGATATTAGGATGATGCTGGCCTCATAGAACGAGTTAGGGAGGAGTCCTTCCTCCTCTTTTTTGAAATAGTTTCAGTAGGAATGGTACTACCTCTTCTTTGTATATCTGGTAGAATTTGATTGTATACATCATATATTTCTTAAGTGCTTACAATTTGCCAGGTAATGTTTGATAAATGGAGTCAATAAGGAAACAGTGCTTAAATTACTAAGGTCATAAAGTCTCGTCTGACTCCAGTTTAGAGCTTTTTGTTCATTGCACAGGGTGTATAGCAAGAAAAAACAATCATGCAAATAAAACAAGAGGGGGACTCTGTAAAATAATAAATAATAAGTGGTTATAAGATAAAATAATATAATAAAATACAATAAATAATAATAAATGGTTGTAAAATAATATGTAATTGAAATTAAACCTGTTACCCATAAATGTTTGAGGATCTTAACAAATGGATTGACCAACCAAGCTGGAATAAGATAGGAGCCAATGGGCTCTGAGACATGGAAGACACAAAAGTTTTTTTCATTGAAGGCATGGAGGCAAGAAATTGCATGATCTTATCTGATGGTGAAGTGGCCCAACCTAGTGAATGGAAGGTCTTATTATAAAGTTATGTAAAAGAAGGTTATTAGGTTGAGGCAAAGTTTGATTTAGGGGACCTTGAAAATTAAACAGAAATGATTTTTCATAATAAAAATAGCTGTTATTTAGTCCACATTAATTGTGTACCAGGCATTGTTCTAAATAATGTGTTAAATCATTTAATTCTTATAGCAATATTATAATATAGATATTATTATTATTCCTATTTTACAGAGGAAAAAACTGAAGTACAGCAAGTTTAAATCATTTGACCAAGGCCTTATGGCTAAGATGTTGCAGAGCTGGTGTTTGAATTCAAGCAGGCTGACTCTAGAGTCCATACTCTTATCAGTACTGTTGAAATACTTGTTAAGGTATGGTGCAGGTCAAAAAGGGAAGTTTTTGATCAAGGGATGGACACAATTAAAGCTTACATACACACTTTCTAAATTAAAGTGTATATATATGTACTTTAATGTATATAAATATATTATTTAATATATTAAAAATATATGTATATATAAGCTTTAATTTAGAAGAGAGTGTGTGTGTGTGCATGCGTGTATATACCCTTCTATATAGAAAAAAGTATATATTAAAGAAGAGTAAGGGTCACGGATTCTAGGGGGTATTTCAGTATGGGTCAATGGGTATATGGCCTAGGATGCTCTTATTAGAATAGAGCAATTGGCAGTTTTCTGTATGTACATTATATGAAAGAAATTCCAAATTGCCCCAAGATATCAAGGCTGACTGGCTGGAAGAAGGATGGTGTCATTAACTAAAATGGAGAAGTTAGGGCAGGTGGCAGTTTTTGGGGAAAACACAATGAATTTGGCTTTATGAATATAGAATTTTATTTAGTGTTTGAAACTTTGAAGCTGGCACCTGGAAAGAATTGAGAAATGGATACCTGAGTTTGGGAGTCATTAGCAAAGAGGTGTTAAGGAAAGTCACGATAATAGATCCACTCTCTAAGGAAGAGACTGTGAAGAGAAAAGAGCAGATGGCAGAAGGAGTAGGTTAATTAGTAACACCAACTAATGGCTAACCAAGGGTTTCCAAGCAAAGTACCTGCCAGATTTGTTTAAACAATAGCTGTTTAATTGTGTTTATACTAGTAATTTGCTTAGGCACACCCTGTCTTCCCCTCCCTCCTCCACCACATCCTTTGTGTGAAATGGGGTAACTTTGGATCAGTTTCAACAATAGAACCTTAATAGAAATAGTAAATTAATAGAAATGGAAAACCAAATAAATGCATTTTTTTTAATTTAATTTTTATTTTTTTAAGGCTAGTCAAGTGAGGCAGTGGGAGTGGAGAAGGAACAAAGAAATCTGTAACTGGTTGTGATCAATTAGTTGTAAATGCCACTGCACTGGGACCAGCCATAAATGCAGTTTTTATTGAATGTATCTGAACTCTACCTTCCTGGCCGTCACCGTTCTCTTTTAACTGAGTATGTTTTGCTTATCTCCCCAAAGGACCATACTGTTCTCATTTTGCACCTTATTGCTCCTAAAAGCTTTTTATTTTTTTACATAAAGGATAATTAAAAGGAATTTCGTGGCTCAGTGTTTTACCCGTCATGGATTTAATAGGTCTAATTTATTAAGAAGCTTACATATGCTATCTTTTCTCTTTTTCTCCTTAAAATAGTTGTAACAATCTCTTACTCATTTTGAATTTTATAGCTCTTAGCTTCCTCTGGAAACACTTCACTTCATGTATCATTTTTTTTTTTTATCACCATTTTATCCTTTACTCTCCAGTCTTAAGACATACAAAAAACATTTATTGACACTTTTTGCTTTTCTGTTAGGAATAAAAAAGTATTTACATATAGAACAAACTTTCCTTTGATATTCTATGTCAAATTCTATATGTATATAGAATAAAATATTACATCTTTTATTCTAATACATAATCCTTTAAATTGACTTCTTGCAACTGATTTTCCTGAATTAAGCATATTCTATTAGTAAAAGCCTAATTTACTAAATGTCACCTGAAACTGTTATTTTCAGATTATATAATACATATCCTGATTCTTTCCTTTTTTTACAAAAAAAAATTGACACTAAGTCCTTCAAAAGTGCCTATTCCTTTTTGTGAACCTCTGCAAATCTTTGATGATACTTGATTAATACATGTGGCTCAATAATTTTATTAATAAATAATTTATCATATTACTATGATTTTGACCTTAATTACTGAGACGTGAACCCTAGATTTGTATTCTTTGTTTCAATCTTGCAGAATGATTTTCAACTTCTTCTGATAGAGCTTTAGCCAAGCATCTGCCTCTTTATAATCAAATCGCTTACAGGATCCATGTCCTTTGTTTCCTTTTTTATCAATTCCAGATGGCCTGGGCTCTATTTGGCCCTTGTATCATGAAGAGCTACCTTAACCTCCCTTAGGATTTCAGATCACAGAGCTGGAGGCACTGACTGTAGTATCCCTAAAGGAGAGGTGCCACCTTTAGCACTTCTATGTGTGCTGCAAATCTCTCCAAACCATGAAGAGGTGGAGCTGGATAGAGCTTGCTTATCTGCCAGCTTAGGCTTTGAAATTTGTTGATGCTGGTCTTTGATTGGAATTATTTGCTTTAAGGTAGCATTTCCCAGAATATATTCCTGAATGCTATATTAATAAATATTAAAAGTAAAAAGTATCACATAAAATTTTGACTTAAATGATGGTGAATTTGCCTTTGCTCTCTGATATCTCAAAGCCTTCAAATATACTAATATGTAGTGTAAAGCTCGATGAAGAATATTTTGTGTCTTCTGCATCTCAAACTGTTTTGTTCCTTCTTATATATTAGAAGACCATTTCCTCAGACCACATTTTAGAAAGTGCAGGCCTGGACTATAGATTCCAATATAAACATTATTTAGTGGGTTGATCAATTTTTTTAAATTAGCTTTCCTTCATCTTAGGTTAACATTATGTAATCTGTTTAGCCTTTTAAGTGTGAATATTTGAATGGCATTTTAAATTTTAAAAAATTAAATTAAAAAATTCTGATGACTGAGTAGAAAATGAACTGTGAGGTCAAAAGAGGTTATTGTAGAAGTCTAGGTGATAGATTATAGTGTCATAGGGAAGGGTAGTTAACTATTGAGAAGGATATATTTTGAAACATAATTGACAGGAATTACTTACGGATGGCATCTAGGGATACACTTATGTTTTAGGACCAACCGAATGACTGGATGGAGGTGTCATTTACTGAGATGGGGAGTATTAGAATAGGCAGAGCTTTAGTAGAGAGATTATCTGTGGATCAAGATTTCTGGCTTATTAATGTAAAGTTTGGGTTGCAGGGCAGCAGTCAAGTGGAAATATCAAGCAGAAAGCTGGATGTAGAAGTCTGGCCTTATTGTAGAGGTCATACACTGAACAATATATTTGGAATCATCGCCATATAGATAACACTTAACTTTATGAGACTATACGATATTACCTAGGAAAAAATTTAAAACATGAAAGAAAGAGGGCCCATGGCTGCATCTTGAGGTTAGACTCTCCCTACCTTTTCACAGGGATTAAGAACTGCGGCTACTCAAAGAAACTGCAACTACATTCTAGAGTTGGCTCTGTCGTAGCTCTTATGTTCCGTAGGCTCCATAAGATTTAGATAGCCAGGTTCTGAGGAGAGGTCCATTACAATCAGCTTGCTGGCTTTATCTGGGACTTTCTTTAGTTTTCTGGAAATTGAAGTTTTTTTAGGAGTTCTTAGATGGTATAAGCCAATCTATTTGAATATTATATTCTTCCAAATGAGCAGCAGCTCTTGAGGTGCTCATCTTAGGTGTGTTAGTTTCCTAGGATTGCCAGTACAAAATACAAGAAACCCTATGACTTAACAAAAATGTATTATATTACAGTTCTAGAAGTTAGTTTGAAATCAACATGTCTGCAAGGCTATGCTCCTTCTAAAGGCTCTAGGGGAGAATCTTTCCTAGCTTCTGGTGGTGGCTGTTAGTCATTGGTATTTCAAGGCTTGTTGCCACTTTATGTTGATCTCTGCTTTCATTTATTATGTGGTATTCTCCTTAGGTGTGTCTGTGTTTCTGTGTCCGTTCTCCTGTTCTTAAAAGGACACTAGCCATTTTGAATTAGGACTTATAACCTAATTATAAGTCCTAACTTAATAACCTCATCCTAACTTGATTTTATCTGTTAAGACCCTATTTCCAAATGCAATTATGTCCTCAAGTTCCAGGGGTAAGGACTTCAACATATTGGGGGGGGAAGTGGAGAACAATTCTAGCCATACCAGTTGATATGGAGATAGGATTTAAGATTTAGCTAAGTGTTGAGAAAACATCCCAACATCCCATCATTTTCTTGGCATGAAGATACGGACCAGCTTTGGTTACTGCAGAATTCTCACAAATCCCACAAAGGAGGCTCCATTCCTTCAAAGAGGACTCTGACTCTTAACTGTGTAACAGAATAAGATTTTGTTATGCTTTCACCCTTGGAAATTTATTTTGCCCCATAATACTTTTTCACTGAGGTATCCAGACATAATTCATAAACTTTACAAGTAGATAAAATAAAAAGAACCATTGTTTATTAATTGAATTTTATACTACAGTAACTAAGGAACTTGAATAAAACAATAGAATTAGAAGAATAGCTTCTCATTCCAAATTTTTCCTAAATCAGAAAGAGATAGATTTTATTATCTGGGAAAGAAGCAAATAATTCTAAAAAAAAGTAATATATTAAAACTGAGGAGAAAAAACAATAGAAGAAGTTGCTGGTACGGATGTCTGAGAGGAGACCCTACCTTTGCCTCCTTGGGTTGTGAAAGCAATAGAATTTTCATATAGATTCAGGGATATGAGAGTAAAGGAGACCTGTACTCACTTAACTGGGAGCTCTGGGTGTGACAGCCTTACAGATTTTCTTGATTTAACATGATGTGGAATCTCCATAAAAGATAGTTCAAGAGGTATTGAACAGAGAAAGCCTGAGATAGCTGCAGTGTATAAGCAATATTTTCTGTAAATCTGAGACGGGTGAAAATGGATAGCTGAGAGGGCAAACTGGTTGATTTAAATTAGGTCTTGAGGGATGGATAAAGGGTAGACTATTCAGCTAGATATCAGTGGGATATAGATACATAAATAATCCTGCAGTTGCTGGCCTAAGATCATAGTAATGATGGAGGAGACAAAGTGATGCATCTTTTGTTGAATGCCAGAGTTGACAGACAGTTCCCTGGGACCAGATAACCAAACAGCTTGGTGCTATGAAGCCTGAGGAATGGAGATGGAACTCCATGGGAAAAGACTCTGGGATGTTACAGAGTGAACTCCAAACTAACTGGGATTGCCTTTTCTACTACCAGACAGAATGAGGCTTCTAGATAGGAACTAATTCATTTATAAAATAGTGAAGTTAACTTCATTTGTTGCTTTGTGAGTTTATGGTCTGAAATATTATACCCACTAAACCTTTGCAATAAAGTTTTTCCTAGGGTACAGAGAGCCTCAAGGTACTCTGCAATAGCACATACCTATGGACTGGATAGTAATCCTTTAGGAAACAGGGCCAGATTTCTGCCATGATTATATCTCAAGTGCATGACATAGTAATATAGGATGCTGTGACAGGGACGTACTTGATTAATAATGAATGAATAATTGGATGTCTGTTTTCTAGCTCCAAAGGAATCCCATAGCATAGTAAAATGAAACTTACCACATATAAGAGAGCATGGAAGGCAATGACAAATGCAGCTAGTACCATTAACCTTCTCAAAGAAGTAGCCAAGACTGAAGTTTTGTACATACTGCAGTGCTCAAGGACTAATAAAACGCCCCTCAACATTTCTGAGCCCTAATTGTCTCACACATATCACAGAAATAGTTTAATATCTCTTTAACTTCTTTCTAGCTATCTAGTTTTAAATTTTTGTTAACATATAAAATATTTAATATAATAACTAACATTTGTGGTAAGTACAAGGATGTTAAATTCAGCTTTTTACATATTTAATCTTGTTTAAGAGATGCAGTAATTCTAAGAGGTAGAATTACTCTTCTTCCCATTTTTCAAAGAAGGAACCTACGGCTGAGAGATGATTAGTAACTCAGAATCCTATAGCTGGCTAGTGCTAAGACATAAACCCTGGCCTTGCTTTTTGCCATTGTGCTATATTGCTTCCAAACTGTGAAAAATATACAGGTACGTCTCATTTTATTGTGTTCCACAGATACTAAGATTTTTTTTTTTTTTTAACAAGGTGAAGGTTTGTGGCAGTCCTGTGTTGAACAAGTCTATTGGCACCATTTTTCCAATAGCACGTGCTCACTTCATGTGCTTGATGTCTCTGTGTCACATTTTGCTATTTCTCAGAATATTTCAAATTTTTTGTTATACTTTTATGATGATCTATGATCAATAATTTTTGTTTTTAGGGTGCTACAAACCATCTCCATATGAGACTGCAAACTTAATCAGTAAATGTAGAGTATGTTCTGACTGTTCTACCGACCAGCCATTCCTCCAATTTTCTTCCTCTCCTTGGGCCTCACTATTCCCTGAAGGCAACAATATTGAAATTAGTCCCAATAATAACCTCACAATGGCCTCTAATTTTTCAAGTGAAAGGAAGAGTCACACAACAGACTTTTAATCAAAAGCTAGAAATAATTAAGCTTAGTGAGGAAGGCATGTCAAAAGCTGAGATAGGGCCCAGCATGGTGGCTAACGCCTGTAATCCCAGCACTGTGTGAGAATGAGGTGGTAGGAATGCTTGAGACCAGGATTTTGAGACCAGCCTAAGCAAAGTAGTGAAACTCTGTCTTTATTAAAAAATAAAAAATTTAGCTGGGTGTGGTAGTTTGTGCCTATAGTCCCAGCTACTCTGGAGGCTGAGATGGGGAGATTGCTTGAGCCCAGAAATTTGAGGCTGCACAGCACTTCAGCCTGGGCAACATGGCAAGACTCTGTTTGAAAAAAGAAAGAAAGAAAAAGAAAAAAAGAAGCAAAAAGCTCACATAGGCTGAAAAGTATGCCTATTGTAACAAATAGTTAGCAAAGTTGTGAATGCAAAGGAAGAGTTCTTGAAGGAAATTAAAAGTGTTACTCCAGTGAACATATGAATAAGAAAGTGAAACAGGCTTATTGCTGATATGGAAAAAGCTTTTAGTGGTCTGGACAGAAGATCAAACCAGCCACAACATTTCATTAAGCCAAAGCCTAATGCAGAGCAAGGCCATAACTCACTTCAGTTCCATGAAAACTAAGAGAGGTGAGGAAGTTGTAGAAGAAAAGTTTGAAACAGCCTTCTATTGCAAGAAGATGCCATCTAGAACTTTCATAGCTAGAGAGAAGAAATTAATGACCGGCTTCAAAGCATCAAAGGGGCAGGCTGACTTTCTTGTTAGGGGCTAATGCAACTGGTGACTTTAAGTTAAAGCCAGTGTTCTTTTACCATTCCTAAAATCCTAGCGCTTTTAAGAATTATGCTAAATCTACTCAGCCTTTGCTCTATAAATGGAACAACAAAGCTTGGTGAGAGCACATCTCTTTATAGCATGGTGTGCTGAATATTTTAAGCCCACAGTTGAGATATACTACTTAGAAAAATGATTCCTTTCAAAATATTACTGCTCTTTGACAATGCACCTAGTTACTCAAAAGCTCTAATTGTGATGCACAGAAGATTACTCTTGTTTTCATGCCTGCTAACAGCACATTCACTCTGTAGCCTATGGATTAAGGAATAATTTTGACTTTCAAGTGTTATTACTTGAGAAATACCTTTGTTAACACTATAGTGGCCATAGATAGTGATTCCTCTGGTGGATTTAAACAAAGTAAACTAAAAACCATCTGGAAGGGAGTCACCATTCTAGATGCTATTAATGATATTTATGATTCATGAGAGGAGGTCAAAATATCAATATTAATAGGACTTTGGAAGAAGTTGATTCCAACCTGATGGATGACCTTAAGGGGTTCAAGACTGCAGGGGAGAAAGTAAGTGCAGATGTGGTGAAAATAACAAGAGAATTAGAATTAGAAATGGAGCCTGAAGATGTGACTGGGTTGTTGTAATCTCACAATCAAAGTTGAATGAATGGGGGGAGTTGTTTCTTGTGGATGAGAAAAGAATGTGGTTTCTTCAGAAGAAATCTATTCCTGGTAAGGATGCTGTGAATATTGTTGAATGACAGCAAAGGATTTAGAATATTCCATAAGGATTTAATATTCTATAAACTCAGCAACAACAGGGTTTGAGAAGATTGAATCTAGTTTCAAAAGTTTTGCTGTGCGTAAAACTCTGCCAAATAGCACTGTATGCTGCAGAGAAATCTTTCATGAAAGGAAGAGTCAGTTGATGTGGCAAATTTAATTGTTTTATCTTAAGAAATTGCCACAATCATCTCAACCTTCAGCAACCACCACTCTGATCAGTCAGCAGGTATCAACATCGAGACAAGACCCTTTACCCACGAAAATATTATGCCTTGCTGAAGACTCAGATGATTGTTAGCATATTTTAGCAATAAAGTGTTTTTAATTGAGGTGTGTACATTGTTTTTTATACATAATGGCATTGCATACTTAGTAGACTATTGTATATTCACACACACTATATATATATATATATATATATATATATATATACACACACACACACACACACATACACACACACACATATCTATATATACTATATATAGAAACAACTATTATATGCGCTGGAAAACTAAAAATTTAATGTAACTTGCTTTATTGTGATATTTGCTTTATTGCAGTGGTCTGGAAACAAATTCCCAATATCTCCAAGGTTGGCAGGTATTTGGAAACTATTTGCTTTTAATTATTTATTTTAAAATATCAAGTACTCAGTATTTTATTAACTCCTATAATATCCACCTGCTTCAGTTGTTGCCACCTCCCTTTTTATCCCAGTCTATCTTACATGACAGAGAGTGGCAGAACAGTCCTGCCAAGGTAATAACTGCAAACCAGTGAATCTGTTGAAGCCAGTGAGGGCAGAGAGGAAAATTGCTGCCAAGAGAGGTCACAGAAACCCATCTGTGATTGTCCCCTTCTCCTGATTGCAGAGCTCGGTCTTGCTGACCATGTCTAGGCTACGGTAAGTGCTAAAGAAAGCTTAACCATTGCTGCAGAATTCTTTTGGTCAGACCAGTTGCTTATGGAAAGCATCAAACAAACATGCCCTTTTAGCTCTTGATAGTATCAGTGCTGTTGAGGTGGCTACTCCACTGGTGCACATATATCTCCTTCATCCTTATTATAGCTGGCTTCAGGTGCTATTAAATACTGAGTACCTAGATTGCTGAAATGGATAGAATAGCATCTTAAAACACTACTTCATGCAATATTTATATCCCCTTTTACTTCCTAGCTCAAAATGGGACTTTAAAATTGCCTACTGCCTTGTTTCCAACTTCACCTTGTGCATTGCTCTATCATGTTGCCTACAATGTACAATTCCCAGCAGGGCTATAGCTAGGTATGAGTTAATTAGGCATACATTTCTAAAAACCTGCCTTTCCTACAATGGTATGAATCTCTCTATTCCAACTCAGTCTGCTGAATTGTCCTCTTTCTTTCCAAGCTCTCTCTTCTCTATTTATCCTGAGGAAAGGCAGGCATGTTCCTGAAGGTGAAATTCAGATGATAGAATGAGAACTGTTCTCTAAACATGATGTGAATGCTTTATCACTTGCAGCCATGCGTTAGGTTTCCCCATACATGACAGGCCTCTGCTTCCAATATTCAGTGCTTGGTGAATATACTGGAGATGATTGTCTGACCCCTTTGTTAAACAGTCTTTTCTGCTCATAGTGTAGTTGTAGACCAGGGGTCAGCAAACGACAGCTTAAGGAACCAATCCTGTCCCATCCTATTTTTGTAAATAAAGTTTTATTTTCACACAGCCATATCCATACATTTATGTATTTTCTGTGGTTGCTCTTGTGCTACAATAGCAGAGTTGAGGGATTTTGACAGAGAATCTATGGTCCCCAACATCTAAAATATTTACTATGCAGCATGTATTAGTCCATTTTCACACTGCTGATAAAGACATACCCAAGACAGGGCAATTTACAAAGGAAAGATGTTTAATGGAGAACTCACAGTTCCATGGGGTTGGGAAAGCCTCACAATCATGGCAGAAAGCAAGGAGAAACAACTTGCATCTTACATGGATGGCAGCAGGCAAAGAGAGCTTGTTCAGGGAAACTCCCCTTTTTGAAACCATCGTATCTTGTAAGACTTACTATCACAAGAACAGCAGAGCAAAGACCTACCCCCATATTTCAATTACCTCCCCCTGGGTCCCTCCCACAACACATGGGAATTCATGATGACATTTGGGTGGGGACACAGGTGAAAACCAAACCATATCGTAGCCTCTTTACAGAAAAAAATTTACCAACTCTTGGTGTAGACTATTGTCATGACCCTCATTGCGCAGTATTTCCGTAACACAGTTCACCAACACTCACTGGACAGAGAGGCAATCTCCTCCAGAGAGCTTATCTCTTCTAATTAGATTCTCTCCTCCAGGAACTTGGGATGACAGTAGTCAGGTAATCTATTTGTAAGAGCATCCATATCAAAATTAAAGAATGAAGCGAATCTGTAGTGAGAAATAGATGTCAGATCTTGCTTCCCTCAGAGAACAGAAAGTTGAAAATAGCAGGGGTTTTGGCTACTGCTGACTTTCCTGTTCTTGGTTCCAGTTTTTCACAAAGCTCAGCTGCATATTTTGACCTTGAGTTTCAACAGACAACCCTCTATGCTTTCAATAAATTTTCCTTTTCCCTTAAGTTCATTTTGTCACCAAGTCAGTGAGTTTAGGCCTTAGGTATACCTAGGGTTTTCATTCAACATTCTTTCTTTTATAAAGTTTGCTTCATTTTCCTGGGCTGCACAGTTCTTTTCTTGGACAGCGAAACTCAGGGATATAATATCTGACAGCAACATTAATTAGACTGGGCATTGATTCCCGTGGAGAGAAGAGAGGGTGCTGGTGGGAGAATAGGGTTAGGGGAATGATCGCCCTGTGATAACTTGGGACTTTTTAGATGCAGAAATGTGCAGAACACTTGGCTATTTTTACTTTTGTGTTTTTGTGACAGCAGAGATGAAAAACAGTATTTTTTTATTAGCTTCACAATAGCATGGTCCTGCCTGATTTATTCCAATTTAATGTTTTTGGCCTCACTAATCCTGTGATGATTTTTTAAGTAGTATTTGGATTCTCCAAATGCATTCCCAAAAATACTATACAGGGAAGAGAAAAAAAATTTCTGGACATTGGAAGGCTTTTTCAATATCTAATTCACATGATAACAGAGAAAATGACATTTTGATTTAGGCTGATAAATGTGATGTCCCATTACCAGACTTTTCCTTTTTGCATTGAATTCATTAATAATTTACTTTAAAATTTGGGTCTCATGCACTATCTGAAAAACAAGCAACACTGCAAACAAACAACAACCAGTAAGATCATGATGAAGTGCAGCTATTAAAATACTCTTATTAGATCTCTTCTTTCTTTAAAAATTATAATCTTTTGTCCTTAGAGGCAGACATTTGATGAAGGCACAGCTTGAGAAGGAAGTGATAGAATTTAGAAGGCAGAGCAGTTACTGATCTCTGGTGCTTTCAAAACTTTGTAGAATTAACAGAACTTACATTTTTTCTTCTCTGTGACAATAAGGCACTGCCCTCATAAAATGCTTTAAAAATAATTAAAACTTTACTTAAAATATTTTAAGCATTACTTCATGGGTTCTTGAGAACCGTAAAGTTAGATTGAGAAAAGGTACACTGGCTATTTAGGGAACCATCAGCTATCTCAAAGTTTATACATCTTCCTCACCTAGTAGAACACTTTTTAATGCAGCATCCTGTTAACTTGAGAAACCATAAGACTCTTGTACTCACGTTAAAGTTTTCAAAAATTCAAGCTGTATGTCACCTGAGTTTAATATATCTTACAGATTTTAAGATGTATAAATTTGTTCTCTTAAGTCTTTCCCTTTACCCTTAGTAATTTTAGGTAATGTTCCGAAGATATTTATATACCTTATATTTGTCTGCAGATTATTTTAAAAAATGTTTTACAAACACATAGTGCCTTCTGTGTGTTAGACACAGTTGTACATAAGCACTTTATAAATACCAGCTTATTTAACCCTTACAAGCATAAGAAGGGTTATTATCTGTGTGCAGTTGAGAAAACTGAGACACAGATTAGATTGTCCAGTATTTACTTTACTTTGTCAGTCAAGTGGAGGATCCAGGATTTGGAGCTAAATCTTCCAGGTCCAGAGTTAACATTTTTGACCACTCTGGTTTTGTCAAATGCTTAGATTAACTTGACTTTGTAGAGAGATACAGATTTTACTCCAAAGAAATTTCCTCTTACATTTGCCTTTAGGGTCAGAAACAAGCTTTTTTAAAAATTAATAAAACATCATGTCAAGGAAAAAAAGACACTCTTTAGTCAGTGAGCTCTATTGCTCAGAGGTTCAGCCGTCAACGATTTCTAACCACACTACTCTGCCCTGGGCAGAGGAAGAGATGAAACTGGGCCGCAGGGACCCAGTAACTTGTACAAGGTCAATACCAATTCCAAACTCAGGGTGATGCAACTTTCCTCTTTTCAGAGGACAGATTGAGGGTAAGGCAAAAATGATCTGTTGAGTAGTCCTCTATTATAAACTACTTTTCTGGGTCCAATAAGAGGTATATTTACTTTAATCAACCCAATTTTCTTGCATTACCACAATAGCTTGAAGTTGCCGTATGAGATAAAGTCAAATGTGCCCAAGGTCTTAAGAAAAAACTTGTTTCTGAAAAATTTCTCCAACAACCAAAATTGTTCCACTGTTTAATATTTTACCATTATCAATTTAAAAACTTTATTCGACTTAAGTTTTAGTTGCACATGTTGTGGCTTATTTGCCGTTTCCTAAGAAATATGTAGATCCTGGAATAATCTCACATTTTTTTTTCTGTCTTTCTTTCTTGTTTCTTTTGTTGTTCCTTCCTATGCTCCCTTCCTCCTCCTTGTTTCTTTCTTCGATTCAAGGAAATAAATTCACTGAATCTCTACTGTGGCCAGGAACTCTTTTAACATTAGGGATAACAAGGTGATATAGGTCACAATACTCACCGTTAAGTAGTTCCAAGTTTCATGGAAGAGGCAGACATCAAAACAAATAAATATAAACCAATAAAATGAACCCCCAAATGGGGACATTTCCAGTGACTCCTGGCATGGGCATCCCTCATGCCAGGATTCTACACTGAAAAATTAACAGGTAAATAAAGAAAACAGGCAAGAGCAGAGTAGAGGGAAGCCATCATCAATGCCTGGCGTCAAAGGAAACTCATGAGTACAGTTAATCTCAGGATCCTGAGGTGTTCCAAAGAAGCAATTATGAGTAGGTGGAGGAAAAATGTACTGGAGGTTTATTTTTCTTCTGCTTGACTATGTCTTGCCATCACAGATTCCTTTTACAGGAGTAGAAATTGTTGCGAGACTTTTTTTCCCTTATTTGGTTCAGCTGAAGACGGGGGTCTTTATCACATGGCCATGAAAATTTAGGCTCACAGACAATTTGAAGAGTGAGAAAAATGGGATTTATTGGGCAAAAAGGGGTAACAGAGACTCTTAGCAAAGCGAGAGTGTGCTTCCTGCCTTTGGGCTTCCCGCCGGGCTGATTGAATTCCAGGTTCCACCCGGAGAGAGGAGGGGCAAGGCTCCTCCCCACGGCAGATGGTGGGAACTTCCGTGGCTCCACATCAGTGTTTTTCTTCTCCCAGTGCACGGGTCGGTTGGAGGCTCTGCCAGGGAGCCCTTGCCACCTGGCTGTCTCAAATGACAAGATTGCCATACAGACAATTTGTGTCTGTACTATCGATGCTGGGCTGCATAGGACATGAAAGGAGCACACAGTAGGCAGTGATTTATTCTGCCCATGAGAACTTGAAAACCTTTGCTAAAGGGGTTGTTCATTGCTGGAAGTTAGCCTTGTAGACTAATAAACAGCACTTCTCCAGGAAGAGAGTTGGGAAGTGGGAGTGGAAAGAGTGGTAGATGCTAGAGGCAAAACTGCATGGTAAATTTTAAAAAGGCTGACTTGTTCTTTTTACTGTGGTTGGAATGTAGACTCCCTCCTGACCTTGTTGTTTTGATCTGCCTAGCTCTCGCTCATACTCCAATCATGTCCTGTGGTGTGGTGGGGCTGTCAGTTGCAGCACTCCCTCACTCCTCCATGAGGATGGACCAAGTACTCAGGAATAGCCAATCAAAATTCCTTTTCCCCTGACCACACTGATTCTGTAGAGGTGTTGGATGTCAGAGTCTTCCTATTTGATTTTGTGTTCTGGCCCTGCCACGTCTCAACTTGGTGATCTTGGGCAAGTTACTTCACCTCTCTGTGTTTCAGTTTCCCCATCTCCAAAATGGGGATGATAATAGGGTTGTTGTGAGGATCAAATCATCTATATGAAACGTAGGTGGAATAGTGCTTGGAACATGGTATACACTCTCCATGTGGTAGCATTCTTCCTTTTTGGAGCAGAAGAAGAAGTGTTCTGCATTTTTGGTCAGGGAGTTGGAAGAAAATGAGGTAGGGGTTGCTGATAGTTAATCTGCCACATGGAGCAGGTTTGTCTGAACCCGGAGTAAATGAGGCCAGTATCTAGGGATCAACAGTATCAAAATAGCCATTCATCTGCTTGTCTATTCATGTGTCTGTCTATGCACTGACATTTATTGTTGTGGGACCAACAAGTTCTTTGACTAGTTTGGGTTGGATTTCTGTCACTTGCTACTGAAAAGAGCTGAATGAGTCAGTGTTGATAGAAGGGCATTACAGAAAGTTGAGGTGGAATAGGATTAGTTGGGGAAGGGTTGCTGAGTTTGGACTTGATCCTTTAAGCCATGGTATAGCATTAAAGTTTTCAACAGGGAGTAACACTATCAGACATGTATTAAACAAGAAAACTCTGTTTGCTGTGTTGAGAATGATTGAGGCTTTTTCATACCTGTAATTCTATTTGTGCATATTTCAAAATTATGCTATGATGCTGTGATCAGATCATTACTCTAATAAAGGGAGTTTCATCCCACATGACATTATATAGAGATTAACTGCATTGATTCATTTTCATTAAAAGCAACAGTGATAAAATTAGGTGCATAGAGGGGTGAGACTTTACTGGAAAAGAAGTTGCCTTTCACATGTAAGAGTGTTTGGTATTCTAATGAGAAACGTGGTACACTTACACAATGTTGTATCACTAGGCTGAGCTGCTTTGGAAGAATTTGTGGAGAAGGGATATGTGTTCAGGCCCTGTTTTAACATTGCAATATACTTCTAACTTCAGTTTCTCCTCTGTTTGTATTGTTCTTCCAGATAGAACCTTCTGTAATAGTACTCTGAGCTTATCACTTCCTCTACTGAGAAGTTTTAGTGGATCTCTTAACTAAAATACAAGATCCTCAGCCTGACTTTGAGGTTACAACCTGGTTCCAGCTGCAGTTTTTTAAAAAGTATTTTATGGAGTGCCTACTGTGTGCCAGGAATAGGCTAGAACAGCTCTGTCTAAAAGAAATATAATTCAAGTCACATATGTAATTTAAAAGTTTTTAGTAGTCATATTAAAAATGTTTAAGTAAATAGATAAGCTTAATTTAAATAATGCATTATATTTAATCTAACATAAAAATATATTAAAAAATGAAAATCTATTAAAATTTGTTAATGAGATATTTATATTCTTTTAAAATAAATATTAAGAATTGAATGGATATGTTATACTTAGCAGCACATCTCAATCAGATGGTAAATTTTCATTGAAAATTCTTTTTGTTTTTGAGGTGGAGTCTCACTCTCTCTTGCCCAGGCTGGAGTGCAGTGGCGCAATCTCAGCTCATTGCAGCCTCCGTCTCCCGGGTTCAAGTGATTGTCCTGCCTCAGCCTCCCAAGTAGCTGGGACTACAGGCACCTGCCATCACACCGGGCTAATTTTATATTTTTAGTAGAGATGGTGTTTCCCCATGTTTGCCACACTGCTTGAACTCCTGACCTCAGGTAATCTACCTGCCTTGGCCTCCCAAAGTGCTGGGGTGACAGGCGTGAGCCACCATGCCCAGCAGAAAATTTCTAATTTATATTTAGACCTCATAAAATGAACAGTTGAAAAAGATCTACATATCTAAGTAGTTCAAACATACTTACAATTTTTCAATAACTGAATCAAGTAGGAGTTTTAAGATTTAATTTAAATTAAATTAAAAATTCAGTCTCTTAGTCTCCCTAGCCACATTTTAGATGTCACATGTATCTCATGATTTCCTGCACTAAACAGCATAATTCTATGAGCACAGGCCCTGCACTCTTGGAGTTAACATTAGCTAACCTTTCCAGCTCTATCTTCTATTTTTTTTTCCTACGATGCGGAATGGATTGTACCCGATCTCAAGACCTTTGCTCATCTGTTCCAGGTAAGGTTTTGTCCTTCAAAAGGCATAGCTCTTATCTATTGAAATTCTGTCTACCTTTACAGCTAAGCTCAAATGTCAACCCACCCAGGGAAACCATTCTCAATCATCGAAGCAAAAAATGTTCTGCATTCTCTGAACTTCTGTAGCACTTGGATTACATCCTTCTTTTCTTTTCCTTTTTTTTTTTTTTGTTAGGCTAGTCAAGTGAAGCAGTGGGAATGGAGAAGGAACAAAGAAACCTGTAACTGGTTGTAGTAAAGTAGTTGTAAACACCCTTGCACTCGGACCAGCTGATTATACTTTCTTTTGACACTGATTACATACTGCTTTGTGGGCCTTGGAGTCACATAAACTCAGGTTTGATATCTGGTCCTGCCACTCACTGGCTGTATGAGTTTAGGCAAATTCCTTAACTTTTCAAAGCTTCATTTTCATCATCTGTCAAATGATGAGTTTTCTCATTATCTATGCAGTCTTAAAGATGAGCTTTACTACAACTTAATGGAGTTGTTGAGGTGAAATAAAGTTGAAAAAGTGCTTAGCTCAGGATTCAACCTATTAGTAGTATATTTATGTGTATGTGTATATATATATATATACACATACATACATATATACTATGCATATATTTGTATATGTATGCAAATGTATATGTGCTGCATATGTATGTGTGTGTATACATATATGTGCTGGATAAATACACATATATACTACTAATAGATTAAGTAGTATATACTTATATGGTAGTATATACATATGCTACTAATATATATGTGTGTGTATAATACACTACAATGAATATTATATATTAGTAGATATTCACAGATACTTTAATATTTTACATATATATTAAAATACAGTATTATATGAATTATAACATTAATATTAATAGTATATATATACACACACACACGCACACATACACACATTATCTCCCTAAGTTCAATAATTTACAAATTATAATGATAATGATATTGGTAATATTAATAAGAAGTTTATGTTAGGTACTGTTCGGTGACTTTATATATTATATTCACTGCACCGATTATTTTGAAGTGTGAATTATTATCCTCACTATGCAGATGAGAGAACTAAAGCAAAAGTTGATAAAATGGCTTGCCTAATGTCACACAGCAAGAAAGGAATGTAGTTTGTATTTAAATAATGGAAGAGAGAGAATATAGTTTGAATATATTTTATTAATATTTTATTAATATTAATGTAGTTTTGGAAGTTGTGTAGAGGAGTCAGCAAAAAATTCGGAATCAAACACTTGATTTTGAATGCTGACTCTGTCAATGATTAAAGATATCTACCTTGGTAGTCTATTTAATCTCTCTGAGCCTTAAGTTCTTGTACTGTCAAATGGAATAATAAAACCAACCAGGAAGTGTATAACATAGGAGTTAAGTACACAGTGCTTGGGTGCTTAAGTTTTACCTTTGAAATTCTTAGCTCTGCAACATTTAGTGAATTACTTAAACTCTGTGCTACAATTTCTTCATCTGAAAAATGGGAAAAATAATACTGTTAAATTCACAGGTTTGTTTTAAAACTTTAAATGATGTAATCCATATAAATGTTCAGAATATCTAGCAATAATAACACTCAAAAATTTTAGGTATTATTACTCTTACAGAGTTGGTTCTTGCATAGGTAGAACACTAAAAACATTTAGTTAACATTATGTTTTCTTCTTTCTTTGTATTCTATACTTCTTTTTCCTTGTATGTAATTCATAAATTATAATACTAAATCTTATATACATTATGTACTCAATAAATAGTTAACTCAGTGGAGTATCAAACAGCGTTTTGTATTATTTTTATTTTACAGGAGCGCATTGATGTTATTTTCCAAAGGTGTAAAATAATTGCATGCAAACTAGAGATAGTAAACTGTTACTAGTATGTATTACTTTTTATTTTTCTTGAGCTTGCAGCAATTTTAGTTATGTTTGAGGCATTTTAAAATTTAGATGCATAAAACTTCAGATTATTCAGTCAGTGTAGTCCACTGTCTGATAATCTTAAATTAGAATATCTTTCAGAATCAACTGCAGTACAACATTGTACTGAAAATGATTTCATAAGGGAGGCAAATATTGTCATAAGCAGTGATAAAAAGATTTGAATAATGTAAAATGCTACAGCAGAAACTACAGAGTAGTAGTGAATATTATACATATTGTTCTTTATTTTGAGTTCTTAAATATGACCTTCCTTCTCTTCTGAGCCCCTTTTATTGCCCTTCCAATTTCATTTAGCAATTGCTATGGTTTGTTCAATCTCTGAGCAAAATTGTTCTCACTTAAAAAAATATCTGAATTTCTCTATTTCTCATCAGATTTCTATTTTGACTCAGGCTTTCTTAAAATTAAGTACATCATGGTTTGTATTTTGTTCTTGTATATTGACAACGTGAAAGTTTTAAAAGTTTAGTAATCACTTTTTTGATCATGAGCTAGATGTATAGCCCCCTGCCACATATTGCAGATCAGGAATGGGATGGTCCCTGATGTTGTGGAACTCAGAGTCTAGTGAGGGTGATATCACACATGCATATAAACCTAAAACAAACAAGAGGAGAATATGTCCTATTCTAGTAAAACCAACGAAGGTTTTTGAAAGTATGGAGAGAGAGAGACAAGTTCTATGTGCAGCGAGCAAGTAAGGAAGTGGGCGGAGTTCTTAGTAGAGGTGAGCCAAACTTTGCCTAGCTTGTAAGAGGCTAAGCTGGCGAGTTGCCTAAGGAGCAGGCTAAGGAAGTGTTGCAAGCAAAGGAATATAAAAGGGAAGACAACAATAAGTAGACTATCAATAAGGTGAGGTCAGATTATAGGCTGAGAAAAAAAATCAGAGTCTAACTGTGGAAAATGTTGTCAGGCTGAAGTTTACAATGTACTTTGAATATGTTGAGATGCCATTGAAGGTTTCTACTTGCCTTGAAATAACAGTGCATGCTTTTGAAACACTGAAAGTCTTTAGTTTGTTCCGCTACAATCTACTAATCTGTAACCAAAATGTATTATTTAGTCCTACATGTTACCTAATTGAAGATATTCATATATATTTTTAAAACTGAAAATGCAGACTTGCAGATGATTTTAAATCAGTACCACTCTGAGACTTTTTCTTTTTGCTTGACATTTAAATTAAAACTCTGTTTAGGAACATACCTGAATAACATTTTTCAGTATAGTAAATCAAAAGATCATTTTGAAATCCAATCGTATTTATTATATTATGGTTTTTTTTAAAAAAAATTGAGATCGTATAAGCATTTCTGTAGTTGTCATTCTGAATGATTGTATTAGATTCCTGTTGCTGTGTGAGAAATTATTATAAAGTTAACAGCTAAAAACAACTGAAACATTATTTCACAGAACCGTACTCAGAAGTCTGGGCACAGCATACTGAGTCCTCTGTTCAGAGTTGTATAAGGCGGAAATCAACGTGTCAGCCAGACTGCATTCTCTTCCGAGGCTTAGAGTACTCTCCCAGATTCCATTCAAGTTGTTGGCTGAATACAATTATATTTTTTATGGTTGTAGAAACTATGACCCATTTGCTTTCTCCTGCTAGCCAGAGTTCACTCATTTCCTTGAGTCCACCTTTAATTCTAGCCATGGACTTTCAATTCTATGGGATGATTGTTTCTTCTTACAAAGTAGGATGAAGCAGCACACTTCATCCTACTCTGTAGAGAAAACCACTGGAATTTGTAAACTTCCAGATCTTTATCTGTACATACACATATATTTTTTCAGTATATATATGTTTATATATCTATATATATATGTATATCTTTACCAAAATATGACCACTCTGTCTATCATGGACATTTTGTATACCAATTAAAACAGATTACATGATTTTTAATGATTATATGGTATTTGATGATGTGGTTACACTATCATTTAACCCTTTTGTTTTTGTTGGATATTACTCCTTTCTTCAAATTTTCAATATTAGAAATAAAGCCGTAATCTACATACACATTGCACATACAGCCTTGCACATGCCTGTAGGGTGGGTTTTAAAGTTATTAAATATCAAATTTGTCACTGTTGATAGGCAGTACTAGATTATTGTAATCATTACATTTAAGATAATTCCTATATTAGTGCTGAGACAGATTGCAATATAACCTATATTACTTTTATAAAGTTGTTAATAATGTTAGTGAAATAAACTTGTTAGTGAAATAAACAGTTTGGGATAGTGATGAAAAGGATGCATAGTGGAGTGCATCTTACACGTCTTCCATATGTTTTATTTGTGGGGGAAATAAAATCATACATTGGTATGACAGGTGTTTGAGTCTCAAAAGCAGATAGAAGCACAATATCCTACAATCAGGGACCTCTGGTTTTCTTCTCTTTTTTTCATCAATTTCTATTTTAAGTTACAGGATACACATG
Organism: Ateles fusciceps; assembly: GCA_036589455.1. NCBI lineage: Eukaryota > Metazoa > Chordata > Mammalia > Primates > Atelidae > Ateles > Ateles fusciceps. The sequence goes on from JAZHEH010002206.1 coordinate 12,056,481, forward strand.
CAGGATGTGCAGGTTTGTTACACAGGTATCCGTGTGCCATGGTGGTTTGCTGAACAGATCAAGCCATCACCTAGGTATTAAGCCCAACGTCCATTAGCTATTGTTCCTGATGTTCTCCCTCATTCCAACCCCACAATAGGCCCCAGTGTGTGCTGTTTCCCCAAATGTGTCCATGTGCTTTCATCATTCAGCCCCTACTTATAAGTTAGAGCATGCGGTGAAATGGAAATCTCTTATCCCAGAAGCTGAATCTTGGCTTTCTCCCCTGTAAAAATCGGTTTAGTTGTAAGGTTTACTTGAGATAATTTCATGGACCCGGTACATGGTATGTGCTTCATAAAATGTTCACCTTTTTTCCCTCCTTCCTAAGAATTTTAAAAAGCAGACAGTCTCTCAATATCTCTGGGAGCCAGGTTCCCAGATTCCTTGATTAGAGGCCACGTTCACTTGTATGAGGGTAATTCTTCAGTGAATTCATACTGCCTAATGCTGATGAATTACTTTTTAGCAATGTCCCATTCTTAAAATACAGAATGGTGCTGAATAACTGCAATACAAGTAAAGGATTATTATGTCTTCATTGAAAAGAAAGTTATAGACCGAGCGTGGTGGCTCACACCTGTAATCCCAGCACTTTGGAGGCCGAGGCAGGCAGATCACGAGGTCAGGAGACCTAGATCATCCTGGCCAACATGGGGAAACCCTGTCTCTACTAAAAATACAAAAAATTAGGTTCTGTCTCCGAACCTGGCCGAGCAGGATGTGCCATCATGGGAGTTGGTATCCCTCACAACAAGGACCAAAAGGTGGAGCAAGGAGTCCAAGAGCCAGGATTTCTACCCGAGGCTGTTGGTCAAGTTGTACGGCCATCATTGTGGGGACCATAACGGATGACGTGCAGGTTCAGGAGGTGCCTAAACTGAAGGTGTGTGTGCCGCCCGTGACCAGCTGGGCTCAGCCGCATCCTCAAGGTGGGGGGCAAGATCCTTACTTTCAACCAGCTGGCCCTGGACTCCCCCAAGGGCCGCGGCACCGTCCTGCTCTCTGGTCCTCACAAGGGCTGAGAGGTGTATCGACATTTCGGCAAGGCTGCAGGAACCCCACCCAGCCCCACCAAACCCTACGTCCGCTCCAAGTGCCAGAGTTCAAGTGTGCCAGAGGCCCACGGGCCAGCCGAGGCTACAAAAACTAACCCTGGATCCTACCCTCTTATTAAAAAGATTTTGGATGAAAAAAAATATTAGCCAGGTGTAGTGGCTAGCACCTGTAGTCCCAGCCTCAGGAGACTGAGGCAGGGGAATTGATTGAACCTAGGAGGCGGAGGTTGCAGTGAGTGGAGAATGCACCACTGCACTCCAGCCTGGAGAAGGAGCAAGACTGTCTCAAAAACAAGAAAAAAAAAAAAAAGAAGAAAAGAGTGTTATAGCTGTAAATGAGATCCAGCTTATCCCCACCCAGTATCACTATCACCGATAAGTATAGGAACACCAAATATGTGGAGTCCTTTGGCATTAATATACAATGCAGGAGTGTAGGTAGGGCCATTCATACTTTTCTATTTAAATGGAAGTATACTTTTAATTTCTCTCTTCTAAAAATAAATTGAAGAATCTCTTTATTACATGTTCAGCACAAAGAAGAAAATTACCCTCAATTTGATTGAATTAAAAACTGTTTTGCTATGTCTTAATAAAATGAAATGAAGAATCCCTTTTAAAAGGTTAAAAAACATTTGAGGGGCAAGATGACCAAATAAGAACAGCTCTGGTCTGCAGCTCCCAGTGAGATCCACTCAGAAGGCAGGTGATTTCAGCATTTCCAACTGAGGTACCCGGTTCATCTCGTTGGGACTGGTTGGACAGTGGATGCAGCCCAGGGAGGGCAAGCCAAATCAGGGTGGAGTATCGCCTTACCCGGGAAGTGCAAGGGGTCTGGGGGATTTCTCTCCGCTAGCCAAGGGAAGCTGTAAGAGACTGTACGAGGAAGAATGATGCATTCCGGCCCAAATACTGCTATTTTCCCATGGCCTTTGCAGTTGGCAGACCAGGAGATTCCCTCTGGTGCACTGGATGCCGTTTGGGCAGAAACCGAGCTAGTGGCAGGAGTTTTTTTTTTGTTTCATATCCCAGTGGCACCTGGGATGCCAGCGAGACAGAAGCATTCACTCCCCTGGAAAGGAGGCTGAAGCCAGGCAGCCAAGTGATCTGGCTCGGCAGGCCCTACTCCCATGGAGCCCAGCAAGCTAAGATCCACTGGCTTGAAATCCTCGCTGCCAGTACAGCAGTCTGAGGTTGACCTGGGATGCTGGAGCTTGGTGCGGGGAGGGGCACCCTCTATTGCTAAGGCTTTAGCAGGCAATTTTACCCTCAGAGTGTAAACAAAGCCACTGGGAAGTTGGAGCTGGGTAGAGCCCATCACAGCTCAGCAAGGCAGAGGGTGCCACACTGCCTGTCTGAAAAAAAGACAGTAGCCCCAGTCAGGGACTTATAGATAAAACCCCCATCTCCCTGAGACAGAGTGCCTGGGGGAAGGAGTGGCTGTGGGTGCAGCTTCAGCAGACTTAAACATCTCTGCCTGGCAACTCTGAAGGGAGCAGTGGATCTCTCAGCACAGCGTTCAAGCTCTGATAATGAACAGACTGCATCCTCAATTAGATCCCTGACCCCCGTGTATCTTGACTGGGAGACACCTTCCAGTAGGGGCCAACAGGCACCTCATACAGGAGAGCTCTGGCTGGCATCTGGTTGGTGACCCACTGGGACGAAGCTTCCAGAGGAAGAAACAGGCAGCAGTCTTTGCTGTTCTGCAGCCTTTGCTGGTGTTTCTCAGGCAAACAGGGTCTAGAGTGGATCTCCAGAAAACTACAGCAGACCTGCAGCAGAGGGGCCTGTTAGAAGGAAAACTAACAAACAGAAAGCAATAGCATCAACAGCAACAAAAAAGATGACCACGCAAAAACTCCATCTGAAGGCCACCAACAGCAAAGACCAAAGGTAGATAAATCCAGGAAGATGAGGAAAAACCAGCACAAAAAGGCTGAAAATTCCAAAAACTAGAATGCCTCTTCTCCTCCAAAGAATCACAACTCCTCCGCAGCAAGGGAACAAAACTGGACAGAGAATGAGTCAGAAGTAGGCTTCAGAAGGTGGGTAATACCAAACTCCTCTGAGCTGAAGGAGCATGTTTTAACCCAGTGCAAGGAAGATAAGAACCTTGATAAAAGGTTACAGGAACTGCTAACTAGAATAACCAGTTTAGAGAAGAACATAAATGACCTGAGAGAGCTGAAAAACATAGCACGAGAACTTTGTGAAGCATACACAAGTATCAATAGCCAAATTGATCAAGCAGAAGAAGGAATATCAGAGATTGAAGATCAGCTTAATGAAATAAAATGAGAACACAAGATTAGAGAAATAAGAGTGAAAAAAAATGAACAAAGCCTCCCAGAAATATGGGACTATGTGAAAAGACCAAATCTACATTTGATTGATGTACCTGGAAGTGATGGGGGAGAATGGAACCAAGTTGGAAAACACTGTTCAGTATATTATGCAGGAGAACTTCTCCAACTTAGCAAGACAGGCCAACATTCAAATTCAGGAAATACATTAATCATCAACCACAAGACACATAATAGTCAGATTCACCAAGGTTGAAATGATGGAAATAATGTTAAGGGCAGCCAGAGAGAAAAATCGGGTTACCCACAAAGGTGTGCCCATAAGACTAACAGCAGATCTCTCTGCTGAAACCCTGCAAGCCAGAAGAGTAGTGGGGGCCAATATTCAACATTCTAAAAAAAAAAAAAAAATTTCAACCCAGAGTTTCATATCCAGCCAAACTAAGCTTCATAAGAGAAGGAGAAATAGAATCCTTTAAAGACAAGCAAAGGCTGAGGGATTTTGTCACCACCAGGCCTGCCTTACAAGAACTCCTGAAGGAAGCACTAAACATGGATATGAACAGATACTTCTCAAAAGAAGACATATATGCAACCAACAAACGTATGAAAAAATGCTCATCATCACTGGTTATTAGAGAAATGAAAATCAAAACCCCATTGAAATACCATCTCATGCCAGTTAGAATGGCAATCATTAAAAAATCAGGAGACAACAGATGCTAGAAAGGATGTGGAAATACAGGAATGCTTTTACACTGTCAGTGGGAGTATAAATTAGTTCATCCGTTGTGGAAGACAGTTTGATGATTCCTCAAGGACCTAGTGTAGCAGGAGCGGCCATGAGAAACAGACCTCTTGAACACTGAACTGCTAAGGAAGAAGTTTGTTATTATTATTACGGCTGGGAGCCTGGCAATGATTTGTCTAAGTAACACAGCTCATTTAACAAAGAGAGGCTCTGCCTTTATATAGGCTTACACTCTAGATATTACACGTGAAAGAATCTTAGGTTTACAGCCTTAGAAATTATGGGTGAAAGGGTTTTGGGTTTACAGCTCTAGTCTTGAGTTTACAGTTTTAGAAATCACATATGAAAGGGTTTTGGGTTTACAGCTTTAGAAACTACATGTGAAAGGTTTCTGGTCTCTGGATGGAGGAGTGGGGTGGGGGTCTGATCTTAAGTAAAAACAGTGTCTTCTGGAGAGATTCCCCAATACCAAGTGTGCTATTTACAGGAAGGTGATTCAGGAGGTGCCAGTTGGCCAGCCTTTTCTTCTATTGAAATGCAGTGTGGAAATCAAGGGGGAGGTGATCCCAGATGCCTGGGTCTCCTTCTTACCAGAACCAGAAATACCATTTGACCCATCAATCCCGTTAGAAATCATTCTGCTATAAAGACACATGCACACGTATGTTTATTGTGGCACTATTCACAATAACAAAGACTTGGAACCAACCCAAATGCCCATCAGTGATAGACTGGATAAAAAATGGGGCACATATACACCATGGAATACTATGCAGTGATAAAAAAAGAATGAGCTAATGTCCTTTTCAGGGACATGGATGAAGCTAGAAACCATCATTCTCAGCAAACTAACCCAAGAACAAAAAACTAAACACATGTTCTCACTCACTAGTGGGAGTCGGACAATGAGAATACATGGACATAAACACCAGGGCCTGTTGGGAGGTAGGGGGTTAGGGGAGTGATAGCATTAGGAAAAACACTTAATGTAGATGATGGGTTGATGGGTCCAGCAAACCACCATGGCACATGTATACCTATGGAACAAACCTGCACATTGTGCACATGTACCCCAGAACTTAAGGTATTTAAAAAAAAAGAATAGTAGCAAATAAATAAACTTTTGAGTAATTTAGTACACTTTGAGTTCTGTTTGTTAAAGTTCTGCAAAAAGCTTATTCTCAGATGCTCTGCATCTCCAGAATTTTAATTTGACTTTGATTATAATATAGTTTTATTTAAATTGATTCTTGTCTTTTAACACTTGTTAAAAAATGTCAAATATGCTTGCAGCAATAATATTGCCCTTATTTTGAAAAATGATTGATTTCAATTGCATAATTGTCAGATACAAAGGGCTTTTGCTTAATGACATGTATTCAGATGATTGATTGTTCATGAAATGTTGATATTTGCTTCATTTGTTTACCTCTTCAATCATCAGCCAGGCATTTTTCCTTTTCTTCTGGAAACTGGCAATACAATATGAACATTTAATAGTAAGTCCAAAGGTCTCTGTGTACTTCTGATGCTTTTTCATCCATCCTTAGGTTGTTGGAGTCTAAATTTACCTTCTTGCTTTCATTCTACACAAGACTTTCCATAATGATCGTAACATAGTCTCTTCACTTTATGTGTTGCAGATGCTAAGGTATTCTGATAGGGAGAAAGTATTATATAGAGGAAAGAGCATGTGTTTGATTTAAAGACAATTAATGGATTCAAAATCTGAGCTCCATTGCTTCATGACTGTATTACCTTGGGCAAATTATTTACTCTTTTAAGCTGTCTGTTTACTCAACTTTACAATGGGCACATAATACCTACTGTGTAAGTTTTGATTAGTATGACGGTCATCTATCATTCCTCTATCTATCTATCTATCTAATCTATCTCCATCTGTCCATCTATTTATCAATTGATCTATCATCTGTCTCTCCATGGAGAGAGTCATGGGACCTGATGGCTTAAATAAAGTATGTACTTTATTTAAACTAGGGCCACGGTGCCAAAGGCTTTGGCTAGTGTCAGTGTTTTTTTAAAAATATCTCATAAGAGTGTGTCTTAAAGGAAGATACCTCACTAAATGTTGCTTGAGAATGAAAGGTAAAATTTAGATATCCAGAAGCAGCTAAAGTCATTAATATTCCATTTTTTTCTAAGAATAACCTCCATGTTTAGTCTAGGTATGCTATCCTCCCAGACATTTTCCAAAAAGTTCACTTCTCCACCCTTTCTGTACCACAGACAATCATCTTGAAAACTTAAGGCTGTTTTTGACTCTCATCCTCTAAGCTCCTTCCCAAATTAAATTTTAAGAAGCTACTAACAGGTGTGCTTTGGTAATCTCTAGTTCTACCAAAAATAACATATATAGGGGCCCATTTCTATTTAATGTAATTATTAATATGGTAATAATTATCTCTGCTATTTGCTATTTTTTTTAATCATTTCTTTCTGGTTTATCTGTTCTTCCTTTATTGCCTTTTGTGGTAAACAAATCATTTTAGTATACTATTTTAGTTATTCTTTTGGTTTTATTGCCATGTACGTTCACATGATTTCTTATTGACTTCCATGGGGGTTACAATATGTATCTTATTTCACTTCAGTCTTCTAAGAGTTAACATTGGAGATTTCAATTCTCGGTAACATGAGGTAAACACATCAACCTTCCTCTTCCACTGAAAGGAATTATAAACACAACGGAATGCATAGGCAGCTATTTAAAAACTCTGAAAAGCAAATATTAGTATGTAAATTGGAAGAGTACACCAGATTTTGAAGACCACTAAACTGGAATTTACCATTTTTTTCCTCTCCAGGATGCTCTAGCATAAATTTAATAGCAATCTGAAACCCTGACATGAATACTGTGGGGCAGACAGAGATCTGGGGGAAATTCTGTAGTTGTGGCTTAAGGAGAAGAAAACAGAAATTCTAAAGCTCAAAGATAATGGCAAAGATACCCTATTTTTTGCCTCTTCTTTTAGTCTATTCTCTCATCACCAGGACAAAGCTATTGTACAGTGAGGATGGTGGCATGTTGTGGAAGAAGTATCCTTCCTTTCCTTTGATGGAACCGTGGCTCCATAAGGTGAAGCCAAAGCCTTTTTTTAAACTTTTCCTTTGTGTTCTTTCTTCTCATATAGTACAGTTATAGAAGTTGGCAGTTTCTGGCCAAAGAAATGAAAAGGGGGAGCCACAGGGAACCAGAAAAGGAAAAGTGTGAAAAGTGAACTACTAGGCTCACTCTTGACCTGCACTTATAGTCTTATCCTTATTATCATCCCAATATCTTTGACAACTGAAATAAGGTGTAGCTATATGGGTAGCTAACATGCAGGACAAATTCTAATAGCACTGCAAATAGGGCTGTCATATTTAGCAAATGAAAATATAGGATGACAGTTTAATTTGAATTTTAGATAAATAATGAATATACATATTTCTAGTATGTGTATGTCTCATGCAATATTTGGTGCTGGATATTTTATTTGGCACCCTTAACTAGAATGGCAGTGGTAGTATAACTGACTTTGGAACTGTAGGCCACAGAAAATGTATTGTAACCTGTGGGATCAAACCAACCAGGTAAAGCATCTGCTACAACAAAAATATTAACATCTCCGTATGGTTTAAACAAGATATAGATTGCCATAAGGTAATGTTCAAGTTACCCAGGATACAATAAAAAATTATTTTGGTTGCAAAGAATCACAAAGATCACAATTCAAATGGGGAAAGATGATTAACAGATGCCAATGGCAAGATAGAAATTACCTGACAAATATTTTAAAGCAGCTATTATAATATGCTTGAAAGAGTAATTGCAAACACTCTTAAAAATGTTAAAATAAAATGGATTGACAAGGGAATACATCATGTAAGGAAGAACGAGACAGAAATTTTGAATTGAAAAATGTAAAAACAGGAAAGGAACTTGGAACATCAGGAATGAAGGAGAAGCAACAAAATTGCTAAATAGAGTAGACATATTCTCTTGAGTTCTTTTAGATAATATTTGACAGAATAGCATTGTCTGATGGAGTTTCCAAAGCTTATGGATATAATATAAACATGACAATTAGGATTAAGAAGGAAGAATAATTAAATCTGTATAAATGTAAGGTTTCTAAATTACAATAGAAGTGGCAAAGTATGATTCTAAATAGACTGTGAATAGTTAAGTATATATTTTCTAGTTACGAGAACAATGATTAAAATATTTATACTGAGGGATATTATCAAAACCACAATAGAAAAATTAAAACAGAATACTAAAAGTTACCAATGAATTACTTCCAGTAAAATAGTTTCACTTACCTCACATCTTTTGTGCTATTGCTGTGATATATATTCTGTTGATACAGTTTTTTTTCATATATATATATATATATATATATATGTGTATATATATATATATAGACACACACACCACAGTTTCTTTTTTTTTTTTAAATAATTTATTTATTTTACTTTAGGTGCATACTATTTATCCCCCATGTTATCCCTCCCCACCCCCCATTGTCTCTCCCCTACCCCCATGAACTGTCCCTGTGTGTGATGGTCCTCTCCCTGAGTCCACGTGTTCTCATTGTTCAACACCCACCTATGAGTGAGAACATACGGTGCTTGGCTTTCTGTTCTTGGGTCAGTTTGCTGAGAATGATGGTTTCCAGATTCATGCAAGTTCCTACAAAGGACATGAACTCATTGTTTTTTATGGCTGTGTAGTATTCCATGGTGTATATATACCACATTTTCTTTGTCCAGTCTATCATTAATGGGCATTTGGGTTGGTTCCAGGTCTTTGCTATTGTACACAGGGCTGCAGTGAACATACGTGTGCATGTGTCTTTATAGTAGAACAATTTATAGTTCTTTGGGTATATACCCAATAGTGGGATTGCTGGGTCAAATGGAATTTCTATTTCTAGATCCTTGAGAAATCACCACACTGTCTTCCACAATGGTTGAACTAATTTACACTCCCACCAACTGTGTAAGAGTGTTCCTATTTCTCCACATCCTCTCCAGCATCTGTTGTCTCCACGATTTTTTAATGATCACCATTCTAACTGGCATGAGATGATAGCTCAGTGTGGTTTTGATTTGCATTTCTCTAATGACTAGTGATGATGAGCATATTTTCATATGTTTGTTGGCCTCATATATGTCCTCTTTTGAAAAGTGTCTGTTCATATCCTTTGCCCACTTTTGAATGGGGTTGTTTGGTTTTCTCTGTATATCTGTTTTAGTTCTTTGCAGATTCTGGATATTAGCCCTTTGTCAGATGGGTAGATTGCAAAATTTTTTTACCAGTCTGTGTCTTTTGATTGGGGCATTTAGGCCATTTACATTCAATGGTAATATGGTTATGTGTGAGTTTGATCCTGCCATTTTGTTACTGGCTGGTTTTCTTTCTCATTAGTTGACTCATTTTCTTCATTGCATTTTTGGTCTTGCCCACTGGTTTGCTTTTGCAGTGACTGGTACTTGTTCCTTTCCATGCTTAGTGTTTCTTTCAGGAGCTCTTGTAGGGCAGGTCTGGTGGTGACAAAATCTCTGAATAATTGCTTGTCTGTAAAGGATTTTATTTCTCCTTCAATTATGAAGCTTATTTTGGCTGGATATGAGATTCTGTGTTGAAAGTTTTTTTCTTTAAGGATGTGAATGTTGGCCCCCACTCTCTTCTGGCTTGTAGAGTTTCTGCTGAGAGATCTGCTGTGAGTCTGATTGGCTTCCCTCTGTGGGTGACCTGACCTTTCTCTCTGGCTGCCCTTAGCATTTTTTCCTTCATTTCGACCCTGGTGAATCTGACTATTATATGCCTTGGGATTGGTCTTCTTGAGGAATATCTTTGTGGAGTTCTCTGTATTTCTTGAATTTGAAATTTGGACTGCCTTGCTAGGCTTGGGAAGTTCTCCTGGATAATATCCTGGAGTGTGTTTTCCAGCTTGGATTCATTCTCCCAGTCATATTCAGGTACACCGATCAAGTGTAGATTAAGTTTTTTCACATAATCCCATATTTCTTGGAGGCTTTGTTCATTTCTTTTCACTCTTTTTTCTCTTGTATTGCCTTCTCTCTTTACTTCATTGAGTTGATCTTCAATCTCTGATATCTTTTCTTCTGCTTGATCGATTTGGCTATTAAAACTTGTGTTTGCTTCACGTAGTTCTCGTTCTGTGTTCTTCAGCTCCATCAAGTCGTTTATATTCTTCTCTAAGCTGGTTATTCTAGTTAGCATTTCGTCTAACCTTTTTTCAAGGTTTTTGGTTTCTTTGCATTCAGTTAGAACGTGTTCCTTTAGCTCTGAGAAGTTTGTTATTATCCACCTTCTGAATCCTGTTTCCGTCAATTCTTTGCACTTCTTCTCGGTCAAGTTGTCATCCTGTGTTGTTGAGGAGTTGTGATCCCTTGAAGGAGAAGAGGTGTTCTGGTCTTGGTGGTTTCACCATTTTTGCACTGGTTTGTGGTGTCAGAGAGCTTCTTGATCCAGTTTTTTTTTTTGTTTTTTGAGACAGGGTCTCACTCTGTGACCTAGGCTGGAGTGCAGTGGTATGATCATGACTCACTGCAACCTCCTCCGTCTCCTGGATTCAAGAGATTCTCCTGCCTCAGCCTCCTGAGTTTCTGGAATTACAGGTGCCCACCACCAAACCTGGTTCATTTTTGTATTTTTAGTAGATATGGGCTTTCACCATTTTGGGCAGGCTGTTCTCAAACTCCTGACCTCAAGTTATCGGCCTTCATTGGTCTCCCAAAAAGCTGGAATTATAGGCATGAGCCACTGCACCCGGCCTTTGATATAGTTTTAATATCAATAATACAGGGTAATAATTTTCGCTATTATGATTTAAGAAATTAAGAAAATAAAAAATATATATTCATACATGTAGTCTTTTGTATTTACACATGGAAGAGGTTAAGACCATATGATTTGTACCAGACAAAGTCAAGGAAGTATGATCATGCACTTTGGTGACGCTTCCATTAGTTTAATATGGATAGGACAATGATGGTAAGTCAGGAGTGATGTGAAGTAAGAGAGATGAGCAAGAGCCAGATTATGAAGGATTTTGTGGAATTTTCTTGTTTCTTTACTCTGAAAAGTTTATGGATTGATCATCTGAAAGTTCCATGAAGCCTAATAACTGTCAGTTCTGCTTTTGTATCCCTAGAAGTTAGCATTGTGTCTGGTATATAATAGATGCACAACAAATACTGACTGAATGAGTAAATTACCTGAGTGTTCTGAATGAGGATACGGTTCCCATTATGACTTTATATCCATCTCTTTACTGTGGATACATACCAATCTTTTCCTTTTCTTACACTTCATTCTTTCCAATATCCTTTGTCAAGGACCACATTCCTCTGGAGGTCAATAGTCTCATGCACCTACTCTAGTGAGGAGGGGTCTGCCTATGGAACAAGGCATGTTCTTGGGAACAATGTTTGTAGTTACCATTTTTAGAGATCCTGTTGGTACTTGATAACTTCTGAAGGGGAGTAGTGTTGGTAATGGTTGATACTCTTTGTTTTCCTATAAAGTGGCTAAGCTCAAATATTCCCCTCCCCCAGCCATGCATGTGTGTGAGTGCACACACATATGCATACACACACCTTATTATGACCAACTTTTAAAAAATTTTAGAGCAGCTGAAGTGAGAAAAGAGAAAGAAAGCAAGGAAAGAGAATCAGAAAAAAGAATAATTTTAAGCAAAATTATTAAATAAATTTTTCCAGATCTTTCTATAAGGATGGTAGATTGTGTTGACTATACATATGATTTCTGGGAAATGCCTTAAAATCTTGTGCCTGTGCTTTGTCATGTTGCCATATTTGACAGGAATGCTAATGGTGTGATGCAAAAGACCTTGCGTTTTGCCAGGTTCTACTTAATTATCATTGACCAGCATTAAAAGTATTAATTTAGATTTGAAAAGTCTCCAGTTACTTTGGGATATAGTTTTTTTCCAACCTTGAGAATATCCTGTTTGAATAGTTTCTGAATTTTTAAATGTATTTTATTTTTCCTCAGCTCATTTTATTTTCTAAGGTGAGATCTACGTTTTTCTTCCTGTCTTTAGTCTCATGAAACTTAAATAAGTTGTCCTGTAAAATAAAACATCCATGTTTGAAGAATGTTATAAAGTGTGGTTATAGAGTAATGTGGTCCCAGGACCATTTAGAAATAAGTGTCTCAGTTGACAGTGCGCAGCTCATGTTACCATTTTACTTCCACCACCTTTCTTTTAATTGTAGGCTTAAAAAATAATTGAGGAAATTTTACTTTAAAAAAAAACCAGTTTCTTTAAATTCATCTTATTGCAATTTTAATATTTTATAGCTAAATTTTAACTTTTATTTCATAAATTAAAGATTAACAGTCATGCTTAAACTGAAATATATTTTATCCACTTACAAAAATGCATTGACTAACACTAATTAAATTTGCTTAATCAAGCTTAACAATGCTACATGCTGTTACTCATCAGAAAGTAAGTGCCATACACATTTCCCAAAGTGCTCAAGCTAGAACACCAACAGATTTTTTCTGCTGGAGTATCCAAGGGTTCAGCCATCTGTTATTTACTCGAATTTTTAATAAAAAGTTATTATTCATCTTTATTGCTAATCATTTGCCTTACAAACAAAACACATTTTATGATTATTGTTATCATTTTAACTCTACTACATCCAAGCAAACACACAAAAAAATGGTTTGCACTCGATTGCACCACATTAATATTTGCAAATGGCTTAGCTTCAGTGGCAGGAAGAGACAGGTATTATGCAAGTAATACCTAATATCAAATTATACACAGTAGCACTTAATCACCCTGCCCTAATGCTTTCAGCACAATGAGCTTTTCCGACTGAAATAGGAAAATGTGATCAATCTTAACATCCTGAAGGACAAGACAGTGGCTATGTCATTTTTATCATGTTTTGCTTTTGTTCATAGCTAATCATATTTTGACTATTTTAATACACACCCTGCAGTTATACAATAAGTCATACCTGACAAAACAAGACTAAAACCTATTGATGGAACTGGCTTCAAGCTGCCCTGGGCACAGAAGAAAACATGGATAGAGATAGGTTGGGGTCAACATCAGAATGAAGAAAGATGAATGAAGTTCCGCATAAAGAGACATTGTTTGTTAAAAATATTTAGTGGAGGCTGGGCGTGGTGGCTCACGCCTAATTCCAGCACTTTGGGCGGCAGAGGTGGGTGGATCATTTGAGGTCAGGAGTTCAAGACCAGCCTGGCCAACATGGTAAAACCCCCATCTCTACTAAAAATATAAAAATATTAGCTGGGCATGGTGGCGCACGCCTGTAATGCCAGCTACTGAGGGAGGCTGAAGCAGGAGAATTGCTTGAACGCGGAAGACAGAGGTTGCAGTGAGCTGAGATTGCACCATTGCATTCCAGCCTGCGTGACAGAGTGAGACTCCATGCTAAAACACAACAACAACAAAACAACAAAAACTTAGTGAAAATATCAATGCAGTATCTTCAATTAATCTCAAGTATCTTGATATGAAACAGCTGCCTCCAGGGTGACATTTAAAGATGGTATTCAGGAAGGTTCATGATGTTGGAGAAGAGGCACATGATAACAAATACTCAAGTATTAAAGAGTTAGGAAGAATAATAATAATGCTTAACCCATATTGAGTGTTAACCATACACCAGATACTGAGTAGGGTGCCTGATATGTAACATATTAATCACACTGACTCTCTTAGGTAGCTACTTTCACACAAATTTTTCAGCTAAGGGCACAAACTGAGAAGAGTTAAATAACTTCTCTAAGGTCATGTGGAATTGAGATTTATAGCCTTGCGATGAAGCTGGGTTCTTATTCCTTTGAATATCCTTTGATATTCATGGGCTCTAACAAGGAATGTAAGCCATCGGCCAATATTTTCTATGCTTATTGGAGGGGAAACAGCACATTCCATACAAGATAATTAATGAGTACACTTCTCTAAAGTGCAAAATTAAAACGAACTTTAATAATAAAAATTATTTAGCGAAAGTAATGTACAGAGATTGACGCAAAGATGGAATAACATATAATTCTGAAAACGAACCAATGTTGTGCTAACTTTAATCTGGCTTGCCAAGGCTATGAGGCCAGTGACTTCTCTGTTTAAAGGGTAGCATTCATTCTGAAGGAAATGGATGTTCTGAATGTTTAGGGGAATGTGTTAATTTTGAACAGTGAAAGTCTATGCAAGGTTGATATCTTTTACCTTTTGCTAGTGCTGAAGTTAGAACATCTTCCATTTCTTAGACAGTTCAGTTTGGATTCCTGATTTTAGGAAGGCGGTTTTTAGTTAATTTATTTTTGTTCTGTTATTCTGGCCCAGGCTTTTCTCTTTTCTTCCTGCTTTTGACTTTCTGGGAAACATAAAGGTGCACAGAGGAGGCAAGCTTGGCTTACGCTCCACATCTGCTGAGGCATGAGATATAAAGCTCTCTCAGGAAGTACACATGTGGCACGGACGACATGAGACAAGACAGTTTGAGAGACAGCAGAGCAGTTCAAGCACTCAGAAGGAAAAGAATATAGGGTGAACCACACCAGTTCCCTAGTTTTTTAGTGAGTAGGAATCCTCTGAATATTTCTTATAGTGAATTACATATGTAGAGAATTAGGAAGGCATGTCAGAATGTGAGTTTACTGATGCTCAACCTAGTCTTTAGTTATCTCACCAGACACTTGGTTTAAAGGTGTTTTCTAATCTTACTCCATATAAAAGTGGAAACTGGGTAAATTTCTCTAGCAGGTGGAGTCAAGTTTTAATATCTGGGATGGTGAAGGCTATATACATTGCTATCATTTATCAATGCAATTTTAATGAACCTTATTTCTGTGGGAATATACTGCAAACAATGGCTGAGCACAGCAAGTAGAGGGAGAGGAAGGTAGAAAAACTTGTGTCCTGAGCTCTTGCTTGAATGTCCTGCCCTCTTGCTTGAATGTCCTGCCATTGTATGAGAGTTACCAAACTGCACATGATGTTCCCATGACTCTGAGAAGCTGGTAATTAGCTGGGGAAAAAGGAAGCACATAGATTGTAAAATGAAACAAGATGTCAGTTGTTCCCAGACCTTCCTCAGGGAAACTTTCAAGTCTTGCTTCACTTCTTTACAAAATCACTATCCTGGTGTTTTAGTTGTTATTAGCAGGACTTAGAAGATCTCCCATTTCTTAGACAGTTCAATTTGGATTCCTGATTTCAGAAATGCTGCTTTTAGTTAATTTATTTCTTTTTCTGTTACCTGACCCAGTCTTTTCCCTCCCTCCCTCCCTCCCTCCCTCCCTCCCTCCCTTCCTTTCTTTTCTTTCTTTCACTTTATGAGAAACATAGAACTCCACAGAATGGGTTATTCTTGGCACCGCAGTATGTTTAGGACCATTAATTGTCATTATTTCTCTTGTTCTGCATTTAAACCACAACAAATTAATCTTCTTAGGAAAAAGTGAGTGTTCTCGGTCTGGGTATCCTTTTCAGGTGGTTGAGCATTGAGAGGTTTGTGGCATTGGAGGGAACTCCCCCACAGCCTGCCGTCTAATAGTACACCTGCTGGAAACTTCCTCTCCTGTCTAGTAAAAGTCTTAGAAGAGAGTTTGGAAAATCCCTTTCCTCCTTGTGAATCAACATATCGTGATGGCTAAGAGCTTGGGCTCAGGAGTCAGACTGCCTGAATTTCAGTTCTGTCTCCCTTATTTCTTTCACGTGTGATGCTGGGAAATAACCTTTGTGTGCTTCAATGTCTTGGACTACCAAATAAGGTCATTCATTTCTTCTCCTAGGATTTCTGCAAGCATTAAGCAAGGTAAATGTACACAAACAAACTAGTAAAAATCATGTAGCCATTCCATAAAAATTATCTGTTGGCTGGGCGCGGTGGCTCACACCTGTAATCCCAGCACTTTGGGAGGCTGAGGTATGTGGATCACAAAGTCAGGAGTTCGAGACCAGCCTGGCCAAGATGGTGAAACTCCATCTTTACTAAAAATACAAAAATTAGCCAGGTGCAGTGGCGGGCGCCTGTAATCCCAGCTACTCGAGAGGCTGAGGCAGGAGAGTCACTTGAACCCGGGAGGCAGAGGTTGCAGTGAGCCGAGATCCCACCTTCGCACTCTAGCCTGGGTGACAAAGCAAGACTTCATCTCAAAAAAAAAAAAAAAAAATTATTTGTTGCAGTTATTATTATTCTTGGGGTGTATATTGCCACATTCATATGAGGGCTGATAAGTCAAAATGTATATAGAACTTTAATTGCAATTCTGAGGATTTTATGGAATTCTTCTTGGCATCTCTACAGTTTGCTGTGGAGCTAATCTCCGCAACTTTTTTCTTTTCCAACACACTCAATATTAATTGATGCTGCTATGTAGGCAGGACATATTAATTTTCTCCTGTGTTTACTTACATCATTTGTTGGACATTAATAGTAAGGAAAACGCTTCTTGACTTTTTGTGCATAACAAATACAGACTAAGCTCCATTAGATGGGAAAAACAAAAACAAAAACAACCGTCAATGGTATTCCTTTAAAGGGATAGCTGCTAGAACGAAAAAGGTTTGTTCTTATTAACGTGCATTCCTAAAGCCATGCAAAAATGCAAACATTTCTTCCAAAACCTCAGCCTTCAGTTCTTTAAAAATATTTGTGTTTCAGAGAAGCAGCATTTCCAGAAGCCAATATTTACAGAAGTGATAAGTCAGCTAGCTCAGCTGTTATTAACACCTATCATATCATCTAAGTACTAACTTTCCTTATACCACCTGGAAATGAGGAGAATTATAATTACATAAATATAATTAACTACATATTTTAAAGTGGGTGTATGCCTATATGTATTTGAGCCCTTTGGAGTTGTTTAGGATAAATTGTAGTTTAAACTCAGACTCCTGAGGGCCCTTGAAACTAAGATTGATGTCGGGGGAAACTAAGTAACACAGGATGAGTAACAGCACAAATAAGCATTTTACCAGAGTCCACTTTATATTAGACAGTGGCTTTTGTGCATATTTAGCTTTAAGGTTGTGGCAAGCAGGGAGCTGTGACCAAAGAGTGTTACTCATCTTTGCCTCAAGAGCACACTCTGGTAACTCCACTCCAGCCTTTACCTGTCTCTAGGAGGTCTTCAATTTTAGGCCCACACCATTTGCATCCCTATCCTTGCTTATTCCTTTTGATCTGGCTTTTACTGGCCCCATGACTAACAGTCTTTGTCACATTCCACGCATGTTGGGGGCCTTTTTACATGTTCTCCTGGCATTGCTATTTCTGCAACCCTGGGCCCCTCTGAATCAGAAATTTTTAACATCTTTACTGAGAGTTATAGACAATATGGAACCTAAGGACTGGGACAATTTTCTTGGTTTTCTACTCAGCCATCTTTATTCAAATTGGTTCTGGGTTGCATATACATTTTGGCAGCTGCCATGTCCTGAGAAAAAATAAGAATATGAAACTGAAGCAACATAGAATAATTAAGTAAATAAAATTATGCACATTAAAAACATAGCATAGAACCAGGTACATGGAAAACACTTGTAGTGAATTTTGGCAACGAGTGTACAGTAAGGTTTGGAATAGTACACGTGGTTGTTTTCTGCTGAAATGGCATACTAGGTTTCAGAAATGGCAACTACATGTGAAAACTACTGAGTTGGGTTTGTCCCAACAGAAAAATACCGCTTAATTCATTTTAGAGAACTTAAAAATCACACCATGTAGTCTCTGCTCTATGCTTCACCTTCCTATAAAATTTGTTCTTATGTGTCCTTGTAGACTTTCACATGTTTGCTTTTGTCTCATTGATGCCTGACCAAAACATAGTGAAATTTACTTGCCTATTTTTATTCTAGAGCATGCTTCTCAAACTTGAATGTACATATGAATCACCTTGACGTCTTGTTAAACTGCACATTCTGATGCTATTGATCATTGGGGTTGGAGACTGAGTTTCTGCATCTCTAACAAGCCTCCCTTCCCTCCACCTCCAGGATGCTGCTGATGTATGAATTGCACTCTGAGAAGCAATGTTCCAGAAGATCCTAGTCCAATGTAGTATATGGAAACTGGGATGAATGCGATGTAAAATACACCTGCTATGTTGGGAAATTAAAACACAGGCAAATGTCATTGGGCATCTAATTCTAACCAAGATGTAGGAGTAGGAGATCCAAAGATACTTAAATATCTTCATATAAAAAGTGAATATTCTTTGTTGTATTTCTTTAGAGTCATGTTTTGAATATGTTTAAAAGAAGAGTATTCTTTTTGGAACTCTGAAGTTCAGATGATACTAGATGTAATTTCTTTAGCATCATTTAGCATTTAGCGTCATTTTGGAATATAGATGATGTCTAGGATTGGTGTTACTCTTTGTGTTGACTTTGGGGGAAGAAACAGAATTAGCCCTTTGATAGTGCAGCTCCTCTACTATCATGGGACTAGGATCACATATGAACTCCAGAGTTTCTAACTTACTAACTAAAATGGAGACTGATAAACTACCTTTTACAGGTAGTTCTGAGCAGAACAATAACCAGATTACACATATGCCTTGAAAACAATTAACAATGATTTCCAGCAGGTTCACTGTGGTGTAATGTGCTTTGCCAAGCATTTCCTTCACTGACTCAAAGAAGATTTCAAAGAATGCTTAATCCTATGCTTCTTGTCCTTTTCTATTTATTCATCAAAAACATATCTTTGGACCAGGCATGGTGGCTCACACCTGTAATCTTAGCCCTTTGGGAGGCCAAGGTGGGTGGATCACTTGAGGTCAGGAGTTCTAGTCTACCCTGGCCAATATGGCAAAACCCTGTCTCTACTAAAAATAAAAAAAACTAACTGGATGTGGTGGCACATGCCTGTAATACCAGCTACTCTGGAGGCTGAGGCAGGAGAATCACTTGAATCATGTGAACCAGGAGGTGGAGGTTGCAGTGATCCACTACATTCCAGCCAGGGTGACAGAGCACGACTCTGTCTCAAAAAAAAAAAAAAAAGGAGAAAAGAAAAGAAAAAAATCCGTTTGTAGTATTTGTATCCTAGAATATTAAGATTAGGATCAACATTGCATTTTCACTAACTATAAATGAAATTCAAATATCAGGATTGCTAGTGTTGTTTCACAGGAAGAAAAAGATACTTAAAAAACATTAGACATTTCTCTTAGCATATTTGTTTTAGTCCTCCTTGAAAATGAAAAATGTCAGATCCTCCCAATGTTTGAAATTACATATCTATGAATGAGTGAATTGAGGAGCTAACCCTTCCTGAGTTACTTTACTTGCCTGAAGTACTTTTGCCTCTTCAGCTTTGACAGTTTTGCCCCCCAGGTTCAGCAAACAGGCTGTTCCAAATTGCAGTGATTTGGAGATTTGACATTACAGGAAGGGAAATTCCATGACAACAACTTAGTCAGCATAGGAGCTGATATTGTGAGTGTGCTGACCATAGCAGGTTTCCTTATGTAATTCTGATGCTAATGCATGTTCTATACATACACAGAAAGAGACAGGAGTGTGCGAAGAAATCTGCTGGTGATGCAGAAAAATGGAGAGAGATTAAGAGGGCAATCATATCATCCCTCTCCTTATCTCAAGGTGAGGCAGGGATGCCTCTGTCAGACAGGGGATATCACAGAAGGAAATACATTTGCCTTTTGATCTCAGGGAACAAAACCAGTGTTTCTGTTTTTCTGTAGGTTCTGGCATGATAAAGAGAAAAATCTGTCTGTGTATTAGGGGCAGGGGTTGGGTCTTGAATAGCTAATGTTTTTTTATTTCTTGACTTCCAATAGGAAACTAATTTTCTCTTGGTTTCTTATTTTCTTAGTTTTGATTAAATTATATGTAAGATAATGTTTGTGAAAAGTAGGCATTAGTGTACATTTGATATACATTTATTGATGTGAGGTACATTCCCTCTTAATGAAAGATTAAATTTTATATAATGTTTTAAAAAGTGTGCCTTTACAACTGATGAATGAAATTAAAGATAATGGCATGTAGAAAGCAGTCTCACCACTTTTCTCTAAATAAAAATTTCAGGGAAAATTCTATAATATAATAATGCAAGAGGTCACCATTTCTATTTACTTGGTGATGTCTGTCCAGATTCTGTACTGATAATGATTTTTGGCTGAATCTATTCTTAGGCATTGAAAGAGTTCTGGAGTTTGAGATGAAAGGCTCTGTTATGCAGCAGACTAGGAGAGCAGATGACTTGGGGTAATTTGAAAATAGAAGAAAAAAATTATTATCTTTTCATTCACAAAATGAAAGCTGGGAATGTTCCATAAAAGGATAATAAAAAACCTGAATTTAAAAGGTCAATTAGTTTTCTTCATTCATTCTTTTATTTATTATTTTATTTGTCAGTTCATTCATTAACTTCTTCTTCCAAAAATTTTTATTAAATTTTTTTTATGTTAGATGTTGTGTTAGAAATAGAGAGAAAAATAAGACGTGGGTGTTACTTATTAAAGCAGTTCACAGTGGTAGAGGAGGTAGACGTATTAAGAAATAACACAACTTTCACATTAGGTACCAGCTTGGCCACAGCAGGGTAGAGCACCAGACGGGCTCTTGGGGTGACTGATCCCAGGCCTTGAGTGAATATAATCGGTAGCCAGGTAATGGCTTTAGCAGGTCTTTGGTAAGATCCAGTGCTGTGCTGGTTTCAGTTCTAACCCAGCACAGTCCCAGTGGAGGTTGGTGGCTACAGGAGTACTTGTGTCACCTCCCTTCTAGCTCCAGAGGGCTTATCACAGAGAGAGAGAGTCCATTGTTTTAAGAGTAAGTAAGGGGAGGGAATAAGAGGCTCTGCTTGGTAATCTAGAGAATTCTTTCAGACTTATCCAAGACCACCAAGACAGTACCTCCATAAGTCTGCAAGCACCACAGCATTCCTTGGTGTGGGGTTCCCACTAAAGCAGACATGGGTTAGATGACAACACTCAAGTTCTTTTAAATACCTGGAAAGACTTTACAAGGTGGACAGGCACAAATAAGCCCAGACTACAAAGACTACAATAAATACATAAGTCTTCAATGTCCAGAAACCGATGAATATCCGTAAGTATCAAGACCACCTAGGAAATCATGACCTCATTAAATGAACTAAATACTGGAGAAACAGGTATGTTACCATTCAGATAGAGAATTTAAAATTGCTATTTTAAGGAAACTCAAAGAAATTCAAGATAACAGACTCTTATCAAAGCAATTTAACAACAACAACAAAAAAAAACTACTTGAAATAAATAAAAAGAAGCAGAAAATTTGGATTTCCAAATGCAGTGGACATATTGAAAAATGTATCCGAGTCTTTTCTAATAGTGTAATTGATCAAGCAGAAGAAAGAATTAGTGAGTTGGAAGACAGGCTATTTGAAAATATACAATGAGAGGAGACAAAAGAATAAATAATAAAGAATGAGGCACAACTACAAGATTTAGAAAATAGCCTCAAATGTGCAAATTTAAGAGTTTTTGGCATTAAAGTAGAGAAAGAAATAGGTACACAAAGTTTATTCAAACAGATAACAGAGAACTTCCCAAACGTAAAGAAAGATTAATATCTAAGTACAAAAAGGTTATAGAACACCAAGCAGATTTAACCCAAGAAGACTACCTCAAGGGATTTAATAAACAACTCCCAAGATCAAATATAAAGAAGGAATCCTAAAAGCAGAAAGATAAAAGAAACAATAATATACAAAGGAGCTCCAATACATCTGGTAGCACACTCCTCAGTGGAAACTTTACAGGTAAGGAAAGAGTGGCAGAAAATATTTAAAGTGCTGAAAGGGGGAAAAAAATTCCAAAAATCTTTTACCCTAGAATAGTATATCTAGCAAAAAATATTCTTCAAACATGAAGGAAAAATACTTATTCAGAGAACCAAAAATTGAGAGATTTCATCAACAGGAGACCTGTTCTAAAGAAATGCTAAAGGGAATATTTTAATCAGAAAGAAAAGAACATTAATGGGCAGTAAGAAATCATCTGAACATGCAAAATTCACTGGTAATAGTAAGCACACAGAAAAACACAGTATATTATTACACTGTAATTATGGTGTATAAACTACTCAGGTAGGAATACTAAAAAATCGATGACATAATAACTACAACAAGTTTTTAAAGGCATAGACATACAATAAGATATAAATAGAAACAAAATGTTAAAAGCAGGGGGATAAAGTTAAGGTGTAGAATTTTTATAAGTTTTAATTTTGCTTGCTTGCTTGTTTATGCAAAGTGTTAAGTTGTTATCAGCTTAAAATAATGGGTTCTAAGGTACTATTTGCCAGCCTTTTGGTAATCTCAAATTTAAAAAAAATACAATGGATACATAAAAATAAAAATAAAGAGCAAGTAATTAAATCATACCACCAGAGAAAATCACCTTCACTAAAAGGAAGATAGGGAGGAAGGAAAGAAGAGAAGACCACAAAACAACCAGAAAAAAAAAAATAACAAAATGACAGAAGTTAGTACTTACTTGTCAAGAATAACATTAAATGTAAATAAACTAAACTCTTCATTCAAAAGACAGACTGGCTAAATGGATTAAAAAAAAATAAGAAGGATGTGTTGCTTACAAGAAACACACGTCACCTATAAAGACTCATATAGACTGAAAATAAAGGGATGGAAAATTATAATACACACCAATGGAAACCAAAAAAGAGCAGAAGTAGCTATACTTATATCAGACAAAATAGATTTCAATATAAAAACTGTAAAAAGAGACAAAGAAAGTCATTACATAATGATAAAGAGCTAAATTCAGAAGAGGATATAACAATTTTAAATTTATATGCAAAGATCCAAATTAATAAAATCAGAGATAAAAAATGAGGTGGTACAACTTATACCACAGAAATTCAAGGGATCTTAAGTGGCTACTATGAGAAGCTATATGCCAATACATTGGACAATCTAGAAGAAATGGATAAATTCTTAGACACATACAACCTCCCAAGATTAAACCATCAAGAAACACAAACACTTAAAAGACCAATACAAGTAACAAGGTCAAAGCCATAATAAAAAGTCTCCCAGCAAAGAAAAACCTGGGGGCTTCTGTTCTAAGATGATTATTTTGTAAAAGACTTTCTAGTGTACAAGACCCAATTGTGTCCAACTGTATATAGCTGCCAATTAGTTTTCTTTGTTTTTACTTTGTCCTTTGCTATTTGTGTTATGACTCAATGTGGATTTGTTTATACACATTTTATTTGTATGATTTCATGTTAAACTTCAAATAAATGCTTCCTTATGTGAAAAAAAAAAAACCTGGGGGCTGATGATTTCAATGCTGAGTTCTAGCAAACATTTAAAGAAGAACTAATACTAATTCTACTCAAATTACATCAAAGACTAGAGGATAGACTACTTCCAGACTCATTCCATGAGGCCAACATTAGCCAGACACCAAACCAGAGGAAGACATAATCAAAAAAAGAAAGTGGAAAGAAAGAAAAAGGAAGGAAGGAAGGGAAAGAAAGAGAAAGAAAGAAAAGAAAACTACAGGCCAAGATCACTGATGAATATTGATACAAGAATACTCAACAAAATGCTAGCAAACTGAATTGAATAGTACATTTAAAAGATCATTCATTATGACTAAGCAAAAGTTGCACAAGTGAGGAAAGGATGCTTTAATATATGCAAATCAAACAATGTTATACATCATGTCAACAGAATGAAGAACAAATTCATATGATTATTTCAATTGCTGTTGAAAGAGTACTTGATAAAGTTTAACTTTCCTTTATCATAAAAACTTTCAAAAAACTAGGTAGAGAAGGAACATACCTCAAAATAATAGAAGCCATTTGGCAGATCCATAGCTAGTGGAATACTGATGGAGAAAAATTGAAAGCCTTTCCTCTGAGATTTGGAACATGACAAGGATGCCTACTGATACAGTTCTGCTGTGTCCCCCCCTCCACAATCTCATCTTGAATTATAGCTCCTATAATCTTCATGTGTTATGGGAGGGACCAAAGGGAAGTAATTGAATCATGGAGGTGGGTTTTTCCTGTGCTGTTCTCATGGTAGTGAATAAGGGTCACAAGATCTGATGGTTTTTTAAGAGCAGTTCTCCTGCACATGCTTTCTTGCCTGCCACCATGTAAGATGTATCTTTGCTCCTCCTTCATCTTCTACCATGATTGGGAGGCCTCCCCTAGCTGTGTGAAACTGTGAGTCAATTAAACCTCTTTTTCTTTATAAATTACCAAGTCTTGGGTATGTCCTTATAGCAGCATGGAGAATGGACTAACATAGTAAATTGGTACCAGGTAGTGGGGTGCTGCTATAAAGATACCCAAAAATGTGGAAGTGACATTGGAAGTGGGTAACAGGAAAAGGCTGAACTGTTGGGCGGGCTTAGAAGATAGGAAAATGGGGGAAAGTTTGGAGGGCTCAGAAGAGAGGAAGATGTGGGAAAGTTGGGAACTTCCTAGAGACTTTTTGAATGGCTTTGACCAAAATGCTAATAGTTACATGGGCAATAAATCTAGGCTGAGGTGGTCTGGGGTAGAGATGAGAAACTTGTTGGGAACTGGAGTAAGGATCACTCTTACTATGCAAAGAGACTGGCGGCATTTTGCTACTGCCCTAGAGATCTGTGGAACTTTGAACTTGAGAGAGATAATTTAGGATATCTGGCAGAAGAAATTTCTAAGTGGAAAAGCACTCAAGAGGAAGCAGAGCACAAACATTAGGAAATTTTGCAGGCTGATGATGCATTAGAAAAAAAAAAACCATTTTCTAGGGATAAATTCAAGCCATCTGCAAAAATTTGCATAAATAATAAGAGGCTGAATGTTAATCACTAAGACAATGGGGAAAATGTCTCCAGGGCATGTCAGAGACCTCCAAGGTATCCCTTCCCATCACAGGCCTGAAGACCTAGGAATGAGAAACGGTTTCCTGGGCTGGGTCCAGGGGCCCCTGCTGTGTGCAGTCTCCAGACTTGGTGCTCTACGTCCTAGCCAATGTACAGCTTGGGTTGTTGCTTAAGAGGGTGCAAGCCCCAAACCTTGGTGGCTTCCACGTGGCATTGTAACTGTAGGTGCACAAAAGTCAAGAAATGAGGTTTGGCAACCTCTGCCTAGATTTCAGAGGATGTATGAAAATGCCCAAATGTCTAGGCAGAGATGTGCTGCAGGCATGGGTCCCTCATGGAGAACCTATGCTAGGGCTGTGCAGAAGGGAAATGTGGGTGGGAACACCCACACACAGAGTCCTCACTAAGTCACACTGCCTAGTGGAGCCATGAGAAGAGGGACACCATCCTCCATACCCCAGAATGTAGATCCACCCACAGCTTGCACCATGTGCTTGGAAAAGCCACAGACACTCAATGCCAGCCCATGAAAGCAGTCAGAAGGTAGACTGTACTCTGTAAAGCCACAGGGACAGAGCTGCCCAAGACCATGGGAACCCACCTCTTGCATTAGCGTGACCTGGATGTGAGACATGGAGTCACAGGAGATCATTTGGGACATTTAAGGTTTAATGAGTGGCCTATTGGATTTCTGACTTTCATGGGGCCTATAGCCCCTTTGTTTTGGCTAGTTTCTCCCATTTGAAAGGGCTGTACTTACCCAATGCCTGTATCCTTATTGTATCTAGGAAGTAACTAACTTGCTTTTGATTTTACGGGCTCAGAGGCAAAAGGGACTTGCCTTGTCTCAGATAGAACTTTGGACTGTGGATTTTGCAGTTAATGTTGTAATGAATTAAGACTTTGGGGAACAGCCAGGCATGGTGGCTCATGCCTGTAATCCCAGCACTTTGGGAGGCTGAGGCGGGCGGATCATGAGGTCAAGAGATCGAGATCATCCTGGCCAACATAGTGAAACCCGTCTCTACTAAAAAATATAAAAATTAGCTGAGTGTCGTGGCACATGTCTGTAGTCCCAGCTACTTGGGAGACTGAGGCAGGAGAATTGCTTGAACCTGGGAAGCAGAGGTTGCAGTGAGCCAAGATTGCACCGCTGTACTCTAACCTGGTGCCTGGTGACAAAGTGAGACTCTGTCTCAAAAAAAAAAAAGACTTTGGGGGAACTGTTGGGAAGGCATGATTGGTTTTGAAATATGAGGACATAGATTAGGGGAGGGGCCAGGGGTGGAATGATATGGTTTGACTGTGTCCCCACCCAAATCTCATCTTGAATTGTAGCTCCCACAACTCCCATGTGTCATGGGAGGGACACTGTGGGAGGTAATTCAATCACAGGAGCGAGTTTTTCCCATGCTGTTCTTGGGATAGTGAGTAAGTCTGAGATCTGATGATTTTATAAAGGGTAGCTTCGCTGCACATGCTGTCTTGCCTGTCTCCATAGCAAGATGTGCTTTGCTCCTCCTTTGCCTTTCACCATGATGTGAGGCCTCGCCAGCCATGTGAAACTTTAAATCCATTTAACCTTTTTTTTTTTTTAAATAAATTACTCAGTTTTGGGTATGTCTTTATAGCAGCATCACAATGAATGAATACACCCATTTTCATAACTGTTATTCAACATAGTACTGGAAGTCCTACCTAGAGTAGTCAGACAAGAGAAAGAAATGAAGGGCATCCAAACTTGAGAGGAAGAAGTCAAGTTATCCTTCTTTGCAGACGATATGATCTTATATTTGTAAAAAACCTAAAGACTTCACCATAAACTATCAAAACTGATAAACAAATTCAGTAAAATTGCAGGATATAAAATCAGCATGTAAAAAATAGTAGCATTGGTATATGCTAACAGTGAACAATGTGAAAAAAACTGAGGAGCTGGGCATTGATTGCTTATGCCTGTAATCCCACACTTTGGGAGGCCAAGGTAGAAGGATAGCTTGAGCTCAGGGGTTTAAGACCAGCCTGAGAAACATAGTGAGACTTTGTCTGTACTAAAATTTAAAAAAATTAGCCAGATGTTGTGGCACATGTCTATAGTTTTAGCTACTTGGGGGGTGGGGTGGGGGCTGAGGTGGGAGGTTTGCTTAAGCCCAGGACGTCTAGGTTGCAGTGAGCCTTGTACTCCAGCCTAGGCAACATAGTGAGACCTTGTCTCAATTAGGAAATACTAATAATTTTAAAAAGCCAAGAAAAAAAAAGGAACCCAAGAAAATAATCTCATTATCTCATTTACAATAGCTACTGTACTCCAGCCTGGGCAACAGAGTGAGACCTTGTCTCAATTAGGAAATATTAAAAAAAAAGAACCCAAGAAAAAAAAAAGAACCCAAGAAAAGTCATCTCATTATCCCATTTACAATAGCTACAAGTAACATTAACTACCGAGGAATTAACTAAATAAGTAAAAGATCTCTACAATAAAAACTATAAAACACTGATGAAAGAAATTGAAGAAGACATATAAAAAAATGGAAAAATATTTCACGTTCATGAATTGGAAGCATTAATATTGTTGAAATGTATATTCTACCCAAAGCAATCTACAGATTCAAAGCAATCCCTATTAAAATACCAAGGATATTCTTCACAGAAATAGAAAAAAAAATTTTTTTTAATTTATATGTAATCACACACAATAAACAAAAAACAAAACAAAACAAAACAGAATACACAAAGCTATCCTAAGCAAAATGAACAAAACTGGCAGGATCACATTACTTGACTTCAAATTATAGTGCAAAGCTGTAGTCACGAAATGGCATGGTACTGGCATAGAAACAAACACATATATGAGTGGAACAGAAGAGAAAACCCAGAAATAAATCCATACAACTACAGTGACCTCATTTTTGACAAAGTTTCCAAGAGCATTGGGGAAAGGACAGTCTGTTCAATAAATGACACTGGGAAAACTGGATATACATATGGAGAAGAGTGAAACTAGACCCCTATCTCTCATCATACACAAAAATAGAATCGGGCCGGGCTCACGCCTTTAATCCCAACACTTTGGGAGGCCGAGGCAGGTGGATCACAAGGTCAGGAGTTTGAGACCAGCCTGACCAACATGGAGAAACCACATCTTTACTAAAAATACAAAATTAGCCTGGCATGGTGGTACCTGCCTGTAATCCCGGCTACTCAGGAGGCTGAGGCAGGAGAATCACTTGAACTCAGGAGGCAGAGGTTGCGGTGAGCCGAGATCGTGCCACAGCACTCCAGCCTGGGCAACAGAGCAAAACTCCATCTCAGAAAAAAAAAAAAGAAAAGAAAATAGAATCAACATGGATTAAATACTTACATCTAAGACCTCAAACAATGAAACTACTTCAAGGAAACATTGAGGACACTCTCCAGTATGTTGGACTGGACACAGATTTCTTGAGTAATATCCCATAAGCAAAGGTGATGAAAGCAAAAATGGACAAATGGGATTACATCAAGTTAACTTTTGCATAACAAAGGAAACAATCAACTAAATGAAGAGACAACCCACAAAATGGAAGAAAATGTTTGCAAACTATCCAACTGACAAGGGATTAATAACCAGAATGTAAAAAGATCTGAAACAAGTCTGTAAAAAAAATCTAATAATCCATTTAAAAAATGGGCAAAAGATCTGTATAGACATTTTTCACAGGAAGACATAAATCGCAAACAAGTATATGAAAAGGTACTCAACGTCTTTGATCATCAGAGAAATGCAAATCAAGACTGCAATGACGATATGAGGTTTTTTCCTCATATTTAATGTTCTGATTCTTTATTTCCTTCTTATAATTTTCTTATGTTTATATACTAGGTGAGATGACTTGGTTAAATGGCAAAGAAGAATGCATGAACGTTCTAATATATCAAATCAACCCATCATTAGCTTTTGTTATTTGTATTATATCACCTCCATCATAACAGAGTGGAAATATGTTCTGTGGAACATATATGTTCTTTGGAACAATCTCAATGGATTTTTGAAAGGTGTGTTTACCTTGATAAGTGTGATAGGTGGCCCCCAGAGGTATCTAGGTACTAGACAGAACCTGTGTATATTACCTTACTGCAGATCTGTTTAAGGTAAGGATCTTGAGATGGAGTGATTATCCTTTACTTTGTGGGTAGGACCTTAATGTAATCACAAGTGTTCTTATAAGAGAAAGGCAAAAATACAATGCACAATTGATCCTTGAATAACATGGGTTTGAACTGTGCAGGTCTACTCAGATGCAGATTTTCTTCTGCCTTTACTACCCCTGAGACAAAAAGACCAACCCTTCCTCTTCCTCTTCCTCCTCAGTCTACATAATGTGAAGATGAGCATGATCCACTTACACTTAATGAATAGTAAATATGTTTTCTTTTTCTTATGAGCTTCTTAACATTTTCTTTTGTCCAGCTTACTTTATTGTATGAATACAGTATATAATATATATAACATATAAAATACTTGTGAATCAACTATATATGTTATGGGTAAGGCTTCCAGTCAATAGTAGACTATCAGTAGTTGTGTTTTGGAAGAGTCAGAAGTTACACATGGATTTTCGACTGTGTGGGGGGGATTGACAGTCTGAATCCCCATGTTTTTCAAGAGTCAACTGTGCTGTACACTTAAAAATGTGTTGAGAGGATAGACATATTAACTGATCTTACCACAATAATACAAAAAAGTATTCTGGAAGAAGAAGGGAAGTTTATATGTGGGGGGAAGGAGTAGTGTGAATGGCATCAGATGCCACAGGGAAGACTAAGAAAAGGCCTCCGATGACTACGGGAGAAAGTATAAATTGAGAATCAGGACAAAGTGGGACTGCAGAAGTTAAAGAATGATGAGAAGTTAGGAAACCAAGGTAAATTCAGACCACTTCTCTCACTGCAGCAAAGGAAAGAAGATGGTGTTACGTAATTAGCAGAGTCAAGTAAAGGCTTTTAAAAATGTTCATTTAAAAGCAAAAGAGAAGGAAGCACAGGAGAGACTGATGCTTTTAAGAAAAAAGAAGAATGTGAAAACAATATTCAACTCCAAAAAAGATATGATCAAGACTACAGTTGGTAAAGAACGGATTACATTTTCTAGAGAAATAGTTGGGAATTATTTGTCCCAGGCATGACCTCTGTTTTCTGAAGGAAGGAATCATGTTGATTTTATTCACTCTGTATCCCTCTGTATCCATGGAAACTAATACAGTGCTTAATACAGTTGCTCAATAAAGCATTGTTTCTAAGAGGGAGACAGAGAGAGAGAGAGATTGAGATTTTACTACACAGAAGGGAATGTGATAGAAGCAGAGATACTTTTGAAGATGCTATGCTACTGGCTTTGAAGATGGAAAAAGAGGTCACAAGTCAAGGAATGCAGGTGCTCTGCAGAACCCAGAAAAGGAAGTGAACTAATTCTTCCCTGAGTTTTCAGAGGGAGCATGTCTCTGCTGACATCTTGACTTAAGCCAAACGAAACTGACTTCACAATTCTAGCCTCCAACACTGTAAGATAATAAATTTGTGTTGTTTTATGCCACTAAATTTGTGGTAATTTATTATAACAATGGAAAGCCAATACAATAAGATTTTCATATTTTTAATAATATATCACACTATCACATGGAACACTCAGAAGTCTTTGTATAATTCATCCCAAGCTCTATTTTGGTCCTGAAAATACAAATCGGCAAAGACTAGCCTCCATTCTTCTTTGTTGTCTCTAAGGAGGGTCCATCTGGACTTTACCTCTTAAAATTCCTTGAAAGTTCAATATTCAATAAATATAAGACTATTCAGGCAAGTGGAAAGCAATAAAGCAGGAATATAGTCTTCTAAGAATTATACTTAAATGAACAGTAAAGTTTCAGGATTCAAAATCAATGTGCAAAAATCATTAGCATTTCTATACACCAATAACAATAAAGCAGAGAACCAAATCAAGGGCTCAATTCCATATGCAGTAGCTACAGAACAAAGTACCTAGTAATACATTTAACCAAGCACGTGAAAGATCTCTACAAGGGGAACTGTTAAACACAAGTGAAATAAATTATAGATGATACAAATAAATGGAAAGAATTAGATGCTCATGGATTGGAAGAATCAATATCATTAGAATGATCATATTGCCCAAAGTTATCTATGGATTCAATGAAATTCCTATCAGTTTACCGATTATCACTTTTTCACAGTATCAGATAAAAAGGACTCATATCCAGAATATACAAGGATCTCAAACAACTCAATAAGAAAAAAACAAATAACCCCATTAAGAAGTGAGCAAAGGATAGGAAAAGACATTTTCAAAAGAAGACAATCAAGTGGTCAAGAAACATGAAAAAATGTTCAGTATCACTAATCATCAGAGAAATGTAAATTAAAAGCATAATGAGATATCATCGTATACCATTCAGAATGGCGACACATAAAATGTCAAACAACCACAACCACAACAAAAACAGATACTGGCAAAGATGCAGACAAAAGGAAACAATTTATTCACTGTGTGAATGTAGATCAGTACAGCCTCTATGGGAAACAATGTTTCTCAAATAACTAAAAATAGCACTACCATTCCACCCAGCAATCTCACTGCTGGGTTTCTACCCAAAGTGAAACAAATGATTGTGTAAAAAAGACACCAGCAATCATATGCTTATAGAAGCAATATTCACAATAGCAAAGTCATAGAATCAACCTGTGTCCATCGCATCTGATTGAATAAAGAAAATGTAGTATGTAAAAACCATATACTACTGCTCAGCCATAAAATGATAAAATCATGTCATTTGCAAGCAACATGGATGAATCTGGAGGCCATTATCTTAAGTGAAATAACTCAGAAACAAAGTCAAATACCATATATTCTTTTAAGTAGGAGCTAAACAATTTGTATACATGTACATACAGAGTAGAATAACAGTCATTGAAGACTCCAAAAGGTGGGAGGTGGGAGAAGGGTAAGGGATGAGAAATAAATTACCTATTGAGTATAATGTACACTATTTGGGTGATGGCTACACTAAAAGCCCAGATTTAACCATTGTGCAATATAGCCATATAACAAAACTGCACTTCTGTCCCCTAAATCTATAAAAAATAAAATTATAAAAAAATGAAGAAATTGGACCAGATAAAACTTAAGCTTTCTGAGGTATATTTTTAATGGAATAGTATAGATGTGGTTTTATTCTTTGAATATTATTCTCTTGAGGATCATTTTTGATTATGCTTAGTTTCAACTCTCACAATATTTTGAGGGTATTACAATGTAAATAACTGCATAGCTAGCTTCTGTTCAGTGAATATCTTGTTTTAAAAATACTGTCTTTTACTATTGTTTTTTAAATTATCACTTTTATGATTTCACACTAGGGAACTGTGATGCTAGAGGCTGGAGCGTCACAGACACTGAGGATATAATTTGGACAGATTGGTAGTTTTATGTTTGGGGAATTTCCATAATATGATTTAAGTGAACCTGACTTGCATTCACCTTTAACAATTGCTCTTTTTCTTTGAGGTCAAGTGGCTTGCAAGAGTAATCTGTGTTTCACTAGGTCTCCATTTACTCATCTTCATTCATTCTTTAACTCAGCAACATCCTGAATTTTTGTTTTGTTTATCTTTGTTCCTGTGGTGGCTACAACAGCAGTTGCAACATTTTAAATGTTCAATAATTCTTTTGAAATCGATCAGGTTTTTCATCACCTACCTTCCTGCAGGAAGAATTCCTTGAGAAATCTTGATTGTGCCCTTTATTTTCTATTAAAAAATAGCAACTTGATCTCTAATGAAAATAAAAAATAGGAAGCAGCAGTTTGCAGATATCAAACTGTTATCAAAAATACAGTGAGAGAAGTAGCATTTGAAGGACACAGAAGCCAATTATTTTTCTGGATGTTCTCCATTGTCTCCTTGAATCTGAACAGCCTCTGCATCCAGGGGATGCAGATGCAATGCTCTCACATCATATATTGGTGAACTAAATGATATTCTAAGACAATATGAAACCTGTTACATTTTCTATAGAAATAGTTTTGAAAACATTGTGTCCTTATAAAAAAGCCTGCTTGGAGAATTTATTGTATAGAAAAAAATATTTTAAAACATTTATTGCTTCTTTTAGGAATTGCTTTGATTTTACCTTTTTTCTAATAAAAACTACACAGCATCCTTTTTTTTTTTTTTTTTGGCTGAGCTACTCGAGAGCATAGAGCTAAATATGTGGGTTACTTTATTTTAGCTGTTACTTTGATCTTATGGCTAAAGTCTGGGATTGTGATGAAGTTTTAACCTGTACAGTAATCCCAATCAGTTATTTACAGAGGTCTGGAGCACCAGCCAGAGAGGTAGGTATCTCATGCATACTCAAATAGGAGAGAGTTGTGATGAATTGCTTACTCTGCCATCAGTGAGAATTTGAGAGTGGTGGCATGAGTGTGTGCATTTTCTGGTCATGGTCTAAGTATTCTACTTATTTACTCCACTTTTATCTCTATTTAATTTTCGTTGGCACAGATTTAAAAAAAATTAACATCATAATCATTTAATTTTGTATCAATTTAACCAAGCAATTTGTTTCATGAAGTATTTCAGGGTATCAGAATCAACTGTCCCAAAACTCTGTATAGCATATGAAAAACAGGTTAAGCAGTCTATTCACAAGTAGTTAAGAAATTTAATTAATTCTAATGCTCTACTGTATACTAGATATATACCTATTCTATACATATATACATACATATATATATATTTAAACACATATATGCATATGTAAAAACTTGAGACATACCAAATGGATGCAGACATTAATAATACCCAAAGACCTTCAGTCTGTAAAATCTATTCAAATCATCACTTAATAATCTACAACTCTTAATTTCTTTTCCTACAGAGCATGTGTTTTTTTGAATTTTTATTTTTTCTTACATTTTCCAATTCTTTCAAATTCCCCAGGACTTTAGAGTATGGGCTGACTTTAGGGGAATTCTTTCCTAGCTGTCTGGGTCATTCACTCTTGTCTACTGAGTATTTGTGACATGCCAAGACTTTTACTCTGTGCCAGTAGTTCACGAGTGAAGGCAGATGGCCATAGTGCCTGCCCTCCAGGGACTTAAAGCTTAGATCCTGCCTCCTTAAGCCAGAGCTCTTGACCTGTTTTTGTTCTGGAAGTCATGATGGTAAGTAGCTATTCTCATTGAACAGAGGACCATATGTCACAAATACTATTCCTAATGTCATTGAGTTGGAAGGGCATCATCTCTTACTTTTCTTGCCTCTCATCCTTTTAGCAATGTATTTTGACTTGGAGGGAGAGTTGCTTTCTCCATTCTGTTTAATGGCTAATATGTCCACTCAAACAACCTCCCCACTCCCAGTTATATCCATTAATTTAATGTATTTATAGTAAACTGTTTCATTTTCTATTTATGATGATATGGTATACACATGCTACCCTAATGAATACCTAGCATCCATGGGCTTGACGTTTCTGTCAATACATAATGTAAATATAATAAATACCTGGATCTGCAAGGTACCTGAAAACTGATATTCTGTTTAGCATAAACATCCTATGTTCAAATCAATCTCTTCCCTGGTCTTCACTTTTTCTTTCCCCCACCTTCTTTCTTTATGTTTTCTGCTTCCTTTCTTTCCCCTTTTACTACTTGCTGACACTAAGCAGTGTTCAAGTCAGTGGGTTAGATCTATGCTCTCCATGAAAGTAAGCCCTTACTAGAGAATTCATTTTTGGTGTTCCCTCAGATGCTGCCTAATTTTTATCTTCACAGAGAAACTGTGGAACTTTCTGCCCTATATGATAACTTGTGCTTGAAAAGTTACAGTCAGAGCTAATCAGTGCTGCTGATGGCTTAAGGAATTTCTCTTTTGACAATGATGCTAAGCTTGGTTAATGTGGCTGGTTGGATGAAGCAGGAAGCTGTTTGAAAACAACAACAACAACAACAAAAACTTATGAAAGCATTTTCATCCTGAAATTTAATAAAAAGATGTCTTACCTTATCCTTAAAGTTTGATATGCTATTCTAATAGGCTGAGGGATTTGCTCCGTTCTAAATATTTGCTGAAACATCTTCTGAAATGTGTTTGATCCAATTGGATATTATTAGGTGATATAGTTGGAAATGTGTCCCCCACCCAAATCTTATGTTGTTGCATTGTAATCCCCAGTGTTGGAGGTGGGGCCTGGTGGGAGATAACTGGATCATGGTGGTGGGTTTTTCGTGAATGGTTTAGCATCATCCCTCTTGTACTATGCTGTTGACAGTGAGTAAGTTCTCATGAGATCTGTTGTTTAAGAGTGTGTAACCCTTCTCCCTTCTCTCTCTTGCTCCTACTACTGCCATGTAAGACTCACTTTCCACCATAATTGTAAGTTTCCTGAGGCCTCTCCAGAAGCTGAGCAGATACCAGCACCATGCTTCCTGTACAGCCTGCAGAATCATAAGTCAATGAAACCTTTTTTCTTTATAAATTGCCCAGTCTCAGATATTTCTCTATAGCAATGCAAGAATGGCCTAATACCCTGGGTAAAAAGGCATGGTCTACACATTCTTTAGGAGAGTTAGTTCCTAAAAGGTCACTTTTTCTTCTGCTGCTATTTGAGAAAAAAAGCAAAACAAAGTATTTAATTGCCTTTGAATTGCTGAGACCCTCCCAAGCCTGCCCAGGTAGGTCTCATTGGCTAGGGGCTGAGGTTGTGGTAGGGATAAAACCTTCCCAGACTCTAATAGAAATATAAAGGAAGTTGTTGATGGAAGTAGAAAAATCTGAAGTCTGAAGGATAGCATGCTTTAATAAAATCCATCATCAGCTCTTTAAATTACCAGCAGCAGACTTCGTGTTGGCTGTTTTAGCTTTTGCTAAAGCAGACTAGGAATCTGCCCAGTTTACTTCTTAATAAAACTCTTCTTAATAAAACTTCTTCATAAAAACAAAGTTAGCCATCAGGATTAAATGTGCAGCGAGCTCTCTGGGTGAACAGTTGTTTAAGACCAGGGCAACAGTTTGATCTCAGATTCCTGCAGTCCAATATTTCACTTTGTTTTCTGTGACACTTGAACAAAACCTCAGTGTTTTGTCCCTTCCTTTCTCTTTGATTATTTCACAGTCAGAATGTCAGTGAAGTTTTCAGCTGATGACATAAGCATTTCTTGTAGGAACAAAATAAGATCCAACAGGTATGAAGTTAGGTGAATGTACCAACTTTGGCAGTTGTCAGTTCTTCCTAGCAGCTGTGGCTTCAATATACCTTCCACCTGACTCTCCCATAGCCATCATAACCACAGATGTCCGGGGAGGGGGAAAACCTTGAAAGGCTACCTGGCTCAGGTTTGTCCCTTTGGGAAGATCATAGCCTAACTGCCAAGTTCCCCCAAGAGCACATGCTTTTCAGGATGACTTTCAGGAGCAGCACAGTTAGGTGAGTAACAATGCAAAGTAAATCACATTTAACTCTGGGACTTTTCCACTTTTTTCCTGAGATCCTTTCCCACTTTCTCATCTCACTTTCCTTCATCTCTTAGTGACAGTGTCCTCTCAATGATCAGAGCAGGTCATCTGGCTGTCCACTCAGGTTCTTCCTTTCTTCTTCCTGTCCCTGAGCCTCAATTTTTTAAATATAGTGCATCAGAATCACCTGGGATGATTATTAAAGAAATTTAAGATGAGGCAGAGGTGGAGGGGAGAGTGAGATGTAGAAAAAATTTCAATTTGAAAACAGGAAAAAACATGCACAACATCCTACCGAAAAGAATACATAGATGACAAATAA
Organism: Ateles fusciceps; assembly: GCA_036589455.1. Lineage (NCBI taxonomy): Eukaryota > Metazoa > Chordata > Mammalia > Primates > Atelidae > Ateles > Ateles fusciceps. Next base: position 12,093,391 of record JAZHEH010002206.1, read on the forward strand.
GCACATAACATCATTAGCCATTAGACAATACAAATTAACATCACAATCAGATACTGTTATACACCTATCAGAATGGCCACAGTGAAAATAATAACATCAAATGTTGGCCCTGTGGTACATCCTTAACATGGAAAACTATTCAGTGATAAAAAGAAACTATTACTACACACAACCACTTGGATCAACCTTGAAGAAATTATGTAGGTAAAAGCAAGTCATGAATTATGAGTTGAAGGCTTCTTTTAGTTGTCGAGCAGTCTCATGTATGCAGTGACCTGCCAGTTCTCAACTTTTGTTATAGGTGAATGTTCCAGGACACTAATTTATCTCTTCTTTGAATTCAGCAAAATTTATCTGTGCTAAATCAGCACTTATTTACAGAATAATGTTTCCATATGTAATCATGTTTTTCCAAGGTGACTGTTAAATTTCTCCAGAAAATGGACATCCCCTTAGTATCTAACACAATGTAGCCACATACGTAATAGAGATTTCAAAATGCCCTGTTGATTACAAAATATCTGAAAAGTGAGAAAATTGAAACACGATGTAAAGACTGGGTTCTTTTACTGAGTACTTGCTTCACTGGTCAATAGTTTATTCAAAGAAACGTGGCATTTCTAACAAGATCTAGCTAGAATACTGTTTTCCATCTTTGTTGACATGGAAGAACTGTCTCTCTCGAGTTTGGGTGCTTGCCTATGATGTTCCTCTTTCTCTCCCACTAAACACACTGGTGCCATCACAGAGAGCTTTCATTTGTCAGATATCCATAAAAATAAGCTTGTCATCAGATATGGATTAGAAATAAGTTATTTGGTAGCTGTTGCAGAATTTTATTTTATTTTATTTTATTTTATTTTTGAGACAGGGTCTTGCTTTGTCATCCAGGCTGGAGTGCAATTGTGTGATCTCAGCTCACTGCAACCTCCACCTTCTGGGTTAAAGCGATTCTCATGCCTCACCCTGCTGAGAAGCTGAGATCACAGGCATGTGCTGCCATGCCTGGACAACTTTTTGTATTTTTAGTAGAGATAGGGTTTGGCCATGCTGGCCTGGCTGGTCTCAAACTACTGGCCTCAAAACTAATCCACCTGTCTTGGCCTCCCAAATGCTGGGATTACAAATGTGAGCCACCACAGCCGGCTGGAATTTTTAAAGGAAATTATGGTGAGTTTGTGTTCTGTTCGCTGTGAATGAAATGTCTGATCTCATCTTTCATTATTAACAGAAACTGCTTATTGTGAAGCATTCTCTTTTCATTTTGTATCAGCAAGGCTGGCCAATGGGTAAGCCTGCTGCCTATGAAAAAATGCCTCCTTTTTTGGAACTGCCACAGTTTCTAAAATTTTGAAAGTCCTTTGGGGTAAAGGTATGTGTTTCTGAAGTTTCACTGTTCTACTTTAAGTTACCTGAACGAAGAATACATCAGTATATTATCATCTTGATTATTGATATATCAATTGGAGTAGTAAATTTTGGAAACTTATAGTTTAGTTGCTTACAGATTGGGAATGTATTCTGATAAGTTTTATATGGAATTTAAGCGTCAAGAAAAACATCATATGAAGGCCAAAATCAAGGACCCTGGGATGTGGATATTTTGGGACATAAAAAAGGGGGATGAAGACAGAAGGGAAACCACACCTAAAAGGGGTATTGAAGGCTTAAGATTTTCTCTTCTTGACTATTTGAACTTGAATAAGGAGAGCTGTGTGTTGCTTTAGGGGAAATCACCGATTAAAATGTTTGTAGAGACTAGACACTTTGCATGTAAGAATGGTCTTGGTGAGAGCAGTAGTGAACTAGAGAGTGTAGACCTCCAAAAAGTACTTTTCCATGGCCCAAATTCAGCTGGTGAGCCAACAAGTTTGCAATGCTTACTTTGAATAATTATTATCTTATTTGACAGATACAGTTAAAATAGAATAGCAACTGATTTTTTTTTTCTGAGCTGAAGAGAAATTTTCACAAGACATTCTAATATTTAAAAGTCAGTATTCACAACCTTGGAGGCCAGAGCAGGAAGCAGTAAATGGCTTCGTTTTTTGATTTACTGCTTAAGCCAACTTAACACACTTTTATTAAGAGTGTACCAGATAGACGTCTGGATTGAATTCTTGATTTTGTGTTTTAATTTTCTCATACATGAATTTCCCTATCTACAAGTTTAACTTTTGGTTCCATTCATTAGTTCATTCTAAGAAACATTTCTTCAACATGGAAGGCATCTGAATGACAGATGCCTCTTCTGATGACTTTGCAGTGTCCCTACAAGGCTGGGTAAGTGGATTTTTTGTGGTGCTGTTGAATATGAAAAACTGTAGCATCATTGAGTGCTGTGATTTTTCATGAAATCTCATGGCCCTGCCAAATGTAAAAGTGTGGTGATATTAAGTTTCTCTAGATCCCAAGTTAACTTATTATCAAGACTTACAATTCTGGCACTTAAAAAAACCCAGATGGGTTGTAGAGTTTCACAAAGTTTAACATTTTCTGACCTTCTGTGGTGAAAGAGAATTAGAGTGGGTGCCAGAATCCGTGGGTTCTAGTCTTGGCTCTGTCGCTAACCAGCTGTGTAATTTTGGACAAGTTAATTTTCCTCTATGATGTAGGATTTTTTCCTATTATAAAATAAATAAGTTAGGCTAAGAGGTTTTATAGGTCTCTTTAAAGCTGATCCTATGTTATGCCAGTAATTTCTAGGTTCAGATTCTAAATTTGTCACAGACTAGCTAAGCCCACTTAAATGAATTCATTTCCTTACTTCTCAATTTTTTTACTGGTAAAATGGGTATAACAATGGGACAATATGAGGGAAAGAAATGAGCTAATATCTGTATAAAAATTAGCATATAATTAGTGTTCAATATAGAGTAACTGTAGTTGTTGTCTATTAGCAAACCAAATACTGAATTTGAATCAAATCATTTTTACTTAAGGCCTGCACTTTCTATTGACCACATGACCTTAAAAAAAGTCACTTAATTTTGAGTGAAACAAATTGTACTTTTTCCAATCTCCCCCATTTACAATTTGGATAAATTAATAATAAACAACAAGATATCTAAGGCTTTAGGAGTCTATATGTTGCACAAGTAAGAAAATGGCGATAGGAGCACTATCTTTATGTTCTCAAACACATTTCTTTGTCAGGGTTCTATCATAATGCAATCACATTTTCATTGCAGAAAGGCTGTGTGGGATGATTAGAAGCATGAATTGATCTGTAGGTCTTAAAAGTTTTATACTAAATGTGATGGCACTTCTAACTTTAGTCTAAAATTATCTCGGTCTTTGTTAAAAATCAGAAAGCTATAGCATTTTAAAAGAAACAACTCAACCATGTCCTTAATCTGAATGTTAGAGACCTTTCCTTGACTCTTAAAAGGAGGTTCTTGAGCCCTTCCTCAGTTTCTAATTTAATGATAATTACTTATCTATCCGCATTTCTGTTGACTTTAGAGAGTAAATAGGCAAGGATGGCACTGAAAACATCTTGTTATGTAGATATTGTAAGAAATCAAATAACACAGAAACTTTTATAACAGAAAAGTGACAGATTCCTAATCTATCCTTCTGAATTTTCAGTGCCACTTGTCAGAAGGAAGTGTTTCTTACAATTTTTAAATTTAGTTCTTCCGGTGGTTGCCTCTATAACTCTCTTAACCATGAAATGTAACTACTATTTAACTATATACTTTATAAATTATTTTAAAATTTACCTCCTACTATATGATATGTAAATGTTCTACTATCTTACTTATTGTGTATATACGTATGTGTATATATGTATGTATATATATAAAACTTATTGCTTATATATACTTTCCACTTATTCCATTAATAGGAGAGCATATATAACCAATAAGGTCCATTTCTTTACTTCAACTTCTATCCAAATAATTTAAATATTCATATCTTATTCTTATATAGAATATATTGTTCCTCACCCTGGAAGATGAGGACCTATTTCCTTTACCTATTTTCACTGCTTCTACCTGGCAACTTAAAATAACATATGCATGTTCAAGTTTGATGGCCCTTATTTCTCCATACACTAATCTTAAAAGTTGAAAAGTAAAATTGCTTACATTATTATGAGAAGTCAACATTATTATCTTCATAGCCAAGTACTTTATTATGATTACATATCCTTTTCTACAGTTCCAGTATCATAACCCTTGTGACCCACAAAATATACCAGTCCTAGTATCAAGTTCAAGTTTTTGGTGTATATTTTACCAGTCACTCAAATTCATGCTGCTCTGTTATAGCTTGCCTTTTATTTGGATCATGCTTTTCTTGTATATTTTTATTTATTCATCTTTCTGGAGTTCTGATTGCTTTATTTCATGCTTAATAGGATTTTTCATAGTATCATGAGTAAATATCAGAAGTCTGATATTCTCTTGGTTAAAGGTAAGGTAGCTCTCTCTCTCAAAACATCACATTGATATGGCAATATAAAAAATGACAACTTGCCACTTGCTCTGGCAACTAGATGCTGAAGAAAGCTAGGATACCAGGGCCAATAACAGGATATAAGAGAAGTGCTTACATTCTGGACTTTTCCTTGCATCTTGTTGCCAAGACAACCAAAGGCTACCTTAATTGCTGAGGACACCATCGCCTCTTTGAATAATGAAAATGGTTTTATAATTTTCAGCCACTCATTTATGAGAGGTTGGAGGTAAAAATGAATTCCGGAAGACACCTTTGTAAAATCTTTGATACTAGAGCTCTGATGGTAATAAATCAGAGCTTAGAAGCTGTTATTAGTTCACAGTGGAGTTGTGCCAGTATTTTTGCCTCTTGAGACTTCTGAACTCTGCTTACTTAGGACACAACCTTGGGGAGCATATTTAGCTTTAATCTCTGCAGTGTTTGGTTCATCTTGAATCTTTCTAGAATGCCTATTTGAATGATATCTGAGAAGAAGTTGGTGATAAATTAGATGCAGATCACAGTTTGCTGATGGAAATTGCCACTTGATTTGAGGAGTATTTAAACAGATTTAAGGTGGTATGTGATTCACTGATATGTTCTGGGATCATGGAGACAGAAACACTGGTTGTTTCTTGCTGGCTGTGGCAGCGGGCAAGTGGACTTGTGCAGGGGGTTGACGATATTCTTAAACTTTTCACAATTTAAAGGCTAAGGCAAGATCTAATCCTGCTAACCATATAGTAACAGATTTTACAGTTTATCTTGCTCAGATATGCCCTTTGATGTTCACTGGAGGTTTGAGCATAGGAGTTCAGACATTTCTGTGCTTTTTCTGATGTCTTCATCAAATGCCATATTTTGGCAAGAATATATACAGAAGAGAGGGAGAAAAAACCTTAGCCCATCTAACAGCCAAATATATTGAATCACAATGCTGGCATTGTAAGGATGAGAGATATTAGAGCCAGCTCACTTTAATATCCAAGGAGTCCCAACATATAATCCCCTTTGCCAAAAAAAATTTTTAAATAGGGTAGTTTGCTCTCACTTTGCAGAGTTTCAATGCAATTCTGTCAAGTCAGGAAGGCAAATAACTGCTTAATCCCGCAGCTAAGTAAAACGACTCTCTATACTGCCTATTGTGGATAACAAGAAGGGAACGTAAAAATGGGTCTTGACTTTATTTAGGTCAGGAAAGAAAGTTTTAAAAGTGGACTTTGCTACCACTATGGCCTTGCTATTGTCAATTTCACTATTCTCCAAAAAATGGCTCAATTTCCATATAAAAACGTGCTCTACTTTACGAAAAGTTAAGTGGAATGAGGTTAGAAAGTCAAATGCCCTAGAGTCTCAAGCATAGAGGCAATAGAGCAGACTAGAATTTTCTTACAAAGGTGAAGTAAATTAATAATGTTTTCTGGGCAATAGGTAAAAGTATTCATTTTTATTTAGCCTAAAGGACTCAATACTTTTGTGTGTGTGTATCTGTGGGATATGCTTGTGGAGGAGAGATTTGATTTATTAAGTGAAGCATCAGGGAGCAAAAGTCAGACCAGTGGGTAGCTGCTAGAATCTCAGAGGCAAATTGATGTCCCATTTTTAGCAAATTTACGAGATCAGGGAAAGTCTTTTATGCAATAATTCAGTTTCTGGTTTTACTTTATTTTCCTTTTCATGTTCTCTAATTTCTTAACTTGCCCTCATTTAAATTTTATTTTGTCTTGTAATTAATTGTATGCACTTTCCTAAGTAATGAGACAGAGCATTAAATTAACAAATATACAAATAAATTTTATTCGTCTTCCAATGAATGAAACCTGTAGAGTAGCAGATTTGCAGTTACCATTAGGAAAAAACCTCAAACTTACAGGTGGTGTAGAAGCCACTTCTGGCACCCATTACCACAATGATATATATACAGACATTGGGAGTTATCCACTTTTGGGGGTTCACAGATTTAGCAGTCTCTTCCAAGCTTATGTAAAGTTTTATAGAATGTTTTATTCCCTATGAATTTGTGGTATAAAGGGAAGAAACAAAAATCTTTTGGATTGTAAAAAGAAGAATATAAAGAAAAGATATGCCATGAATATTTCTTCTTGGATATTATTGCTAATTTGTGTTACTTTTGCTAAAAATGGAAGGACAAAACTGACTTTTTCAGTTGCTTCTAAACTGCCTGGATAACAATCACAAATGATTATGCTTAGAATTTTGAAGACAGCTGCTTTATAGAGAACATGCTTTCCATCAGCTCATTTAGGTTGTAGGCTAAAAACTGAGGCGGAAGAAGTTGAAGGGATTTGGCCACAGTGGCAGCCAGTCACCAGCCAAGATAGGAAACAGATTTCATCTTCCTGTTATTAAGGGGTAATTTGCCATTCACCAGACTGTGCTCGTGATGACACATACTAAGGTGTGATCAACTTGTAGCTGGATGCATATCTAAAAGAATCATTTTGATAAGCATTTTGGAAAATGAGCCAAATTCAAGCATTCCAGACAATTGCAGCTAATGGAATACATGCAATCTCATTTTAAACCAGCATGCAGTGGACCATACATACGGTCCACATCTACCTACAAGAAGAGATCTGGCTTAAAAATAGACCTGATCTGAGCTCTACCTTAGATTTAATCTTGATATAATCTGGACATAATTATAGTATTTTCTGATGCTCCTTTAAGAGATATGGAACTATTTGTCATCCCATCAGTATTTCCTGTTTCTCCATTAGTTTTTAGTTAATAACCAGTATATGAAGCTCATGGCCCCAACTTATTGAGAGTCAATTCAGAGAAAGCCAGCCATTGTTACTCAAGTAGACAAGAAATGCACTAGACAGGGGCAGACACAAATCAGGTTTGATTACTTGCATTTGTGTGATTTGGAGGAGTTGAGAGTATGCTGTTGAAGTATCTGGACCAAGAGGCAAAGGATCAAACAATGGAAAAGAACACAACAACAATAAAAAAGAAAAAGAAAAAGAAAAGGGGAATGAAGTTTGAGAAGGTTTAAACAATTGTCTATGAAGAAAAAATTTGAAATTTTTGACAATTTCATGATTTTCCCAATAAAATTATGACTGTATAATTATAATTCAAAATGCATTTATACTATACTTTTGAAGATACAAAATACAAAGTGGTTAAGAATAATGTGATAAATTCCTAAAGTATTAGCTTTCTCTTCAGCTCTAAATGCTATGAGAAACAGCCATCCAAAACAAGTCATAGCTACTCATTTTTTTAATGCGTTGACACCCATGTTAATTTGATCATGAGATTACCAGAGCATATGCTATCTATTGAATCAGATTCTCCAGAGAAGTGACCTTGACAATCTGTAATGTTAATCAGCACTGCAGTGTAATTTTTAAGAGCTGGCAAATTTGGACAACAGTACATGAGAAAATGTTGCTTAGGAGCCAAAATCTTGGACATAAGCCTCATCTATGGAGGGAAGGTAGCTTGGGTCAAAGCAAACAGTGTGACCCTCTCATGTTCATTGGTTATTCAACATAAATTCTTGTTCATAATGGCTTCGGGCCCATATTTACAGAACATTAATACAAAATCAAACCTGTTTCAAAATTCACTTTCTATTGGTTCTCATCTCTGTGAAGAAGGGAATAAAAATTACATACATCACTGTTGCTAGCTGCAGTCTCCTCTTTAGCTAGAAAGAGAAATTTACTTTTTAAGTCTCATAAAAGATTTTATTTTAAGCCACCACACATGGCTAATTAGTAGCACATGCTATGTGGAGTCCACTGACTGCAGCCACAATAGATAATTTATATAACAATGAAAGTGAGAGTCACTGTAAGGCCAAATCCATTTCTTTTTTCTGGCTAAGACCAGAGGAGTGATTGATGCTATAGACTGTGAATACCTTCATTTGTTTTTGTATCTTTATCCATTTGACAGCAAAAAGAGCTCTACTACCTGCAAAATCTCAACTTTTTAATCTAGGAATATGAGTGCTATAAAAGAGGTTACTGCTGCCATGAAAGTAGTAAGTGCTCCATAAAATCAAAACTACACCTTGTTCAAATTCTTAGTTTTGCTCTCATTTGCTGTGTGACTTTGAATCTTAATTTCTCAGAGCCTTAGTTTATTCATGCTGGTGGTTCTTCCCCTAATCAAGGATACAATTCTATTTTTCCATTTGACGGTGACTCTTTAAAGGCGGAGTCAGTATTTTACTAATATTTGTATCCTCAGCACTTTATGTAATAGGCAAGCATGTTGAGAAAACACCCCACTGCCCTGTTTTTAAAAATACAAGCTGAAAGGGAAAAGGTAAAAGTCTCTCAGATAACTTCTGAAATCAATGAGGATAATATTTATGTAAGATTTAAAAAATTTACTCTCTTCAATTTATCACTAAAAGTGATTTATGTTTCCTGTTAGCTTTGTTTCTGACACCTGGACTGACCAGCTAGAGTTTTCTTGTTCCTGATGCTGAGCTTCATTTTTTTTTCATTTTTCAGATAAAGAAAACTGTTCGTTAAGAGGAAGAGTCCTTTAAGTAAGAACAAGATTTATTTGCTTGATGTTTATTTGATTTTTACCTAGATATAATGGGAGATAATGAGTCTGGTGTTCTTTAGTCTTATGCATTTCTAAAATAGAAGACAAAGACCTTGGGCCTTGCCTTGGATAGATGGTATAAGATACCTTACAAAACATCAGCTATGATTTGTGTAGGGCACTGTGCCTTCAGAGACTATGAGGAAGAATAAGACACCATTCATCCTCTCAAAGAGATTGTACTCTAAGGAGAGAGATTGGAAAGATCCATGGAAACTAAAATAAAGAAAATTAAGGCAAATGCCATAAATACATTCAGGCAGAGAAAGCTTTTTGTGTTCAAAGAAGGTCCCAGAGAAACCACATGCCTGTAGCCAAATGAAGCCAAGAAAATAAAAGAAATCAGTGCTTATCACTCAGAAGCTTGGCCAGAGTCAAGTGTGAAAATTCAATCTTGAATACGTACTCTCTTAATGGGGGTTTGAGAGTCTACACAGTAAATACAGAAGAGCATTTTCTGCATACTTTAGCAGCCAAATGGGATATTAACCTGATGTGTTAATGAGTTCTTTAGAAGTACTCCTGAATACCACTGCAGTGCTAGAGTTTAAAAGTCATTCATCTCAACTGCCTCTGTCCTGAGCTTGTGTAAAAAATTGGGAGGGTTTTTATCTGAATATGTAGAGGGAAAACAGTATCCATAAAGAGTAGAAAAATAAAATAGGAATATAAGAGATTAAGGTAAAGAAAACTTTCGTACACATACAAGGCTGTGATGCTGTGAATACTCCTTCTCCAAATTTAATTTCCTTGTCCTGTTCCTTTCTGCTTAGGTATAACTTAAATTTCCAACACATGGTCTTTAGAGGACACATTTAAATTAACCGTAGAATGTACCATAGAAATCTTCAAATACTATAATAAGGATTCGATTTACTGTTTTGATGATTATCTAGACTGAGGAAAGTGATAAGAAAATGTAAATAATAAAGACGAAACTTAAAAGTGTGTCATGTCTTGTGCTGAAACTAAAAGAAGTTTCAATTTACTACATATAATTTGTACAAAAGTGAGAACTAGCTTAGTCATATATTACATTAAATGATAATAAATTTATTGAGAAAAGTTACTGGATTGGAACACAATTCCATTTGGCAAATCATGGTTGGTTTGTACCATAAGTTGGTTACAGATTAAAAAAAAAAAACTTTGACAAATATTAATGAATGTTTTTCAGGAGAATGATTGGCTACATAGAATTTATAATACATAGTCTTATATTTTATTGTGTTTTATAAATTGTGTGCTACAAATTTTATATCATGAAAATTTGTAGTTAAATTATATATTATGCACACTTTTTTTATATGGAAAATTGATTGTTAAACATTTACCAGTACATCATTTAAAAAATAAAACAAAATTATCATCTAACGCTAATACTTCTTAACCAAATCATTATTAAGGTGGGACATTCTTTAACTCTTTTGATATTGGGAAAAATATGACATATGAGAAGAGAAGAAAATATGGATTAAAAACAGTATTTCAAAACACTGAACCAGCCAACCTTCAAGTTTAGTTCGTGTTTCGTCTTACCTAAATGACACTGGCAGTTCAAGTGTAAGTAGATTGTAAATTAGACTCAATACAAGGTTTTTTTTTTTCTTTTTTTTCATTAGCATTTGTTGTCTTTCTCAGGAAACGTGACTTTATTGTAAAGATTTTAAATTTTGAGTCCCCTGGAGTTTGAGTCAAATATTTTAGGCTTAGGATACGATTTAGAAGGATAAGGGGTCTTCCTTTCATCCACTGGAGGGTTGTGGCACCATCTGACATTTGTGTTTCAAAGGAAAAAAATAGTTTTCATCAAAACTGCAGCATACAAAGACCTGGAACCAACCCAAATGCCCATCGATGATAGACTGGACAGGGAAAATGTGGCACATATACACCATGGAATATTATGCAGCCATCAAAAATGATGAGTTCGTGTCCTTTTTGGGGGACATGAATGAACCTGGAAACCATCATTCTCGGCAAACTGACACAAGAACAGAAAATCAAACACCACATGTTCTCCCTCATAGGTGGGTGTTGAACAATGTGAACACATGGACACAGGGAGGGGAGCATCACACACTGGGGTCTGTTGGGGGGGAAATAGGGGAGGGACAGTGGGGGGGTGGGGAGTTGGGGGAGAGATAGCATGGGGAGAAATGCCAGATATAGGTGATGGGGGAGGAAGGCAGCAAATCACACTTCCATGTGTGTACCTATGCAACAATCTTGCATGTTCTTCACATGTACCCCAAAAACCAAAAATGCAATAAAAAAATAAACACACACAAAAAACAAAACTGCAACGTGATTATAAGCAGTAGACTGATTCTTTCAAGCCAGGTAATCGATATAGAACATTATTTCTTGATTAACTATGGAAAAAAGTAGTATCTAAGATCTCATCTGTATCTGATACTGAACAAAGATGTCAATTAATCTATAAACATAAACATACATTAATTTAGGGGCCCAACTATTCTCACCATGATTAAACTTTGAAAAGCACTTTCAATTATTGGTTTGTGAGGGCTAAGGCAAAAAGAGCCAAACTTGTTTTCTGACTAACTTAATCCACTGTATTGGTTAATAAACCATCCCAAAACTTAGTGGCTTAAAGCAATAATTTATTATGTCTAACAATTCTGTGGTCTGGTTGTGGAATGTTCATGCTGCTCTTGCCTGGTATCACTCATGGTTTTAATTTATTTAGGGGATCAGTTGGGGCTAACATGTCCTCATCTATATGTCTGAGCTCCTGGTGAGAGAGCTGAAGGCTGGAACCTTTCTTCCCATAGGATCTCTCCTTATACTGTAGCCCAGCCTGAGGTATTTTTCTTTAGTCATTGATTCTTAAAAATATTTTAACTTTTATTTTAGGTTTAGTAATACATGTGCAGGTTTGTTATATAGGTAAACTAATGACTTGGGAGTTTGTTGTACTTGGGAGTTTGTTGAGATTATTTTGTCCCTAGGTATTAAACATGGTACCAAATAGTTGCTTGTTTTTTTTTCTGAACCTCTCTTTCCTCCCACATTCACCCTCAAGTAGGCACCAGTGTCTGTTGTTCCCCTCTTTGTGTACATGTGTTCTCATTATTTAGCTCCTACCTATGAGTGAGAACATGCAGTATTTGGTTTTCTATTCTTGTGTTGGTTTGCTAAGGATAATGGCCTCCAGTTTCATCCATGTTTCTGCAAAGGACACAATCTCATTCTATTTTATGGCTGCATAGCATTCCACAGTGTATATGTACCACATTTTCTTTATCCAATTCATTGTTAACGGGCATTTGGGTAGACTATTTCAGTGGAAAGATCTGGGGCACAAGGCTGGCTATTCAGATTCTTTTGTCCCACAGTGTGATCCCTTGATGTGGTTTCCTTCCCCTTCTGCTAGGGATGGTACGTCCTGAGAGCTGGACTGTAGTGACTGTTACTGTCCTTCTGGGTCTACCCACCCAGTGGAGCTACCAAGCTCCGGGCTGGTACTAGGGAAGTGTCCGCAAAGAGTCCTTTGATGTGACCTATCTTCAGATATCTCAGCCATGGTTATTAGTACCTTCTCCAGTGGAGGTAGCAGGGGAGTGAAGAGAACTCTGTGAGGGTCCTTGGTGGTAGTTTTGTTTAATATACTGGTTTTCTCAAATGCTGGTTGTGCTAGCAGTGAAATTGTCACACGGACAGACTCAGGGCCTTTGGTTAGCCAGGATGCTACAGATGGTGGAATTCGCAGTTGTTTTATTTTTCTTGGAGTAGGGTTGTTCTTTTATGAGTTACTATAATGGCTTGAGTTGGTTGGCCTTTAACCAGGAGGTGTTACTTTCAAGGGTTGCATCAGCTGCAATAGTATAGTGGGGATACAAGCTTTCCCTAAGATCACCTGGGTCAGTATTTGAGTTTCGCAGACAATAGGCAGAGCCATAGAGCTCCCAAAAGATTATGTATTTTGTGTTTGGCTGCCAGGGCAGGTAGATAAAAACCATTAGGACAGGGCAGGGTTAGAGGTGTTTAAACTCAAGACTTTCCTTGGGCAGAGCTTGCTGCAACTGCTGTGGGGGAATAGGGGTGTGGTTCTTAGGCCAATCAAGTTATGTTTCCAGGGGGATTATGGCTGCCTCTGCTGTGTCATACTAGTTGCCAGGGAAGTGGGGGGAAGGCCAGCAGTGACAGGCCTCATCCAGCTTCCATGCAGTCAGTAAGGCCAGTTTCACTCCCACCATGCCCCACCAACAACACTGAGTTTATATCCAGGCAGCTGGTGAGCAAGGCTGAGATCTTCCCCCAGGGTACAAGCCTCCCCACTGAGAAAGCAAAAAGGGCTTTCAGGCCCTGTTGCTCCCTGCCTGCCACCGCGTCTGTACTCAAATCTACACATCTCATTTACTCCCCCACCCCTGGATTCTGTCCAGGAAAATTCACACCCAGTAGAAATTATTATGACATTCAGTTGGAAGTTGCCTTCTTTCTGTGGTCCCTCCTAATTTCAGTAGCAGCCCTTCCCAAGGGCCCCTATGAGATAAAGTCAGAAATGGCTTCCTTGGAGAACACAAGTGCCTACAGTGTGGGCTCTTCCTACTGCTACTTCTACTTTTATACTCTACTTGACTCTTTAAATTCATTTCAGGACTAGGTAAGGTTAAATCCTTCTCCCATGATCTGGAGTTTCAGATTCCCCAGTGAGGATGTATGTTTGGAGGCAGCCTCCCTCACATTTTGAGCACCCACAGCTTTTTCAGCTCTCAGAGTTTGCAGTGGCAAGCTGCTTCTTTTCCAATATCTACATTCTGAATTCTATTTCTGTCGTATCAGCCATCTCAGTTTGGTTAAGACCTTTTGCTGGAGAACTAGTATGATCATTGAGAGAAAAAAAGGTACTCCGGCTTTTTGAGTTGTCAAGAATTCTTGTGCTGGTTCTTTCTCATTTGTGTGGGCTGATGTTTTTTCAGTCTTTGAAGCTGGTGTCCTTAGGGTGGATTGTTTTGCCTTTTTCCTCTTTGATGCCCTTGGGAGTTTGATTATGGTATCAGGTGGGTTTGGTTGACTGTCTTCAATTCTAGATTATTCCTGGGTCTTAGAGGAGCCCCCTTCAATTACTGTCTTATGTCTGGGTTTCTTTTTTTGGGTATTCTGGTCCATGAGGCTTCTTCAGACTTGGGGCTGCAGTTGGCCAACAGCTGTTTCCTTGTCTGGTTGGCCTTAATCTTCTATTTGTGTATTTCCTGCGGTAAGAAGGTGTTGCATCCACCAGCAGATTTCAGGCCGAAGTGCGGCAATTTTCTTGGAAACTCTAGTGGATATGATTTATCTAGCTATGGAAGGTGGAGGTAGGTGGGGTTGTCAGCACTGCTATTTGGATATTTCCACCAAAACAAGGAGCCTGTGCCCCTTGGCAAATTCGGGCAGGTGTAGGACTTTTGGGCTGGAAGTTCTAGCAGGTATTGCCCACATGGCTATCAGTGGTGGGGTGGTAGGGTCATGTGCCTTGCTGACCAAATGTTTCCTGAAACATCAGGAGACTGTGCCCTGCAGCCGAGTTTACATAGAAGTGTGGCTGCTGGGTCAGAAGCTCTAGCAAATGTTGCCCGCCTGGCTACCAGTGGTGAAGGCATGCTCAACCAGGTGTTTTCCGGGACAATAGGAAGCTGCACTTTCCACAGAAGCTAGACTGCTAGGCTGGTAGCTTTAGCAGGCATTGCCTGCCTGTCTACCAGTGGTAGGGGTGGGTGAGGTATTGATTGGATCCCAAGAGGAAATGTAAAAGCTACCAGGACTTTTGAGAGGTGGACCTGAATTGGTACACTGTAATTTTTGCCACATTTTATTGGTCCAAGGAGCCATAAGTTTAGTAAAGAAACATGGAGAGAGATACAAATGCCTCCTGAATGGAAAAGCATACAAGATTTCATTGCAAAAGATCATGGCAAAGATTATTGTTGCTCTTTTAAAACAATCATCAGTCACATCTACTGCAGTCTATAAAGGATGTTTGATGATCTTCCTTTATTTTTGAGTTTTTACTTTTAATTTTATATTAATGATTAAATCAGGAACCTCACAAATGTTGCCTGAGAGCAAATTAAATAATATAATTATCAATTACTAAAATATGTGGCATATTAAGGATAAATTGTTCATGCTAATAGATAAGATTAAAACTCTGTGGTCACCCTGTTAAAGTGAAAATATCACATTTATATTAATTCTAAGTCTCTGACACTGCTAATCATGGAAAACCTGGCTAATAATAATTCTGTAGCTGAGGGCTCAACCAACATGGAATGTCCCTTCTGCCAAAATATGATGTGTCTATATTTGGAATTTGCCTACCATTACTTCCTTTTCTAAGAGCCAAATTCCTTGATCTTTTCAATAAGAGCAAAGTCAAATATAATGTCTTTGCATTAGCATGAACATATTTTGAATATCTTTTTAAGAAAACAAAAGAGAGAACATGGAGGTTGGCAGGGTTTTAAGGGGTGTGGTTGTCAAGCACATGACACATGTTGGCAATGAAGTAATGCTTGTTTTCCCCACAGTCAAATTCTTCTTCCCGATACTCTTAAATCCAGAGTCCCTGGATGTCACTCCTGAAATACTTAAGAGAAGCAAGATCCCTGAGAAGGAATGCCATGGTGGTTGTTGCAGAGAGAAATAAGATAACTGTTTTTTTTTTTTTTCTGGGAAGGAGTCAGTGACACATTGGAGAATAATTAGAATTAGATTGAACTATAGTCTTCTCAAACCTAAACTGAGGTGTTAAGGACATTTTTAAACATAAAAGTTTTGATGCCACATTTTACATGACTTCAGGAGGATTTTATTTCAGGGGTACAGAACACAAATTTGGGGTTATATAGCCTCCCTTAGTGCCTAGTTCTGCCAGTTATAGGATACTGAGAAAGTTATTTAAGCTGTTTTGCTCTGGAGATAACAAATAATAATATATATCTCAAAGGATTTTTATGAGGATGATGTAAGACACTGTCAGTAAATAGTACAGTGACTGGCTCCATTGAATTCTAAATGGCTAGAAGCTACAGTTATTATTAGTTATAATTAGCTATTAAAATTAAAAAGCCACAATTTTTTTTTTTACAAATTATCAAGTCAAACATTGCTCAAAATGAAAGTATTACAATAAACTTAGGAGCTATTATATACTATTATATTTATATATGATTTTCAAGTGTGTATTTATTTTGATTATACATCTACAACTCTCTAATTTGTATTGCTTTCATAAAATGAAGTTAATGAGAAAAATATAAAACTTTTGTACTTGCTTCAATTTCTGAATATCATCTGAATATCTTACAACTAATTGCAATTTTTGTTTTTAAAACTTCTCTGCTATAGAGGGATAGGATAAAGGTTATATAGTTTTTCACTTGATTTTAGATCCCATTTATCTCTTAAAAAGAAATTTATTTATTTCCATGTCACTTATTTGGAATATTCTCTTAGCTGCTCTCTATTTGACTACTGTAGGATCTTTTAACTCATAGCTCTTCATAGATTTATAAAGCATAAAGAGTTTTTTCCATAACTGTATTAGTTCATTTTCACACTGCTCTAAGGAATATCTGAGACTTGGTAATTTATAAAGGAAAAGGTTTAATTGACTCCCAGTTCCGCATGGCCTCAGGAAACTTATAATCATGGCAGAAGGCCAAAAGGAAGGAAGGAATGTCTTACATGGCAGCAGGAGAGAGAGAGAGTAAAGCAGAAAGTGCCACTTTAAACCATTAGATCTCATGAGAACTCATTCACTATCACAAGAACAGCATGGGGGAAACTTCCCCCATGATCCGATAACTGCCCAGTAGGTCCCTCCCTTGACACATGTGTATTACAATTCAAGATGAGATTTGGGTAAGGACACAGAGCCAAACCTATTATTCTGCCCCTGGCCCCTACCAAATCTCATGTTCTTTTCACATTTCAAAATGAATCATGCTGTCCCAACCATCCCCCGAAGTCTTAGCTTGTTCCAGCATTAACTCTAAAGTCCAAGTCCAGTGTCTCATCTGAGACAAGGCAAGTCCCTCTGCCTATGAGTCTGTAAAATCAAAAACAAGTTAGTTACTTCTAAGATACAATGAAAATACAAGCATTGGGTAAATGTTCCCATTCCAAATGGGATAAATTGACCAAAACAAAGAGGCTATAGGCCCTATTCGAGTCCAAAACCCAGCAGGGCACTCATTAAGTAATAAAGCTCCAAAATGATTTCCTTTGATTCCATGTCTCACATCCACAGCACCCTGATGCAAGAGGTGGGCTTCCAAGGTCTTGGGCAGCTCTGCCCCCTGTGACTCTGCACGGTACAGCTCCTGTGGCTGCTTCCATGGGCTGCCATTGGGTGCCTGCAGCTTTTCCATGTGTACAGTGCAAGTTATCAGTGGATCTAAATGGTTGGTGTGCTCTTCTCACAGCTCCACTAGGCAGTGCCCCAGTGGTGACTCTGTGTGCGGGTTCCAACCCTACATTTCCCCCTCTGCATTGCCCTAGCAGAGGGGGAGATGAGGGCTCTACCCCTGCAGCAGACTTCTTCCTGGACAGCCAGGCATTTCCATATATCCTCTGAAATCTAGGTAGAGGCTTCCAAACCTCAGCTCTTGTTTTCTGTGTACCTACAGGCCCACCACTACATGGAAGCTGCCAATGCTTGGAGCTTTCACCCTCTGAAGCAGTGGTCTGAACTGCACCTTGGCCACTTTTAGCCATGGCTGGCACTGGAACATATGGGACACATAGTACCTTCTCACCAGACTGCACAGAGAAGAGGGACTCTGGGCCTGGCCCATGAAACCATTTTTCTCTCATAGGCCTCCAGACTTGTAATAGGAGGGGCTACTGTGAAGATCTCCAAAATGCCCTGGAGATATTTTTCTTGTTGTTTTGGCTATTAACATTAGACTCCTTGTTACTCATGCAAATTTCTGCAGCTGGCATTGGCTTGAATTTCTTCCCCAAAAATAGGTTTTTCTTTCTACCACATGGTCAGGATGTGAATTTTTCAAACCTTTATGCTCTGCTCTTCTTTTAAATATCAGTTCCAGTTTCAAACCATATCTCTGTAAATGCATATGAATGTATGCTTTTAGAGAAAGCTAGTTTGCATCTTGAATGCTTTGCTGCTTAGAAATTTCTTCCACCAGATACCCTAAGTCATCTCTCTGAAGTTTAAAGTTCCATAGAACTCTAGGGCAGGGACAAAATGCTACCAAATCTCTTTGCTAAAGCATAACAAGAGTAACCTTTACTCCAGTTCCCAACAAGTTCCTCATCTCCATCTGAGACCACCTCAGCCTGGACTTCATTGTCCATATTACTATCTGCATTTTAGTCAAAGCCATTCGACAAGTCTCTTTGAGAAGTTCCAAACTTTCCCATATCTTCCTTTCTTCTGAGTTCTCCAAACTGTTCCAGCCTCTGCCTGTTATCCAGTTCCAAAGTCTTTTCCACATGTTCATGCTATCTTTATAGCAGTGCTCCACTCCGGGTACAAATTTTCTGTATAAGTTCATTTTCACACTGCTTTAAAGAATACCTGAGACTGGGTAATTTCCAAAGGAAAAAGGTTTAATTGACTCACAGTTCCACATGACTGGGGGAGACCTCAGGAAACTTACAATCATGGCAGAGGGCCAAGGGGAAGCAAGGCATGTCTTACATGTCAGCAGGAGGGGTCGGGGAGAGAGAGAGAGAGAGGAAGGATGGTGCCTCTTTAAAACATCAGGTCTCATGAAAACTCACTATCACAAGAACAGCATGGGGGAAACTGCCCTCATGATTTAATCATCTCCCACCATGTCCCTCCCTCAACATGTGGGGATTGCAATTTCAGATAAGATTTGGATGGGGACATAGAGCCAAGTCTATCAATAACCCCCCTACTTCTCCCCCGACTAAGTGTTAGCTTAGTAGCCTGCATTCTTTCTAAGAAGTATTAGCATTTTTGACTTCTACTGTAGCCTTGTAACCCTTACAAAGTACATTTCTGACAAGAAAATATCTCCCTCCAAAAATAAAATTTCCTTTATTCTTATTTGTATTGCCTGGCCACTTTACTCCTTATCAAATGACATTGCCATGACAGAGAATGAAATCACAGCCTCTTAGAAGGTTTCTCTTTCAGATATGGTTTACAAGGCGTAATAGGAGTGGGCCTGAAGTGGGAATTTGAGTGAATCTCACTGTTCCATCTGAAATTATGGAACAGTTACTTAGCCTTATCTTCAGTGCATAAGCACCTATTTACCTGAGTTGAAATGTATGCATAAAGGAGTCTGCTATTAGGAAATTTAGGAATAAACTTCCTTGGAGAGAAATAGTGAGCTTGAGATGACAGAAGACCTTTGTGCTGGGCCAAGAATCTTCAGTGGCTTCTTTGGGAAATGTCTAAAGCAGAAGCTATGAGGCTTGTTTTTATGAAGGATTTTGTAGTATTTGGGTAGGCATGTGTTTGGGACTTATGTTCAAATTCTGACATAGAATTGGGCATGTTGCTATTCGCAGTTCTGTGTTGAAATATGTGAAGCTCCGATGAAGGAGGATTGCTTCAGCTATGTAATGCTGTATGACAAACCACCCCCAAACAGTGGCTTAAAGCAATAACAACCTTTCCTTTGCTCACATTTTACAATTTGGATGGAGTTTTGCAGGGATAACTCATTGCTACTTGATTAGGAGTCAGCTGAGCAACTCCAAAGCTAGGGGTTGGAATCATCTAAACGTTTATTTATTTATTTATTTTTGGAGACAGAGTCTTGCTTCATCTCCCAGGCTGGAGTACAGTGCTGCAATCTCGGCTCACTGGAGCCTGGAACTCCTGAGTTCAAGAAATCTTTCCATCGTAGCCTCCTGAATATTTAGGGGTACAGGTGTGTGCCACTGTGCCTGGCTAATTTTTTAATTTTTTATTTGTAGAGACAGAGTCTCGCTCTGTTGCCCAGGCTGCTCTCGAACTCCTGCACTCAAGCAATCTTCCAGGCTCAGCCTCACAAAGTGCTGGGATTACAGGTGTGAACCACTGTACCTAGCCCAAAGTCCACTTTTTGTGCACATCTAGCAACTGATGCAGCTTTATACTAAAATTGTAGCTGGGGATGCTGGTGGGAACAGCTACACATGGTATCTCCATGTAGTTTGTGTTTCCTCACAATATGGTGGTTGAGTTCTAAGTGCTAAGATCTTAAAGGGGACAGCTGGAAAGAAGCTATATCCTTTTTGTTATCTAGTCTTGAAAGTCACATAGCATCACTTCTGCCTTATTATACTTATTCTATCATTTCAAGCCTGCCCAGTTTCAAGGGGAGAAAAAAGAGAATCTACTTCTTAATGAGGGAGTAGCAAAGTCCTGGAGGAGCATGTGATATCCAAAGTAATGCAGTGACAGATTTTGAAGACTACATCTTTCTGAAAACCCAAGGGCTTGCAGAAGTTCTTGTGACATCAGAGTTAAGTGGTTTCTGGAGAAATGCTGAGGACATTAGGCATGCAGGTTTCTCATGCAGCATCCAGATACCAGTCTTAGGGGTAAAGTGTGCTTTTCTCAGGAAAGAAATGATGCTACTCCTCTGTCCAGTACCCTGAAAACCTTGAAGATTTTGAGGCAGTTATGAGAGTGATAACTGTCTTCCATGGAAATTTGTGTATCAATGCTAATGTGAATTCATTTGTACCACAGGCTGCTAAGGCCTAGGGCAATTTGGGATAACATGAATATCCAATAAATAACAAGTATATTGAATCATTTAAAAATCAATGAGCAGTTGTCTTTGCTACCATAATTTTATAGAAATTCTAATAAACATTTTATGTTTATACAACTGATTCATGTTATAATTGCATTCCTCTCTTGTCATTTAACTATTTATATAGACATTAGATTGTCTTTTAACCAGTTTACTTTGCAGAATAGATTTCAGAGAAGTTTGAATTAATTTTTGCTGGTGTGACTATTGATAAAAGTTGCATTGTAAGTGCCTTCATTTCTGCATAAGTCTCAAAATGCTGAATTCGTGTGATAACTTTCATTGTTCTTGACCAACTTTTGTCCACCTACCTAAAGCACAGTCATTGGCAGATTTGGCAGTCAAATTCTGTATCCCTACTAATGTATCTCCTAGTTTTTCCACCTCTTTCTCATCAAACACACTGTATCGAACAATGCTAGGACCAATGCTAGACCCCTGGATGCCTAATTACTAACTTCACTCTTAGTCCCAGCTGTTCACTACGACTTCCAAGACTCTTCCCAGCAATTCTTGGCAGTATTCTGTCCTTTACCCTCTACTGATTTCTTTCCCTTATAATCTGTTATAAAGAAGCTTTTCAAAAAGTTTATTAAAAAATTCTGAGCAAATTATATCTACTGGATCACTTATGCAATATGCTATATTATATCTTAACATAGGAGGAAATTTAGTAGATTAGAGACTTTTTTTGGAGTTGTTTCATTGGCTCTGTAAAGTTTGCAGTATAATGGCTGGTTTTCCTTTAATTAAATTCCCAATAGATTTACCCAAAAATTAAAATATTCATTTTATTAGGATTTGACTTCTCATATTTTGTTGGGAAGTTGCAATATTTTTATAATGTATGCTATATCAATGGCAGTTTTCAGGCATATTGATCATTGCTTTAAATGTAAAATATATGACTTACCTCACAGAAATTAGTCATAAAGGTAGAAATGCATTTGTGATTTTATTCTCATACACCTTCTGGCCTGTGTTGGCTCAGGCTTAACATACTAAATTTGCTAAGAGACCTCAGTGTTGGAGACAGCTGTAAACAAATTTTCATTCATTCTTATAAGGTATATACCATTTAAGAGATAAAACGCAAGGTGAAAGAAAATGATCATTAAGGGTGGGCACAAGGTACAGTGGAGGAAAATTCCCAAACTGTTATTCTCCCAAGATGGTGCTCAGGTGAGCAGAAAGCAGGGGAGTTGGTCCTAGAATTGCTGACCATTTGCAATTGATCCCACCTGCAGAAGATTGATGAAGTGACAGAGAGGTCTGGGAATTGGGGCAATGTGTCAGGCTGTGCCTCAGGTTCCCTGCTTTGGCTGGTCCTAGTGCCTCGCTGCTGGAACCATAGATGATGCCCACTGCCAGAGTAGCTTTAACTTAATCCGATGCTGACTATCCTCAGGTCAGCAGCTTCTGTACTGCCCAGGGGTAGATTTTAGAGTTGTATTCCAATCCTAAACCAATCTCTGATGACAAAATTGATAACTGAATCACTGGTCTGCCAGATTGGTCCCACATCCCTCTTTTCCAGCACACCATTGCCACCATACAACATACATGCACACAGACACAGAAATGCACCCCACTACCACCTCCACTCTACCCAATCTGGAGTTGCATTGATCAGATTTCCATTTGACCTGCCCCTCAATTGATTCTGAAACAGGATCACCGGCCTTTGGTAATGTCTCAGGAGTTGGATCTGAAGAAGAAAAGTGGTGGAAGTGATCCCAATTAGGAGCCAAGAGGAATAAGATCTAATTTTTGGAGAGGTTAGGGCTGAATTGGGAACTTGATATCTTGATTCAAGATATCAAGTAAAGGATGTCAGAATTAAAGCATAAACAAATAGAAACAGATCAGTTGATAGTACATGTTTGGAAGACAGAACCCAGCTATATCTGCTGAAAGCTAGTCTACTAAAGGCTGAAGACTTTGTGATAGGCAGCGGACAGCTCTGCCTTCTGGTGGGGTGAACAGCTAAGGGCACCCCCTGGAATCAATCTACTTTTTCTCTCTATGTGATCTTTGGTATATTACATAAATCCTTTGAGTTTCCTTTATTTATTTATTTTTTTTGGTTGATAAAACGGTAATAGTAGTTGCTTACAGTCTATCGTAGGGATTACAGATACAAAATTACTAGCAGATATGGCTTGCATAAGTGCTCATCATATGGTGACCCTCAGTACAGCTCTATTACTTACTAGCTTCATGGTCTTGGGGAATTCATTTTAGTTTTTGAGCTTTGGTGTCTTGTCCTATGAATGAAGAGGTTAAATTAGATCACCTCTTAGTCCCCATTCAACGTAAACACCCTAAAATCTATTCTAAATTCTTATTTGGTGGCAAAGGAGTCTTGCTCTCTAAGACTTACCTTGCAATTACCCCTGAAACTCAGGTCCAGACCCACAAATTAGATTAAATCCTGTTAAGGAAAAAACTCCTTTGAAACATTAAAGCCCGCATATATGTTTAAATAACCTTGTCAAATTTGCTCTCCCTGCAGAGGGCTTTTCATTATTCTTTTTCATTAAAATAAAAATCCCTCTGGTTGACTTTCTAAATGTGTTTTCGTTAGGCCTTCAGCCTGTCGTTAACCATTTTCAAACTAATATTAAACTCTGTCCGCTTGAAACTGAATGCTACCCCCTGAGAAGTCAACCACAATAATGATAGAGTAGACACTTAACATGCTCAATAATAATAATAATATAAAATCAAAATGTATAATGATCACTGGTTGCCCAATAGGGGTCTGTCACTCACTTCCTTTATCAGTGATTTTCACTATAAAATTCTTTTTTGAAAGGGGAGGGGAGAAAACCCTGTACAGCAAATGTCTCCAGGCTCCAGGCTGTGGTAAATAGGGTATCTAATATCCAGAAAATGAATATGCAGCCTCTAGGGAAACATACGCAATGAAGGTAAATGGATTCTCAGATTAGGAAGTTTAATCCTAAGGAAGAAAAGGAACTAATTTGCAAGAGAAAAGAATAGATGTAGTTGGATTTCACCCTGCTGATAAACTGTATTTCCATAGAGTTGTTCCTCTTCTTTATTTCTAAAGCTATAGAAGTCAAGAGTTTCCTGTTCTTTTATGTTCCATAAACGAGTTGTTCAGATAAGCAGCCCGTTGCTCTATCAACTAATTGCTTTCTGATTTGCTTTGATCTATTATTAAGGCAGTAAATTCCGGTTTCATTGCACCTATAATGTAAAACGCAAATGTAATCACTGTTGCGAAAGGAGATAACAAAGTTGTCGATTTGAAAAGGCGTTTCCTTTTTGGCAAGAAGTCTAGTGTGTGATACACATGCTTTCCATGTTGTTCAAGCAATTGATCTTGACGCAAACCCAGTCTATACTCTATGGATCTTTTGCCAGAAAACAATCATTTAGGAATCGAGCTTTCTTGGAGTTTTGATTTATATGTGGAGCCATTTTTCTTGCTATTCTCACAGTTATGATATGCTACTATTCATGAATTAGAGCATCTTCTGAGTGTGGAATATGGAATCAGTACTTCATAATCAAATTTTCATGTGCATTAGCGACTTCACTATAAAGTTATAACCTTTTTGTCTTAACCACATTATAAGTTATTCCTTCATAGGCTTTTTTTGTTTTCCTAATTCATCTGAACAAATTGAGTTTATAAATTAGAATTCTCCTACAGTCTATTGTAGTTCATATGTTCAAAGCCAAAAGAGTCCTCCGAGAATGTTAAAGATCTCCAAGATTACTTTTACTTCAGTCTCTGTGAAACCATGATTCACTATCCGTTTAGCTTTAGGAAAATCCATGTTTCCAGAATCACATGCAAACGAGAGTTTGATTTCTACAAATGGTTCTATAAATTGAAAGCCATTCTGATGGCTGACTTGTCTTTGAAATTAGTTTTTTATTTTATCGTCTCCTCTCTTTCTCCCTCTTCATATTTCTGCATATGTGGATATGTGTACTACGCCCTTATTTTGTTCTTCAGACTGGTTTTGGGCATCAAAGGTATATCAAGAGACATGATTTCCAAAGCACTTCAATCTTTAATGGATATTTCTCCTCCCAACAAGGACTGGATAGCTTTTAAGTTTCTATGCACAGTAAGAGAGCAGGCAATCTTATTAGATTAGCTCTTGATTTAATAATGTTTTAATATACATCACTGGAGCTCTACCATTTTACCTTAGGAATAGTTGATTATCTACTCTGAACTGTCTTTCTTTGTGGCTCTCAAGTATTTTACTCTCTCCCCCGACTCCCTCCCCTTCCCCCCGTCTCCCAGCCTCATGTAACAATTTTTCTTGCAAATTTTATCTGAACTTTTAAAGTTGTTTTATTCTAGAGAATAAAGAATTTGGTTCAGAATAAAACTGCCATTTTTCTCCTGCTTTCTTTTACCTGGCAAGGAGTTTGGAGCAAAGTGACTTTTGGCCTCTTTTGAGAGCTTGGAGTTTGATAATAATTAACTTTTTTGATAACAAGAAGGCAGTGAGGAATTTAAAGTCGTTGTATCTGTTGTATAAATTGGCCAGCAGCCTTGTTACTTGTTCTTTTGTAAAAGGAAAAAGATTAGATTTTATACAGATCCTGTCTATTGGTAAAGGGTTTCTGGTTTATAAACTGAATTGGAGAGATTTGGTACAGCACAAATAAGGTATCTGGTAAATTTTCAGATTGTGGTTCCTAGGAACAGAATTATATGACTTTGCAAATATAGAGGTAGTTGATATTTAAGGCCAGTATTACAAATATAAAAGTTAATGATTGTGAAGATTTTTGTATTAGATAACTTCTGCTGTTGACCAACCTTGACCCAATTAAATCACCTTAAAAGTTCACTGCAAAGTGCTTTCGGATTTGCCTTATCTGCCTTTGCACTAGCAGGAATCATCCTTTCGGTTGTGTGAACTTGAGCAAGTTGGTTGACTCTCTGAACTAAGTTATTAGTAAAAAAGAAAAAGTGTAGTTTCTGATCATTAAGCTGCTATAGGATTAAATGTGATCATATAAGTCGATCAGATAAGAGATGTAAAATGTATTGGACAGTGTCCGACATAGAGCAAGCACTCAATACGTATCATCCATCATTATCACTACCATGATCACATAAATAATTTGGCTCCCAATGCATTTAGCTTTGGAAAGAAATTACTAATTCAAGTTTTAGCAATTGGAGGCTGGGAGACTTACTGGAAATCGTACTCTTATTCCTCTGTCATCAGTTTAGTCAATCCCAGGAATATGCTCACCATCAAAAATACTTTTGTTTAAAGTATTATTGATAGGTAAGGACTTACTATTGCTATTTTGTTAGTTGTTTTCTGGTTTTTATTCTTGTAGTTCCTTCTTTAATTTCTTCCTTTCTTGCTGTCTTCCTTTGTGATTTGATGAGTTTTTGTGGTGATATGCTTTAATTCCTTTCTCTTAATCTTTTGTATATCTACTACATGCTTAAGACCACTTTTGAACCCTCATTGTAGGTGGACCAAGATAAATGCTATCAATTATGGTGGGGCTATATGTTAAGAAAAACATATCTTTATTCATCCATTTATATAAATTTTGTTTTCCATTGACTTTTAAAATATAAAATAATAGCAGAAATTCTCAAATCCATTCATTCCTATTTTTAATCATCTAAGTTGTTTGAGCATTCTTGGACCTTTTTATGTTCATCAAATTAAAATTTCCTAATTGCACAATCTATTGCAAAAATGCTTTTGATGTTGGCTCATGTTTTCATCCTATTTTGACCATTATTTACAGTTTTTAGTGACTTATTAAGGAAGCATTCAGTGCATATTGCTGAGTTTTATCAGATCACAGAGCATATTGCTTCCACTGATGATCATGTAGTGATAGTGATTTTGAGCAGGGGGAGCAGGACTGAGATCTTGTTCTGTCCATCTCAGAAGCTGGTAGTGTTGTCCACCATGATTCTGTGCTTCTGAGAGGTGGCCAGGTGTATAGAACAGACTGTAGGCTAGGGAAATACAGGTGAAAGGAGAAGAAAGAAGAAAACATTGAGATTGAGATAGAAACCAAGAAAGGGGTTGAACTAAGGAAATAACATTTCCTAGTAGACAGCTGTAGAGTAGTCACTCTCCTGGGTATTACACCCTCCAGTAGGTCCAAATGAACGGAACGAAGAGAGCTTATATTTATCGAGTATCAACTATCTGCAAGTTACTTTATGTAAAAAAGACTAATATTTACAGACAGTTTTGTATATGTATTCATAATTCAATGTATTGAATTCTGAGATATAAAGTCCATCAAATAGATACTGTTACTATCCCTGGTTTAGAGATGAGAACTTAAAACATAGAAAAGTTATACAATCTAGTCAGGATATCTATCTGGAAAGATACAGAATTCAGACTTGAAGCTGGGAAGTCTGTTTTTTTCTTTTCTGCCACACTGTCCTCTCAGTTCATTTCTACAGCAACCCATTGTGTGGACATCACTTTCTTACTGAGGAGAAAACAGAAGCTGAGAGAAGTGGAGTAACATGTAGTTTTCCTCTAGCCTGTACCACATTCAGACAGAAGAGGAAACAAATGTCATTTCAAACATAATGGCGGTTAAAGGGAAACTAAGGACAAGTTTGGATATGGCTGCGCCTGCCTGTGGCTGCTGACCAGAGCCCTTTATGCTGTCCTGGCTGAGTGAATCCATGAAGATGCTCAGGGGAGCTGAAGGAAGTAGGAATTAATGATGTTTCTGCCTGAGAAGCACATTTGAAAAATATGTTTGCAATCTTCTTAGCACACCTACTAGCTGATTGGAGGCTGGCTAAAGGTTCTAACATTCCAAAGATGGAAACTGCTTATTCTCTATGGCTATAATCCCTGCTATGCCCCTCTCCAACATGCTGGCAAAGGAGGCATCAGAGATCAGAGTCATTCTGAGGAGTGTCTTCCATTCTGAGGAGTGTCAATGAGGAGTCATTTTCTGCCATGTGAGACAGGATTGTTCCCGTGACCTTCACACCCTTCATAGACAGGAACTAGAGTGGCTTGTTTCACTCAGCCCGCCGTTGGCCGTTCCTCACGAGAGGTAGTGTGTGAGCAAGAGAGTGTGGGAAACAGAGTGAATGAATACTGGAACCAGCGAGTTCCTCCTCTCTGGCAGGAGCAGGCTCTGTGTGGGCCCCACAGCAGCACTTAAGCCCCTGCCCTCTTGGCACCCATGTTCTTGTCCCGCATCCAGGAAGAATCAGTTCTCATGAACAGACTGAAGGGTAGTATATGCAGAAGATTTTATTGGGCAACGGATGTAGCTCTCAGCAGGATGGGAAGTTGGTAAGGGGATAGTGTGGGAAGAAGGTGATGTTTCTCTGAAGCTGCACTGTCTGAGGTTAGCTGCATCTATCTGTAGTCTCTGATGCTGTTACTTCCCTGTTCGACGATAAGCCACTTGCATACTTGCTTCTCAGACACTTGTGTTGGTCTGCCAGCTGAAGTCTTTTTTATGGGATAGGGGCATGGCAAGGCAAAAAGGCAATATTTGGGTGGAAAAACAGGGTCAGCTGTTTTCACTTAGTGTTATGGTTCCAGGCTTAAGGGTGAGGTTTAACGGGGAGCCCAGCCTTTCTGCAGCAAATGTTACTGGCCAGACTAAAACAAAGGCAAAAGAGAGGCAAGGAGACAAAGTAGGGGAGACAGTAGCTAAAAGTAGCTAAAGAGAAAAAATAGCTAAAAAAGAAAAGTAGCTAAAAGAGAAAAAATGAAGACAGGAAAAAGGAAAGAAGGCCAGGGCTGGAGTTTGTTCATCTCCACCAGAGATGATAACCGGCCTGCTCTGGACTTCTCCTTTTGTCCTGCTCCTAGATAGAAAGCATATTCATTGCCCTCAGGACTCTGAATCCTGCATCCAGTTAAAAATTCATTTGAAAAATCAAATTGTGTCTGAGAAACAAGCACCTCCCAAAAGGCCCTGGAGGTCAGAACAATCAGAATTTAAATTAATTGCTTAATGGAAAAAAACATTTCTGAGAACAATGCTGATAATTTGCTAAACGAGGGTATGTTTGTAACTCTTTGAAATGAATTGAATTGCTGGTTTCAAGAATTAAGGCTTACTGAGAAATTGTGATTGAAATCCCCAAAGTTAAGTATTAATTCCTTAAAGCAATTGGTAATTAGTGAAGAATTGTGCACTTACAGTCAGTATTACGTTCAACACTTAATTATACACTGTCTCAAATTGTTTCCTAGATGTTGTATGCATGTTAGTCTTGTCTCCCACAGCCTGATCATAAAGTCAGTGAGAAAAAGTGCAGAGTTTCTTTTCTTGGAGTTTTTATTGGTATCTCCCGCCATACCTAGCATAGCACTGAACACACACAGATACTCAAAAGTTGATGGATACTGTTTAAAATAAATCAGTGAATTTAGAAAACATTGGCCTTTTGAATGAAAATTCATTTAGTTATTCCAGGATGCCAAGAACAGGGCACATTTCTCAGGAGAGACAAAAAAGTGAATGAATATATTAGGGAGCTAAAGATTGCATGTGCTAAATGGAATAGAGAATTTGAAAGGAGACATCCTATTTGAGAAAAAGAAACTGTAGACAATTTGAGGTTAGGCATTTGCTGTGGAACAGCTTGATTTTGGTTCTGTTGATTTATCTATGTTTTGCAAAGATTGCAAATAGTCATTAGTCCTAGAAGGGGACTGAGATCAGAGGACTCCAGTGCTACATGACTGCCTCAGAGTTTTTTGGGACCTCTACACTTTTCAAAAGCTTTAGTTGTGATTTGTGTATTAAAAACAAATTGAAAAAATGAGATTTTGATGCTATTCATTTGTTAAGTGACAAAAATAAAAGACTTACCATTTTGTTTGTTAAGTTGAAATTCATTTCTCCATGCCACAGGAATATTTAAAAAATCACCTCTGCTGTTAGGAGTATTCACTCATATTTTAAATTTTTTTTTGTTTTGTTTTCAGCTTAAAAACATTAAAAGCTTGCATGATAATGGTGGCTCTCTTTAAAAGAATGCTGAAGAATTGTCCATGTGTTATATGTTTACTTTAATTTTGTATGAAAGGGGGCAGTGGTGATGCAAAGTTGGGAAAATATAAACAAATCTACTTTGCAATAATTATAAGGTAACCAAGCAATGACTGCAGATCATATTACTTTACATTGATTCCAGATAGTACTCTCACACTAAGGGACAAGCCCTTTATGAACTTGCAAGTATGTATCTGTTGACTTCTTTCCCACTAGTCTTCATATTACATGCTATATTCCGGGAACTTCAGATTGCTATGCCTCCCAGCACACAACACATTTTCTTAGTGCTGTGACTTGGTTTGGCCTGGAATGTCTTTCCTATTCTTATTCACTCTTATTCATTTTATAAGACTTCTAGTGGGCAAATCCTTCAGAATGTCCTTCTGCCTACATCCCCAGATTAGACTAAGTGTCCTATTGATATCTCTGTGACATTCTTAGTACTCTAACATTCTTCATGCCATCTCTTTCTGTATTATGTTAAATATCTAATTATATGTCTATCTTCTGCATGTGTTGGGATTCTGTTTCCTTCACTAACAGCTTTTTGGAAAAAAAAAAAAATCTTAATTCTCATCACATAAAATGCTGTTTTTCCCGGTCTATTCTCTTTCCCTCTTACCCCAATCCTCATCTGCCCTAACATCTTTTTTTTTCTGCTGTCTTTCTTCTTCTAGTTGCCCTGCTCCCCTTTTGCTTCTTATCTACTTTGCCTTCATGGCAACCATGATAAATGCAGCAGAATAAGCTTAAAAATAAATGTTAGTTTAAAAAGTATAATTAGCTAAAAATGGCCTTATTTTCAATTCCTACATGTGCTGTATTTCCTATTATACTTTAAGCTACTTAAGTATACACATGAAAACATATGAAGTCTTTGATTTTGGTTTACTTCCCCTGGTAGCAATAAAATATAATACATTGTTTTATGATATAGGGAGGGATGGAAAATTATTATTTTTTATTATTGATCTCATCCATGGGAAGACCAAATTTAGGGTTTTGTACTTGCCTTTTCTCTTTCTCTCTCTTTAAAAAAAAAAAGAAATATTCAGTATTTCTCTTTATGCCTCCAAATTCCTTTTAAAAATGAGAACCAGAGAACATAAAGTATTACTTGATAATTATAGCAAATTTTCTAAAATTTTGTATGATGTTATGGCTATTGTAAGGGGAAAAAAAAAGCCAGAGGAGATAGGAAGAAAAAATGTTAAAATGAAGAAACACATATATATGACACATATATATATATAGACCAGGGTGAAGGCAAATATGGAATAATGGAATAAAGCAAAAACATGTACCTCACATTCTGTTTGATATAATTTTTCTTTCCAACTTGCTACTTTTTTTTTGCTGTGCAATATACCCAATCTAGTTTAACATCAGTTTTTCTATTTATTAATAGGGAATAATAATACATATGCTATGGTGTTACTAGTGGGGTTAAATGAAATATTAATTCTAGAAATACATACTGAGTTCCTGTAATAGATACTGGTTTCTGCTGTAGCAATTTGCTTTTAGTGCTTACCCCAGGCTTTAATCAAATTTATCTTATGTTCACTCCTTATGCCCATCTGTCTTGATATTCATCTTATGATACTCTGAATAAAGAAGCAGAGATAGAGAGGGAGGTGTTACAGAGAGTAAAACACATTCAAGGGCCTACATAGAGAGGTAGATATGCTGTGCAAAAATGAGGAAGAGGAAACAGACAGGAAACATGCTTCACAGGCAATTGCTATATCTTTTGCCTTAAAGTTTTAAAAGGCAAATATTAGCAATATAATGACAGTCTTTCCCTTCAACAGTGTGTGTGTGAGCTATAATATTTGGCCAAGAGCTGGTGATTTTCTATGCTGGCTGAAAAGAGACCAGGAGAGTATGTAAGTGGAAACTGAATATCATTGGATTCTTCAGTTGATCCTTTATCTGACCTACCATTTCACACACATTCTCAACATTAACTGTTGTTATCTTGATGGAATTATTAATATAACCATGGCACAGGCCAATAAAAGATTCAGGAATCATATTGCATTCCATTTATTTCTATCTTTCAATTTCTGGTGATATTTTTGCAATCTTTGAAGACATTTTTATGGTGGAATGAATACCTGTGCAGAAATCAAAATCACAGAAATACATGGAAGAGCATCTGGCTCATTCAATCATGTTAACATTTGAAGTCAAACTTGGCTTATTAATATTTATAACTTGAGAATACATCCTTGGATTTTATCTAATAGTCTCCAGTGTGGTATTTAATGATTGGATGATTTGATTTTTTAGCTATTTAAATACTGTGGCTTGTATCTTCTGTTATTTGAAAACAAGTCCTTGAAAACCAATTTATCACTTGTTATTTTTTCCGCTTTGGAATGATAATACTCAATTTACACATAGGAGTCAAGTATGTGATTACAGAAAAGGTATAGAAATCAATGTTTTGTTAATGTTAGCTTAGTACATTTTAAAATTTAAGGCCAACATAGTGAAACCCTATCGCTACTAAAAATACAAAAATTAGCTGGGTGTGGTGGTACGTGCCTATAATCCGAGCTCTACTCCGGAGGCCCGGGAGGCTGAGGCGAGAGAATTGCTTGAAGCAGGAAGTCAAAGGTTACAGTGAGCCGAGATCGTGCCACTGCACTCTAGCCTAGCGACAGAGCAAGACTCCGTCTCCAGAAAAAAGAAAAAAGAAAAATTTAAGGCTCTAATAAATGAAAGGTGCTGTACAGGTACCCGGTGAGTTTCATGATCACTGTGATTGTGAATAAGAAAGTATGTGTCTCTGTCATGCACTAGTCTCAGATGGGCTTGAGAACTAAATCTTAAAAATATATATTTCAAGTAATATTGAGTTAATATTTATAGTTACCTCTATTGAATACTTATATTTTCATAGACAGCAACATATCTACATATACTATCTCATTTCATACTTTCACAAAAACCTTAAACTAGCTAATTTTTGTTACTGATTAAAAGGTGAGGAAACTGAAGCTTATTAGTCCTATGTCTGCTAAGTGGAAAAGCTAAGATTGAAATCTGGTTTGTTTGATTCTAAAACCTGAAACTTCTGTCTGTTAGGTTAATTGATGCTCCAAACATTCTAACAAGGTAAAAGAAATTTAGTCATGTCTTTTACATATTTTATTAAAATATTTTATTAAAATGATTTTTATTTTATTTAAATCAGTTATTTTGTTAAAATATTTCTTTTTATCTTATTTTATTAAAATATTTTGATTTTGATTTTATTGGAATATTTCTTAATAAATATTTTACTAAAATATATATTATTTACTAAATAATACATTATTTACTAAAATATACATTATTCACGAAATGTAAATAATATATTATTTACTTAAATATACATTATTCACTAAGTGTATATTTTAGTAAAATATGTCTTAAGAAAAACATATTAATACTATAAGAGTTTGCATCTTTTCTATTTGAGAATAAATTATTGCCACTTACCACTTCAGAGTCTTCTGAGAATGCCCAAAACCTTAGTTCATAAAGAATCAATAACAAGATGTCTGTGAACTCTCTGTCCCTTAAGAGCCAAGCTCTGACCATCTCTAAGGCAAAATACTGCATGACATTCAAAGCATAAAACACTTTGCAGAGCTACCTGCAGAACTGTCTTTCTTGACCTGATGTTAGCTTGATTCCATTGCTTGTCCGTCTATCTATTCCATAATCAGCACAGCAACCTGAGAATCTTGGATACGTGAGATAAGCAAGCACATTCTTCACAGTTTTTTGGGGGTGAATCAGATATTTACATATTGCTACATTTAGTTTAGTGTATAGATTGGGTGGTTCATTCTCTTTGCCCATGGTCTCAGTCTTTGTCTTTAGCTCATGATCTAGTTAATTCTATAGACCAAAGTAACCCTCATTAGGTGTATCATTTTATCTTTCCTTAGACCTCCCATCATCATTTCCCAACACCTCTTTTGGCTCCCACTCAAAGAGGAAGTGTAGTTCAGCATCATGGCTCCCCCACCACCAACAGTCCATGCAAATGGCAGCCTCTTGATCCGGTGAGAAGTAGTCCTCACAATTTCCATTCACAGACATTCACAATAATACCATTCACAAATAATACCATCCACAAATAATACCTGTCATTTTGGGGCACCCTGACTTTAATGAGATACTCTGATTTGTTCCCTGTCCTTTCCTCTCCTTAGTGTTTTTACACAGCTATCTTCACTACCCTGACTTCTCACTTGATTTTTCTTATTTCTCTGTTTTAAATTTCTTCAAGGCAGATTCCAAAGCTTGTTATATCTACCTCTTTCTGCTGTGTCAGTCTTTTAAAAGCTACTTTTTCTCTTCTCATATTTATCTTATTTTGACAATTGAGTGAGCGTTCTTTGAAAGCTTCTGACCAAAAACTTTTCACTCTGAAAATTATTTTACCAACATCTGATATTTGAATTGTAGTTACTTCTGCTCTATCTGGGGCCCTCCAGATTCAATTCTTAAGACATTTCATCTGTGATTACAAAGAGAGTCAATGTTAAGCTGTATTTCTGCCTTTAGTTTCCTAGTGTTTCCAAAAGCTTACTTCCCATGTAAACTCACAAGCATAGAGGCAGCCTTGGTAGAGGTTAGGCACTGCTGTCTATGGGTAAGGATAAAATTTGAAAAACCTCCGAAATGCTCATAGAGCACAAAATGGATGCTTTTAAAATATAATCCTGTGCAACATTACACACCTATAAATATATAATGTATACAGCGATGTTCCTTTTTAGAGAGAACGAGTGGTTGGCTTGTGTTTAAAAACTATGGTGAGTCAAAAAAGTATGTATGTGGGTATGTATATATATACACACATATAAACGTGTGCGTATGTATATGTACATATATTAATCTTTAAATATTTAAATTACATTCAATGCAGTAAATTGCTCACATACACAGGCATGCTGGAAATGTAAAAGACTAAAATAACAGGAGATACACATCTCCCATCTCACACTCATTTTAGGAGAAGGTATGTGCCTGCTGGATGTAGTGGTAGACAAAATTAACTGCACTACTTACACTGTTTTTATTTTTACTTATTTATTTTTAATTTTTTGATTACTTAATTACAGGCATCATAAAAATAGTTAAAAAGTAAGATTGAATTCTCCTGAATTCAGTGATTATATGATGTAACACTGCCAGATTCATATTTTTCATATTTTATTTTATCTAAGTATAATACAGGTTTATGTATCTTTTCAGTAGTTTCAGTCAAGGGTCCTGATTTCATTTAACAAGGATAATGAGAGGAAAATCCATGGTTTAGATATGTGCCTTTGATCTGTAGTTCAGATCAGTGCTTGACTGGTAGAAACCACTGTGGTTACAAAACAATGCAACAACAAACCTCTAAATCTTGTGAATCTAACAAAATATTACAAAGATAAACCTCTGAAATGACAACAAACCTGTAAAATGACAGCAAACATCACAAATACAAGTCTTGTTATTTAATGCTGCTTTGTGGAGCTTAAAATAATGATCAGACTTCAACTGTAACCTCCTATTTCACTTCCAATTTTTTATCTAACATGTATATTTATTTACATAAATCTAAGCTGACTGTTTCTGTTTATTGACGAAGGTATACACTGTCTCCTTTGCCCCAAACTCACACAGTAATGGTGCCAGCAATTGTAGGTAGGAATGTCTTAGGTTTGATCTGTTTAGAAGGTGAACAGGATTTTCTTCTGAAGCCATATTTGCTGAGGAAGCACACTCCCTTTTCTTCACTCCTGTCTTTCCTTGGGGAAATCCTAGGGATTAAATGATGAAGAGCTATAGCTACTGGTTTACTCTTTGTCTAGACTGAAATTCAGGTATGCCCCTCACATCCTAGATTTTATGTACATGGAAGTCTCCTTTTTTCATTCTTGTTTTTTGTTTTTTCACAAGACATATTGATCAAATATCAGACTATTTAATCTGTTTTTGATTAGTTAATTAACTTCTTTCAGGTTATTTAAGCCTTGAAGTGTAGACCAACTTACTCTCTCTCTCTCTTTTTTAAGTTTCTTTCAATAGAAGTTTCTTTTGGCGTATTTATGCTCCTGAGATTATGTTCTATTGACATAGATCACCTGGTTTGGTAAGTCTTTACCCTGCTGAACAATAATCTCACTTTAATAGGTTAATACCTTTCACATTCAGTTGCTTGGCTTTCTAGGTAAAAAGGCAACAGTATAGTGTATAAAAAATGTGAAGAGTACAGTACCACATATTGAGTATCTGTACCTTATCCCATTTAAACCTCACTTTGGGAAGATTATTATTCATATCTTATTGATGAAGACACTGAAAACTAGAAAAGTGAGAAATTACAAAAGGTATATTGCTGACATTCATTCAAGAATATTTAGCTCTTCCATGAAGCTAATGACACATAATTTTTTATTGTTTCTTAGAAATTTTGTGTTGTTTTTATGTCTTCCCAACTATATTGTGTGAGGGTAGAGACCACATTTCATACTTTTTCATGTCCTTACATTACTTCAACAATAATTTTTCTTCAATAAATAATTATTAAACTGAAATTTTGTATTTAGTTATAAAATTTTCCTCTCCATTTTGATTAGCATTTTTGTCACTTTAATAGAGCAGAACTTTACAGGATGCCACTTCTGATAGTTTCTCTGGGAATCAGCCGCTGAATTCAGGATGATATTCTCTTAGATGAACCTTACACAAGAAGGATTGGAAGAAGTAATCACTATTAATTCTCTTGCTTTGCTTTCAATAAAGCTATTGCTATTTCTTAATTTTGATAATTAATCTTTGAATCCACACGAGAAAACTATAATTTTCTTTTTAAGTTTTAGTGTGGTGGGTAAGGGACCACAGATGGGAGAATATATTAAGCTGTAATAATTGCATCACAGAGATAAAAATCAAAGGCAGTAGCTGATCTGATATAAAAGGAATGGCTTCTTAGCTGTATTTGCTTTAGTTCCTACATAAAGAATGTTTCTGTTCTAATATGTCTGGGCCTGTACAATACTCTAATGAGACCATCACAAACTGAAAATCACAGCCTTATTATTACCAACAAGGATTTAAGGCTACAATTATAAATAAATGTATCTTGCAGATGAGTTAAGTAAATGAGTATCAAAATCCAGAGTGTCACATAATTCTTAAGTGTAGGTTGTAATAAGCACTCATCACACTGTCCTGAAATGATTCCATAACATTTTTCATTTGGAATTGTCTAAACTGAGTCACTTGGTAATCCTCTGTGTATTAGTCCATTCTCATACCGCTGTAAAGATACTGTACTACCAGAGACTGGGTAATTAAAGAAAAGAGATTTGAATCCCAGTTCCACAGGGTCTGGGAGGCCTCAGGAAACTTATAATCATGGTGGATAGTGAAGGGGGAATCAAGGACTTTCTTCACATAGTGGCAGGAGAAAAAAGTGCAAGCAAAGGAAAATGCCAGATGCTTATAAAACCCTCAGATCTCATGAGAACTCATTCACTATAGTGAGAATAGCATGGGGGAAACTGCCCCCATGATCCAGTTACCTTCCACTGAGTCCCTCCCTTGACATGTGGGGATTATGGGAATTATAATTCAAGAGGAGATTTGGGTGGGGACACAGCCAAAGCATATCACTCTGCCCATATTGGCCTCAATTTTTTGTTGGCAGCCTGAAAGGTCTGATGTTTTCATATCAGTCTGAGAGATTTTAATTTCTTGCTCAAAGAATGCAATGATTTTCTTGACAAGACTAACTTTGTAGAGAATGAAGTAGAAAGCCTTACTGAATACATGTCTGTGTCTGAATTGTTTCATCTTATTAAGAGTTGAGTGTCATTTCTACTCTCCTCCTACTTAAAAAGTCAAAACAGCATGTTATAGACTTTGGTACATACAACAAATGCAAAGATTTACCTTCTCTAGGTTAAGTTACCTTCTCTAGGCAAGAGAAAAAATAGCGGATGTTATCCTAGAAATTTTGGGGTGCTAAAGTGAGATATTATAATGAATAGCTTTCTTTTGGCACCAAAACCCAATTCAGCACTCTTGGTTACCAGAACTCAATAAAAATTAACTTTAGAAGCACAAGTAATAGAAAAAAGTGAATTTGAACTGGGGACTTTTTTGGGGTCAGGGCTCTGTCTGTCTTCGTATCTTTTCTGTCTGCTTCTTTTACTTGTTGGTTTCATAGTCTCTTCTATTAAGTCAAGTTTTTTCCAGAATTCAGTGAACGAAGACTTAGAGAACAGAGCCATTGGCATAATTTTAGTTTAGTGAGTGAAAATCAGTTTCCCTATTGGACAGTTTAAGAACCATCCTGTAGAGGAATTCTCTTGGGCTTGTTTGAGCCAAATGGTAATGCCTGAGCCATTCAAATGCCAGGCCACTGTTACTGGGTTTCATGATTGGTGTGGATTGTCACAGGCTCTTTGCTAGGGTCAGTGGGAAAAGAATACTGTGACTAATAACCTCCAAGAGAACTATGTGGTTGGAATTTGTGATGACCAGTTTGCTAAAGGAAATATGACTTGTTTCTAGAAAAAGAGGAAAAAGTGATGGGTAGATGGAAAGGAAGCAGAATAAAATAGTAGTTATTCAATACAGATTGAATGTATTAGTTTTCTGTGCTGAGTAACAAATTACTACCAATTCAGCAACCTAAAATAATACTCATTTCTTATCTCAGTTTCAGTAGGTCTGAAGTCTGGATATGGCATAGCTGAGTTCTCCGCTCAGGGTCTCTCAGACATCTGAAATCAAGGTGTCAGCCAGGGCTGCCTGCTAATCTGGAGCTCAGAGTCCTCTCCCAAACTCACTAGTTGTTGACAGAATCACTTTCTTCGGATTGTAAGACTGAGGTCCCTGCTTTTTGTTCTGTCAGTCGAGGGCCATTTTCATCTACTGGAGGCCCCCTGCCACATGGCCTTATCCAAAGCAGTTTGTTTCTTCAAAGTCAGCAGGAGAATTTATCTCTTTGAATTTCCCTTTTAGGAAAGACCTGGACCCTCTTTTAAAAGGGTCACCTGGTTAGGTCAGGCCTACATAGGATAATCACTCTTTTGATGAACTCACACTAATCTGGGACTTTAATCTGCAAAATCTCTTGACCTTTGCCATATAATGTAGCATAATCACTGGAGTGACATCTGTCATAATCACAGATGGCACCTGGATTTAAGTGGAGAGTGTTATGGGGGATGTATACTCTAGGGAACAGGAATGTCGAGGTATATTTTAAAATTTTGCATACCACATCAGTGTTTTCTAGAAATAGATACAATGCGTTAAAAAATAGAGGATCCCAACTAATTATACAGAGGTGTATATAAATTTATGTACTTGGCATAAGTTTTATTTTTGTTTGCAAATTCCAAGTAATATTCTGTATAAAGTTGCTTCGAAATCTGTGCTTCCAAATGATATGTAAACAGTAATCTCTAAGCTTCTTTCATATCTAGTTTTCGTCTTTAATTTTCCCTTGCCTATGCCTTGAAATTTCCAAAACATTGACTTCTACCTGTCACTGTTATCTAGTTTTATGTCTCTGAGGTGTCCTAGAGAAAATTATTTTTAAAGTCCACTAAAGTCAATTGCAGTAGGTGAACCAGGGTCTTGGCCACCAATCAATTACAGAGACATCCTTACTTCTTAGATTCTTGCATTAAGGTCCATGATTGCTTTTAGGAAAATGTGAAAAGCAGTGGTTTTGGTTGACATAGGGAATTGTGGTCTTTGGAGAATCGAAGTGTTTCAACCTATGCTGTTTGTTATTTAGGCAGTGCATGGAATATAACAGTTTTTGCATTGCTAGTTTTCCATATATTTTAATTATTTGAAATATGTGCATTAAGTATTTTCTTTGTTCCTAAAGCAGCATCAGTTGCTCTACAATTTGGAGTTATCAGATGGGCAGAGGGGAAATGCAGTTAGTGGCCTAAAGCTGCCCCTTAGGAAATCTAAGGCTGTATCGGGATTCATAAAATCTTTAATCAGTCAGGTAAATGCTTCTTTTTTCTATATTCTTCCCTTTGCTTTCTCCCTACCCATGAATTATATATGTTAAAGTGAGTATCTGAATGCTCTTATAATCCTTGTCTTGGGTAGTTTAAAAATATATATTTTAATAAATGCTTCAAATCAAAATACTCATCTACAGCTGCTTATTAAACTAAAAATGGATCATTGTAGATAACAATTATGATGCAGTTAATAATGAAGACTTTCATTTGTTTAACAATTTTTAAATGTTTTTGAGGCTGTCATTAACAGTATAAGTTTAAATTAATCTATATTTTTTGGATTCTAATATATTTTCTATTACTGTGCTATAGTCAGTATTTTCACAGTATATTTTTTGTTCATAAAGATAGACACGCACGTGCACACACACACACACACACACACACACACGGAAAGGGGAAAGGAAAGAGAGGGAGAGAATTTTACCCCTACCACTTCTCTGTAAACATATATCATTTAGATTGAATGGAAAGAAAAAATATTCTAAAAAATACATTTTTGGTTACCCCAAGATTGTTTTGATATTTTGAGGCAAGTATTGTTTATATTCCTGGTAATTCTGTTCCTAAATTAATACATTAGTAATCTCTGGAAGCACTCAATAATTCCTGGAAGAGCTATCTATCCTCTCTTCATTTGTGATGAACTATTGGGGAGTATTTCTGGCTCATTTATGTAGACACTAGAAAATGCCTCTCCTTCACCAAATATGAGACATATTCTAATCCATTCATGTGGCAAGTTCTTCGAGTGTATTAGGGGGTCAACACCTACTTAATGCACCAGGCTTTATGAGTGTATATAATCTGTGTTTCCAGAGAGCAAGAGAATGCTTAGTTAAGTATGGGAATGGGGAGATCAATCATTTGTCCCATTTCTCTACTTCCTGATTTGGTGTTAAAAGAATATATACCTATCAGCATTTCAACCCATTTTAAGTTAGTGTCAGAATCATAATAGAAAGGACTTTTTGTCTGAGAGCTCAATTTTGGAACAAAGTATACTTGAAGCTTATGTCATTGAGATATGGCTATGAGTTGGTCGTAAAACTCTCATTTTCCATTACCTAGAAATTGATTCAGCCAGAATTTAAAATTCCCCTTAACTCCTCCACAAGCTCCCTGACACAATCGCTGTAAACACCTGGAACTTTACTTGCTGGCCTTTTCTCTTGGTATTTCTTCATTTAGGGGTGTGTGTGTGTGTGTGTGTGTGTATTTCCCTTCCACTGTGGAAAACCTTCCTATTATTCAAAATCCAGTTTAATTATCATTTCCTCCAGCTCATAAATCTTTAAGTTGCAATTCTAAGTAATTCTTTTATTATTAAATGCCTAATATTGTTATTCCATATTTTATGGATATACATATTATTTTCATAATGGGATTATGAGTTCTATGAAATTAGAGACTTTCTCTTATGTTGCCTTTATTTTTTTTAACCTCCGGTTACCTGTAGTACAAAAGTACATGCTCAACAGAAGCTTTTACAATCAAAATCAATAGATTTCTTTACCCATCTCAATAGCTGTTTAAATTTATATAGTGCTTTCTTTTTTATTCCAGACAATGGCTTTACTTCTTCCTAATGCATTACTTAAGGGTATTTTTTTACATGTGAAATGTGAGGAAACATGCTAGGGGAAAACTATTTGAGTTTATTGTGAATAAAGCAAAAATCATAGGATGGAGAGCTGGAGCTGAGCTTTAGGTAGATCTGAACCCTGATGGAGCTTCAGAGCTGATAAAATGTTATACCATCTATTTTTTTTAAGCCACGTTAGTTACCCGTTATTGCTGAGGAGTTAAATCAACCAAATATAAGCAAATTATGTGATAAAGTCCAACTGAGAAGATTACTCTCATGTTGAATCAATTTTGATTAAAGACTACGAAGACTATTAATGAAAAATTATCATGTTCACCTGCATTGACACAGCTCCATTATTTAATTTAAATTTAAACCACACTCAGTGACTTCTGCTTTCTAGTCACAACAGCTTCTCCATTCCTGCTGCTCAGAATATATTAATGACCTTAGTAGCTGAGGTCCTCACAGCACTGGCAAGAGCATGGAATGGCATTGGAATGGGAGGGGTGGAGTAAGTTTCTTCCAGAAAAGAGAACTTATGTGCAAGGTATTTAATTAGTTGTGACCTTGAACAGGTCAATTCCTTTTCTGAGTCTCAGTTTACACATTTGGGTGGTAGTCACACATTTTTGGGCATAAAACACGTTTTCCTCATCTTATATCCATAACTACCCAGTGAAGCAGTTCTCATTTCACAGATGGGAAAAATGATAAATTTATTTGGTGACTTGATGAAGGTAGCACAGCTAGTAAGTGGTGGGGTGAAGAGCTCAATTCTGAGCTCCTGCCTTCAAATGCTCTCCCTTTTCTTCTACCACAAACTACTTCTCTATCTAGTGGAAAACACAGTGGATTACACATTATCTTTCTGAAAACCTCCACCAAAATGCAAATCCAAATATCTCAGCTATCCAGTCTAAAATGACTTAGCTTAGTACTGTCATTAATTTGTCAGTGTAGTATTTGTCCTGCTTTTCTGTACACCAATGGTAAAGAAGGTGTGTGTGTGCGTGTGTGTGTGTGTGTGTACATGTGTGTGTGCGTGTGTGTGTGTGTGTTTAAAGACAACACAGGAAAATTGATAGTATCAGTACCCCTGAAGGGTGAGAATTTAGAATTTCTCATTCTTCATATTTATTTCACTTTTTAGGTTCACTGTCAAGTCAGTGCAAACACATATCTGAAAATACAACTCACTGGTTGTGACATTATCACATATGATTTGATACAAAACAAAGGCAGAGCTGATGGTTTCTATTATCTGCCAGCCTGTGACATGAGCTGCAGATGTGGATGAATCTGGGCATTTGAGCTGAATTGGCTACAAAAATACATTCTTAGTAGTGCCCGTGAACTTCAAAGGGTATGTCAAGCAACCTATCAATAATCCAAAATTTAAGGTGTTAGTCATGTACTAAATATTTTAATGGAAATGATTGCAAATGAATACACTTAAAAACCTCCATAGACAAGGAAACAATTTAGTGAAATGTGGCTTGTTTTAGCAGAGAAGCTTGCTTTTTGACACAAAACATATATACATCATAGCAACGTATATCATTGTCAAAAACCACTCTATTTTAGCAGGTACGTATAGCTTGTGTCTCAGGAATTTTAGAATACTCTTGGCAAGTATGTTACATACCTCTTGACAAAAATGCTTTCCAAATGTGCTTGTTAGAATTTGGAGTTCTGTGAAAATCCTGAGTTATATGTTATCTGTATGTTTCCTTTACTGTCTTTTATTATTTTTAATGTTATCTGTGTTATGCTTCATAATGAATACAGAAAAGTACAAAGAACATTCAGTAATTATCATAAAGAGATCACTTGCATAACTACCACTCAGGTCAAGTAAAATAACATGGCCAGGGCACAGAAGCCTCCTTTATGTACCTCTCTTCTTTTGAAAGATAACCATTATCCTGAATTCTAACAGCCATTTAGTTTTACCTGTGTTGGAGTCATACAGCATGCATTATTACATAATTTTGTGTCTGGTCTCTTTTGTTCAACATTACTTGTGAAATTCATCCTTGTTGCTGAATGTGGTTGCACTTTATTTTTATTTCTTTGATGGCATTTTTTTTTCTGTATGAACATACCACAATTTGTGTATCTACATTACTGTTGATCAATATTGGGGGTGTTTAGACTTGTAGG
Organism: Ateles fusciceps; assembly: GCA_036589455.1. NCBI lineage: Eukaryota > Metazoa > Chordata > Mammalia > Primates > Atelidae > Ateles > Ateles fusciceps. The sequence continues at coordinate 12,137,046 of JAZHEH010002206.1, forward strand.
CTGTTAAATAAAATGCTGTTGGATTACTACTTCCAACCAATATGGAGTAACAGAATGGGATAAATTATACCATCTGAGATAGTAACAACAACAAAATTGGGACAATATATATAACAACTGTTTTCAAAACACAAGATGTTGGACAGTGAAGGGCAGTGATACCTATGAGATGAGAAATAAATGAAGTGGCCAAACAATTGATTACTAAATGAGTTTACAGACCATGGTGCAGGAAGGGAGGTTACAGGTAGGCTCCCCGAGTTTGCAAGAAAGACCAGAGAGGGCACAGCTACATAGGGAGAATTTTATGAATCTTCAGGGTCTCTTTGGGTATTCCGGAGAATACTTACCAGCATGTGCATGTGAGAAAACTATCTGAGGTTGATGGGAAAACTACCTGAGAATATTAGAGAAAATATCCTGCACCCACACAGTGCTGGAAACAGCACCTGATCCCTCCAGTCCAACCGGAAAATCTGATTATTCATGGGGTTTTGGGTGGAGTACTTTGCAAAGTCTTGCTTCAGTAGTAAAGTATACTCAGCCCTAGACTAAACATTGCTCTGGTCTCATCTAATTAATCTTAAAAGTGGGAACAGCTATATAATTTGAGGAACCCAGTGCCAAATTAAATGCAAGACCCCTTATTCAAAATTATTAAGACTTCCAGGTTGGCAATTGTAGTGTACTGGATTAAGCCTACAGCCTCTCTCAACTTTGGTCCTGTGTGACTGACCAGGTCATATACCTACGAAGCAGCCCTGCTTAAAAGCAAGATTAAAAAGAATCAAGCTGTTTCCAAGTGACTTAACTTTGCCTCTCAAACCTACTAATGTCTGTTTGATCATTTTTTATTTACTGCTAGTTATTTTATGTGAAAAATTTAAAAAATAATTTCCAGCTTAGCATGATGATATCTTTCTCTAGAAAGGATATATGGTTTTGTAAGAGATATGTGAACCAGAGCAACTCCATCTTAAATAGGAGGTGGGTAAAATGAGGCTAAAACCTGCTGGGCTGTATTCCCAGACGGTTAAGGCATTCTGAGTCACAGGATGAGATAGGAGATCATCACAAAATACAGTTCATAAGGACTTTGCTGATAAAACAGGTGGTAGTATAGAGCCTGCCAAAACCCACCAAAACCAAAACAGCTACAAGAGTGACCTCTGGTCATCCTCACTGCTACACTCCCACCAGTGCCATGACAGTTTACAAATCCCATGGCAATGTCAGGAAGTTACCCTATATGGTCTATGAATAATCCACTCCTTGTTTAGCATATCATCAAGAAATAACCATACAAATGGGCAACAAGCAGCCCTTGGGGCTGCTCTGTCTATGTAGTAGCCATTCTTTTATTTCTTTACTTTCTTAATAAACTTGCTTTCACTTTGCACTGTGGACTCGCCCTGAATTCTTTCTTGTGTGAGATCCAAGAACCCTCTCTTGGGGTCTGGATCAGAACCGCTTTCCTGTAACAGCTTTTTAAATTTCTGGTAATTTGTTTGGGACAATTGAAAGCTAAGATTTTCTTAATCTAGTTTAGTGGATTGAGTTAATTCAAAGTTTGGCTTCAGTACCTAAATCACCTGCTTCCTGCAACCTCTCTGTTAGTGTGTGGTCCTTCAGCTTTCAGACCTAAAGCTTGCAGTTTTGAAGAGACCTCAACTTTGGAGGACTCTGGGGTCTAATTTTTTTTATTTTTGGTTTGATCCCTTTGGCCTGTTGGAAGTTCTGATCAGCTTTTTAGACTTTTAGCTACTTCTTCCTGTGTTAGCAATTGTCCCTAGGGAAATCTTAACTCCTCACAACTACCCAAGGATAATTCTTGTAGTTAGATTTAAGCAATAGCTTCACTTTTAGGAGAAATGGCAAAATAAGCTTTTTGGTTTTCTATGTGTTAGATACATTTACAAATCTTAATATTTTTAACAATCCTATTTGCTAGTTAGTAGTGTAACTGCCCAATGGGTTCGTCCTGCCCACTGCATAGACAAAATCAATTACTGAGACCACAGCATTGTAATGAAGAGTTTAATTATTCTCTCAAATCAATCTGGCTGAAAATTTGGAGGCTAGGGATTTTCCAGGACAGTTTGTTGAGCCGGGGACTCTGCTTCTATTTGGGCCACAGGACCAGTTGGTGGGTCCAGGTGGAGCCACTGGTTGTTAGAAATGCAAAAACCTGAAAAGACATTTCAAGAGACCAGTCTTAGGTTCTACAAGATATATATTATCTGCAGGAGTAATTAGGAAGTTGCAAACCTTGTGACCTCCAAAATAATGGCTGGTAATCATTTATGTCTACGCCTTGGCAGAATTCAGCCTTCTCATCCTTCTAACTTGGTGGATCTTTCATTAGCTTTATAAAGGTGGTTTAGTTTGGGGCAAGGGCTGTTATCATTTAAACTATGAACTAAATGTCTCTCAAAGTTAGCTTGGCCTTAGCCCAGGAATGATTAAGGGCATCTAGGCGGTTAAAGGCAAGGTGGGTGTTAGTTAGATCAGATCCCTTTTATTGTCATAATTTTCTCATGGTTAAAATGTTTGCAAAGGCAGTTTCAATAGTATCCTTATTTTAGAGTGCTGGACTTTTTTTTTTCTCAGATTACTTAAATAAGGTACCCAATATCACGTAATTAGTAAGTGGCAGAGTCACAACAGGATCTGTTCTTGCTGGCTTCAAGCCTATTTTCTTTAAACACACTTACATTCTCTCATTTAATGTAATAGAGAGTGTAGATTTTACAAGTAATATGTGTAATGTTATACATACCTCTAGAACTAAGTTTAAAAACTATGCTTAAGTAAGTAAAATAACTAAGAATATAAAATGTGAAGGGGGTCTGCTTTGGTTAGCTCAGGCTACTATAATAGAATACCACAGATTGGGTGGCTTAAACAACAAGTTTATTTCTCACACTTTGGAGGCTAGGAAATCCAAGATCAGAGTGCTAGCAGATCTAATATTGTTTAGTGAGGACGCTCTTCCTGATTTGGCAGAGAGCACAGAGAGATAGCTTTCTGGCCTCTCTTGTAAGGGCACTAATCCCATTTATTAGGGTCCTACACTCATGACCTAGTTACCTCCCAAAAGCCTTACCTGCAAATATCATCACCTTGGGATTTAGATTTCAACATATGAATTTTAGGGGGACCCAAACTTTCAATTAGTAGCAGGGTTTTCTATAATTACACTCTCCTTAAAGACTGATTTTAAAATTTATTTTATTAGATTGATTGGATAATGGAGATTTTTGCCCACATATGGTAGTAGTTTGAAGACTCATTGGAATAATGAGGTATTTATAAATACCTTCCCAATGTTACGTTGCAATTTTGGAGTATCCATTTTTCTTAGCTAGGGCTGCTGTAACAAAATTTCATAGATTGAGTGGCTTAAACAGCAAACATTTATTTCTCACAGTTCTAGGAGCATGGGAAGTCTGAAATTTGGGTAAGAGCATGGTCGGGTCTAATGAAGGCCCTCTTTCTGGCTTGTAAATGGCTGCTTTCTTGCTGTATCCTCACATAGCAGAGTCGGGGGTACTGAAGAGACAGGGAGAGCTCTCTTCTGTCTCTTCTTATGAGGGCACTGAACACATTCATGAAGGCTCCACGCTGATAACCTCACCTAAACCTAATCACATTGAGGACTAGGGCTTTAACATGTGAATATGAGAGGGCACAATTTAGCCCATAGCATGTATTATACAGTTAGGTGTGTGTGTGCACATGTGTGTGTATGTCTGGAGATTAAAAAATAGATACCTTCTTGGAAGTATTACAGTCACCTTTTCATACTTATGCTCTGGATTGGGTTCATTTGCTGGCTAGAAATAGTAATAACCTGGTGAGGCATTATACCTTTATACTCTATTTGAACAGCTCTGATGGCCTTACTAAATCTCTGAGAGTTGAGGTTTTATTGTAAACTGTGAATGAAATCCAATAGGATCTTTTCATAAAAATTTGGCAGTGCAATATTTGTCACTTGTACATGTAAACATGTATAGCTAAAGCTGTTTCCCTCTTATTCTAAACCTTGTATTAGCATGTTACCATATCCAAAAAAAATGCAAATCCAGTTTTAAAAGCCCTGAAGGTGTTTTGGTTTACAAATGGATTTACACCACCCATCACACAGAAAACATACCTAAGACTTTCCCTTATGAATCTCCTTCTTTCCAAATTCCACTCCATTTAACAGCTATCTAAAGCTTAGTGTTTCTTATCTCTCCCTCCCAGTCTCCTTCCAGCAGCTCAGTCTTTGGTATGGAAAGTTGATAACCTGCAGTCTGAATATAGCCCTCGGGCATCTGGAGTTCTGCCTTCACATACTGTTGAAAACTTTGAATTGCTTGCCAACCTTCGAAAGTCAGGATATTTCATGTTAAAATCCAGATATCTCAGCATTTCTTGACAAACCAGAAGATCTGGTGACCCTAGACTTTCTTCTTATAAGGCACTTTTTACTCTGGTTCAGAGCAGTTCAAAGCTCCCACTAAGCCCCTCCTTAGGCATTCAGATTGGCAGCCTTTGTAGCAAAGCTGTCAGGCTGCGTTTTGCTTCTCCTAACTGCATTCACATCAGTGACCTCACTCAAGCAAAACCGATCTGTTCATGGCCCTCTATTCCTTAAAAGGCTGGAAGCAGGGGAGTCTTAATGGAAAAGTGTAAGTGCCAATAAATTAAATGTTTCTATCGCAGGAGAACCAACAAAAAGTGGAAGTGCCTGCCCCTTAACAATCTACATGACAGTGGAGGTGTTAGGTGCTCAGGCCTCTGCTCTCTAACTCAATGCTGGTCCATCTATTAGTATTACTTAGACTATTAGCGAAAGAGCTTCTTGGAAGACAGAAGGGCATGGTTGATGCTTGGCTGTTTTCTCCCTGAATCTGTCCAGTATCTTTCCTCACAATGTGACCGTCTACCTCACTCCTATATTACTTCTTTATGCCCTCAAGTGTAGGTAGCATTGAGGCCTCCGTTTTCTAGAGGGTCTCTGTACGTGAAAATTTTCATATTTTCTCACCACATATAATACAATGATTTTCTCTGAAGTTCAGCATATAATTTTTTTTCTCCACAGGCTAGCATCTGAGACATTTTGCCAAAGGAAGTTTTGAGTGGTGATGTTTCCTTAAACAAGTTAAGCTGAAGCTCAGCAACTGATGGCAAGGAAAAAAGAAGTAAAGAGCTGCAGCTACTTGCCTGGGTCCTCCATAAGAGAAGCAGGGGAGATGTGGATGCTGCAGATTAGCAAAGGGGATAAGAAGATAGATAGCATAATACAAAATGTGCATGCATTTAATTTCAAGCATTGCAGTCTCAGAGATAAATAGCAAAATCAAAATTTTTTAAGGTTTATAATCTTGTGGATGTTTATTTATCAAGCTTCTGGAAGTTAATAACTTCTGGATGTAGGCTCTGTTTCATTTTACAACATTTGATCTCCTAGGCAACTATCTTATTACATTCACAATTCCCCACATTGCCTAATTTTAAGGTATTTACAAATGCCAAAATTACCACTTTAGGATTGGTATTTAGATTTTGCAATTTAAATTTATATCAGATTTATTATAACCAAGTGCTTCTCCCTGAACCATTATGTTCTTGCTCTATTATCTAAGACATCTTTTATTTTTAAAAATGTAAAATATTATAGTAAAGTCTATAACATAAAATTTGCCATTTTTGATATTTTAAAGTGTATAATTTACTAGTGTTAAGTACATTCACAATGTTATGCAACCAATCTCCAGAATTATTTTCAGGACAAGTTTTTTAACCTCCATCAAGGATTTAACATCTTAAAACCATATCATTGTAAATATTAATTATCTTTTAAATTTAATAATAATAATGCCCTTTGTAAAAGGGTTGATAAGTTCTTTAATACCTGCCTCAGGATTTAATGTGCTTTTTGAAATAGGAAGAAATATTTTGTTGTAAGTTACTGTTAAAAAAACACTTTAGACAAATTAAATTTAGCAGAGTTTATTTGAGCAAGAATTCATTCATGAACTGGGCAGCTTCAGAACCAGAAGAGTTTTGGAGAGCTCTGTTTTAGCAATGTTGACAGTGGACTTTTATAGGGTAATTATAGAAGCAAAGTGAAGAAATTACTTGATTGGCAACAGCTCAGCATTTGCCTTATTTGGGCATTATCTAATGGAAAGTCCCTAGTTAGAGGTTAGCTGGATGTTTCTGATTGGTTAAGTCAAGTTTTGTTTTACTGTTTACCTTGGATTTTGGTTTGTTTACGCAGAAAATCAAAGTGGCAGAGCTCTCTCAACCTGATGACTTCCCTATTATCTTTTTTAACTGTAGGTAGAAAGCTAATATTAGTGAAATATCCTTTTAGCATGATTGATTCCAAATGTAAAAGTGATAAGAAAACAAAAATCACTACTGTAAAAATCAACATTTTATAGTAATCTTTCCACGGACACCTGTCCAGTCTCTTTCAGGCCAAAACTGTCATTCTCTTTGTAAGTGTGACTCCCACAGAATGTTGAGAAAACTTAGACATGTTGTTCAGAAAACCAGGCATTTTCTAATAATTCAGTCTTTCGTTTATTTGCTTTTCCAGTTATCATAGTTAAATTTCTTGTATTTTCATCATTCTTTTAATTCATTTCAACTTTGTTTTTCTAGTCATTTTTCTTCCTTCCTGATTTTCATATTTAGTGACAGTGTTTCTTTCTTTCCTTTCTTTTCTTTCACTCCTTTCTCTTCCTTTGTTTTTTCTTCCTCCTCATTCATTCTTCCACTTATTTGTTTATGTTATTTACTTATTCATTTTTACTTATTTTGTGTGTGTATAAAAATCAACCGCCATGTATGCTGTCCCTCTAATTTTCATAAAATGTAAGAGGATGCAGTCTTGTGAGTAGGAAAGGAATTGTGTATAACCAAAGTGTTCCCACCTGCATGGTCTCCACCAAGAGGCACCAGGATCCCATGTCTTCCTACCTCTTCTCCTTTGAAGAATCACCTTTCTCAGGTGTACAGTGGTCCACAAAGCAGCCAGCTCCTCTGTCCCTCCAGGCTCCTGTGGCTGTTCTTTGTTCTCTTTCATGTATTGCTCCAAGGATGAACCCAGGTTCTACAGAGCGCAATTAACATAAGACCACCGGGTAGTGGACAGCTTAGACTGTTAGAGAAAATTGAGGATATTGGGGTAATTACTGCAGAGCCAGAAAAAAACTTCACCTAAAGTTTAGATATACATTTTTCTGGAAATGTATCAGCCCTTCTCCTTCAGCAGGAATATTTTTTATCATAAGCAATCTTTCTTCTAAAGTTTTGGGCTTCCCTGTTTATATTCAGGCTTTATTACATATGGTTGTATGTCAGAATTTCTCTCCCTTTTCTTTTCTTTTCTTTTCTTTCTTTCTTTCTCTCTCTCTCTCTATTTCCTCTCCCTCCCCTCTCCCCCTCCCCTCTCCCCCTCCCCTCTCCCCCTCCCCCTCCCCCTCCCCTCTCCCCCTCCCCTCTCCCCTCCCCTCTCTCCCTCCCTCCTTCCCTCCCTTCCCTCCTTCCTTCCTTCCTTCCTTCCTTCCTTCCTTCCTTCCTTCCTTCCTTCCTGTCTTTCTCTTTCCACTTCCTACCTTCTTCCTTCCTTCTTGATAGGATCTCACTCTGTTGCCCAGGCTGGAGTGCAGTGGCACAATTTTGGCTCACTGCAACCTCTGTCTCCTGGGTTCAACTGATTTTCCTGCCTCAGCCTCCGTAGCTGGGATTACTGGTGCGTGTCACCATGCCTGGCTAATTTTTGTATTTTTAGTAGAGATGGGATTTCACCATGTTGGCCAGACTGGTCCTAAACTCCTGATCTCAAGTGATCCACCTGCCTTGGCCTCCCACAGTGCTGGGATTACAAGTGTGAGCCACTACAACTGGCCTGTATGTCAATATTTCTTTAAAGTCCCAAATTTCCCTAAGCCCATTTGAATTTAAGGCATGTTCTAGTCAACATAATAACATTTTCCAGCTTTTGAACCATAGGGAAACTGTGTTCAGAATTTTCTGAGTAAGTATAAGCTATGTAATAGTTTAACTCAGCACCCATGACAGAGAAGTTGTATTTCATTTTATATATCTGGAATAAATCAATGGCATTTTCTGTTATTCAAGAATGAAGCTGTTTTAATAATCAGAATAAAGTTTATTTTTAAAACTTCACCAAGAGACAATGAATCAAGCTATCTCAAAATATAACTCTCGTTCTGTTTTTAGTATTATAATATAGCTAAATTTTGCTTTACAAGTATGTATAGTAACACAGATATCAACATCATTATTTAAAACTCCAAAATGGCCGGGCACGGTGGCTCACGCCTGTAATCCCAGCACTTTGGGAGGCCAAGACGGGCAGATCACGAGGTCAAGAGATCGAGACCATCCTGGCCAACACGGTGAAACCCCGTCTCTACTAAAAATACAAAAAAAAAAATTAGCTGGGCATGGTGGTGGGCGTCTGTGGTCCCAGCTACTTGGGAGGCTGAGGCGGAAGAATCGCTTGAACCCAGGAGGCGGAGGTTGCAGTGAGCCGAGATTGTGCCACTGCACTCCAGCCTGGCGACAGGGCAAGACTACGTCTCAAAAAAAAAAAAAAAAAGGAAAAAGAAAAAAAAAAACCCAAAATGCACTAGAGTTCCATCACCCTAACAAATCATTTTATTTTTTCTTATTCCATATTCACAAGCAATTAGATGTAGTTCCCTTTAAAGGAAACCGATGATTACATTCAACTTTTTAAGTTATTTGATTGTAAATACACAGATGATGCAACACATATAATTAATTTAACAGGCATATAATATTTGGTTGAAAAGTATCATTGTCCATTTAGCCATTCCACTGTTGGACATGTAGGTCATTTCCAATATTTTGCTATTTTAAATAATGCTGAGATAAATATCCTTTCCTGTCATTGAACAAATATTTATTGAGTACCTATTATGCCAGACATTATTCTAGGCACTAAAATATAGTAGTCAACAGAACACATAGAAATTCTTGTTCTCATGGATCTTATAGCTACTGGGAAAGAAACAGGCAATAAAAAATAAGCAAATTATGTTGTATACTTCAAGACGATAAGTGCATTGGAGAAAAAGCAACAAAGGGGCTGGGGAATGTAGAGTGTGTGATGTCATTTTAATAGTATGGTCTGGAGGACCTTGATAAGAAGGTGACATTTGAGCAAAGTCATAAGGAGTGAGGGGATATGTTATGGGATATCTAGCCTGGGGGCAAGAACATGCCTGGCATGGTTGTAGTCCTAGGAAGATAAAAATTCTGTGGAGTAGAATAGTAGGACATGAGATCAGACAGCTAACTGGGTCCAGATCTTATATGGCATTGAAGAACTCTCTGTAAGGGCTCTGGTTTTCTTTCATGCTAGAAGAGATAGGAGGCTACTGGAGAGTTTTGATCAGAGGAATGATGTAGACTGACTTTTAACAAAATTACTCTGATTGTTGTGTGGACACTTTTGGGGTAAGAATGAAAACAGTGAGAAGCCTGTTGCAGTAATTCAGGTAGGAGATGGCAGTGACTTGGACCATAAATGTAGATTTGCTATTTATGGAAAGTGTTCACATATATTTTAAAGGTAGAGCTAGCAGGCTGTTTGAAATGCCACCATCAATGTAAATATGTACTTTCTCAACATACGGTAATTATGTGTATATATTTTTTTCTTAATTTTTTTCTATATGTTTTATCGTTTTTTCAAAATATGATAAAAAATAACTCTTTGATGTTGTAAAACTTATCAGCTAACAAAAACTACATAAAACACTATTACAATTTTTGTACCGTTGAGTAAAATATTCACATCTTTGATATTATATTTTATTTAAAAAGATATTCCTAGGAGAGGAGAGGTAGACCCCCAGAGAACCCTACACTAGTTATGGCAGGTGTTCTCCAGCTCTATAATGCCATTACGTCTGAGACTGATGCTGTGGAGGGCTTAATCTCTGTGTTCAGAAACTCATTATCTGCAGTAACCCACTTTGGGTAGTCAACCTTTTCCAGCTGCTGAATCCTTTATCTTTCCATATTACTTGAAATTTCCAACAATCTTAAAGCTATTATTCATTTATAGTATTCACACATGCCAAGTTTCTTTCAGGAGTCAGCATGCCTAGTTTGTGTATTAGTTTCCTTGGACTGCTGTAACAAACTACCACAAAACAGGTGACTTAACAGAAATTTATTCCTTCACAGTTTTGGAAGTTAAATGTCTGAAATCAAGGTGTCATTTACGTTTACGCTTTTTTGGAAACTCAGTGAAAGAATCTGTTTCATGCCTGTCTCTTAGCTTCGGTGTTACTGGCGATCTTTGGAACCCCTTGGCTTCTAGACACATTAATCTCTTCCTCCATCATCACGTGACATTCTCTGTGTGTCTTCACATTATATTAATTCTGTGTGTATCTGTCTCTGACTCTCCTATTATATGAACACCAGTCATATTGGATTAAGACTCATTCTATTCAGTATGACCTCATGTTAATCTGATTACATCTGCAAAGACCCTATTTCTAAATAAGGTAACATTTCCTGGTACTGGGAATTCAGCCTAGTTTTTGAGGGCAACATCATTTATTGAGCCTGCAGGAGTTGGCTTGAGAAACAAAATTAGTTTCCAAAAGAATCAGTCTAAAAAAAGGTTTTCAGCATTAATGTGGTGGCTGGAATCTAGCCATAATTTGGGGTGAGATTAGTGATCTCTGGAGAAGATAAAAATTTTTAGCTTTACTGCCTATCCATTTGTCAAGCCTCAGCTTAGCTCTACCTTTCAATTGAAGGCTATCAAGTGACTCTGAAGATCTCTTATGCAGTAATATTATTTATAACACGTGTCAGAGTCTTTAACCCAATATCTTCTTACTGTCTCCTAATGAATTCAAGTGTTTTGACTCTGCTTTCACCAACAGAATTGCAGTCTTCTAAGGGCAGCCCTCTTGGTATTATATGTTTTTGGCATCCTCCTAAAATTTCTATCAAAGTGTTAGAAACATGCAAAATTCTCATAAGCATTTATTGGTTTACATTGAAACATTTAGGAGCCAAGCTTGTTTGGATGGCCAGTAAGTTTGGCAGTGAGTTATTTTTTGGCTTATCTAATCATCTTTAGGTCACAAGTGTTCCTTCTTTTGGAAACTTATTTACTCATCAAGGCTAAGGTAAGTGTCCCTCTTGTGAGCTCCTATACCATTCTTACATTTTTAGCTTGTGCTTTTCAAAGTGCTGATCATACTGTATCTTAATTTCCTGCTGATTTGTCTGTCACCCCTTACCACCATGCCAGAGACCGGTGGTAAGCCTTATCACTATTGAATTCCCGGTGTCCAGAACAGTGACTGGCCTGTAGTTGGCACTTAATAGGTTACTGTGGAATTAATGAATGACTAAACAGCAGGCTGAACAATTTTTTCTCCCCTTGCTTCATTTTCTCTATATGTAAAATAAGAGTGGAGAGATTGTGATGCTTTAATAGAGCCTGCCTACAATTCAACTGAGGTTAGGTAAACCTGTACATGGTTAGACAGCTGTACCAATGTATGTGACCTTCTTCCCATGGGGCTTAGAGAACTGTAACTGGGCTACTGGTTTCTGCTGTGGTTGTGGCCAGGCTGGCAGAGGGCTCTACCCTGGGGCAATTTCTATGCCAGTTCTGAGGAGGAATCCAGCTTACATTGTTAAAGTTCAAGTGCATAAAATGCCAGGCCTGACAAGACAAAAAGATATGCTGCTGGTAACAAATAAACAGGAGCCAAGAGGCACAATAGTCAACTTCCATCAATTTATTTCCATCTGTTCATATCCACTTAACTACCCAGAGTTTATTTAGAGATAATTGTACATGGCAAAAAACTACATGAGTCCCTCTGAGGAGTTTGTAATTTTTCATAAAAAGACTCAATGAAAATTCAAAACCAAGAGATATCACAGTATAATTCCCAAACTAGCTATTGTTAATTACAAAATAAAATTAAACCTGCCGAAGAGGAAGAACATAATGCACTCCACTCTTTATTGCGTTGTTAAGAGGAAGAAGTGTAATTTTCTTCAGAAAGAAACACTCATGTAGAAGATTATGGATGAATCAAACAAATCATACTTGGCTACTGCTTTGGAAATCCTAAATTTCTTTGCCTTGTCTTAGCAAAGCCAGTATTCTTACTATCAATCATATAAACAAATAAAAATATTGACTTTCCTCCCCATTGGTGCTTTAGAAAAAGTTTCCATGGACTTTTAAAGTGTAAATTTAGTTGTTTTCTTCTGTTTAAACATTTTGCAAACTAATTAGCAGGGTAAGAATGTAATTCACCTATAAATAAGTTTAACATAAGTTTTGCAAATAATCCAGCTTGAAAGTTGAAATTTCCCATTATGCTGGACATTTAAATTTAGATAGTTAGCATTATTTAAACTCTTATTTACCTGCAAATTAATCATCTTCCCTCTTGCTTGGTTTCTTGTTTTACCTTAACTATTTCTGTAGACAGTATCACCAGTCTTCTGGATCTTGACTAGAAACTTTGAAGTCATTGTTATAGCCATCTTTTCTTTTTTAATGTTAATGGTACGTTGTTAACATTATTAATCAAAAAGACATAACTGTTTAAAAATGTGTTCTTCACCACATTTTAGCACTCATTCCACCCCTTTCACTATAATTGTGACCACTGTCATTTGTGCTCTTCTCATCACGTATGTTATGATAGCCTCTTAATCTTTCACTCACTTTGCCACATTACTAATTAATCTTCCTAAAAATGTTGGTTCAATATCCTAAGCACTCTGCTAAAAATGTTTCTCTAATCAATTTTTCTTATTTTTGCCGTTGTAAATTATTTTAAAATTTTATTTTCTAACATAACTCAGAATACTGATATAGGGATATTCTAGATTAAACAATCAACTATATCATTTTATCTCGTCTGGGGGATACTTAATTTTTTAATTAATTTCGATTTCTCACTTGCCCTATGAACTCCAGAGAGTATTAATATAATGCCATTAAAATATTGGTTAATTGTTGCTAAACAGAATATTAATCAGAGCTGCCATTGTGGCTCACACCTGTAATCTCAGCACTTTGGGAGACTGAGGCAGGGGGGATTGTGTGAGACCCCCCTAGGCAACATAGTGAGACACTGTCTCTACAAAAGAATTTAAAAATTAGCCAGGCATGGTGGTGGGTGCCTGTAGTCCTAGTTATTTGGGATGTTGAAGTGGGAAGATATCTTGAGCCCAGGAGGTTGAGGCTGCAGTGAGCTGTGATTGTGCCACTGCACTCCAGCTTGGGCAACAGAGTGTGACCCTGTCTCTCAAAACAAAACAAAGGAAACCAAACCAAACCAAAAAACATAAACAAACAACCACATTAATCAAATGTTGGAGTTATGACGGGAAGAGTCTCCTGTAAAATAGGCAATATAAATATTCAAGTCTTGAGAAGGCAATCACTTCAAAGGGGTAAAAAATGAAGGGGGAGCACCTATATATCGTTTATATACCTAATCAATTGAAACTGAACACTGTTAATTTGACACATGTATTACTATCAAAACAGTGAAGAGGCATAATGGTTTTAAGTTATGAAATGATTATAGTTAGTGTGTATTTTCTGCATTTGAATTAGCTTTTATGCTATTTCCCCTGATACCATATCCAGTCAGTTCACTAAGTAATGCACATTAAATGCCTCCTGCATGCCAGCTAATGTGTTGGATATAACATAAGTTAATTTTTGTCTGTGTTCACAGTGTTTACACAGGCATATGGACAACACATATCTGAATGTGTAGTATACTTACATCAGGACAAACGTTGTATATAAGCCAAAGTCCAAATACAGAGATCACTGTAAACATTTAAAACAAGAAAATTAACTCTTGGAACTGATTAAACAGGTGCTAGGATCTCTGGGAAGCCAAATAGCATAGTGAGGCAATAGAGTAATAAGGATCAGCTGGAAGTCCCCATCACCTGGCTAGAGAGACAGAAAGGAGGAAGACTGTGGTCCCACAACAACTGGACCACAGTCCATCTGTCCAACAGGAGCTATTGTCATGGAGGAAACACAGCCACTGCTGAAGACACCACAGGAAATAGAGAAGGAGGAGAAGTACCTCACCTTACTTCCTCATTTTATCCTCCAATCCCCTGCCACTACCTTCTTATTGGCCAAATCTATCCAGAGGCCCAGATGCAGAAGATCCTAGGAAACATCATTTCTTGTGGAACAAAAACAGAGCAGGGAGAAGTGGGGAATGCAGCAAGTGGGAGATAGATAGGAAGCCCTTTATCAAGTGAGGCTATATAACTGAGACAGGAAGACGTCTAGATTTATTTGTCCCCCTCTAAACACTGAATTCTAATACATTTATCCCAGTCTGGGATACAGAACACATAAAAAAAGCTTTAAAATGAAGAATGGGCTCTGGCTTCAAAGGGTCATGGTAGCTGGTGTTTGTGATCCAAGAGAAGCTCTGAGTTTGGGGGAAAGAAATACAAGATAGAATATAATTTATTGATTGGCTTCTAAGCTCTTCACAACAGAGTAGTAGTAAGGAAGAGGTACAGATATTTGCTTATTTGTAGTTTTCTACCACTACAGTTATTCAACAAGTATTTATTGAGCTAGCATTGTGTGCCAGGCATTGTTCTAGGATGTGAGGACATTGTGTGAACATGACTTTTGGACAGTGTTTTGACACTTAAATATTATTTTCTTGTGGGCAAAGGGAAACAAGTAAATACTTAACAACAAGCTACAGATGTCAGGTACTGATAATACTCCAGAAAAGAAAAAGAGCAGGGTAAGATGATAGAGCAAAAGAGTTGAAGCCTAACGTTATGCAGAGTGCCATTAGGAGTTCTGTGTGAAGAGATGACATCTAAGCAGAAATATGACAAGATGGAAAAGCAGTAATATGGATAGTGAGGAAGTATTATTTTTTTTACTACTCTTATGTTAAAATTGTGTGATCTGATCATTCTGTTTTATTCACCTAAAATATCCTCTTCCTTCTCAAATTTTGGCATTTAAAGGCTCGGTTCATAAGTACCTTGGTTCTAGAAAGTCTTGAATAAATTCCTCTTTTTGAATGTACTTTCCTTTCATGAGCCTAACGATATCCTTCTGGATTTTCACTGTGCAATTAATTTTTTCTTTTTTCTGGGGAAAATTATATTAACAAATGTGACAATAAAGTGAATTGCATAAGGCTTTGTATACCCTTTCTCAGAAACAAAATATTGTATTAAGTAATCTTAGCAAAATTTTTGTGAGAAGATTCTTTGTACAGAAATTTCTCTTAGATTTGTTAATACTTATCCTGAAAATTAGACAAAGTCTAGCCCACTGGATCCTCAAATGAGTTTGCACATTTAGCACTGTATGTATTCACTTCCCTTCATTCCTCAGCAAGCGTAGGTAGTATCTTTGAACCCATGCTGAAGTGGCAGGCAAACCCTTATCTCTTTCCCCCAAGTATAAGAGAAAGAGTATTTTGAGCTCCTTGGACTTTGTAAAAGCATTTTTAGTCTGGGCATGGTGCTCATGCCTATAATCCCAGCACTTTGGGAGGCCGAGGTGGGCGGATCACGAGGTCAAGAGATAGAGACCATCCTGGCCAACATGGTAAAACCCCATCTCTACTAAAAATACAAAAATTAGCTTAATGTGGTTGGGTGTGCCTGTAGTCCCAGCTACTTGGGAGGCTGATGCAGGAGAATCACTTGAACCCAGGAGGTGGAGGTTGCAGTGAGCTGAGATTGCACCACTGCACTCCAGCTTGGCGACAGAGCAAGACTCTGTCTCAAAAAAAAAAAAAACAAAACACTTTTATTGAGGTATAATTAACACAAAATGAACTGCATATACTTAAGATGTACAATTTGATAATATGTGACTATATATATATATATATATATATGTATAAATACATATCCATGAACTACCACCACCACAATCAAGATAGTGAACATATTTATCACCTAAAAAGGTGTCCTTATGCCCCTTTTTAATCAGTACCATCTATTTTTCCTATCCCCTATCTTCTGGCAGCAGTGGATCTCCCATCTATCATGCAAGATTAGTCTGCGCTTTTTAGAATTTTATAAAAACTGCTTCTCTCACTCAGCAAAATTACTGTTGAGATTTTTCTATGTTATTACATGTATAAATAGCCGATTCTTTTTATTGCTGATTGATTCCTTGTACCAATTTACAAGTTAGTTTATTTATTCACCGAAGATGGATATTTGGGTTGTCCCTGGTTTCTGTAAATTACAAATACATTTTTGTAAATTACAACTACAATAGCAAATATGCAAATGTTATAACATTAGTGTATAAGTGTTTGTGTGGGCAGACATGCTTTCATTCTCTTGGATAAATACCTAGGAATGAAATGGCTGAACATATGCTAATGGTATATCTGACTTTTTACGATACTCTCAAACTGTTTTCCGAAGTGTTGAACTACTTTACATTCCTGCCAGCAATGTATGATACTTCCAGTTCTTCCACAAACTTGATGACACTTGGAATGGTCAGACTTTTAGTTTTAGCCATTCTACCAAGTGTATAGTAGTATCTCATTATTTTTTAAATTTACATTTACTTAAGGACAACTGATGAACATTTTTTGTGTGTGCATATTTGGCATTCATATGTCTTTGTTGGTGAAGTGCCTCTTCAAACCATTGGTTCATATTTTACTGAGTTTATTATGATGATGATTATTGAGTTTGGAGCTTTCTTTATTATTCTGTAAACAAGTCCTTTACCAAATATATGATTTGTAATATTTTCTCCAAATTTGTGATTTATGTTTCCATTCTGTTAATAATGCCTTTCAGAAAATGGAAATTTTACATTCTGATAGTTCCAAATTATTTATAGTTCTATGGATGATCCATTGGTGTTATTTCTAAGAAATCCAAGCCTAGTACAAGCTTATACAGATTTTCTTCTATGTTTTCTTTTCAGTTTTAAATTTATGACCCTTTTGATTTTTTAAAACATGTAATCTGATGAATATACTGTTAAAGTTTTTGGTTGGTTGTTTTCCAAATAACAGAAAACCAAGAGAAAAGAAAATAGACTAGAAACCTAAGTTTAAATGATTAATTTACTAGTATTATTATACATTGATACAAAAAAGTGGCTTAACTGCTTAGTTAAAAAAAAAAAAAAAAAAAGAGAAGATTACGGAATGGAAATGCAGAACCAGAAGGCATTTTTAAGTTAAAGAAAAACCAAAAAATGGAAAACACATAAAGAGGATAAGAGACTACATGGCATAAGAAAAGGCCTGACATATATGAAAGTGGAATTCTTGATGGAGAAAATAAAGAGAGAGAATGGGAAGGAGCAAGTTTTGAAGACAAAATGGTCAAGAATTTCCCAAAACTGATTAAAGAAATGAACCCACAGATTTAAGAAGTTTAGTGAATTCCAGAATTTATACAAAGAAAAACACTCCTAGACATAATAAAATTTTTGAAAGCTAAAAGCAAAAGATCTGAAATGCATGAAGTTATGGAAGTAGTGAATGCTCATTAACTTCAACAAAGCAAAAATATATCAACAACATATTTTGTTTGGAAAAATAAAGGGAGCCAGAAGACAATCACATTTAGAGCACTACAAAAATAACTGGCAACTTGGGAAAATTATACTCAATGATAAGATTCCTCAAAATGAAAGTAAGGAAAATGTTTCAAATTAACAAAAACTTATTGCTAGGTGGCACGTTATGAAAGCATACACTAAAGACAGCTCCAGGCAGGAGGAAAATAATCTCATACTGAAATATGATGACAAAAGAAAGAATGAAGAACAACGAGAAAGTTATTTCTGTCAGTGTTAACAAAAAAAGCCAAACTGTAAAATATTTAAAGAGGTTTATTCTAGGCTTCATATTTGAATAGTTTTGACCCATGACACAGCCTCAGGGGATCCCAGGAATGTGTGCTCAAGGTGGTTTGGTTACAGGATAGCTTTATACATTTTAGGGAGACAGAAGTTATAGGCAAGACATAAATCAATACATGTAAAGTATAAATTGGTTGGACCCAGAAAGGCGGGACATCTCAAAATGGGGACTTCCAGGCACAGAGAGCTTCAAGGATTTTCTGACTGGCCATTGGTTAAAAGAGTTAAGTTTTACCTGAAGAGTTTAAGTCAGTATAATGAAAAGCATGAGTTAATATAAGAGGGGTTTGGAAGCCAAAGTTCTTGTTATGTAGATGAAGGTTCTAAGTAACAGGTTTCAGAGAGAATAGATGGTAAATGTTTCTTATGACACCTAAAGAGGTGTCAGACTTTTAGACAAATCTCTCGTTTCAGGAAAAGACCTGGAAAGGGAAGGGTATTCTCTGCAGAAAGCAAATTTCCTCCACAAGAGAAGGCTTTGCTTGACCATTTCAAAATATGTCAAAGAAATATATTTGGGGGTAAAATACTTTGATTTTCTTTAGAAAATCTGTCATGTGATGTTATACCAGAGTCAGGTTGGGATTTAGTGTCTTATTTCTACAAAGAGCCTTTTTTGAGAATCTTATGATTTCTGTTTTAATGTTAATGCTTGTCAGTTGTACCTAAACTCCAAAGGAAAGAGTATATAAGGAGGCATATTTGACCTCCCTTTCCATTATGGACTGAAGTAATTTTTTAGGTTTTATTTGAAATTTGATTGAAAAAGATGGGGAATGTATTCAATCAGTTGGGAGACTTAGAATTTTTTTTATTTTTTTCTGATCTTTTTTTTTTTTTTTAATTGTGCTTAGGGCTCTGGGGTACATGTGCACATCCTGCATCCTGCAGGATTGTTGCATAGGTACATACATGCCATGGTGGTTTCCTGTCTCCATTCCCCCGCTCCTTTGCCTACATTAGGCATTTCTCCTGGTATTATCCCTCCCTATCCTCCCTGCAACCCTCGCTGTTCCTCCCTTCCCCCTCCCCTCCCCCCGCCACCTAGCCCTGTGAGTGTTGTTCCCAAGTTTTCTCATTGCTCATCACCCACCTATGAGTGAAAACGTGGTGTTTGGTTCTCTGTTCTTGTGTCAGTTTGCTGAGAATGATGGTTTCTAGATTCATCCATGTCCCTACAAAGGACACAAACTCATCGTTTTTTTATGGCTGCATTGTATTCCATGGTGCATATGTGACACATTTTCTTTGTCCAGTCAATCATTGATGACCATTTGGGTTGGTTCCAGGTCTTTGCTATCGTAAACATCTCTGCAGTGAACATATGTATGCATGTGACTTTATAATAGAATGATTTATAATCCTTTGGGTATATACCCAGTAATGGGATTGCTGGGTCAAATGGAATTTCTATTTCTAGATCCTTGAGGAATCACCACACTGTCTTCCATAATGGTTGAACTAATTTACACTCCCACCAACAGTGTAAAAGTGTTCCTATTTCTCCACATCCTCTCCAGCATCTATTGTCTCCAGATTTTGTAATGAGATGGTATTTCAATACCATCTCACACCAGTTAGAATGGTGATCATTAAAAAGTGGTTTTGATTTGCATTTCTCTAATGACCAATGATGATGAGCATTTTTTCATATGTTTATTGGCCGCATATATGTCTTCATTTGAAAAGTATTCATATTCATTTCCCACTTTTGAATGGGTTTGTTTTTCTTGTTGTAAATCTGCTTTAGTTCTTTGTAGATTCTGGATATTAGCCCTTTGTCAGATGGGTAGATTGCAAAAATTTTTTTTCCCATTCTGTTGGTTGCTGGTTCACTCTAATGATTGTTTCTTTTGCTGTGCAGAAGAAGCTCTTAAGTTTGATTAGATCCCATTTGTCTATTTTGGCTTTTGTTGCCAATGCTTTTGGTGTTTCAGTCATGAAGTCCTTGCCTATGACTATGTTGTGAATAGATTTTCCTAGGTTTTCTTCTAGGGCTTTTACGGTGTTAGTGCTTATGTTTAAATCTTTAATCCATCTGGAGTTTATTTTTGTATAAGGCGTAAGGAAGGGGTCCAGTTTCAGCTTCCTGCATATGACTAACCAGTTTTCCCAACACCATTTATTAAATAGGGAATCCTTTGCCCATTGCTTGTTTTTGTCCAGTTTGTCAAAGATCAGATGCTCAAGGAAATAAGAAAGGACACAAACAGATGGAAAAACATTCCATGCTCATGGTTACGAAGAATCAATATTGTGAAAATGGCCATACTGCCCAAAGTATTTTATAGATTCAATGCTATCCCCCATCAAGCTACCATTGACCTTCTTCACAGAACTGGAAAAAAAAACTTTAAACTTCATATGGACCAAAAGAGAGCCCAAATAGCCAAGATAATCCTAAGAAAAAAGGACAAAGCTGGAGATATCACACTACCTGACTTCAAATTATACTACAAGGGTACAGTAATCAAAACAGCATGGCACTGATACCAAAACAGAGATATAGACCAATGGAACAGAACAGAGGCCTCAGAAGGGACTTAGAATTTTATTTTTGGTTTACATGAGTAAATGTGAGTTAATACTGACTACTTCAAGTGATATTCATTATAATGGCTTGGCTTGTGATGTGTGTGTCTGTGTGTGTGTGTATGTGTGTGTATGTTTGTGTTTATTGTTATTCTAGCATTAAATGGGCAGAGCTGAGTATTTGTGACAGACCATATGGCCCTCAAAGATTAAAATATTTACAATCTGATAAATTACAGAAAAGATTTGCTGATCCCCTGTAGATATTCTTACTATTCATAAGGCTGATTAGTTGTGGTACTTCAAAGCCAGTGCTATCTGCTCATGATTTGAAAGCCATGCAGTTTTGTCCATAGGTAGGACCAGGTAAATTAACATATCTGTGTTTTAGGGCCAGGGCTAGGACTAGGTCCTGGAATTAGTGAAGTCTAATTGATGAGCTTTTAATAGAAACTAGGAGATTCTTCTTAGTTGCACGCTAACTGGCTTTGATAAATTAATTTTCCTTTTAGAGCTGCTTTGGCTGTAAAACAGAAATAATAGCTGCCTGTTTCAATGTTTACATGATACAAAAATATAAATACAAATAATTATAATTATAATAAAATTATCATTGACTTTCATTGAAATAGAAATAGATGTACATGGCAAAATGTGAAAATGAACAACAAATCTCTAGATGACTTCAAAATTGTTTCTTGTTTGATTTATCTATTTTAGTTGATCTTTTCCACAATTGATCAGAATAATCATATAATCAATTTGACTTTTAACAAAATCTCTTATATTATCTTTAAGCCTTCATCAAATTATGCTCCTTCTCCTCCTTTCATCTTTATTTTTTACTCTCATTTTGACTGCTATTTATTGAACACCTACTGTGTACCATGTATGGTATAAAGTACATATTATTGTGGTCCTCACTTTTTTAGAAGAAAACACTGATATAAAATAGTTCAAGTATTTTGTCCAAGTTTTCAAAACTCTTAAGTAGCAAAATTGAAGTTTAAACTCAGGTCTTTCTGAATTTATAATGTACAGTATTGCTATTCATTTTCTACCTCTCTTCTAGAAGTTATTGCACTTTGTTTTTGAGACTCATGCCTTATCTACATGTTTTGCATGCCTACCCAGATCAATGCTTTTCATGGAGAAAGCCAATAATAAAAATAATAAAAATTAGTGATAATAATGATAAAGTATCAAAATATTTAAATAAATGAATATAATGGTGTTCTTGGGTTAAAAATTGGAAAGTTCTGTGATCAAATAGGTTTAGAAAATATTAGTGTTATTCATGTCCAATAGTACCAAATATTAAACACATTTAATAAAAAATCTTCCAAACAGGTTTTGTTTGGGTGACAAGGACATTTTATTTCATGCTTGGGTGCAAGCGGGCTGAATCCAAGAAAGGATTGGTGAAGGGAGTAGGGATGGGAATTGGTTTTATAGGTTGGGCAATTTTTTGGGGGGGCGGGGGTATTACAGAGTAAGATCAGTTACAGTGGTGGGGGTAGGGGCAAGGAGTATACATTACCATAAGTTCAGTTGCAATGGCGGGTGGGGTAAGGCATAAGAGTAGTCAAGATGGTAGGGTGGGGCAGAGGGATATTCAGGAGCAAGAACAGTTAGGATGGCAGGGTGGGGGTGAGGAGTATTCACATTATCATAATAACAGTGAAAATGGCAGGGTGGGGTGAGGAGTATTCACATTACCATAATAGCAGTTAAGATGGCAGGGTGGGGGAGAGAAGCTCAATGTCCAGGAGAAGCTCTGCTGGGTGATCAGGGATAATGGCGAATGCAGGTCGGGGTGGGGGCGATGAGCTGAGGCAGGCAGGACTTCAGATTTTCTGGGTCCAGGCTTGCACATGGAGGCCTGACAGTTAGGTTGAACAGATTTTCCTAAAGCAGAAACTTTCAGAGGTTTTAAGAAGAAATGTATAGCATTCATTGAAGATGTTTGAGTACAGAATTTTGAGTAAACATCTTCTTGGACTTTGGAAAAGTTTCAAATAATTTATTAAAAAAGATTCAAAAATTGTTAAGTTATGTGTTTAAGCAGGAAATATTAAATTTTATTCAAAAGTAAAATTTCTATCAATTTAGGCATTTTCAGAAGGAGAGATCATAATTTGCCATAAAGGAATCGTCTAAATAATCAATATTTTTATTAAATATTACCATTAGACTTTTGGAACAATTTCCCCATTAATGCCTATGAACTACATTTTATACTGACATAAAAATAAATATATCATTAATGACATGCTGGGAGAAGATCAGAAATACCTAGACCAAGTTTACTTATTACAAAATGGGTAGGGAGGTGCACAAATCAGCAGTAACCACTAGTTTAGAAAAAAGTAATACTTTGAGAGAATTGTATTTTTCCCCATTCCCAACCTCTGGCCTAACCAGAGCTGGGATATAAAAACTCCAGTAATACAAATTTATGTCAATTACTTCTCTATTTAACTGGATGACGTGTATTTGAGTATATTCCATTATTTTGAGTACACTAAACTGTTAGTTCAGTAACAATAGATATGTTCACTTTACAGGGAAATAATCAGAATATTTTTGTTTGATTTTACTGACAAATCAAATGGTGATTTTGGTATTTCATAAGAATAACTTCAGACATTTGCTAAATTTTGAGCTAAAATTTGCATGGGGCAAATAAGGAGTGGTGGTAGAGACTAAATTCTGTACAGCAATATTAGTGTCCAGAGGGTCTGCATTAGAAGGTTCAAATTTTATTTGCCCACTCATTCAATCATTTCTTCATTTAACCAAACCTTCCTTGTTTACAAGGAAGACAACTACAGTGTCTGCAGAGAATGCTAGACCTCAAGGTACCTCACCCTCCTGTTGGCCTGTGATTTAAAATAAGGATATACATGCTGTGGTGATCTCTAAGAAACTCAGTGATTCAGAGGATGAGAGTATGCCCCAATACAACACTGATGCATGGTGCTGTTTTATGGCAGAGGTAGGACTAAGTAAAAGGTAGAGGCTCAGGAAAGCTTTCCACTTAAAGCTTAAAGAATGAGTTAGAGTAAATGAAGCACGAAAGGAAGGAAGAAAGGGAAATAAAAAAGATTTAAGAAGAAATTGCTAGGGGGAAAAAGATGTGTAAAAGAGAAGAGGTTAGAGAAATGGGTTCATCTGAGGAACTCCACAGAAGGGCAAAAGCAAGTAATGAAAAGAATAAAGAATAATTGAAAGTTTTTTATTTTTAAAAATTTTTTTACATGCAACACATAAAGAAAAGTAAATGCATTATAAGTGTGAATACTCTTTGTAAAAATTCAGGACCTAGATTGAAAAATGAAACATTGCCAGCACCCCTTTACATATATTCTACTCCCAACTCCCATGGGTAACCATGGTTTTGATTTCTAAAAGCATAGCTTAGTTTTATATGTTTTTGAACTTCATTTAAAGGTTTGTATAGATAAACATTTTGCTTGTGTATAGTTTAGTTTGTTTATTCTTATTGCTATGTAATATGTAATTTTGTGACTATGCCACAATATTTTCATCAACTAGATTTGGACATTTAGTTTCTAGTTTTTAGCTATTATGAGTAGAGCTAGCATACACATTCTAGTATATACCCTTTGGTTGAACACATGTGCAGTTCTGTTGGGTATATCTCTAGGAATGGATTTGCTGGATCATAGTCTGTGTTCGATTGTAGAATTGCAGGAAAGTAACTGATATCGTTTGGATGTGTGTCCCCTTCATTCATGTTGAAAGATAATCCTGAAATTTGGAGTTGGAATCAATGGGAGTTACTGCATCATAAAGAAGATCACTCATAAATAGCTTAGCACCATCCACTTGATGAGTCAATTCTTGCTCTGATGGTTCACATGAGATCTGGTTGTTTAAAAGAGTGTGGCACTCCCTCGCCACATTGTTTTCTTTCTTGCCCTGTGATACACTGGCTCCTGCTTTACCTTCTAGCGTGATTCTAAGCTCCCTGAGGCCCTCATCAGAAGCCAAACAGATGCCAGTGTCATCCTTCCTGTTCAGCCTCCAAAGTCATGAACCTCTTTTCTTTTAAATTACCCAGCCTCAGGTATATATTTATAGCAATGCAAAGGCAAACTAACACAGAAAATTGGTACTGAGGAAGAGGGTGTTGCTATAAAGATACCTGAAAATATGGATATGGCTTTGGAAGCAGGTAATGGGAAGGGTTGGATGTGTTTGGAGGGCTCAGAAGAAGACACTAAGTCAGAGGAAAGTTTAGAACTTTTTAGAGACTTGTTAAGTGGTTGTGACCAGAACACTGACAGAAATATGTACAGTGATGTCCAGGCTGATGAGGTCTTAGAAAGAAATAAGAAAGTTATTAGGAACTGGAGCAAAGGTCATTCTGGTTATGCTGCAGCAAAAAATTTGGTGGCATTGTGTCCATGCTTTAGGAATTTGTGAGAATTTGAATTTAAGAGTGATAATTTAGAGTATCTGGCAGAAGAAACTTCTAAACAGTAAAGCATTCAGGATGTGGCCTAGCTGCTTCTAACATCCTATAGACTATTTTCAGATGCAGGAAAAATAAATGACTTAAAGCCAGGACTTATATTTAAAATAAAAGCAGAGCATATAAGTTTGAAAACTCTTGCCTCTGTGGTAAAGAATCCAAGCAGGCTGTGGAACAACCACTTGCTAGAAAGATTAGAATAATTAAAAGGGAGCCAAGTGCTAATATTTAAGACAATGGAAAAAAGACCTCAAAGGCATTTCAGAAATCTTTAAGGCAGGCCCTCCCATCACAAGCCCAGAGGCCTAGGAGAAAAGACTGGTTTCACAGGCCAGGCACAGGGCAACACTTTCCTGCTCAGAGTTGGGACACTGCCCTTTACATTTCAGGCTCTCTGACTTCAGCTGCAGCCCAAGGGCCCCAGTTTGGGATGTGTCTTTGGAGATTGCAAGCTTCCATAAGTCTTGGCGGCTTTAGTGCCAAGTTTGCTGATACACAGAAGACAAGAATTAAGGAGACTTGGCAGTTTCCACCTAGATTCTAGAGAATGTCTGGAAAAGTCTGGGTGCCCAAGCAGAAGCCTGCTACAGGGGCAGAACCCTACATAGAAACTCTGCTAAGGCAGTATATTAGTCTGTTCTCATGCTGCTGTGAAAAAATGCCCAAGGCTGGATAATTTATAAAGGAAAATGGTCTAATAGACTCACAGTTATACAGGGCTGGAGAGGCCTCAGGAAACCTAAATCATGGCAGAAGAGGAAGCCAACACATCTTTCTTCATATGGAAGGAGTAGTGCAGAGCAAATTGGGGGGAAAAGCCCCTTATAAAACCATCAGATCTGGTGAGAACTCACTCATATCATGAGAACAGCATGGCGGTGACTGCCTGCATAATTCAATTACCTTCCACTGGGTCCCTTCCATGACATGTGGGGGATTATGGGGGACTATAATTCAAAATGAGATTTGAGTCAGAGGATACACACAAACTGTATCATTTCACTCCTAGCCTCTGCAAAATCTCATGTCCTCACATTACAAAACACAATTGTACCTTTCCAACAGTCCCCCAAAGTTTTCCAGCATTAACATAAATGTCCAAGTCCAATCTCATCGGAGACAAGGCAAGTCCCTTCTGCCTGTGAGCCTGTAAAATCAAAAGCAAGTTAGTTACTTTCTAGCTATAATGGGGATACAGGAATTGGGTAAATTCACCTGTTGCAAAGAGGAGAAATTGGCCAAAACAAAGGGGCTACAGGCCCTACACAAGTCCAAAATCCAATAGGGCAGTCATTAAACCTTAAGGTGTCAAAATAATCTCCTTTGACTTCATGTCTCACATCCAGGTCAAGCTGATGCAAGATGTGGGCTCCCACAGCCTTGTACAGCTCTGCCCCTGTGGCTTTGCAGGGTACAGCCCCCACTCCCACCTGCTTTCATTGGCTGGCATTGAGTGTCTGTGGCTTTTCCAGATGCAGAGTGCAAGCGTTTGGTTGATCTGTCATTCTGGATGCTGAAGGATGGTGACCCTCTTCTCACAGCTCCACCAGACAGTGCCCTAGTGGAGACTCTTTGTGGGGGCCTCCAACCCTGCAATTCCCTTCTGCATTGCCTTAGCAGGGATTCTCCATTAGGGCTTTGCCCCTGAAACAAACTTCTGCCTGAACATCCTGGTTTTTCTGTACATCCTGTGAAATCTAGGTGGAAATTCCCAAACCTTAATTCTTAACTTATGTGCAGCTGCAGACCCAACATCATGTGTAAGCCACCAAGGCTTTGGGCTTGCACCCTCTGAAGCAATGACCCACATTATACCTTTGCTTTTTTTAGCTATGGCTGGAGCTGAAGCAGCTGGGATACAGGATGCCATGACCTGAGGCTGCATAGAGACCTGGAGGCCCAGCCCAGGAAACCATTTATCCCTCCTTCTCTAGGACTGTGATGGGAGGGGCTGCCTCAAAGGTCTCTTATGTGTCTTGGAGACTTTTTCCTCATTGTCTTGGGGGTTAACATTTGGGTCCTTGTTACTTATGCAAATTTCTGAAGCTGGCTTTTATTTTTCCCAAGAAATTTGTTTCATACTGCATCATCAGACTGCAAATTTCTCAAACTTTTATGCTGTGCTTCCTCTTGAATGCTTTGCTGCTTGGAAATTTCTTCTGCCAGATACCCTAAATCATCCCTCTCAAGGTCAAAGTTCTACAGATCTCTAGGGCAGGGGCAAAATACCACCAGTCTCTTTGCATAGCAAGACTGACCTTTAATCAAGTTCCCAAGAAGTCCCTTATCTCCATCTGAGACCATCTCAACCTGAACTTTGTTGTCTATATCACTGTTACATCTTGGTCAAAGACATTTAACAAGTCTCTAGGAAGATCTAAACTTACCCATTTTTTTCCTGTCTTCTTCTGAGCCCTCCAAACTGTTCCAACTTCTGCCTGTTACCCAGTTCCAAAATTGCTTCCACATTTTCAGGTCTCCTCATAGTAATACACGACTCCCAGTACCAATTTACTGTATTAGTCCATTTTCATTCTTTGTAGTCATTCTGCTACAAAGACATACATGAGACTGGGTAATTTATAAAGGAAATATATTTAATAGACTCACAGTTCTGCAGGGCTGGGGAGGCCTCAGGAAACTGACAATCATGGTGGAAGGGAAAGCAAACATGTCCTTCTTTACATGGTGGCAGCAAGGATAAGTGCAGAGTGAAGGGCCAGAGGGAGCCCCTTTTGAAAGCATCAGATCTTCTGAGAACTCACTCATTATCATGAGAACAGCATGGAGATGACTACCCCATGATTCAATTACCTCCCACCAGTTCCTCCCACAAAATTTGGGGGTTATGGGAATTACAATTCAAGATGAGATTTGGGTGGGAACACAGCCAAACTGTAACAGGCAGTGTGGTGGGAAAATGTGGGGTTGGTGCTTCTACATAGTCTCCATGGGGCACTGCCTAGTGGAACTGTGGAAATAGGGCCACCAACCTCCAGAACCCAAAATGTTAGATTCACTGGCAGGTTGCACCCTGTACTTAGAAAAGCCACAGGCACTCAGCTCTAACCCATTAGAATATCTAAAGGGATGCACCCTGAAAAGTCACCATGGTGGAGCTGCCCAAGGCCTCAAGAACCCACCTCTTGCACTAGATACAGGACATGGAGTCAAGGATTATTTTTGAGGTTTAAAATTTAGTTCCTGCCCTGCTGAGTTTCAGACTTCTTTGGGGCCTATAGCTCCTTTCTCTTGGCTGATTTCTCCTTTTTGGAATGGGAATATTTACCAAATGTCTGTATCACCATTGTATCTTGGAAGTTAAATACCTTTTTTTAAAAAAATTATTGTTTTAGAGGCTTATAATTGAAGAAACTTGACTTATGTCTCAAGTGAGACTTTGGACGTTAGACTTGGTGTTGAAATGAGTTAAGACTTTGGGAGGCTATTGAGAAGGAGTGATTGTAGTTTGCAATGTGAGAAGGACATGAGTTTTGGGGGACCAGGGACAGAATGATATGGTTTGGTTGTGTGTCCCATCCAAATCTCATGTTAAAATCTAGTTCTAAATGTTGGAGGTGGGGTCCGGTAGGAGTTATTGGATCGTGGATGTGAACCCTTCATGAATAACTTAGTACCATCCCCTTGGTGATGAGTGTGTTCTCACTCTGTAAGTTAACATGGGATCTGTTTTTATAAAAGAGTGTGGCACCTCCCCTATTCTCTCTTTTGCTTCCCCTTTTACCATGTGATACGCCAGCTCCTGCATCTTCGCCTGTTATGATTGTAAGCTCTCTGAGGCTCTCATCAGAAAGTAAGCATATGCCAATGCCATGCTTCCTGTATAGCCTGTGGAACTAGCCAATTAAACCTCTTTTCTTTATAAATTACCCAGCCTCCAGTATTTCTTCATAGTAACAAAAAAACAGTGAACACAGAAACTGATTACTAGCTTTTTAAAATCTTATTTTTCACAATGAGAAGAATGGGTTAAAGAATGATGAGAATTAATAAGGATTTGAAATAATTCATGTCAGTGAGGTAGGAACTATACATGAATTTGAGAGCTATTTAGGAGGAAAATACTTGGACTTGATGGCCTAATTAGACATGAAGTGAGGTCAGGATGACTTCCAGGTGTTTAGCTAAGTGATTATTGGTGCTATTCATAGAGATAGAGGGTATAGAAATTTCATTAAATGAGCTAAATATGCTTCATGAATGGCATTATTTATCTTGGAAATGAGAAAATACAGACTGATAAAAATAATAGCTAATAAGTGGCTTATAAGTGGCTTATTTCCTCCAAGATGTTTTACCAATTCCTTAAATAGCCAGAATAATTTTCAGATTCATTTATTAATTGTCATGCATTATAGTATTCCCCCACAGAGGGCTATCATATATAAATTATATGGACTTAGACTGGTTATGTAAGGTCTAAGAGACAGTCTCTTCACATGTAACACAAGGATAATAATATTCACCTTGCATAACTCAATAAGATATATAAACCATCTGTTAGTACCTGGAACATAGTGATTTTAAATGATAGATATTATTTATGTAACATTTAGTTATTACATATTAATGCTGCTTTTTTTTTTTTTTTTTACCACTTATATTCTCAAATAAAGAAGAGAGGTCATCTTTCCCTTATCCCCTCCTCAACAATGTACCCCAAAAACTGAGCATTTGAGTGTTAAGTAAAAATTGACGTCATATTTAGCAGCTTTAAACTAGACTGAACCATTTCTACCATTGTAGCCTCTAATATAAAATAAGAATATATGCACTGATGTCCAGTTCAATTCTGTGTCTTGCCATTTCTATTCAATTTTAATGATTTCATCAGTTGCTTTATATTTTCCCATTTTTATTGCTATCTATCAATTTCTATCATCTAATTTGATTTTCAGATTATATAAGATCATGTGTACTTAATACATTAATACTAACAAATTATTTTTATTCACATTTTTCAATATGCTGCCATACTGTAAAAAAAAAAAAAAAGACAGCTTTTTATTTAACCAGGCTTATGTCCATAATATATACTTGCATATTACAAAGAAATTTACATAGTTTTTCTCACTTTTCATTTAAAATAGATGAATTACTTTGTGGGTTTTTTTTTTTTTTTTGGAATTGGAAATAGAAATAACAAAGTTCTGTGATGTATAATTTACTAAGAACAGCATCGTAAAACATGAAATGTAGATTGATCTCATGTCTTGGGAAGAACATTCATAGAACTAATGAACACTGCTTCAGGAACTAATGAACTAAGGGTTACAGAGTTGTCCTGTACCTGGAGGAAGATGGATTATTTAGGTTATAAAGTTCACAGTGAAAAAAACCAACTGAGTGACTACTTTCTCTGAATCAGGGGCAGACTAAATATACTGAATGAATCTTCCTCTAATTCATGAAATTTTGCTTCTTCATCCATAACCAGGAGCAGAAATTGACATGGTTAATGTTGAAATTCTGCCCTGGGGCATTGATTCAGGAAGTCTGCAGGTTTTCTTAAAGGTTTACACAGTTTCCACCAAGTTTACTGAACTTCACTGAATCTATGCACCCTGTCTAGCTTTTCCCAGACAGTTCTCTGCTACTGATCTTAGTGGCCTAAAGATATACCAGCATCTGCTGCCCACATTAACTTTATAACAATCTATTTCCACGGTAAGTCTAGCCAGAGGGATTAACAAGGAGAGACAATATTTGTTCAATTTCTTTCAAGTCTGCTGCCTAATTTCTTGCCAACTGGATGGTTTTGGGTGTTTGGCATGTGGGTTAATGTGAAGGGACAAAGCAGGAATCCCAATCCAGTCATGTATTTATAATCCCTGAGAAAAGGGTTTCCTGACCCTAGTTGCAGACAACTCCCTAAAGAGTTTTAAAATATTGTGGGCAAGACTCTACCAGCCAATTAAGTCAGAATCTCTGAGGGTATATTCTGGGCACTGAGAATTTTTCAGTTCTCAAGATGATTCTGATTTGTAGCCAAGGTTGAGAATAATGGCTTTAGTTATTTAAGATGATTTTAGAGACCATGCAAGGCCCCTTAGAGATCATCTGATCCAATATGTGTAGCAGATAAAAGTAGCTTTGGTTAACAGGGAGAAGAGGGTTTCTGATTTTTGTCCTTGTACATGAATCAAGGAGAGGACTGTTCTGATTATTGAGTGAAAATGGTTTAATTCCACATATGTTATTACCAAAGTGAGACTATAAATCACAAAATTTAGTGATCTATCAAAAGTTACACAGCCTGTAAAAGACCATTTATGCCTCCTGATTTCAGTTCCAGTGTTTCATTTTTATATACTGCTTTGGCCATTTAAAATTTATCAAGTGGTACTTATCACTTAAAACAACTTCTAACATTATAATTATGAGGAATTTGAAAGCATCAAGTGCAAACAGTTTGTAAACCTGCATTATTTTCATTGTATATTTTTCACACATAATGTTTGATGTTTCTTTTCTGCCTTCATTGCAAGATCTGGGACTCTAGATCTTAACTAATTTCAATGTCATGTTGTAACATCTAATCCAGTGGAGATTTCCACCATCTTGTTTTTACAGGCTTAATGTAGAAATGTTTTAAAAGGTCATATGTACCCATGAATGTTCTTTTTCCAACAAGGCTGAAGAAGCCAAAGACTCTCTGGTCATTGCAGAAGGAAAAATGAGAACCCAAGCCTGAGCAAGAAAAAAATGAGATAATGAGGCTGAATATGAATTAAGGCAGCTGCCAGTGGTTCTGTAATGAGCAAACTGATTTTTTTTTTTATGTAGCCTCTATTCACATTTTTATGTTTGATTTTGTCCTTTGATTGTAATGACAGGTTGTGGTTACACATTATTAAAGATGAATACTAAAGAAGTGACTAAATAAAAAGGCAAGAAATTGAGGATGATTGGTGTCATCCTAGCAGAGAAGCAGATGAGGAAAGGCAGAAGACAAAGTATTTTTTTTAATGTCTCTGCTACTGTGTGCTCCTCACCCACTCATGTTGAAATAAACTTAGAATATTTCCTTCATTCAATGGTGGTGGTGTGCTATTTTCCAATGGTCAAAATCTATGAATGGTGAAGGAAATGTTCAACTCTACAATCTTTCCAACAAGTAAACCCAGTACTTTCAGTTAGTAACATACATCCTGGGAAATTTCCCCATGGCAAAAAGAAACAGTATGAGTATGTTTGCTGTAGTTTAAATGTCCTCTTCCAAACTCAAGCTATTGAACATACTCATTTGAAGATAATACATATT
Organism: Ateles fusciceps; assembly: GCA_036589455.1. NCBI lineage: Eukaryota > Metazoa > Chordata > Mammalia > Primates > Atelidae > Ateles > Ateles fusciceps. The sequence continues at coordinate 12,169,350 of JAZHEH010002206.1, forward strand.
ATCTAGGCGTGTTGTGGTACTTGTTATTTCATTTCTAAAGTTATTCTCTCAAACCCTGTATTTCTTTCCAGAAACACAGCCACCACTGAGTCTCTTAGGAAAAGAAGCTACTCAGTTTTTACAACTTGGGAATACTGTATCACAGCTGATTTTTGGGAAACCTTTAGAAATACTCAGGAATTGGTTATTTGAGCCTAGAGTTCAGACATAGATATATTATCTAAGGCTTACTCTCAAATTTGGGGCATGTTCTTGTCTTTAGGATACCTATATTTTGCATATACTGTGGAGAAACATTTGCCAGTGGACACTAAGAACCATATACCAGAATGTTTGTATCAGTGATGTTTGTAATAGCAAGAATGGAGAACAATTCAAAAGTCTTTTGAAAGAAGAATGATTAAACTGAGATAAGTATAAATACTGGAATACTATACAAGAATGACAATGAATAAAATATAGCTAGTCACATTTATCTTAGTAAAAAGTCCTGTAAAATACCAAGTGCTGATGAGTTAGCATGACCTCACACTATCACTAGTGGAAGCATAAATTTATATGAACGCTTTGGAAAATAGTTTATGATTATCATGGTTGTTGAAAATACAATAAACATTTGTGAGTGTTTGCTATAGTTATTTTCCTAAATGTACAAAGGCAAAATCACCTTATGCTAATACTTGTGAGGTATATACTGCCATTTTCATTATTTATATATGAGGAAACTGACAAAGAGAGGTTCGGCAACTGAGCCAAAATCAAAAAACCTATTCACGGTACAACAGCATTGAACCCAGGCAGTCTGGCTTCAGAGTTTGTCTGTTTATAACGGACCATTATATTAAGCTGTCCCTTCCAATAAGTAAAGCCAGTAATTTCACTTATTGACATATAGAGGAGTTTTCCCCCATGGCAAAAAGAAAGAGTATGAATATGTTTGCTGTAGTTTAAATGTCTTCTCCCAGACTCATGTTGAAATTTAATTATCATTGTGGTGGTGTTAAGAGGTGAGTTTATTGAGAGGTGATTAGGTCATGGGGCTTTGCCCTCTTGGATGGATTAATGCTATTATCATTGAAGTGGGTTTGTTACCATGACAGTGAGTTGCTATAAAATTGAGTTCAGGGCCAGGCCGGTGGCTCACGCCTGTAGTCCCAGCACTTTGGGAGACTGAAGCGGATGGATCACCTGAGGTCAGGAGTTTGAGACCAGCCTGACCAACATGGAGAAATGCCATCTCTACTGAAAACACAAAATTAGCTGGGCGTGGTAGAACTAATTATATAGAGCTAATCATATGTATTTAAATGTGAGTTAGGACTATAAAGTTTACTCTTTACAATACCATAAAAAAAGGACAATAACCATTACAAAAGTTGTACTTCACTGTAATTTTTTAAAATGCAAAATGAAATACATTGAGTGATGTGATTTTTTTTTCTTATTGAATTGAGGAAAATGTTGTATGTTTGCAAAGTACAACTTTTCATGAGGCAATTTAAAAGTATATATAAAGTCTTATTCATTGATTTTTTAAAAGAATTTTTTTGGTAAAAATTTTGTGCAAGAAAATAGATGGGCCAAAAATTCTGTGAAATTACAATCTTATTTATCAAAACAAAAACTCAAAAGTAAAGATTTCCTGTTATAATAAAATACCACAATCTGAGTGGCTTAAAATACAAATTCATTTTCTCACACTTCTGTAGGCTAGAAGTCTAAGATGAAGGTGTCGAGCAGATCTACTTTCTACTGAGCCTTTCTCTTCATTTTGCAGATGCCTGCCGTCTTGCAGTGTTATCCCTCTGTATTGCCTCTGATCTAATCTCCTCTTATGTCAGTCATATTGGATTCAAGACTCACCCTAACAATTCTGTTTTAACATAATTATTTCTTTAAAGTCCCTACCTCCAAATACTATCACATTCTATGGTGTTAGGGGTCAGGGCTTCAACATAAAAATTTGGGAAGCATATACTTTAGTTGATAACAGTAAGTAAATATTAAATGATCTCAAATAAACTGACATAAAATAATTAATATGATATAGTTAATAAAAAATAGAAACTTCTTCAGTGACATGAAACAGTGCACATATGTTGTGAAAGAATAAATTTAGAAAACATAAATATGTATTTCCACTTTGTTAAACAAAACTTATACAAGAAAAAAAGATTAATGTTAGTCATGTCTAAGTGACAGATTTGATTGGCCATTCAAATGGTAGTATCTTGATCCTTTTTTTATGTATATACCAGGTTATCTAGGATGAATAATATTTTTATAATAAGAGTTTTTAATTTACTACATGGAGTAGATAACACATCAAGAAAAAACATTACTATATTAAGAGCAACATGGTTAAGTTTATTTCTGCGTTAATTCAGCCAGGATTTATTGATTGCTTACTCTATGTCTGGCACTGGGGATGGGTGGGAAGATTAGGAAGGAAGGTTCTAATTTCTTTTTATGTAAATATTTATGCATTTACATATATTTGTGACTGAGAATGCAACTCAAACTTTGTGATTTTAAAATAATGTTCCCAGGGCAAACTCAGCAAATTCTATCATGCACCTAAAATACAGGAGGTAGCCATATAGGAGGACACAAGAAAGAGAAGATGACCCACATGACAATTTTCTTTAAATATCTGGAAGGATAGAATGTAGAACAGCATGTGACTAGAAGACTAATTTTTAAAAATAAAATTAAGAATAATTGAATAGATATTTCAGGAGTTTGATTACAAATATAGAAAAAATTCTAACAAAACAATATTGTAAAAATATTAAAGTACTTGGGAGGTAGTGGGTTTACTGTAATGAAAGTACTAGAGCTTAGTCTACATCATCACTGTCTAATACAAACTGATGGTAGAAGTCATTTATTTCTGTGCTGTGCAATATGGATACTGATAGCCACATGAAGCTTATGAGCACTTGAAATGTGCCTAGTACAACTGAAGAAGTGAATTTTAATTTTACCTACATTTTATTAGTATAAATTTAAATGATGGTTTTCATATTGTACAACACAGGTCTAGCAGACCTTTTGGGAGGAGTGGAACAAATTTGAATGGCCAATGAATAACTAACACTGCTGAAGTTTATAACTTTCTTTTTTTTTTTTTTGAGATGGATTCTTGCTCTGTCACCCAGCCTGGAGTCTAGTGGCGTAAACTTGGCTCACTGCAATCTCTGCTTCCTGGATTCAAGCAATTCTCCTGCCTCAGCCTCCTAAGTAGCTGGGATCACAGGCACATGCCACCATGCCTGGCTAATTTATGACTTTTTAAAGTCTCTTCTAGTCTTAGATTGTATAATTCTTTAAACTTGAGGTTATGAGATCATATTTCTTCTATGAGGAATAAGGGACATACATCTAGGAGGAAAAGACTGATGAATATGCCTCAGATTGTCTCAAGTACTTTAAAAAACATGTTTGCCAAAGTTGAAAGAGTGGTAGAGAACAGATGTTCAACAAAATATGAATAATCAGAGCCTATAGAATGTTCACATTGTTTTATTTCAGCTAGAGATGACAGAGAACAAACATGTTTGAAATACAATATCAGTGTAAGTCCAGTTATAGATCACTTACAAGAATCCTAAATTTATAAATTAGAACAATTGAGACCTGGAAAGTTTGAGAGACAGGACTCTTGTCTACTAGGCTCACATATAAACTTTTAGGCAGCTCCTGAATTTAAGAGTAGCATCTAAACAATGCTAAGTTAAAAAATAGGGTATGTTAGTGTGGGCATTGTAACACTGGTCTGCTGAGTCCAGTCTGCCTTCTCCCTTGCCTTCTGTAAACGATGAACACAACAAGGGAATTAACACAACAAACGTATCCAGGAATGCCAAAGACCTAAAGTTCATTAGATGCATGTACATACTAGAGACAAAGCTTGAAACCCCAATTGAGTTTAAAGAAATTGTACTTAATATGTAGCTTGTGAAAGAATGAGCAATGTTAGATGGTTGTTTCTGTAGAACATTCATAAAGCTGAGTAAACAGTGACCGATATGATAAATATGTTTTCTATAATAAGCAAGACTTTAAAGAAAGAACTGCAACTTAAAAACCGGTTTCCTGGTTTACAACAAGCGTTAATGTCAGGAAAGTCAATTAAGGGGTGACCTCCAATAGCAACCCTTTGTCGTTCAGGTTTAGGCTACATTCTTTGTCAGCCTCAGTGTGAGTAACACTAACTGTTGACCTTTTGCTTTGCATTGAAGGGTCATTAGGACAAGTTAAGCCTCCTATGTGTTCACTATTTTTGAACCTGTGGCTCATAACATTCGATTAAAGAGGTTATCAAAGGGTGATGAGAAGAAAAAGGAAAATGTCACTATGAACTTTTTAATCTACATTAAGCAATTCAAATTGTCATCTGTCATTCAGCTGTATAATTAGAAATACTTTCCTTTCAACTTAATCTAGATGCCACATCTCATTGTGATACTAACAGTATGTTGTCTTCACCAGTGCATAGCTGTGTTTATTTCTATACCCTCAAATGCTTAGAAGCAAAATTTCCTGTTTCTCTAAGCTCTCAGTTTCCTTTTCAAGTAACTCTTCCATACCAAAGACATCTCAGAAAACCTCTCAAACTGACCTCCTGTGGGCATAAAAAATATATAAATAAATGTAGGATATCATAAATGGTTTGAAAAAACACTGGTGTATATCTGAGAAGAATTCATTTTAATCTGGAGTTATGTTTTGGAACCATGTGTAGGAACCATGGAAGAATAGCTATTTTATGTATGTAAAGTTGTTTCTAACTAAGTAGACTTTGTTATAGCTGCCGAAATTGTCTAAGTCAGTCTCTGTCAGAGAGGTGAAAGATGTATACAAGGAGAAGTATAAAACACTGCTTAAAGAAATAATAGCTGACACAAACAAATGGAAAAACATTCTGTGCTCAAGGATTGGAAGAGTCAATATTGTTAAATGACCATACTGCCCAAAGCAATCTACAAATTCAATGATATTCCTATCAAGTAATCAATAGTATTTTTCAGAGAACTAGAAAACCCTATTCTACAATTAATATGTAATCAAAAAATAGCCCACATAGGCAAAGTAGTCCTAAGCAAAAAGAACAAAACCAGAAGCCTCACATGACACAACTTCAAACTATACTATAAGGCTACAGTAAACAAAACAGCATGGTATTGGCACAAGAACAGACACATAGCCAATGGAACAGAATAGATAACTTAGAAATAAAGCTGCACAACTACATCCGTCTGACCATTGAAAAAGCTGACAAAAATAATAAATGAGGAAAAGACTCCCTAGTTAATAAATATTGCTGGGATAACTGGCTAGCTAAATGCAGAAGAATGATACTGGACCCCCATATTCACCATATGCAAAACTTAAGATAAACTAAAGACTTAAATGCAAGACCTCAAACTATAAGAATCCTAGAAGAAAACCCAGGAAACACCATTCTGGACCTGAGCCTGGGGGAAAGAATTTACAACTAAGTTCTCAAAAGCAGTTTCAACAAAAACAAAAATTGACAAATGGTGCCTAATTAAGCTAAATAGCTTCTGCACAGCAAAAGAAACTATCAAAAGGGCAAACAGGCCAGGCTCAGTGGCTCATGCCTATAATTCCAACATTTTGAAGGCCAAGGCTGAAGGATCACTTGAGCCCAGGAGTTCAAGACCAGCCTGGGCAATGTGGTGAAAACTTGCCTCTACAAAAATTACAAAAATAAAACAAAAACACAAACCAAAAACCTTAGCCAGGTGTGCTAACATGTGCCTGTAGTCCCAGCTGCTCAGGAGGCTGAGGTGGGAGGATCACTTGAACCTGGGAGGTAGAGGTTGAGGTGAGCCGAGATCATGTCAGTGCATTCCCATTAAACCCAGTGCAACCCCATTAAAAATCAGCAAAATACATGAACAGATACTTCTCACAAGAAGGCAACAAACTTGAGAAAATGTTTAATATCACTAATCATCAGAGAAATGTGAATCAGAACCACAATGAGATATCATGCCAGTCAAAATGACCATTATTAGTCAGTCAAAACAACAGATGCTGGCATGACTGTGGAGAAAAGGGAACACTTATACACTGTTGGTAGGAATGTTAATTAGTTTAGTCACTTTATAAAGCAGTTTGGAGATTTCTCAAAAAGATTAAAACAGGACTACCATTCGATCCAATAATCCCATTACTGTGTATATATCAAATGAAAATAAATTGCTCACCAAAAAGACACATACACTAATATCTTCATTGCAAGACTATTCACAGTAGCAAAGACATGGAATCAACCCAGGTGCCTATCAATGATGAATTAGATAAAGAAAATGTGGTGTATATATATACTATGGAATACTATGTAACCATAAAAACGAATGAAATTATGTCCTTTGCATGGATGCAACTGGAGGCCATTATCCTAAGCAAACGAATGCAGGAACAGAAAACCAAACAACACATTCTCACTTATAAGTGAGAGCTAAACAATGAGTACTTATGGATTAAAAAGATGGCAACAATAGACACTGGGGACTGCAGGAGGAGCAGAGGGGGCGGGGTTGAAAAACTATTGAGTACTATGCTCAATTTTTGAGTGACAAGATCAATTATATCCCAAACCTCAGCATGACACAAAATACCCATGTAAAAACCTGCACATGTACCCCCTGACTCTAAAATCAAAGCTGAAATTATTGAAAAATAAAAAAATAAGACTGGCTTCATGCCTGTAATCTCAGCACTTTGGGAGGCTGTGTGGGTGGATCTCTTGGGTTCACGAATTTGAGAAGCCTGGGCAACAAGGTGAAATCCCATCTCTATAAAAAATTAAAAAAACAAAACAAAAAAACACCAAAAAAGCCTATATAAAAGCACATGCCTATAAACTTTTTACTCAGAGAGCTAAGGTGGGAGAATCACTTGAACCCAGGAAGTAGAAGCTACAGTGAGCTGGGATCACACCACTGCACTCCAGCCTGGGTAGACAGAGAGAGACACTGTCTCACTCACAAAAAAAAAAAAGTAAAAATAAAATAAATAAATTTTTAAAAAGTGTGTTGCTACACACATCTATTACTACAAACAAAATTTTGGATAAGGGGATTATTCAAAATCCTGGATGGTTGAAAGCATCAAGAACAGTATTTGATTTTACAGGTATGACATTCTTAAATTCCATATTCCTAGGTTTAGAACAATGCAGCTTCACAAGAAGCATCTCAACCAAAAACTGTGGCTTAGCTTTTTATAGAAATGTGTAATTTTCCTGAAAGCTACTATGTTATGAATTACATAGAGTAATAAGTATAGGCCTTTGATAACATGTTATCTTATTTTGGACTCTGATTTGTACAGTAGTGAGTATAGTTCCAAAAAGTGTCCTCTCAGTGTGAAGATACATACCATATTCAACTGCATTACTGAGAAGGCATCCTTTTAAAATTTATTTTTAAATATTCCTACTGTTTACTAAAGTAATGAAGTGAAGTGGTAGGAATATTTTAAATAATTTTGAAGACAAAATGTACTCCTTCTATATTTCTGAAATTTGCTAGACGTGAGGATTAGGTGATTATAGAAGTTACAGAGGTGGATTACCACAGAAATCTAGTGTTTTCTTTTCGTTACTAAATGGATGCTGCTGCAGGCAGTTGGCTTGTTTATTAGCTCACCAGAATGTGGTGATTTTTGTATGTATTCTGTGGGCTGATTCACAATTCTGACCCTGCTTTTTGAAAAGATGTAATTTCCAGCAGGTTTTTTGAGAAGGTCATACACATATTGTGCTGATGTCATGTGGAAAGCGGTGGCTCATCACAAGAGCCCTGTGGCTTTTAATGAGTTTTGCCATCAGAGAGGTATTTGAATATTGTTCAGTAGCCTTGTGTCTCATTATTATATTTTGCTTCAAACTTGGATTAAAAAGAGATGCAAGCAAGATCCTGGCAAAGCAATTTATGTTTACTTTGTGTATAAACCCTTGCAGCAGATCAAACTTAAAAAACATCTCGTGTTTTTTAAGTAATATCTAATTGGACCCCCACAAATATAAAGCATATGTCTCTTTAACTTGGCAATCCCAGCGTAAATGGAGTGGTTACTGACACTAAAGTGATCTATTTATCCTGGAATGAGAGAGGAATTGCAGTCAGTACGAGGGCGGGTAGTTTCTGAGTCATATGCTCTAGCACGGAAGAAGAGATGGGAGGTATTGTTAAAAATAATTTGCTATGCAGGCATTTCAGAAAATATACTTACCATCAGCTTACCATCAGCTTTCCATCAGCTTCAGACACCTCTAAATCCCTGAGGCTGGGATTTAGAGGTGTCTGAAGCTGATAGTAAGCAGGCTACCTGAGAGAGAATGTAAAACATGGTAGAAAAAGAATAAACAGTATTTCTGTATCCAATCCACTGTGAATTCTCTGTTTTTAATTTTTCTGGTGCCCTTAAAATGGTCATGAAATAAAGGGGTGAGAAGATGCTCAATTACTGGAATGCTTGTAATGAAGACAACCATGGCTCAAGCATCTTCTTAATCATACGATGATGTGACTAGTCACTCCATAATTTGATGTGCTTCAAGTAGCTCAGACTGTTGAGTGGCAAATCTGGTTAAAGAGGAAATGACCTCTGCATATCCTATGGAGAGTGTGTAACAGACCCTCAATAGAGGAATTCTCAGTTTTACCTCCAGCTGGTTCTGCTGCTGCCACCCAAGAAATTTCAGGTTTTTCTCTTTTTCTGGTAAGATTACTATTACTACTACAAAAATGAAAGCAATAACTACTGCTGCTGCTACTAATAACAATAGCTGCTATTTATTGAATAGGATCTGTTAGGATCTGTACTGCACTCCTTGTATGCCCTATTATTAATTCCCATTGTAACTCAAATACATTGGCCATCCCATATTGCAGGTGAGGAAACTTAGAAAGATTAAGCACATACAGAAAGTAAATGGTGAACACAGGATCTGTAGCTGTCAGTATAGCCTCCAAATGCAAATTTAGTCTTCATTTTGTTAATTAATATACAAGAGGTGTTTACCAGTGTGAAGAGTTTCATTCTGTAAATCATGTACAGCAAGCCACATCTACAGAGCTCTTTCTCCTATTCTCTGTGGTCTGATCTCATTTGCTCCTTGATAGGCCATCCTGGTGAGCCCTGCTTGGAGATCACTAGTCATGGATTTATGTGACCACCTTATTCCCACTCTGTTGCTCTTTATTTTGCCCAATTCATTTTAGTTCCAATTTTTCGGTTTTCTTTTTATAGTTAAGAGCTTTGCTTCACCATTCATAATATTAATCACATACCCACTCTTACTTCAATCTCCTTTAGTGTGTCAATTTATTCTTTAAAAATGTATTGGATTCTTACTATATGGTGAGGAAACTAATACTAATATTAATTGGTCTGTGATCATAGGAAACTTGTAGGTTAATGAAACTTAGATATAGATAAACAGCTAAATGCAATTCAAGGTGATGCATAGGATTATAGCCATAGGCTGAGAACAACAGATTTTTAAACTAGGGTGGAGACATTAAAGGTCTCTTCCTAAAGGAAATAGTGACTAAATTTAGTGTTGAACACCGAAGATAAGTTAGTCAAGTGAAGAAACATTTCAAAAAGTGGAAATAGAATGTTTAAAGACAACGTAAAAGAAAATTTCAATTAATGCCAAACGACTGGAATTTAAGACTGGGAAAGGTAGAGGCTCGTGGGATTAAATTGAAGAGGCATTCAGAGAGAACATCAGGAAGGACCTTGAAGTTCACAATAAGAAGACTGCGTTTTATCCAATGAACAGCCCCTGGGCAATTTTACATGCTATTCGAGAAAGGGAGTAAGAGGGGGCTTGAACTAAAGCGTACTGTAGTTCTGTTGACTGCAGAAAGGAAGTTCAAGAACAGCATCACAACTTGTCTGGGCAGTAATTCCTCACAGCTCTTCAGACTTCTCTGTACCTCCAACTTGCCAAGAAAATTAAAATGCTACATTTCTCTAACAATTAGACTTCTTCACACTGAAAATTTCCTTTGAAAAAAATAAGGACATTTTAATATGAAGCAGAAGTTTAATAGTTATTTTTTGCATGTCTGTATGCATGCTAATTTCTATCAGACTTGGTCATAATCTTAATCCTTCTTGAAAGCAGAGAGTGATGAGTCTGACCTTGGGGAAAAGCTAGGCTGTCTTTCCTGGCATCTTGATATTTGAATAGCTTTTAAGATTCTGTCAGGTATACTGGAAGGAGAATCCACCAATATTGTACATTTATTAAAGACCTACTATGTGCCTACAGTTTTGCTCTGTGCTCTGAAATGTAAAAATAAAACTTAGTGTCTATGTCTTCAAGTTTCTAAAATACAATTGGAGAGAGTAAAAAAAAAAAAAAAATCCCCGATATTATTAGATAAGATTTTGTGGCTATACAATTTTTTAAAAACTTGGTGGTGCCGGCTATGAAAACAGTGGGAGTTTAGGGAAGAAGATGTCCAAGCAGGATATGCTTGCGGCTATAGGGTGAGTTAGAAGGGATCTTCCTTTAGTTGGAGGTCTTGGCTGAGTATCAAGTATGGTTAGTTTACAAAAAGGGAGTAAGATTGGCTATTGAGGGTGGAGGGGGCCAGGGTTGAGGTACAGAGTATTAAAAACCTTCAATTCTAGGCAAGAAATTTTGGTCTTATCGGGTTAGTTGTGAACAGAATATAATAATAAAGGCTTTTTTATTTACTTTTTAAAGTGGGTGTATGAATTTGCAGCCACATACCTACCTGGATTTGTGCCTTTTGTGAAAACTCACTTCCTAGCCTGGCTTCCCCTATTGAAAGCAGGGCCTGTGACACAGGCTTGCATGGAGGTAGGTTATTTTGAGAAATCATCCCGAGTCAGGAGAGAGTGGGGCTGGGATGAGGGAAATGAGGATGGAGGACAAGCCAATGCAAGCTTTAATAAATACTACACTGTCCTTGCAAGGGCATCTGGGGCTGATTAGTCTGGGGCTTTCTGTGGAGTCATGTCACAAAAACTACCCAAGGAACAAAAGATTAGCAGATGTATTCACAATTGCTCCATGGGGTATTACCTTCCTCATTGTTTGCATTGCATTTGCATGACTGCTTGATGCTGAGTCAGAGATGCCCAAGACCAGAATATGAGAAATTCTAGGTTGAGCTGAGAGTAGGTGCTGTATTTGTACAATATCAAAGATTGTGCATAGAAAGGGCTGGAGTTCAAGATGAACTGAAAAGTCCTTACTAGAGGCAAGAGGTATCAGATATACTCATCATTTCATTTTTAAGTAAAAATTTTAAATGATTACAAAATATATACAAATGTATTATTAGCAAAAGTATTATTTTAACAACTAGCTGACAAAACATTGCCTAGAAATCCTTTGGACACATCTTTAATGAATAACTAAAAATGATTTATTATTAATATTCTCTTTCTAAAAGCCTAATATGGTACCTGACATGAAGTGGGTGTCTAATACTGACATATGATAAAATGGAGTGCATTACTTCATGTAAACAGGTGCTTGCTTTCAAATGAATTGAAAGGTATATTCATCAGTACAGCTGAGGTAGCAATGACGTCAAGGAGTGAACAAGAGGGCTTATTTAAGAACTAATTTACAAATATTTACAGTTGGCACCAGGGAAAACAATAGCTTACCTTGAAACCAAATTATTTCAAAACCCATTTCAAATTGTAATTGATTAGTTTTTGAAGTCAAAATTGTTATGACCTTATTTTGTATAAAGGTAGATGAAGATCTATACTTCAAGATGATTTGCTATATCATACTTAACAATTTTTCTCTTTTAAAATTAAATGCCTTATGAGAGAGTTTTATAGTTTGTGGTAACCAAGAATGGCATAATGTGCAAATGTAAATGCAAAAAATTAAAAAGCCACTGAAGAGTTTTACAAATAATAAAAGGATGACTGTGTAGTTTTAAAATATGCTAATAATGCTTACATGTCACATATATAGCATATGGTATCATTTGGAAATATTCTGGTAAAGTGAGATATTTCAGGACATGGAATCGTAACTTTTCCATCCTCTTTTAAATGCTTTTTGTTCAATGAATACATCATCAAACAAAAATTTACGAAACATCTATGTGTCCACTCAGCAGTTTGAAGTAAGTGTCTGCTTCCATCTATCTGCTTCCATCTCTCTACTTGCTTCTTTCCTTGCTTGAATGATACTATTTACATGCCAAGAAGTTTTTGGACATCAAATTTTAGTATTGAAACGTGAGTTTTTGATCCAAAATGTCCTTATGCTCTGGAGAATTCCCTCCCAGTTTTAGCATGGTACCCACAGATTCACCTCATGATGGTGATGCTTGTGAGCTACAAAGTCAGGTGTGGTTTGGGCAGGGAGTAGGATCTGAGCCCTTCTTCCTGGACTTTAATGAATTATGAAGAGCCAGTTGCCTTAGATTTTCTTTCAACTGCGTAGTTTTATAACTGGGTGGTCACTTCAAGATGTTTTCGTTGGTTTTAATTCTGTAGTATTGTGTGGGCTTGCAAGCTCCCAAGATTTCCAGTGCCCATAAATATAGGCTGTATAACTTTTTTCCTCCATGGAGGTTAATTTTAATTTCAAGGCATCTTAATCTCACAACGATAAGTGAATTAATTTTAATGAAGTAATTTATGACAGACAAGACATCACCAAGGAACCAGCTGAAAAGTGATTCCTTTTTTCCTCAGACTGTTCTTAGTCAGGATTCTGGAGAAATTAGGAAAATGAAATCAGAGCTGGCCATTGATTGTTTATGTAGCATTATAAAACTCTTAGGCATCTTATCTAACATATTTATCTTAAACTTTATATCCCAGTGCTTAATGAAATTACATGTTTTCCAGAGCACTTTTATATTTTGATGTCAGAAATCTCATGTTTAAGAAACTTGCTGCTTGGAATATTAAAATTCAGCATCCAGTTGTGAAGTGTGATACAGCAAATCATCTGGAAGTATAGATCTTCATCTACCTTTATACAAAATAAGGTCGTAAAAATTGAATGGTGAAAAGTCAAATGATATGTACTGAAGAGAACAGTTATAAAATGTTAAAAATTCATAAGGCTACCTCCCTTTTTAGATAAAATTTTCTCAATGTAAGGAGATGGCATCACTACTTACCTATTTTCTCAAGCTACTTGTATTGGTATCATTCTTTTTCATTATTTCCTTCACCACTAGTCCAGCAAATCTTACAGATCTGTTTCCAAAATATAGCTCTTCACTTATTTGCAGGGCTACCACCCTATTCCAAACATTTCTCATGTACACGGTGATAATACTCTCCTCCTCTTCTTTATTCCTGTGTCCACTTTGTCCTCCTTTATATATACAATTTACCCAGCTGCCAAAGCTTCTTAAAACACAAATGAGAAAACATCACTCTCCGTTTATATTACAGTCTAAATAAAATCTAAATGCTTTCCCGAATCGAGTACTCTTTTACTTCAGAGACCTAGGAACTTGAAAATAATTGTCCATCCTGAACATTTTCTTCTCTTTTGATCATAGCTAATCTCTCTATATTCTTTTCCTTTTCCAGTCTTTCCTCCATAAACATTTCTGATGTTTTTATATCAGCTGTCCTAAGTAGTGTAGTCACTACAATAGGTGTAGGGGTAAAGGGGACACAAAACATTTTTCTTCTTTGCCCTATGAGGTTTATTAAAAAATCAGCTCACAAAAGGAGATTAACTGAAAAAAAGGCATAAAAATGTGAGAATGTGTACATGGGGGGAGAGCCACAGAATTCAACATTCCCACGGGATTCAACATTCCCACAGGGTTGAGAAGCTTATTTATCATCTTGAGGTTATAGAAAGAATAGGAGTTTGGACTGTGGCCAAACGGGTTCTGGTGGTAAACAGGTGTTGGAGTTGGGGAAAATGAGGCCTGGCAAGCAAAGACAATCTTGTTGTGTTGATGAAACCTCACAGGTAGCACACAGGTAGCACTCCTCAGAGAGAATAGATGGTAAATATTTCCTTCAGACCTTTAAAGGTGTCAGACTCTCTGTTAATTTTTCCTAGATCCAGGCAAAGGAAGGCCTGAGAAAATCCTGGCTGTCTCAATGCAGATTTGGCCTACAGATAAAAATCTCACCCACAAAAGACAGCTTTCCAGGTTACTTCTGTTTGCAGGCCTTCTGAACAGCCATCTCAAAATATGCCAAAGAAGTATATTTTACTGTGAAATATTTTAATTTTCTTTATTGGAATTCCTTACCTAGGGGAGCATAATAAAAATTTTATCCATCATTGATTGAAGCCCTATCTTCTACATCAACTGCAAATGAAAACTCTCTTGACCCTGTGAGCAAGGGATAATCTCTCATGCTCTTTAAAAATACTGCCCACATATAATAAAATTCATACATTTAAAGCTATGCCTGATGAATTTTGGTAATTGTATACCATTGTGTAAGCATCACTATAATCCAAACTCATTCTAAAAGTATTCTCCATCCCTTTGTATCTCCCCTGAAAATCATGGATCTATTTGATGTTACTATAGATTTGTATCTCCTAGTGATTGTTTGACATTTTTACCTTAGCGTAATGTTTCTGAGATACATTCATGTTGTTGGGTGTGTAGGGGCCAAGGTTCTTGGCCCTTTAAAGGTTCACTGAAATACCAACTCTCAAAAGGCATATTGATTGGAGAAAAGACGTGTAAATTTATTTGATGTGCATATAGGGGAATCTTCAGAATGAAGACCCAAACACACGAGGGAAATTATCCATTTTTATGCTTAGGTTCAACAAAGTATGTACAGCCACATAGAAATATGACTGGAGAAAGTGGTATGATCTAATGTTAATAGATAGAGTAGGGGAAACCCAGCAAGGCCTGTCTGTCTAGATTCTTCTTGGCCTTTCTGAGCATACATTTCTTCCTTCTGGGTGTGTGGCAGGACCCTCTCTGGAATAGGGGTCTTATGATCTACAGTCAAACAGGGTAAGCCAGATAATTTCTTTACAGCCAGTTTTTATGTAGAGTATTTCTAGGTTTTCTGGCTTTTACAAAAAGGGGTTCTGGTTTCTCTGACTTGCTTTGGGGAAAAGAAATTCTGGTTTCTATGGCAAGCCCAGGCAAGAATGAGACTGAGAGACAGCAGGGCAAGAGAAGGTCAGAGAAAAACTTTTGTTTCTCAGGTTCTTGCTGGAGTCTTCATTTTGTGTATTATTTTCTGAGCCCCAATAGGTATACTAAAATTTTATCTGTACTGCCGAGTAACATTTCACAGAATGGATATATCACAATTTGTTCGTCCATTGCCCAGTTGATGAGTTGATGAACATTTTATTTGTTCCTAGTTTTTGGCTACTATGAAAATGTTGCTATGAGCATATGCGTACATATTTTCGTGTAGACATGTGTTTTATTTCTCTTAGGAAAATTCCTAGAAGTATAATCAATATACTTAATTATATAAGATACTGTCTTTATTGGTTTCAAAAGTGCCCATAACATTTTGCATTCTTACCTGCAATATTTGAGAGTTCTAGTTGCTACATATACTTACTAACAGTTGGTATGGTCAATCTTTTTAATTCTAGCTACTCTAATGCACGTATAGTGACCTCTCATTGTGAGTGTAATATTCATTTCTTTAGTGCTTGCAATGATTAGCAACTCTTTATGTGTGTAGTATGCATTCATATATATTTTTTTGTAAAATATCTATTGGAATACTTTATTTACCTTTTTAGTGTCTTATAATTGAGTCATAAGAGTTGTTTTTTAAAATACATTTAGGAGATAGGTTGTTTATTGAATGAATGCTTCACAAAATCTTAATTACATTTTGTGACTTGTCTTTCGTTCTGGTAACTATGGCTTTCATAAAGGTTTTTATAAAATTGATTTTATCAATGTTTCTTTTTAAAATTTGTACTTTGTAGGTCCTGTTTAAAAACTCATTGCCTAATATAATGTCACAAATACTTTATTCTATGTTTTCATCTGAAATTTAATAGTTTTAGTTTTAGTCTGTGACCCATTTTGACCTAATTTTGGTATATGCTGAGAATTGAGGATCAAAGTTCATTTTTTCATACAGATATCCAATTGTTCTTGTATCTGTCATTGAAAATAATATATTTTTCTCAATTAATTACTTTGGACCTTTGTCAAAAATTGGTTTACTATATATGTGTGGTTTATTCCTGGACTTTCCAATCTGTCACATTGATCCATTAATTTACCCTTATACCAAGATAATATTGCTGAAGTATTTTTAGGATAAGTTTTTAAATTAGTTGATGTAAGTGCCCAACATTTGCTCATATTTTCTGAAATTATTTTGGTTAATCTTGGTCTTTTGCTTTTCCATATACAGTTTAAAATAATTTTACACATTTCTTCAAAAAGTCTGGTAGTGTTCTGATTGTGATTGCATTGTACCTACAGTTTAATTTGAAGAAGATGGTCATGTTATCATTACAGAATCTTCCATTTGTAAATATAGTCTATTTCTTTGTATACTGAAGACCTTGAATACCTTCTAGGACCTTGAAGTTAAGGTCTTCCTTACCTTCAATTTTTAAAATTTCACACTTTGAATTTATGTTCTTGCATAATTAGCCTTAACTTTTTTATATTTTCAGCTGCTATTGTAAATAACGTTGCATTTAAAAATTTTGTTTTCTAATCATTTTTACTACTATATAGAAATGTAACTAATTTTGTTTACTGATCTTGTGTCCCAAAACAGTGTAACATTCACTTATTTATGTAAGTAAAATTTTTATGCATTTCTTAGTTTATTTCCACATATACAAACATGTCATGTAGAAATAAGATTTGTTTTATATGCACCCAGTACAGGAGCACCCAGATATATAAAGTAAGTTCTTAACAACCTACAAAGAGACTTCGACTCCCCACACAATAACAGTGGGAGACTTTAACACTCCACTGTCAATATTATACAGATCATTGAGATAGAAAATTAACAAGAATATCCAGGACTTGAAATCAGATCTGGACCAACCAGACCTAATAGACATCTACAGAACTCTCCACCCCAATCCACAGAATTTACATTCTTCTCAGTACCACATCACACTTACTCTAAAATGGACCATGTAATTGGAAATAAAACACTCCTCAGCAAATGCAAAAGAACAAAAATCATAACAACCAGTCTCTCACACAACAGTGCAATTAAATTGGAACTCAGGATTAAGAAACTCACTCAAAACTCCACAACCACATGGAAACTGAACAACCTGCTCCTGAATGACTACTGGATAAATAATGAAATGAAGGCAGAAATAAAGATGTTCTTCGAAACCAATGAGAATGAAGACACATCGTACCAGAATCTCTGGGACACATTTAACACAGTGTCTAGAGGGAAATTTATAGCACTAAACACCCACACGAGAAGCAAGGAAAGATTGAAAATCGATACCCTGTCATCACAATTAAAAGAACTAGAGGAGCAAGATCAAACAAATTCAAAAGCTAGCAGAAGACAAAAAATAACTAAGGTCAGAGCAGAACTGAAGGAGATAGAGAAACAAAAAACCCTTCAAAAAAATCAATAAATCCAGAAGCTGGTTTTTTGAAAAGATCAACAAATAGACTACCAGCCAGACTAATAAAAAAGAAAAGAGAGAAGAATCCAATAGATGCAATAAAAAATAATAAAAAGGATATCACCACCAATTCCACAGAAATACGAACTACCATCAGAGAATACTGCAAACAACTCTGTGCACATAAACCAGTAAATCTAGAAGAAATGGATAAATTTACATTTACATTCTCCCAAGACTAAATCATGAAGAAGTTGAATCCCTGAATAGACCAATAACATGGTCTGTAGTTGAGGTAGCAATTAATAGCCTACCAACCAAAAAAAGTCCAGGACCAGACAGGTTCACAGCCTAATTCTACCAGACATACAAAGAGAAGCTGATATCATTCCTTCTGAAACTATTCGAAATAATACAAAAAGAAGAGAATCCTCCCTAACTCATTTTA
Organism: Ateles fusciceps; assembly: GCA_036589455.1. NCBI lineage: Eukaryota > Metazoa > Chordata > Mammalia > Primates > Atelidae > Ateles > Ateles fusciceps. The sequence continues at coordinate 12,187,409 of JAZHEH010002206.1, forward strand.
TGAGACCAACATCATCCTGATACCAAAACCTGGCAGAGACAGAGCTAAAAAAGAAAATTTCAGGCCAATGTCCATGATGAACATCAATGCAAAAATCTTCAATAAAATACTGGCAAACCAAATGCAACAGCACATCAAAAAGCTTATCCATCATGATCAAGTAGCCTTCATCCAGGGGGTGCAAGGCTGGTTCAGCAAATGCAAATTTATAAATGTAATCCATCACATAAACAGAACCAAAGACAAAAAACCACATGATTATCGCAATACATGCAGAGAAGGTCTTCGACAAAATTCAACAGCTCTTTATGCTAAAAAGTTTCAACAAACTAGGTATCGATGGAACATATCTCAAAATAATAAAAGCTATTTATGACATACCCACAGCCAATATCATATTGAATGGGCAAAAACTGGAAGCATTTCCTTTGAAAACTGGCACTAGACAAGGATGCCCTCTCTACCATTCCTGTTCAACATAGTACTGGTAGTTCTAGCCAGAACAATCAGGCAAGAAAAAGAAATAAAGGGTATTCAATTAGGAAAAAAGGAAGTCAAATTGTTTCTATTTGAAGATGACATGATTGTATATTTAGAAGACCCCATTGTCTCAGCCCAAAATTTCCTTAAGATGATAAGTAACTTCAGCAAAGTCTCAGGATACAAAGTCAATGTGCAAAAATCACAAGCATTCCTATACACCAATAATAGACAAACAGACAGCCAAATCATGAGTGAAATCTCATTCACAATTGCTACAAAGAGAATAAAATACCTAGGAATACAACTAACAAAGGACATGAAGGACCTCTTCAAGGAGAACTACAAACCACTGCTCAAGGAAATAAGAGAGGACACAAACAGATGGAAAAATATTCCATGCCCTTGGTTAGGAAAAATCAATATTGTGAAAATGGTCATACTGCCCAAAGTAATTTGTATATTCAATGCTATCCCCACCAAGCTACCACAGACCTTCTTCACAGAACCGGAAGAAACCACTGTAAACTTCATATAGAACCAAAAAGGAGCCTGCATAGCCAAGACAGTCCTAAGCAAAAAAGAGCAAAGCTGGAGGCATCATGTTACCTGACTTCAAACTATACTACAAGGCTACAGTAATCAACACAGCATGGTACTGTAACCAAAACAAAGATATAGACCAATGGAACAGAACACAGGCTTGGAACACCACACATCTACAACCATCTGATCTTTGACAAACCTGACAAGAACAAGCAATGGGGAAAGGATTCCCTGTTTAATAAATGGTGTTAGGAAAATTGGCTAGCCATGTGCAGAAAGCTGAAATTGTTCCCTTCCTTACACCTTATACAAAAGTTAACTCCAGATGGATTAAGTATTTAAACATAAGACTTAACACCATAAAAACCCTAGAAGAAAACCTAGGCAATACTATTCAGGACATAGGCATAGGCAAGGACTTCATGATTAAAATACCAAAAGCAATGGCAGTAAAAGCCAAAACAGACAAATGGGGATCTAATTAAACTCCAGAGCTTCTGCACAGCAAAAGAGTCAGTTTTTAGCATGAACCAGCAACAAACAGAGTGGAAAAAATTTTTGCAATCTACCCACTGACAAAGGGTTAATATCCAGAATCTACAAAGAACTAAAACAGATTTACAAGAAAAAACAAAACAAACCCATTCAAAAGTGGGTGAAGGACATGAACAGACATTTTTCAAAAGAAGGCATATATGATGCCAACAATCATGAAAAAATGCTCATCATCACCGGTAATTAGAGAAATGCAAATCAGAACTACATTGAGATACCATCTCATGCCAGTTAGAATGGCAATCATGAAAAACATCCATAGACAACAGATGCTGGAGAGGATGTGGAGAAATAGGAAGCGCTTTTACACTGTTGATGGGGGTGTTAATTAGTTCAACCATTGTTGAAGACAGTGTGGTGATTCCTCAAGGACCTAGAAATAAAAATTGCATTTGACCCAGCAATCCCATTACTGGATATATATGCAAAGGATTATAAATTGTTCTATTATAAAGACATGTGCACACATATATTCACTGTGGCACTGTTTACGATAGCAAAGACCTGGAACCAACCCAAATGCCCACTGATGATAGACTGAACAAGGAAAATGTGGCACATATACACCATGGAATACTATGCAGCCATAAAAATCGATGAGTTCATGTCCTTTGTAAGGACATGGATGAATCTGGAAACCATCATTCTCAGCAAACTGATACAAGAACAGAAAATCAAACACCGCATGTTCTCACTCATGGGCGGGGGTTGAACAATCGAGAACACATGGACGTAGGGAGGGAAGCATTACACACTGGGGTCTGTTGGGGAGGAATAGGGGGTGGGACAGTGGGGGGTAGGGAGGTTAGGGAGGGATAACATGGGGAGAAATACCAGATATAGGTGATAGGGGGGATGGAAGCAGCAAACCACATTGCCATGTATGTAGCTATGCAACAATCCTGCATGTTCTGCACAGGTACGCCAGAACCTAAAGTACAATAATATATATATATATATTATATATATATATCTCAATCATAGAAATCTTGAAAACATGTAGATCCATTTTACCTTCCTTTTAGTTTTAACAGGTAGTTGTTATATACAATATGTAAGTACGTTTTAAAATCCTGCAAGAAAATGTTTTAAGTGTGTTTAAAACATTGATGTGGTATATAAAAACCCAAAGGAAAAAAGTAAAATGAAAAAAAACTTGCAGTTTTACAGGTATTTACCATTTCTGTGTTCTTTAATGTTTTCTTGGAATCTGAGTGTCTATCCAGTATCACTTCTTTTCAGTTTGCAGAATTTACTTTAGTATATCCTCCAGTGAAGGTTTGCTATTGTTGAGTCTCTGAAAATGTCTGTATTTTGCCCTCATTTTTAAATAATAGTTTTACTGGTTATAGAATTCTGGGTTAGTAGGTTTTCCTCCCTTTTTTAATTTTCTTTTTCTTTTCAAAACATTCATCACAAAGGTGTTGTTTCAGTCTTTTGTAGCCACCTTGATTTATGGTGAAAAGTGAGCTATTAATGGGATTGTTGTCACTCTGTACATAACATGTCATTTTCTATTTGCTGCTTTCAAGTTTTGTTCTTTATATTTGTCCTTCAGCAGTTTCACTATGATGTATCTCAGCACAGACTTGTTGGTTTTTTTTTTATTTGGGGTACCTTTAGCACCTTATATCTCCAAATTTCTATCTTTTAATACTTCTAGAAAATTTTACACTATTGTTTCTTTAAATATTTGTCTTCTGATTTGTTTCCTTTCTAATATTTTGGTGTTATAATAACATGTATGTTTGACAGTTTTGTATAATCTAACAAGTCCTTGTGGCTCTGTTTATTACTTTCTCTGTATTCTTTACCTTTGATGATTTTTATTATTTGTCTGAAAGTTCCCTTCATCTTTCTTTTGCCTTGTCCTTTTAGCTCCTAAGTTAATCCAGTAAATTTGTATTTCATAATTTTATTCTGGAATTTCCATTTTGTTTATTTTCATCGTTTTTATTTTTTGGCTCATGTTTTCTACCACTTTGCTTATATTTTTATTTATAAAAAAATCATGTTTTGTTTTATTTCATTCAGATTAGATATAGCAGGTAGCTTAAAATTCATGCCTGTTGGTTTCAATATTTTCTCTTGAGAAAGTGTTCCATTTTCTTCTTATTTTACATAATTGTGGGTGTATATTAGACATTCTGAATGTTAAGTCATAGAGGATCTGTATTATTTTCTCCAATTAGCATTTCCTTTATTGTATAATTTTCTTTCAGATGGGATTGAGGTGCAAACTCTGTGTCTTGGACATCTCTCTGGTCTCAATTTAGACCTGTGGTCTTTAAGTGAGTTGTTTTTAGTCTGTTCTGTAAATGCATGATTCAGGAATTAGTCAGAGATGTGAGAAAACTTTAGGGATTCCCTCTATGACTCTTTCCCTTCAGCTATTGCCTGACTCTCTGCAGCATTTATAGTTTCCCTGCTTCAGTATTCTGGTTCTCCACGCCAGACTGTGGACTTTGGTACATGTGTCTTTGCTACCACTGGGTGAGAGGTGTGGACTGAAATTGGTTCAAGGTTAAAAGCCGTGGAGACTGTTACTTCCCTTCCAGCTTCTGTCTTTCTTCCTTAGGTTAGTCTGTGCAGAATCTGTTTCTGCTCCATCTCCAGCACCTTCAGGGAGTTGCTGTTGGCAATATTTCCAGATTTTACAGTAGTTTTCTTCAGCATGTTCATCCAGTAAAGCCTTAGATTTTTGTACCTACAAGAGGAAGAGGCTCCCCTCTTGGTGAATTGCCATAGTTTTTGAATCTGCTTTGAAGTCTCCCTTGAATATATAATATTTCGTGGGCTGCTAAACATTAAGTATCTTTAAGGCAAAGGCAATGTCATGTTCATCTTTGTGGCTGTAGCACACAGTGAATGTTCAATATGCTTCTGCAGGATTTAGCTGAAATTAAACCCTACTGACATAAAAGTAAAACATATTTATAATTGCACAGATTCTGTGGCTTAGCTTCTCCCTTTGCTTTACAATTTCCCACAGTTTATTATCAAGGCCCAGGCTCTTGCTATCTTATCTAAAGGCTCATCTGGGAAGGGTCTTTTCTAAGCTTATTTGATGATTGTGGATAGCTTAGATTTTTTTGAATGTTGTTGACCTGAGGGACACAGTTCCTCATTCCCTGTTGGCCAGAGGCCACTCTTAGTTCCTTGTCGCACAGGTCTGTCTCAAATGGTGGCTTGCTTCATCAAAGTGTACAAGACAAGAAGGTAATAGGGAGAGGTATAGTCAGCTATCAAGATAGAAGTCACACTCCTTTGTCAACTAATCATGGATGTGCTATCTCGTCACCTTCACATATTCTGTTGGTTACAAGCAAGTCACTAAGTCCAGCTTAGTGAGTGTGAACTCAAGGGGAGTCATTATAGAAGGTCAGGGATGCCAAAACTTTGAGTTAATTAGAAGTCAGCTTATGATAGGCTGAAGCTGAGGAAACTGGAATTCAATAAAAAATACAAAAACTGCAAAAATTAGAGAAATGTCAATGGAAACAGGGACAGATAATCAAAATGTTGAAAATATCAGTTAAGGTATTTAAACTAACTGTGATCAATATGTTAATGAAACTACAGGAAAATAACCAAGTAAAGTAAGGAGAAATTCCAGAAAGGTTTAGAAGAAAAATCAAATATGATCAACAATATTAATAACTGATTGAACACAGCCAATGAAAATCAATAAATTTAAGGACAGGATAGCATAATTATTTAATTATTTCTAAACATGCTTAGATACAGACATGCTAAAAACTAAATATAAAACTCAAAAAGGCAGGAGCATGACCTGTGCCAAGTGGGAGTGGGGGATTTACATAAAGGCAAAAAGATTCCCAGTGTGTCAGTAATCATGTCAATTGAAACAGCAAGTGCTTCTATGTGGATCTTCTTTTTCTTAATCTCTTCTGATGGGGGAGCAAGTGAATATGGATCTAGATCTTTGCTATTTATGATAGTAAAATTGGAGCATTAAAAGCACAAATGTTAACCTCCTATATTATCTGAATGAGAATCTCTCCAGGCATTATCTCCTATTCTTCTTGCCTACTGTCTTGTGCTCTGGTCTAGTATTTCCTGCTTTTAAAATATATTAAAATTGGATTTTTGGATGTAAAGCATAATGACTGAATAGAAGCCCCACTGATCATCTCCTCTCCTAAGATCACCAAATTAAACACAAAACCAGCACTTTTATAAGAACCAAAAATTAGGTTTTAACCAGATATTTAAAAAGAGACACGGAAAAGAGTAGGAAAGATGATTTTGAATTGCTGACACCATCTCCTCCCCCATCCCCTGGCACTGGCTGCCTGGCATGGAAATGCTGTACACTTGGAAGAAGGAGAACATAGTGACTGTGGGACTTTGCATTGAAACTCAGTACTGCCCTGTCACAGCAGAAAACAACACCAAGCACAACTCAGCCAGTGCCCACAGAAGGAGCACTTGGACCAGCTTTAGTCAGAGGGAATCGTCTATCCCACCAGTTGGAATTGACAAACCTTGCCACCACGGCTAAAGGGCCATGTTTATATATAAACATGAAAGGCAGTCGAGGCCATAATAATTGCAATTCCTGAAGAAGTCCTGGTGCTGTTCTGGGCTCAGAGTCAGTAAACTTGCGGGACATGCAACCTATTGAGTCACCACTTCGAGTAGCCAAGAGAGCATTTGCACAATTCTTCCCCCAACTCCAGCCAGTTAAGCTCACAGCTCTGGGAAAGACACCTCCCATCTGCTTGGGGAGAGAAAAAAAGAGTAAAGAGGACTTTGTCTTACAACTTAAATACCAGCTCAGCCACAGCAGAGCAGGATAGGGCACCAGGCAGAGTTCTGAGGTCCCCATTCCAGGCCTTAGCTCCTGGATAACATTTCTTGACACACCCTTGGTGAAAGGGGAATCTGCTGGTTTGAAGAGAAGAACCCAGTTCTGGCAGAGCTTATCACCTGCTGACTAAAGAGCCCTTATGCCCTGAATAAACAATAGTGGTACCCAGGAAATACTCTCTGTGGACCTTGAGTGAAACTGAGTGAAATATTGGCTTCAGGAATGACCCAGCACTTCTCTTTGAGAAAAAGAGAGAGAAGAATAAAGGGATAAAGAGGACTTTTTCTTGTAGCTTGGGTACCAGCTTGGCCATAGCTGAATAGTGCACCAGTTGGGCTCTCAGCATCTCTGATTTCAGGCTTTGGCTCTTGAATGGCACTTCCGGACTTAACCTGAACCAGTGGGGAGCCAACTGCCCTAAACAGAGAGTCCCAGACCTGATAGCATTCACTAGCATGTGACTGAAGAGCCCTTGGGCATTAATGAACATCAGCAATATGCAGGCAATACTTGCTGTGGGTCTGGGCAATTGGTGGCCACAGGGGAATCACTCCACTGCTTTTGCAAAGAGGAGGAAATAATGGGGAGGATTTTGTCTTGCAGTTTGGGTGCCAGCTTAGCTGAAGTAGAATAGTGAACCAGGTAGATTCCTAAAGTTTTTGCCGTCACGCCCCACCTAGGAGACGGCATCTGAGGTTCCACCTGGGTCCTTGCCGCTTTGAAGGGAAAGACACAAGCCTGGCTGGATTTGGCACCTGCTAATTGCAGAGCCCAGGGGTCTTGAGCAAACAAAGGCAGTGGCATTGCAGCTGTTAAAGCAGGCTTTTGGTGAGACACAGTGCTGTGCTGGCTTCTGGTGGCAGCCATAGGAGTTATGTGTCATGCCATCCCAAGCTCCAGGCAGCTCAGCACAGAGAGAGAAACTTCATTTAGTTGGAGGAAAGTAAGGGAAGAGAGTGAGAGACTCTGTGTGGTGATACAGATAATTCTTCCAGATATTATCTAATAAGACTATCAACGTAGTACCTCAATGAGCCTGCAAGATCCACAATGTTACTGGGCTTGAGATGTTCCCTAATGCAGATAAGATGGTAGTCACCAAAAACTTAGACTACACTCTAGTCCTTTTGAATACCTGGAGGTGTTCCCCAAAAAAGATAGGTACAAACAAGAATAGACTGTGAAACTTACAATAACTACATAACTCTTCAATTGCCCAGACACTGACAAACATCAACAAGCAACAAGACCATCCAGGAAAACATGACCTAAACAAACAAAGTAAATAAGACACTAGTGACTAACCCTGTAGGCATAAAATATGTGATCTCTCAGATAGAGGAAACTCAATGAAATTGGTTGAGTTTGAGGAAACTCAACGAAATTCAAGATAACACAGAGAAGGAATTCAGAATTCTATCAGATAAATTTAACCAAGAGATTAAAATAATTAAAAAAGAATTAAGCAAAAATTCTGCCGTTGAAAAATTCAACTGACATACTGAAGAATGCATTAGGGTCTTTTAGCAGCAGAATAGGTCAAGCAAAAGAAAGAAGTCGTGAACTTGAAGACAGGCTATTTGAAAATACACAGTCAGATGAGACAAAAGAAAATAGAGTAAATTTTCTAAATCTTCTGGTGTGCTTCACTCTTTATACTTAAATAAGTAAGAGCACATCTAGAATATTTAGAAAATAGCCTAAAAAGGGCAAATCTAAGAGATATTTGCCTTAAAGAGGAGGTAAAGAAAGAGATGAGGTAGAAAAGTTTATTCAAAGAAATACTTTCTGAAACCTAGAGGAAGATATCAATATTCAAGTACAAGAAGGTTACAGAATATCAGGCAGATTTAACCCAAATAAGACTACTCAATACATTTAATAATCATACTCCCAAAGTTCAAGGAAAAGAAAGGCTCTTAAAAGCCGCCATAGAAAAGAAACAAATAACATACAATGGAACTCAGATATGTGTGGCAGTAAACTTTCAGTAGAAACCTTAAAGGTCAGGAGAGAGTGGCAAGATATATCTCAAAGTGCTGAAGGCAAAAATCTGTATCCTGGAATAATATATCTAGTGGAAATATTCTTCAAACATGAAGGAGAAGTAAAGACTTTCTCAGACAAACAAAAGCTGAGAGATTTCATCGATAGCAGACCTGTCTTGCAAGAAATGCTAAAGGAAGTTAGAAAAGAACATTAATGAGTAATACGAAATCAACTGAAAGTACAAAACTCACTGGTAATAGTAAGTACACAGAAAAACACAGAATATTAAAACATCCTAATTGTGGTGTATAAACAATTCATATCTTGAGTAGAAAGACCAAAAGATGAACCAATAAAAAAATAACCACAAAACTTCTCAAAACATAAAGAGTACAATAAGATATAAATAGAAACAACAAAAAGTTTAAAAGTGGGGCAGTGAAGATAAAATGTAGTGTTTATTATCTTTGTTGTTGCTTGTTAGTTTATGGAATAAATGTCATCAGTTTAAAATAATGGATTTTAAGATAGTAACTGTAAATTTCAAAAAACCTACAAAAGATGCACACACAAAAAAAGGCAATGAAAATATACCACCAGTGAAAATATTCTTCACTAAAAGGAAGACAAGAAGGGAGAGAGCACAGAACAACTAGAAAACAACAAAATGACAGGAATAAATCCTTATCAATTTTATTACTGAGTGTAAATGGGTTAAACTGTCCAATTAAAACACAAAGAGTGACTGAATCAATAAGAAAACAAGGCCTAAAGCTCAGTTACCAAAAGAAACACACTTCACCTATAAAGACACACATAGACTGAAAATAAAGGGTTGGAAAATATTCCATGCAAATGGAAATTTTTAAAAAGCAAGATTAATTATATCAGATAAAATAGATTTCAAGACAAAAAGTATAAAAAGAGACAAACAAGGTCATTATATAATAATAAAGGGTTCAATTCAGCAAGAAGATATAACAATTTTAAAGATAAATGGACCCAACACTGGAGCACCCAGACATATAAAACAGATATTATTATAGCTAAGAAGAGAGATACATCCCAATACAATGATTATTATAACTGGAGACCTCTAACACCCGCTTTCAACATTGGACGATTATACTGACATAAATTCAATACATGTTGGATGTAAGCTGCACTATAGAACAAATAGACTTAATATTCATTTACAGAACATTTTATCCAATTGCAGAAGAATGCATATTCTTCTCTTCAGCATGTAGATTCTCAAGCAGAGGTTATATGTTAGGCTGCAAAACAAGTCTTAAAAATTCAAAAGAATTCAAATTATTTCAAGTATCATCTCTGACCACAATGGAGTCAAACTACAAATCAATGACGAGAAAAATGTTAGAAACTATACAAACACTTGAAATGTTTCCAAATAACCAGTGGGTTAATGAAGAAATTAAGAAGGAAATTGAAAAGTTTCATGAAGCAAATGATAATAGAACACAACATGCAGAAACCTATGGGATACAGGGGAAAGCTGTGCTAAGAGGAAAGTTCATAGCAATAAGTGTCTACATCAAAAAGTGGAAAAATTTCAAATAAACAACCTAATGATGTATTTTAAAGAATTAGTAAAGCAAGAATAAAGTATACCCAAATCAATAGGAGAAAAGAAATAACAAAATTTTATTTATCAGAAAAAATTGAAATTTAAGTGAAGAAATAACACAAAAGATCAATGGAATGAAAAATTGGGTCTTTAAAAAGATGAACGAAATCTACAAACCTTTAGCCAGACTAAGAAAATAAGAGAGAAGATCCAAATAAATAAAACCACAGATGAAAAAGGAGACAATATGTCTGATAATGCGCAAACTAAAAAGATCTTTAGAGATGACTGTGAACAACCATATGCCAGTAAATTGGAAAATATAGAAGAAATGAATAAATTTCTAGACACATACAACCTAGCTAGATTGAACCATGAAGAAATACAATGCCTAAACAAACTAGTAACAAGTAATGAAACTATCTGGCAGCACTGAAAAACCCAGAACCCCATGGCTTTACGGTTAATTTTTGTAAACATTTTAAGAAGAACTAATACCAGTGCTACTCAAAGTATTCTCCCCCATCCTCCTTCAAAGAAAAGTGGAGCAGAAAATACTTCCAAACTTGTTCTATGAGGCCAGTATTATCCTGATACCAAAAGCAGACTGAACATATCAAAGAAAGAAAGCTACAGGCCAATATCCCTGATGAACACTGATGCAAAAATCCTCCACAAATTTCTAGCAAACCACATTCAACAACACATTACATTAACCATAATTATTACCAAGCAAAATTTATTCTAGGGATGCAAGGATACTTCAATATATCCAAAACAATCAATGTGATACATCATATCAATTGAATGAAAGACAAAACCCATATGGTCATTTCAATTGCTGCTGAAAACCTAATTAATGAAATTCAACATCCCATCATGATAAAAACCACTAAAAAAAATACCAAAACAGGACAAAACCATGCATGACAGACCCATAGATTGTATCATAGTGAATGAAATACTGAAAGCCTTCCCTTTAACATCTGGAATAAGAGAAGAATGCTCACTTTTAACAATGTTATTCAGCATAGTACTGGAAGTCCTAGGTAGAGTAATCAGACAAGAAATAAAGGGCATCCAAATCCGGAAAGGAAGAAGTCATACTATTCTTGCTTCCAGATGAGATGATTTTATGTTTGGAAAAACCTAAAAACTCCACCAAAAAATTGACAGAACTGTTAAAAAAAATTCAGTAAAATTGCAGGATAAAAATCAACATACAAAAATCAGTAGCATTTCCATATGCCAACAGCAAACAATCTGAAAAAGAAATTAAGGAGTATGGGAGGCCTGGACCAGTAGATCACCTGAGGTCAGGAGTTCAAGACCAGCCTAGTCAACAAGGTGAAACCTCATCTCTATTAAAAATACGAAAAACATTAGCCAGGCATGGTGGTGCATCCTGGTAATCCCAGCTACTCAGGAGGCTGAGGCAGGAGAATCCCTGGAACCCAGGAGGGAGAGGTTGCAGTGAGCCAAGATTGTGCCACTGCACTCTACACTCCAGCCTGGATGACAGAGTGAGACTCCGTCTCAAAACAAACAAACAAACAAAATAAAAATCAAGGAAAAATCCCACTTGAAAAGGCTACAAATAAAATAAAATACCTGATAATTAACCAAAGAAGTGAAAGATGTCTACAGTAAAAGCTGTGAAACACTAATGAAAGAAATTAAAGAAAACATAAAGAAATAAAAAAGATATTCCAAGTTCATGGATTAGAAGAATCAATATAATTAAAATATCGATACCAACCAAAGCAACCTACAGATACAATGCAATTTATATTAAAACACCGTAATATTCTTCACAGAAATTGGAAAAAAAAATTTAATTTACATAGAACCACAAAAGATCCAGACTAGCCAAAGCCATCCTGAGCAAAAATAGCAAAACTGGAGGTATTACATTACCTGACTTCAAATTATACTCCATAACTGTTGTAACCAAAACATCACGGTACTGTAATAAAAAGAAGCACATAGACCAATTGAATACAATAAGATCCAGAAATAAGTTCATACATCTACAGTGAATTCATTTTTGACAGAAGTGCCAAGAATGTACTTTAGGGGAAAGAACAGCCTTTCAATAAATGATGCTGGGAAAACTAAATGTCCATTTGCAGAAGAATCAAACCACATCTCTCACCATATGTAAAAATCAAATCAAAATGGACTAAAAACTAAAAATTTAAGACCTTCGATTATAAAATTAAATGAAAGAAAACTTTGGGAAACTCTCAAGACATTGGACTGGGTGAAGATTTATTGAGTAATATGAACACAGGCAACAAAAGCAAAAATGAACAAATGGGATCACATCAAGTTAAAAAGCTCCTGCATAGTAAACAACAGGGTGAAGACACAACCCAAATAGTGGAAGAAAATATTTGCACATTATGCATTTAATAAGGTATTAAAACCCAGAATATGTAAGGAGCTCAAATAGCTCTGTAGGAACAAATCTAATAATCTGATTTAATAATGGGCAAAAGATCTGAATAGACATTTCTCAAAAGAAGACATAGATGGCAAATAGGTATATGATAAGGTGCTCAATATAATTGATTGTCAGAGAAATGCAATTCAAAACTATAACAATATATCATCTCATCCCAGTAAAATGGCTTTTTTTCAAGAGAAAGGTAATAATAAATGCTGGCTGGCATGTGAAATAAAGGAATCTTTGTATACTGTTGGTAGGAATATAAATTATTATAATCACTATGGAGAATAATTTGCAAGTTCCCCCAAAACTAAAAGGAACTACCTTATAATTTAGTAATCCCACTGCTAAGTATATGCTCTCCAAAAAGAAAATCAGTGTCTTGAAGAGATATTTGCACTCCCCCTGTTTACTGCAGCATGATTCGCAATAGCCAAGAATTGGAAATAACCTAAGTTTCCATCAACAGAGGAATGAATAAGGAAATGTGGTACATGTACACAATGGAGTACTATTTAATAATAAAAAAATGATATCCTGTCATTTGAAACTGCATGGGCGGTACCTGGAGATCATTTGGTTAAGTAAAATAAGCCAGGCACAGAAAGACAGGCTTCACATGTTTTTGCTTATTTGTGAGTTCTAAAAATTTAAATAATTGAACTTGCAGAGATAGAAGAGTAGAACTTATAGTTACCAGAGGTTACAAGGTAGTGAAGGTTGGGGAGAGTGGGAATGGTTAATGGGTACAAAAAAATAGAATGAATAAGATCTAATATTTGATAGAACAACAAGGTGACTATAGTCAACAATAATTTATGGTACAATTAAAAATAACCAAAAAAGTAAATTGGATTGTCTGTAGCGCAAGAAAAGATAAATGCTTTAGGTGATGGATACTCCATTTACCCTCACGTGATTATTATGCATTGTATGCTTGTATCAAAATATCTCATATTTGATATCCCATAATATATATACCTACTATGTAGCCATCACAATTAAAATTAAAAATAAATTGGATTTTTGTGTCTCTGCCTGGTTTCTTTGGAGTGACACCTCAGTTAGATGGTATATGTTCCTTTCATCTCTAGTGTGTCAGATTACTCTCATCACCCATTCCATACTTCTGGCTAGTCCTTGGCTCCTATTTATCCAAAGCAAGAGAGTGGTTCTTAATATTGTTCTTAACGTGTAGTTTTTCTAGATGAATGAGAAATACTATTTTGGTGATTAATTGTAAACTAGACATAAAAGTAAGTTTTGGCAGTATTGGTAGGATGCTATGGAAACTAAGCAAGAAGCTTAAGCATATATTCCATTTAGCTTGCCTCCCCCTGGAAAATTTTGTCTGGTTTAGATTTTGGGGAGTGAGGCTAGGATAATACTAGATTTTTGCCATAATCTTTAACTACTTATTTAATCTAGTATTTATTTTTCACTTTTTGTAGACCAGGCACTTTTGTAAGCACTGAGAATTAGATGGAGAACATGACAGACAGGCATCCATGAGTGTTGAGACTTCATGGCTCAATCTTGTTGAGGAAAATCATCAATCTTGGGTTTTTTCTGCTTTTTTCATCCATCCTCCCCAGAGAAGGTTAAATGTTTTATCTGATGGAGAATTTAGGATTGAGTACTAGGCATACATGGCTTTACCCCTGTGGAAGTACTTAGATCTAGAATCTTTCTGCTTGCAGGAAGCAAATGCTCATATCAGCTTTCTGTTAGGCAGTAAAGGGAATTTTCCACGGATTATAGAAGGCCAATGTTAGTCCAACTATAACATCTAGTAAAATGAGTATTAGATATCTAAGTCAGTAATGAATATTATCACGATTATTTGGTCATACATCTTTATTCCAAACTTTTTCTTCTTTTAATAAGTCAATCATAAAACTAACATCTTAAAATCTCTATGTGTTCAATTCCTGTGTCTACCTTTCTTAGACAAGGAATAATTTATTAACCCCTAAAATCTCAATAGTGAGGTTAGAAACAAGTACATCAGTATAATGAGGGTTAAGATACCATAATAAAGCATAGTAGCACAGGGAAGGGATAACTTCTCCAGACTGGGAGGACTGGAGTTGTCAGAAAAGGATTTTTTAAATGTGTCCTCATAACATTTTCTGTTCTCTTTAGCTAATGGCATGTGAAAAACGAAAGCCAGTGGATTCTGACGTTTATTGGGACTGAATTATGAAATCGGGCCACTGAAAATAATTTTGAAGTTTGAGTCAATATAAGTAATTACATCTTAAATGAGAGTTATCTAATCGTTTATTCAGTAAGTTGTTATTAAATGCATATCATGTGAAGTAAAATTTCTTTGAATAAGTAAGCTATACTCCCAAATTAGGGCCTTCCTTTACATTTGCTGTTTCTTCTTCTTAGAATAACATACCCCTAGATATTCATACAACTTGCTCCCTTCTGGGTTTTAGGTTTTTCCTGACCCAGTCTGTTTAATATTATTAGGTTGGTGCAAAAATAATTGCAGTTTTTGCCATCACCTCTCACACCAGTCTCTCCTTCCCCACTTCTCTGCTTTATTTTTTCTTGGACCTGTTATCACCATCTGACAGAAAATAGTCTGCTCAAAACATTGCAAAATCTCCCCCTCTCTTCCACAGAAGAATCCCAAGCTCTCAAGAAGGCCTTCAGAGCCCTCATGATAGGCGCCCAGCTCCATTTCCTCTCTCATTCTGTCTCTTTCTTTCATTCTGGAGTGATTTTAATCTAGGAAAGGTGAGAAGAAGTTTGGGAAGGGTTTCATGCCATGACTTAGGCTTAAAAGAATCTCTTTGGCCTCTGGGTTGAGAACAGATTGGTAAGGGGTAGAGGGCTGTGGCCAAGATTGGAGCAGGGAAACCAGTTACAAGGCTACAGATTTAATCCTGGTGAGAGATAATGATGATTTGGAACTTGTATCAGCACCTGGGAAGTGAAGAAAAAGAGCCAGTTTTGGACATATTTTGAAAATAGAATCAATAGGATTTGCTGAGATTGAATTTAGACTTGAGAGGAAAAGAAGAGCCATCGCTGATTCTAGTGGGCCAGTCTCAGCAACCAGAAAGATTATATGACACTTACCAGATGGAGAAGATTGTAGAATGTAGGTTGGGACTCTAGATACGGAACTGCAGTTTGGGATATGTTGCATTTGAGTTGTCTATTTGATATTAAAGTAAAGGTCCTGAAGAGGGAGTTGGGAATATAAGATTACAATTTGAGAGAAAAATAGGCTGGAAGTCTAAATTTGGGAGTGTTTGGCATAGTTAGTATTTAAATTTTTAGACTGCACAAGATCATCAAGAGAGGAAGTATAGGTAAAGCAAAGATCAATGGACTCATCCTCTGGGGCACTTTGATGGCTGGAGGTCAAAGGGATGAAAAATAGCTAGAAAAGGACAAAGGAGCATTCAGTGATGTGGAAGGGGAAATGATAAGTGTGGTGTCCTGGAAACCAAGACAGAAGAGTTTCAATGAATAAGAAGTTATTAAGAGTGTCAAATACTCCTGATAGGTCAAGTAAGATGCATTAGCAGAATGCATTGCTTAGATCATTAGAAATATGTTTGAGCAAATGTCAGGAGGATAAATTAAACTGCTGCTATCTTTTAGCTACGTGAAAAGGCAGGGAGAAAAATCTAGGTAAATTTTCAGTGGACACAAAACATAGTCACAGTCTCATCCGAAATAAATAAAAAATCATACACACGTAAATATGCACTCATACTTTCTTTTTATATCATGATTACTGTTGATAGATATCCTGATCTGTTATAGGCCCAGAGTACAATTAAAGGTGATATTTATGTGGACACAGTTCAGGAGTATTTCATAGGATCTATCATGAGGCAGGACATGGGGTGGCAAAAAGATGTTTTGCATTTTGCCTACACAAAACTTTCATCAGGCAATTTTGAGGTTATGTTCTTCTACTCGTTGCTGCATCACATTGCCCCACACTGAATACCATTAGAGAATTAAAGGATATTTTATCATATGATTTATTTTGTATTCCATTGATAAGTACATCTCATGAGGACATATTTTGTAATTCTAAGATTGACTGATGTGAGAACTCCTAAATAAAAAATCTTGATAAAGGAATGTCCTTGGACTAAAAGTTCTATTGAGTTTCTTTCTTGATTAGCTTAACCACTGATAACCTCTTGTAAACACATTTCCTCACACTCTAAAAGATTCTATTAATTTTATTCTGATATTGTATTAACTTAGAATTTTTTTTCTAACCCACTGCTTCCTAAGCTATTTTTATAGTAGTTATTAAAATCACTGCCTATTTATTTGTAGTGAATACAGTCAATATTATTTTATGTTTAACTTTGCTACATTCAACAAGACAGTATTACATCTGTTTGATGTATGAAATAAGAATCTAAAATAAAGCAGGGGTATAACTTGTCTAAACATTTGTGTAGTCATTGAATTTTGGAAATGTAAATAATTTTAATAATTCCTTTTTTTCCCTTGCCATTCTGTTTCTTTCAAGAGCCTTCAAATGACTCTCCTCAAGCATCTCTTCCTGCCAATAACTATAGGTTTTCAAATTTGGCTTAGTTATCAAGATTTTAATTGTATTGGATATTCCGCAAATATAGAAAATAATCTGTTTTTGGGTAAGAATTACGTCTTCTCAAGGACATTTTACTGTGTTGTATAAAAGGAGAGAATGTTAGCACTCACGTTGACAAAGATGGAAGAGGCACTTGGGCTTGACAACATAGTGAGACAATTAAGGCATTGCCACCTACTTCCAAGGACATTTTATTAAGTACCTTCTAATGCATTTGTTTGTATTCTTTAACCATTTCATTATGTCTATCGTGGATCCCTAACTAGGCTTTAAACTCTTGAGAATCAGGATTATAAAACAAAATAGTAAAGCCACAGCAACAAGGATTAATTTTCCAAACATACAGGGAATTTCATACCTTACAAAAAAAAATGTCACCTTGAGAGTGTCTTACATTTATTTCAATGACAGTGCTTTTAAAAAAGAGCCTTTGCAACTATTTTTGGAATTGTCTGTACAGCTATTTGGAGTAAAATGAGTAAATCTTTTACTTATGGGTTATATTTTTTCTGAAATACACCCCTAAAATGATACTATCTAAGTGAACTCCTTTTTTTCACATCACATTGCCCCTGAAAGACATTTGAGAGTCTTCTTAAAAGAAACATATCCTCAAATAATATTTTTGCTAAAGTTGAACCTAAATCTGGAACCTATAAAACTATCAATTTGCAGAAAACCAAAGGGACAGAGAAACATGTCAAATGTGGCCATGAAAATGCAATCTTTGAAATCAAGGCTGAAGAAAACAATTTCAGGACAAAAATTCAGAATTTTTCAAAAAATAATCTCGTGTTCTAACTTCTCTGTTTGACCATTGTCTTTCATAAAGTTGCTTTACTACACGGGTGAATATTTATTAGAGTATAAGCCAAGTGCACATAGCTAATTAAATTAGAGAGTTGTAAAGAATTCAATTGGGGAGTGTAATTATTTAATTCAGGCCCCTTTGCTGTCATTCACTTCAAGTCTATCTGTAGCAGGGTCTCCTCTTATGCTCAATGTTTGCTGCATTGAACTGCATAAGACTTTGTGGTGTTAGTCCCAGGGTCATATTGAGTTCCCTTCTCCATCCATTTTCTTGTCCTTTTGCAGAGATGTAAATAACAAAGGACTGTTCTTAAGCTTATAATTATAATTCTTTAGTATCATAGATTGCTCTCCTTGACTTAACTTTTTGGTTTTCCATTTTACAAACTTTCCTTCTTTTATCTATAGAAAAATATTGGAGTCCATATCATGTGATTGGAGCTAGAGATAGAGAGTTGAATGAAGTTACATGGTCTCTACCTCTAAAAGGGCACTCTTATATGTTATCCTGCCCATTGCAGATTCTGAAAATTTACTACTGCTTATTTTCATTCACTTGTCACTTCACTGTCTGGAAGAATTGCGTGCTTCTGAACTGTGAGATTTCACTCTGTGCTTCTGCTTTGGATCATTTATAAGATGTTAGATAAAAATGACCCAGAATTATTCATGAAAAACTCCACTCTTTGGCCTTTGCCATAAATAGAAGTAATCAATTCTCTCTACCAGCAATTTGCTTTTGAAAAAACAAAGAGTAAGGTTTTTCATGAATAATTCTGTTATTTTCTGATCAAATGACTTTTTCTTTTTCCCAATCTCTTTGACTCATTGTTTAAAACAATCTTTAATGCAATTTAGCCCAATTCTTTTCAATCTACCTTTATTCATATGTACCCCAGCTTAGATGTGCTGTTCCACTCTCAACAGCCATAGCAAAATATTTAATTTTCTTTACAATGGCAAATGTAATACATACAAATTGTGAAAAGTTAGAAAAATAAAGATTTAAAATAGGAATCTATAGTAACCCATAACCCCAGATGTTTATTCTTTTATCCAGAGTCTATCAAAGGACTAAGCAAATCATCCCATTGTGATCCTATCAAACTCCTATTTGTTTGGTTGCTTCAAGAATGTTTTCCTTTGTTATTGATCTTACCAGCTTGCTTAGTGTGGAAATGTAAGTGAGACTTACAGTTCTATGGTTCATGAAAATTCTTCAGGATTTCTTTTCCTGTACAACATGAAAAAATATTCACTCTTCAAGTCAGGGAAGTGAGGAAACTTTACACATTTGTGCTTCAGAATTAACTGGGCTATATCTTTAAATTATAAAGATGTTTGTAACATGATTTATGAACCACATTTGGGGATACGATATTCCAAATAGGCAGAGTAGTAAATAACATGGCTTTGGAAGTAAACTACTTTTGTCTCTGTTAAAAGACCATTTAAAAATTTTTTTGGTTACCTTTTTTTCCATTTGCTTTTGCTGGTGTTTCAGAAAGTCATGAGTGTGACCTCATATTCACCTCTGGATTGTTTGCCCCTTTCAAATATCTCTCTGTGATGATTAGCTTTTTTTGAAAAAAGTCTTTGGAATTTTGAGGGCAAATGCAAGCTAATGTCAAACAACCCTTTAAAACCTCTGGGCAATAAAAAGGTTGATACTTACTAGACAATGTTGACATGTTAAACTATTTGAGAATAGCTAGTGTTTGTGAACCAGAAAAATGCTTATAATAAAATCCCAGTTTTGT
This sequence comes from Ateles fusciceps, assembly GCA_036589455.1. Lineage (NCBI taxonomy): Eukaryota > Metazoa > Chordata > Mammalia > Primates > Atelidae > Ateles > Ateles fusciceps. The sequence goes on from JAZHEH010002206.1 coordinate 12,207,029, forward strand.
GTGTCAGATTTTTTTCCCTACATACTATGAATCAGGAGCATGTCTTTAAAATTCTGTCTCAATTAGGAATTGGTCACAAGTGCTATTAATGGTCACTTTCTGCTGGAAAACAATTGTAATTTCACAGCTTATAATGGATTTTACAGTTGAGAGTATTTAAATATGAGATAAGACACCAGAGTCGGTTACTTTTGTGATTCTGATTATTATTATTATCATTTAATTCTTTCTGGTCAACATTTATCAGGGGTTTAGTTGATAGATTTTTTTTTTTCCTTATACCAAATTTCCTTTGCTTTCCCAAATACTAATATTCAAAGACTTTGTGTCTATTAATTCAGAAAACATACTTTGCATACTTTGCTGTAGAATTTTAAAATTAATAGCTTATTTTGTAAAAGTTTAATGACAATAACTTTCATGATTTTAATTAATTAAATATTATAAATAGGATTTCTACAGAATAAAAAGCATCTGAAGAAATACTGGTAAAAGGAAACTCGAAGTACAGGAAAAATAAGAGAGGCTTTGAGATCTTTGAGTAAATTTAAGGCTGTAAACTTGGCTGAATTACATAATGGGGGCTCAGAAAGTCTTACACGTCATTCTAAACCCCATCTAACCCCTGTCTAAAAATGTGAAAGGCTCTTCAGAGGTTGGAAAGACTCCAGAAGGTTGCAAACAGGCAAGTGAAATTACCCATTCCGTAAATGCTAGACCACTGGTGACTTTGATGTTCACTATGGGCAATACATTCATTGATTAATTTTTTGATTCAGCCATTTAGTCATTCATTAATCATTTATACCATTTATACCAATGTGCCAGATATGGTATTAGGTGTTAGAAAACTGACCTTTAACGAGTTTATGATCCAGAGATTACATACAAGTAAATAGGCAGTTAATGCAAAAGCAAAATAGTACAAAATGGGATTCCAAAGAATATGAAGTAAAATATTTTAATTTCTTTATATATATATATATATATATATATATATATATATATTATTGCGTTTTAGGTTTTGGGGTACATGTGAAGAACATGCAAGATTGTTGCATAGGTACATACATGGCAATATGGTTTGCTGCCTTCCTCCTCATCACCTATATCTGACATTTCTCCCCATGTTATCCCTCCCCAACTCCCCAGCCCCCGCTGTCCCTCGCCTAGTCCTCCCCTCCACAGACCCCAGTGTGTGATGCTCCCCTCCCTCTGTCCATGTGTTCTCACTGTTCAACACCTGCCTATGAGTGAGAACATGCGGTGTTTGATTTTCTGTTCTTGTGTCAGTTTGCTGAGAATGATGGTTTCCATGTTCATCCATGTCCCTACAAAGGACACGAACTCATTGTTTTTATGACTGCATAGTATTCTATGGTGTATATGTGCCAGATTTTCCCTGTCCAGTCTATCATCAGTGGGCAATTGGGTTGATTCAAAGTCTTTGCTATTGTAAACAGTGCTGCAGTGAACATGTGTGTGCATATGTCCTTATAATAGAATGATTTATAATCCTTTGGGTATATACCCAGTAATGGGATTGCTGGATCAAATGGAATTTCTATCTCTGGGTTCTTGAGGGATCGCCACACTGTCTTCCACAATGGTTGAACTAATTTACACTCCCACCAACAGTGTAACCTCTCCAGCATCTGTTGTCTCCAGATTTTGTAATGATCAGCATTCTAACTGGCGTGAGATGGTTTCTCAATGTAGTTTTGATTTGCATTTCTCTAATGACCAGTGATGATGAGCATTATTTCACATTTGTTGGCCTCATGTATGTCTTCTTTTGTAAATTGTCTGTTCATATCCTTTGCCCACTTTTGAATGGGCTTGTTTGTTTTTTCTTGTAAATCTGTTTCAGTTCTTTGTAGATTCTGGATATCAGCCCTTTGTCAGATGGGTAGATTGCAAAAAATTTTTTCCCATTCTGCTGGTTTCCGGTTCACTCTGATGATTGTTTCTTTTTGCTGTACAGAAACTTTGGAGTTTAATTAGGTCCTATTTGTCTATTTTGGCTTTTGTTGCCAAAGTTTTTGGTGTTTTAGTCATGAAGTCCTTGCCTATGCCTATGTCCTGAATGGTTTTGCCTAGGTTTTCTTCTAGGGTTTTTATGGTGTTAGGTCTTATGTTTAAGTCTTTAATCCATCTGGAGTTAATTTTAGTGTAAGGTGTCAGGAAGGGGTCCAGCTTCTGCTTTCTGCACATGACTAGCCAGTTTTCCCAACACCATTTATTAAACAGGAAATTCTTTCCCCATTGCTTGTTTTTGTGAGATTTGTCAAAGATCAGATGGTTGTAGATGTGTGGTGTTGCCTCTGAGGCCTCTGTTCTGTTCTATTGGTCTATATCTCTGTTTTGGTACCAGTACCATGGTGTGTTGATTACTGTAGCCTTGTAGCATAGTTTGAAGTCAGGTAGTGTGATGCCTTCAGCTTTGTTCTTTTTGCTTAGAATTGACTTGGCTATGCGGGCTCTTTTGGTTCCGTATGAAGTTTAAGGTGGTTTTTTCCAGTTCTGTGAAGAAGGTCATTGGTAGTTGATGGGATAGCGTTGACTCTATAAATTACTTTGGGCAGTATGGCCATTTTCACATATATTGATTTTTCCTAACCATGAGCATGGAATGTTTCTCCATCTGTTTGTGTCCTCTCTTATTTCGTTGAGCAGTGGTTTGTAGTTCTTGAAGAGGTCCTTTACATCCTTTGTTAGTTCTTATCAATTATTAGCAACAGTTAAGAAAGCAGGAGTGAAAGCACCCAGAAACTATATCTAGGCTTGGAATGTGCTAATCAGTTAGCATAGTATTTCTGCTAAATATTTGTTTTTACCAATTTAACTATATTCTGTAAGAAAGAATGACCAGAATTCGAAACTATGTCATGATTCCATGCATATACTCCTTTTTCTCAAATTTCCTTTTAAAGTGAAGCATTCAAAATGGAGCACAAGATTTTCAGGTTGCTTATGGGCTGAACTGTGCACCTCCTAAATTCCTGTTGAAGCCCTAGCCCCTAGTATCACAGATTGTGAATGCATTTGAAGATAAAGCCTTAAAGCTGTGATTAAGTTTAAATGAGGTGATTAGGGTGGGCTAATCTAATCTCATTGGTATCTTTCTAAGAGGAAATTTGTACACACAAAGAACAGGGATTCATGTACACAAAGGAAAGATCATGTGAGGAGATGGTGAGGAAGGGCCATCTGCAAGCCAACAAGAGAGAGAGAGGCTTCAGGAGATACCAAAGCTACCACATCTTGTTCTTAGACTTCCAGCCTCCAGAACTATGAGAAAATAAATTTCCATTAGCTAAGCCACCAAGTCTATGGTATTTTGTTATGGTAGCCCTAGAAACCAGTACAATGTCTTTATTAATACTTTATGAGGTAAACTTAATTACAAATTTTTATGATAAAAGGGATAATGCATTTTGAATTATTATCGGGATAATGCATATTTGAACTATATCACCATTACACATGCTATAGTAAAAGAAATTTAAGAAATAACCACTAGAGTATTCTCTAGGTCCTATCTATCCCAAAATGCCACTTTTTTTTTTCTACCAACCCATTTTTTCACTGTTTTTCTTCCGGTTGGAACTTTCCAATTAAAATAATCTTTATGGAACAACAGGAAAGAAATATGCAAAGAACCTCTAAAATGTAGGTCATGGGCTGGGCCCGGTGGTTCACACCTGAATCCCAGTGCTTTGGGAGGCCAAGGCAGGCAGATCATCTGAGGTCAGGTGTTCAAGACCAGCCTGACCAACATGGAGAAACCCCATCTCTACTAAAAAAATAAAAAATAAAAAATAAAAATATATATATACACACATATATATAGTACACACACACACACACACACACACACACACACAATTAGCTGGGTATGGTGGTGCATGCCTACAATCCCAGCTACTTTGGAGGCTGAGGCAGGAGAATAGCTTGAACCCAGAAGGTGGAAGTTGTGGTGAGCCAAGAGCACGACATTGCACTCCAGCCTGAACCACAAGAGCAAAACTGCATCTTAAAAAATAAATAAATAAAAATAAAAAATGTAGGTCATTTTATTATCTCCTTTCCTATCCTTCCATTGGCATAGAAGCATCGATGAGCTTATAATGTGAGTGAATTGCTGCTCTCGGAAGTTCACAGGACATGAAATCTAGGAAGGAGCATGTACAAGTAGACTAGTGGTAGATATGTAAGGAAGAAATAAGGGATAGAAAAAAAACACTTTTTTAAAGAAAACGCAGCTATACATTGTCATTTATTGAGAGATCAAATGATGTCCTAAACCTGGGGAGGAAAACACAAATTATTAATCAAACCCTGAGCCTTGTACTTGAGTAGGGTGAGACCCAAGAGAGGTAACAGAATCAAACTTTTTTCTGATGATTAAGAATAGAATATGTTCTCATACAAATTGCTTAGACGTCTCATACAGTGTTTTTAAACAGTTCCATAATTATGGTTTTGAAATCCATATTATCCTGGAATTGCTATTGCACATTGTAGCCAAATTAGCTATTTATTATCTGATTGGTACTTTTGTAATGCTGGAAGTAGGAGAAGCTTCACAAAGCATCACTTTGGAATGCCCTGAGATATTCAATGCTTGCTGCTCTGTCATGAGAGGCTGTAAAAACCAAAAGCCACCTGCTGGAAAGTATGGCCCCTGTGTGTGGGCAGCGAGGGGTTTGTATTGATACTTCAACAAACAAATGTACAATAAAGCTACTGAGAATTTCCTAGTATTTTAACTTGAACACAGTGGCTATGCATTTTCATTTCTAACTCAGTAATCTGGCAAGCAAAGGGGTCATGGTCTGTTTGACTTTGTAAGTCTTTCTCCAAGATATGGCATATACTTGGGAGCACTGCAAGGTTGAGTAGACAAAGAAAAACATATTTAGAATTGCAGATGTTATTTCTAAATTGTTCATAAGTAACAGGAAACTGCAGGATGATATTTAACTACTCTGTAGGTAGCAGGCAATTTGCATTTGTAATATCGGCATAATGAGTTTAAGATATGCATTGATCCTATTTCGTTTTATATGGAATGCAACAAAGCATGTTAATGGGTAACCTAAAAGCATATAAATCAGGGAAAAATATAAAATGTCATAAAATGCAGAGCTGTCCATAGTAATTGTGCTTGCTTGAAACATTTCATCTTATACATCCACTACGCCTATTGCAATTAATACTAAAGGTAATGACAGGGATGGAGAAAGTAAGATTTTCTATTTTTAAATTTCCATGAGATGCAATAGTGGATGACTTGTTCTAAAAAGATGTCCCACAGTAAAAATCTTACATGATTGATAGTTCTTTAATTAAAAATAAGAAGCTATTTCATAGTCATGTTAGTTTTTCTGTCTCAGAAATAGCTGATAGACTTTGGTCATGCTGGTCTTTCTTTGTGTTTTAGTCGTTGCTCATTAATTAAATGTATCATCTTCATAACTCACTTCATTATTCAAAGGGTCATTTCACCCAGAGAGGCATGTGAGAGTTTTCTCATTTATGGTAACTTTGAGAGAAATATACTCCATTATTTCAAATTGTTTTTATGTTTTCGTTTTTCTCTGTGGTTAACAATTATTTTCAGAAGGGGCAGAATAAGTACATAAGAATTGTGAGGATGAATGCTGTAATACAAAGGCAACAGAGTCAGTGTAAGCTATTACACACATATTTATATGTGTGTAATTTATAACATAAATATATAATATATGTATATTTAATATATAAATATATTATATATTTATGTTATAAATGCAATGTCCAGGCTATAATTAGGCAGGAACCACTTATTTCTATAACTTACTGGTTGGACTTTGTTCTCTGCTCAGCTCACTTCCCAGGCCCTTAATAAGACCAAGAAAAAGATGTAAATGTAATAATAAGGGAAATGTTGAAAGATGCTTTATTCTTTTAGTAATTAGAGCAAAACAAATTAAAAATACATAATTATATACCATTTTATACACTATCAATTTGTAAAATTTAAGAGTGTGATACTATGGTAAAGATAAGATAAATAGCCTTTTTGGTAAGAGTGTGAATTGCTCCCGAAACTTTGGAAAGCAATTTGTCAGAATCTTATAGGATAAAGATACCCATTGATTCTACTCTGTATCTAAAAGAGTAGACCTCTAGATGTCTACTCTAGAAAATTTTTCCAAAAGGTGCAGAAGAAAGGTAATTTTTGTATTTTTATAATAGAAGAAAATAACAACAACCTACCTAACGTAGTAAGTGTATATCTTTAATTAGTAAAGTGGAATGCTGCATAACAGTTAAATGAATCAGAGCTTCATGTTTCATGATACATATAACTAAAAAGATCAATAGATTGAGTGATAAAATGATATTTAAGAGTGTGATATGTATGTAAATTAGAAAATATACAATGATAGCATAAGCATTTTAAAAATGTGTTTGAAACTGATAAACATTAACATCAGAATGGTGGTTACCTCTGGAAAAGGAGGGAGAAGAAATAAGGAGTGGGGTCTTGGCTGTATTTATAATGTTGTATTTCTTTTACAAAGCATGATCTGGAACAAATATAGCAATATATTAACATTTAATAAATCTGAGTTTTCTACACATAGAGTCTTAGTCTGTTTTCTGTTGCTATAATAGAATACCATAAACTGGGTAATTTATAATAAAAATAAACATTTCTGATAGTTCTGGAGACTGGGAAGTATGGTAAATGCCTTCTTGCTGCGTTATAACATGGTGGAGGACATCACATGGTGAGACATCTAAAGCAAAGTGCCGAGAGTGCTTGTGTTTCCAACAAAACCACTCCTGCAGTAACAAACCTGTTCCCATGATGGTGACATTGATCTGTAATTCATTCATAAAGGCAGAGGAATTAAGTTTCGAACACATAAACATTGGGGGATGCATTCAAATCACAGCACACAGTTATTCATTGTATTATTTTCAGTGCTTTTATCTATGTTTTTGTACAAAATATTGAGTAGTTCCTGTTGGAAATGTTAAAGTTAAATGTAAGTTAACATATTGTCTCCCATGTTTTATAATTATACCAATACCATTTATAAGTAAAATATCATTGCATACTGTTCTGCATGTGTTAACTACTTTATCCACACAGTAACTCTGTTAGGTAAATACTACTGTCTACATCTTACAGATAAAGAAATGGAAGCACATGCAGAATTTCAGATTTAGGCAATCATTTGTATTCTTAATCATGCCTCTGTTAGCCGTTAAATTTAATATTAAATGTGTTCTCATTTATCATATGAATATAGTGCTTGCATACCTTCATCTTTTGTCCTGGGATATTGTATCTAAGAATAGATCTTAAGCATTGCTTATAAGTTAATTAGGGATAACTGTAGATATTGTTCAGATTCACGGACTCATAGTGATAAGTTTAATTTTTGTAATTTCTAATCCCACCTTCATCAATGCCCTGCTGAATAATCTGTGGAATGTTCTTTCAGTATTCTAAGTATCGGCTTCTCCACTTTGAACACAATTGATCAAACCTGTTTACCTCAAAAGACTACCATGAAGATGAAAAACAGAATCTATTTGGAAGCATATTGAATAATGTAGAATTATTAACAATATTATAATATCAAATGTTGTTTATATTTTACACAAAATCTGAGAAAATAGTCTACACTCTGTCCTGAATCATTCTAAAAATACTACTCTTATGTATAGACCATGATTACTAAATTTAAAAAAAACTAATGAAATTCTACTATGGATTTTTTTTTTTTTTTTCATTTGGAAATGCTGCTCCTGTGGACATTGCCTTAAACTCTACAGAGCTGAGCTAGTTTCTATTTAATGACTCTTGCTTCACTGTGTTCAACAGAATTCATGATTTCTGGCCTGAAGAGGTAAGATACAAGGTCCAGCTCCCTCTGAGCACAGTCAGCATGGCTCTCAGAAAATACAGTACACAATATCAATCTTTTTCTGTGAATGAAGTTTGGAATTAACCAGGAGTCAATTATTCTGGTATTAAATTGAAGTTGAAGTCACTGGGAATTGCAGGGCAATTTAAAGAAAATGTGTTAGTGAGATTGGGTAATAGGATATTTTGAGTCTCTCACACACACAAGCTCCATGTGGTATTCCATGTAAATACAAAATGGGCAAAACCTTATAAAAATGTGGTAGGATAACCACATCGAAATAACTGAGGTGTGGAGTCACTGCCAGGATCTTTAACATTCTGCTATCAACTGTTCTTTTAATTTTTAGCCTCTAACCTACAAGTGACCTTAAACTTTTACTTTCTTAATTTAATTTTTACTTCTTTGACTTCTTCTGTCTCTTTGTCTTATCTCCTGCATCTTCAATAAGGTCTTAAAATGGCAAATTCTAAAATAGGGATTCTTTAGTTTTTATTTGGAGTTTTCAAAGCCCTGTGGTGATATTTACCACACAATGGTTTTCAAAATTTAAAGACCATCAATTTCTTGTAGAAACTACCTCTTCTTACAAATCAAGCTGGACTATCCCTGTTTAACATGGTTCATGGTATAAAACAGAAATGTAGGAGAGTAACTCTTATAATGCCAGAGGAAATCATGACCCCGAGGCAATGTAGCTGAAACGTGTATCTATTACAGTAGCACGTACTAGATAAATAGGAACTACGAAAGGATATAAATAAAGTTAAGGTTATGGTAAAGATAATTATCGTATAATACTATATGTAAATATTATAATGAGAGGTAAACTCAGGATGTGCTCATTGAGATAGAGATAAAAACAGATAAAATTTGATTATAGCAGATAAAATTTGAGTCACAGTTCAAGGGACTTTGAGAAGGTCAATTTAGACATGGAGTCTAGGGGATAAGTTAGAGTTTCGAACAGAAGAATGCCTTGCTTTCTCTGGATGTCTGGAGGGAAAGTTCAGCCTGAGGCTATGAAAATAAGTTGTAAGCATAGAGGTGGGTCTAGAAGAAAGAACCACGTTTTGACAACTACAAGACTACAAGTTGGGCCAAATGATGAATAACACATAATTGTGTATTTACATCATACAAAGATGCATGCATTTTTCTCCTAAACTGACCTAATAAAAATTATTCTTCATCTTCAAATGCATTGCAGCATATTCTAGACTCTGAAATATATTTGAATATTTGTTTCTGGTGATATTCCATGTAAAAAATCTGAACGCATACCTGCTTTTATATATTCTGTAGTATAGAGATATTCCAAACTGATTACCAGAATTACTCCAGGAGTTAACAAAAATAGATAGACAGAGGGATGGAAGGATGGGTGGATGGATAAATAGATAAATTTTTTGTTCTCTTATCAACTGGAAGCCTTAGGAGTGAGATAAAGCAGGAATGCCCTCTTTAGGACCTGTGTCCCCTGAACCAAAAGCATAGAAATAAAGTAAAATTTTGAATTCCTTCAAGGGATATTCCTGGCACCTAGATAGCCCTGAGAAGTACATAATCAACTAGATAAACAAGAAGGTAATAGTAGCCTAAAACAATAGTCAAGGAAACTAGACCCATAGGATATTTTGTGCTGCTATAGAGCTAAAGATAACATCTCAACATAGGTTTCGAAGTTGTTTTTCAGAAACTTGGATCCCAGTGAATGGACCCACTGGCACATAGAATTCAGTTAAGGAGAAACTGAAAGACTCAACTCTGGCCACTCTTCTTTGCTCTCAATTTCTCCCTTAGGGGCCTGGAAGGAGTCACAGCCACAAGCCAGAGCTAACATTTCTTTCTGCTGACCTCAAATTCTAAAACAAAGCGTCTCCTCCATAACCAATTGTAATTTGGCAAATCTTTGAATCTATAACCTGTAACCTCCTGCTTCAAGGCATCCTACCCTTTTAGGTTGAAATCAATGTGTAGCCACCATTTATTAATTTATAATTTTTGCTTTCCTAAAATGTACCACTGCCTTTAAAACCTCTTATCTTCAAGACTTTGGAGAGGTCAGGATTAAAGTGTTAGCTCCCTACTCCTCTTTGCTTGGTGCCCTGCAAATAAATGCCCTCCTTTCTCCCACTGCAAACCTCAGTGTGGATATCTGGTCTTACAGTGCCAGGTGAGCAGCCCCTAGTTAGGTTTGATAATAGCAGTGGAGGTCTGGCATTGCAGTGGAGACTAAAAGAGAAACATATTATATACAACAACAACAAAAAAAGTGAGAACTGGGATTTCCAAGAATTTAGTCCCTAGAGAAATGACCCTCTCTTTATCCAATGATGACAGCATCCAGTTCTCAAGAGAAGCTCCCATGGGAACTGCTCGGTGGAGCCTTTTGTTGGAAGTTGTTATAACGGTATTGGTTCATTTCTTTAGCAGTCAGATGAACTGAAAGGAAACAATGACCCAGAGAGTTAATGTGTTTTAGTTTCATTAACAGGCTATTACTAATGGCCCCTGAAAAGTGTTAAGGACAATATTTGGGAGTTCATTAAAGAAGGTGAGAGTAGGAATTACAGGATTGGCCCAATAAAGGAATAATAGGGTTGTGTCTGAGGATTCTGGGACCGAAACATGCAAGTCACAGGAGGTGGTTTTTCCCAAATTTTGTGAGAAGGCTCCAGTCCTGCTGCAGTGGTTACATATCTGAAAACAGGTGACGCTTACGATCCTACTCTTTCATGGTAGTCCCACATTTCCCTCTGGTAAAAATGCTTGTATCTCTTTCTTGCTTCTGATGTCATAGATGAAGCATCTTTCCTAGTTGACTTGTCTATGATGTGCTTCCCTGAGCCTTGCTCTATTCTTAGTCTGTTCTATTTACCTCATTGTATCCTCATAATACAGATAATTCCCCCACATATAAAGCAACATCATTACCTCTTCAGGAACATTAACTGTCCTCACCTCTTGTTAAGAACTTTAAAGATGTATTTATGCAAATATGGTCGTCTAAATTTTTAAGCCCAATTTTTACAAGGGCAGTCGAAACAAAAGTGCTCATTTTCCTTTCTTGAACGATGTGTTTACATGTTAGCAGTATGGTGTAGTGGAAAGAGTATGTCCTCTCATATCAGAGACACATAATTTTAAATTCCTCCTGTTGCTTTCTAATTGTGTGACAAGTTACTACATCTCTCTGAGACTCAACACTAAATTGAAGGTAATTCCTACTTGTAGGGCTATTGTTAGAATTAAACAAGATAAGGAAGAAAAATATTTAACATGTAGGCATTACTCAACAAATATTAAAAGCATTTTCTCCTACTGAAATTCATACACAGTAGAGAAAAAATTCTTTTTTCTTTTCTTTCTTCCTTTTTTACTGGATTACCAAGATGTGCAACATTCTAAATCAGGGGTAAATAGTGAGAGGTATATAGGCTTCAGGGTGTAATAGTCTGTTTTCACACTGCTATAAAGACATACCCAAGACTGGGTAATTTATAAAGCTAAGAGATTTAATTGACTCACAGGTCCACAGGGATGGAGAGGCCTCAGGAAACTTACAGTCATGGCAGAGGGGGAAGAGGTGGCCGGCAAGAGACAGAAGAGCAAGGAAGAGCAGAGAAAACTGCCTATAAAACCATCAGATCTAGTGAAAACTCACTCATTATCACAAGAACAGCATGGAGGAAATTGTTTATGATCCAATTATCTCCACCTGGTCTCTCCCTTGACACACAGGAATTATGGGGATTATAATTCAAGATGAGATTTGGGTGGGGACACAAAGCCCAACCAACCTAACCATATTATAGGGGTTCCCTATATTAAATTTAAGTTGTAATAGTTGTAGGCATATGTATTTTTGGGGTGACGGATCATGACTTTCTTCAGATTTTTAAATGATCTATGACCTACGCACCCATTTAAAATGTTAGGAATCACTGTTTTACCTGCCTTATGAATCAATCTAAATTTCTCTGTTAAGTTGGAAGTTCTTATTCTGTAAACTTCCATGATTCTGTCTTCAAATAGTCTCAATTTCCGTGAGCATGTTTAATTAAGGAGCATTTCATAGAGTAGGTGTGAGATCAAATGAGATAATGTATATAAAATATTTTCTTAAGCTGTAAAACTCTATGTAAATAAAGGCGTAGTTAATATTAGCAACGACCTGTATTGTACTGCTGCCTTTGTGGCTGTAGATCTCCTCCTGATTTGTTATGATAAAAATTATCATAATGATTACAACATTAATCACAATTATATTGCAATCTTATCACAATGCTCACAGCTTAGTAAGTTAATTGAAAACCTAGAAAAACCTAATTGTGACTATTTATAATTTTACTTAGGCAACATTTATAATCTCCTATGAATTTAGAGCTACAATTATTTTAATGCTTGAAGAAATCTTTGATGGCATCTAATTTAACCTCTTTGTTTTTAGATGGGAATGGAACCCTGATCAAAGAAACTGACAGCCCACAGCCATACAGCTAGTTTGTTGAAAGTTAATGTAATCAAGTTAATGTAATCAAGCTATTTCACTGCACCCTTTACTTGGTTGAAATAGTAATGTAAATAATCTTTCCAATTTTTTAAAGGGAATAACACTTAAGGAAAGTCCTGTTTAAAGTGTTTGTTGTGGTAGATTAAGAAAAGAGAGACATATTATTGTGAAGGACAAAAAAAATCTATCTTCCATTGAGTACCTCCCCCTCAAAGTGTATTTTAATTTGTATGGCCCAGAAATTTTACTTCAATCGTATAATGTGTTTTCCTCAGCAGTTAATAGCTTGTGTCTCAGATTCCGGTGTTTTTGTCAAGGCAGTTTGGTAATAATGAACTATTTAGACAAGCCTAAATGGAAGGATATATTGAGGAATAAAGAAGCAAATCTCAGCCAGGCACCATTGCAGATATATGACCTTTGAGGACCTGGGGGACCTTTAGGGCCAGGGCTTTCCTTTGTATGTCTGTTTGTTTCCTTTGTATTTAAGCCAAGAGAAGAGACCGCCTTTGTATGCATCTCATCTTTGAACATGTGATCAAAAATGAAGGAGTCAAATTTGACCCTGTGTGAACCTGCAGGTCAGGTACCTAAACTGTTGTACTAAGGTCTCTGTATCTCTTTACTCATGTTCGAGGGAAAGAGATAATCTGATACTTGAGTAGCTAAACATTGTCCCCTATGCTTCAGGGCTCACCTCTGGTCCATCCAATGGCTAGAGGTGAAGTATTATTAATATATTGTTCCATCAGTCAGCCAATGCCACATTTTTGTTAGAATTGTTATAGTGCTCAGTTAAGAAGAGGAAATTGCAGCTAACTGACAATTTAAAATTAATTTAAAGTACCAAGATAAGATAATGGTTCTGAAATTTCTAGGATTCCATTTTTTCTTTTGTTTGCAGAATTATCATTAGAGATATATATTTTAGTATGTGGTCTAGCAATGAGACAGGCTATCTTAAATAGGTATGGTTCTGTGTAAAGCCAAATATATGATTGCTATATTTTTAATATCAGGAAACTATATAAGATTGTTTTCCACTGGGAAAAAGCAAGGATATAGGAAGTCTATGGGTGATTCTAAATGACTGTGAAGGAGTCCAGTATTATTTTTTCCTGGTTTAATATAGAATTACATGAACCCATTGGTATAAACAACTCCCATGAAGGTTATTTCTGGCTATCTTCTACTTGTCATTACCTCTCACTCTCAATGCTACTCCTGAGTTGAGGGCATAGTATTTAAATGACTGCCAAGTTACACAAGAAATTTGGGGTTATTCACAATGAAATACCTGCTGAGAGGTTGCACATTGCTTTTGGTTTTATCAGGTTAATAAAGTTATATTTTTTAAAAATTAATATTTGTTTTAATGTGTATGTAGTAGGCATACATATTTATGGATTAGATGAAATATTTTGATACAGAAATACAAAGAGTAATCATCAGATCAGGAAAAATGGGATATATCACCTCAAGCATGATCATTTCTTCATGTTATAATTTCAGGGTTTTTTTTTTTTAGCTATTTTAAATGTATATTATTATTAAGTGTAATCATCCTGTTATGCTATCAAATTTTAGATCTTATTCATTCCAATTATTTTTTATACACATTTATCATCCCCACTTCCCCTGTATTGCTCCATTATCCTTCCCAGTCTCTAGTAAACATTCTACTCTCTATCTTCATGAATTCAAGGGTTTTAATTTTTAGATTCCACAAATGAGTGAGAACATGCAAAGTTTTTCCTTCTGTAACTGGATTGGCTTATTTCACTTAACATAATGACCTACACTTCTACCCATGTTGTTGCAAATGATAGGATCACATTTTTATGGCTGAATAGTACTCCATTTTGTTTAATACCACATTGTCTTTATCAGTTTATCTGTTGATGGACACATAGATTACTTCCAAATCTTGGCTACTGTGAATAGTGCTGCAATAAACATGGGAGTACAGATATATCTTTGACATACTGATATCATTTCCTTTGGGAAAATACCCTGTAGTGGGATTTCTGGCACATATGATAGTTCTATCTTTAGTTTTTTGAGGAATCTTCACACTGTTCTCCACAGTGGCTGTACTAATTTGCATTCCAACCAACAGTGTATGACAGTTCCCCTTTCTTCACCTCCTTACCAGTATTTGTTTTTCTTGTCTTTTGGACAAAAGTCATTTTAAATAAGATGAGGCATCTCATGTAATTTGGATTAGCCATTTCTCTGATGATTAGTGATGTGTTGCACCTTATTACATACCTATTTTCCATTTGTATGTCTTCTTTCGAGAGAAGTTTATTCAGATACTTCGCTTATTTTTAAATCTAATTATTAGATTTGTTCCTTTAATATTGTTTGAGCTTGATTATTCTTGTTAGTAATCCTTCGTCAAATGGATAGTTTGCAGATGTTTTTCACACACTGTGCATTGTCTCTTCATTTTATTCATTGTTTTCTTTGCTGTGTAGAAGCTTTTTAACTTGATGTAACTATATCTGTCTATTTTTCCTTTGGTTGCCTATGCTCAAGAAATCTTTGCCCAGCCAATGTCCTGGAGAGTTTTCCTCAAGTTTTCTTTAAGTAATTTCACAGTCAGAGGTCTTAGATTTTGTATATGGTAAGAGATAGAGGTGTGGTTTTATTCTTCTGCAAGTAGATAATCCAGTTTTCCAAGCAAGATTTTTTGAAAAGGCTGTATTTTCCTCAATTTATGTTCTTGGCACCTTTGTCAAAAATGAGTTTGCTCTAGATGTGTGGGTTAATTTCTGGTTCTTTACTGTATTTCATTGGTCTGTGTGTCTCTTTTTTATGCAAGTACCATACCATGCTGTTTTGCTTATGACACCTCTGTAGTATAATTTGATCCCCAGGTAATGTGATTCCTCCAGGTTTGTCCTTTTTGCTGAAGATGGCTTTAGTTATTCTGGGTATTTTGTGGTTTTATATAAATTTTAGGATTGTGCTTTCTATTTCTATGAAGAATATAGTTGGAATATTGATAGTAATTGCATTGAATCTGTGGGTTGCTTTGATTAGTATGGACATATTATCAATATTAATTCTTCCAATACATGGACATGAAATATTCTTCTATTTGTTTTATGTCCTCTTCAATTTCTTTCATCAGTGTTTCACAGTTTTTGCTATAGTCATCTTTCATTTCTTTGGTTAATTCTTATACATTTTATTTTTAGCCATTTCAAATGAGATTACTTTCTTGATTTCTTTTTCAGACTGTTTGCTATTGGTATATAAAAATGTTACTGATATCCGTATGTTGATTTGTATCTTGGAATTTTACTGGTTTCTTAGTTCTAATAATTTTTTGGTGGAGTCTTCAGGTTTTTCCAAATGAAAGATTTTAGTGTATGTAAACAAGGATAATTTGATTTCTTCCTTTCCAATTTGGTTGTCCTTTCTTTCTTTCGTCTGTTTACTCTAATTAGGACTTTCAGTACAATGTTGAATAACAGTGGGGAATATGGGCATCCTTGTCATGCTTCAAATCTTAGAGGAAAGGCTTTCAAGTATTTTCTCATAAGCCATGATACACAACGTGGGTCTGTCATGTACGTCTTTTATTGTGTTGACATTTGTTCTTTCTGCACCAAGTTTGTTGGGGACTTTTTTTTTTTATCACAATGAGATGTTAAGTTTTATCAAATATATTTTCAGAATCAATTAAAATGATGTTTTTTGGTCTTCATTCTGTTAATATGATGTATCACATTGATTGATTCATGTATGGTGAACCATCCTTGTATCACGGGGATAAATTCCACTTGCTTTTTTTTTTTTTTTTTTGATACAACTTTGTCTGGTTTGGTATCAGGGTAACACCGGCCTCATATAAATGAGTTTGGAAGGATTCTATCATTGTCTACTTTTCAGAAAAGTTTGGTAAGATTATCTATTAGGCTGTTCTTTCATTGCTGTAAAGAAATACCTGAGACTGGGTAACTTATAAGAAAAAAAGAGGTTTAATTATATCACAGTTCTGCAGGCTGTACAGAAAGCATAATGCTGGCATCTTCTTGGCTTCTGGGGATGTCTGAGAAAACTTACAATCATTGAAAAAAATAAAGTGGGAGAAGAAACTTTATATGTCAAAGCAGGAACAAGAAAAAGCAGGGAGGTGCCATACACTTTGAAACAATCAGATCTTGTGAGAACTCACTCATTATTGTGAGGGCAGTACAAAGGGGGTGGTGCTAAGCCATTCATTAATAACCCTCTCCCATTATCCAGTCACCTCCCACCAGGCCCCCTCCAACACTAGGGATTACATTTCAGTATGATATTTGGTCAGGAACACACATCCAAACTATATCATTCTGCCCCTGGCCCCTCCCAAATCTCATATCATTCTCATATTTCAAAATACAATTATACTTTTCATAATAATCCCCAAAGTCTTAACTCATTCCAGTATTAACTCAAAAGTCCAAAGTCCAAAGTTTCATCTAAGACAAGGCAAATTATTTCCACCTTTGAACCTACAAAATAACAAACAAGTTAGTTAATTCCAAAATACTATGGGGGTATGAGCATTAGATAAACATCCCCCTTCCAAAAGGGATAAATCAACCAAAAGAAAAGAGCTATAAGCCCCACAAAAGTCTGAAATCCAGCAGGGCATTCATTAAAATTTTAAGTTTCAAAATAATCTCCTTTGACTCCATGTCCCACATCAGGGCACACTCCTGAAAGGGTGAGCTTTCAAGGCCTTGGGTAGCTCCACCCCCATGGCTTTGCTGTGTTCAGCACTGAGGCTTCTCTCACATGCTGGCATTGAAAGCCTGCAGCTTTTCCATATGTAGGATGCAAGCTGTTGGTGAATCTACCATTTTGGGATCTGGAAGATGGTGGCCCACTTCTCATAGCTCCATTTGGCAGTGCCCTAGTGGGCACTCTGTGTTGGAACCCAGACCTCACATTTCCCCTCTGCACTGCCCTTGTAGGCCTTCTCAATGAGGGCTCTGTCCTGCAGCAGGTTTATGCCTGGACACCCCAAGCTTTTCCATATATCCTCTGAAATCTAGGTACAAGCTCCCAAACCTCATTTACTTTTGCACTGTGTGTACTTGCAGGATTACCACCACCTGGACATCACCTAAGCTTATGTCTTGCACCCTCTGGGGCAATAGCTCAAGCTGTATCTGTGCCACTTTAAAGCATTGTAGGAGCTGGAGCAGCTGGGATGCAGGCAGTCAGGTTCCAGTGCTGCACGGGGCAGCCTGGCCCACGAAACCATTCTGTCTTCCTAGGCCTCGGGACCTGTGATGGGAGGGGGCTGCCTCTTAGATCTCTGAAGTGCCTTTGAGGCCTTTTTTCTCTTTCTCTTGGCTATCATTGTTTGCCGTCTTTGTAGTTATGTGACTTTCTCTAGCAAGTGATTGCTGAGCTGTCTGCATGAATTCTTCTCCTAAAATTGCCTTTTTTTTTCTACCATGTGACCAGGCTGCAAATTTTCCAAACTCTAATGCTCAGCTTCCTTTTTGAATATAAGTTCTAGTTTTAAGGCATTTCGTTGCTCTCACGTATCAGCATAGGGAATTTGAAGCAGCCATGTAAAATCTTGAATGCTTTGCTGCTTAGGAATTTCTTCTGCCATATATTACATTATCATTTTCGGGTTCAAAATTTCACAGCTCACTAGGGCCAGGGCACAATAGAGCCAAGTTCTTTGCTGAAGTATAACAAAAGTGATTATTGCTCCAGTTCCTAGTAAGTTCCTAATTTCCATCTGAGATCTGCTCACCCTAGACAGTAAGAGGATGGTGCTAAACCATTCACTAGAAATCCTCCACCATAATCCAGTCACTTTCCACCAGGCTTCATCTCCAACATTGAGAATTACATTTCAATATGAGATCTGGCCTGGGACACACACCCAAACTATATCAGATCGGTATTAGTTCTTTAAAAATTTGTAAAACTTCAGCAGTGAAGCCATCAGGTCCAGAGCTCTTTTTGCTGAGGGGCTTCTTTATTATGGCTTCTGTCTCATTACTTGTTTTTGGTATATTTAAGTTCATGGTTCTTCAGATGATTGCTCAGCAGCCTGCATGAATTCTTTTCCTCTTGGCAGGTTGTATGTGTCTAGGACTTTACCCATTACTTCCAGATTTTCAATTTATTGGCATATAATTGCATAGCAGTCTTTAATGATCCTTTTAATTTCTGTGGTATCAGTTTTAATATCTCCTTTTTCATTTCTATTTCTTTATATTTTGATCTTTATCTTTTTTTCTTAGTTAATCTGGGTAAAGGCTTGTCAATTTTATCTTTTAAATAAAACAACTTTTGTTTTATTGATCTGTGTTTTTTCCACTATTATTTATTTCTGTTGTGATCTCTATTATTTCTATTCTCCTACCGATTTGGGGTTTCATTTCCTCTTGCTTTTCTAGTTCTTTAAGATCTATCATAAGATTATTTGAAGTTTTTGATGTAGGTGCTTATAGCTATAAACTTTCTTCTTACTATTGCTTTCGCTATATCCCACAGCTCTTGGTATGTGTATTTCCATTATCATTTGTATCCAAAATTTTTTAAATTTTCTTCTTGATTTTTTTTCATTGACTTACTGGTCCCTGAGGAGCATATTGTTTAATTTCCATGTGTTTGTATAGTTTCCAAATTTGTCTTATGTTTAATTGCTAGTTTTATTCCATTATAGTCAGAGAAATATTTAATATAATTTCAATTTTTAAAGATTTGTTTTGTGGCCTAGCATCTGGCCTATGTTTAAGAATAATCTATGTGCTGAGGAGAAGAATGTGTATTCTGCTGCTATTGGATAAAATATTTTGTACTTATTTATAATTGTTATATCCTTTTGCTGTATTGGCCCCTTTATTATTATATAATGACCTTTCTTGTCTCCTTTTGGTGCTTTTGTCTTGAAATCTATTTTGTCTAAGTAGCTCCTGCTACTTTTTGGTATTCATTTGTGTGGGATATCTTTTTCTATCCCTCTATTTTCAATCTATGTGCATCTTTATAGGTGAAGTGTGTTTCCTGTAGGCAATAGAGTGCTGGGTTTTGCTTTTATTATCTATTCAGCCACTCTATAACTTTTGATTGGAGAGTTTAATCTATTTACAGTCAATGACATTACTGATAAGTAAGGACTTACTCCTGTGATTTTATTATTTGTTTTCTGGTTATTTCATGGTCTTCTCTTCCTTCTCTCCTTCCTTTATGTTTTTCTTTTTCTGAAGGTGATTTTTCTCTAGTGGTATGTGTTACTTTCTTGCTTTTTTGTGTGTATCTGTCATATGTTTTTCGATTTCAGGTTACCATGAGTCTTGCAAATAGCACATTATAATGCTTTATTTTTCATGCATGACAACGTAGCACTGATTGCATAAAAAAACAAGCAAAGAGAAAACTGATCAAAACTCTATACTTTAACTACAACTCCCCTGCTTTTTATGTTTTTGTTGTTTCTATTTTTATCTTACACTGTCTATGTCTTGAAAAGTCATACATCTTTGTCACTCCAGAATTGGCAGTGATGCCTGTTTTAGTTCATTTAATAGGGTCATGTTTTCCTGGATGCTTGATGCTTGTGGATGTTCATCAATCTCTGCATATTGAAGAGTTACGTATTCATTGTAGTTTTCAGTCTGCGCTTGTTTGTACCTGTCCTTCTTAGGAAAGCTTTTCAAGTATTCAAAGATAATTGAGTTCTGTGATCTCAGTCCTTAGTCTCTCTAGCCATACTTGCATTTAGGAAACCCCAAGATCAGTAATATTAATATTTGCCTTTTGCAGACTCACAGATGTACCATTTTGGTGGTCTTGGGTAAGATCTCGGGAGAACTCCTTACATTACCAGGCGGATACTCTTGTTCTCTTTCCTTATTTTCCTCCAAACGAATGGAGTCTCTCTTGCTCTCTGTACTCAGAAGACTTGAACTTGATGCTTGTAGTTGTTCATCAGTCTCTGGGCATTGAGGTGGGAGGGGTGACAAAAGCACCATCCTAAGTCCACTACCACTATGACTGCAGTGGGTTCAGACCCATAGCACAGCACTGGGTTTCACCGAGGCCCATGGCAATCACTGCCTGGCTACTGCCCCTGTTCACTCAAGGCTCAAGAGCTCTTCATTCATTGGGTAGCAAGTCCAGTGAGACTTGTCCTCCCCTTCAGCATGGCAAGCCCTTCCCTGACCCAAGATGGGAACAAAAATGCCATTTGGGAGAAAGCGTCTAGATTCAGGAACCTTAGGAATCTACCTGATGTTCTGGTCTACTATAGTTGAGCTGGCACCCTAGTCACAAGACAGAGTCCTTCCCACTCTTCCCCTCTCCTTTCTCAAGCAGCGAAGTCTCTCTATAGCTACCACCACCTCAGGCCTGTGGCAAATACTGCCTGCCTACTTGATTCACTCAAGGACCAAGGGCTTCTCTGTTAGCTTTTGGTAAAGGCTGCAGGCCTGTGTCTCTTCCTTCAGGGAAACAGGCTCCCCCGGTGACTGAGGGCAGGTCCAGAAATGCCATCCAGAAGCCACATCTTAGAATAGGGGATTCAGGGAGCCCATTTGATGCTCTGTCTCACTGTGGCCTAGCTGGTATCCATGCTGCAAGACAAAGTACTTTTTACTTTTCCCTCTCCTTTCCTCTAGCAGAAGGAGTCATAAAAAAATCATAATAATCTCATACGTAGTCTTTCTGTTATTTTTTAAAACAATGGTTATAGTATTCCATATCTCTATTATAATTGAAAGCCACAGAGTTTATCACCTCCCCCCGCCCACCTTTTTTCCTCTGCTGGTAGAGGAAAACATAAAGGATACAAAAAGAAGTATATAAAGAGGCTAGCACAACAGATATTTTATTGAGTGGTTTATATGTTTTTAAATAAGAACAAATAGTAGTATTTAATTCTATACTTGAGATTGATTACTAGGAATCTAAGGTACGGAACTTAACTGAAAGGCTGAGGAGGAAAAATGATTTAATTCAAAGAGGTAATTAATGTTTTTAGGAGAGTAAAAAAAGAAACTTATTTTGGCCACAGAATCTCGTATGAATTTATAGAAAATATTTTTAAGGTTACCAAGATCAACGAAGGAGGAACTAAAAACGTGCTTTTATTGTTGAAAAAGGGGGGAATAGAATTTTAAATATATTATGAAAAAAAGAAATACAAAACTTGATGTCAATGCTTGAAGTAAAAGAGTCAGACAAAGAAGGTTTTCAGATTTTAAGCTGGGAAATAGATGATTAAAAATGTCAGTGTCCATTGAAAGGCGTATATTTGTTGAGTATCTCTCAGGGGCAAATATTATAACAGACCCCATTAGTGAATGCAAAAAAAAAATTTACAGAGAGATTGTCAATTTCTTGCAAATTGCCAATAGTATAAAAGGAGATGCAATACATTTATAGAGTTGGAATAAATGACCGAATGTGGAAGTAAGCACAAGAAACAGTTTTACCTATGTATGTTATTGGATTGTTACCATTTTCCTGACCCAAAATTTCAATACAGTCTTCAACACACATAGTTTCATTTCTTGGGTGAGTGGATGTGGTAAAAATCTAGAAAAGGACATTGTGTATTCATACCTGGGGCAGAAAGAAGACAGAAGAGAGAACAACTTTGGAGTAAAGATGATACTGAAACAAGGAAGTAAGGAGAGATGGCAACTCAGAATCGGTTGTATTTATGGGGAACTATATTCCTAGGAATTCACAAAATCACAAAACTGTGAGTTAGTGATCTTGAGCAATTTCATTTAAATTTCAAAGGAGAATGTGATCTCAGTTCCATATACTTATTTAACACATGTGATTATGTGGCAAAGATAAGAGTTGTAACTTCCGGGATTCTTGAATCTTCCCTGTTGAGCATTCTTTCCATTATGCAGATGGAGGAAGGGGAAGCAAAAGAATCTGGAACTGTTAAGAAGTTAGGAGACTACAGTGGATAAGTAAAGAAGAGTGTCCTATCTTTAAACTCTTTTAACAAATGGAGACTTCAATGCTATACCAAGGAACAAATGGTAGAAATGAGTCCTAGTGCAGACAATAATGGGTGTACTTTTTTTTCTTTTGTTTTCTTTTTGGCAGAGAATATAAAAGCAAAAATAAAACTGACTGAAAGTCAATCTGCTGTTGTTATTATCATGCAAAAGTAAATCCAAACAATGTCTATGCTGAAGTCATTCTCTGCAGGGTCTAACCTTCCCACAAGTCCAGGTTTAGTGTGCACTGAAGACATCCATTTGGGAAAGGCATATAATTCATTTCCTTGCCAAAAGTCTAAGCCCAAGATGTGGCAAAAAATTGACATGAAGCTGGGTGTCTGCAAAGCTTGGTAAAGCATCTCACTCAGCAGAGCCAGGCAGTATCACATAGTGGCAACTTCCTTGCTAAGTATTTCAGTTTTTCTTTCGAGGTTCACTGTATCTGTTTGCATATACCCCACTAGATTTTATTATGCACCTACCCTTTGTCAACTTAAAAAAATAATCACAGTGTATAAATTTGGAAAGGAGAGAAGATTTTATTTCTTATAAAGGGTTATAGCCTGTAAGGTGGCCATCCTGCAGGTTGGGAAGTACAGCCACCAACAAAGATGAGACACAGGCACTTTAAAGGAAGAGAGATTGTGGTACAGCTTTATGCTGAATAGTTTTGCTAAACATATGTATTCAACAGCCTACAGGAAGTGCTACAAATATGCATGAAAGTGGTCCTGACACATGTGTATTGCAAAAACATGCATGTAACATAAGACCTACGTTCAATTTGAGATGGAAACTTAATATTCAGATGTATTACAATTAGGCCTTATATAGCAAAAGGTCCTTTCAGGACACAGAGACATGTAAGTGTGCAATCTCGGTAAACCTGCTGGACCCAATCCACAGTCAGTGGTCTTATCTGGAGAGAGTTACTAAAATCAGTCTCTTGTCCGATGAAAGTTGTAGTTACATACAGCTGCTGGAACAGGAGGTGGGGGTCAGTTAGTCAGCATCTGATGAAGTTACAAATTGTTTTAATATTGCTTATCTCATGGCCAGTGCTTGTTTATCTGGTAGAGAAAAAGAAAAAATCTATGGCAGTTAGAGCATAGTTTATTCTTTAAATGCTTTAATAGAGGTACATGATATAGCTCTTGCCTGGCATGGCCTCAGGTTCTTTTAATAAATTGGTATGTTTTACAAAGAGGCTGTTCTGTCAGTCTTATGATCTGTATTTTGACATTAATGCGGATCAGTTACTGTATCTAAATCATAAAAGGCAGTGGGCGATATAGTGAGTCATGTCAATGTCCCATGTTGTCATGCCTAGGAATTCAGTTTTAAGGTTGTCCTGGGGTCCCCCTTAGCCACAAGGGTGTTTATTCAGTGGGTGTTGGCCTTAGGATTTTATTTTAGTTTATACCTTACTATTCTGATGATTCTTATATTCAAATTTAACACTTCAAGTTATTAATTAACCAGTTAAAAATAAAATTATATTAGTCTAAAATGTGATTTCCATGTGAAGAATGGTATATGCTTTGTTTTTGTTCTCTTCTTTAAAATTTTGTACCAAAAAATACATACAGTGAAACATGCATGTACAATGTGATGTTTTGAGTATCTAATTCTTTTGCCCATTTTCTAAAATTAAGTAGTTTTTCTTTTCTACAAAGTTTTAGAAATCATTTTGTATATTCTCGATACATCTGCTTTGTGACTCCCTCCCTTCCAGGACTACCTCTTCTCTTGAAAGTTGAAATGACTTTGGCAGCCTAAAATCCATCCTCCCATCATCAGACCAGTAAAACCTCAGCTTTCTTTATAACTTCTAGCTCTCTAACTTTCTTTCAAGTCTTCTTCAGTTTATGTCTGCTGTTGGTCACTCTCCTGTGCTTTCAGATAGCTTCAAATAGTTTTTCCCCCCAGATTTATCATTATTAGCAATAGAAGGGCTAGTTCAATACATGCTAATTCACATCAACTGGATCTGAATCATATTCCTGCTTTTGTCATTGTTGTATTTCCAGATGCTGTAACAATCCTTTCTATATGGTAGATACTTTATATATATATTTTGAATTATTTTTATTATTTTTTTTGAGACAGAGTCTCACTGTGACTCCTGGGCTAGAGTGCAATGGCACAATCTTGGCTCACAGCAACCTCTGCCTCCTGGGTTCAAGCAATTCTCCTGCCTCAGCCTCCTGAGTAGCTGGTATTACAGGCATGCACCACCATGCCTGGCTAATTTTTTGTATTTTTAGTAGAAATGGGATTTCACCATGTTGCCCAGGCTGGTCTTGAACTCCTGGCCTGAAGTAATCTGCCTGTCTGGCCTCCCAAAGTGCTGGGATTACAGGCGTGAGCCACTGACCTGGCCAAATTATTTTTGAAGTATTGCACTTTTTATTCTCTTGAAAATGCAGTCTTTCTGCTTTACAAAGCAGAGTAAAACCTAAACTATTGTTGTTATAGTACCAAATTCATGGCACAAGACTATGTTATCTAGAGTTTTATTATTTAGTGTAACTCTTTACTCCCTGTATTAATTATCTCTTGTACTGTAACAGATAACCCACAATTTAGAAGCTTACCATAACAGGTATCTATTTTCACGGTATTGAGGATCAGGAATACTGGCCCAGCTTAGCTGGGTGCCTCTGACTCAAGGTCACTCAGAGCATTGCAGTCTCCTTTGAAGTCTCACTTGGGGAACAATTGCTTTTAAATTCATTCACTTTATGTTTGTTGGCTGAATTTCAGTTCCTCTCAGGATACTGGGCTGAGGATCTCATTTCCTCTCTGACTATTGACTAGAATCCTCTTTCAGGTGAAATGTAGACCTTTTCATCATGTGCTCCTAACATAGCAGCTGCCTTCCTCAAAGGGGAAGAGGAGAGAGAGAACAAGAGAGAGTGATCAAGATGGCCATCTCAGTCTTTTTGTAACCTAACCTTGGAAGTGACACCCCGTTCCCTCTGCTGCATTATCTTCACTAGAAGTGAGTCATGAAATCCAATTGAAGGGGAGGGCAGTTTACAAAAGCATGAATACAGGAGGCAGAGTTTATTGGAGACCATCTTAGAAACCACCTACAACACTTTCCTTACATGGAGAGATGAATCATTTTAAAAAGTACATTTCAAAAATGCATGGATCTCCTATTTTATTTCAGGCACTGCTATGCTGTAAGGGGTGGAATGATAAGGATGGAACTATATAATGGCTCAGTCCTTATCTTCCAGAAACTTATGTTCTGGTTCAGGAGGCAGAACTATTGAAATGTGATCAGTGCTATAAAAGCTGTAGGAGTTGTGGGGATCAGAAAAACTTTTTAAGATGTGAGAAATGTTACCTTTGTAAACTAAAATAAAATTCTAAGCCCTCTAACTATCTGAATGAACCCCTCTTCTAGGCCAAGGGCATTTCAAAGTTAACCTGGGAACCCAGTTCAGGCCATGATGGGAAGTGGAGGTCATACATACCTCCCCTATACCCTCCTCCCTTTAGTATCAGGAACAACTAACCAACATTAACATTAAAACAGAGATTTTAAGACTTTTTGTAGCAAAAAGACACTGAATTCCAGCCTGACTCTGGTATAGTGTCACATGACAGCAGGCTCTGAAAGAAATCAAAGTATTGTACTCTAAAATATATTTCTTTGAAATATGTCGAAATGCCTTTGCAAAACTGTCTCTTGTGGGGAAAATCTAAATTCTGTAGAGAATTTCTTTCCTTTTCCAATTGTTTTCCCTGATCCAGGAGAGAATTAACTGAGTCTGGTGCCCTTTTTAAGTCTGATAAGAAACATTTACAATCTTTTCTTTCTCAACCCTGCTACCTGGAAACTTCATCTGCATAATAAGAACCTTGGTCTCCACAACCTCTTATCTTAACCCAGACACTCCTTTCTATGGATTCCAGGTATTTAGATAAATTTTTCAATCAATTGCTGATTGGGAAATCTCCCAATCCACCTATGACCTGGAAGCCCTCCCTTTGAGTTATCTTGCCTTTTCAGACAGAACCAATGTACTTCTTACATGTACTGATTCATGTCTTATGTCTCCCTAAAATGTATAAAACTAAGCTGTAGCCTGACCACCTTGGCACATGCCATTAGGACCTCCTGAGAGCATGTCATGGGCATGTCCTTAACCTTGGCAAAATAAACTATATTGATTGAGACTTGTCTCAGATAGTTTTTGGTTTACACTTTCATAAAGAAAGTGAACCTTGGGCTGTGTGTTGAGAGAAAGCATCTTCCAACATGTACCTGTAAGAACCTTGCAAGAACTGCAGACACTTTTAATGACGAAGCCAGGCATCTACATTGGGAGGAGTGGTAAGGAAGAAAGAGCCAGAAGCCATGCTGGGAAGGGCATATTAGACCACGCTAAGGACTTTGGACTCTGCAGTAAGTGGAGTGGAAACACTGAAGGATATAATCAGTTATGCACAGAATAAAGAATGTTCTGAGCCAAGCTCAGTATGCACTGTGTTTACCCATAAACAGACCAAGAAGAAAAATATGTGTCATCTCCCATTTCACAACCTCTAAGACTTCCCTATCAAATGACTAGCTTATAATCTAGGTGGAAAGCTTTGTGTGAGTTCCTTTACTTCAAGTCAAATTATACATCCCAATGACTGAGTACCTCATCTCAATAACATGTAATTTCTCACAAGCACGACATTTTGTGAAATAACTGGAAGAATATGATTCAAGATTGTTTCCAGAGAAGAATGAAAGAAAATAGTAGTGTTCCTTTGTAATGTTAACCATGAGACAGCTCAACCCATAGCTCCTTTATTTAGTTTGGTAAATCGAATGAATCTCTAAATACTTTAATTACTTCCCCCATTGCCTTTCTTCCTCCACAGTGCAAACTCTCTGCTATTCACTTGTTAAAGCCTCTTTTGAAACTCATTTCTCACATTTCCCTAAAGATCCATAAGCTTTCTATATGGAAGTAAAAAGAACCAGTGAGGCATATAGTCAGTGATACTTAAAACTGGATGAGTCACCCCCCAGGGAATGTCTCGGAGGTGTTTAAGGGCTTAAACATGTGCCACAGCCCACAGTCTTGCAAGTATTCCAGCAGAGCAGATTCAGACTGAGTGAAGGCCATGATTTCTAAGATTCTAAATTCTAAGATTCTTTCCAGTGTCATATTGTCGTATATCTGAGGAACCAATTGACTTACTAATATTTATAAACATACAGCATCATTGAAGGAAAAACATCTGGCTAAATCTGGGAGATGACATTGCCTTTGCAGAATTATATGACCTATAATCATATAGTGCTGTTCTGAGCAATGAAGGATTAAACAATTTGCAGGTGCTATGTCTCCATGTACATTAAACCTTGCTCTAATATTATTCAGAGAAACCAGGACCATTTGGTTAAAGCTGTAAGTGAGATCTAGGTTACCTATATATAGAAACATTATGTCTTCTTTCAAAAAAGTAAAATTTTCTATATAAAATTTTAATTTCAGAAACAGGAAAACCATAATTATCAAAAATTTCTTTTGTTTTATATTGCTGTATTTCATTCATTTATCTATTAAAAGATTCTTTCTTTTCCTCTTAAGTTAGATTAATTTATATACAGTCCAGCAGGAAGTTCAGATATCAGAAGCAAAATAACATTCATTTTATTACCCACATCATCTTAGCTGGGATCATCTAGGGCTTTAAAATTATCGTTTAATTATGACTGAAGAAAGGCATACTTTTGGGAAGATGAAAGGATCTGGCATGGCACTTTAGAGAAGATGATTATCAGAGAAAGTCAGCAACTATATATTAGAGACAAATTTGATTGATGACAGATACAGAAAATGAATGACACAGGATGAAATGAAAGACCACTAAATTAGAGAAGCGTTCTCTAGTCCATGGTGTTATATATTGTCAGGCTGAGAGATGTTTTTGAGATGAAACATGAGCACTTTGTCATCAAATACAAGTTGCATTAGTCTGTTTTTATGCTGCTGATAAAGACATATCTGAGACTGCACAACTTCCAAAAGAAGGAGGTTTAATTGGACTTATAGTTCCACATGGCTGGGGAGGCCTCACAATCATGGCAGAAGGCAAAAAGGAGCAAGCACATGACGTGGATGGCAGCAGTCAATACCAACTGCCCACACGAGTGGTACTCACTATACTGATTTATTTTGTCATCAGTTTGTTTTGTCTGTTCTTAAACTTCCAACCACATAATCATATTATGAATATTCTTTTATGTTATGTCTGGTTTCTTTTAATCAATAGTGTGTCTGTGTGATTCATGCGTATCGTTATCTGTGTTTATTCATTTTTGCTCTGTAATAGTCTAATATATGCCTATATATCATACTAGATGCTGTGAGATTAAACCTTTCTCTAGACTGTTACATTGTCACCAAATAATTGTCCTCTTACAATTTATATTAATAGGAAGATAAAGCTGGAATAAACCTTAGAGATGATATACTATGTTTTCACATTTTTATAGATGAGGAAGGTGGTGCCAAGAAAGAGAAGAATTTGCCTAAGTTATACAGCTGGTTAGCAGCGGGGCTAGATTTGGATCTCAAGCTTGGACTTTTCCAGTCTCATATTTCTTCTAATACGTCAAGTTGTTTATACAGACTCCCTTTTAGACTGGAAGATATTTACAAAATGATAGTAATGAAATTATTTAGAAATGTCCATTGAGAAGCTTTCTGAAGTTTTAGGATATAGATGAACTAGGAATGTACTTCATGTAAATGATATTTTAATACACCTCAGAAATCCATGAACCCTTTGCCTCACTTAGTTGATTTGGCAGAGGCTGCAGGTAATTATTTTCTGAGCCCTTGGAGTACTCTTCAATTCCTACTCTTCCAAGACAAATTTCTGTTGAACGGTAAACACTGTTCAAGGTACATCTTTGGAAAAGCTCAGGAAAAAATTTACTTTTTAAAAAAGTGGCTCTTTTAGGAGATATGAGAGTTTATTGGAGTTTGATGATGGAAAAAAAGAACCTAAGTTATTTTAGTTAATATCAGAGATGTGTTAAATAGGCCAGTATGTCTGCTTGAATCTTGAATTTGGGGCTTTAGTTTAGCTGAGTCATCTGCAATAAACATCAGTTTGGAGTTCACCAAGTTTCAGCATTAAATTTTCTTGGCACCAAAAAAACAACATACTGCTATCCCTGAACTCCCAGCAGAGTTCTGTGCAATCCTCTGGGATTTCAGCGATAGGATTGCACGGTGATAGGATTACACAGTGATAGGATTGCTGGACCACATAATAGTTACATTTTGATTTTTGAGGAACTTCCATACTGCGTTTCATAATGTCTGTACTACTTTACATTCCTACCATCAGTGTGGAAGAGTTCTCTTTCTTTAAATATTCTCCAACACTTATCTTTTATCTTTTTTATAGTAGTTATTCTAAAAGGTGTGAGGTATTATCTCATTACGGTTTTAATTTGCATTTCTTTGATGATTAGTGATGCTGAGCCTTTTTTTCATATAAAAATGGCTTGGCCATTTGTGTATCTTATTTTGAGAAATTTCTGTTTAGATCCTTTGCCCATTTTTTTTATTGGCTTATTTGTTTTCTTACTACTGAGCTGAGTTCCTTTGGTTGAAAGCAACATAAACACAAACAGGTAACATTTTCAACTAAACGGATTCAATTCTTGACCTTGCTTCTGATGTTTGATTAATAAGAAAAAGCTTGTATAAGAATGTAAGCAGTTGAAAGGTACATCAAAATGTTCATTGTTTTCCTATATTAGTAGGATACTTCTTCATTTAAAAAAATCCAGAAACTTGTCTAGAAAAGTAAAATTTTCTTGAGTGTATGATCAGATATAGCTCACAATTTTTTTTTTCTCAAATTTAAGTTCTTGGGCTGATAATTAAAGTCAGAGAGTGTATGACTTTACCCAGTCATACACTTGTTTCAGGGAAAACAATGTTGACTAAGGTTCTATAGTACTTTCAGGGGTTTTCAACAGAGCTCAAAACTTGCTGATTTCTTTCCTTACTCTCAGGCCCAAACAATGAAAGAAACATTTTAAGATTTTTTTTTTGCAGCAAGATTTTTCAAATATTGTTTCCTTTTATATCCAAAATCATGTGACTCAAAGTCAAATCATTTTCTCCAGGACCTTGCAGAGATACGTTCAAATCACTTCATGTGATGAAAAGTGTTTGCCCACTACTATGGACCAATGTTCTGCAGTCAGTCTTCATCTTCAGAGCTTTTTAGCGAAATCTGGCCAATTATTTGCTATCAGTTCTGCAAATTCTTTCAGTGCAAACACACTGTTAAAAAGTTCCTTTACTAAGCCACCAGATTTCTGCGTATAGCAGAAGATTTATATGTTTTACACAGTTTTATAAAACGTTTTCAATGTTTAACACAGTTTAAGAAAAGTATTCTTCAGTGATACAGTTTATATTTACTAAAACCATTTTCGAACCATCGTTCAAAACTTTTATCACTTCATCTTCAAGAATATTTTACACCATCACCTTTCTGGTGTGAAGAAAACATATTGTGGCCACGTTCAGAATATTTTTTTTCCTGAGAGAAAAAACCTTGTGGAGCACCATGAATGAAGATATCAAGGCAGTTCTTCTAATAAATATATTGTGGTTCCAAAAATCAAGACAAAAAATTTTTGGCTTTTCCTTTTGGGGGTAGCTTTTGCGGCAGAAAAACAATTATAAATTTCATAATCATTCTCAAATCTTACAAATGCTAAATATAAAAAAACCTATTGATGACTGTGATGGTTAATATTAGGTGTCAACTTGATTGAAGGATGTGAAGTATTGTTCCTAGGTGTGTCTGTAAGCGTGTTGCCAAGGGAGATTAACATTTGAGCCAGTGCACTGGTAGAGGCAGATCCACCCTCAGTCTTGATGGGCACCATCTAATCGGCTACCAGTGTGGCTAGAATAAAGCAGGCAGACGAAGGCAAAATTAGCAGACTTTCTGAATCTTCCAAGCTTTCGTCTTTCTCCCGTGCTGGAAGGTTCCTGTCCTTGAACATCAGACTCCAGGTTCTGGAGCTTTTGGATTCTTGGACTTATACCAGTGATTTGCCAGGGGCTCCTGGGCCTTCAGCAACACACCGAAGGCTGTACTGTCAGCTTCCCTACTTTTAAAGTTTTGGGGCTCGGACTGGCTTCCTTGCTCCTCAGTTTGCAGACAGCCTATCTTGGAACTTCACCTTGTGATTATGTGACTTACTCCTTAAAAAACTCCCCTTCATATATACATATATCCTATTAGTTCTGTCCCTTTGGAGGGGAACCTTCACCAGACATGTTTAGGGAAGCAATTGATTTTCAGTTTATTACAAAAGTTTATAGCATCATATATAATCATATCAATAAGTTGACTTGTTATACAGTCTGTGATTACAATCCTTTAAATCTCTTTATCACAGAATCTATCAGAATTATCTTTTAAGACAGATCTAAAATTTCCCTTTTCCTCCTCAGACTTCATCTTCAAAAATCACCACACTGGATCTTCAGACATGTTTGTAGACCAGGAGAACACTAATGAAGTATGCAAGAGAAGAGCATAACAAATGACTAAATAGAAAAATTTTTTAAAAGTTAAAGTGTTCCACTACAATTAGTTTTTACCTGATATATTAGGTGTATGACAAAGGGTCCAACAGTAGAGAGGCAGATGCAGCTGACTTAGAGTTTATAATAATTCCTTCTTTAGAATAAAGTTTTTCTTCTAACTCCTTCTTTACTATACAGCTTATTCATGCTGATACATTAGTTGGTAATGTACTGACAGGGAATTGAGGAAAGTAACCGGGGAAAGAGAGGTTATTGCCATGAACTAACATAACCTGCTTTGAAAATACTGATTGTCAACAGCTTCTCATGACCAAAAATTGACTCAACCAAATAAACACAGTTCCACTCTTTGCTTTCATGTGGATCAATAATACAATTCAAAACAGAACTGCTTAGTCACTGCCCATCAGTATATGTAGAAGTATTGCATAGTTTGCAAAGTTCAAAAATTACGCTTTTTTTCCCCTGAAAGTACTATCTATTGTAGAACATTTCACAGGACTCTAAACTATTGCAAAACCCCACTGAAAAATTTGTCCTATGAAGCCAGATTTCCAGAAAGCTTTTGTACTTTTCCAGTTACTTATTGCTAAATAGTAATAAACTACTTATTTATAACATTTTTTGGGTTTCCTGGGTCAGCTGGGCAATTCTTATTTGGGGTTTTCTATGTAATTGCAGTCAAATGGATAGTAGCTGGGGCTGGAGTCATCTGAAATTTCTTCATTTACATATCTGACACATGGCCTGAGAGGCTGGAGCTCTGAAAGTTGCTTTGCTTTCTCTCTCCATGTGACTACATGGCTAGCTTAGGCTTTCATATAGTATGGCAGTCCTAGGCTAGTGTGTTTACATGTGACTGAATTTCCCAGAAGAGGCATTTCAAGAGTCCCAGATGAAAGATGCAATTAGTTTTGTGACTGAATCTCAGAAGCTTCAGAACATCATTTCTGCATTCTACTACTTGAGTAATTCCTAGGGCAAGCTGACATTCAACTAGAAGGATGACTTCATTTCTCAATAGACACAATAGCCAGATTTTGTGACTGCCTCTAATCTACCCTATGCTATTTGTTTAACTAAGGCCCCATGTTGGTAGGACTTATTCATGTTTTAAAAATAATGAAGACACAGAGGCTTGGAGCAAATGACTTACTACCAAGGTTTTTCCGTAAATTGGTGTCAGAGCAGTGAAAATAATTGTATATAGAGCTCTTCATTCTTTAAGTAGCAGATTCTCTAGTTGCAGAAGGGTTTTTAAGAGAATAATCTATCCTGTATGTTAAAATGTGCCAGGATGACATCTTAAAGATTCTTGTTTATGTGTATTAGCAGTTTTGTGCAAATAAAATGTTTTCTCAATTTACTGTTTTTTTTAATTTTTCCATCACTAAATCTCCTAATGTTTTAGTCTCTGATGTTCTAGAGACATGCTAGAAAAAGCTACGGCACTGATCATTTTTTCTGTGGTGATTTTATCCAACTGATTCTACAGATTGAAATTGGTATTTTCCCTTATCTTTTGAAAATTAAACTGTCATGTCAAGTAGATACTATAAAGTCTTGGCTAGTTAACTTACTTTACTCATGAAAATCTACTTAAATCTCAGTAAGCAGAAGTTGAAATGTTAGAACTTTTGGCTCCATACATTTATTTTAGACAACTGGTTTTGGGGAAAACAAAGAGAAGAAGGGTATTTTCTACAATCTTATTTATGTGAACATCTTGGGGAATTAAGCTGTTTTCTTTGGGCCTCCTCCTAGTTTTCTATTCAGTTTCTCTCTCGTCCAAATCTATTCTTTCACTTTATTTTTTTTCTGGGTGTATTCTGCCACTTTAGTTCTCTGTGAGGTTTCTTATTTTGTTTATAGATGAAAACTTGGTGCTTTTCTTCAGTTGCCAGTAAATATTTGTGTAGAATTGCCTAGTTAGCCTCTGATGATGATGGTGTGAGTCAGCCCTCTTTCTGTGTTTCTGTAGTTTCCCAGTTTCCCCTGCAATGTGTAAAGGCACCCTGTTTCATCTTATCTAGCTTTGGCATTAGTACGTAGTGTGTGTATGTGCATATGCACATGCAATGCCTTTGCCTGCCAAGTGAAAATGCACAGAAACTGCAATCCAATAGAAACAAAATACCAAACTCTGCAGCAAAGTTAGAACTTGTTTGTTGAAAATAACTTTGCACTAATAAAAATAATTAAACATATATGACATCAGTGTCTTGTTTACAAAACAATTCAAATAGGCCATTTATTGTCACTCCAATTTCAGAGAGAGGTTACAGGCTTGTCTGTTTATGGCAATAATTATTAAATATATGACCAAAACTGTTTTGAAATAGTTAAAAGTATTCTTAGGAATTGGGAATGAATCTATGAAATGAGAATTAAATTACGAGGAAGTTTTTTAAAGTACCTAGAACTGTATATATTTGCCTCACTTGAAAAAAGTGATTAGTAAATCCAATAAAGATTATTAGAATGTCAATTTTAAAGTAGCTTGTCCTCAAGAAGGATATACTTCTAAGGGAAGATGCCTGCATGGTGTATGGAAGGTGGGCATTCTGAAGGCAAATCCCTGCTAGTGCATTCTAACTTATTAACACTATATGGGCTGCTGAGCAGGTAGACTTCTACACGGATAACAAAGCATCTACCTTTTTGTGTCAGAAGACACAAGTCGAGCATCACCCACAGTACTAGACCGGCTCACAAAACAATTTTCTGATGAAAATTTCATAATAAGTATTTTGTGTTAATTTTCCTGTAGGTGAGAATTAACTGACTCACTGATTAGTCTTTCTGTAGTTGCATCTCTCATTTTAAATTAATCTATTGCCAAGTGTGGTGGCTCATGCTTCTAATCCTAGAAACCTGGTAGGCTGAAGTGGGAGCATCATTTGAGACTAGGGGTTTGAGACCAGCCTGGACAACATAGTGAGACACAATCTCTAAAGTAAAACTAAATTTAAAAAAAAAAGGCTGGATATGGTGGCATGTGCCTGTAGTTCCAGCTACTTTAGTGGCTGAGGTGGAAAGATTACTTGACCCCAGGAGTTGGAGGTCGTAGTGAGCTATGATCCTGCCCCTGAACTCTAGCCTGGGAAATGGAATCAGACCCTGACTATAAAAAAATAATAATTATTATATTACCAACATAGTCACGTGTATCTTGAGATAGTAGCTCTCATTCTGATCATCTTTGTGTTTACTGGCAAAACCAAATTTCTGGACCTGTGAAAGTGTAGACTAGACTTTAGACTCTGTTTTTTTCAACTGTTCTGATGGTCATCATTATTAAAATCACTGTATGGTTTTTGAAAAGACAGATTACTTAAGTCCTTCTGTGATGCACCGAGTAAAATTATCTTCTGGAAGAGGCTGACATCTACTTTTAAGTAATTTCCCTTGGTAATTATTATATAAATAAAAGAGGGAGAGTGATTATACCCTGTTATGTTAACGTCTCAATGGAAAATGGAAAAATATAGAGTAAGCTTTTGCTATGTGCCAGGCATTTGAGTAGATGCTGGGGACACATGGTTGGACGAGGCAGAGCTCCATCTTTAAGGAAGACATCATGAAGATAATAGGCCAATGGTCAACTACCTACAATACATCTGAGTGCCTTTTAAAATAAAGTTCTATCAAAAGATTTAAAAAAAAGAGCAAGTAACTTTTAGGACTTTTTAAGGACAATAATATGGAAAGTTCAGAGTCATGGGGTTAAGAAATAGCCAGATTTGAAGCATCACAGGTAATGGGAAGACAATACTGCCACTAATGTGGGAAGAAAAATCTCAAGTGGTATGGAAGGGAAACTATACAGAGGTTTAAATGAGTTTCATTAACACCATTAGGGGCAGAGTGGAAGAAGAGTGTTTAGCTGAGTCTTAAATCAGAGGAAGGAAGCATTGGTTGCTGACCATGGGGGAGTTGCCAGAATCGACTAAAAACTTTCCACTTGCTCATGTCCAACATCCCTGCCTTTCCCAATGTGGGAATGGTTTCAGTATATAAAATAGAGTAAAGCTGTAAAAGTAATGTTGTAGTTTAGTAAAACTTTCTTATGATTTTTATACATACCCAGTTTCCCATTTGTGATTTACTGATAAAGAAAATAGTAGGTTTGCTTCATATTTAGGCTACCAGTAACGTAAACTATTAGACACAGTTTCCAGATACATATAGTATATAAAGAATGGCATAATCACACTGTCGAAAATTGACACTCTAAGTAGCAAAACAGACTGTACTTTGTATTTTTTGGTTCTGAATGAGAAAATCTAGAAAATAGTCTTTTTAAACTTGTATTCTCCATCAGCCATGCTTAGAAATGTTTATCTACCTCTACAAGAACTTGATTTTAGGAGATTGGTCAGGGTGCTGGGAAAAATCATAGGAAAGGCACAAACCTTCTTGGAAGGCCAGGAGGTTTTGCAAAATCTTTAGTAAAGGGTTATGGCTGAGGGCAGGCTAATCCTCTTACCTTGAGCTAATAGCAAAGAGCAGATAACAAGGGAATGTAGAGGAGTTTATCTAAATAGTTGTATTCATGTTGTCCTAAAACCAACCTTTGATCATTCCCGTGCAGGATTGCTCTCTACTGGGGGGGGATCAGCAATGTTAATTACCCACAAATGGTGTTTACTCAAGACCTTTGTCATTAAATCTGTTCTAAAATAAATACGAGCATCTTCAACATATTGGGGTTGCACAGCCATACTCCTTCTTTGTGGTCTGTAAGCCATGGGGTCCCCTAGCCGCACTCTCATGGCAAAACACCTGTGTCTGGGAACTCTTTTCATCCATTGCTGGGCTAGAGTCTGTAGGTCAGACTCAGCAGATGATCATCATCTGTTATTAATGTGATCATAGTCAACTGAATTGTGGATCAGTGCCTAGCAGTAAATTAACTTTTCCTGAAAGTAGCATTGTAGTACAAATTCATAAGGTGACAATAAATCCTACAACAACATAGAAGAAAAAGAAGGAAGAACAAGATTTTTAAAATCACTGGTGTAATAATGGAATAAAAATACAGTATCTTTTAAAAACATAAATTTGGCCAATAAAATTTAGGCATAGAAATGCCAATTATATCTAATACTATATAGTACTTGAATACTGGCAATTGTCCTAAATTTTTTACATGTATTAATCTACTTAATTCTCACAGTAACATTATTATTACCACCATTAGGTTCTTCATTATAAATATTGGGACAATTAAGCAATCAAGGCTAAGTAATTTGTGTAAGATCACTTGGTGCCAAACATATTACTCACTGTCCCAACTGTATAATAGCATCCCAAACTTCAACACATTGATTTCTCATCTTTGCCTGTTGGTGTCTTGGCACAAGGAGTCTGAAGTTAACTGGCATGCACCTGTAGCCTGAGGCTTAATAGGACCATAAGGACAGCCCATAGAATATCACACTTGTTCACTATTTACTACATCAGTGAGACCATGTTTATTGAAGTGAATGAGCTAAAAGCAGCAAGTATGCAGGTTTCACATCCCATGAATACTGCATTTCTGATCCCCTTTTGGATAAAAACATGCACATGTAATGGAACCATACAGTTCCAATACATGTTGTTCAGGGGTCAACTGTATGCTGAAGCTCTCTAGCTGCAACAGTTGAGTCTCCTTATATGCTGACATTAAGATCATCTGTGTTTCACGTTTAATCCTTAATTGGTGGTTAATCACCTTTTAGTCTTCCATTGGCATTTTTCAAAATCAATTGTCCCAACAACAATTATCAAAAGTCATAATCCTTATCATAATTCCCATATATTTCCCAGTTGCTTTATATATTGCATCTAGCAGTGCATTTCTTTTTACCAGTACCATCTCAATTCACAGCAAGTAGAAATTGTAACAACAGTACTACCATCGCCTGCAAAGGACTGTATCTGTGGAAAGTACTACTTGCCAGCTAGTCAGCTGGTGATCCAGTTTTAAAATTCCATTTTTGAGTTGCTTTCTCAGACCACTTTCAGCAACAACTGTTTCAGATTGGGTTTCCCAGAAAGCAGCTTCTGAGATTAAAAATATGCATGCAAAATGTTTACTAGGAATTTCTCCCAGAATCAATATCTAGGAATGGTGGAAGTGAAGAAAGCAGGATCTGGCAGAGGTAGAGATTTAATAACAAGGAAGTTGTGTAAGAGGCCCCAACTCATCTGACTGGAATGCTGGTCTAGAGATAGATACAAGGGTCTATGTATTCTCACATAAACCAGTCATTGGATATGCATGACTTTATGAAACAGGGCATGACTTTGGGTAAGTACTGGAAATGTACTCACCTGAGAACACTTAGCTGCCAACACTGAGAAACTGGGGGGATTAAGTGTCTCAGATCTGGATGAGAGATTTAGGTTGTACATAGCAATATCAATTGAAATTATTTTGTCTATAGACTAGAGCATCAGTTGAAAGATTCATGGAGAACTTTCCACAGTAAATAGACCCCCACTCTCTTCTGGCTTGTAGGGTTTTTGCTGAGAGATCCACTGTTTGTCTGATGGGCTCTCCTTTGTGAATAACTTGACCTTTCTCTCTGGCTGCCCTTAACATTTTTTTCTTGCATTTCAATTTTGGTGAATCTGACAGTTATGTGTCTTGGGGATTGCTTTTCTTGAGGAGTATCTTTTTGGCGTTCTCTGTATTTCCTGAATCTGAATATTGGTCTGTTTTGCTAGATTGGGGCTGTTCTCCTGGATAATAAACTGAAGTGTGTTTTCCAACTTGGTTCCATTCTCCCCCGTCACTTTCAGGTACATTAATCAAATATAGGTTTGGTCTTTTTACATAGTCCCATATTTCTTGGAGGCTTTGTTCATTCCTTCTCATTCTTTTTTCTCTAATCTTGTCTTCACACTTTATTTCATTGAGTTGATCTTCACTCTATGATATCCTTTCTTTCACTTGATTAATACAGCTATTGATAGTTGTGTATGCTTCATGAAGTTTTCCTGCTGTGTTTTTCAGCTCCATCAGGTCGTTTGTGTTCTTTTGTAACTGGTTATTCTAGTTAGATATTCCTCTAATCTTTTTTCAAGGTTCTTAGACTCCTTGTATTGGGTTAAAACATGCTGCTTTAGCTCAGAGGAGTTTGCTGTTACCCACCTTCTGAAGCCTACTTCTGTCAGTTTGTCAAACTCATTCTCTGTCCAGTTTTGTTTCCTTGCTGATAAGGAGTGGTGATCCTTTAGAGAAGAGGCATTCTGGTTTTGGAATTTTCAGCCTTTTTGTGCTGATTTTTCCTCATATTCGTGGATTTATCTGTCCTTGGTTTTTGATTCTGGTGACCTTTGAATGAGGTTTCTGTGTGGACGTTCTTTTTGTTGATGTTGATGCTATTGCTTTCTGTTCATTAGTTTTCTTCTTACAGGCCTCTCTGCTGGAGGTCTGCTGAAGTTTTCTGGAGGTTCACTCCAGACCCTGTTTGCTTGTGTATCACCAGTGGAGGCTGCAGAGCAGCAAAGATTGCTGTCTGTTCCTTCCTCTGGAAGCTTTGTCCCAGAGGGGCACCCACCAGATATCAGTCAGAGCTCTCCCATATGAGGTGTCTGTCGACCCCTGCTGGGGAGGTATCTCTTAGAAGGCATGGGGGTCAGGGACCCACTTGAGGAGGCATTCTGTCCCTTAGCAGAGCTTAAGCACTGTGCTGGTAGATCCACTGCTCTCTTCAGAGCCAGCAGGCAGGAATTTTTAAGTCTGCTGAATCTGTGCCTATAGCCACCCCTTCTTCCAGATGGTCTGTTCCAAGGTTATGGGAGTTTTAGCTGTAAGACCCTGAATGGGGCTGCTGCCTTTCTTTCAGAGATGCCCTACCCAAAGAGGAGGAATCTAGAGAGGAAGTCTGGTTACAGGGCTTTGCTAAACTCAGTGGGCCCTGCTCAGTTGGTACTTCCTGGGTGGCTTTGTTTACACTGTGAGGGGACAACCGCCTACTCAAGCCTCAGTAATGGTGGATGCCCCTTGCCCCACCAAGCTGGAGTGTACCAAGTCAACTTCAGACTGCTGTTCTGGGAGAGAGAATTTCAAGCCAGTGGATCTTAGCTCACTGGGCTCCATGGGAGTGGCATCTGCTAAGCTAGACCACTTGACTCCCTGGTTTCAGCCCCCTTTCCAGGGGAGTGAACAGTTCTGTCTCACTGGCATTCTAGGCACCACTGGAGTTCAAAAAAAAAACCTGCAGCTATCTCGGTGTCTGCCCAAATGGCTACCCAGTTTTGTGCTTGGAACCCAGTGGCCTGCTGATGTAGGCACCCTAAGGAATTGCCTGGTCTGTGGGTTGCAAAGACCATGGGAAAAGCATAGTATCTGGGCCAGCAAGCACAGTCTGTCATGGCACTGTACCTCATGGCTTCCCTTGACTAGGAGATAGAGTTCCCAGACCCACTGCGCTTTCAAGGTGAGGCGATGCCCCACTCTGCTTCTGCTTGTCCTCCGTGGGCTGCACCCATTGTCTAACCAGTCCCAGTGAAATGAACCGGGTACTTCAGTTGGAAACAAAAAATCATCTGCCTTCTGTGTTGATCTCCTTGGATGCTACAGACCAGAACTTTTCCTATTGTGCCATCTTGCCCAAGAATCCTGTATATTTTTTTTTATAGAAAAAAAGGGACATACAAATTTTAGTTGATGTGCATATGAACAGGAGAGCCATATAACAAGCCTCATATACATGAGAGTTTAAGGAGGGGCCAGATGGTTGATGCTTAAATATTCTTACCTTTCAGAGATTCTAGTTAATTATTTTAGATCTTATAGAAAACTCATAGCAATGAGTATTTATTTATTCACAAGGGGCTGCATGGGTGGAGGTCGTACATACTGTCAAAAGCCTAAAGTCAGTAGGGGCTTTATTCTAATTTAGAACCTCTGCTACCAGTTTGTGTAGCCTGGGATATTTGCTCAGAGTTCAATTTCACAAAAATCCATGTCTTATAGTGCTGGCATGAATAACACAGTCTTGTTTGTATATGTTCACACATCTCTCTCCTGCCAACTGTAGGACAGCCTTTTTTTATGTATAATGCTTTATATACATATTTTCTGCTGCTTCCGAGTAGTGACAGATTGTTTTGTGACAGCACAAACACAAAATCTCTCCTTAGTTCAACTCCTAGATGCTGTAAGAAACTTTAGAAGAGGAAATGGCTAAGGAAAGGTAGCTAGCCGCCATCCTCAAAGCAAAGAAGGAAATGTTCTTGAAACTAGTCAAAAAAGCACTCCAATAGTTGGCTGACTATTTTTGTGATTTTTAAAGAAGGTGGTCCCTTTATACTGCTGGAGAAACATACCTAAACCTCCTGAGTATGTCATCACTATTTATATGTGCCATCATGGCCTTGAGGGACCTATTCTGCCATGTAAGTTTCCAATTTTGAAATCTACAGCATATGCAGACCCGCTTTATTTGACTCAGCTTGAGAAGATAGACTGCTACTGGGCAATATCACTGGGTAACCAAAGAGCAGGCAACAGAGTTCAAACCCCATTTCTTATTTAAGTAAAAGCACAATTAACTATTCTCCGGCATGTTACTTGGGTTGTATTGTATCTTTAATATCAGGGTTTTATTTTTAGCTGCTTAGTTACTGAGATCACTATTATAAGTAAACAATATCATACACTATAACATGATCAAGAATAAAGCCCCAAAACTTTGAACAAGGAAGCAAAATAGTACTGTAAATAGGTCTACCTAGTAAGTAGCAAGGCAAATCAAGGGGAAAAACGGATAGCTATTAATGCTGCATTTTGCAGCTCTCGTTTATATGCAGTGTGGCTTACAAGTCAATATACACTATTTAAGACAAGGAGATAAAATTTAAATGCCTAATGTATGTATATTATTAAGATGTGTTTCTCTAATTAGTATAAAATAATGGATATATGTTTAGACTTTCATTACAGAGAAAAGACAGAAAATCCAGAACATGTGAGGAAATACCATGTCTCTTTTTGCCTGTCAAATGCTTCTAATTATTTATCTGTACTCACTGTTTCATTTTTCTTGTCTACACTTACTCTTTTCACCCTAGTCTGTTTGTGCCTTCAACACTTGTTGAGATTATTTTCCAAACTATCATAAAAGTCTAGTTAATTGCCATTCTGTTTGACCTCTCTACAATGTCTGACATTATTGTCGATATGATTGCCTTGAAATGCTCTTTTTTCCTTGCATTGCATTCTCCTAACGGTACTTCTTCAATGGAAACAACTACCTATGTGAAACCTGATTTTGTTCAATGCAGCATGCGCAACTATTAGCTATGTTAGGCAGATGGCTTTAAAAATGTGTGCCTCAGATTGTTCATCTGTAAAATGGATGCAATAATAATAATACTCCCTACTTACACAGTTCTTATGAAAATAAAATGAGTTGACTGACGTAAAGGATTTAGAACGGTGCCTGGCAAAGAGAATTATCCTACTCTTGCTTGTGCCATTACTGTCTAATGGAGTCTGTTCTAGAAAGACATTGGTCTTGACAGTTGTGATTTTTTTTCTTGATCCTTGGCTTACACTTTTATCTAATTGATCATCATTCATGAATGTGACCTCTTTCCTCTTGAGCTCTACTCTCATATCACTAAGTTTGCTGATACCCTCTCGTGGATGTCTAATAGGCAATCAAATTAACACATGATACATCAAAAATTTCATTCATTTATTGATCCATTTACCATTTTCTAGACACTGTATTTGTCCCAAGAACACTGTTGGCTTGAGAACAACAATTTGTTGGATATAGTATCTCAATGTTTTTTCCATCTTGAAATCTTTGGGTATTGCCCACTGTGTCCTGGTGTTGAATGATGTTGCTGACAGCGTGTCTGAGGACAATCTACTTTTTTTTTTTTTTAATGGATGACACAACTTTTTTTTTTAAGTCCAGTAATTTTACTAGTATATTTTTTGTTGCTTATGATTCTACATAATTTTTTTTTTCTGGCATCAAGTATGCTCTTTCAATTTGTAAATTCAAGTTTTTACTTTTACAAACATTTTAAATTTATGTATTATTTAAATATATTTTCTCTGGGAATAATAATTTTTTTGTTGGGAGTTACATTCATGTGATATCACCTTTGACTGTTTTCCCTAGTTCATATTTTCTCTACACACTTTTACATTTTTACTTTATTATTCCTTGTTGTATGTTTTTATCCATGTCTTTGTAAATATTTCCTTTATTTTGTCATGATTTTTCTTTTCTCTCTCTTTTTTTTTTAAACTGAGGATTGTTAGCTTTTATTTTGTATCCTCCTGTCTCACCATTGCTACCTTGAGTTTTTGTCTTCACTGTGACAACTTTTCTTGATTTGTTAAGTTACTTGAATTTAAGGAAGCATGCTGTTTTCTGATAATGTTTTTCTCCATCTGTGATTCATTTATCCTGTTCTTTCTCTTATGTTTTTTTAAATCATTTTAAGTTTATTTTGTATTATTTCTCATCTCTGAATAAGGCAAGATGACTTAATTACAGAATATTTATGGGAAGAGTAAGTAGAACAAGTTCTCAAAGCAGATATTCTTCCCAATTCACATAGAAATTCCTTATGGACCCAGAACTGTATGGCTGTATGCATTTGGTGAACTGTTTCTCTGTTTTATTCAGCCAGCAGGATTGGCAGCTACTGGAATCCTTGTGATTCAGAATCTCTTTCCTTAACAGAGGGTTTCCTATGGAAACAGCAAAGAAGAATCTAACACCAGTTTCCACACTACATTTTTATTATTTCTGATATGAAATTCTGTTTTTTCTTTCCCTCAAGGTGTGCTATGCCCTGTGGGCAGCTAGGCACTGATGAGATTTGTAGCTTCTTTCAGCCTGGTTATCTTTTTTATACCCGTTGTGCCTTCACTATATTTGAAATAGTTTCTCACACATTCTAATTTGAATTATGAATATTTTCTATTTCTCTGAAGATGGGGGTTTTCTTTCTGTGTCTTGTCCTCTTCTATTACATGCTTTTCAAGATAAAAAAGGACAAGACCATTTTATCCACAATTTAAAAATTAAAAGTGAAATATACATTTAGATCTAAGCTATACTATGACATACTCCCTCAGAAAGCAGAAAAATACTTTCCCTCTTCTCCCCATTTATTAAGATTAGATTTCCAGTCCAATTCAAATGTATGTATTTTTACCCAATTAGAAAATGCTCCTCCACCCTAAAACTTGTCACTGTACCACGTAAATGCCAAAAGTTAACCTGGACAATAAAAATGCTGGCATTGGACATTTGTTAGGATACAACGAGTTTAACACTTAAGTGAATTTTAGACTGTAGTACTTTGAGGAATTAGATCTGCATTGCTAAAGTAGCTGTTTAAACAAATTAAATTGTAAGTAAATAAGTGAATTAGTACTCAAAGGTTTATATATTTTCATATTATTATATATTGTCAATTATTGTGCTAAAGACCGTGTGTGTGTGTGTGTGTGTGTGTGTGTGTGTGTGTGTGTGTGTGTGTATGTATATATTTAGGCTTGTGTATATATATATAGGCACTTATAATATGAACAATTCATATGCAGTAATTATCTAATGGTATTCTAAGACTGATATGAATTCACTGTAGAATTTCAGTGTCAGTTATGTCACAGGAAATTTTCCTTTGTCCTAGCTTCAGTTAGGTATTATTTCATATGCCTGTGATGGGAGAAGTTAGAAAAATGGTAAATTTAAGGCCAATGTCATTTGTTTTTGTTTCTTCTATTTATACATAGGCTTGGAATAAGTGACTCTTCAGCT
The DNA here is from genome assembly GCA_036589455.1 of Ateles fusciceps. NCBI lineage: Eukaryota > Metazoa > Chordata > Mammalia > Primates > Atelidae > Ateles > Ateles fusciceps. Next base: position 12,251,876 of record JAZHEH010002206.1, read on the forward strand.
ATGTCATGACTAGGTCAGATACTCTGTGCAAGGTATATAAGAGAGAATGAAGGAAACAAAACACAGAAAGGAGGAAATTTATATTTATAAAAATGGAACATGATAATTGGAAAAAAATAGATTTAGTTTTGGAAATCTATGGTTTGGTGTACACCTTATGTGTTTGGATTTCACATAGTTACCTTAACAAACTGTTCTTACGTGAAATGTTTATTTTTATCAGAAACAGAGGGAAATTTTCTTGATAGGACAATTTATACCTACTCTGAAATTTCTACAGGAAGATCAAAGTTTAACAGGCATCTCAAGGAACATGGTATAGTTTTTAAAGGATCAGCTTTCAACATTCTCAGATTAGTAAGTTCTTTGTGGGTTACTGTGAAAATGGGTTTAGACAAAACATAACCAAAAGAAACATTGTCTGGGGACAAGCTGTCTCAGGAGATTAGTAACAGGTGACATGGAAACTTAACCCTCAAGGTCAATAGCCCAAATTTGTCCTGAGTATCAGTAGTGGCTAGGAAGTCATTAGAGTACAAATGTTGGTCAGTTATCCAGGAGAAAGAAGGAAGCCGTTCTAATCTTGCTCTTTGAAATTGTTTGTATCACAAGTTCTAATTTGAAAATAAGAGAGGATGTATACACATATGCAAGCATACATAAACATACAAACATAAACATACCTATTGGGATGAAACTGAATGTCTACAGGTATATGGTTCTAATCAGCAGGATTAAAGATATTTTACATTTCATCTTTTTGCCAATTCTTGTTTTCTAAATGTTTTACAGTAAAATATTTTGCTTTATGCTACAAGAAAAAAAATAAAACATTTTTCTTTCCCAGACTGATTTCTAAAGAACTAAAAGATAATCTCAACATTATCTTCACTTGTTTATCTCTTTAGATCCTGTCGTTAATTACTTTAGCCAGTAACTTTTTCTGTGAACCATTCAATATTGTCTTAAGTGCCTGGCCTAATAGTTAATCTACCCCCACTTCCTCGTTATTTAGTACTTATTTCTCCATTTCGGGCATCAAAATAGGTTAAATTCTCATGCCTCCAGAAATCTCCAAGGGATTACCCAAATGTTTTTCAGACTCAATATCATATTAGAACAATTTTTTAAATATTTGACCTAGTTTATCTTCTTTTTAATGTACTTTTCAATCAGAGTGAGTGAATGCTCACTTAAAAAAATGTCATAGAATAATAAGGCTTATCAATGACAAAAACAACAAGCCTCTATTCCACCACTTCACAGCTCTCATTTTGCTTCTCAGAGATAACGATTAACATATATTATTTATTTACCTAATACCTAATGAAGGGCTACTATGTTGCAGACACTGCTGAAATTCAGCAGGAAAGGAAATATGAAATATTGGGGGGGGTGAAATATTAAATAGATTTTATAGGACAGGCTTAATTGAAGGGTGACTTTTGTCACCTGAGGGGAAGTGCAGGAGTTACTTAAATGGCTATCTAGAATCAGAGATTTCTAGGCAACAAATGCAAAGGCCATGAGATAGGATTATGCCTGTTGATTTCAAAAACACTTCAACTACTCACAATCCTCCTGGTATTTTGGTATTTTTCTACATAACTAGTCAGTGTAAGTTATTAATATCCAACATCTTATCTTGAATTCCACCAATACAGAAGTAAATTGCTCTCTGCTATACTACTGTCCCATCTGCTTATCCTCCCTTGACCCCCAGCTCAGTAATATTAGAATATTTGGTTAAGTTGATGATCAGCTTTTATGTTATTTTGGCTATGCAAATTATATTCATAATAAGTAGTAGATCACAACCAGACATTTTTTGCATTAGTTAAATTTCTAAAATCAATAACTACTACATTCTTTATTTGCTCATCATACTGTACAATTTTATTAATATTCTCCTAAACACTTCAATATTTCTTTCAAAGTTTTTGTTTGTCTTTGATTTTTGGTATGTCTTGCTATATGCCTCCCTGGGTTAAATCTGACTTGAGACCTCTATGCTTTCTGTACTGGGTGTTGGCCATTTTCCAGATTAAGGAAATTTCCAGCCATTATTTATTTAAATATGATTTCTGATCTTTTTTTCTTTCTTTCTTTCTCTTCCTCTGCAGTTCTTATGAAGGTTTGTTCTCTTGATAGCATCCCATAATTCTCATAGGCTTTCTTTTTTTCTTATTCTTTTGTCTTTTTGCTTCTCTCACTCAATCTTAAATTCTCTTTCAGCTCATTGATTCTTTATTTTTCTTCATTGAGTCTACTGTTGAAGCTTTTCTTTGAATTTTTCAATTCAGTCCTTATATTTTTAATCTCTAGGATTTCTAGCAAGCTCTTTGCTTTTATTCCTATTTCTTTGTTGATCTCATGTTTTCATGTAAATTGTATTACATTTTATATTTGTATATTATTGTAGTTTACTGAACTTCTTCATGAATCATGTTCTGAATTCTTTGCCAGTCATTTTATACAGCTCATTTATTTGGTGTCCATTACTGGAGCTTTATTAGTGTACTTTGAAGGTTTCATGATTTCCTGATTTTTTGAAATTCTTATATTCTTGCATTGTTGTCTGTGTATTTTAAGGAAGAGCCATCTCCTCTAGCCTTTACAGCTTTTCTTTGGCAGGGATGAAACTTCTCTACTTTGTCTACCCTGTTATTTTAGAAGGGCCAACTGATAGCAACCCTAGGCAGGCAGAACTTGTTGTGAGTTCTCTAGTTGACTGGGCCTCTGGTTTTGCTCTGATATTGAATGGTGCTATTGGCTGGGCTCAATTGACTGATAAGACCACTGGCTGGGTTCTTTTATCAGGCATAGCTGCTGGTTGGATACTTCAGTGGATTCTGCTGAGTCTGGTTACAGGAGATAGTCTTTGGTCAGACATTTCCACTATTTGAGATCTGCAGTTGGCCAGGGCTGCAGATTGAGCTCTAGGATTAAGCAGAGTTGCTTCTCTGGACAGGCAGGACATAAAGCTAGGCTTCTTAGGGATACCCAGTTGAGTGTTACTGTCTGGCTAGAACCATAGTGTAGGCTTTTGGCTGAGCTGAGTGGCTGTCTGACCTCCTAGTTCAATATGTAGACCTTCAACTAATCTCTGTTGTCTTTCAATACCTCACCCCAACTCTTTCACTGTGCCTAGAATTCCCCAGTCCAGGCCTTTCTAGAGCAATGCTTTATAAAGAAGTGAACCCTAATCTCCAGCCTGAAGAAGGGTGCATTATGTGACTAACTGTTTAGTCATTGTGATCAGACTGTTAGAGCCTACAATTCTGTGTAAATGTTTTGTGTAACTTAATGTTTTATTTCTCTGGGATATATTTCCAGGAGTGTAATTTCTGAGTCATATTATATTATAGTCTTTAAAAAACTGCCAAACTATCTCCCAGAATAGGTATATCATTTACATTCCCACCAGCAATGTATGCAAGATCCATTTTCTCTGCATTCTCACCAACTTTTGGTATTGTCACTCTTTTTAATTGTGCCCTTCTGATACATAAAGAGTAATGTTTTGACATGGCTTAAATTTTAATTTTCAAAGTAGCCAATGATAAAAAGTATAAAAATCTTTTTTTAAAAAAATATATTTTATTACACTTTAGTTTCTGGGGTACATGTGCAGAACATGCAGGATTGTTGCATAGGTACATACATGGCAATGTGGTTTGCTGCCTCCATCCCCCGTCACCTATATCTGGCATTTCTCCCCATATTATCCCTCCCCAACTCCCTATCCCCCGCTGTCCCTACTCTAGTCCCCCCCCCAAGAAATCTTAATCACATTTTTTATTCCTTTACCCTCTCCCTTTATATTACAAATGTCTTTAATATTTTGTCTATATACATTAGAAATCATGTTAGACAATGGTATGATTTTTGTTTCACCCACCTGACATAATTTAGAAGACTCAAGATGAGAAAGATAGTATACTGTATTTACCCATATTTTTACTTTTTTCATCTTTCTCTCTTCATTCTTGATGTTCCAAGTTTCCTTTCTTTATTATTTTATCTTTGTTTGGAAAAACTTTCTTCAGACATTATTTTAGGAAGGCATGTTGATGTCAAATTCTCTTAGATTTTCTTCATCTGAGAATGTCTTTATTTAACTTTTGTTTCTGAAGAGATTTTTGCTGGATATAGATTTCTAAGTTAACTGGGTTTTATGTTGTTCTTTTTTTTTTCTTGGTCAGCAATGAAAAATATGCCATTTTCTTTAGACTTCCATAGTTTCTGATGACAAATTTGCTTTCATTCACAGTGTTATCCCTCTATAGATAATGAACCATTTCTTTCTGGCTGCTTTTAAGATATTTTTTGTTTTTAATTTTCAGAAGTTTCACTATGTCAAGTGTTGGCATCAATTTCTTTGGGTTTATTCTGTTTGGAATTTCTCTCAGCTTTTTGGATCTGTAAGTTTATGTCTTTTTGCCAAAGTTTGAATTCATCAGTTATAGTTTTTTTTTTTTTTTGGAATACTTATTAGGACCCATCATGTTTATTTTTTCCTTTTAGTGCTCTAATGACATGAAAGTAAGATCTTTTGTTTTAGGTCTTCAGATTTTAGAGGCCCTGTTCTTTCTTTCTCTTTCTTTCCTTCCCTTCCTCCCTCCCTCCCCCTACCCTCCTCCCTCCCTCCCTCCCTCCTTTCTTTCTTTCTTTCTTTCTTTCTTTCTCCATTGTTTAGACTGGATAATGTCTACTATTCTATATTTGAGTTTATAAATTTCTTGTCGTGCCCTCCATTCTGCTGTAAAACACATCATCAAGTACTTTATTTGATTAATTTATATTTCACTCTAAAATTTTCATTTGCTTCTTCTTTATATTTTCTTATTTTCTGAGACTTCGTATATTTTTATTTGTTTCTAGTGTTCCTGAGATTGCTTACTGAAAATATCAGTGATAGCTTCTTTATTTTCAGATATATTCATTATCTGTGTCATCTTGGTGCTGGTATCTGTTAATTGCCTTTTGTCGTGTAAGTTTAGATTTTTCTTGTTTTTAGAAAGGATAGATTTTAAAATTCTTTCCTTGACATTGTAGAAAGTATGTTGTTAGACCCTAGATATTTTTTAATATCCTTTTTTTTCTGGCAGGGAGTCACCCTATGTAGGTGTGGAGTAAAGGCAAAAGCTCATTTAGGGTAAAAGCTCAGTTAACCACACTAGGTCCCATTGATAGTATCACTATCACAGTGAAGAAATCAGAATGCCAATTAATATCACATTTGTACCATGTCATTTCACCTCATTGTTTCTCTATGTGCATAAAAATTATACTTTCTATTTGGTCTTATTGACGTAAATCAGGCAAAGGGAAGTGGAAGACTGACTTGACCTACTTTCTATCATTGGACAGAACGACAACTTTACCTCTTTAACAACCCCAGTGATTCTGCAGGAAAAAGGCATTGTTTCCTTTTATGTTTGTCTGGATTAGGGTGGGTATTACTAAAAATGTCTTTTATACTTCTACACAAACTTTTTCTGGTCCTTTTGTTAGACGGTATAGGCATACCTCAAAGATACTGTGAGATTTTCTTCCATAGTATTGCAATTATGTAATTATCCCAAGAAAACACATCACACAAACTTTTTGATTATCCACTGCATATAAAAATTATATTTGTACTATACTATAGTCTATTAAGTGTGCAATAACATTGTGTCTAAAAAAAATCTCAATTGAAAAATGCTTTATTGATAAAAAATGCTAATGATTATCTGTTCATTCACTGAGTCGTATCTTTTTGCTGGCAGAAGATGTTGCCTCAATGTTGATGGCTTTTGACTGATCAGGGTGGCAGTTTCTGAAGACTGAGATGGCTATGACAATTTCTTAAAATGAGACCACATAAAATATGCTGCATCAATTGATTCTTTCTTCATGAAAGATTTTTCTGTAGTAAATGATGTTGATAGCATTTTATCCATAGTAGATCTTCAAACCCTGCTGCTGCTTTATCAACTGAATTTGTGTAATATTCTAAATCCTTGGTTGTCATTTTGACAATGTTCACAGCATTTTCACCAAGAATAGATTCCTCTTTAAAAAGTACTTTCTTTGCTCATCCATAAGAAGCAATTCCTCATCTGTTCAAGTTTTATTATGAGACTGCGGCAATTCAGTTACATCTTCAGGGTCTGCGTCTAATTCTAGTTATCTTGCTAGTTCCATTATATCTGCACTTCTTTCCCAGAAGCCTTTAACCCCTTCAAGTCATTTTTGAGGATTTGAATCAACTTCTTCCAAACTCCTATTGATGTTAATATTGTGACCTTCCATGAAACATGAATGCCCTGAATCCTGAATCATGGATCCTATCCAGGTTTTCAACTTGCTTTGCTCAAATCTATTATAGGAATAACTACCTATGGCTGCTATAGCCTTATTAAGTATGTTACTTAAATAAGGATTGAAAGCTGAAATTCCTTTCTGATCCATGGGCTACAAAATGGATGTTGTGTTAGCATGCAGAAAAAAATCATTAATATCCTTATAAATCTCCATCACTTCTCTTGCGTGATTAGGTGCATTGACAATGAGCAGTAATATTTTGAAAGGAGTCTCTTTTTCTGAGCAGTAAATCTGAACAGTGGGCTTAAAGTATTCAGTAAACCATATTTTAAACAGATGTGCTGTTATTCATCTTTATTGTTTCATTTACAGAGCATAGACAGAGTAGATGTAGTATAATTCTTAAGGATCCTAAGATTTTTAGAATTGTAAATAAGCATTAGCCTTAACTTAAAATTATTAGCTGCATTAGCCTCTCACAAAAAGTCAGCCTTCCCTTTGAAGCTTTGAAGCCAGGTATTGACTTCTCCTCTCTAGCTATGGAAGTGCTAGATGGCATCTTATTTTAATAGAAGGCCTTTTCATCTACATTGGCAATTTGTTGTTTAGTGCAGGCACCTTCATTGGGGTCTTAGCTAGATCTTCATGGATACTTGCTCCAACTTCTACATGAGTACTTATTACTTCACCTTGCAATTTTGCTATGAGGACAGCCTCTTTGCTTAATCCTCATAAAGCATCATCTTCTTGCTTCAAATTATTATTCTTCACCTTCCTTACTTCTCTCGGCCTTCTTAGAATTAAAAAAAAGTTAAGGCCTTGGTCTATATTAGGCTTTGGCTTAAGGGAATGTTATGGCTGGGTTCGACCTTCTATTCAGACCGCTCAAAGTTTGTCCAATCAGCAGTACAACTATTTCCCTTTGTTGTCATTCATGTGTTCACTGGAGTAGCACTTTTAATTTTCTTCAAGGACTTTTTTTTTTTTTTGCGTTCACAATTTGACTAACTAGCACAATAGGCCTGGATTTTGGCCTGTCTCAGCTTTCAACATGCCTTCCTCCTTAAGCTTAAATATTTCTGGGTTTTGATTTAATGTGAGAGATATATAACTTTTTCTTTTACTTAATCACTTTAAGCCCATTGTAGGGTTATTAATTGGTCTAATTTCAATATTGTTGCATCTCAGGGAATAGAGAGGCATAGGATAGGGAAAGAGATGGGTGAATGCTAGTCAGTGGAGAAGTCTGAATTCACATAAAATATATTAAGTTCACTGTGGGCACAGTTCATGGCACCCCAAAACAGTTACAATAGTAACAGCAAAGACCACTGATTATAGATCATAACATTAATACCAGATATAATAATAATGAAAAAGTTTGAAATACTGTGAGAAGCACCAAATTGTGACCCAGAGACACAATGTTAGCACATGCTGGTGGAAGTTTGCTGTTGACAGACTTGCTCAAAGCAGGGTTGCCAGAAATCTTCAATTCGTAAAAACTGCAATTTCTGTGCAGCACAATAATGGGAAGCACAAAAACAGAGGTAGGCCTATGTAGGCTTTTATTTGGGGGCTTTTAAAATTGTCTTTGTCTGTTAGTAGTTCTGGGTTTCAGTTTTCTCCAGTGCTCCATCTAAGATACATGAAAGGAAAAAGAAAACCCAAGGAAATCATTTCCATACTGTTCTTCAATTATGGAGGTTCCTAGCTAGTCTCCTTCTTTTTTGACCTTTCAGTCTTTCTGTGTTTTCTTATAGTATTTATGCCCAGAATTTTTAGTTGTCTGAGGGAAGACTTGCAAGAAATGGGGCAATTCCATCTTAGGAAAGCCAGAAGCTCCGATATTCATCTTTAGGTTTATTTTATAATATTATTCTAGTCAGTTGACATATAATGTTGAACTGTGTTATTCATCCATTTATCCAGCTATTTCTTTTTCCATGCATTTATTTATTCTTTCTTCATCTTTTCCTTTATCCACAATTTGTTTGTGTTGAATAGGTGTGAGGTTCTATTCTGGTGGTTACTGAACATGAGATCAGAACCATTACTATCAAGACCAGTAGAGCCCTGGATATGTCTACACTTTATTGTAGAAGACATTGTTTAAAAAATGAATTTTGTTTCATGTAGGAGAACATAAGATAAATCATTACTGGCTTTGTTTGTATGTATAATATTTGTTTATAGTGAACAATAAACATTTTCTTGAAAGAGAACTTTATCTGCAAAATGTAAATATCTGGCACAAAGGCTTGAGGTAAAAGGTTCGTAGGCCTCCTCATCCATTAATGTTGGTACTGGTGGTTATGTAGATACAAGTAAATTATCTCTTATCATGAGAGTCTCTACCTGAGTCACTCCTGCCCCAGTCCCTGCCTTCAGCTCTGAAAGAGTACTTTGTGGTTCTCTGAAAGTTTTAAAACACGTGGGCAGTATTACAGTGAGGATTACACTCTATAAACATTATTCACAAGGTGACCTGTTTGTAGTTGATCCTGGCTAATAATATTTCATTTCCTTCAGTAGTGTATTTTCTGCTGTAGCTTTGGTGTCTCCTAAAGCATGAAGCACAGAGGGATCACCTTGCTTACTGTACTCCAGCGACAGCTGCCACCAGTCACAGATAATTACAAACTCTCAGGTCAGATATACCAGGACAACCAGAGTGTCATAAATTGTGTGTGTGAATTGCCCAGGGGCCCCTGACTATGTCTGAAACAGAGCCAAAAATAAAACTCCTGATTCTTCCCATACAACTGACTTGCTTCTTTAAATCAAAGTCTCAATTGCCTGTGCTTTTTCTGTCCTATGTATCTCCTGTTGTTATTCTTTCCAGCTGTCTTCTCTAATCTCAGCAAGATCAGTAACAATTTTCATTTTTTCTCTGACCTTATAAACAGGTGGTACCAAAGATATGATATGTGTGTCATTATATCATGGAAATAGATGTCTTCTTAGTTTGATCTTATTTCTGTCATTCTGCTATTATCTTACATGCACATACACATGTGATTTTCCTATGTGCTTTTTTGTAAGCATTATGGGTCTTACCCTTATGTTGTGTTCTAAAGAAGCTTAATCTCTAAAGGTGTTTCTGTTCCAAAAAGTTTACTTACTACAGATTTTTTGGAAATTAACAGTATCTATTAGTATAATGTAGTCTATTAGTACTATTACTCCATTAGTGCTATTTAATGCCAAATATAGTACCATTCGTACTATCATAGAAAATCTACTTGGTTTAACTCTGGTTTTTTTCGGACTTATTATAAAATACTTTTAATCAGAGTTTTATTTATATACATTGTAGTGCACTGATCTCAAGATTACAGCTTGTCTAGCTTTGACAGATGCAAACACCTAGGTGATCCACACCCCCCATCAAGATGCAAAACATTATATCCCTGAAAAATTTCCCTCACGTCCCTTCCCAGTCAATCTTTATGAGTTCTGATGCATCTGTGAATCTGTGTTCTGCCATTGTAGATTATTTTTGCCTTTTTCATATAAACGAAATCATACATATATGCCATTTTGTGTCTAGCTTTTTTGATCAATACACTGTTCTTAAGATTGTCATGTTGTTGCATGTTTCATCAGTTTAATCCTACTTTTCAGTAGTATTTCATTGTATATTTCAGTTTGTTTATTAATTACTTTTTCTCTTGACTGGTACCTTATTATTTCTACTTTTTTGCTACTGTGAATAAATCTGTTAGGAGTATTCTTTTACAAGCTTTCTGTGGACATAGGCATTTCTTTCTTTTGTATGTATTCCTGGAAGTGGATTTGATGATTTATGGGGTAAATATATGTTTAACTTTTTAGAAAACTGCTTATATGTTATCCAAATTGATTGTACCATTTTACACTCCCACAGAAGTGTATGAGAATTCCTGACTCTCAAGAATTTTCGTCAAACACGTGGTAATAGACTAAGATATACAGTGCGAAATGTTGATATAAATACTATAAAAAGGGGTATAGTCAAAAGAGATGAGAAAAATAGGAGCCTATTCTTTCAAGGTCTAATTCAGATAAATTTAGCTGTATGTCTTGTTTGATCTGCTCATGACTCAAAGTATTCTTAAGGTGTAATTGATTTCTGGTGGCTAAGAGATTTTAGATATTTCTTCATATTTCTATGGTGTGTCTTCATCTTTCTGTAAGTTCACCGCAAAGTATTTTTCAGTTAAATCACAAAATCTGATGCAGAATTTCGAGTCCAGTTTATTACTGTATAGTAGAATTAGTAGTTCTTCTTGAAATTCATAATTTACTTCTATTTTAAAATAACAAGTATTAAATGAAAATAAGAGATTGAATATTGAAAAAGGAAATTTTTTTCACATCTGTAGATTGAAACTTCACGGTATTCTTAAAGTTTGAGATTTGTAAACATTTATTGAAATCTGGGCTCTTCGAAGTACAGTTTGGCTAATAATATTTCAGGCAGTTCTATTGAAGCATTTTAAAAACGTGTGATTTGAAGGCTCATTAAATCACAGTAAATAATCACGTTTGTGTTTTGAATGAGAGAATGGCTATTTAGGGAGTAAGATGGGGTAAATTAAAGAAGAACCTACTGACTTTTGAGTGAGGGAGTAGCAGATGGAATGAGAATATGATAACTCTTTACCACTGAGTGATTCATATCTATTTTGCTTGACTCCTGGGATCTTCTAAACATTTTATTAGGTTTTCTATTCATAGGTGCATATAATAAGGGTAGGGAAGAACCCTAGTATCTAGTCAAAACTTTCATTTGATGTTTACGTTTTCTCCAAACCGTTTTCCCCAGTTTATTTACCTTTGAACAATGGAAGGATTTGCTTCAGTGGCATGGAGAAGGTCAAGGGAACATATTATTTATGGACTGAAAATGAATTTTATCACTCTTTTCTTAGTCATATTCATCAGACTCCCTTTATTATTCCAAGACAAAAGACAATAAGGAGAGTGTGCATGATGACCAAAGGCATATCTACCTTGTACTAACGTTCATAAAAATGGGAGGCTGTTTGGTGCCTGTGAAAATGGAAAGCATGGATTAATATAGCTAGAAAATACTAGGGCGTCTACACCTGAAAACACCATAGTCATCCAAAATGTCTTTTATTACCTTAGATTTAGATTCTTCAGTGTCCTTTATATCAACACAGTTGATCAGAGCCCTGTCTTCAATTTTCTGATATTGCATCAGATAATTTTTGCTGTTATTCTAATTTGTTATTATTTGAATTTTGTATTGTGAGGTATTTTCTTTTTGAAGAGAACAAATGATTATTTTAGGAATCACTATTTTATCTACTCTCACCAACCCCAATTACAATAATAACCCAAATAAGTGCATTTTCTTTTTTTAACTAAGTCTTCTTTTAAAGAAAAGTCATGTGGGTGTCAGAGAGTAGGAGGCTGTCTGACTGAAATCAGCTGAGAATTCTTCTCAAACTGTTGTTGTTAAAAAAAATCATAATTTCTTTTTATTTTAATACAGCAACCTCTCATTGCTAATATTAGCAGGAGCCTGTTATTATCCTGTAAATATTTAAATTGCTTTAGAAGGGATAGAAGAGTGCCAAAAGAAAGGAAGAGAACAAAACCCAGTGATTTCAGGAAGCTGGTTGATTCCAGTTGATGTTTGCTGATATCATGTAAACTGTGTTGCACTAGAGTCTCATGCATCAGCCTTTCATATGACTGTGGTAGGCAGAATTCTAAGATGCCCCCGAAGAGTCTGAGATTCCCTGAGGTACATGTCCTATATACTCTCAAGAACTGTGAATATAATTTATTTCAGTCTGCTGTTTAGGTTATACAGCCTGACAGAATTTACTTTAAAAGAAGGAGATTATCATCACTATAATGAAGGTACGGGGCTTTGTTTATATTCAAAATAATCAAATTATGCACATTAAATGCGTAGAGTTCTTTGTATGTCAATTATACCTCAAAAAGCTGTTTAAAAAGAGAGAAAGGCAGATTACCTAGGTGTACCTAATCACATGATCCTTTAAAAGCAGAACATTCTCTCTAGCTGGTTCTAAAAGAGAACGTAAGGGAGACACTCTCTGGCTGGTGGGGGAAAAAAAAAATGTGCATGCTGTGAATGGTCTTTGGGGTCTGTATGGCAAGGAAGTCACTAGGACCTGAGAGTGGTTCCCAGCTTACAGCCAGCAGGAAAATGGGGACCTCAATACTGCAACTGTGAGGAAATGAACTCTGCCAACAATCAGTGAGCTTGGAAGAGAATGCCAAGTCCCAGATGGCAGCCCCACATGACTCTTTGATTTCAGCTCCCTGGGACCCTAAGCAGAGAATCCAGCCATACCATGTCCAGACTTCTGACCAAAAAAACTAGAAAATAAATTTGTGTTATTTTAAGCTGTTAATAGAAAACTAATATAGCGAGGCAATCAAGGTGAGCTGGTTTATTTGAGGCAGGAAATCACAAGTAATACAGTTATCTATAAATTTTTAAAAACTCAGTACATAAATATTTATTAATTTCTTGATTGCTGTGGTAGGACAAATGGATTCTACAATTGAAATTATAATTACCTTTTTATGTAAATTACACTTATGCTTCTATATTTTCTGGTTTTGTGTTCTTTAAAGTGTAAAAGATCTTAAAGTTGCAAAATAATCTGAATCATTTAAAATGTTATGATCCGCCCCCTCCATCTTTTCAGTTATTTGGCTAACACCTAAATAATGTTCACAGAAATAATTTAAAGATTAACCTTTATAAGTCTTTTAAAAGCATTAGATTTAATTTTCATCAACTTAAGATTTTTCTCTACTTCTATTTTAGTATTACAGAATATCTAATTAAATTATTTATTTTTAGTAACATATAAATCTGGCATATAAGCAAGATTGGGAGCAAACACCAAAGATTCGGTAAAGCTACTTATACATTTAGCTTAGAATACATATGGACAGGCATCCTGGAATATTGGCTATAGTGTTTAACATGCTGTGGCTCTCAGTAAGAAGATATTATACAGGGTTTGGTGGATGTCTCTCAGTCAATCTAACAAGTAAATGAAGTGGAGGTAGGTTATGAGACTTTCTGTTAAACACATACATATATAAACATATATATAATGATCAATAATATTGGTACAGCTCTATGAATATTCATCAAAATTTGAGTACAATAATATTAGCACCATAAAACCCAGCTGCCAGAGGCTCTAAATCATTTGAATGTGGATGCAAAACTACTTTGTTAATGTAAAACTTATTAACTTTTTAGGGTCAAGTGAATATTATTCATTTACACATGCTCCTATCTGAAGCACAGACAGGAATGAGGTTGAGTCAGATTCTCTGGCTCTGTGGTTTTAAACAAGTTACTCAACAGTTCCAAAGTTCCACTTGTTGCTCTCTAACACGGACTCATAGAATCCCCCAGGATTGGTGTGAGGTGAATGAGATAACCTGAAAAGTGTGCCAGTAAATGTTACTTTCTTTCCTGTTTGGGCTTCTGTGCTATGGTGGAATTATCCTTAGCATTTGGTTTGTATGGTGTGGGTCAACACCTCGAACTCTAATCCTTCCCTACTTTCAAGTATAGCAATTTGCTAGGTGTGTATGAAAAACTAATATAAGTATCATTAGACTTTTTTTAAGAATTCAGATATAATCCCTAGACTTAATGTCAATAAATTCACAGCACTAGATCGACTTTGTGCTTAAATTTTAATGCTTATTAAAGCATTTTTCTAATATTAAAACATAAGAAAGTTTAAAATTGAGAAATATTTACCCCCATCTCCTTACCATAATACATTGCTTTTTATGTTCCCTGTTACATGATTTCCTGTTCCCCTACAAAATGATAATGTTAGTGTTTTTAAAAATATATGCTTTTCTTCCTCCCTTTTCATTTGCATTATGAGACCATCTTAATGGTACCTGCGGTTAGAAAAAACTATAGATGAGCTGAGCATTATTCCTGTCACTACTGCCAGTCAGTGACGTGCTTGTAACACCCCTGTTTCCAAGCGTCCTCCGTCATTCTGCCTGCCAGGTTTACAGCCCACACATCTAGAGTGAATTTATATGTGAGATGCTGAACAGAGCTGGTATCAACAGAAAAGCTTGCTCCCTGCTGAAAATGATTTGAAATTTCTGACAGACCATTTGTTTCTTCTTGAGAATAGTGCATACATGTTGGTATTGGATAGAGCTAGTTTCGGGAAGAGTGATGCAAGATAAAGGCTCTTTCCTCACCAAATGGCATGCTGGGAGAAAACAAAAAAATAATGGAGATATTCTAGAACTGGGAAAACTGGTGCTTTTCAGAAGAAAGAAAAAATTGATATGTGTGGAACAGAATTAATAAATCAAGAAAGGAAGGGGGAATGGATTAAAATATATAATTAAAATTAACAGAAACTAAAAAGTAGTTTTGAACTCTTACTGTTTATTGGCATGTGGAAATTCAGTTGGCCTCTTGAAACTCCAAATGAAGGTTAAGCTTCCCATGTCACACATGTTGCCTTGGGTGAGGTCCACGATTTATGTCTGTGTAACCTCTAGGGCCTACTGCAGAGCCATCGGTTCTATGGAAAGGAAGCATAAATATACCCCCTTCCCCTGTGACACACACACACACACACACACACACACACACACACCCCCAAAACCTTTTATCTGTGAGCTTTAAACATTTGCGTTGGCACCTGTTAGGCCAGCTGTACTATCTTTACAATAATGTCTTCACTAATAAAAGAAAAACAAAATTGAACACAAACTCAGATGTTTCACTTTTGTTTTGCTATATTTTATTTATGCCTATTCTTTCATTTATTAAAGATATGTTTTGAGCATCAAATACATGCTGTTCTTTATTCTTGGAAAAAAAAGTAGGGACAAAGCAAATAAGACCTTATGGAGCTCAAAGTTTAGTTGAGAGAAATAGGCAATAAACATTTTAAAGGTGACTATCTAGTATATATAAAGTCTATAGCAGTGAGAAATAACTATTTTATAGAGAGTAGTCAAGAAAGGCCATCCCTGATAAAATGACAGTTGAATAGATAACAGAAGGAAGTAAGGGAGCAAGTCTCCCAAATGGCTCTGGAAGGTGCATTTCAGTCTGTATCAGGAAGTGCAAAGGCTCTAAGCTGAGTGTATGTTTAGTGAGTTTAAGAAACTCTAGGCGATCCAATATTGTGAAGGACAATAAAGAAAAAAAAAAAAACAAAGAATATGCAAGAGACGTATAGGAGGTGAAATTAGGAAGGTAGTAAATAATTTACAATGTTTGAGACCAATGTGAGAAATTTTGAATTTTTTAGATTTTGGATTTTTTTTTCCTAAGTGACTTAGGAAGGCATTGAAAGGTTTTGGCAAGATCATATGCACTTGGTTTCTCAAGCCGCCTGCTTGGCCCTCTTCTAAGTTGTATGTTCCTTCTTTCCTTTCCTTTCCTTTTTTTCCTTAGTGTTCTAAAGCCTTTTAATAAGCTTTAACTCCTGCTCTGAACCTTGCCTCTGTCTCTTCTGCTTTATGCTCCTCAGTCAAATTCTTTCTTCTGAGGAGGCAAGGATTGAAATTGCTGTGGACATGTACGGATTCACCACTGGTCTCTTGGGGTAACACGGATCTCTTCCAGTGGTAATGTATTTGTGCATGTGACTCGAATATTTCCCAGTGGTTGGTAAGAGATTTATGCCTTGTCTTCTTCAGCTGGAGGCATCCAACCCTGTGCATGGCTTTTTCTCCTGCTTTCTCTAAAAAACGAAAAAAAGAAAAAAAAAACAGATTATCTCTGCTAACATAGATTTTCACAGACAAATGTGGCAGTATATTGGGAACAGACATTGCATTATGCTCCGATGGCCTGTGTTTTGTCACAGGAGTCTCTTCCATCCATGAGGAAAACAAAATCCAGATTTCTTGTACAACGTTTGAGAAAAATAAATGGATGTTAAATTGATGAAAGGAGACGTTTTTATCACCTTTATAATAAAAATATTAAAGATGATTTTACCCCATAATGAAAGGCAGAGGTGCTCTAGAAATTAGCCTTCGAAGTAAATTCCTAAACAAAAGCACATTGTACCTGTTTTCACATGTGATTTTCTCACATCAGTAATGTTGAGCCAGAAAATTCATTGAATGCTGTGCAAAAATCTTCAGAAATTAGCTACTTTCTTTCTAAGATAAGCATGTGAAAAAACATACAGGTAGTGATCTAATAGTAAGGTTTATAGCCAACCTCTTGATTCACTAAGATAAATCAATTATTTCTTCTTGCTTCAATTGCTCAGTGTTTCAAAAGTAAACTCTATTTTGACTTGCCTTATGAAAGTCTCAAAAGCTTTTTAAATTCCTGAGCATGCACTGTTTTGAGAACATTAAATACTGAAAATTTTTAATCCTCAAAAATCATTATGTAAGTCACTGTAGATGGTTGAAAAACCTAAGAAATATTCAACAAATTGGCTGTTCATACTGTAGTAGAATAATTTTTAATTGAGGGAGAAAGAAAGTTTATAAGTTATTCAATGCAAAGTATGTAAAACATTGGAGACATTTCTAAAGTGAACATGTTTTTCATAAATATTGGGTAGTTTTGGAAGTAATTTCAGGATATGATAGATGTTCAGCTTTTGACTGAATTTTGACAATATCGATTTATCGGGATTGGATGATGGCATAGCTTACAAACCTGAGCTATTAGGTTTAAATATCACAAGAAATCCAAGTCCAATAGCACATTCCAGAGAACTTCTTCAGAAACAATCTCTGTGTGATAATGTATGTGATGATTCACATATACATGCGCACACACACACATGCATGTATATATATATAATTTTATACTGAAGACTACAAAAACCTTTGGACTGTTGTTTTAATTCTGACTCATTCACTGACTCTTGGTTCATTTTCTAATGAAATATTCAGGAACCTAACAAGACAATTTCAAAGTCAAATTAAATGTTTATTCAGTAATTTCTCAATTACATTATCTATGAAATATGACTACTGTTAAACAAATAAATTAAAATGTGGTTTTAATTGTGGACCAAGAATGTTCTGTTGTCTAACTTAGTATGTTTACTGACACTATGCCACGTAAAGGGTAAAGTTTGGGGGTCTTATTTTTAAACCATCACCGGAACTTCTGGCAACGACAAAGCTAATGCTGGGTGGAATGAGATGCCCACCACCATTGCATGGAGGTTTTTCTTGTCAGCCAAGGTCTTGGTGCAGGGTCCTGGAAAAAAAAGGATAGAAGGTAATCCTGTATATTTGATGCTGGTATTTTAATCATGACACATGGGAAGAGAGTGGAGTCCTCAGCCTAATTAGGAAGAGTTCAACAGAAAGTGATACCTGGCAACAGGCAAGGGTATGGGAAGAAGTGAGTGGGACTGGAAAGGGTGTAACGTGTTTGAGAAAGGTGACCCACAGGTCTAGAATCTACTTCATTTCTCTATTTTCTTTCCTACTTACAATAAAAGTAAGATTTCCTAAGGCTTCATCTATTTACTTTTTCTCCACTGGTTCTTCCTATCACTCTGTGTCTATTAGCCTTCCTTATGCCAGCTAATCTAATAAACCTATACATGGTAATAAGATAAAATATTCTATAAAATGCATGTATATAAAGTCCTCTCAGATAGCATTTGTTTTAATGTAAATTTACCCTCTGTAACTATGGTTAAGTCAAAGGAGGGAGTGACTTAAATTTGCAATTTCATGATAAAATGTTTAGAAGATAGAACATTTGAAAGTTCTATTTTGGTGGCAGGCTGTCCTGATCAACCACAGAATATTCCTTCAAAACTGTAAGTGAAAATTTTAAAATATTATAGTACTTAGGAATTACCTGGAAAACTTCCCAAATATGCATCATTTAACTATAAAGCAATTAAAACAGAATACACTATTAATAAACTTTACAACATGGATGAATCTAGATTACAGGATACTGAAGAAGTTAGTCAACTATGAAAAGTATATATCATATATTCCATTTGTATAAAGTTCAAGAGGAGGCAAAATAGTAATATTTTTCCTCTGAATATGTTATTGCTTAGAAAGACAATGAAAAATCCTTCTAGAAAAATTTGCCATATGTTGATTCTGAATGACAATTACATGCATATATTCATATATAAATATCCAGCTGCACATTTCAGATTTCTCTCTTTCATTGTTATACTTAAACTTCAAAAAATCACTTAGAGTACTTAGTAAAAATATAGATTCCTGGGCTCTCCCATACATATTTTAATTATTAGCCTGAGACAGTCCTAGGAATCTGTATTTTAAAAATAAGTCTTGGCCGGGTGCGGTGGCTCACGTCTGTAATCCCAGCACTTTGGGAGGCCGAGGCAGGCGAATCACGAGGTCAAGAGACCGAGACCATCCTGGTCAACATGGTGAAACCCCGTCTCTACTAAAAATACAAAAAAATTAGCTGGGTGTGGTGGCACGTGCCTGTAGTCCCAGCTACTCGGGAGGCTGAGGCAGGAAAGTTGCTTGAACCCAGGTGGCGGAGGTTGCAGTGAGCCGAGGTCCCGCCACTGCACTCCAGCCTGGCCCCTGGTGACAGAGTGAGACTCTGTCTCAAAAAAAAAAAAAAAGAAAAAAGTCTTACAGAGCATTATGAGGTAAATAGTCTATGAATCACATTTTTTAAAACAGTGGATAAAGGAGGACTCTATAACTCCACTGAGAACCCAGTATCCATGTGGTTTATTGGGTCTTTCTAATTTGATAGTTTGTATTATGATTTATTAGTTTATGCAATTTTTACTGAATTCTGCCTACTGTAAATCAAACCATAATTCTACTGCCAAATTATTTTTATTTAGGTCATATAGAGGACAGAATCTTTGGTCAAGTAACTTTTTAGAATTTGGTTATGATATATAATTTTTTAAGGCTATCTTCTAATGGCCGATAAAACCCAAGCTAGTAGCACCTACAACCTCTCCATATCCTGAAATTGTCCCTACTTGATTTTTTAATGAGAGTCAAGTTTTGAGTTCAAGTATAAGGAAAACCATGTAATAAGGTATACTGGGTGACTTTCAAGATGATCTACTTAAAACAACTGGCTTTTTAATTTATTAACTGTAAACAATGCTGTGTTTCAATATGCAACTATATTCTAGAACTTTTAAAATAAGTGCTATTTGCTTAGAAATTGAATATCTATTTTCTTCCCCTAAACAATTCTTCCATGAATTCTCACAGGGCTGCAATTGTTAAGAAAGAATTCAAATTTAAATACAAGTATTGTAGATTTGCATTGAAGTCTACATAGCACATGAACTTAATTTTCTTCACTTTCAATTTGCTTACAAGTAATTCAACTCAAGGTAATATAATCACTCTGCTGAATTCTTTTGTCAAATGTTGAAGGTGTTCAAGGATGGTTATTATGCTAAAGAGGAATTTGAATTTACCAAATGACAGCTAATTATATTAAATCTTTTAAAATCTGTTGACTTTAATAAACATTATAGGTAAAGAATTCTTTCAAAATTTAATCCCTGTTTGTATGACTTTACTAAATCATACTTTTATATGCATTGACTAAAGTGGAAATACATTAAATTAAAATTATAATGCAAACATTTAGTTGAGAATATAGAATATACTGATGAATTTAATGATCCTGTTTTTCAAAACATTTAAGAGAAGTGAGAGTGAGAGGAAGTGAAAAAAGAGGGTGCAAATAAATACAAGTAATTTTAAAAGGATTTAAATGTATGGAATTTAGTGTTGCACTCATATTAATAGACATATTAGCAGAATACCATTGAAGTATGTGCAGATTAATTTAAGAGCTAACACTGATAATTTTTATGGTCATGTTAAACCAAGTTCAGTGCCTACCTTCACTACTAACTGTGAATCTTTGGTCAAGTAACTTTTATGAAAAAATGGTATTTGTATTGTAAGTATTAAATCAGTTAGTACTTGAAAAATACCGGAGTTCTGGGTACATAGTAATTGCAAAAAATATGTTACTGACATGGTGATGAGAATGACAATTCTAAGTAATGACTGATGTAGACCACTAGCTGAGACAGACGTATTCTTGTTCAGAATCAGAAGAAGAACCACTAATTCGGAATGCTGCTCCTGAATCTCACTACTTCAACTTGAAAACATTTAATCAAATCTAATTTAAATACAAATGGGGATACATTTATTTCTGTTAAAACCTATTTTAAAACATAGCAAACAAGGAGTTTTATTTTTATTGTATTTAGCACTGACCTAATACGCTGGTACATACACAGAGTTTATAAATGTTTTCAGTATATGGAAAGAACAATTTAATTTTACTGAGACTTTAATAATTAAGATCAAATAGCACAATTAAACCAAACAAAAACAATTCACCCAAACTAAACCAGACCAGAGTAATTAAAATATTAAAATCAAACCCAAGAAGGATGCTACTCTCAAAAGAAATGGCATACAATTGAACATGAGGCTGTACAATGTGTAAAACATTCTTAAAAATACCTATATGATTTTTTAATTTTGGCTTTCACACTATTTCTACATGGTAAAGCTTGGAAAATTTGAGCTAATGGTGTCCCCCAAAGAGATATTTCAAAGAAATAATGTAAAAATAATGATACATTTTATTGGCTTCCATTTCTAGAAGGCTACTTTAAATAATTAATAACAAGGTAATTTGTATTTTAGTTATTCCATGACAATATGTTTCTATTATCTCACACATGAGATTAAGAGAGATTGAGAAACCATTACCTCTCCCTCCCATCTCATATGTTCCCCCTATGCTGACCCTATTGCTGATGATTCACATTATCAGTCAGCACAGTTAGGAAAACTCTTTATATTTGCCTAAAATTTACAAATCCTCTTTTCAGGAGCTAGGCATTCTGAAATTTATAAAATACTTAAGATAATTATTGGCAGCATAATTTTTATTTAACCAGTGGGCTGTGGAAGTACCTCTCCTTTTCATCGGGCTTCTCTATCTCAGAAAGTCACATTGTTCCATCAATTATTACCCGGATTAATCCGCTTTGGTTATGGTTAGGTATTGTAGCCTTCTTTTCTCACTGCTTGAAGCATGTCCTTCTCAAACTCATATACTTGCTCAACCATTCCCATTTCTGAGGGGGTGACTTTTCCTAAAATGGAAGATAGTTGAAAAATACTTATTACAGTACTTTGTGGTATATTGCATTAATTTTACAGATGAGGCAACAGGCACAGAGAAGTTAACTAACTATTGAAAAGTCACATAATAAGTGGTAGAGCTTAGAATATGCATCCAGGAGTCTCTTAACTACTGCATTCAACATCTTCACTATTTTCCCCCTAATTATCAGTACAGTTAATTTTAAATTAAGAGAATTTGACTGTATTTTAGGAGAGCCCTGGTCTCTGGAAGACATGGTCTTTTTGTGCAGGGAACTTTCAGATGTGTAAAGCTAGTGCAAGTTTCCAGCAGCCCTTTTGGTAGATGTTGCTCCGGTGTTTTGTTGATGGATCTTTGAAGTTATCACAGAAGTGGATGCTCTTAAAGTCATGTGTTACGCAGAGTATTCATCTGCCCCATGGAATTGGCAGCTGAAATGAGACACTCGTATTGCAGGATTTAGTGGGAAGACAAGCATGGTATACTAGAAGTATCAACGACTTAGATGAGAGAAAATTCTAAAACTCTAGTGACAACTCCACTTCTCCAGGCTTGAGCTGCCCCACCTATGCTATTGTTTCAGAGTTTTATTACACTGAGAAATCAAAACTAGGATTAAAGCTTTTATTTTAAGAACTGTCTTAGCAAACCTTTGGTTAAAGTCTGACTATGTACAAGCACCATGCCAACTGGCTTATTTTATAAGATAACAGCTAATAATACTTGGAAATTTATTGAATTGCTATACTACAGGTGAGGCAGGAAATGTGTACATTTTTACCTGTAGGTAATAGAAAGAAGTTGGCCTCAATGCTTAGCAAGTATCACTGAGCTTGCTAGCATCAACCCTATTGAGAACTCTTCCCAAGGCCAGTTTCTGGTGTCTGTTCTCCTCTTTCCCTTGATTTATCCTTCATAAAGTTCTGTGTCCTAAAAGCAAAGAAGCAAACATAAAACAGGGCAAAACAAATGAGGGTGGGGGGGGGGAACCTAAAAGGGATTTTAGTGATCTCTCTCTCTCATTCTGCCCTCTTAAATTATAGGTAAAGAAATTGACCCACAAAACACTAAGTTGCTTGACTGAGGTCAGACAGCTAATGCTACAAAGAAATTAAAACCAACAAAATCAAATATAGGCTGTTGCTTGTTTTAGAGAAGATAGTACAAATTAATCACTAGAATCCAAAGCAAAGTAGATAAATCACAGTACCCTAGAGTTTTAAAACTTAAAATGATTTCAAATGTATCCTTCAAATCAAGTAACTGACTCCAGATGTCACAGTTTATATCTGTGGTATAGCTAGAAGCAGAGGTTCCAATGATGGCCTTCCTTCAGCTTTTCAAATTCCAGAACATCTCAAACATTTCCTGCTGCATTCTTTGACTACAAAACTGTTCCTCTGTACATCTGGTTTTATGTAATGTTTCAAGACCCTTTCCTCTTATCAAAAGGGAATCTGTGTGACAGGAATTGCAGGAGAAATTTAGGAATGCAAAAGACTGATCAAGACAAGTGAAACCTCCACCTTAGTGAACAAACTAATGTTTATTGTCTATCACATGGGTAATCCGACAATAAACTTATAAACAAATAAATAAGCAAGAAAACTGAAAATTGTTGTTACCAAGAAAGGAAATAATCATGCAGTGGGTTACGGAGTGAAATTGGGAAAGCCAATTGGGACAAGGTGGTGAGGGAAGTCTCTCTGCCATGTGACATTTGAGCTGAGAAGAGAAAATGGAAATGAGGCAGACATGCCTAGGTGCTGTGGGAAAACCACTGTGGCAGAGGGCCCTGAGGGATGGCTCTGCTCTCCCTGAGGAAAAAGTGTGAGTTGTCTCTGTGAAGATAGGGAAGGAGAAGTCTCCAGGCAGATAAAGAGGCAAATGTGAGGGCCAGGGCTTGAAAGCTTGGGTATAGTCAGGAATTGTAAGCATATAAGGTGCAATGGTGGAGATGAACCCTGGGGCTGAAGGGTAGGCATGGAAAAGTGAGTGTCAGCCCTAAGTGCTGTGACAAGGCTTGAGAGATATGGAGACATAGTGTGCTATAAAACATTTTGTTCCCTTATTTGTTCAAAAGTGAATTTTATTTGGTTGATTCAGACTTTAAAGCTACCAAGGAACTCATCCTTTTAAGAGTCCTCAGAAGAGTCTTTTCAAAAAGAAAATAATAAAATTTAACTTGTGGTTATGGAGTTTGAAATAAACTTAACTAACTCACATTTTAAAGAAAGTATTAAATGTGGCAATTTGACTGCTTAGTTTATAATTATGAAACTTTTAAATTTTAAATCAGCATTAAAATATTGCATATATTTTCTATAGTTTATTTCTATAATATCACTGTTTCCTATTTTTTAAAATTAGGAGGTATTTAGGAACACTTAACAAACAAAAATGTCTTCTAATTTATCCCAGATGATTATCACTATTTCAGCATGTCATTTTGAATGGAGAGACAATCAGAATACAGCAGAAAGTCCTTTAACTGCCAGTAATAATGACTATGAATTTTTCAATGTAATGGCAAAGAGAAAGCAGCTACTTTATAGAGTTGTGTTATTGTTTTGTGTATTTTTTAAATTACAGAGATTCACATTGTTTAATTTACTTTTAAATGCAATGCCAATAATTTTATCAGTAAACATTTATTAAACTTTAACAAGATTTAAGGTGCTCTTCTGAGTGTCTGGTGGTGTTCAGACATGAACACCATAGGGTTACACTGTAAGAGGGGGAAAAGCTAAATACTCTTGAAAAGAGGACCGATAAAACAAGATAGCACAGGATAAATTAAAACTGGGTAGAAGCTAGAAATGCAATTGAAGATCAGATCAGGGAGAGACATTGCAAGATAGATATCAGGGCTGGGGTTCAGACCAAGCTTGGAAAAAAGTGAATTTGAGACAGGGTGTAAAGAAGGGAGAAAGCAGAGGAGGGAGCAATCAGTGAGATTAGGTAAATACGGCAAATGCTACCCCGACTGCTCCACTCTAACCCATTTGTCCCTATGCCACAGGAACCCAAAGGGGAAAAAAATAGATTAAATTAACAACTTTTAAATTCTGTTTCTGTGGCTCTATCCCTCCATCAGAGAACTTGCTGAAATTCCAGCCCCCAAAACTTATGCACCCTACCCCTTAGCCTCAGTTTTTCTGGGAGCCCAGAGGAGGTGTGGTACATGTGCTCCTCTCTGCCATCTTACAGGTCTATCACTTCTAGTTTTCCCTAAAGCTGCTGCTTTCAGTGGAGGAAGACCTCACCACTGTCCTGGGCACTCTGTTTTCAATGAGGTCTAGGGTTCTTCCTAAAGTCCTCATCTCTATTTTCCATGACTCTCATTCATATTTTGCTGCTAAGATGTTGAATGTCTCAATGCAAAATGTATACCATATTATCTCTGGTATACACTGTGCAAAGCCACTGATAAACAGGAAGAATCTCTGTCTTCCAGCACTGTGCTGCCCACTCTGCAACATGGGCCCAGAAACAAGACTAACTCTTGATCCAGTGTCTTTCTTACAAGGATTTTAGTGAAAGAAAAAAGCAAGAAAGAAACTCATTTTTTATTTTTCTTAGCAGAATTACTCACCTCAGGAGAGAAATCTGTATTGCCACATAGATTGATGAAAACGGGACTAGATGACAAAGTTAAAACCGTAGCTCTGAAACTCGTAGGGGCTCACTGTGAAGAGTAATACCATTCTGTGGATAACTGACTGGAAGAATATTGTTGTCTAAATATGATACTAAACACTGAATTTTCCCTAATTGAAGGAAGAGATTTCCTCCTCTCACTTTAACAATTTTTGAGATAGGGCCAGATTGGCTTAGGTGTCTTATAAAGGCAGGCAGTGCTGAGGCTGTGTTGCAGGAGACGTGAGCCTTGGTCACAACTCTACCTCTGGACATCCGTTTTCTTAGCGGCCGTGCTATGACTTTGGATTTCAGATTTCTTTTTTTAATCTGAAAATAAAATGTGCTGAGCCTAAATTTTCTTTTGTTCATTTTTTTTAATATTCTATAAGTGTACAAATATAATGAAGGTTACTGTGTTCACATTCATTTTGAAAACAGTAACTAAATCTAAATAAGGGCCGTATTTCTACTTGGGACCCTTTAAATTCTGCAAAAAGGGAAGCAGTTAAGTTAGCCTTGCTGTAAACACTATTATTAAGCACATGCCACAAAGGAATACTAATCTAAAAATGTAGTAGTGAGAAAAACAAAAATGCTTTTAAAATTATCTTAAAATCAACATCAAACTGCTGCCAAACTTATCCCTTGTTTATTCTTCTATATTCTGGAAGAAAAATTCTATTTTTATCAGTGTCACGGCACTTCCTTTCAGCAAGATGGCTCAAAGAACTGGAAAGATCATGTGACTGCTGAAATACAGGAAGATCCTTCGGTTTTTACTGAATGATGATGGCTGCTGCTACCCCCATTTTCTACATCTGGTAGAACCTGACTTCTGAGTTACTCATCAGGCATTGGCATACCCAGTGGCCCGCCTCCCATGTGCAGCCTGCTTCCATCCTCTCTGAGATCTGTCTTCCTCCCCAGGGCACTACTACCAAGTAGGTCTCAAGTGACCTACTCTCAAGTGACATCAGGGTCTGGTAACTTTTGTTTCTTCCTGATTTCTAGGAATTATCTCCCTTTTCTTTCTCTATTCCCATATCTTCAATTTGTTGTGGGATTTACTGAACATAATAAGAAACATTATCTTCATGAATCCTCTGATTTACCTCCTGAGTAAATTATCTGAGGCAATGAATAGGTAGGCTTGGCCACTCACTTTAGTGGGAGGAGAGGAAATTAAGGAAAAACTATACACAAATGAATATCCCAATAGATTATCATGCTTACACCTGCTGACTTAAGAGTAAAGGTAAGAGATTAATTTAACAAGCCTTAAATGAAGATGAAAATTAACACTAGCTTTGGGTAAATCAAATTAGGTTAATGGGTGCTATTTTGCTAGTTTTTAAATTGGCTTTAAGTCAGGTAGATAATTCCCTCTAGTTTATATTGCCAAAAACAGGAAGAAAAACAAAATAAAAACCTTCAAGTCTCAATGAAGATAATTACAGCAATTTCTTAGTTCAAAGACACAAACATGAATTTCTGAACCATTATAGTAAACTGCCAAGGTTTTTTTTTTTTTTTTTAAATCCAAGCACATTTCCCTCTCCAATCAACTGATTCCATGCTCCCTTTTGAGACTGTCTTGCTGCTGTTGTTCAAATGTATACCCCAAAATTCATGTGTTGGAAACTTAATCCGAAATGCAACAACAAGTGGAGGGAGGTAGGACCTAATGGGAAATGTTTATGGGATGAGGGATGAGGACTCCACCCTCATTAATGGAATAATGTTGCTATGGAAAGGGCTTGTGGAATAGGTTCTGTCTCCCTTACCCTTCCATCTTCCACCCTCCACCTTTGTGAGAATGCAGTTAAGAAAGTCTACAACAAACAACAACACCTTCCTCTTCAATGTCCCAGCCTGTAGAACTGTGAGGAGACAAATTGCTGCTCTTTGTACTCAGTCTCAGGCATGCTGCTAGAGCAGTACCAAACAGACTAAGACACTTGCTCAGAAACAGTGTCTTGCCTTGGCTGGAAATGCATTAAGAAGGTCATTGCTGAATGTTGTCTCAAACATGGCTTCTGGGATGCCGATGCCTCATGGTCTCCCTTTTCAATTTTCATGATCGAGTTCCTGCTTCCTTCATTCTAGACTACCCAGTGTGCCCTTTAAGATGTGTAATATTTTGTTTTAGCTCTGTCTGAAGGGTTCTGTTTTTGACTCATACATATTTCTGTGCTTGGCTCACAGGCCCTGATGCTAATAGTGCCTTCCCCTCATTTCCTAAACCAGTTTCCTCCTACACGCATGGCACAAAATGGACTTGAATCCATGTTGACCCAGAGCTGCATTATCTCAGAAACCTTGTAGTCATGAAGTTTCAAAGAAATGTTTTCATGCAGTGTGTTTAGCACATACTAAACATTAATAATACTGTAAGAGGTATAACTTACAAAGTGAATGAATTATCTAGACAACTTAATGACTCAGATTTTCTCTAAGAAATATTATCCATTTTCCTGTGTACCTGTCAACACATGTTCAAAAAATAGGGGTAAGATCAGCTTTGTTCTTCACAGAAAAATAATTTGATCAACTCTTTGATGATTACACAATTGATAGCTCTGGAACATTAGAAGAAACATAGAAAGGCAGCACTATTATATTATATTGTTAATAGTGTGTCACTTTAGTTACAATGTGGCACTGGGTATACTGCTGTCCCCTTACCTGGAAAGCTCCAGGAAAAATAAAGAACCTTCTAAAGAGAAGCATTTCCATCAGTGTTTTCTTATGAAGGACACTTGTCTTATGTGCCACACAGTGGATCACCTTGGGTGAGAAAGGAACAACAGATAAATAAAATACTTCACCTGCTTCTGTGTTCTTCATCTACTAATCACAAAAAATCTAAGAAATAATAATTATCTCCCCTATAATACTATAATGGCTGGGCATGGAGGCTCACACCTGTAATCCTGGTACTTTGAAAGGCTGAGGCAAGACGATCACTTGAGGCCAGAGTTTGAGACCAATCCGAATGACCTAGTAAGATTCCCATCTGTACCAAAAATACTAATAACAATAATAATCTAAAAATAAATAAAAAATAAATTATATAAAAATAATATAATGGAGAGTGAACAAAATGCTGAATCAGACATCTACCTAGTTAGCTCTCCAAGCCTGAGTTTCCTGTTCTTTCTATAGGATGAGTGTCTTTATGGTAACAACTTACTTCATAGGGTTGATGTAAGAGCTAAATGTCATGATGGATGTAAATGTATAATATTGTACTGGTCACAGAGTGGGTATCATCAATTTTAATTAGTCTCCCTTATCCCAATTTTTGTTCTTGGGAATATATCTGTAAGCTATCATCTATCATAAGACTCCTCATCTAGAAACAATAAATAAAGAGGTTTAACTCAACACCTATACAAATCTGTATAATATATACACATTATAGATTTGTATAGGTGTTGACTTAAACCTCTTTTATTTATTTTGTTTAATCTCTTTTTTATATTTATATATATATGTAAATATATTCTCGGTAACATATCTATAATCTATCATCTATCATAAGACTCCTCATCTAGAAACAGTAAATAAAAGAGGTTTAACTCAACACCTATATGAAGGCTGGAACAGGAAACCTCAATAAAAATATTGCAGACATCTTTTCTTACTTTAGATTTTATATTGACCTATAGCAAAATCCAGTCTTTGTGGTGTACCATTTTGTGGGTTGTGAGAGAGTTGCGTATCTACTAACATGATACAGAAGTCCTGTGCTGTTGCTTTGTAGTCAGCCCCTCGTCACAGTTTCAACCTCTGCAACCAGTATTTTGTACTCTGTCCCAGTGGTTTTATCTTTTATAAATGTCACACAAATTGAATCATACAGAATTTAGACATTTAGTTCTGACAACTTTTATTTACTAAAAATAAATGGAAATTCAGGCCTGTTGTATGCATCAAGAGGTGATTTATTGTGTTTTATGGCTTTAACCACAGTTTATTTCTCATTCACTTATTGAAAGATATTTGTGTTGTTTCCAGTTTTTCATGATTTTGAATAAAGCTGCCATAAACATTCACTTGCAGGTTTTTTGTGAACATACGTTTTCATTTCTTTTGGGTAAATACCTATGAATAGAATTGCTGACTGATAAAATAAGTGTATATGAGAAAAACTGCCGTACTATTTTCTAAAGTAGCTGCAGCATTTTGAATTTTTACCAGCAATGTACAAGAAGAGTTCAAGTTATTTTATATCTCTGTCAACACTCAATATCGTCACACTTTTCCCCCCCCTGACATTCTAATAGATATGTAGTAGTATCTCATTGTAGCACTAATTTGAATTTCACTAGAGAATAGCAATATTATACATATTTTCATGTGCTTAATTGTCACCTGATCATGTCATCTGATAAAATGTGTATCCAAATCCTTTGCCCACTTAAAAATAGTGTTGTTTGTTGTTTTATTTTTGAGTTTTGAGAAATATTTACATATTTTTGAAAAAAATACTTTGTCAGATATGATTTACAAATATCTTCTCCCAGTTTATGGTGTATCTTCTCATTCTTTTAACAGAGTCTTTTGTAGAGAAATGCCTTCTAATTTCAGTACAGTGCAATTTATCTTTTTAAAATTTTAGTGATTATACGTTTGCTGTAGCATTGTATTAGTAAGAGTTCTCCAGAGAAACAGAACCAAGAGTAAGTGTACATAAGTAGATTTATTTTAAAAATTAAATCATGGGATAATTGAGGTCTGGCCAGTCTAAAATCTGCAGAGAAGGCAGGCAGTTTGAAAACCCTGGGAAGAGCTGAAGTTGTGATTCAAGTTTGAAGGCCATCAAACTGGAGACCCAGATGAGAGCCAACATTGCAGTTCAATTCTGAAGGCTATCTGCATCTGCTGACAGACCTACTACCTATTTGGGGGATGTCAGTTTTCTTTTAATACTTTCAGCTGATTTAGTGAGGCTAATTCACATTATAGAGGGCAAACTGTTTTACTCAGAGTCCACCAATTAAAATTTCATCCAAAAATAACCTCACAGAAACATCCAGTATCATGTTTGACCAAATATGTGGACACTGTGGCCAGGCCATGTTGACACATAAAATGAACCATTGCATGCATCTAAGAACTCTTGGCAAAACAAAAGAACATGATAATTTGTTTATATTTGCTTACAAAAGTTTTATTTACAGTTTTAATTTCAGTAGGAAGCTCAATTTAAAAACTTTGTGAAAAAATATTTTAAATAACAAAATCCAAAAAATATATAAAAGATTTTTATGGTAAAAATTATAAACTGTACAGTAAAGAAAACCTAAATAAATAAATATTTATAAAAAGGAAGACTCAATATAGTAAAACTATAAATTCTCCACAAGTTAATCTATGAAATTCTTCTAACTTCAAGAGGATTTTATTTTTATTTATTTGCTTGCTCTTTTTAAATGAAACTTAAGTTGATTCTATATTTTACGTTAATGTATAAAGGAAACAGACTAAGAATATTATGCAGAAACACCTTTCTAGGTAACAAGACTAATGCTAAAACTTTATTTAGACAGTCTAGTATTGATTCAGAAATAAACAAGTTAACTAATAAGATAAAACAGAAAATAGAGAAATAAAACTATTTGAACACTGATATCATAAGAATGGCATCAAAAATGAGTGGGAAGGGAGGTGGAGCAAGACTGCCAAATAAGAAGCCCCACCGATAACTGCCCCCACTCCTGCAAAGACACCAAGTTAACAACAGCTTTATAAAGAACCAGGTTAAAAACACCTTCATAAGAACCAGAAATCAGGGGAGCACCCATAATACTTGGTTTTGACTCCATATTGGTGAAAGAGGCACTGAAGAGACAGAAAAACAGCTCTAACTCATAGATGCCATCTCTACCCCACCTCTAGCAACAGGTGCATGGTTCAGAGAGCAGATCTAGCTGCTGGGGAAGAGAGAACACCACACAGTCATTGTGAGGCATTGAACTCAGTGCTGTCCTGTTAGAGCAGAAAGGAAAACTTAGCTGATGCCTGCCCACAGAGAGACCAAACTAGCTGATGCCCACCTATGGAGGGAGCATTTAAAACAGCCATAACCAGAGGGAAATCACAGATCCCAATAATCCAAACTTGAGAGCTCACAAACTATTTAAATGGCTTATATATCCAAAAGACAGGCAGTAACAAATGCTGGAGAAGATGTGGAGAAATGGGAACACTTGCAAACTGTTGGTGGGAATGTAATTTAGTACAACCATGATGGAAAACAGTTAGGAGGTTCCTCAAAAACCTAAAAATTGAGCTACCATATAGCCTAGCAATCCCACAGCTGGGTATATACCCCAAAGAAAGGAATCAGTATATGGAAAAAATATCTGCACTCCTGTTTGTTACAGCACTGTTTATAATAGCTAAGATTTGGAAACATCCTAGGTGTCCATCAACAGATGAATGGATTAAGAAAACGTACATATACCCAGTGTGGTATTAGCCATAAAAAAGGGTAAGATTCCATCACTTGCAACAACATGAATGGCACTGGAGATCATTATGCTAAGTGAAATAAACCAGACACAGAAAGACAGATAACACATGTTTTTACTTATTTGTGGAATCTAAAAATCAAATCAATTGAGCTTAAGGACATAGAGTAAAAGGATGGTTACCAGAGGCGGGGAAGTGTGGTGGTGGTGGGGGGTTTGAGAAAGGAGGTGGGGGATGATTAATGGGTCCAAAGAAGTAGAAAGAATGGATAAGACTTACTATTTGATAGCACAATAGGATGGCAATTGTATATTTTTAAATAAAGAATGTAATTGGGTTTTTGTAATGCAAAGGATAAATGGCTGAGGGGATAGATACCCCATTCTCCATAATATGTGTATTTCACATTGCATGCCTCCATTAAAACATCTTATGTGCCCCATACATATATATACTACTATATACCCAAAAAAGTTTAAAAAATATCAGTAGGAAAAGAATGAACTATTCAGTATATGATTCTAGGACAACTGACTGTCCACATGGACATTGAATTAAATGAAGTTGGATCACTTGCGCATAAACTATTTAAATGTTAAGTCTGTGAATATGAAAGATGTAAATCTAAGAAGCAAAAATTAAAGCTTCTAAAAGAGAATTAGGAGCATACTTTAGTAATCTCAGGGAATAAAAGGATTTTTTAAATAAATTACAAAAAGCACACACTGCAAAGGAAAAGACTGGTAAAGAATATTAGGATAAAGACTCACTAAGAAACTTCTGTGGGAAACACACACACATGCATAAAGACACCATTAAAATTAAAAAGGTAAGCCACAAACTGGAAGAAGATATTTGTAACTTGTATAACAAAGGATTAATGTAAGAATATATATAAAATTTCTGTAAACCAAATTTTTTAAAAAGACAAGCAAAACAATTTAAGAAAAGGCAAAACATAAATAAGCAATTCACGGATGAGGAAACCCAAATGTCCAGAAAATACAGGAAAACATGCCTAGTTTCATCAGAAAACTGCCAGTGTAAACTACCTTTTCATTTCAAATACTTCATTTACATTAGACTGGCATAAATAACAATAATAATGATAACAGAAATTATAGGCAATTATATGGTACAAATGAGGTCTTTACAATTCAAAACTCAAAAACAAATAACTGATTGTTTTTCATTATTCACTTTGCAGTAAGATCTAACTTGACTAAACCTTATTTGTAAGCAAAATCTGATCCTAACTGAAGTTAACATATTTATATTTTTAATCCTACTTGTGATCATTTGTACCTTTCAATGAAAAATACTAACCTCATGTTGGATGCTTCTGTAGTGCCTGTTGGGTTGTTACATGACATATGGGGATAACTATCATATTACCTTCCTAAAATCTACACATTATGAATGCTAAAAAATAGCTTGTGCAAGAGCTCTGCATCAGAGATTGAAGACTTGTTCAACAATTTGCACCATTTAGGAAAGACATATAAAAAGTGTGTATCTCTGAAGCAATTCCATTCTTAGAAATTCTAGTATATGTGTATTAAGATACATGAACAAGGATGGTCATAGTAGCACTGTCTATAACCACAAACAGTTGGAGACAACTCACTGTTCATCACCAGAAGCATGCACAAAAATTCATAAAATTTTATACTGCATTAAGAATGATCAAATGCTCACACATATAGTAACATGAATGGGTTTTATAAATAAATGAAAAAAGCAATTAGCAAATCAACA
Source organism: Ateles fusciceps (assembly GCA_036589455.1). Lineage (NCBI taxonomy): Eukaryota > Metazoa > Chordata > Mammalia > Primates > Atelidae > Ateles > Ateles fusciceps. Next base: position 12,285,243 of record JAZHEH010002206.1, read on the forward strand.
TCTAATGTTTTATACCATTTATATAAAGTTTAAAGTGTGTAAAATAACATTAAAAATCCTTATTTTTATGAATATAAAACGGTTATTTTAGGTGATGGTTAATTTTATGTGTCAAATTGATTAGGTTATGGACACTAGTTGTTTGGTCAAACACTAGTCTAGATGTTGTAAAGGCATTTTTAAGATATGATCAACATTTACACTCAGTTAACTTTAAATAAAGCAGACTTCCCTCCATGATGTGGTTGGGTCTTATCTAGTCAATCTGAGTCCTTGAGAGCTCAGACTTATGTTTCCCAAAGAGAAAGAATTCCCAAACATAGAAATTCTGTCTGAGTTTTCAGCCTTCAGACTCAAGGCTGCAAAAATGAACTTGTATCTGAATCCCCAGCCTGCCAGCCTACCCTATGTATTCTGGACTTGCTAACTCCCATAATCAAGCAAGACAATTTCTCATTTCCTTAAAATCTCTCTTTCTCTTCGTGTGTGTGTGTGTGTAACCAATAGGGGATACATATATATAACCAATAAGGGCTATACATACATATATATATATCCTATTCTATTTTTGTCTGTGAACTCGAATGCAAATGTATATGTAATAAAGTTAGAAGAGATTTATGGAAATCATAAGAAATAAGATCATGATTTCATCTGGTAGGAAACGAGGGGCATATGTTCTGGAAAGGATACACTATGGGTTTAAAATCTACTGATAATTTATTTCTTAAGCCATGTGGTAACATTACAGTATTCATTTTTCCTATCTGTATGTCTAAGCATTTTATTATAAATTTTTAAAAAATTTTAAAAATAAGGCCAGACAAAAGACATTTGAAGATAATAATTATGGAAAAAATAAATTACGTGTGTATCTAAAGGAAAAATTCCCCAAGTGAATTTTAAGAAGAATGTTGACTCATGGTTGAGATTTAATGAAAGCATACCAATAGTTTATAACCTAGATTTTTCAAATTATTTATATTATCATGATGAGGCAAGGTGACTCAGTAAGATAATTTTTTGATGCTTGTTTTGTCACTGTATTTACTCAGATAATGATACCAATATCAATACAGCAGCCTAAACTGCTAATGGCCAACAACCTATAATTCTGCTTGTCCAGCAGTGCTCAAAAGATCAAAGTAGTGCTTTGCTGGTGTGGCTATAATCCAAACTAGCTTTAGCCAAATAGCGATTCAGAACTAGTGCTATTACCTTTTTAACTCTTGATTATCTGGTTGATGCCAGTATCATTCTCTATACATATCTGAAAGCTATGGAGTTTTCAAATATCTATCTTGTTCTTCAGAGAATATTCAGTACATGAAAAGGATTCATAATAAAGAATAAAGTTGATAGTTCACAATTTTTAAAAATATTTGTCATGTTCTTCCACTGCTGCTTTTATGCTCTAGGAGAAGATTGAATGGAAATTAATGTATGTGGGTTGAAAGAGTGGCATCTGTTTACATTTGGATAGCCACATCAGAATTTGCTTGAATAATATTTCTAGGGTTAAAAAAAGCTTATGAACTATTCCTTTAGATTCTAAACTACTTATTCTCAAATGGAAGTATATGCTTTCTGTTGAGCATTCCCAAATGTTGATTTGCTTATCATAAATTTTATATTTGATGCTGAACTTAAAATATTAATATCAGTATATATTTATTAAACACTGTATATTCAAGTACTCCACCACAATTTCTTTGCCCATATTTGGGATTGCTTTTAAAAAGTAATCATCACCACACGAAATATTGTCACTACATGAAAGGTGCAGGAGCTCACAGCACGCTGTAAAAAATCAAATATTTTACAGGTAGTCTGAAGAGAGAAAAATGTGCTAGAAAGATTGCGTTTTAAGACAGGATCTCACCCATATAACAAACTAAAACGTTAAACCTATACTAGTGAAAAACATCCTGCTTTTTTTTTTTTTGCAACTAGTGGAATTGTTAACATGAAACAAAAACATTTTTATTTTCCAAATTACATGAGTAATCAAGACTGATGTATTTTTAGTGCACATTTTAATAATGTAGCAGTGCTGACTTGACTTTCACGTGAACAAGTTTAAAGATTTATCAATTGATACTACATTTAAATTAGCACTGCAGCTCACTGGTAAATTCTGATGAATGATGTGTGCTGATTGAAGTCATTGCTATCACCACATTAATATTATTAAAGTCAAAATGCAGATATTGATTAAGCCTGGACCTGAACCAGAGGTACTACTTCTCTACCGTTAAAACCAATATCAGCTATTAACTTTAAACAGAATAAGAACAACCATTATAATATGTTGATGTTGGTTTAAATTTTATTAGCTTTGTAATCTTCTTTATTTTTATAATATGATGAGATCTATGTGTCCACACATTTAGTTAAGCACATATAGTGTTAAGATTGCATTAACTGAACTGTCTTCTAATGTGCAGAGTCAAAATCATAGTACTGTTTATGTACAGTGGTCAAGTTTAGGACTCCCTGAATGTATATTATTTAGTATCTACAATATGTGGCAATGGACCAGGTGACTTGAATTCTGTGCCTAACACACCAGTAATTTTTACTACTTCTACTTTTCTTGATACTCCCTTAACATTGATACTCTTAGTTTTCCAATTAGTCACTAGATCATGCTCTAGCAATTCCACTCAAGAAGAAAGCAAAACTGGCTTTAGAAAAAATGATTGATCATTTTTTACTTCAGAGAGTTGAACTGACATTTTCTAGAGGCCGACCTCCTCAGCAAACATATTTATCAATATGCTGGACTATATTTGCATACTACCTACAGTTTACAAAGCAAGTACACATGGTTTTGAATGTCTACACACTGACCCCATTCTAAGAAGAAGGCCTCCAGAATACCCCAACCCAGATTCATACTCCTTGTAAGTACTGCATAGGACTAGTACCCCAACGTCTAGCTTGTAGCACCTGTAGGCCCTTCAGTGACTTTTGATGACTGTTGTGTCTGAACCAAAAATCTGTAAGCCTCTTCAGTTTAAGTACCATGCCGTATTAGTCTTTGAGTTCCCAGGGTTTAAGCAACACTCAGATTTAAAAAAATGTTTAATAAATATTTAGTGAAAAAATTAAATGGCCAAATCTACAAAACTCTGTGAGAATTTCATAATCTTAAATGTCTTGGCAGGGTTCCAGTTACAATAAACATTTTAAATAATTCCACTGGCTATATGGATGGAGAAATTATCCTTTATAGTAGAACTACATGTACTAACAAATTTTATTACATTTTTATTTTCCCTGGAAATGACATTCTCCCAAAATTGTTTGTATCAGAAAGATAGAGAGATGAAAAATGAAGATAGATATATGATTAGGTAGATGATTGATACCATGTAAAGGTATTAGATAGATGAGAGATACCATGTAAAAATATTTTTGATTATTCAAGTCAATCCAGTAAACATTTGTTTAACACTTACATTGCATGGTGTGCTATGTCTGAGAAGCTATCAGCATGACAAAGATGCATATAGTATTTCCTTACAAGCAGCTTAAATTTTAATAGAGAAGTGTACAGTACAGCATAATGAAAAACAGAGTAAAGGTTAAACAAAATGTAATGGGAAAAACTTGGAACAGAGAATAACCTCATTCGAGTAGAGAATGGTAATGGTAATAAGGAATGATTTCACGGATTTTTCAGTCTTTTATTAACTATCGTTAACAGGTTGTACTTTTAGGTACTCTTAGGATCATTTTGAGGAAAAGGGATTTAAATAATAATTTATAAAGAATTGATAATTTTTTATTCTATTGTTATTAAGTTGAAAATTTTTTTCAGAATATATTTGCACCTGTTGAAATGACCTTCAACTTGTTAGTTTTAACACGCTAACACTTGTTAATATAAAAAAATTATAAACAGATTTTTAAAATTTTGAATTATACATTCAAGAAAAAAGCTCTCAGTCAGGGCATATTGTTATTTTTAATGTCACAATGTGTTCTGCTTACATTTTACTTAGAATTTTTTCCTCTTATATTCATGAGTGAGATTGTTTTGTGTTGCTTTTCCTTTGTTATGATGTTGGTTAGTGCTGTCTTGGTAAAAAAGAATTGGGAAGTTCTTTATAATTGACTTTATACTTTCAAACTCACCATTATTTTTTAATCTTTCTCAGACTTCCCATAGGCTCAATCTCAACTCTAAGGTATTTGAAAACAGTAAAATACAGAGGTGTAATGGACTGAGCTGATTGGCTTACTCAGTTCCAAACTTTATGTAGTGTAGCTTGTTTTGCTGCAGAGGCTAGAAAGCTAAGAATAAAATAGGCCAGATCCTCCTTGTAGTAAGATAGAAACAATAAAGCTTTCATTTCATCCTTTTAGAAAGAGGCTTTCAAAAAAAGGAAATCAATCTGTATTATTTTCATTAGAGTTTATATTTTTTGTAAAAGTTACATTAAATGAGCTAAAAAAGTAAGTCCGGGATTTAAATAGTGTTCACTGTAATCACTATTGTGTTGTAGTATTGTAAATATTGCCTTTCTTTTTTTTTTTTTTTTGACAGAGCATTTTCATTTATATGAGACCCAGACTGAATGAGGAAATATGGTTCAAACTGTGAGAGAAGTTTTAAAATTTAAACAGTGTTACATGGCAAATAATAAAGGTTAAAAGTGTACTTCTGTAGAGCTTTAGACATGACCAGCCTCAGGGGTTTACAGCTCTTTTCAAAACATCATTTCTGAAACACGAAGAGACAATGCAATTGAAAAGGAAAGTGTGAATTTTGCAAAGACGGATCTGGATATGAATCCTAGTTCTACCACTTACTAATTTTGTAACCTTCAGCATATTGCTTAATCCTTCTCAAACACAGTTCTCTATCTCTGTATACAAAAAGTGGAATATCTAACCAAACTTACTGTACAGATAAAAGCAGAGAATATACATGAAATCACCATTATCAGCATCAGGTATACTGTGTGCCGTCAATAAATAGAATTGTTCCCTCACAATTTGGTTTTAAAATCTGGAATTCTACCTAATCAGAGACACAGATTTAGTTGATGTTTTTTCTTTGGGTTTGATTCACTACCTTCTCTTATTAAATTATTATATACTATCAATTATTTACATATATGAAGGAGTATATTTGTCAGATCTTTCCCCAAAAAGACCTTTACAGGTACAGGGGAATATTGAGGGAAACAGTATATTAGAAGAGAGCCTGATTACTGTCATGGGAGAGAGTTGGGGAGGGAATAGGTTTACCGAGATATTAAAAATAGGTATAAGAAGAGCTAAGAGTCAAGGAAGCTTGGGCAACAGGAAGATACATTTTGCCTACTTCATACCTTTCCCTAAGCACAAGTCTGATGAAAAGTAATTGATTTTTGGAAGTGAGTCCTTCCTTTGACCATTACAGTCAGTAGAGAATAGAATAGACGAGGAAGATCAAAATTTTTTCGAAATACTCCAAGTGAAGGAAAGTGCTGAACACTTGGTAGATTCTCAATAAAACACATCAAATAAATGATCATTCAAATCCTTATGAGCCAGGAGAATAAAAATGTGTGCTTTCATAATTTTTCTAAGAATTCTCTCTTTTTTTTTTTTTTTGAGATGGAGTCTTGCTTTGTCGCCCAAGCTCTGGAGTGCAGTGGTGCAATCCTGGCTCACTGCAACATCCACCTGTCGGGTTCAAGTGATTCTTCTGCCTCAGCCTACCGAGTAGTTGGGATTACAGGTGCCCACCACCAGGCTGGCTAATTTTTGTATTTTTAGTAGAGATGGGGTTTCACCATCTTAACCAGGCTGATCTTGAACTCCTGACCTTGTGATCCACCTGCCTCGGCTTCCCAAAGTGCTGGGATTACAGGCATGAGCAACTGTGCCCAGCCAATTTTTCTAAGAGCTCTTTAAAATGATTTTTTTTTTTTTTTGCAGTAGACAAATGTAATCTAGTAAATTTTCAAAAAAAAAATGAGGAATTATAGGGGCACATTTACTTGTCTAGAGTGAGGAAGGAAGTTGATAATAATGAAGGGAGAATGAACATCTATTAATAGGTCTTTATATTGCACTTTACCTATGGCTGTTGAAAAATAACCTTAAAAACTGGAGTTCAAAAAGTGAAAATTTTCAAGTGGTTTTACTGAAAGATATTATGACTTAAAATAATCATCAAGTACATTTAAAACATATCTTGATTCTTTCAATCTCCTTAAATTATAAAAATGCATCTGTTAAACCTTATTATAATCATCATCATTGACTGCTCTTGGAGTAGGAAGTAAAATTTTTCTACTGCTGAGCTATCATCTGGAAGTTTTGACATGAAAGTATAGCATATCAAACTGTAAAGGTAATTAGAGATTTTTTTATCCCAGTGCCTTTATTTCATAGATAAGGAAACTGAAACCCAGAGGTATTAGTTAACCAGATTAAGGGCATACGACTAGCACATAGCATAGCCAAGACTCATCCATAGGTATTCTGACTCTCAGACCCCCTGTCCTTCCATAATCATCTGTCATTTTGTGTATAAATAATTAGCACTATTTTGAGGAACTCTAGGTGAGAAACGTAGAAACCAAATTATGAGAAAAATAAATCAGAATTTCATTGTATTAATAAATTACACACACACATATATTTTTATATATTTGCATACATACACACATATGATAGTAGTGGAGTAAGAAGCTCTGAGATCTGAATTCATTCTTTTAAGTAGCTAGGTGAATTGAGCAGGATATTTAACCCCATGAGTCAGTTTCTTCATTAATAGAAAGGGAATATAATTCTCATCCTGCTTCTTTAGTGAAGATCACAGGGGATAATATGCATGAATATTTCTTGTAAATTCTAAATTGTTAAGCAAATGTAAAGGATTATTAGGTCTTCACACACACTGACACCATAGTAGTGAGTGGAATGAAGTGTATCATGCATTTCTAACTGTGGTATGGAATGAGACTTTCTTTAGGCTTATTTTCTTCTGCTTGCTGGAGAAATAGGTTGCCCATTTTATTAATCAAAGTAATCAATTCTAGCAGCTGCGATGAAAAAGGGCATCAAAAATTGCAGTGGCTTGAGAAAAGTTTACTTCTTGAAATTGTGATGCAGATTGCTGGGAAACATTTGGACTTAGAAAACACGATTCACCCAGCTGTAACAACCATCTCAAAACATAACTTCTAAGCCAGAAGAGAGATGAAAGAGGCAAATTGTTTCCTAACTGCTTTAGCCCAGAAGTAATACTCATAGTTTTTCTGCACAATTCATTTGCCAGTGCTAGTCCCATGGCCCTAACGTAATGGCAATGGAAGCTAGGAAATGTAGGAGAGTACTTGGAGAATTTGCTGAGCATTATTTTTCTATGGCATATCTATGGGCCACATTGGGATATTAGTCTCTTCACTCTCTTTTGGTGTCAAAACTTCATGAGATGGATTCCTGCATCCCAGGCCCAACAATAGTAAGGGATAAATGGATAAAATCACAAAATAATCATATTCAGGGAAATTCAAACAGAAAAATATTTCTAACACTGGATTCTGTCACTTCAGCCACAAACGAGGAATTTATGCTTTTTTTCTTTAATTGTTTAAATGTATATATATGTGTGTGTATGTATATATGATGTGCATATGTTTTATATATTTTTTCCACTTATATATAATATATATCATATAGCATATATTTAATATATAAGATCATATACACACTGTATATATGTATTATGTAATATAATAGTATATAATATCTTGTTATATAATATATATTTTTATGTATTATATATACTCACTATATATACACATATGAGATATAATATATATACTATATGATATAATATATAGTATATATGATATATGTGATTATATATAGATGATATATAATATATAATATTAATATATTAATCACATAATGTATTATTTTTTCATTAATATGTATACTGAATAATGTATAATATGTATAATATATATAAATTAAAAATATGTATATTAAAAGCCTCTACAAGCTCTCCACTCTACAACCTAGAAAAGATCCCCTGGTCTGTGAATTCCTGACTTCTGACCTCACCTCATGCCATAATCCCTTGAGCTTGTTATACTCTAGCAACTTTGGACTATTCTTGATTCCTCAATTATAGAAAGCTTATTTCTCTCTCTGGGACTCTATACTTTCTAATCATTCTGCTTTCAGTGTCCTTCATCCAGATCTTTCCTTGGTTGCTCTTGCTATTCTCTCAGTTTTGGCCCAAATGTTGGCCTCATAACTTCCTTTCCTAAATTGCTATTATACCTTATATAATATTACTTTTAAAATAATCAATAAAATTTGTTTAAATTAATATATTTTCTGCCTTATGTGATTATATCTCTTAAAATTACCCAATTTATTGTCAGCTTTGTTAGAATAGGGACTGTATAAAACTTTAAAAATTTTTTCCATAATGTCCAGTGCATGATAAAATGTCCTAATTAGTTGTTGCACTGAATTTGTCAGTTAGAATACTACTTAAGAATACAAGCATTTGGTTCTGACCTTGTGATAAAAAGGACAAGAAAACATGCACCCAAGTAGGTGAAATAGAAAAGGAACTTGATAGTTTTAAATGAAGCAGCATTACTTCTATTTGTTGGTCAGCTTTCCTGTCCTGTTCTCCTTTTCAAATTGCTGGATAAGCAGGAGGCTATTATCCCAAGTGAATTAATGCAAGAACAGAGAACCAAAATGCTACATGCTCTCACTTATAAGCAGCAGCTAAACGTTGGGTAAACATGGACATAACGATGTCAACAATAGACACTAAAGACTTCTAGAGGGCAGAGGGAGGGGAGGAGGCCGTGGGTTGAAAAACTACCTATCAGATACTATGCTCACTACTTGGGTGACGGGGTAATTCATACACCAAATCCCAGTGACATGCTTGTTTACCTGTTTAACATACCGGGTCACCGGAGAGACCAAGGAAGAGAAGCAAGGGTATGAGTGTCTTTTTAGAAAGGAAAAGTTGTGGCTTCTCGAAAAATATCTAGTGAATGGGAGTACTTATGTAAGAAAATGATTCTAACATGGAGTTTCATAGAAACAATATCTTGGTAGAGAGAAGATAAAAGGTACTTACAATATAGAGAAATATATATAAAGCATAAAATTTTAAAAAATCAAGTGATTGGTGCTTTTGGATTATCAGTTCATTAATTCAGCATGGATTTGCACATTTATTACCTTCAAAATGCCAGTGAGAATTGTGAAAGTGTCCTTAATCTGTCTTCATGTAACCTATTCTATATAATCACAGCTCTATTCTATGTCTATATGTATAGTAAACTCTACCAGGTTATAGGCTAATTTCTGGAGTGCCAATGTACTTGAGTTGCATTTTACCAAGAATTGGTTCTAAACCTGTTCCATTAATAATTGTATATGCAGATTAAAAATGACTGCAAAAAGTTAGTGTTTTTTGCCATGAAAACTCCTTAAATGTTTGGGACAGTATAAGTGAACTGACTAGCATAAATGTTGCCGTCAAATAAGGCATAGAAAAATAACTGTGTAAGATTGGTGAAAAATGGAAAATTACCATTTGAAAATAGTATGTTAAACAGATGTATGCCCCCTGTTACCTGAGCACTATTCGTGACAGCCAAGTTATGGAATCAACTTAGTTGTCTACCAAGAGATGAATGGATAAATGAAATGTGGTATATGTAGAGAATGGAATACTATTAAGCTTTAAAAAAAGAAAGAAGCTTTGTCACTTGGGAAAACGTGGATGGAATTTAGGAATATTATACTAACTGACATAAGCCTGGCATAGAAATGACAAGCACCACATGTTTTCCCTTATATGTAGAATCTAAAACACTTAAACTCATTGAGACAGGGAGTCAAATGGTGGTTACCAGAGGCTAGAGGGTAGTGAGCATGAGAAATTGTTGGTCAAAAGGTACAAAGCCTCAGTTAGACAGAAGGATTAGACTTTATTTTGAAATCTATTGTACAGCATAGTGAATATGGTTAATAAGAGTGTACAGCACATTCAAAATTACTAAAAGAACACTTTTCAAATTTTCTAACTCCCCAAAATACTAAGCATTTGAGGTGATGAGCATGTTAGTTTAATTTAATTATTCCACATTGCAGTTGTAAATCAAAACACCACTTTGTACCTCATAAATATATCTAGCTATAATATTTTCATTTATAATAAAAATTAATTAACCAAAAATACACCCTAGTTGGATTCTGTAATCACACTGCAAAAATAAGTCAGAACTATAATTAGCAGATACACATTCAAACATATGGATCCTAGTTCAAAGGTTGTAATGACATGTGCCTTGTTTAAATGTTCAAATTATATGTGTGTATGACATAAATAAATCATTAAAATGTGCTTTTCCATGTAGTGATTTTTTTCCCCTAAATTATCTGTTTAATAGCTCTAGATAAGAGATTTTCAACTCTATTATTTTTATTTAACTTACTGAAACAGCAGAGCTTCGCAGGACCTGTGTAACTTGGCCCACTGAAAACAAAGCAAAATTCTCCTAAATTCTAGGCTGGTGTTCTTCCATTATATGAAACTGTATCCCCTAATCTATCTGTTATTGTTCCTGTATTTTAGAGTTTTGTTTTAATTCTGGGAATGACTTTATAATGCAAGTGGTAAAAATTGCAAGTTAATGTTTAGTGTGGGGGATATGGGGATGCACTTTACTTATCCCTTCAGGAGAACTTGCAGTGGGGGACACCCTGACTGTGATACCTTTAAATATACTTCAGTCTTAACACCAAGGCATTCAGCAACACTACTTTTGCTGCAAGATGTTTCCAGCCAGTGTGGGAGCACAGTGGGGAATACTAGAGCCAGGTAACTATCCATTCCTATGGTACTCCTATAATAGGGAGCCTTTGTCTCTCATGGGAAAACTGGAAGAGATTACATGTAGGCTGAGACTGAGGAACTACACTATAGTCTGAGGCTCTTTCTGTCTCATCCTTTCTTCCCTCCTTTTTCGCAGAGGTCATTCATACATCATAGCCAGAACGCCTTCTCTGTCCACGTTTGCTTTTTCCCACTTCATCCTTCAAAGGCATTCCCCCCCCCAATAAGTTGCATGTACGTTTAAATCCAGTATTGATGACTGCTTCCAGGAGGACCTAGGTTGGAAGCTGGTACTGAGAGTGGCCTAAAATAATAAGACAAAGTGTGGAAATTTCTCATTCACTATGCTGCTGGTAATAAGTACTATCCTGAGTTCCCTACCTTGAGTGCAAAGTGGGGCAAGGCTAGTTTCCTAACACAAGAGTACAGTCTAGTTGCTGAAGATTTCACCAGTGGAAAAGATGTCCCAGTAGAGATTTTCGCCACTGTGATGATTCAGGCACTTAAAAGATATGGGGGACAGCAATGTCTACAAGGACAGTGGAATTGGCTATTTATTACTAAGTTATGCTGATGTCAGGCAGAAGGTAAAGAGAAACTGATAACTATTGACAAGAATAAAAGGCTAAATGTACAAACAGATGGCTTCTTTGGTGTACAAAATGGCCTTAGTTTCCTGAACAGAAGTCGTCTGAGGAGAAGGCTGGGATGTAATAGTTGAGGTCTTGGAGCTTTTGGGACCCTAAGGCTAAATTGTTTTGCCAAGGTAGGTATCTTAATCCATTTTGTGCTACCATGACATAATATTTTAGAATAATATATAAAGAATACAAATTTATTTTTCACAGATCTAGAGGCTAGGAAGTCGTTGATCAAAGCCCTGACATGTTTGTGTCTGGTAATGGCCTAGTCTCTTCTTCCAAGATAGTGCCTTGACCAAGCAGAGTGGTGAGGAGACACTGTTCCTCACATGGCAAAGGAGTAAAAGGGATAAGAGATGATGACAGAAAGCAAAGGGGAGAGAACTTGCTCTTTATGAGATGCTCACTCACACAATAATGATGTTAGTCCATGCATGAGGGCAGAACCCTCACTTACTCATTGTCTCTTAAAGGTCTCACCTCTTACTACTGTTACAATGGCAATTAAATTTCAGTGTGAGTTTTGGAGGAGACAAACATTGAAATCATAGCAGCAGATATTATTTCATTTGGGCATATGTCCTCAGGTTTATGACTTTTATACCCTATCTGAACCGCCAGAAATTGCAGAATCATAGTAGCAGCCAGAATGTGAGAAGACATAAGAGAAGCCACTTTCTCTTTCCCAAACAACATATTTCGGCTATAGAAACTGTCCCATTCATTTTTCTGGTAGTCAGGCCAATACCTGTGATTAACTTATTTGGAAGCATACAGAGCCTAACAAGGAAAAAAAATTATATCCTGAAGAAGCTGCAAGAATTAGCTGGCATGTTTCTATAGAAGCCATGGTGACACCCCTAGGATTTGATTTGATCAGGTGCCTGGAACATAAGATTGGATGCATAAGGATTTATTGATTTGGGGGGACAGTTTTTGGGGGGGACATAGAATTTAATAAACTGGTAGGAGCCCCAGGGTGACACATTACTATGGTAGCTCTTAAAACCTGCAGAAAACATGGTTCATACTGAGAGAAGTAGAAAAATGTAAGTTTCTCTAGCAGACTGAAGAAGAAGAAATAGAAGGATTGTGGAAAGTGGATGGACTGGCTTGAATATCTAAAATAAAGCCAGAAAATTCTTGAAAGTATTATGTTTCATGGGAAGGAAGGCTCCAGAACATACTATTTACCAAAGCCATAAAAAGTGTGCTGGTGAGAGGGCTGCAACCTCACTCAATTGTTCTTTTGCGGCTCTCTTCTTTAGGCTAGGGCTGATGGTAGGATAGGTTTTACAGAATTAGCATGTTAATTGCCAGGAGGATCTGGCCTCAAAGTAATAGAGGAAAAGAGGCTGGGCTTCTCTGACAAGAAAATTGGGGGACCCATTATGACAGTAAGCAGAAAAGTCAGAGAGAGAGAGAGCCAAGGGAAGGTGACCTCCCAGGAGTTGTGAAAATGGTTAATAGAATATGGTGCTCTTCAGTGCATGCTATGGGTAGTAACTGAGTGCTATTTAACGTCTACAACCAGAGGACAGCAATAGTGAAGAGGTAGCTATTTTGAAATTATTATTAGCTATAGTGGTATATTTCAAAATAGCTAAAAGAGGATTGTAAATGTTTGTACTACAAGGAAATGGCAAACATTTAGGTAAGAGATATAGTTATTAGCTTCATTTGATTATTCTACAGTGTATACATGTGGAAAACATTACATTGCACTCCATAAATATATACAATTAGTATTTTTAATTAAAAATAAAATAGAACTAAAACCAAAAAAGAATGGAGAAGAAGGAGGCTGAGGGCAATCAATCACTTTAATAAAAAGTTGCTCAGTTCCAGGTCCTGAGCTAATATTCAGGTCTGGAAACTACTCTCTGTAGTCTATTCCTATAAGGGCACTAACTGATCATGGAGACTTTACCCTCATGACCTAACTACTTCCCAAAAGCCCTGCTTCCACATAGCATCCCATTGGGCATTAGGACTTCAAAATATGAATTTTAAGGGGACACAATCATTCCATCTGTAGCCCCCTAAGTGATTGTGTATCTGGAATGCCCACTAGAAAGCTCATCTTGAGCTGGGCTTACTAGGTCATAAAAACAGATGCTCTAGCAGCACACTATGAAATAAAAAATAGTGCATCTGCTATTATGCTCAAGCAATACTACAGGATGTAAGTCAGCTGCACCGCTGGGTAGCACAGACTTTCACATCACCGTTCACTGTAGTACTTCTGTGTGTCACCTGTAGATACATAGGGAAAGTTCTAATTAACCAACTGAAGGAAAAGAAAGAAGGTTGGTTAAGGTTGGGTTAAGGTTGTATTAGGTCATTATTTTGGGTAAAAGCTAAAAATGGATGGTGGTTGCATCACAGTGACATTTGAGGATGGCCTTAAAAAAAGTAGTGAGGGGCAAATATCCCAATGAATAAAGCTGGAAATGGTTCACCTGATCTTCTCTCCACTTTGAAGTGAAAGTGACTGAAAGTGAGAATATATGTCAGTGGCCTGGAAGGGGAAAGGATTAGAAAATTGCAAATGAGAAATCGTAGGGTAGAGGAATGTGGTTGAACATAGGGGAGTGGGTGTAAAGTGTGAAAGTTTTTGTATTACCACACACACACACACCCCAAAAAGCATCCACCATGGAAGAAGCACTGAAAAGCCAAAGTAGACAAAAGGACTGAATCAATTCATGTCGGCCTGTCCTTGTCAATGTTCTTATTCTTTCCTTCTAAAGGAGAAACAATGTTTCTGATGAGTGAGCCTCCAGAAAACACAAATAACTCTTTTTCTCAAGACCAGGCAGTAAATTTTGCAGAACCAAACCATTTTGTAAGGCGAAGTGGTGGGAAGGGAGATACTAGAGCTGCCAGTGACTGACTGGATGAAATTCTTAGGCTCAACTTGGCTAATGAGCCCAACAATACATACTTCAACAACTCTGACAGTAATGAACTGGGAGTTTATCTCTATCTGCCAGACTCCTATGTCCACCTCACCTTTGGCTTTTCATGTGAAATGTATCCATTAGCTCCTCAAATTCAAATACCTCACAAAATAGAAAGTGAGGACTATTGAAGAGTCCTGTTACATATTTTTTATAGAGGTGATTTTATATTGAAAGGGTGATGTATGAGGAAAAGCAGACAATAGTTCACCTTGCTTCTGTTATTACTGTAGGTGATTGAGTGTTTTTTTCCTTTCTCTCTATGTAAAACTTTATTTTTAATAAGATGGAAATTTAAATTATTCAAAAATCATACTCAATGTCTACATTTATTAAGTTTTAAATTCTAGAACATTGGGATCTCACAGTCTTCTTAGAGCAAGCAAAGTCCAGAATATACACTTTTTTGGCGGTAGGGGTAGAAAGAAGCTCCTGCATTCTCCAGCACAGACACAGTCACCTTAATCATGCCAAATAGGGCCTGAGCTGAGTGAAGAAACTTGTTTCCTGGCCACCTTGTGGTTCGACATGTACTCCTTTAAAGGCCTCTTATATTCTTCATTCGTTTGTTTGATTTTATAGCTAAATTTCAAGGTTTTCAAAGGCAGTAAACCATATGTGCATTCATATTACCAATGGAGGGCATTTTTAAAATTTCTAGTTGGATAATACTCTTTTTTCTTCAAAATCAGTGAAACACATGTTTTTTTTCATGAGAAAGTTGATAGATTAAACAAATCAAAGGGGAGCTATTCTGTTTAAAAAGTAGGGGAATACCACAACAGCACATTTTTTTCCTTGAAGCAACCCGACTAAACTCACAGAATTTTTGAGAGTTCAGTTTGAAGACCACTGGCGGAACATCCTCTCTTTATGTTAAAGGTGAAGAAATTTAGAGATGCTATGTATCTACCACACTTTGAGGCAGTCAGCAAAACTGTTGAGTAGACTAAATTTAAACATTGTTTAATATAGTACTCTTTATAATGGCATGTGTCACCTTTGAAAATGGCATAAAGAACATAAACTTTAGACTCCGATAGACCAGGGTCCTCCAAGTTTGTTAACTTCTTCAAGTCTCAGTTTCTTTAATTGTAAAATGAGTGTTAACCCTATCTCATATCATTTGTTCTGAGGAATAAATTAGAAGAAACATAATGGCACCTATTGTGGGGCCTGGTTATATTAAAAACTTGAAAACTGTTAGTTTCTTTCTCTCAGTTAATTTTACTTTTGCCTTGGATAGCATATAATGTCATAGTAAAATAGATAAAGAGCCCTGGACCATCCCAATACACTTGTATTATTTGTCAGATTCTTTAATAGTAGAATGGAAATGGGCTTGACATCAAGCACATTACAACAGACACTTAAGCAGCAAAAAGTTGGTGACTTGTTAACCATTAGCCCCGATTGGCAAAATATTGATTTTGCTTATTTCACAGATGGCGTTATAGTGGGGAAATACAGAAAGAATAGGACTGTGGACCTGAAGAAAAAAAGTGAAGCATATCTATACCTAATCCTTCAATAAAGAGTGCTCGTGAATATTTATTTTATTTTTAAAAAAATATATCTGGAGCCTTTTATAAATTTATGAAAAAAGAAATATGAAAAAAGTGAAACAAACAAAACTCTAAGGTAACTGACCACCCTGACATTTTTGGAAAGGCTTTTGAAGGCCATTAACACTTTTTCCTAGACATCCTGTAGATGATTCACAAACACCAAGATTATTTTATTTACATTGATTATGTTTTTCATTAATGAAAGGAGAATATTTATGCCAAAAATGTCAACATAAGTCAATACAAAGAATTGATTTAGCTTTGTTACTCTTAAGTGCTTTCCAACACTTGGTAAGAAATATCTAGACCAAGAACAATGAACACACAGTCCATTATCTCATAACCCTAAAAATACTTAATGACTTACTGGCACAGTGTGAAGATATCTTCTATTAAGAAAAAATAAAGGTTGCTATTTCAATACTGCTATTTTGTGTAAAAAAAATAGAAGCAAATATATATGTATTCTTTCAAGAATATGAAATATACTTTCATTATCATATTAAAATGTTTGCTGTTTTGAATATTATAATGTTCACTTTTTAATGTTATCTTTTCATAATCTGTCTTTTTGCTAGGGACTGCCACAACAAAATACCACAGATTGGCTTAAACAAGAGAAAGTTATTTTCTCATGGTTCTGGAGGTGGGAAATCCAAGATCAAAGTTTGACAGGACTGATTTTTCCTCAAGTCTCTCTCCTTGCCTTAAAAATGGCAGTCTTCTCACTGTGTCCTCATGTGGCCTTTTCTCCATGCTGTTGCATCTTGTGTCCCATTCTCTTTCTTTCTTTCTTTCTTTCTTTTTTTTTTTTTAGGACAACAGTCATATTAGATTAGGGTACGTGCTGTTGACCTCATTTTAACTTAATCATCTTTTAAAGGCCCTATCTACAAATATAATTGCATGGGTTGGAGGACCTCATTTAACTTTAATTACCATTTGAAAGGCCTTATTTCCATGTATGGTTACATTCAGAGGTTCTTAGGGTTGCACCTTCAATATGTGAATTTTGAGGAACACAATTCAACGCATAATACGTTTCAACTTTCAAACGTACAAAGTGACTAATATACTAGTCGATGACTTCCACAATTGCTATTGGAGTTAAACATTTGTTTGCAACTTCAGAGACTTGTTTAGGCTACTACGTGGGTGGGCTTCTTCTGTCTATGCCCAAGGAAAGTTTCTACCTATGCTCTGTAATTGTATCAAGAGAGATGGCCAATTTGCTTATGGTCTAAGTGTAAACATTTATTTTTGTGCCCATGTTTCCTTCTGTGTGGTCCTGCATAACATTATATCCTGTCAAACACCTATGGGTAGGAATTTCCAAATTGTCTGATTTCTCCAGAAACAACTTGATAGTTGTGAATTGGAACCTTGTTGTGCACAATCTGTTACAATCTGTGTGGGTGCATGCACACGGGCACAATGTATGTGTAGTGGCAGGAGGTGCTTGCATATGTCTTTGTACAAACTCTTTCATTTTCATTTTCCCTTTTTATTTATCTTCTGAAGTCTCTTTTTAAATTCTTCATATTCTGTGTTCTTTTACCATAGAATTCATACTTTTGCAAAGTATAGCAGAGTTCCTGTTCCATGCCCAGTCCATCACATTCTTGTAATTTCTACCACCATGGACGTAGGTTGATATTAATGCAGTCTTACTCTGATGCTTAGTCTTATTTGGACACTAATACAGGTAATGTGTGAGTTTCATTTCCCCCTCTTAGGATGAGAATGTGTTAATAGAAATAATTGGTCTCTCAAATATAATTCTTTGATCGCTAGCAATGCTGGTGCTAGCTTTTCTCCTAAAACAGTGGCTTTCAGACTTTTTTGATCATGACCCATAGTCAGATTCAGCATGCAGATACCTACATATCAACAGTGATCACTCGACTCCACTGGTCGTTGCTGTCTTGAGTTCACGTGAACAGTGAAAATCATGAGACACAATAGGTTTTACTTATCTTTAAGACACAATAGGTCCACTTATCTTTAAGAAATAATATTGGACAGGACCAAACACAGCATGCACAGAAACAGCAAAGTGGAGGTTTTGTGAGCCCCAGGCCCAACTTCTAATGTCATAATTACTCTGTTTGAAACATGCAAGATAACGCTTAATGTGAGCAGATGAATTTGGCTTGGGGAAAGCATCAGCTCTGAAATCCCTTCAGTTTGTATAGTAGCTATTCACAAAGCCCTCAAGTACCTGTTACTAGCTAATCTTGGGAATTCGTAAGGGATACATTACTAGTGACCATTTTCTGGAGCAGCTTTATCTCATCATTGCCAGGTTTTAATTAGTCTTGGCCACAAGGGACATGCAGTTGGTCTGTAACATAGTTCTTGGCCAATTTCTCACTGGTCTTGGCAGAGAAAACCTAGCAAATATAGATGGTTGAAATAAAAATAGTAAATAATGTTATCTTAAATGGTGAAATTCAAGTTGGACTATGATAGTTTATGTTCAGTCTTAACATAGAGCTTACTCCCACGATCACTCTTTTTACTTTCTGGTCATCTCCCCATTACCACCACTCTCACTAGCTTTACCATCACTATCATCATTAGCATTGCTATCTCTTACTATTATCAGGGTGCTGCTGCAAAAGCTCAAATAATCTCTTAGTCTGTTTTGTGCTGCTATAGTAGAATACCTGAGACTGGATAATTTATAAGGAACATGAATTTATTTCCTACATTCTGGAGGTTGGAAAGTCCAAGATCAAGATGCCAGTATCTTTTAAGGGCCTTCTGGCTGCATCATCCCATAGCAGAAGTACGGAAGGGCAAAGAGAGGGCAAGGGAGAAACAAAAGGGGACCAAATTTTCTTTTTACAGGAGACCCACTCTCATGATATCAGCTTGAATTTGTTCATGAGGGTGAAGTCCTTGTGGCCTAATCACCTCTCATTAGGCCCTATCTCCTAACACTTCCATTGGAGGTTAAGTTTTCAATGCCTGCTTTTGGGGAGACACTATCAAACCATAACAAGATCAAAACATAGAATGTATGAAAGAGCTGCTTTTCTACAAACATTGTCCTTTAAAATAGTTGACCCCAATGATATACAAATGACTTTCAGTTAAAAAGTTTGAAATGCACTGTTTTTGAATTCTCACAAATCTAACAAAGAATAGATAATTTATGAAGAGATATGAATATAGAGAAGAAGGGCACTTTATATAATTGGTCACAAAATGCTTCATATTTAGACAGGAAGGCACTCCAATCTAAGAGAGGAAATTGAAATAAAGAAGCAGAAAGTATTTCTCTCATAGGGGATGGAGAATGGAAGATACTTTATCTACAGATAAGGACAGTGATGATGTGGTGATATGTGAGGATTTACATATTCCAAAATACTATTCCATGTTGCTTAACATTTGTATCATTAAATAATTCGTCTGGGTTATGCACACATAACACACACATGCATAGTATTCAGAAGAAACAGTTTTGGTAAAGGTGGGCCTTGTGCTCTTTTAAGTATATTGCAGGCACATCTGAACTGAGATAAAAGGGGCAATGGGTACTTGGCTTTATAATAATGTTTCTCTCTCCTTGAGTTTTTCTCTTCTGTTAATAGAACTGGTTTTATATCTATGTTTGTGATGGTTAATTTTATTTGTCAACTCAGCTGGCCATGGTACTCAGATATTTGATCAAGCATTATTATGGATGTTTTCTGTAAAGGTGTTTTTCAGATGAGATTAACATTTAAGTCAAGGGACTTTTCGAGTAAAGAAAAGAGCCCTCTATAATGTAGGTGGACTTCATCCAATCAATTGAAGGCCTTAATACGAAAAAGATTCAACTTCTACAACAAGAATGAGTTCTGCCAGCTGATGGCCTTTGGTCTCAAACTTCAACTGTTCTCTAAGTCTCCAGCCTAGTGACCTACTCTATGAGCTTTTAGATTCACCAAGCCTCTGTGATTACAATTCTTTAAAATGAACCTCTGCTTATATATACATTTAGATATTAACATATAAACACACACACTCATATCCTATGGATTCTGTTTCTCTGGGAAACTCTAATACAGATTTTGATACTAGGAGTGGTTCTATCAGCAACTGTTTTTAGTGAATATAGTTTTTTTTTTTTAATAATGAAAAATACAGTTGACTCTTAAACGATTCAGTTGTTAGTGGTACAACTCACATGTAGCATCTGGTTTTCCTAACTTTTAGCTAGCAATAGCTTACTGTTGACCAGAATCCTTACTGACAACATAGTCTGTTAACACATATTTTATATATGTATTATATACTTTTATGCATGTATTATATACTTTTTTAGTAGCATTGTTTTTCCTCTAGCTTAATTGTACAGTTGAATTTATACAATTGAATTTGTACAATTAAATAAGCTAGAGGAAAAACAATGTTACTAAGAAAATTGTAGGGAATAGAAAATATATTTGCTATTTATTATGTGGAAACTGATTATCATAAAGGTCTTCATCCTCATTGTGTTTACAGTGTGTAGGCTGAGGAGGAATGAGAAAGAGAAAACACTGGTGTTGCTGTCTCAGGTGTGGCAGAGGCAGAAGAAAACTCAAATGTAAGTGGACTCGTGCAACTCAAATGCATGTTGTTCAAAGGTCAACTGTATTTGCAATTGTGAGAAAAGTGTAAACTCTGCTGTCAATTTTTGTAATTTGGAGGAAAACATGGTTTTGGTATGCAAAAAAGGTAAGAGTTCTAATTTTCTTCCTTCCTTCCTCCCTCCCTTCCTTTCTTCCCTTTTCTTAAAAATAATGATGTAGTGATTACTCAGCTGGAATGCTGTGACTCAGAAGTGAAAAATCAGCAGATCCAATAAATAAAGGCAGAAGTCATACTTGAAATTCACAACACATAGTAATTGGCATGGGTGGTTAAACCTTAGAAATCTGAGTTATGACAAAGTTTCTAAGATGAAGTTTTGAAAGTTTAGCTTACTGTCTTTTATCACATTTGTGAATGGAGTCATAATGCTTTATTTGTCAAGATTCTATTAGTTTTATAAATTTTTCTTCAAGATGTATTGTGCCTTGTTCTTAAATATCTAGCTTAAGAAGAAAAGACATACATTTTCCTGTGGTTCACAGGACTTCATACAATTTCTTTGTTAATTCACATATTTGAGAATGTTAGTGGCATGATAAGAAATTGTTGTCTGTAATGATAATGGGTAACCACCAAAGATCCAACCGTAAAAACATAATACTGGTGACACTTCTCAACATTAATAAAAACAAAATTTTTCTGTATTAGAGATTTTGATATTAAAGATTTCAAGATTCAACCAAGGAATGCACTTCTCACAGGAAAGGCAATAAAGTACAAATTCACCAAGTGACCAATTATGAATTTCTCAAAGGGTGATAAACTTTCTTCATATATCCTAATACCCAGTTCTATGTATCAAAAGATACTAATAAACATTTATTAATGTGACTAGTTACTACAAAGAAAAATTCTTATTCTGCAAAGTTCTCCATATTAAATATGGAGAACTAAATGGGTAGGCCAATTTAGATTTCAAAAGAATGGCGTTAGATAACCTAAATGCAGTGTTGCTTTAAAGCAGATATTCTGTAGAATCAAAGTAGGTTTAGTATAGATACTAAAAAAATCTCGCCATAGTGGGCTTGTGTGTCTAACTGAAGTGATAGTCCAACAACGCTCATCTCCTTACTTGAGTAGCTCGGTAAATTGATTTTAATTTACATGCTGTGTGACTTTCCACCCTGTGGCAAGCTTAATTCTATGACCTGGTGATTCCTATATCACTTTTGTTTTGCACTTTTCTTGGTGACTTTCTTCTTTGACTTATCCTAGACCCAAAGCTCATGCCTGTTCAGTTCTACCCCATACATTTTTTTCTAAAGTTTCTCAAAGTTCCTTTTTTTTTTTTCTGTATTAAGCAATCTTTAAGAAGGCAAATGTCATGAGAGGTAAGGCATTCAGGAAAACCTCTCTGTTATTTAACACTTATGAAACGGTTTCCTTGTCTGTCCATACACTTAAGCTTCTTGATATTCTCCCTGCTTTAGCCTGGATGTTAAATTAGATGACTAAGTAGAAGTCACCCAATTTTTTTTTTTCCTACTAAGCAACAGAAAAAAAAAAAAAAAAACTTTGAAAGCCTAATTTTATTTTTGTGAGGTTAAAGAACAGAAAGACAGGTAACATGATGATTGGCTGGACAAAAATATATTTTATTGATATGTATTTATTACATTAATTACACATAATATACTCATAGTGATATACACATATATGTTGATGAAACTTTTTAAAAATAATTTTTACTCTTATTTTAGATTCAGGGGGTATATGTGCACGTTCGTTACATGGTTACATTATATGATGCTGAGGTTTGGGATGCAAATGATCCCATCACCCAGGTAGTGAGGATAGTACCCAATAGGTGGTTTTTCAACTCTTGCCCCCTTTCTTCTCTTTCCATTCTAGTAGTTTCCAGTGTATTGTTGCTGTCTTTATGTCCATGAGTACCCAGTGTTTAGCTTCCACTTGTAAGTGAAAACCTGCAGTATTTGGTTTTCTATTCTTGCATTAATTTGCTTAGGATAATGGCCTCTAGCTGTATCCACATTGACACAAAGAACACAATTTCATTTTTTTTTATGGCTCCACCATTGATGGGTGCCTAGGTTGACTCCATGTCTTTGCTATTATGAATTGTCCTGTGATGAATATGAACGCTTATGTTTTTTGTTAGAGCAATTTATTTACTTTTGAGTGTGTACCCAGTAGTGGTATTCCTGGATTGAAGGATAGTTCTAAGTTTTTTGAGAAATCTCCAAACTGCTCTCCATAGTGGATGAACTAATTTATATTATAACCAAAAGTGTATATGCATTCCCTTTTCTCTGCAGCCTTACCAGCATATGTTGGGTTTGTTTTTTTTTTTTTTTTAGTAATAGCCATTCTGAATGGTATGAAATGGTATCTCATTGTGGTTTGGATTTAAATTTCTCTGATGATTAGTGATGTTGAACATTTTTTAATATGTTTGTTGGCTACTTATATGCTTTCTTTTGAGAAATGTCTGCCTATGTCTTTTGCCCATTTTTTAATAAAGTTATTTGTTTTCTGTTTGATGAATTGTTTAACTACCTTATAGATTCTGGATATTAGTTTTGTTGAATGCATAGTTCACAGATATTTTCTCCTATTCTATTTTTGTCTGTTTGTTGATAGTTTCTTTTGCTTTGCAGAAGCTCTTTAGTTTAGTTAGGTCCCACTTATCAATTTTTGTTTCTGTTGCAACTACGTTTTAGGACTTTGTCATAAATTCTTTTACAAGGCCAATGTCTAGAATAGAGCTTCCTAGGTTTTTTTTTTTCTAGGATTTTTATAGTTTGATGTTGTACATTTAAATCTTTAATTAATTTTTTATATAGTAAAGGTAGGAATCCACTTTCACTCTTCTGTGTGTAGTTAGCCAGCTATCCAAGAACCATTTATTAAATAGAAATTACTTTCCCCATTGCTTACTTTTTATTGAATTCCTCAAAGATCAGATGGCTGTAGGTGTGCAACCTTATTTCTGAGTTCTCTATTCTGTTCCATTGGACTATGTATCTTTTTTTTTCTTTTTAACCAGTATCAGACTGTTTTGGTTCCTGTGGCCTTATATTCCATAGTTTGAAGTCAGATAATGTGATGTCTTCAGCTTTTTATATGTGTCTGTAGGTTTGCTTTGGCTATTTGGGGTCTTTTTTTTTGGTTTCATATGAATTTTAGAAGAGTTTTTTTCCTAATTCTGTGAAAAAAATGACATTGATTGGTAGGAAAAGCACTAAATGTGTAGAATGCTTTGGGCATTGTGGCCATTTTAATAATATTAATTCTTAATATATGAACATGAAATATTTTTTCCATTTTTTGGTGTTATCTCTGACTTTTTTCATCAATGTTTGTAGTTTTTCTCATAGAGATCTTTCACCTTCTTGGCTAGATGTATTCTTAGGTATTGATAAAACTTGTCTTAAATATATATGTTTGTAATGGTTAATTTTATGTGTCACCATATGTGTGTGTACATACACACAGACACACATGCAAACATTCACAAATAATATATGAGATATTTTCTAGTATTTTATGAACATATTCATATCTGATCAATGAGGTTAGCTTTGCATTGTGGATGTTTCAGCAAATATCTCTAAAGAAGAATAACCACTGCACAACTACACCACAATTAATTTTAGAGTTACTCATGAAGGTAGGTTATAAGATAAATAATGAGGAAAAAATGTCTGTATGGTAGTGGAATGATCATTGGTTACATGATATTTACAATAGCTGAATGACTATAGAAGCTTTCTACAGCCAGAAAAAAGAAAACTAAAATTAAAGGAAGCCATAGTTTTTACACACATGAAACGTTCCTTATTCAAAGTTTTTCTGTTTCTACTTCCTTATTTATGTAGGCTCATCATTTAACAGAGAACTGCTATCTCAGTGAATACTATGTCCACTTTTAGTCTCAGTGAAGTGGCAATTTATTGATGACAGAGTTGGTTGCTATATTTAAAAAGAAAGTTGTAATAAAGAGTAGAAGAACCAGCTGATTCTTTTGAGGTGTTTGGATTACTTGGGGAAAAATATAATATGTTAAAGTGGATTATAGCCTTGGATGGCGTTAAGAAAGCTAAGCTGCACTAGCTATGTGATATCGTGCCGGTCCCTCACCAGCTATGTGACATTGTGTAAACCACTGTATTTCTCTGTCCACAAGTTTTCTCACCTATAAAATGGATCTTGTATCAATTCATTGCTAATGTCTTTTCCAAGTCTAACATTTTATATTTAAAACACTTATGATATTTATCTCTGAGCTCTTCTTCAATCATAGATAACTCAGAACCTTTGTTCTCTTGATAGCCCTATGGATTACTATATTTTTAAGAGGCTAGAGAGTGGCACAACAAGGCAAAGTGACTTATTCAAGGACACACTCTTCAAAAGGGACAAAGCTAGAATCTATTCTGTTGGATTCACTTTTTTTTTTTTTTTTTTTTAGCAGATAGTGATGCATCTTTGCACCCTGCCTTGATTATATAAACAAGAATACAAATGTTCACAAAATATTATCCATATTCCAGAACTATAATTTTTTAAAAACAGAAGGCTCTTTTCAAATCTGCCAGTGCATATTAAAAGCATTACCCTTGTCAAGGTAATGGGAGAATAATGCAGTATGTAGAGGAAAAAGCAATAGTGTGAACTCTTTGACTTCCTAAAAGCCAAGGCCAATCTTTGTGTAGTCAAACTTGTTGAGTTTTAATGAAGGCCTGGTTTGGGCTGAGGCTTCCCTAGCTCCTTGTAGCAGATGGCATGAGATACTGAAGGTTTTTGATAAACTTGAGAAACAGTCTCTGTGAAATTTAATGTTGCTTTCGAAAAGGTCAAGGAGAAACTGAGAATTCTTTGCTCTGTAACCTCCATCCATACCCACAGAATCGTGACTTTTGGGATTAGCAGAATTTTTAGGATTACAGCATGTTAGGGCAACTGAATATAAATTGTTGACATGGTGTATCAGTTCCCTATTATTATAATAAATTAGCACATATTTAGTGACCTAATTCAACACAATGTTTTTTCTTACATTAATGGAGGTCAGAAGACCTGAAATCAAGATGCCTTCTGTAGGATTCAGGGTAGACTCCATTGCCTTGCCTTTTGGTTTTGGCTCCTTTCCTCATCTTCAGAGCCATAAAGATGCATTTCAAATCTCTCTCTTTCTGATGCTGACAATCCTGCCACCCTCTTCTAAGGATTCTTCTGATTATATTGCAGCCACCCAGATAATTAGAAATAGTCTCTCCTCAAAATCCTTAACTAAGTCACATCTGCAAAGTCTCTATTGC
The DNA here is from genome assembly GCA_036589455.1 of Ateles fusciceps. Lineage (NCBI taxonomy): Eukaryota > Metazoa > Chordata > Mammalia > Primates > Atelidae > Ateles > Ateles fusciceps. Next base: position 12,311,217 of record JAZHEH010002206.1, read on the forward strand.
TATATAAGGGAACATATTCACAGGTTCTGGGCATATGTATGTGAATATCTTTGGGGGACCATTATTCTGTCTACCACATATAATAAACTGAATGGGTCCATTTGGATCTGTTCTATTCGCAGAACAGTGTTTGGTGAGTTGCTCACACACCTTCAATTAAACAAAACCAGATTCTCAGTTGTGCCCCAGTAACAATAGCATGAGAGTCTTACAAAGAAAGACAGACTGTAAAAGCTCTAGGGAGCTAATGGACATAACATAGATGACTAAAGTTAAACACTCTGGGAAGGCTTTCAGAAATTAGAAGAGTCAGTAAGCTTTGATAATATTCAAATACTCTTTTACCTTTAAGCCAGTTCAACCCAAAAGCACCTCAAGCCTCCTATGGTTAAGGCATACTTCTACTTCAGGGCATACAATAATTGTTCCTCCTGTCTGGAATATTATTTTCTCAGATATTTACATGTAACCCCTTCACCTTCTTCAAATATTTGTTTAAATCCCAGTTTTTAAATGAAGTTTGCTCTGATCATGTTAAAATTGCAAACTATCCCTTTCTTCATATGTCTAATTCAAATTACTCTGTTCTAGTTTGAATTATTATATTACTTATTACTTTCCTATAATTATAAAACTTAACTTACTATGTCCACAGAGAGTACATTATCTTCTTTTACCCCCTCAGTCTAGAAGTTAAGTTCTAAGATATAAAAGCTTATCTGATGTTTTTCATGGAAGTATCCTATGTGCTGAAAACAGTGCCCAGTGTATAACAGATGCTCAATAAAGACTTTTAAAGAATTTAATGACTAAAGATTAAACCCCAGCTACTTCACTAAAATGTACCCCAATCAGCTTGTTTCCAGCTATTCTCCTATTTTAATTGTTTAAATTTTATTTGAGTAACTATTTCTGTTTTAATTGATTCCTAAACTTTAGCTTGTAAACTGTATTTGCTGTTCTTGTATTTTAGACTTGTAGATCAATACTTGACACTCACAGGGAAACAGGCTCAGATTTATCTCTCCAGTTCTTCCAACGCTGGCTACACACAGAAGGAAAATTTACCCAAGCTTTGGCCCTGGGACACAACACTGGCACAAGTTTACTTGGCAGAGCTCTCAACTGGGCCCACATAGCCTGAGATTGGAATCAGACAGATGTTTCTACAACAAATGCCTCTTAAAGTACAGATATATTGGTTCCACCAAACTTTTGGAGTCTAAAAGGAAAGGATTTACTACCCAAAATTAATAGAACCTGGCTTTGTGAACCTTATGAAAGATATAACTATTTTCCTCTTGACCATTTCCTGTGTCATTGCTTTGTTTTCTTCCTTGGAGTAGAAATGAACATGTTTTTCATTCTTCCAAAGTGATTCATTTCCTCTGAGAGATTTCTGCAGAGTAGAATCTCATAGATTTGCCAGCATGGTTTTGAGCCCAGTGCTAGATTATCACGAAAAAAAAACACAAAAAACACTAAAAAAAAAAACGCTGTATAGAAAAAAAAATTGTAATGCCAATTTTTGAAACAGTTGTTAGTAACAGATATTAATGTTTGCCCAATTTGGTGACCTTCTAACTTAGCCTAATAATTGGTCATACCTTTTGAACAAAACAGTCTGTGTTATACATATGGTGTTTTCAAAATGAGACCAATATAAATGGCATAGTTCTTTTGACATCTACCACGTCATAAGATAGTTGGAGTGGTAGAAAGATTCACTAAAATGTTAATAAGCAGGTCAATGAAAATACTTAATTTGGCATGTCATGTGGATCCTCAGGAAGTAAAAATCCTCATGCTACCATAGGTATAAATCCTTTAACTCTCCGTCTGCTGGCTTCACCAGTCTGCACGCTGAGTTCACTTCTCGCATGTCATATTCTGCTGAAGAGAACAGAATGACAAGGCTCATTCCGTGTCTGCAGCAGCACAGCAGGTGAGTTTTACTTGGATGAGCCAGAAACCATTCTTGGCCAAAGAGATGTCTTATTAGCAAGCATGAAAGGATAAAGCAAATTCAACTAAAATACAGACTACAGAAAATATTTTGCAAGCAAATCAGAAGTCATCTATATTTATTCATCAGTTTCTTTCTATAGAAAATCATTTGGTAGTTTAAAACTACTTATGGAATAAGAATGTGGTATAGCTCTCTAGTCAGTTTATATCACAAAAATGGCTAAAATATTCTTTTAAATGCAAACACATGTGGAGATAGTATATTTATTTTCTAAGCCTTTAGTATTCACGTATTAGATAAGTTAACCAATGCACAATGTCAAATTTGAGACCCAGTTTTGCCCTAAGATTTTCTGTTTCTCTCATGTCATAAAATTTGTAATAGTTCCCATTTTCCCAATGTCTATTATGTAAACGGATTAATCTGAAGGAAATAGAACATTTCAATGACGGCAGAAAATGACACAGGTGATGATGGTAGATTGGAACATATCTTCTTAAATACACTTTTTCCAAGCACCCTCATTTCTTTCACTAAATCCTTACAATTTCCAGAAAGCCAGATTAGAAGCTTTAAACACTTATCTTTTTTCTCCTTTTCCCATATATACTTTATCTCTTAACAAGCCACATTCTCCAGCTTTCCCAACTCTTTCTTATTTGTCCGACTACCTTTTAGTTTCCATTTATAGATCTTCAGACCTAACTGAAGGTATCAGTTGAAGGGCCTGATTTGGATTCCTCACTAATCTCTTGAATTTCAGTTACAGCCACTCACCTGCCCTTGCTCCAATCTTCTGCCTCTCCACCTTCCTTACATACTTCTTTTCCTCTGGATAGATACCTAGTAATGGAATTGCTGGATCAAATGATAGATTTACTTTTTGTTCTTTAAAGAACCTCCACACTGTTTTCCTTAGGGGTTGTACTAGTTTACACTCCTACCAACAGTGTAAAATTTCCCTTTTCACCACATTCATACCAACATCTATTATTTTTTTATTTTTTGATTATGGCCTTTCTTGCAGAGTGAGGTGGTATTGCATTGTGGTTTTAATTTTCATTTCTTTGATAATTAGTGATGTTGAGCATTTTAAAACGGCTTGTTGTTGCTTGCTTTTAAACTCTTTTATGTACCTCACAAGACTACATAAGCTTGGGTGCCTTATGTTTCATAATACCAGGACCCAGTAAGCACCGTGTCTATTAATGTGTTCCAGGAGCAGAGTTTGGGAGATGCTGTGAAATAAGTTTCATAGACATGATTGGTTCCAAAGATGCATTAACTCATATCCTGAAAAAAACATATAATTCACAATTAGGGAACTGAATGAAATAATAGAGAACAGAAGATATTTAGGTGTGTTAGTACAATCTGAGTGAGTTCTGTAAGTAGAAATCGTATTTATTCTTAGTCTGAAACAAATGCCTGGGGTTGGCCTCATGTTCTGTGAAGAGTAATGATATGCAGTAATTCTATGGGGAGTAGTACTTTAATTATAATGACTATGGGCCAGAAAATACAATGCCACCTAGAAATTGAATTGAGCAAATATCAGCATTTGAAGCAAGAGAATTTTGTAGGAAACAAAATATCATCGGTAAAATAAAATAAGTTTAATTAGAGCTATTACCATTTATTGTATTTTAGTCATATCCTATCTCTTTACTCAATACTTTTGAAACAATCTATAATGAAGGACAACAAAGTTAATAAAATTAGAATTACTAACAGTAGTAGAAAGCAAGCAAATGGAAGGTTGAATCTTTCTGAATTCTTGGTTACAACTAAGAGAAATAGATCCTAGATGATGTAAGCAGAAAAGAAGTCTAAGAAACCATGAAACTCAGGTGGTCCAATCCCCTCAATTTTTAATTGACACAATTAAGAATGGTTTAAGCTACTCTTTGAGGTCTCATAGACAAATTGTATTAATGACACGAGTCACTAATTTTCTTTATACTCTTTTATACTTTTTAATGTGTTTTATTTGACCCCTTGAATAATTTCTTATGCCTCTTGGGTATGAGCACTTCTATAAATTTGCATTCATTTTTTTCCTATTCTTCTGACATATAAGAATATATGATGAATAAGTGAAAAGTGATTAGAAAAAAAGTGTTGCATTTCATAGTAAAATTTATACATAACTGCAAATTAATTTGTTTTTTGAAGTAAAAAGATTTTAGAGGTCATTCTTCTAATCTTCAAGAGTTTTTGAGAAAGGATGCGGATATTTTATTGGCATTTTCTTGGTATGATCTTTTTTATTTGCCAAAGCTTTGTCATTTGTGAGTAATGCACATAGAAATTCCTGGCCAGGCGCAGTGGCATATGCCTGTAACCCCAGCACTTTGGGAGGCAGAGGCAGGTGGATCACCTTAGGTCAGGAGTTCAAGACCAGCCTGACCAACATGGAGAAAACCCATCTCTACTAAAAATACAAAATTAGCCGGGCATGGTTGCACATGTCTGTAATCCTAGCTATTCGGAAGGCTGAGGGAAAAGAATCACATAAACCTTGAAGGTGGAGGTTGGCGTGAGCCGAGATCACACCAATGCACTCTAGCCTGGGCAACAGCGGTGAAACTCTATCTCAATAAAAAAAAAAAAAAGGGAAATTCCTGCCAGTCAGTTTTTAATATTACAGAAATGTATTTATGTGTCATATATTTAATGTTTGCAGAGAAATACTTTTACTGCTATAGAAACATGTCCTTTTGACTTTTTATGGAAAAAATTATGTTAAATGTTTGTTTCTATGTCTGTAAGTGCAATGCAATTAATTATTTTAGTTGTAGATTTAAGTAACATTGAATACAATTTTTGAAGTTTTTTTTTTTTTTTTACAAAACAGAAATTGTCCAAATAAATAGTTGTACTTTTACTATTCACCTAAGGGCCCTTTCTTGACTTTTAATCACAGTGTACAATTTCAGGAATTCAACATGAAGAATTAAGGTGTGGTACTTACATGGCTTGTTTAGCTCTTAGGCTAAATGAAGAATTTTAAAAACATAGAATCTACTACTTTTTTAAAGGCGTATTAAATCTTTTAGTAAATTAGGATCAAAGAAAAAATTAAGGGGAAATTAGAAAATGCTTTGCAATGAATGAAAATAACAACAACAACAAAAACAAAACAAATACAACATACCAAAACTTAAGTGACATGGCAAAAACAGTGCAAAGTAAAATTTATAGCTATAAGTGCTTACATTAACAGACAAGAAAAATCTCAAATCAATAACCTAACTTTACAACTTACAGAAATAGAAAAAGAAAAAATTAAGCCTAAAGTAAGCAGGAAGAAGAAAATAATAAAGACTAGAGAAGAGATATATAAAATAAAGAACAGCAAAACAATAAAGAAAATCAATAAAAATCAAAATATGGTTTTTTTGGAGAAATTTAAAAAACTGACAAATCTTTAATTAGATGAACTATGAACAAGAAAAAGAAGCTTCAAATTACTGAAACCAAAAACAAAAAGTGAGGGCATTACCACCACTTCAGTTGTATACCAACCAAATGGGTAAGCAAGAAGAAGTGGATAAATTTTGAGAAACAAAAACCTACCAAGACTAAATCACAAATAAATTGAAGGTTTGAATAGACCTATAATAAGTAAGAAGATTGGATTTGTAATAATAATTTAAAAAATCATCCAGCAAAGAAAAGCCTAAGACCTGATGGCTTTACTGGTGAATTCTACGACTCAAATAACTAACAATAATCTTTCTCAAACTTTTCTAAGAAGTTGAAGGAGAGATAACATTTCTGTATCATTCAGTGAGGCTCGCATTATCCTGATATCAAAGCCAGACAAAAACAAACAAAGAAAAGAAAACTGAAAATCAGTATCCTTTACAAATCTTGATGGAAAAAATTTCAACAAAATACTAGCAAATTGAATTAAGTAGCATATTACAAGGATTATGCATCACGACCAAGTGGAATTTATTCCTGGGATGTAAAAGTAATTTAACATGCAAAAGCCAATCAATGCCATACACAATATTAACAATGTGAAGGAAAAAACAAAACTAACGACATGATCTTATCAACTGAGGCAGAAAATGCATTTGACAAAATTACATGTACTTTCATGATAAAAAGTCTCAACAAATTAGGAATAGAAGGAAAACCACAACATAATAAAAGCCATATTTGAAAAACCCACAACGAATAAATGATAAAAGACTGAAAGCTTTTCTTCTAAGATCAGCAACAAGGCAAAAATGCCTGCTTTTACCACCTTTACTTAATGCTGTGCTGGAAGTTCTAGCCAGATCAATTATGCAAGAAAAGGATAAAAATCATCCAAATCAGAAAGGAAGAAGTAAAATTATCTATTTGCAGATGACATGTTTTTATATGTAGAAAATTCTGATAATTTTTTAACAAAACTGTAATAATGAATAAATAAATTCAGCAAGGTAGTGACAAAGTCAACATGCAAAAATCAATTGCATATCTTTACACTAACAGTAAAAAAAAACTTAAAATTAAGAAAATTTATAATTCCATTAGTAAAAGCATCAAAAAGAGTAAAATACTTAGGAATTAACCAAGGAGGTGAAAGACTTATACATAACTATAAAGTACTGATAAAGAAATAAAAGCAATCACAAATAATAAAAATCCTATGTTCATGGATTGAAAGACTTCATATTATTAAGTTGTCAAATGTCAATTACAATGACTAAAGGACTTGAACATATATTTCTCCAAGTAAGACATACAAATGACAAATGGCCAACAGGTATATGAAGAGGTGCTTGACATCACTAATGATCACAGAAATGCAAATCAAAACCACAATGAGTTATTACCTTATATGTGTAAGGTTCTGTTTGGACTACAAAGTTTAAACAAAAATAAAAAATAAAACCACTTTGTTGAGGTATAATTGATATACAAAAAGTTATACATTTTTAATATAACTGGTTAAATTTAAAATTTTGTTTCCATTATTTAAATATTGGGAGATTTCAAGATAAAATCTGGATTTGGGATTTTTATGAAACATCAAAATAACTGGCAACACTAGGGTTACCCTTCCATATTGTAAAAACTGGCTAGAACCCAGTAGCTACTGCCCCTTTTGGAAGATGCACTGGGTCTCAGTTGTCCATATTTCTCGCTTCCCCTAACCAGCCTGCCTTCACAGTCACTACCTGCCTGGCCCCTATAATCTCTACTAGTTCACAATACTGCTTACTTCTTAGGGGAAGTCAAAGCCTTTTAAGATTGTTGTGTACATGCCAAGCTGATAATATACTACCTTTTGATGTAATCAGAAAATTTCAAAAATTAGAAGAGTAAATGGAAAGACATGGCTTGTAGGTATAGTGTGTCTTACTGCTCTCCCTTGTGTGTAGAAAGAACCAAGAAGTAGTAGACAAGAATTCAACTTCAAATTAGGGGTCATTGAAAGTTATAATTTCCAGTGCAAAACGAAGCATTCTGCTTTCCAAAAATTAGTAATGGTTTTATTGAAATAATATTTATTAGAGAAATAACTAATATTTCAGGCTTAGCCTTGATGTAACTAGCAGTGCAAACTTTCATTTAAAATGTGAATTCACTAGGCCTCAGTTTTCTAATAAGTAAATAAAGGCATTTGAAATTAAGATTCTCTAAAATTCCTTTTTCTCTAATATTCTTTTATTCCATGCAGAAGCTTTCCAGTCTTAATTATGAGCTATTATCTTCTCAACAGTGTCCTAAAGTATCTGAACTCCTACCTCTTACAGGAGGTGATTTTATATGAAACCAGTACAGTGGCTTCCTGATCTGGTTTTCTGTTAAAAGACTTAACAACATTACCAAAGTGAGCTCTTTTTTTTTTTTTTTTTTTTTTGAGACAGAGTCTCACTCTGTCGCTAGGCGCCAGGCTGGAGTGCAGTGGTGCAATCTCAGCTCACTGCAACCTCTGCCTCCCAGGTTCAAGCAATTCTCCTGTCTTAGCCTCCCGAGCAGCTGGGACTACAGGCACATGCCACCACGCCCAGCTAATTTTTGTATTTTTTAGTAGAGATGGGGTTTCACCATGTTGGCCAGGGTGGTCTCGATGTCTTGATCTTGTGATCCGCCCACCTCAGCCTCCCAAAGTGCTGGGATTACAGGTGTGAGCCACCGCGCCCGGCTAGCGAGCTCTTTATCTAGGAATCTGAGTCTATGACATTCAGTAAAGAAAATAATGAAATTCAATAGATATTTTTCAGCATTAGCTTCTGATGTCAAATTGCAATACCTGCTTCAGTGCTTATTTTATATGTACTGTAAATCAGGTTTTCTAACCAGGTAGTTTCTATACAGAGCATGTTTTGTTAGCATTTTTCCTTTGCACAGAACTCAAAATTTTCTTTTATCATGGCAAGGGGAAGAAAACATGACTTAGGTTGTTTATTTTCTAGCATAAATGTGCTGACAACTGTAATTTCTGTTTGGTTTCTTTCAAGGTACCATTTTATTACAGCACAAAAACATATATTTTAATGCTGTCTAGACAAAACCATTGCTCCAAGTCAACACCAGAAGTGACGTAAATTGTGTTTTCCAAGGTCTAACATTATGTGTGACTTCCCCAGTAGGCAATATAGTAGGATTCAGGCATCAGGCAATTTTGAGTGTTCAAATCCCAGCTCTACTCTTTCATAGAGATGTAAAATTGTGAACATTACTCAGTACCTCTGAGGCTTTTTGCCTGTTATAAATTGATCTGATGTTAAAATATATTAGCTAATTCATATGATTATGAGAGTATTTGAGAAATGTACTAATGTGGTTAGCTCAGAACTTGTACTGGTTATTACTAATAACAGTACTACTAATACTGCTACTAATACAAAATTACACAAACTTATCCCTAAAAGTGCATCTTGTTTCCAGAAGTTGTCATTAACAGATGTGCCTAATATATAAAACAATCTTTGTACTTCTCTTCAGTACCATAAGGGGCTAAAGAAAGAGATGCATCTGCTTCAGCTTTCCTTAGGTAATTTCATGACATCTGGCACCTTGGTATTCAAACACTCTCAACAGGTCATTCTAAATTACAAATTATGCAAATCAGATTGTCTTGCATAGTCAATGAGTAGATAGCAAGAACCAAGAAAGCTATTATTTTCAATGAGATATATATATAATTTCAATATATATATCATTTATATATATACACATATATATCATTTCTATACACACATGTATATATAAAAAATATAAATATATATATATATTTTTTTGAGATGGCTTCTCACTCTGTCACCCAAGCTGGAGTGCAGTGCCGTGATCTCGGCTCACTGCAACCTGCACCTCCCAGGTTCAAGTGATTCCTGCTTCAACCTCCCGAGTAGCTGGGACTACAGGCTTGTGCCACCATGCCGGCTAATTTTTTGTATTTTTAGTAGAGACGGGATTTCACTGTGTTAGCCAGGATAGTCTCGATCTCCTGACTTCCTGATCCACCTGCCTCAGCCTCCCAAAGTACTGGGATTACAGGCATGAACCACCACACCTGGCCAATAATATTTTATAATAATGTAAATTAGTAGCTAATTGATCACTATTGAACCTGAATAAACTGGGAAAGACTAGACAAATGGGAAAGAGTTTAGACTAGCTTCAGTAAATTTACTTTAGACAGAGAGAATGAGGCAATAATCTTTTGTAACCTATGTCAATGATCTCTGGAAAGTATGCTTCCCTACCTATAAAAGAAATTTTAAACGTTATATAACTCCTTGCACATTTATAACTTGACTTATAAACACTTACATTGTAGATTTATATCATTCCAAATGCTGTAATATCTAACACACTGTAATTATTGAAGTTTTTAAAATAAAACTTTATGTTGCCCTTTTCTATGTTATCTAAATACTAAACACAGTCATATCACCTTCTTTGTTTAATACACAAACTGACTTTCCTTAATCAGACAGAACTGTCCTCCCTCTCTTTACTACTATTTCCATTTTATGTCCTGATAAATGGTATCTCTAAGTAGCATATTTACTTCAGAATATTGTTCGTTATTCAGTGGTACTCTGTGGGAAGATTTTGTATGTTAATTAATCTTATGTTTTTGAAATATTTAGTAGTCATAAGTTTCTGTTATTTTCTTTTGGATTGAGTTTTGTTATAATTATTAGTGCAGAATTTATCAAAATAGCATGTAATTCAAGTTTTGATGAGAATAACAAATTGTACATTACAATATGGAAATGCATGTATTATTCATTTGTATATGAATTAATAACTATTATTATGTTGATACATACTTTAATATCAAATTTATTCCAATTTTTCTATATACATATATAAAACCTTGTTCATATAAATAAGTAATTGGCAACTGAAGGTGTGTTATAATCACAGTGTACCTCAATTCTTAAACTTCCTTTTATGTTATGTGTTAAAAATTATACTGTGATCCAGCATCAAAACTCATCTTTAGTGATCCACCACACATACATCAGTTAAATCTTTCTGTAAATTTTTAAACAGCAAAGAACTGTAAACAATCTAGTTTGCAGAATGATTCATTGCCCAGTCATTAGATTTCTGGAAAGTAAAATAATTTTACTAAGATTTGTCAAATGACTACTTAGGTGCTTTATACTCTTTCACTTAGAGGTACCTTTTTTAAGATGACATTTTATAAAGTTTCCCAAATTAAAATAACATTCAATTTAAATGTAACCTTTCCAATAACTTTCTGATAACGTGGTTCTATCTTAACATGTACTTTAAATACACTTCGAGGTTGCAGTCACAACTCAGACGAGGATGCATGCATACTCACCAAGCTCTTCCTCATTTGCTTCCTTGATTCTTTACCAATAGTTCAAAGTTGTTAAATAAAGATTACTCATGCTGCCTACTCTACAGTTTCTCTTAATTTATAGTAACCCAGCATGGGCCATAATACATGCTATCTAATAACCCACTGCCACCTTAAACATGCATATGTATAAGATTTCAAAAGACATAAAAGTGCTATAGTGCCTTAATTAAAAGATGTTTGACTGCCACTAATAATTTGAATTATTTCTTCATGTAATACTCAAAGAATTTTATACTCTGGAGTAGTCATAGTAATATACAGAATAAGTGACAGGCATACTTTTCTTTCATACAATGGAAGAAGAGTGATTATGAAAGGCAGTGTGGGATAGAAAATAAAATACTTTGTTATCTACAGATTCATGGTGAAAGCACAGAGTAAATTTAGAAGCTGATTTTTTTTTTTATTAAATGGGTATTAGTCACCTATGTTGAAGACTGCTAAACAATATTACAGAATGTAGTTCCTACTGAGCATGGAAAGTCAAGGGCACATCTCTCTTGTGCCTGCTCTTTGACAAATATAATCAGAATGGAACTGCCTGGAACTAAGGAACAGTAGAGATGGCATCTTCCCCGGGCATTGCAGCTTCTTTCTCATCTCCAGAATTGTTACAGGAGGCTGTGGAGGGGATATTACAGAATTGCTTAACATAAGTTTGAAAAGGCCTGGCGTTCTTAAAGAATGAGTCAGAAACGGGCAGATATTACTTTTTTTTTGTTATTTGTTTTTTAAATCCTTATCCAGTATAAGCTTCCTTTTCCTATGGGTGTTTATTGAAAAACAAACCAACTCTCTCCCTCAAAAAAATGGTGATTTTTTTTAGGTTAACTGCAAAAGGAAAAAATGAGAAATAAGATGTCCATAGGGGGCTTCTAAAAAAAAAGCTCTGACATATTATTGGGAAACTAGAAAGCCACATTCATGTCTTGGGCTATGTTCATGCTCAGGGCTGTGCACATGCTTGAAAAAGACCTGAAAACGTGCTAATCTCTAATCTCTGACCTTTTCTGAAGCTGTGTACAAGCACAAAATAAAAGCTGATTGCCTAAGGGTTAAGGGTTTGTCTCAACATATATACAGGGCTCTTCAGCAAGGACAGAGACTTACTGGCTCCAGGTATCTAAGAAAATCTCTACCTAATCATTAGCTGGTGATTAAACTAACTGAGCAGAGGTTTCAGTGATCACCCATGAAAAAACAGACTTCACAGAATTAGGTCAGCAGAGTCACTAAACAAATAACAACATACATAACAAAGAGCAACAACAACAAACTATGGGAAGAGGAGAGATTGTGATTTCCAGATTTACCACATTATATTATTTGCAATGTCTAGTTTTCAACAGAAAATTATGAGACATGCAAAGAAGAAAGTATAGTGTATACACAGAAAAAAAGGAAATCAACAGAAACTGTTTCTGGTGAAATCTAGATGTTGGACTTCACAATGACTTTACATCAGCTATTTTAAATATGTTTAAGCAATTAAAGAAAATCATGTTTAAAAAACCTAATAAAAATACAAAAATTGTGTCTCACAGAATGCAGAATATTAACAAAAATATATGAATTATAAAAAGACAAATAGAAATGCTGAAGTTAAAAACTGCAGTTGTGGAAATAAATAGTTCACTAGAGGAGCTTAACAGCAGATTTTAGAAAAATTAGTGGACCTGAGAATAGATCAACTGTGAATATCTAGTTTGAGGAATGGAAATAAAAAAAGAATGAAAAGAAGTGAACACAACCTCATAGACTTATATCATCAAACATACCATCCTATGCGTAATGCAAATTCTAAAACAAGAGGGAGAGAGAGAAAGGAGCAGAAAGAATGTTTGAAGAAATAATAAAAATCATTAGTCTACACATCCAAGAAGCTCAATGAATTTCTAGGAAGATGAACTTAGAGATCCACTCTGAGACACATGATAAAGAAGATATTTATGCGGCCAACAAACATATGAAAAAAAGCTCATCATCACTGGTCATTAGAGTAATGCAAATCAAAACCACAATAAGATACCATCTCATGCCAGTTAGAATGGTGATCATTAAAAAGTCAGTAAGCAACAGATGCTAGAGAGGATGTGGAGAAATAGGGATGTTTTTATATTGTTGGTGGGAGTGTAAATTAGTTCAACCATTGTGGAAGACAGTGTAGCGATTCCTCGAGGATCTAGAACCAGAAATATCATTCGACCCAGCAATCCTATTACTGCGTATATACCTAAAGAATTATAAATTATTCTACTATGAAGACACATGCACACGAATGTTTATTGCAGAACTGTTCAAAATAGCAAAGACTTGGAACCAACCCAAATGCCCTTCAATGATAGACTGGATAAAGAAAATGTGTCACATATATACCATGGAATACTCTGCAGCCATAAAAAAGGATGAATTCATGTCCTTTGCAGGGACATGAATGAAGCTGGAAACCATCATTCTCAGCAAACACAAGAACAGAAAACCAGACACTGCATGTTCTCACTCATAAGTGGGAGTTGAACAACAAGAGCACATGGACCCAGGGAGGGTAACATCACACACTGGGGCCTGTCGGGGGTGGGGCGAAGGGGAGAGATAGCATTAGGAGAATACCTAATATAGATGACGGGTTGATGAGTGCAGCAAACCACCATGGCACATGCATACTTATGCAACAAACCTGCACGTTCTGCACATGTATCTCAGAACTTAAAGTATAATAATAATAAAAAATTTCTTTCAGTGAAAAGTAATACTATAGATTATTATAATTTTCAAAACAATATATAAAGCTAACTTGTTTTTTATGATGAAGGATCTAAACACATTTACATAAAATTGGCAAAATGGTGTTGATGGTTGTGGTAAAATATCACGATCAAGTTTTAATCTTAAGAGTGATAACAGATATGATTTATTTTATGTTGCCCAATTTCTCCATTATCTTTTATCCTTCCTGTTTTTTTTTTTCTATTAAAGTAGAGATTGAAGTGACAAGATGGATCTGAAACAAGCCTGGAAAAGGTCAACAAAATATCAGCCACTTGTTTATGAAATTCCAGATGGGACTTGTTCACCAAAAAAATTATAATTCTGATATTGATATTGAAAGCAAAAAGTTGGCATTATTCCATCAAGACACACTGTGACATTTACCTTACTTAATAAGTTTGGAAGTACAAGGCCAATCTTGGAGATAATGTTTGTGTCCTCTGATACTCTTCTTAAATGTAACTTTAGATGAATATTAATTCTTTTGATTAGACTGCTTATTCTCAAAAGTATGGTTTTATTCAGATGTGAATAAGTGATGCCATGTTCAAAATTGAAGAAACATGTTTGTAATACCTCTATCTACTTTGTATACAACATAGACAAAATCTCTACTCTTGGAGAGATTCCATTTTATTAGAGAAGACAAAAGGTAAATGTATTAGAGTAAATAAAATAGAAACAAGTAGGACCAGATACATAATTTGTGATACCAGTAAAAAAATGAAAATTCAGAGCCCTTTCTCAAATAATATTCAGAATTTCAAGACAGCAACAGTTGAGCAGTAACCACCTGTGAGGTCCTTTGAAGCTTTGGGCTCACTGTGACTGTACAGATTGTAAGCTCATGAAGCCAGGCCTGGAGATAAGTGCTATAAAGAAAATAATACAAGTTAAATGGCTTAAGTAAATTCTATAAATTGGCTAAACAAATACCATTAAAGGTTAAAGAATTTAAAATACTTAAAAATACAATTCTTTATCCAAATAATTGTATGTGCTATTTAGATGAGTTTCTGTGTGTTTTAGAACTTTAGCCATGGTATCTTAAAAATGCAGCTAGCAAGAAATAGTTTAAATTCATGCTCTCATTAAACTAATAAGATGGAGTACTTTTGTACGGGAATCAACTCAACTTTTAAATTCAGCAAGCTTTTCCTGCCCTCTGCAAGTTTTCTGACCTTGGCCCAGTTACTTAAATTTTTGAAGCCTCAATATAATGGGGATAATAGAATAGCATTTAAAGTTGCTTTTGGAATGAAACAAGGTGATAATATAGGGTGCTTAGCAAAGTGTCAGGAATATAATAAAAATTCAAAAAATACTTAGTAAAAGCAACTGTTACCATTGCTGCTAAATACCTTACAGACTTTATTCTCAGAAATAATTTTACTTTATTTAACCAGTTTTACTAAGAGAAAAGTTTCTGTAACTTGACTATTCACAACCATTAACCAAAACCTTCTTAGTTTATAATTTTAAAAGAAAAACACTTTACAAAACATAACTACATTAACAAAACACTTGAGAACAGTCTATGTTTGCTTTTGGTTGTAGCAAATTACTGATATTATGAAATTCTCACTTAATTACTGATAATTAACTAGATCGTCTCTGAAAAAAGAATTTACTTGTTCACTGGTGAGAAAGTTTCAAACTGTTGTTGAAGAGCTTGTCTTTATACTTTATTGCTTCCTCTCTCCTGTGGATAAAGCAAAAAGGTGGGAAGTGGGGGTGAAGTATGTTTCTTTTTATTTCTATTCATATATATATTTGCAAATGGACATTAAAGGTGTGAAATGGTGATGGAAGGACTATAAAGCTGAATCAGGTTAAAATGTGTTGATACGAGTTTACTATGCAGAAATTCTAGATGTAATGTTGCTGCTCAAAGAGTTTGAAGACTCTAACAGCTTGTTTGGTGGGCAAAACATGGATCAAAATGTGTTCCATACTAAATTAAGTTGAAATACCAGCACTGCCTTGATATACTGTAGAAAAAGAGATCCAAACGATAGGGAGATGAAGGATTTATCACGTACTGTCTGCTCACTTGCCCTGGAAGGGCACAGTGAACTTATCTTCCATGACAATAGTGAGAAATAAATGTGTGAGAAGAGTTGTAGCATTCTTGAAGAGCTCTGTGGCTGCTTTCTCTGCAGCTAAGAAATTAGAGTGGAGATAGCTTCTTCTAACCTGGAAAACCAAATACAATATGAGAAATTAAATCCTTAATTACTCCTATTAGGGTAGCAAGGACTATGGAGCAGCACTTCATCACCAAACACAAGGAAGACATGCTTCCTAAATCAGAATTTTCTGATATGTGGAGACCTATGGCATTTCCTATTTAATCATGGAGTCCCTAGAAGTGAAATAGGTGGGTACGCTACTAAATTTTTCTTATGTGATTTGTGTAAGCAGAAGAGCTCTAGGTCAAGTGAACAGAAGCCTAATTTAAATAATAAAAAGAAAGATTCATAGCCTTTCAATCCATTCCCAGACTTGAGCCAGTTTATAGACCTAGAACTCCTAGAATAAAGGGGAGGCTGAGTCCTCTTCTGGAAAAACCCTGCTTAGCTGCCAAAATGTTACACTGTTAATATTTCTTCTGTTTTCCCCCAAAGGGATTTATAGCCATTGACAAAGGTGACAGTGCAGTGAGGGAAATGAAATAATCATATTTTTCAGAGAATGATTGGAGACCAAGAATATCACTTGAGTTACACTAGTCAAAGTAAGGTCTTATGTAGGTCTGTTGATCAATGTAGTTTTAGCTCAAGTCAATCTCACAGTGGATCTAATGTGTCCTTGAACCTACTCCAAAGTACCAGGATAAATAATTGGAACAGACATTCTTAGTATCTCGCAGAGTCCCCCCACATAGGCTCCCTGACCTTTGGAGTGAGGGATGTTATGGTAGAAAAGGCCAAACAGAAGCCATTAGAATTGCCTTTATTTGGAAGAATATTTGACCAAAGGCAATACCACATTGCTAGAGGGACTGCAGAAATTAGTGCCATCATCAAGGATCTGAAATATGCAGAGGTGGTGATTCCCCCTTCAACTTAACAATTTGGCCTGTGCAGAAGGCATATAGAGCTTGGAGAATGACCATAAATTATTATAAACTTAATTGAATTATGACTTAAACTGCAGCTGCTGTTTCAGATGTGGTTTCATTGCTGAAGTAAATTAAAACACACCCTAGTAATCCATGTGCAGCTACTGATCTGGAAAATGATTTTTAAAAACATCTTTCAGTAGAGGTCACCAGAATCAGTTTGCTATCACTTGGCAAGGCCAAAAATACACCTTCATTGTCCTAACTTACAGAGAAATTAACTCTTTCCTATGTCATAGTTTAGTCTGCAGAGACCTTGGTTATCTTTCCTTTTCACATGACACCATAATTGTCCATTGCATTATTATGTTAACTGGACAGCAGCAACTTCTGTAGTATATTTGTAACATCTTTGCATGTCAGGGTATAAGATATAAATGACTATTCTGGGGTCTCCCATCTCACTGCAATGTCTAGAAAGTATAGTTGTGTGGAGCATGATGCAATATCTCATCTAACATAAAACTTATCATGCCAAATGGACCTTTCTGGATTTCAGAGGCACCACATTCCTGTTTTGGGTATACTACTCTGACCTGCTTACCGAGTGTTTTGAGTGAGGCCCGGAACAAGAGAAGACTCTGCAACATGTCCAGGCTGTTATACAAACTGCTGGGCCATTTGAGCCAAAGTGGCCACTTTGGCCACTTGAGCCATAGGATCCAATAGATCTTATGGTTCTTGAAGTGTCAGTGGTTTATAGAGGTGCTTTATGAAGCTTTTGGTAGGCTCCTGTAGTGGACTTTGCAGATATTGCATTTTTTGCAAATTGATGATTTGTGGCAACCTAGAGTTGATCAAGTCTAATGGCACAATTTTTCCAGCAGCATGTACTCGCTTCATGTAGCTGCCACATTTTGATAATTCTCACAACAGTTCAAACTTCTCATTAACATTATATTCTCATGGTGACTTGTGATTAGTGATCTTTGATGTCACTACTATAAATGTTTTGGAGTACCATGAACCACACCCAAAATAGGATGGCGAAATTAATTGATAAATATTGTATGTGTTTTAACTGATCTATCAACTGGTCATTTCCCATGTCTCCCCCTATCTTCTGGTCTCCCTATTTTCTGAGACACAAGGATATTGAAATAGATCAAATAATAACTTTATAATGACTTCTAAGTGTTCAAGGGAAAAGAAAATAGGACATCTCTCACCTTAAATCAAAAGCTAGAAATGATCAAGCTTTGTGAGGAAGGTTTGTGGGAAGCTGAGATGGGGTAAAAGCTGAGTACATTGTGTCAAAGAGTTAGCCAAGTTGTGAATGCAAAGAGAAGTTATTGAAGAAAACTACAAGTATGACTACAGTGAACATACAAATGAGAAGAAATCAAAACAGCTTAATTGCTGATATGAAAAAAGTTTGAGGACTCTAGATAGAAGATCAAACCAGCCACTTTAGTTACTTTAACTAAAGTCTAATACAGATAAATGCCCTAACACTCTTCAATTCTGTGGAGACTGAGAAGGGGTGAGAACACTGCAGAAAAAAAGTTGGGAGCTGGTAGAGAGTTGGTTCATAAGGTTTCAGGAAAGAAGCTGTCTCCATAAAATAAAAAAAGTGCAAGGTAAAGTAGTAAGTGTTGATGTAGAAGCTTCAGCAAATAATATGGATTTAGCAAAGATAATTGATGAAGGTAGCTACACGTAACAACCAATATTTTTGTTAGATATTAATGTAGCTAGTAATTTTAAATTAAAGTCAATACTCTTTTACCATTTTGAAAATCCCAGACCCCTTATGGTGAAATCCCATCTCTACTAAAAGTACAAAAATTAGCCAGGTGTGGTGCCGGGCGACTGTAGTCCCAGTTACTTGGGCGACTGAGGCTTGAACCTGGGAGGCGGAGGTTGCAGTGAGCTGAGATCACACCATTGCACTCCATCCTGGGTGACAGAACAAGACTATGTCTCAAAAAAAAAAAAAAATTATCCCAGATCTACTGTGTCTTTGTTCTATTTATAAAACAATAAGGCCTGGTTTACAGCACATCTGTTTAATGCTTGGTTTACTGACTATTTTAAACATACTATTAAGACCTACTTCTCAAAAAAAAAAGTTTTCTTCAAGGTTTTACTGCCCATTGACAATGCACCTAGTCACCCAAGAGCTCAGATGGAGATGTACAAAGAAATTAGTGTTGTTTTCCTGCTAACACAACACCCATTCTGCAACCCATGAATCAATAAGTTTTTTTCAACTTTCAGGTATTATTATTTACATAATACATCTCATAAGGCTATAGTTGCCATAGATAGTGATTCCTTTGATGAATCTGGGCAAGGTGGTGAAAGCCTCCTAGAAAGAAAGGATTCAACATTCTTGCTACCAAGAACATTTGTGACTCATGAGAAGAGGTCAAAATATCAGTATTAACAGGACTTTGAAGAAGTTGATTCCAATCCTCATGGATAACTTTCAAGGGTTTGAAACTTCAGTGGAAGAAGTAACTGCAGATGTAGAAATAAAAAGATAACTAGAATTAGAAGTGGAGCCTGAAGATGTGGCTGAATTGCTGCAATCTCACAATAAAACTTGAACAGATTTTTTTTTTTTATGGATGAGCAAAACATGTTGTCTCTTGAGATGGAATATACTCCTGGTGAAGATGCTATCAACATTAGTATTTAGAATATTGCACAACCTTGGCTAAAAAAGTAGTGGTAGGACTTCAGAGATTTGACTCCAATTTTGGAGGAAGTTCTATTACGGGTAAAATGTAATCGACAGCATGAAATGCTACATAGAAATCTTTCATGAAAGAGTCAATTGATGCACCAAACTCTGTTGTCTTAATTTGATAAATTGCAATAGCCATCCCAACCTTCAGCAATCACTCCCCTCCTCAGTCAGCAGCCATCAACATTGAGGCTACACTTTTCACCTGCAAAAGATTATGAGTTGCGGAAAGCTTAGAGGTTTGTTACAATTTTTGGGGTGAATAATGCTTTCTTAAATTAAGATGTGCACGTATTTTAGACATAGTATTATTTTACACTCAGTAGGCTACCATATAGGTTAAACATAACTTTTATATGCATTGGGAAACCAAAGAAAAATGTGTGACTTGCTTTATTGCGGTATTTACTTTGCTACAGAGGTTGGAACAGAAACTTCAAAATATTTGAATTATTCCTGTACATGAGAAAGTGGCTCAAATGTTCATGGGTCCTATTTATGGCACATTTATTTTCTCCCATCCCAGTTGTCTAGCTTCATGGGGAGTTATTTACTATCAATTGACTGAGGGGAAAAGGAACACCTTACATATGGTTCTACACAACATGTGGGCACTATCTGAAAGTGGACAGCTATAGCACTACACTCTTTTTGGAACAATTGTGGAGTGAAATTCTCCCAGAAAGCAAAACTTGAACAGTGCACCTTGTTGTTCATTTTGCATGGAAGGAGAAATATACAGAAGTACAAATATATACTGATCTATGAGCTGTTGCCAGTGATTTGGCTGGATGGTAAGGGACTTAGAAGGAGCATGATGAAAAAAAAATGGTGACAAAGAGGTCTGTGGAAGAGTGTGTGGATAAACCTCTCTGAATGGGCAAAGAATATGAAGACATTTGAATACATGTGAATGCTTACTAAATGTAATCTCTGCAGATGAAGATTTTAATAATCAAGTGGATAAGATGATACATTTTGTGGATATAAGTTAGGCTCTTTCCAAGCCCCCCATTGATAATGGATTCATGAACAATGTAGCCATGGGTTGGCAAGATGCATGAGATGCAGGGATGGAGGTCATGCATGGACTCAGCAACATAGACTTCTACTCACCAAGGCTGATCTGGCTAGAGACACTGCTGAGTGCTCAATCTGCCAGAAGCAGAGATCAGTACTAAGCTCCTGATACAGCACCATCCTCTGGTGTGATGAGCCATCCAGCTGGGAGCAGGTGGATTACATTGGACGACTTCCATCATGAAAGGAGAAATACTTGGTTCTTACTGGCATAGACACTCTAGATATGGATTTGCTTTCTCTGCATGCAATGCCTCTGCCAAAACTACCATCTGTACATTTATAGAATGCCTTATCTACCATCATGGTATTCCACACAACATTTCTTTTGATCACAAAACTATATAGCAAATGAAGCATGACAGTGGGCCGTGCTCATGGAATTCACTGTCCTTACCTTGTTCCCCATTATCCTGAAGCAACCAGCCTGATAAAATTTTGGAATGGACTTTTGAAGACTCAATTTCAAAGCTAGCTTTATGCAAATACTTACGTGACTGGGACAGTGTCCTCCAGAAAGCTGTGCATGCTCTAAATCAGAGTCTAATATATGATGTGGTTTCTCAGATCAGGAATGAAGGGGTAGAATAGGAGTAGCACCACTCACTATTACACTTATTGCTCCACTAGTAAATTTTTTATTTTTCCCTCGTGATTTTATGCTTTGCTGGTCTAGAGGTCTTACTCCTAAAGGAAAGAATGCCTCTCCCAGGAGACACACAATAGTTTTATTGAACTGGAAGGTAACAATGCTACCTTGCCTCTTTGGGCGCCTCTTGTCTCTGAATTGACAGACAGAGAAGAGAGTTATTCTACTTGTTGAGATGATTGATCCTGACTACCAAGGAGAAGTTGGGGCTGCTAATACATAATAATGGTAAGGAAGAGTATGTCTGGTATACAGGAAATCACTTACGGTGTCTTTGACTGCTACCATGTCCTATGATTAAGTCAATAAAAAACACACCATCTTTTTTCAGGCAGGCTTGAAATGGCCCAAACCCTCAAAAAATAAAGAATTGGGTCACCAAATAGGCAAACAGCACAGGCAGCTGAGATACATGCTGAGGGCAAAGATAATATAGACTGGGTAGTAGAGGAACGTAGTTATAAGCTGTGAACATTTGACCCATTGTAGAAATGAGAACTGTAATAGTTATGAATATTTTTTATTTATTTTGTTATGAATATGTTTGTGTGCATGTGTGCATCTGTGTCTGTGTGTATGTGTGTGTGCGTGTGTGTGGCATATTGGGGTAGCCAAATTTTATTCACTCTACATGTTCTTACTAATTTTTATTACTAATAATTCTGCTTTTCATGGCAGAATGTCTTTCCTGCTCTGTTAGTTTTAAAAAGCAAGTAACAACCTTTTTAAAAAAAAAAAAAAAACCTATCTTGCTATGGGGAAAGAGTAAACATTCTAAAAATCATCATATAGTATTTAGGAAAAATGCTACTGGTTTTCTTTTACTCCAACTACTGCTTCCTCTGTGTATGTGTGTTTACATCTATAGGTCATAGATTTCAAAGAACTTGCTGAGACTTAAGCCTTTTGGGGGCAATTTACTTTTGGATTTTTAAAATCAGGGTTGAGGAATAGGCAAAAGACTCATATCCTTCAACCATTCTTTATAAAATGATGAAAGGATAGGCAAAATATTATCTTGAGGATTCCAGATATTCACAATTTAGGGGATGATATTCAAACTTCACAAATCTTGACAGAAGGGGCTTTAACATCCCATCAGGGGAGCCTGCCCATCTTAAGCTGAGTCACTGGGGGCTGTGACAACAGTCAGAAGACTAGACCAAACACAGGGATGAATATTGTTGCCTTTTGTATCCAACAGGGCAGGCTGGGTTTTCTTCTGTGAGGAGGACTATCAAAATTAGCTGAGAGCCCATCAAGAGGAGGTGGTGATGAAGGACAAAGAAGCAAGCTGTCTTGAATTCTGTTCCCCTATTTATGTAGTCCAGAAAACCCCTGCCATCATGCTTTGTTGATGTGATTTTTCTCTTATTTTTTTTTTTAACTGAATTAAGCTAATGGATCAGAGTGGATAATTCCTTAACAATAACTATGATGGGAAATTACACCTGACCTGTGGGGCTGCTCCTGATACCTCAGCAATGTTTCCTCAAAAAGAGGTCTCCTTTCCATTTTCTCCCACGAATATAACTTGTTTCTCCCTTGGTTTAGATGAATCGCCAAGCACTGAGAACATCAGGGCTTACAGGGTTAAAATGATCATGCTTTTAAATTACCTCCAGACAAAACTGCACACTTGTTTGCATGTCAATGTTGGAAGAGAGCTTTGGTAATTCAGGGCATATAAAAATGTGTTTTAGTAATTCAGTAGAAAAACTTGGGGGCTCCCTAATGATTGGAGAAACAAATGTGATATGCTTCAGGTGAAAATCCTCAGACTAAGTATATAAATATTAAGAGTCTTCTTCTGTGACTCACTTCCCCATTCTAGTCTTTTTCTAGTGCTCCAAAATGTGAAATATTTTACTAGTCCAACAATACTTCAACATTTGTTATTACATTTTGAAAGGACAGCCATAGGTAAGACTGTTCTCTGTGTGTTTCAGAAAACCTCCACCATCATGCTTTGTTGGTGCGATTTTTATTTTATTTTTTGAATGGAATTAAGTTAACGAGTCAAAGTGGATTAATATGAATGAGCAAGAGTCTTTTCCTTAATATATGTTTTATGCATGGTTTTTCCTAATGGTAACATGAGCTGTTGTCACTATAAGCTTGTATACTGTTTCCAAAGAATATGACCTTAAGACTTCGGGAAAACCCGGAATAAAAATATTTTATCTTTGCACCTTGCCATTCTTTATTTCCTTAAAAAAAGATACACAGAAGCCAAGAACTTTTATTCAACACACACTGTATGCAATTCCTATCTTATCCTAAGTCCAAGCAGAGAGGCAGACAGTGTAAGTTGGCCCCTGTGTCCTTAACTTTTAAATTCCCAGGAAATAATTTAAATTTCTGCTTGCTGCATTAATGTAACTTGTTTCTGTGCAAGTGTAAGTCTATAAACCTTCCCTCAGGATCTAACGAGAGTCTTTATTTGCAAGTATTCACTCTGACACATGCCAGCTAGGCACTAATGACAGTAAGAACGTTTCTGCACTCAGACAAATGAATTCAGAGAATAAATCTAAATTTCTCTGCTTGTGTTCTCATTATTCAGAAGAAACGATTACATCTTTCTCCATTTTTCATCCCCTATATCTTCAATTACAACATTGAAATAATGTGTTTCACCAAGTCCATGGTTATTAAATTATATTTAGGGTCTGTCGTAAACAGTCTTGTATGAGCTTCATAAGGAAAGGTACTGTATAAATAAGCACTTGGAATGGTGGCTGGCATATGATAAGCCTACTATCGATGTTCTCTAGTTTGTCCTGAGAGTCTCTCAGTTACTTAGTTGTAAGCTGTTTACAGTTCTTTTTTAATTTATTTATTTTACTTTAGGTGCATACTATATCTGGCATTTCTCCCCATGTTATCCCTCCCCACCCTCCCTTCCCTCCCCACCCCCCATTGTCTCTCCCCTACCCACCCCCAACTGTCCCCTGTGTGTGATGCTCCTCTCCCTGAATCCACATGTTCTCATTGTTCAACACCCACCTATGGGTGAGAACATATGGTGCTTGGCTTTCTGTTCTTGGCTCAGTTTGCTGAGAATGATGGTTTCCAGATTCATCCACGTCCTTACAAAGGACACTAATTCATCGTTATTTATGGCTGTGTAGTATTCCATGGTGTATATGTACCACATTTTCTTTGTCCAGTCTGTCACTGATGGGCATTTGGGTTGGTTCCAGGTCTTTGCTATTGTACACAGGGCTGCAATGAACATATGTGTGCATGTGTCTTTACAGTAGAACAATTTATAGTTCTTCGGGTATATACCCAATAGTGGGATTGCTGGGTCAAATGGAATTTCTATTTCTAGGTCCTTGAGGAATCGCCACCCTGTCTTCCACAATGGTTGAACTAATTTATACTCCCACCAGCTGTGTAAGAGTGTTCCTATTTCTCCACATCCTCTCCAGCATCTGTTGTCTCCCGATTTTTTAATGATCGCCATTCTAACTGGCGTGAGATGATATCTCAGTGTGGTTTTGATTTGCATTTCTCTAATGACCAGTGATGATGAGCATTTTTTTCATGTTTGCTGGCCTCATATATTTCCTCTTGAAAAGTGTCTGTTCATATCCTTTGCCCACTTTTGAATGGGGTTGTTTGTTTTTGTCTTGTATATCTGTTTTAGTTCTTTGTAGATTCTGGATATTAGCCCTTTGTCAGATGGGTAGATTGCAAAAATTTTTTTGTCAGTCTGTGTCTTTTGATTGGGGCATTTAGGCCATTTACATTCAATGCTAATATGGTTATGTGTGAATTTGATCCTGCCATTTTGTTACTGGCTGGTTTTCTTTCTCATTAGTTGACTCATTTTCTTCATTGCATTTTTGGTCTTTGCCCACTGGTTTGCTTTTGCAGTGACTGGTACTTGTTCCTTTCCATGCTTAGTGTTTCTTTCAGGAGCTCTTGTAGGGCAGGTCTGGTGGTGACAAAATCTCTGAATAATTGCTTGTCTGTAAAGGATTTTATTTCTCCTTCAATTATGAAGCTTAGTTTGGCTGGATATGAGATTCTGGGTTGAAAGTTGTTTTCTTTAAGGATGTTAAATATTTGCCCCACTCTCTTCTGGCTTGTAGAGTTTCTGCTGAGAGATCTGCTGTGAGTCTGATTGGCTTTCCTCTGTGGGTGACCTGACCTTTATCTCTGGCTGCCTTAGCATTTTTCCCTTCATTTGGACCCTGGTGAATCTGACAATTATGTGCCTTGGGATTGGTCTTCTTGAGAAATATCTTTGTGGAGTTCTCTGTATTTCTTGAATTTGAAATTTGGACTGCCTTGCTAGGCTTGGGAAGTTCTCCTGGATAATATCCTGGAGTGTGTTTTCCAGCTTGGATTCATTCTCCCTGTCATATTCAGGTACACCGATCAAGCGTAGATTAGGTTTTTTCACATAATCCCATATTTCTTGGATGCTTTGTTCATTTCTTTTCACTCTTTTTTCTCTTGTATTGCCTTCTCTTTTACTTCATTGAGTTGATCTTCAATCTCTGATATCCTTTCTTCTGCTTGATCGATTCGGCTATTAAAACTTGTGTTGGCTTCACGTAGTTCTCGGGCTGTGTTCTTCAACTCCGTCAAGTTGTTTATGTTCTTCTCTAAGCTGGTTATTCTAGTTAGTATTTCGTCTAACCTTTTTCAAGGTTTTTGGTTTCTTTGCTTTGAATTAGAACGTGTTCCTTTAGCTCTGAAAAGTTTGTTATTATCCACCTTCTGAATCCTGTTTCCGTCAATTCTTCGCACTTCTTCTCGGTCAAGTTGTGATCTTGTGTTGTTGAGGAGTTGTGATCCCTTGAAGGAGAAGAGGTCTTCTGGTCATTGGTGGTTTCACCTTTTTTGCGCTGGTTTTTTCCCATCTTTGTGGATTTACCTGGCTGTGGTGTCAGAGAGCTGCTTGATGAGGTCACTTGTCTGCCTGTGGTGGTGCTACTGGGTTTCTAGGGACTCCTTCAGGTTACTAGGGAAGCTTCCTGTGTCTTTTTGTTTATGCTGGGAGATTAGGCCCGCCTCTTCCACTGACCTGCAGGCGCTGCTGGGTTGTTGAGAATGCTGTCCCTTTGCTATGTAGGCTTCTTGTGTTTTTTGTTAAAACATGTAGCCCAGTCCCACCCCTCTAGTGGTGGGTTGTGCCCTTCCTCCACTGGGCTGGGATCATTCAAGGTCCTCACAGACTGTGGCACTGGCTACGCAACCCACTAGAGTCAGAGCTTCAGCCCTCTGGGGTTTGTGGGAGAGGTTAGGGACCTGCCCAGCCACACCTGGCAGTCTCCCCCTTTCAGCTTTCTCTCTCTCCAGTCATGGGGTAGGGGGCGCCCAGCTGCTTCCGTTTACAGCTCCCTCTCTTTCTGGGGCAGGGGGAGGGGCGATAGCTCAGTCTGCAGACTCTTATTCAATTCCGCACTTGTAATTCCCAGCACTTGACTGGCCAAGATCCCCCTGTTCTGTGTATTGCTGAGGCTTTGGGGGAAGTGCTGTATCTGGACCGGAGCGCCAGAGGTGGAGCCTCAGACTTGCCAGTTAGATGCACTTTCTGGGTGAAGCAGCACCCCTCCACGCCTTGGTCTGCCCTGAGTGGGCTTTGCTCATCCTTGGACCAGACCCATTGAAATGCACCTGGTACCTCGGTTGGAGCTAGGAGATCTCTGGGTTTCTGCGTCTCTTTCACTGGGTGTTGTGCACTGGAGTTGTGTCTAATCTGCCATCTTGGATCCTCAGCTATTTACAGTTCTAATGAGAAGGACTAGTTACAGAAATCACAGACTTTTATGTAGACAGTGCATCTGTACAACTTTTGTTTGTCAATTAACAAAAATGTGAAATTGTGTCGATCTATCATAATGGTCATCCTTGTTCCTATTGAGTGTAAAAGAGAATAGTGATACATATGTAAGAAGAAACAGAGTATGCAGATAAAGTAGTCTTAGAAGGGTGAGCTTACTGTGGTCTTTTGCATGTAATCCCAAAATGGTAAGTTTTATGAATGAATTGCCTACATTTACTCTATATACCCAACAATATGTGAGTATTTATTTTTATTTAATTCTAATTTAATCAGTAATATTGGATTTCTTGCACATAATCTATGCTCTTTTTAAAAAAGTTAAATACTTAACATACCTAGCAACAACCTAGCTAAGTAGGTTTTGTATTTTCATTTTATCTGAGGAAATGAGACTCAAGAAATTCTGCTGTGAGATGGCGCAGCGTTTATTTAGTGCAGCCAGCTTAGTCATTCTTGCTACTACACCATGCCAGGTGGTTGGGATCAAAAATTAATTTTGATTTGTAGCATTCGTTTTTGGTGAACATTTTAGCACTAACATTTTTAAAATTTCATATTCCATTTAAAGGTTCCATATAAATTTTCAGTTAATTGCCGAGAATGGCTAATCCAGAATGAAGCGCTTAATAAATGTCTTTTTTTTCCATATCATGATGTAGTTGGAGTTCTGTATGGCCAATATATTAATTTGTCTGCACCCTGCATTGTGTATGCTAGCTATGCTTTCAGAATACACATCATCCTCCACCTTCCAATAGGCCCCATGTCTATGTTGGAAGAGGGGAGAGGATCAGGAAAAATGACTAATGCGTACTAGGTTTACTATCATGTTGATGAAATAATCTGTACAACAAAACCCCATAATACAATTTCCCTATGCAACAAATCTGCACCTGTAACCCTGAACTTAAAGTAAGTTTTAAAAGAAAAATGAAAAAGGTATACACCATAGACTTAAAAAAAATATATGCAGGAATACCTTGGAAGGAGCAGGGAGAGAAAAAAACTGAAGGTAATGCTAAAAATAAACCATAAAGAATTTTCTTTCTGGAGCAGAAGATGTATATAACCCATCTTAGTCATTTATTTAAAGGACCTGCCTCAAAAGTGAATTCACCAGCAGTGAGACTACCGTAAAATGGTAAACTTGCAAAGAGTCAAGGCTTTGCATCTAAATATAAAGCAGATATACACATAGAAACCAGCTCATAAGGTGACACAAAAATGTTATTCGAGTAGGTACAGGTACTGTTCTATCTTTCTTTTTATACTTTTGAGAGAATTGGAGGTGGTATCTTATTGGAAATACTCCACAAACAGAAATGGCGTTGAGGTTTGTTGTATCATTTTCTTGTAATTAAACTTTTTCATTCCCTGATGCTAAGAATGATTGCAGAATTTTGGTCATCTAGTATGGTCTGTTTTCTACATGAAAATACTGGTGAAGGCTGATGAACTAGAGAAAGAGACTATAGAGCAACTCAGGCCATTTGTGGGGAATACTTCTCCAACCACAGGTGTTACACACCACCACGACTCTGTGCATGTGCACTGGTTAGGTCTCTCAACATGTAGGTATTTCCTGCCTCTTCTCTATATGTTCATCTATGTTAATGAGAAATGCTTGATATAAAAAATTCAACTCAATCAATTAAAACCCATATAATCAAACTAACTATACCAACATTTATTAATGCTATACAACGCTGTCGTGGTTGTGTATCAAGCCTTTGGCAAAGTACACTTCAAAAGCACAGAAGTAATATAAATTACAGTGAGAAAGCAGAATTTACAACAAGATTGTAAATTTTAATCTCTAGGAAGGAATAGGATGTTTGCAAAAACTGGTGACTTAATCATTTGGTGGGGTGTTTTTTTGTTGGTTGTCATTAGCTTCCAAACTAAAACAGTCCAATTTTAAGAGGCTTTGTTCTTTGATTCTCAGCAAGAAACATGGTTATGCCTTTAAAACAAAGAGTACATTTGTTTTGGCTCAAGTGTACCTAATGAGACAATAGAAATCTAGGCATTGTTGTTATGAAATAGGGGAAACTCAAAGACTCGTAGTGTTGAATCTCAGATGCAGCTCCCCCAGGCAGACATAATTTGAAATAAGTTGACTCCAATTTAGAATCAGTCAACAAAAACACATTGAATGCTTAATTATGTGATTAGACCGAATTTCCTGAACAGTATCTTTCTGGCTGTGTTAGGCCATAGTAACTTTTGGGCTTGTGGGAGGTCCAGGTGTAACATATAAAACAAGTAGCCAGAAATACTTAGACAGCAGGTCCTCAACTAATGTCGTTTTGCTGTAATGTAGATGAGAAAAGAAAAAAAAAAAAAAAGGTTCTTGGCTGGGGCCACTGTCTGTGTGGAATTAGTACATTCTCCACACATCTGCATGGGTTTTATTTGGGTATTTTGGTTTCCTCCCACATCCCAAAAATGTGCATATTAGGTTAATTGGTGTGTCTAAATGACCCCAGTCTGAGTGAGTATCGATGTGTGTGTGAAGGCACCCTGCAAGGGAGTGGCATTCTGTCCAGGGCTGGTTTCCACCTTGCACCGGAGTTGCCGGGGTAGGCTCTAGTTACCCATGATTCTAAACTGGAATAATTGGTAAATAATTATCCTACTTGTGTATATCAATCTTTCTTAAATATATGGATAGCTTACATTTATTTCATTGCTTAATATTAGAAGTGTTTCAGTTCTTTATTTAGAAATTTGGTGATGATTTTACGACTAGAAATATATAGGAACTTTAACTCTTGATAATATGGATTGGCCTATGGTAAAACTGATTTCGTTTGCCTTTAAGGTTTTGTTTTTATATTTCACATATAAGTGAGATTTTGCAATATTGTTTTTCTTTGTCTGGCTTATTTTACTTATCATAACATCTTCCAGGTCCATCCACGTTGTGGCAAATGGTAAGATCACCTTCTTTTGTAAGGATGAATGCTAGTCCCCATTGTGTATATGCATGCACATGTATGTGTGTGTGTCTGTGTGCAGTGTGTGTGTATACATTTTTTAAAATCAGTTTTTCTGTTGATGGACACTTATGTTGTTTTCCTGTTTTAACTATTGTAAGTGATGTCGCATATGGGAGTGTAGATGTCTTTAAAGTTGGTGATTTCATTTCCTTTGACTATATACCCAGAAGAGGGATAGCTGGATCATAAAATAGTTATATTTCACATTTCTGTAGGAAACTTAATTATGTTTTTTAATAATGGCTGCTCCAATCTATGTTCCCACCAACAGTGCTCTAGAGTTCCCTTTTCTCCACACTTTCACCAACATTTTTATGTCTTGTCCTCTTTCTTTTTTTTTACATTTTCAAGACAGGATTTCACTGGCATTGTCCAGACTGGAGTGCAGTGATTCGATCTCAGCTCACTGCAACCTCTGACTCCTGGGCTCAAGTGATCCTCCCACCTCAGCCAGAGTAGCCAGAATTACAGGTGTGTGCCACCATGCCCAGCTGATTTTTATACTTTTCGTAGAGATGGGTTTTGCCATGTTGCTCAGGCTGGTCTCAAAGTCCTCAGCTCAAGTGATCCACCTGGCTTGGCCTCCCAGAGTGCTGGGATTACAGGCATGAGCCACTGCTCCCGGCCTTGCTGTTTTTCTAAGAGCCATCTTTATGGGTGTGAGGCAATATTTCGTAGTGGTTTTAATTGTTAGTTCCTTTCTGATTAGTGATATTAAGCACTTTTTCACATACCTGATGGGCATTTATATCCTCTTTGGAGAAATGTCTCTTCAAGTTCTTTCCTCAATTTACAGTTGGGTTATTTGTTTTTCAGCTGTTGAGTTGTAAGGGTTCTTTATACATTTGGGAATATTAACACTTTATCAAGTATGTGATATGCAATCATATTTTTCCATGTGTTGGTTGCCATTTCATCTTGTTGTGCATTCACTTAGCTGTGCTGAAGCTTTTAGTTACATGGAGTCTCATTTATTTATTTTAATTTTGTAGCCTGAACTTTTGGTGTGATGTCCAAAAGAATTATTGCCAAGGCCAGTGTCGATGAGCTTTTCTCTATGTTCTCTTCTAGGAGCTTCATGGTTTCAGTTCTTACATATAGCTATATTATCCACTTTGAGTTAATTTTCATGTATGATATTAAGATAAGGGTCTAACTTCATTTCTTTGCATGTGGTAATCCAGTTTTTCCAACACCATTTATTGAAGAGACTGTTTGCTTCCCCATTATATCCTCTTAGTGCCCTTGTTGAAAATTAGTTGGCATATAAGTGTCAACTAATTGACAAATTCTTTTGTATTTATTTCTGAGATCTCTATTCTGTTCCATTGGTCTGTGTCATTTTTAGTCTGTAACATACTCTGATTACTATAGCTTTGTAATAAAAGTTTAAATCAGGAGGTATGATAACTCCAGCTTTGTTTTTCTTTCCCAAAATTGCATTGGCTATTCAGGGCTTTTGTGATGTCATACAAATTTTGAAAATTTTTTTTTCTATTTCAGTGAAGAAATCTATTGGAATTTTGATAGGGATTGTGTTAAAACTGTCTATTGCTTTGGGCAGTACAACATTTTAACATTATTGATTCTTCCCATTTGTGAACACAGAATATTTTCAGTTTGTGTCTTTAATTTCTTTCAAAAATGTTTCATAGATTTCAGTGTATAAATCTTTCCCCTCTTTTGTTAAATTAATTCCTAGGTATTCTATCATATGTGATTATTTTATTGCCTGTTTTTTTTTGGCTAGCTTGTTATTTGTGTATAGAAATGCTTTCTCCAAAGACTCCATGGGCAGATTCTGTTCTTTGCTTCTAGTTTCTGCTAGCTCCAGGCCCTCCTTGACTTCTGGCAGCATTGCTCCAATCTCTGCCTTTATGTTCACATACCTTCTTCTCTGATTTCTGTCAGATGTCTGCTGTATGTTTCTTGTAAGAAACCCTGTCATTGGATTGAAGGTCCACTGGGTAATCCAGAACAGTCTTTCAAAATTCTTAATATAGTTGTATATATAAAGACCTTTTTCCCCCAAAATAATGTAACCTTTATAGGTTCTATGAATTAGGATATAGGCGGGGGATAGGACAGATTTTGTTTGGCTATTTAAAAATGTCATGCTAAAAACATGAATTACTACTGAATTTTTGTCAAACTGTTCAAAATAGGTTAGTACATAATTCTAAGTATATGCTCCTGATGTAAGTATTTATATCCTCCCACACTTACCTTTAAAAATTATCTGATGTTCTTATGGTGCTAAAATATGCATAACATGAAATTTACCATTTAAGTGTACGTTTAATGACATTAAATATAGACACATTGTTGTGCAGCCCTATAGGGTTTTACTGTGAACTGTGTTCTTTATTTCCTTCTGTTCAAACTTTGCTACATAAAAAAATCTAGAATTAATATTATTATCAAATTCCTGTTACTCATATATTGAGATGGTAATACAATTTTTCTTTTATATTCTCTTAATGTCTTTCTGATGTTAAATCTAGGGCATATCTTGATAGAAAGTATTTTCAATATTCCAATATCTTTATAGGAAAATTTAGGCCACATACAAATGCACACAGTTGTGAAGTAGAGCAAAAATTTGGACCAAAAGTGTAGCTTAAAAAGAGGAGCTAATTTTAGCAACGCGTATGAAACTAAAAAAGAAAACAAACTAACCATGATTCTAAGTTATTTGGAAATATTTGTTTAAACATACAGTTTTTGTATAAAATGAGTGAGTCAGTCAGTGGATGTCACTTCTTAGTTTTGCAGTTTTCAAAAACAATCTGTAATCATCAGAACACATTCTGTGAATATTTTATTATCAAGACACATTGCCAGATTTAATAAAAACATTCTTTTGCTTACTTTTATAATTGTTTATCCCTTCATATACCTGTTACACTCACTAGCCCATGATATTTCTATAGAAACTGAGATACTTTCATAATGCTGGTTCTTCTATCGTGGTTGACACTTTGAGTCTTCCTCATACTATTAATCTCAAAAGTATGTACAATGACGACACTGAACCATTTTAGCAGGTGAAAGCCAAATTGGTTACTGTTCATATAAATAAAGGCAAAACAGGGCAGGCACGGTGGATCATGCCTGTAATCCCAACACTTTGGGAGTCGAGACCATCCTGGTCAACATGGTGAAACCCCATCTCTATTAAAAACACAAAAATTACCTGTGTGTGGTGGCACCCACCTGTAGTCCCAGCTATTTGGGAGGCTGAGGCGGGGAAAATCACTTGAACCCATGAGGCAGAGGTTGCAGTGAGCCGACATCTCTCCATCGCACTCCAGCCTGGCAACAGAGTGAGACTCCTTCTCGGGGAAAAAAAAAAAAAAAAAGGCAAAGAAAATTTATTTATTTCTTTTTTTTTTAAATTGTACTTTAGATTCTGAGGTACATGTGCATATCATGCAAGATCGTTGCATAGGTACATTCATGGCAAGGTGGTTTGTTGCCACCATCCCCCCCCTCACCTATACCTGACATTTCTCCCCACGTTACTCCCTCCCCTCCCCTCCCTCCCACTATCCCTCCCAAGGCCCGTCCACAATGGACCCCAGTGTATGCCGCTCCCCCTCTTTGTGTCCAAGTGTTCTCATTGTTCAACACCTGCCTATGAGTGAGAACATGCGGTGTTTGATTTTCTGTTCTTGTATCAGTTTGCTGAGAATGATGGTTTTCAGGTTCATCCATGTCCCTACAAAGGACACAAACTCATCGTTGTTTATGGCTGCATAGTGTATATGTGCCACATTTTCTTTGTCCAGTCTATCATTGATGGGCATTTGGGTTGGTTCCAGGTCTTTGCTATTGTACACAGTGCCATGACAAACATGCGTGTGCATGTGTCTTTATAATAGAACTTACAGTCCTTTGGGTATATACCCAGTAATGGGATTGCTGGGTCAAATGGAATTTCTGTTTCTAGATCCTTGAGGAATCACCACACTGTCTTCCACAGTGGTTGAAACTATCCCCATCAAAGTACCAATGACCTTCTTCACAGAACTGGAAAAAAACACTTTAAACTTCATATGGAAGCAAATTTCTTTTAGTTAACTTTTGACTAAAATGCACAACTACAATTTATTCCAAAAGAGAGAACCATTCAAGTATAAACTTGACCCTATTATTATACTTTCAGCAGGAAGAGAGAAAATCTCTTTCAGGGTCTTAGCAGGCCACTGGTTGCCATGAAAACTTGACTCATTCATTACAAATTCACAGAAAATTTAAAATACTAATTAAAGCTTCCATGAATATTTGAGGAAGAAAAAAGTAAACCTATAGTGAATGCAGACAAGAAGCCAAATTTGTCTTTCTTTTCTTATGAAAGGTTAAATTGATAGACCACCATTTGACTTAGACATAAAAATAATTTTGAGCTGGGCAAGTGGATGCCTGCAGCTAATTTACAGTCAAATCACATCCACTTGGAATAGTAGGGTTGAAATTAAAATATGTTGATAGGCTATTTACCTGTTAGTCCTTGGTAAGCACAGGGATAACAAATGTAATTTATTTTGTTAACGTGATGAAGTTATCATAATCAAGCAGTTGGTAAAGAAACAAATCTATTATGAGTTTACATTTCCAGCCTTTCGGTGAAATTTGATGGTCCAATAAATGAATATCACAGGGTTCAGCCAATAGGTATATAAAAGGACTCAGCCAGAAAAGTCGCTACTGTAATTCTGGTCAGATCTTTTCAACAAGCTAATTTTTGTCAATTCCTGGCAACTCTCTCAATTTTCTGCTCCATGAAGTTCTTAGGAATATTTACCAGTTTAAATCAGACCTAGAGGTGAGTTGAAATGTTTTTGTCCTGTTTCAAACCAAAATATACATTTTAACTCTTTTTTGTCTTTTCAAAAATGCAGCAAGTCATTAATGAGAGCCTATGTTAAAAGGAATTAAATAAGATACCCAAGAAAGGAGTGAGACGCTCTGAACAAATTTAAGTGGATTCTCGATTTCCGAATTGATGAATCACATTCTGAAATCTGCTTCAGTTAAAGAAATTGAACCAAGCAAAACACATTTCTTCTTCTATTGTGGTATAGTCCAACCAAAAATGATTCAAAGAAAAATAGAGTGTGGTTGTTCCTCAGTCATTAGTGTTGTGCTGAATTCAAAGAACAGCAAAGACAGAGGTCTGCTTTATAAAAGTGAGTTGATAGGGCACTATAATTCTGTGGTTTGCATTAATGTGCTTTTGATATATTCACTTTGTCTTTAAAAGAATAACTTTTTAAAAAGCATTTTATTTCTTTTAAAAGATTCCATGTTTATAAGAACAGAGAATGTGACCATCTAGAGAGATAATCAATGTTGACTTAATATTGATGTAAGATTGTATATAATATATATTAATTATAAGATTATATAAAATGAAACCACATTTATGTTGTACATAGCTTTTTTTTTTCACTCAATAACACATTGTAAAACTTTTTCCATGCCATTCCTGTTATTTGGACTGTCCATAAAAACAGCAGATTCAATATCCCGAGTAACATAACTACTCCAGTTGCCCGCCCGCCCCCCCCGGGCGCGGGGCGCGGGAGTAAACTATATCTTAATATTGCTTTGCAAAAATCTGTACAACCCATCACCTTTTAAAGGTTCGTACAATTATTTTTGTTACGTTATTAATGCTGCAATGATTGTAATTGTAGCAAAATCTTTGTGCATATCCATAATTACTTTCTTGAGCTGTTTTTAGGAGTAAAATTATTGTGCTGATGGGTTTGGATTAAAGCTTTTGATACACAGTGCAAATTATCCTCTGGAGGTGACTAATTCCTGCATCCACAATATAGTTTGAAAAATGAGGTTTAGATGATTAATTGTCCATTAGAATTCTCAGTAAATTTTTTTTTGTAAGTTTTGATTTGGGGATTTTTGTTTTGTTTTGTTTTGTTTGTTTGGGTCTTCAGGTCCAAAGGCATAGTGATCCTTTGGACCTGAAATGCTTTTATTGTCCTTATACGTCACTGACAAAATTTCTCTCATTACTCTTATATGCATTTTATGATGTGACTTTGCAATTATTCCCATACAAAGGAAGAGTCAATTTCCCCCTCCTTTTAATATGGGCTGGCCCTGTAACCTGCTTTACTGACACAATAATAAAGTGATATGATATGCTTCCCAAGTTCAGGACTCAAGAGGCTAACTTCTGCTCTTGTCCTCTTAGAAATCAGATGTTGTATTTTAAAAAGTCCATGGTGTCCTGCTGGAGATAGAATGTGAGTGGTACTGACATGCCCTGGCTGACAGTGCCTGCCAATTGCTAGCCATAAAAGTCATTCAGGGCCAACCAGATGACCTGCCAACTGACCCACAACAGCATGGATGAGTCCAGCTGAGACCCCATAAGGAGCAGAGATGAGCCCTGCTCTCTGACGCCTTCCTATGTTGCCAATCACTGGTGTTCTGAGCAAGTGAATGGTTGTTGTTTTGTATCACTAAGTTAATAATTAATGCAGTTGATACATTTTAAAGTTCATTTACAGTTCCATCTTTTTCTTATGTCCCTTACCAAACAAATCAGTTGAGATAAGAGTATTAATTTATTTGAACAGAGGTGTTTCATTGTTGCTGAGAAGAAAAGATCCTGTCTTGCTGAATACTGTCACCACCAATTAAATATACTGCTACTGCAGAGTAACCCACTTGCTTGTGGCATAAATTGGCAAAGTTTGACTTAACTTTATGATAGATAGGACTCGCATGAGTGACACTGTATGAAAGGTAGATTTATTGGACAAAATGTAACTCTTAATAAATGAGACTGTATGTATATATCACACCAGTGATAAAAAATCTATCTTGTGGATAGATGAAGTATCATGTTTGATGCCAACGTATATTTTTTTTAAGTTTAGTTGAGTTTATCTGAAGATAATTGAAGCTTGCTTTGGTCTGCTGACTGATTAAAGTTTTTTGTTCAACATGACCTAGTGTCCTTTGGATCTAAAATGGTTTTAGTGTGGCTTTGGATGCATTGATATTTTCACAGGATGATTTATGATACTTACCAAGACATTCATTTGTAATAGCAAAATTTAAATTAGAGTCAGTTTGGCAGCTTTCCAATTCAATACCTGCTACATACAATGAAAAACTCCTTAAAAGTAGAAAATCATTAAACAAAAATAGCATCTGGTTGTCCATACTGTATCTCTAAGATTAGTAGAAAAAAATTTCCTGAAAACAAATAAACAGATTTACAAAACAGTGTGTCAGGCAACTCTGTTTACAGAAACAAAAATGACTCACATCAATGCTCTTCAGTATTATAACTCCTTTAAACAATATAGTAATATACTTACCTGCATACATTTCCTTGATCATCTCTCTACAGAGCTGTGGAAGGTAGTAAGCCAAGCGACTATATACGAATGAAATGGAATAAGGCTCAGAAACAATTTAAATAAACCTTATATTTTATTTGCATTTTTAAGTGTTCTGTTGTTTGGAAAAGAAAAAAAATGTAAAAAATGCTCATGATTTTTGAAGCCAGTTGGGTTTGGATACAGTTTTGTGAAGGAAGTATCTGTAGTCCGGTTTTCTCACTTATTCCCAAATTATGAAGGCTGATTCTGTGTAAACCATGCTTTAAACTGGTCATCAAAAATAACGAATAATCTAAGTGACAGAGCAGAACAACTCTATTTCATATTAAATTTCTATTCTTTCTTAACACATTCATATTTTCCCACCTTTTTTACATAATTTTAAGTGTATATAATAGGTATAAAAGTAATATAAATAATTATAGTACAACCTTGTGCTGATTCCCTATATTGTTAATATTTTGCCTACATTAGTGTTCTTTTCTATTTAATATAGATATGTAGTATATGTATGTATTTATATACTGTATGTATATATTATATAAGCATATAAAGTCATACATTGCTTAATTACACAGATACTTTTTGAGAAAGTGGCTTTTTGGTGATTTTGTTGTCTAAACATTATAGAATGTACTTACAAAAACCAAGTTGGTATAGCCTACTACACATCTAGTCTATATGGTGTAGCCTATTGTGCCTAGGCTACAAATCTGTGCAGAATGTTACTGTACTGAATACAGTAAGCAATTATACCACAATGGTGAAGTATTTGTGTACCTAAACATATCTAAACATAGAAA
The DNA here is from genome assembly GCA_036589455.1 of Ateles fusciceps. NCBI lineage: Eukaryota > Metazoa > Chordata > Mammalia > Primates > Atelidae > Ateles > Ateles fusciceps. The sequence goes on from JAZHEH010002206.1 coordinate 12,349,350, forward strand.
ACATACACTAAAAATATAGATTTATAAGCTTATGGAAACACCATCAGATCTGCAGTTCATAGTTGTCCAAAACATCATTCTGCAGTACCTTACTATATAGACAGAATATTTTATTGAACTAGTTTAAAGTAAGATTCAGGTACAGTATGATGCCTTTTCCCATAAATACTTGAATGTTTATTTCCTAAAGCAGGGCAATTTTTTTTTTTTTTTTTTCTTGAGACGAAATCTTGCTCTGTCACCAAGGCTGGAGTGCAGTGGCATAATCTTGGCTCACTACAACCTCCACCTCCTGGCTTTAAGCTATTCTCCTGCCTTAGCCTCCCGAGTAGATGGGACTACAGGCACGTGCCACCATGCTTGGCTAATTTGTGTATTTTTAGTAGAGATGGGGTTTTGCCATGTTGGCCAGGCTGGTCTCAAACTCCTGACCTCAGGTGATCTACCCGCCTCGGCCTCCCAAAGTGCTGGGATTACAGGTGTGAGCCACCCCGAAGCAGGGCAATCTTTTGTATAATTACAGTAATTTTTTTAATTGGGAAATTAATCTCTGTGATATATATTCTTACTGTTTTAATAGTATTATCTCCTCTTCTAGAAATACTAGTCTACTACCCATTTTAAATTAGCTCCCCCTGCTATGTGTTCAGAATGTACCTTTTTTTTTTTTACCCCTGCAGGTTACTCATCATTTTTTAATTTAACCCTCATCTTGATATCTATCTCTTTAATGCACTGCAAGCTTAGTAGTGACTAGTGTTATATTTATTTTATTTCCTCCCCCAGGGTAGCACAATTCTTGGCACTGATAAACTTTTCATAAATATTTTTAGATAAATGTGTTCCTTTGAATTGTAGTTGAGGCATTTTCAATAGTAATTATAATAACGTACATTTATTAAAAGCTTGCTATGCTTAAGGCACCTTATAAGTATTTTATATAACTTTATTATTTAATCAGAATAATATTTAACAAAAACTTACATGTCTTAAGCACTATGTCAAGCATATTCCATGGGTTATGAAATTTAATAATAAGTGGACAAATACTTAGGAAACTTTTTCTGTGTTTCAGGTACAGGTGTAAGTGCTTTACACATATTAATTCTCGTTTAATTCTTACAACATTATGACAGGATATTATTATTATTCCTATTTTGCTGATGAGGAAACTCAGACTACAGAGATACTAAATTTTCAACAGGAGTTATCATGTCTCTTTTAAAGAGGGAAAATCCTGAAATGTAAATAAGTTAAGTTACTTACCTATATTAATTTTACAGAGTTGCTATAACAAATTACCACAAACTGACTGACTTAAAACAATAATAAATTTATTGTCTCACAGTTCTGGAGGCTAAATAAAATTCTGAAATCAAGGTGTCTGCAGGCCCATGCTGTTTCTGGAAGTTCTAGGGAGAATTTTTTTTCATATTAGCTTCTGGTGTTGTTAGCAATCTTTGATATTCCTTGGCTTGTAGACACATTATTTATGTCTCTGCCTCTGTCATCACATGGCATTCTCCTCTCTGTACATTTGTCTCTGTATCTCTTCTCCTCTTATAAGGCCTCACTGGATTAGGGACCACCCTAATGAGTTCATGATGATTTACTCACATCTGTAAAACCCAATTTTCAAATAAGGCCACATTCCAAGGTACCAGATGTTAAGACTTCAACATATCTTTTTGGGACACTTTTCAACCTATAACATTACCCAAGGCCATTAAGCTCATTAATGACACTACTAGGATTTGATCGTGGGCTTATCTGACTCTAAAGCCCATGATTTTGACCACTGTGTTCCACGCAGCATACAAGACTTGAGTCACCTTTGGTTCTACAAGCTAACTAAAGTTGTTAATAACAATGGCAGTCATCAAAACAAAAGCATTCAATATCAAAAATGTATATCATTTAGATATTTACTTAAAACATACATGAATAACATAATAAAATTAATACTTCAATTTAATTTTTCAAACTATAATATAAAATAAATAAATGAAACAATTTTATACATAAAAATCAAAACATACATGAATAACATAATAAAATTAATACTTGATTTAATTTTTCAAACTATAATATAACATAAATGAAACAATTTTATACATAAAAATCTCATTTGTTTATGCTATTACTAGCACAGATACCTACTTTTAAAGAAAATTATTTATCAAAAGACTGCTTATCTCAGCTTAGTAAATTTTCTTAATGTTTTTTAGTAAGATGGTTTGGTTTTACTTATGTGAGAGTTCTACTTTCTTTAAATTTTATTTTATTAAAAGATCTAAATATTTACTAACTTTAAATTTATGTTCTTTTATTTGTATTTATATAAGTATAAAAAATTGTGTTATGTGTTTTTTTCCACATTACATTTTACAATTAACCATTATGAAACCCATATGGAAAAAAAATAGATTCAAGATTTTTCTACTTGTAGAGGTGACTGTATTCACCTGATAATTTTACCAAATAATTGTAAACACAATTTATATTGCTAGTAGCATTCAAAAAGTTAACATTATTTACATAATAAATTTCTCTAATTTTGGCATTAAGTCTATTTCTGTAGATCCTTTAGAAATATATACATTATGGAAGAAAGTTTTAGTTTTAACTAAACAGTTACATCTGCAGCATTTATCTTATTTTGGTAATCACACACATTGTAGACATCCCTGTATTCTTTACTGTTTATCTCACAGAAGCATTCTAACTGGTTTCCTAGTATGTTTCCTTCTATTGGAATACATTCTGCATGCCAAGGGCAGAATGATCCTGGTAAAGGTCGACTGTAGTCAAGTCACTTTCTTGCTCAAAATTATTCTATAGTTTAACATTCCCTGTAGAAATGAAGTTTATAAAATTGCCTTGAACAAGGGAGTAATAAAACAAAAAACAGAAGCAGTTAATAACAGAATAATACTTAGGAAGGGAAGGTGAAAAGAATTTTCTTAATAATAGGAAAACAAGGCAAAATCAACTCAAGCATTATCAATTAAAGGGACTAATTCAAATGTGCATATTTAATCATGTGTGTTACCATTTTTATTGTGTTAGACTTTTGAATCTATTTTAATAAATGAGATTAGTCTGTAATTTTCTTTTCTAACTCTGCAATTTTTCTTTTTGTTTCTAGCTTAGATAGATGGAAATATAGACATTTTGTTTATCTATTTATTTTATTAACTTGCTTAATTTTGCTTGATATTTATTAATTTTATTCATTTTTCCAAAGAACCAACTTTAAATTTTGAGTATTTGGTCTGTTTCCTATTTCATAAGCTTTAACTATCATCTAGATTTCTCATTTCAACTTTCATGATACTACATCCAAGAATCTTTCCTCTTCCTTTAAAATCAACATTTAGGCATCATCATTATCATTATTAGGTTGTATGGTTACTTTTATCTATGTGACCTTTGGCAAGTTTCTTACACTCTCTGAGCCTGGAACTCCTTATCTTAAAGTAGACAATTCTGTCACTGGTTTAATAGAGTGGCTCTTATCATACAAGTAATAATTTTAAGCAATTAGCACAGTGCCGACACTGACTAGGTTTTCTCATAGATAATACTGATGAAGATGGTGAAGATTATGTTGGTGCTATGCTCTGCCTATTTAAATCAGGCACAACATTCTAAATCTTTTTCTGGCTGAGTTATCTGGATTGATATTTCAATTGGCCATTCTATGTGACTTCTATGACTAATTATATATAGGAGCTTATGTAAAACATATCACTTTGTCTACAGATAAATTTATTTTATTTAGTTTAAATATTCTACATGGCCTATTTTATGCAATTAATTCTTCACATGTACTCCCAAATAAATGTTAATGTCTATGTACTTACATCTTAGGATTAATGAGGTAATGTCTGAAAAGAACTGAGAATTCTTTGGAGGAAATACAAGGTCAGAGTCCAAATTGTGATACGTAGTATGCTTGTGTTTGCAAACTAGAAGGAAAGCTCTTTCTACTTCAGAGGATGTGAGCTGCCAAACACTACTGTGCTTGAAGCACTATCATAACAGCTCAGGAGGAATACAAGAGTGAGCAAGAATGCAAAACTGATGAAATGAGGAAAGATGGGTCCTACTAAGAAAAATTTGAAATGAAAAATGTCAAAGTAAAGCAAATTTGAAGAAACAGAATAATGACATAGGATCATCTTACTGAGTAGCCCCTTGCACATAATCATTCTTTCCTCCTTGAAGCACTTTCTTTGCTTGTTTCAGCATTAAACATTCTGTCTTGGTCTTCGCTCCTCCTCTTGACTTTGTTCTCTTGGCTCTGGTGCTGGCTCCCCTTCAAACCCCTGACCTCTAAATGTGAGACTGTTTTAACACCCAGTCATTTTTCTAGCTGTGCATCCTCCCTTATGATCTCATACAGATTCAGGCTTTAAATATCATCTATATGCTAATAATGAACAACTTTATTTCTCCAGCTTGGACCTATCCCCTTGACTCTACGCTGGTTTATCAGCTGCTTATTTGGCATTTCAATTTGAATATCTAATATGTGTCTCAAATTTAGCCTGTCTGAAACAGCCTTGAATAGCTTTCATTCCACCATTTCCCTAGTCCTTTGCAAATCTCCTATAACATTCTTTGATATTTCAGGACATGGCCAATCATTTTTCCCTCTTTCACTCAGGCCCCAAATCTTTTCATCATCCTGGTTCTTCTATTTCCATCACACCACACATCCAATCCAGGAGCATGCTTTGTCAGCTTTGTATCTTCAAGTTATATTCAGAATCTGAGCACTTCTTACCACCAGTTTTACCTCCCTGAATTGCTATAATAGCCTCCAAGCCAATGTGTCTGCTTCTACCCTTGCCTTGCTGTAAGCTCTCAAACAGTGGTGTGGTTGGCAGAAGACAGCTTCATTTGATCATTTCCAGCCACATTCGTTTGTCATCTTATAATGCATCTCTAGCAGAGCCAGTATCATATCAGGAACTGTTATATGAAAGTTAAGTTTAGTTCTACTTTGCAGATAGCATGGCCTTGCTCTAGAGTTCCAGCAGACTACATTATAATTTTCCCATTAAGCGTTACATAAATCCTCCATAATGTCTTTTTCTATCACAGATGTACCTAAGACCAAAATATCTGTCAGGTTAAATTACCCAAGCTTAGTGTCACTTATACCAAAATCTGAAAACCTGGATTGCTAAAAAGCCTTTCCTGCACCGTATGCTACTAAAACTTTGCTGTTATTAATGTCATTCTGTATAATAGCCAGAGAAATCTTCCAGAATGTGGCCTATAAGGGGTGGTGCTTCCTTCTTTGAGATGAAAGCTGCAGCATGCACTAATTGTTTCTTATTTTGGAAGGTGTTTTCTGGAATGCTATAAACCACTGGTTCTCTAAAAATTGTATTAATATGGTAGTATCTTAACTCTTTGCAGAATTCATGTCTCACTCTCTAAAGTGCATGTGTCTTTCCAAGGCCTTCAACCCACTTGCCACTTGTTTCGTATCTGGGTTTGATTAGTACAATGTTATCTATGTCGTGGACCCATGGGACATTCTGCTGGATGTCTATCTGTTCTGGATTTCATCAGAAGATGTCCCATTGAACATCTGCAGAATACAGTTCTAAATGTCTTCTGAATCCTTCTACTACATATTTTATAGGTGCTATAGTTCTTTCATGATAATTTATTTTTCCTTTCTTAGGAAGTTCAAGACATCCTTGACCTTGTTATGTGGTAATTTAATCTAGTTGTTGCCTTAGTGGGTAGGAAGGAAAGTAGGGAAATTTCTGAGGCGACAAGAGTTGTCCTATGGGGACTGTAAAAATACTTCAAAAAACAATGAAGCATTCAGCTCTATTCCAGAAGATACAGAAGTTTTAGAAGAATTTGGTAAAAGAAGATCCTCAACTGTGCTAATCCCAGATGTCCTCATCCTATGTTTTACATGTACACAGCTACCCCGTACTGTATATCCACCAGCACCTTATCGCCTTATTTTCTTAACATCCTTATTGCCAGGAGAGCAGGTAATCCAGCCTTTAAAATCAAATTCTTACTTCCACCTCAAATTTTTTCAGGAACCAAACTCAGATGGAGAATAGTGTGCAGAAATTTTTATGAGGAAAAAAGCTCCAAGGATCAACATTTCTAGGGTAAAGAGAAGGAAGAATTTGGGAACTTGTGATTGTGGGTTATAGCACACTCAGAGTATGACTTCAATCCGCTTCACAAAGAACTCTGACGCTGTAACCCTGTTTTATAGTTTTCCTGAGTTGAAATAAGGGGGCTGGGTGTATATACTCCTAATTCAATTTGTGATTAGATGCAGGTCCCCGGGGAATGGGGGAGTGATCTTGGACATAGCATATCTCTTTATTAAAGGTAATTTTCAAAGGTAGCTGGGAGCGGTACAGGGCACATCCACAACCACCTCCAAATTTGGTATCAACATTTTAGAAATTTTTCCAAGCACAATTTTTGGTTAATATGGAACTGGTACTGGCACAAATGAGTCTCTCCCTGTGTAAATATCAACCAGCTTTAAGACGAATGAAAGTCAAAGTCTTTCAGAGTTGGAAGAGGCTGAGAAATCATTTAGTAAAGTTCTCGATTAGAGCTTTGAAACCAGTTCACAGCATTCTCAACACATCTCTGGACATTTGCATTATTAGAATACTACTTTCATAGATTTGATCATTTTGAAAACTTTCACCTCTTGTTGAGGAGACTCTGCCTCCTCATAACTTCTACCTTTTCTTCTATTTCTGACATGAAGAATCCAGTGTTTCAGACACATAAAGATGACTATTAAATAATGCCCCACACATCCCCATTCGCCAACCTCAACCATCTTCATGTGGCCAAATTTTAATTCTATCACGATCTGGTTACTATCTTGTGACTTCACTCCAAGTTGTTAATTTTTCTTTGTCACTTTCGGAACTGAACACAGGGTAGCCAGGCATAACTCACACAGAACATGGGATATCCCATTTTTTAAAGAAAATGTACTTCTATTAAAACAGTTTCATGTCTTATTAGCTCTTTTGGCAACTACATCATGAGACATTTTACTCAGTGCTTGGAAACTGCCATATCATTGTTATAATTAAAGTATGGAAAGCAATGCTTCAGCTAATGAATTGATATAAACTTTCTTGTTTAATCTTCTAGAAAATTAGGAGAGTGAGATACTATTCTATACTATTTGAAACAAGAAAAAATGCAGATAGATGTGAAAATAAAACACAAAGGATAGTAAAGATGAAGAGATGATAGCATGCCCCTGAGGAATAGGTAAAATAATATATAAAACTTTAGTTATCATATGAATATAAACTTTGTATTTTAAAAATTTCATTTGCTGAGGAAGAAGTATCATGAAAGATCATGGTGTAGAGGTAATGAATACAGAAAGATTAGAACCCAAATTTTAATTACCTTACACAAATAATTTTGCAGCTAATCTACACAATTACGGTTAGAAATTTCACATTTTTTAACCTCCGGATTACAAGATTATTCTTAAGCCTCATGCCATAAACAAGATACATTTCTAACTTTCTACCTTCTCAGCCTTTATTTCTACAAAGGACCCCATCTTACATCTGCTTAAAACCCACTGGTTTCAAAAGAACTCCATATAAAATCTTGCTAAGTTGTCATAAGTTTATAGTGATCCTGAACATTTTGTTCTTGAAACACAAAAATGGACCAATGACTTGCAGTTTATCACCAGGTTTAAGGGGTAACTTTATATCCCTCACATAGGACCCCATTATCTAAAATAAAATCCTCAATATCTAAGAAAAATGTGGAGACAGCCGGCTTCGTAAAAGTTATAATCTGCAAATGAATGGCAAATATTACATGGTCTGGAAATCCAGAACACTTTAACAGATGCCAGCAAAAGTTAATAATGTTAGCTTTCTCTAGGAATGGTAGTATCTGTGTAAGAGAATAAGCTTATGGACTGTGGTACTTAAATTGTTTATTAAGAACATTTTCCTGGCAAATGCTGAGAACAGAAAGAAAGATAAGCTTTGATAAGGGAGCAAAATCCTGAGTTAAGACCTTGTTGGCAGCAGCATCACTATAAAACTGCTATTTGGCTTTTATTGTTATTTAACGCTCAATTATTTAAAATACTTAAATGAGAGCTCAAATGCTGCCACAATATACCAGCAAGACATTAATTGTGTATTTTAAAATGGCTCAAATACCAATTTTTGGTTTAAGCATATGACTGTATTTATGGAGTTTCCCTATAATCATTGTAAGGCTTGCTTTCTCAATTGACTTTCAGCTATGGATGACAAATATTTTACCAGAATTAAACTTTACTATAGCATTGGCTGGTAGGTAATAACACCCAAACTTTGTCCTATTAATAGTGAGTATTTATTTGCGTTTTGCAAACATACACTCATCAATTCATTGTAGGCTTAAATAGTTGGCAGAATGGTAGGTGTGCAGAAAACTACAGAAACCAAAGGATGAAGACATAAGTTAACCTTGAACATAAGTAGAACTAAAGTTTTAGGCCATTCACTTCTAAAATGTTTCCTGTAAATTTTGAGGAATTAAATGTGGTGGACCTGTAGCAGCAAGACGTAGGTTCTAGTTTCATACTGCATAACCAATTAAGTGGCTATAGGCCAACTTCTTTAATTTTTCCAGGCTCAGGTTTTCAAACACAGGAGTTGGAATAGCTGCTCTTAATAGCTTATTGTTTTTCTAAGATTTTGGGATTTTAATCTCTTAGAGATATTATTAGGCTGTATGTATATGGCCTTTTTGCTCCCTTATCAAATTTTATACATATATATACCGTAAATTCAGAAAGACTTGGTTTCTAGCCACCAGAAATTGCAATTGAATGCTAATAGAACCTAAATCTAAGTTCATGTAAAGAGAACTATATCATGCATATTAAAAAACAAAGTAGCTGCTGACTTCACTTACGACCAAAAATCGACTAACAGAGATCAGAGTTACCCATCTATAGAAAACAATTTGAAAAAAAATACATGAAAAGATAATTTTAAAGATGTTGAACATCATGCAATGAAGGACAGTAATCTATGAGTGGTAGGAACCAAATGAAGTGGACCCTACAGTTTTCTTAGCTAACTCCCTGGAGAAAGTTTCCAGGCTATGACACAGAGAGAAAAAATCCAGGCAAAGTCCAACAGTTTTCCTGAGTTGAGGTAATAAAGCTGGAGGTCAGGAGAGAACAAGGCAGTTATAATTCTCAGCAAAGTATCAGTACAGTACTAAGAGAACCTCACAGAGGTAGAACTCTCAATATCTGCAGAGGGTCTCTTTAAAGAATTAGTGTGAATGCTGATTAGCACAAGTATATGAGGGGAAAGAACCATCCAAATAATTGCAAGAAAGAGTGACTTTGATCCTATACCTCAAGGCTAGCATGGAAAAACTTCATAAGTCACAAGGTATCAGGTAGAGTAAGAAGAATCTTGTCTCAGCAAGGACAGCAAAGTTTAAAAACAAATCTAGAAAGAATAAGAAAACTTCCAAGTAACTTAATCATGTTCCAAACAGTGATAGAAGGTATATAAGAATATTAAAGCATACAGCACCCAACAAGATAAAACTCACAATGTTTGTTATTCAATCACAATTGAAAGCATGCAAAAAAGCAGGAAAATATGCCCTAGAATTAGAAGACAAATTAGTCAATCAAAACCAATCCAGGACTTATATAGATGTGAGATTAGCAGGAAAGATATTTATATAGTTATTAAAGTCATGTACCATTTGTTCAAGAAGTCAGGGGAATGATTGAAAATGTTAAATAGAAATCTGTCAGATATAAAATAAAAATTTCAAATAAACTTCTACAGATGAAAACTTTAGTATTGGAGATTTAAAAAAATACACCATTGGGCGTTAGCATTGGATCAGACACTACACAAGAAACAATCGGTGGATTTAAAGACATAATAATAAAGGCTTTTCAAAATAAAATACAGACATAAAAGAAGACTCAAACACACACACACACACACACACACAAAACATCCATGATAGATAATGTCAAGTGGTCAAGTATATGTGTAATTGGAGTCTCCAAATGAGAAAAGAGAGAGGAGAGAGACAGAAGAAATAATTGATTCAGAAAGGCCAATTTGTTTTCAAATTTGATTCAAACTATAAACCCCACAGATCCAAGAAGCTCAATAACATTCAAGCACAGGAAGATGAATAAAAATACTACAATGCATATTATAATTAATCTGCTAGAAGTCAGTAATAAAAGCAACCAGAATAAATATTACATTATTATTGGGAAATAATTCTTAATGGATTTCTTACATTTTCTCCCCCCCACATCTTATAAGGAAGGCAGTAATGCCTTTTATTCTGGACTTCTTTTTAAGTGTATATAGTGAACAGTTTAGCCTCCCTCCAGAGCAAAGAGCAGTCATACTTAATATACATTATTAACAATTTAGACTTTCTAAGCTCAGGGTTTCTCTGATGTAATTCAACCCATTGCAAATGCAGGTATTATTTCTCTATCTCTTTGCATCACTCTGTGAGAATTGGGGCACTGGGACTTGCATAAAAACACTGATACTTTGGCTACGGTTATTGATATGAGTAATAAATTTTTATTTGTCTCTGACCCATGAATTTTATGTCTTCTCACAGTTTCCACGAAAATATAGCAGACTGGCACACTAGCTTTTAAGTCAGGTAAACTCTTAGACCCTTCATAGTTCTTGACAGTTTTGGCAACAAGATTAGGGTGCGAATATTATCATTAAAGAATTGCAGCCAAATGACAGTCAAAAATTCCGTATCTTCAGTTTCCAAGATCACCTTTATGCTACTCACATCTGCTGTTTTTCTTTGTGAATGGGTAACTAGGAAGGACGTTTCCATTAGTAACTGGGGAGAGATACCTGCCTCTGTTCTAGTAATAGAGTGAGGAAAGGGAAAGGAAAGAGACAAGAGGCTAATACATTTTCTATTTTGAAATAATTTAAAACTTACAAAATATTTGCAAGCCAGTTGAAATAACTTTTTTTCTGAATCATTTTAGTATGTATGGCCAATATTAATCCCTATTATCCAAAGTGAGTAATATACATTTTCTACAAAATAGAGCATTACTCTATAAAAGTATAATCAAACATAAAATCAGAAAATTAACATTGATAGGCTACTACTACCTCCACGGACCCCATTTAAGTGTTACGAATTGCCTATTTTAAAAGGAAAAAAAATTAATCAAAATTCGTGTTTTGTATTTAGTTGTCATTTTTTGGGTCCCGTTAAATCTGGATTAGTTCCTCAGTTTTTTTTTTTTTTACATTCAATAATTTAACATTTTTTGAAGATTAAAGGCCAAATATTTTATATAATGTTGCTCCGTTTTTATTTGTCCCATGTTGCTTTATAAATAAATTCAGGGTATATATTTTAGAAATTAATACCACAGAAGTGATCCTGTATTCTCATTGCATTTTCTCAGGTGGTAAATAAATTTAATTTAATTTTCTTTAATCACCCACTTTTTGATTGGGTTTTTTTTTCTTGTAAACTTTTTAAGTTCCTTGTAGATTCTGGATATTATTAGCCCTTTGTCAGATGGATAAATTGCAAAATTTTCTCCCATTCTGTAGGTTGCCTATTCACTCTGATGATAGTTTCTTTTGCTGTATAGAAATGCTTTAGTTTAATTAGATCCCATTTGTCAATTTTGGCTTTTATTGCTATTGCTTATTGTTTTTTAGTTATGAAGTCTTGTCCATCCATGCCTATGTCCTGAATGGTATTGCCTAGGTTTTCTTCTAGGGTTTTTATGGTTTTAGGTGTTATGTTTAAATCTTTAATCCATCTTGAGTTAATTTTTGTATAAGCTGTAAGGAGGGGTCCAGTTTCAGTTTTCTGTATGTGGCTAGCCAGTTTTCCCAACATCATTTATTAAATAGGGGATCCTTTCTCCATTGCTTGTTTTTGTCAGGTTTGTCAAAGATCAGATGGTTGTAGATGTGTGATGTTATTTCTGAGGGCTCTGTTTTGGTACCAAAACAGATGTATACGTGCTGTTTAACAGGTCTATATGTGCTGTTTTGGTTACTGTAGCCTTGTAGAATAGTTGACATCAGGTAGCATACTGCCTTCAGCTTTGTTCTTTTCTGCTTATGATTGTCTTGGGTATATGGGCTCTTTTTTGTTCCATATGAAATTTGAAGTAGTTATTTCTAATTCTGTGAAGCAAGTCAGTGGTAGCTTGATGGGAATAACATTGAATCAATAAATTACTTTGGGCAGTATGGCCACTTTCACAATATTGATTCTTCCTATTCATGAGCATGAAATGTTTTTCCATTTGTTTGTGTCCTCTCTTATTTCTTTGAGCAGTGGTTTGTAGTTCTCCTTGAAAAGGTCCTTCACATCCCTTGTTAAGTTTTATTCCTAGGTATTTCATTTTTCTTGTTGCAATTGTAAATGGGAGTTCACTCATGATTTGGCTCTCTGTCTATTTTTGGTGCATAGAAATGCTTGTGATTTTTGCACATCGATTTTGTATCCTGAGACTTTGCTGAAGTTGCTTATCAGCTTAAGGAGTTTTTGGGCTGAGATGATGGGTTTTTCTAAATATACAATCATATCATCTACAAACAGAGATAATTTGACTTCTTGTCTTCCTATTTGAATACGCTTTATTTCTTTCTCTTGCCTCATTGCCCTGGCCAGAACTTCCAATACTATGTTGAATAGGAGTGGAGCTCACCAGTTATTTCATTGCTGTTTCTTACCTGATTATTAGTATGATGGTAAGTGCCAGTGATGATTTTCTAACTGCATTGTTCCATACTAATAATTTTTAATTCTGCTCCAAAATAACTGTTTGTCTTCTTCCTTATATATCCATTTATTTTCATCTGTATAGGGTCAAAGATTTCTATTTTACTTAATGGGTTATTATCAGTGACAGTCTTCATTTGGTGCTCAAATTGTTCCACATTTGGCCAGTGGCAGTCCTTTAATATTTTTTGGTGTCCTTTTTGAACACTTCCTTACCTTATGACTGATATGGTTGGCTCTGTGTCCCCACCAAAATCTCATGTTGGATTGTAATTATAGGGAGGGACCTATAATCTCCACGTGTTGAGAGAGGGAGGTGACTGGATCATGGCAGTGGTTTTCCTCATGCTGTTCTTGTGATAGTGAATCCTCAGGATGGTGAGTTTTCATGAAACCTGATGGTTTTATAAGGCATTTTTCCCCTGCTCTTGCTCACCTCTCTCCTAAGACTTGTGAGAAAGGGATCCGCTTCCTCTTCTGTTGTAATTGTAAGTTTTCTGAGGTCTCCCTAGCTGTGTAGAACTGTGGGTCAATTAAACCTCCTTTGTTTATAAATTAGCCAGTCTTGGGTAGTATCTTTATAACAGTTTGAAAATGGACTAATGCAGTGACAAATAAGGTGTTAAAAGACTACCTTGTATTTTCCATGAGTCGTCCCTGAAATCCAAGTTTTTTAGTCAAAAATACTATTTAGAAACCAAGATCTGGGCTCTGGGAGTGCTTGAAGCTATTGAGTGTCGTCACTCACATGTCCTCTCCATGGACATATGTATGTGTGTACACATACATATGAACACATACACACATGCATATGAACATATATATGCATATACATACATATGTGTACCCTAGATTGTCCATGTGTATATAGAGATATGTATGTAGATGGTATGTGTGTGTGTGTTTATGTATATATATACACATTGAAAACCACAAATTTATATCAATACCAATCCAATATCATCAGTTAATTTTTATTTCCTCCGTTTCCTATTAACCTCATTTTAGGTAGTTATTTTCATTCCTCCATGATGTAATAGATTTCCTATCATAGCTGCCAATCCTCTGCATGGAAATTCTTCTAACTCCTTTCAGGCTCTGATACCTTACGCCAAGTCACTGTTGTTTCCCCAAACTTTCAACCCACATACATACAAGACACATAATGCCACATGGGCACCTACCTTACTCTGACCCATCAAATGGATTTGGGGGACTAAATTATTTAGGAAATATAAAAGGAAGGAGGGAATTAAGGAAGGCTAGTTATTATAAATGTATATGACCTTGGGCTGCATAAAACAAAATTTGAGAAATGTTTAACCAAAGGCACTTCAGTTGTTCTTCATTCTCATAAGCAAATGAGGACAAGTAGAAACAGAGAGCTTTGGATATGCTTTATTTCAGCCTTTACTTGTAGTGCAGTAGCTTGAGTCTAAGTAGTTTGACTTCCCCTGCGGAAGTGGTGGTGTGGATGGTGTAAGAAAACTAGAGAGAGAATTCCTGCATAGTACATTCAATAGCATGTTTACCAAAGTCTCTTTGGTCATCCAAGGGCTTAAATCAGATGTATGTAGAAGAAAATTTTTTGCTCTAATCTATGAATTAACTTTGGGTTAAAGGATTAGAATTTCACTGGCCTTTGTTTCTTAATTCAATTCTTTTCTATTTCTTCCACTGAAAAAATGCAGTCAGATATATTGAATATATCCAATTTCTGGAATGGAGATATAAGACTTGTGATACATATATTGCTAACCTTAGCTAGTAATATTTCAGCCAATAAAAATCATAAAAATTTCATCTTTTTTGCCTGCAACAGTGACTGAATGTTTGTGGATTTCAAATTGATTATACTTCATCTTTATATTTTACTTTGCAAAAGAATGTATGTGCATAAAGTGCGAAGAGAATATATCACCTGTAATTCTGCTTCCTTGAAGGTCTTTAAAAATCTATTGATTAATATCTTTTCTATATATGCCAACATATGCACACGTAAATTTAAGGTTTTTAATGAATTTTTGATCTCTTGTGTGCATTTTTTAACAAATGATCTTTTTAATATATCAACATGTCATCAAATATTAGTTTACAAAAGGCTTTTTGTTGGCATAAAATTCCATTTTATACATTTGTCATTATTTATTTAACTAAATGGTTCTTGGGGGCATATATATCATTCATTTCTTTTTTATGAATGTGTTGCCATAAATATCTTAGTAAAACTTTTTGTACCTTATTTTTTTCCAATAACCTCTTAAAAGTTTGTTCAAAATAAAAATTTTAAGTTTAAATTTTCCTTCAGAAAATTTGAAATAACTCCAATTGCCTTATAAGAGTATCCATGGATTCCATCCTTTTTTTTTTTAACAGATCTTGGTAACACATAATCTTTAAAATTTTTGAATTATCTTTACCAAATTGATAAATGAATGTGGCATACCATTTCAATATGCATTTTTATTATAAGAGCCAGTAAGTATTATTTCAAATATTTAGTGACTGTATTTCTTCCTCTGGGAATTACTTATGTATATTAATTCACTAAGTATTGTTAAAGGCCTAATTAGCCAAAGACCACCAAGCAGAAATCTAAAGCTGAGGGAATTAGCCTGACTGACTCGATGCAGGAATGGAGGGCACTCCAGAGGAATGATAGAATGCCGCTTGATGAGAGAGAGAGCAAGGGAAGCATCGTAAGGTTTTGGTTCTTGCTGCATGACTCTGCAGAATGTTTAAGGGAAGAGGGTATTAATTCTGGATTCATTGCTGCTTCTAGACAAAACTGAAAGAATTAAAGTTTATCTAGGGATTGGGTGCTGTCATGAGGTAAAAGCATTTTAGCAATCGGGTGTTCCCAGTAACAGATAAGAAAAGCAAAGAACTTCTGGGGGCATAATCAGTAAACAAACAGAAGTCACAAAAAGAAGAGTTTGCTATGATATTTTGCAGGATAGTCTTGTGGAAGTAATATTTTCCACTAATTTAGATGCTAGCTTTTTCTGTGTTCAACCTTTCATTCAGCCTGATTAATGGCAAAGTGGCCTTTTCCTTTTCAATTCCAGTTGATATTTATTTTTGCAGCCTCTGACAGAGCTTTACACTTGATAGAATACAGTTAAGCAAAGTATAGGCAATGTACATTATTGGATAAAGGCACAGAATTTTCTATTATGCAATCTTAAATTGGAGGTTTGGCATGTCCTTTCATTAATTGAATAACTGTAGACAAGGTATTTAATCACTTTATTTTCATATTTGTAAAAAGGGACTAGTAACAATAATTTAATATCTATAGACAGATTGAGAAAATTAAATATAATTATTTATATAAAGCACTTATCAAAATGTCTGATTTGATGTAACTGCTTAAAATAGAATAGCAACTAAAATGGTGTTTTCAATAAGAGTTTCACATGAGCTAATTGGTGGAAGCAATTAGTGAGAAGCACATGATTGTATGTGTGTACATGTGAGAATTAAAGGACATCAGACTGTGTGGAAGTTGTTAACACATATTTTCATAATCTGACATATTGTGGGGAGGGTGTTGGTTGCTGAATCATGGTATTGGGAAGGGAAAGAGGAGTAAAATTTTGTAGATTTAGATGATATTATAGCCAGCACTCTCCTACTACCCTAGCATGGAAATGCTGAAGAGATGAGTGAGAAATAGGTATACATATTACAGACTACTAGGCTGTGGCTTCTATTACAGAAAAAGAACGTGCCCATTTCCCGGATTTTCCTGGCAGAAGACTAAAGTTCTGTCTTCATGATTCTTAATGTAACTTAATTAACTTGAAGGGCATGTACAAAATAAAGAGAATTGAAATGTTTCACAGAACAGATTAATAAAATGAGAGGCAGAGATGTACAAGACATGAAGAAAACATAGTAGGGGCAGGTATTCAAATGCTAATCATCAGATTAGAATAAAGAAACATTTCAAAAAGAGCAGAACCATCATTCCATTATGAAATGGAGGAGAAATAAGATGCCAAGGATATGTGGATTCAGAGCAAAAGTAATGAAGGCAGATGGATTAGAATTAAATACAGTGAAATAGTTGATGTAAATGATACATGCACTTTGGTTGTTCTACAAATGCCAGTAGATCAGTCCACTGTTTGGGCTGTGAGGTACAATGGTCTGGGATGGTGAAGAAATGGTGTACTCTGCTAGGAATAATATTACTAAATCCAGTCAATAAAATCAGTGAGAGACCATTTGAAGAGGTTCTAGAAATTATCCTGCTCTCCTTATAGCAGCTATTTTGGCTGCCACTCAAAAACATGACCTTGGGGAGGCAGTGGTCTTGGTGTCCTAAACACAACAAATCACTGAGGAAACCAAGTTGTTGGATGAAACAACCAATCTACTATCATCATGCAGCCAGGAGGACGGACAGTATTGTTGCCAACTGAGTAGAGCTTAGGAAATATTAGAGAAACTGTGTATGAAGGAGAGGAAATGAATAAAATTTAGATGTATTTGCTGCTTTCTTCAATAATTAGACTAGAAAAAAAATACTTAAATAAAAACTATGCCATTAATGTGTGATATCAGCTCAACTTCACCCTGTACCAACCAGCTTATTAAAAAAACCTATTTTTAAAATGGAATAGGTCAACTTTGAGTCATTGGTGGAACTAAATTTAGCTAAATCTGGATGATTTAACACCTGCTCTAATAATGTCGTTCTTATATTATTGTAGGGGTAGGGTTGTGTTTTGGTTTTTAACTCTATCCACTTTGTCTTATTTGACTTATATTTTTTGGTAAAGCTAGGCATACTTAGAAAAGAAGAAAAATTAGTCTATGTTAAGTGTATCGGTTGAAGGGATGATAGAAATTCAGAACTAGTCTCGTAAAAATTCTGGAACTGCCCTTTTGTTGTGACCAATTGTAACATTATACTATTTTAAGCATTTTTCCTCTGCCCCATCTGACCTTTAAATTCTTACACAAGCGTTAATTGCCTTGAGCAGTCATGGAACAACTGTTCAACCCCTAATTACAAATTTCTGAAAGTTTTCACCATGCTATTTTCAACTTATTTGTAGACCAGTGTTCGGAAAATATTCCTGGAGATTTTCCAAGGATATATATGTAGGTGTGTATGTGTGTATCTGTATGCATGTATGTTTGTACACATATATTAGAAACTTTAGCATAAATTTGGAATAAATAAAATTCATTAACTTTCACTGGCAAAATTGACTGTAAAGCCAATTAAAATTATATTTAAAAATGTTCTAATCTAAGAAAAAATTAGTTTTATCTCAACAATATTACGATATATTTAAACTTCCAAAACTTATTTGTTAGATTGTCACAACAAGATGCTGCTGTGACCTAAACTAAGTCATAATTTTAAAAATGTTATCTTTCTTAATGGAAAATCACAAATATTCATTTAGGTGTGAAACATCTGATTTAATTTTGAAAACCTTGTAGCTTAATAAACAAAATAAGATATTTTAAATTATGTTGAACTTTTCAGATCACAAAAATGATGTGAGTTTTTTTTTTTTTAATGCTTTTCTTAGGAAAAAAAGGAGCCATTTTGTCCCTTGAAATAATATAGAAGAAACCAAAACAAAAAATATGGTGCAATAAGTGAAAATATATTTAGTTCACTGACTCTGCTTTAATAAGATTGCATATCAGGTTATTCAGGTTATACATAAAAAGTTTTCCTAACTTTTATTACAGGTTAGATAGTAAGAAGAGACACTTAGCAGCTTCATGCTTATAATAATTAATTGTTAGTTTATTTTATCTGTATTCAATAATTATTTAAAGCATAATAGAACAGAACTAAATAAGAAAGCTTTTGGTAACTCAACATTTATTTTTAAAAATTTATAACAAGGTTGATACAAAAATATTTGTATTATTTTAGTACAAAATATAACTGAACTGGACAGAAATATGAAGATCTAGTACTAAGATTTTTCTTAGTCATTGTCAAATGTAAACTTTATATCATTCATGTTCTAAAACACTATTTTTGCAGCTTCAACAACACTTCTTATTGAGTCTAAAGTAATTATTTAGGCTGGGTACAGTAGCCCATGCCTGTAATCCCAGCACTTTGGGAGGCCGAGGTGGGTAGATCATCTGAGGTCAAGAGTTCAAGATCAGGCTGGCCAATATGGTGAAAGTCCATCTCTACTAATAACACAAAAAAATAGCTGGGAGTGGTGGCGCACACCTGTAATCCCAGCTTCTTGGGAGGCTGAGGCACAGGAGAATCGCTTGAACCCAGGAAGCAGAGGTTGCAGTGAGCTGAGATCACACCATTGCACTCCAGCCTGGGCAACAAGAAGGAAACTCTGTCTCAAAATAAATAAAGAAAAGAAAAGAGAGAAGAAAAGAAAAGTATCATTCACAGTTCTAGTGTGAACAAAGAGTAAATATTAAAACCAGGATTTATTCAATACATGAAACAACTGAGAGCCAATAAATTTGCCTAATATACCCAGCTATCAAGTGACAAAAATGGGATTTGAGCTCAGATTTCTCTGACTTTAAAATATTTCCTCCCCATCAGTAGTTCCCAACATTTCTATTATGTAGGTGTCTATTTAACCATTAGAAATTGCAGATACCAACATTAGATATTTTAGAGATTAAGAAGTTGGCACTGGCATTAGGTTCTCTGGATTTGAATCTCACCTCTTCCAGTCAATAGCTGCATGGCCTTAAATAAATTGTTTGCACTCTTTATGATTTAGGTTTTTAATCTCATAAAAGAGTAAAATAATAACCCTCGAAATGTTCTTATGAATAAGGACTAGGTATGATAATTCGTGCTGAAATAACTAGTAGGCCAAGCTTATAGTTGGGAACCATTGAGCTATGCCTGCTATATATTATTTAAATTATTTATATTTTTAGAGCAGGTAAAAATTACCTTCCCTTCTTTTTGCTGCAATAAGGCATGGCTTTCTACTTAATTATTTTTCTTAATTGATACTTTGCCCTGAATATTCTCCTAATGGAAGCTACTTCTATTGTTTGCAAGAGTTAACTTTACCCAACATGGTTTCTCCTTTAAACACATCAGAAAACTCTTAACAGTGAATGACCTTACTTCCTGAAGCTTATATTAGGCCAAGGAACAGGAACCCTTTTCTGTATTTGTGTGGAGATCAAAAGCTATTGTAGTATATATAATACTGCTAGAAAAACTCCCTGTTAGCTGGTAATGCCTTGGGTTGTATTATTTCACAAAAGTTGAATATCTATTCAAGTTTACACCAATCATAATGGTGACTTTTTTTTTCAGGGACTGAGCTCCATTTAAACCATGATAGCATCTACTTTCTGTTCAATTTCTCTTCAAAACTTATGTTTTATTTGAAATTGCCTGTATGCATCATTAAAAAACACATTTATATTTATTCCTTAAGAACAAGTTGCAGAAGAGAAAGAGCTAACTTGGATCTGGGATATTTCCCCATTTAAGAAGAAATGATTCTGTTGCAACAACTTCCATAAACTGTTCAGACTACTGAAGCTTAGAAAACATGTTAAAATGGATAAGTGTTTATAAGTAAAATGGAGACTCATAATTTCAACAGCATTCACCATCTTGTAAACCATAAGAGACTTGCTTGCCTAATGCATTTGTGCAAAAAGAATCTTTGTCATAATGAATTTTGCTCGCATATCTTAAGCACATGTGAAACAATGATTCTAAGGTACACTTCTGAGAGATATAGAAAGCTGTATTAGTATAACCATGAAATTGGTAAGAAACAATGGTTCCAATATTGGTGATAAAGACAATTTCATTATCAGAAACACTTAGGCACCAGCCTTTTCTATGAATGCTGTAACAGAAATTTTGTACATCTTTTTGTAACCAACATTTAAACATAAGCTCACGTTAATTTTTTTTTTTTTTTTTTTTTTTTGAGATGGAGTCTCACTCTGTCACCTAGGCTAGAGTGCAGTGGCATGATCTTGGCTTACTGCAACCTCCGCCTCCTGGGTTCAGGCAATTCTTCTGCCTCAGCCTCGAGAGTAGCTGGGACTACAGGTGTGTACCACTACACCCACCTAATTGTTTTGTGTTTTTAGTAGAGACGGGGTTTCACCTTCTTGGCCAGGCTGGTCTTGAATTCCTGACCTCGTGATCCACCCACCTTGGCCTCCCAAAGTGCTGGGATTACAGGTATGAGCCACTGCGTCCAGCCGACCCCTCTTTTTGAAACAATAATATTAAAATCAGGAAACACTAAGCATTGTAATGAAAGCAAAAAATGTTCTGTTTCATTGTCACTAAATATGCTTGCCTTTGATTTTTCGGTGTAACTAAAAATAGTACATAAAAACAAAATAATGAGCTCAAATGTTTTCTTTAAATAATCATATTTGTGCCACTTTATCTGTTTAAGCTTTGTTGCTAGAAAGCATGACATGGCACCAAAAGAATCAATATTTATAGAACTAAAAGATTTGGGAAACCTACCTTCTACTCTAACTTCTGCTATAGGGACATAAATTTACTGAGTGAGTTCAGCTTCCTCAAGGCTCTGGTCTCTTTTCTGAAAATGAGAGATTTGGTCCAGATATTCTCTAAAAACCATGTTTTGCAATAAGAGTTCAAATTTCAACCACTGTCCAAATTGTACTAAGCGAAGGCTGAAGTGAAAAGGGACCTTTCTTTATATCAGACATAGCTACTTGAATTTAATTTGGTTATGATGCGACATTGTTAATGAGTAGTTATGTCCATAACTGTAACTTCAGACTTCTATGTCATAGAACATTATTAGATTAAAGTCAAATTAGGCTAGTTCTTGCCTAGTGAAGACTAAATACAATCAATGGGATTGTTATGGTAGAATGATTCTTGGTAATGATATATGGCCAAACTGTTTGACTGTAGGGCCCTACGTGAATAATGGCGTGGAAAAAGTGATGAAAGTGCCAGTGGGCTAGACTCCAGGAGTTTGATTTTGAAAAGTGAATGAGGTGGTTTAGTTAGTGCATTGCCCAAATATTTTGGTTTCTTTTCTTTCTCTTTCTCTCTTTCTTTTTTTTCCTTTTTTTTTTTTTTTCTTTTTTAGACAGAGTCCAGCTCTGTGCCCAAGCTGGAGTGCAGTGGCATGCTCTTAGCTCACTGAAACCTCCACCTCCTGGGCTCAAGCGATTTTCCTGTCTCAGCCTCCTGAGTAGCTGGGATTACAGATGAGCGCCACCACACCTGGCTAATTTTTGTATTTTTTAAGTAGAAACAGGGTTTAACCATGTTGGCCAGGCTGGTCTTGAAGTCCTGACCTTAGGTGATCCGCCCACCTCATCCTCTTAAAGTGCTGGGATTACAGGCATGAGCCACCACGCCCAGCCTGGTTTCTTTAATTCTACTGACTTATCTCCAAGTTCAAAGCAAAGAACGGACAATATCCCTAGAGAACTAGCAAGGTAAAGATTCTAACTGTAAAATTCTCTCTTGTTGTGACTGATCAAAATGTGTTACGGAAACTCCATTCAGTGCTGGGTAATCAAGTAGTCACTTTATGCCAACATCCATTTTTCTTTTTCTCTTCTATTTCTTTATCAATAATCATATTTGTGTAGAACTGCAGATTAAAGAGAGAGAAGATGAAGTCCTCACCTTGACAGGTTTTAATCTTGCTGAGAAGACAATTGTTAAACTGGTTTGCAATCAGGGATCTCACCTAAGAACATTTAAGACTATCATCAAGCCAAGCCAACAAACATATGAAAAAATGCTCATCATCACTGGTCATTAGAGAAATGCAAATCCAAGCTACATTGAGATACCATCTCATGCCAGTTAGAATGGCGATCATTAAAAAATCTGGAGACAACAGATGCTGGAGAGGATGTGGAGAAATAGGAACGCTTTTACACTGTTGGTGGGAGTGTAAATTAGTTCAACCATTGTGGAAGACAGTGTGGCGATTCCTCAAGGACCTAGAAATAGAAATTCCATTTGATCCAGCAATCCCATTACTGGGTATATATCCAAAAGACTATAAATCGTTCTACTATAAGGACACATGCACACGAATGTTCATTGCAGCACAGTTTACAATAGCAAAGACCTGGAACCAACCCAAATGCCCATCGATGATAGACTGGACAGGGAAAATGTGGCACATATACACCATGGAATATTATGCAGCCATCAAAAACGATGAGTTCGTGTCCTTTGTAGGGACATAGATGAACCTGCAAACCATCATTCTCAGCAAACTGACACAAGAACAGAAAATCAAACACCGCATGTTCTCACTCATAGACGGGTGTTGAACAATGCGAACACATGGACACAGGGAGGGGGAGTATCACACACTGGGGTCTGTCAGGGGAAAAAGGGGAGGGATAGTGGGGGGGGGTGGGGAGTTGGGGAGGGATAGCATGGGGAGAAATTCCAGATATAGGTGATGGGGGAGGAAGGCAGCAAATCACACTGCCATGTGTGTACCTATGCAACAATCTTGCATGTTCTTCACATGTACCCCCAAACCTAAAATGCAATTAAAAACAAAACAAAACAAAACAAAGACTATCATCAATACACTAAGCATTCCCATCTAACTGATTTTTTAATCACAACATTCTAAATCTACGTGCATAATTAGTCCATACTTGGTGTAATTGGGTGTCAACACAGTGATGAGTTTGCCAGAAAAAGTTATTACTAGCTTTCCAGAAAAAGAAAAAGCCATCTTAAATTTAGTTTTTGATGGAATGTCCTCAGTAAATTTGTATTTTCATGGAGTTTTTGTGTAGAAACTAATGATGTTTATTCTTTTGTCTAGCAAATATTCATTGAGCAGCGAACACAAATTTTATCCTAGACATTGTGCTAAGCATTGCGTATTAAGCACAGTTCTCCCTCATAAGCGTGGATTTAATATGCTGCCTCTCTACTACATAATCGGCCAGTTTTGAGGGCCAGTTTCCTGTTTTGATGATGAGCAATACTCTAAATTAAAACTCAATCTCTTCAATGAAGCTAGTATCTTATTCACCAACCACCTTGTGGTTTTGGTGTCTTGGCAAATAGTATATGATACAGCATAGATGGAAAAATTAGTATGCTGTGAGCGCTTAATGACCTTGCTGAGAGCGCTTCAGAAAGCCCAGATTGTTGGGGGCTTAGAGAGGAAAATAGGAGACTACGTAGAATTTTCTGTGAACCTGATGGAAAGATTTATATGATCGAAAAAATTGAGAAGTACTTGCCTCTAGGGAGGCAGTACTGTGTAAATAAGGTAGCACAAATGTGCTGGAAATGTGAAGTGTCTGGAATATGAGAGTCCAAACAGTGAGAAACATGTCAGAGTTTCATGGTTGTGGGATGCTTTATTGTCTTCCACTTCTCTCTTAAACATTGTGTTAAGTAAAGACTTCACTACAGAGAGGATTTATGGTGCTGAGTGTATTTAGATAAACTATGGCTCAGGTAAATCATAACTTTTCTTAAGGAGCTGCACCGATATAACTCAGCATCCACTGGATTCTCAAACTACTCTAACTTGATGAATCATTCAAATGATAGAGGAATTATGCAGCTCTAACAAATGGCTCCCTAATTCTTAGAAAGTTCTCAAAATCACTCTCAGAAATGAAATAATAAATTTGATCTACCCTAACATGCTGATATTTCTAATTTGGCTTATTTTTTTACATTTCATAAATTATCAGAATTAGGTCCTAAAAGCCTGATGGAACTTTTTAGGCAAATACTATATTTTTTTCAATGTTACACAGCTTTATATCACCATGTTTATTACATACAAGTAACCCAATGCCCAATTCAATACAGTTTTATTACTCGGTCTTAACCATTATTTTACTTTAATTTTAATTAGTGAATAATTCATTTTAATGTCACATGCTACTCTTTAAACTTTTTGAATAAGACATGTAAAAGATAAAAATGGTGTGTGTGAATGTGTGTGTGGGTGTGTGTGT
This sequence comes from Ateles fusciceps, assembly GCA_036589455.1. Lineage (NCBI taxonomy): Eukaryota > Metazoa > Chordata > Mammalia > Primates > Atelidae > Ateles > Ateles fusciceps. The sequence continues at coordinate 12,374,166 of JAZHEH010002206.1, forward strand.
TTTGCTGGCAAAATTTTTTTTTCTCTTTCCAGTCCGTTTCCCTATCCTCCTATCCTCCCATTTCCCACTCCATAGCGCACTCCCCATGACATCCCCCCTCACCCACAAATAAACACTGTTATTACATTTTTATATCCTTCCAAATATTTTTATACATGAACAAGTAAGTAGCAATACATACTAGCTTTTATTTTTTCACCAGCAGGGTAGCACTCACTCTGCACAGTACTTTGCTTTTGAAGATGTTACATTTTGAAGATGTTGTCATACATTATCTAAGGGCTTCTCTGGCCTTCATCCATTATTTTAATATTTTTTAAAATGTCATTTGTCATAGTTCTTATTTCAAACCCTTCTTGGAGATAGGAGTGAAATGAACGATTGTAGTTGCAAGTGCTGCAGAAGGTCCCCAAACCAGCCATAACGATCATTTTTATTTTTATTTGTTTAAATACAGGACTTACTAAGGTGTAATTAGCCATTTCCTGTTTGAAATCTTCAGGAGAGATCTCATAATAAATTGTTTATTTTTTAAGTTTAAACCAGAAGCAAAAGCTTCTCATATGATGTTCATGAAATCCATTGAGTTACTGAAGACTGGGTCATCTCAGAAGTTAAAAAGTAACCCAGCAATCCCACTACTGCATATATACCCAAAGGATTATAAATCATTCTATTATAAAGACATATGCATACATATGTTCACTGCATCACTGTTTATAATAGCAAAGACCTGGAACCAACCCAAATGCCCATCAATGATAGACTGAATAAAGACTGGTGGCACATAGACACCATGGAATACTATGCAGCCATAAAAAGGATGAATTCATGTCCTTTGCAGGGACATGGATGAAGCTGGAAACCATTGTTCTCAGCAAACTGACACAAGAACAGAAAACCAAACACTGCATGTTCTCACTCATAAGTGGGTGTTGAACAACGAGAACACATGGACACAGGGTGGGTAACATCACACGCTGGGGCCTGTCGGTGGGTGGGGACTGCTGGAGGGATAGCAGGGGTTGAGGGGATTGGGGAGGGATAGCGTTAGGAGAAATACCTAATGTAGGTGACGGGGGGTTGGATGCAGCAAAACACGATGGCACATATATATGTATGTAACAAACATGCACATTCAGCACCTGTAGGTCAGAGCTTAAAGTGTAATAATAATAATAATAAAGTAACCCAGCTATAGTTTCTCTACATGGAATACTTTTCAAAGATAAGCAGTCAGACATCACTATACCTCACCACAACAGGCATGCTGTGCAATCTGTGGCCCCTCAAGATTTCTCTGCCAGGATGTTCTAAGGTAACTTTGCAACCAGTGATTTATTAACACTGGAGAGGGGGAAGCAGAAACTCTTGACATCTAAACACTATCTCAACTCTGTGGCAAAAGTCACTCCATGTGCAACATTTTTCATTCCATGAATGTGAAAGGAAATTGCATATATATTCCAAAGAGCTCTTCCATTTTACTCCTAAACCAAAGTAGCCTTGTAAGAAAATTAGATTAATATTTCAAATTTTCATATTCGACACTGAAACTGTTAACGTGTCTTATTAATAGAGTCAAATGAATATAACAACTCTTTTAGTGAAGTGTAAACAAATGCTAACTTTGGAGATTGTTGAAGTATAGAGGGCTTAGCCTGTCAGTACCTTCAGAATGCCACATTCTGAACACTTTTGCTGGACACTTTCCTCTGTTCTAGTGGCTACAGATGACCTTTGGTGTTACCTCTTTTCTGTCAGTAGTGATGCTTCTCATTTCTATAACTCCTGCTTCCTGCCTCTATCTCCACTTCAGCAGTTCAATGCTATATTTCATTTTCTGGACACTGGGGTTTATTTTTCTTTACTTCTTGCCACTTTTTTCCTGTGCGTTCTGATTTTTGCAAAGGCAGGTCTTCATCCTGACAGTGAGCTTGGCTGCAGTGACAGTTATTAATTCTCTTTGTCAAAATTTCCACTTCTCCCCATTCCAAGCATTTGGTAGATCTTTTTGGGCTTGGGTGAGATCAAGCAACTAATTCTGGTAAATGCATTGTGAACAGAAGTATGTGTCACTTCCTGGATGAATACTCAATGACCTCTGTGAGGCATAAAGAAATTTTCTCTCCTCTGTCAGAAGAGTTGAAAATGTTCAAGACAGTAGCAGATATGAAGGATTGAGGCCTAGAGTGATGGCATGAGGAGATCCTTCCTTACCATACCAATATGGGGGTAAGGTATGAGCAAGAAATAAATGTTTCTTTTTTGTTTGTTTTAAACCACTGAGATTTGAAGGTGTTTCTTACCATGACCTAACCTAATATGTAGCCTATTCTAATAAGCCACTGAGAATGTTCTTCCTTCTTGATGGTTAATAAACAACACATCATAGTTTCTGGGCATATTACAAATTCACAGGGAAAGGTAAGAAGAGGGTGCTCTTCTAGTGCTAGAGCATTGGCTTATTTATACTCTACTTCCGAGTTCAAAACTTCTAGGGAGGCTGAGGACAACAGTAATGTGAAAGCTGAATCGCTGACAAAGCAAGAGAGTCCAGTTAGGGAAAGAGAAGATGATGTGATACAGATCTAATGTTGGGACACTTAGTCTTGTTATGATAATGTTAGGAAGGCCTATACAGCACTCTTCCTAATGTAGACAGCATATTGTAGAGTAAGAGATTACTCAAGACACCATCTAGCATCAGAGGGAATGCCACCTGAAGTGGCAGGTGCCTGTGGCTGACAAGCAGAGCAAAGTCAAGAGAGCCAGGATGCTTCGGGTAGCAGGAGAAACAGGAACTGAGTCATACATCTGGCTTTTAGTCCCAGGCTGTCATTCCTGTAGGACTGGCAAAGACAAAAGGATTCCAAACCCGGGGTCACTGTACTGTATAGCAATCGAGAGAGATGCCTGGACTAGAGGGTCAAAAGCACGATCCTGTTTTAAGACTTGGGTATTAGGAAAGAGTTAACCAGAGAAATACGGCAGAGACTCCGTTATTGAGACAAGATTAGACCAACCACATTCCTGAAAATACTGAGTCATTACCTTTCTTAGACCTTTCCTATCTGTGTACAGGATTGATTCTCAATATTGGAGTGGACTTGATCATGTAACTAAAGGTCAACTTGTCCCAACCTTAGAAATAGGATACGTTCTGAGCAAAGCAGATCTGGAACAACCACACAAGCTGAATAATAATTGCTTTTTTCTATTTCTAATTTTTTTTTCTGCTTTGTCCTTATTGTTGATCATATGAATAAGTAAAATTGCTGCAACTGGCTAGCAAAATAGTGACAGAATAGATGAGGTCTGTAGTTTGACCAGATTTTCACTTATGCATCCCATATGTAAAGTGAACAGGTTAGGGTTCCCTCCAATGCTACGTGGTTCTTTTGTAGCACCCGTTCCTGAGTGATGCACAGACATGGCATTGCATAGAATGATGTCTTAACATATTTATTACTATATCTATTCATCTTTATCACTATATATTTTTCTATTTCTATATTTCTCACTTCTCAATTTATTTTAGGAAAATTTTCTGATATGCTTTCAATTCACCCAGCTTCCGACCAGTTGTTCGTGCTGTTTTTCAGTCTTGGCTTTCAGATCTGGTGCTCAGCAGTTTGTTCCCAAATGTGACCTTGCTTGTCTTTCAATCAAATTTACTATATCACTCCCACCCCCAGCTGTATGGCATCAGGCTGCCTCAGAAGTTACCCGTACTCACAGAACTTTACTTCAGTGCTATGCTAATCTAGCCATCTGGCTTGACCCAGCTTTTAAAACAGGCTTCAGACAGGCTCCATGGCAGTAAATGTAACTATGCCTGCTATAAAGGAAGCATCCTAATATTTCTTAGAATCTAAAGAGGTTTCTTGGATATAATCTTTCTATTCAAAAGACAATTTTTTCCAATGTAGTGCAAGTCATTTGGGCAATTAACTTATGTATTTTATACAAATATAGAGAAATATTTGTATTTCTCTATACAAATTTATTTTGAAGATAATGTAGAGAAAAAGAAAAAATTAACATTTTGCTCAACAAAATAACAGTTTTATCAGATGAAACAAACATAGCTATGTGCGACATGCTATGTTTTAAAATAATTTTTGAATGAAAGTCTGCAGGTCTCTACTATAAGCATGATTTTGTCTCTGAATAGCTTTCAACCTAGAGAAAAATTATATAAATTCTGTACTCTTAAAGAAGAAAAATGAAAGAAGAGAATCCAGACTAGATGAACTCTAAAGTCACTTTTAATATGTGATTATAATTATTATTTTAAGAGAAATATTCAGGTCACAGTATCTGATTTGTTTCAAGAATTAATGAGAAATTTGCAATTGTATTTTATTTTAGGTTACCCATACAGAAATATTCTGCAGCTGATCATGAGAACTTCTGTATTTTAAGAACAATAATTTATCGAGTTTATTCTGCACCAAGCACTTGCTAAGGCTTTAATTATGTGGTCTCATTTAATGCTCACTATAACCCTTAGCTTGCAAAGGCTGCCATAACAAAGTACTACAGACTGGATGAATTAAACAGCAGAAATTTATTTTTTCACAGTTCTGGAGGCTAGAATCAGGGTGTCAGCAAGGTTGATTGCCTTTGAGGGCCATGAGGGAAGGATCTGTTCCAGGTCTCTTTCCTTAGCTTGTAAATTGCTGTCTTTCTTCTGGCTCTTCACGTTGTCTTCCCTTGGTGTCTAAATTTCTTCTTATAAGGACACTAGACATACTGGATTAGGGTCCATCCTAATGCTCTCATTTTAACCAAACCACCTGTGTAGAAACCTTATCTCCAAATATAGTCACAGTCAAAGGTATTTGGGCTTAGGATTTTAGCATACAAATATTTTTTGAGAGGGGTACAATTCCTCCTGTAATAAACATCATGAGATACTAGTATTTTTTCTGTTTGAAAAATAAACTGAAAAATTAGAATAATTTGTCTTGGATCACACAAATAGTAAGTAAATTAGAATCCAAGTTCATTTAACTCATAGTCCCCTACTCTTAAATATTAGTCATTCTTACTTTCAGAGAATTACAGTTAGAAGGAATTGAAAGCTTCAATTCCTAAGTCTGTAGTTACATAAGGAGGTTATTTTAAGAGTTAAAAAGTCTTAAGTGGAAGTCAAGTACACGTTAATTATCAGAGGAAGGGGAAAAAAAGAATACAGTGCGTGTTAACTTTCAAGAGATGGATATTTGGCTTTAAACTATGTAATTACTTATACAATGTGTTTGATCATTTTTCAGATGATAAAAATAATGCATATCTATTGTAGTACTTACATAATATTATAATGTATAAAGAACAAAGGTTATAATCACAGACAGTCGCATTCTTTATATCTAAATATTGTTAGTATTTTTTTCTGGCATTTTAAGTAAATATATACAAATTATATATAGTTTTAAAACTTGCTTTTTTCACTTAAAATAATATATACTTTTTTATAGTTCTCTGTTTTTTAACATCATTAAATTTTTCTGTAACTTTTTATATTGAAATACTTTCAGATATGCAGAAAAGTTGCAAAAATACTGCAAAGAACTCTGGTTTACCCTTCACCCAATTTTCTCAGTTGTTACTATTTAACCATATTTGTCTTCTTATTGCTGCCTTTTTATGCATGTGATTGTGTGTGTATGTTTCCTAAGAACAAGGACATTAAATTACATAACCATATTAAAGTTATGAAAATGAAGAAATTAATATTTATATAGTACAATTATTTGATATTCAGATTGTATTCAAATTTTACCAGTTCTCCCAGTAATGTCAATTATAGCAAAAGAAGAAATTCTATTGAAGGAATCCATTCAAACTTACACATTTTATTCAGTTCTGCCTAGCCTTTAATCCTTTTAACTTTACCAGCTATTTAGTCTGTATTTATATTTTATGGCTTTGATATTCTTGACCTGTTTAGGCCAGTTTTTTGTAGAATGCTACTCCCAGTTTTGGTATGATGTATTTCCCCATGATTGTATTTAGTTGTTGTGTTTTGAATAGGAATACTAAATGATATCTTGTTCTCTTCAGTGTAGTCTATCAGGAGATACATAATATTGGTTAACCTGATTGCTTATGATATTAAATTTGATTACTTTAATCAAACAGTATGTGCCAGGTTTCTTCACAGAAAAAGTATACCATGTGACATTGACAAACATAGACAAATAAAACAAAATGAAGAGTCTAGAAACCGCCCCATACACATTTGATGAATTTTTGTCATAAATTCCAGGCAATCCAATGGAGAAATTTTTTTCAATGAGTGCACTAAAAATTACAAAACCTTGTGAAAAAAATATTGTCATCCTTGACTTCATACCATACACAAAAATATTTCAAAATAGATTTTATACTTAACTATATGAGTTATAATTATATAATGCCTAGAAAAAAGCATATAAAAAATTTAGCGAGTTTAGATTTAGCAAACATTTTTTAAATAAGACACCCAACAGTTTCAAACTATGAAAACAAAAAAAGCTTTAAATTAAATTTCATTCAAGTTAAAACTTTTGCTCTTTAAGAGACTGTTTACAAAAAATAAGACAGCAAACTACAGATAAGAAGAGAATTTTGGCAAAATACATATCTGACAAAGCACTTGCATTCAGAATATTATGATACACAAAGCACTCTTATAATAATGAGACAATCAACAAAATTTTTTAAATGTTTGAAAACCTATTTCAATAAGGAGATATACAGATGTCAAATAAGCAAATGAGATGATGATGATGATGATTAGTCATTAGAAAGAGCAAATTAAAACTACAATAAGATGTCGCTGCACTCTAAATTCAATATTAAAAGATTGGCTCTACCAAGTTTTGGAAAGTATGTGGAGGAACTAGAACACTTATACACTGTGGTAGAAATGTAAAATGTTATCACTGAAAAAGTTTGGCATGTTCTTAAAACAATAAACATACACATACCATAGAGTCTAGCTGTTCCATAGTCTATACTTCATCAAGAGGAATGAAAGCACATGTCTATATAAAGACTTTTAAAAAGTGTTCATAGGTATGTAATTTATAGTAGCCCAAAACTAGAAACAACCCATATGTCTATTAATATGTAAATAAATAAGCAAATTTTGGTGTGTCCATGCAATGGGATGTTACACAGGAATAGACAGAAATGATTTCTTAATACCTGCAGCAACATGGATATAATAATTATGCTGAGAGATAGAAGCCAGAAGCAACCTCCTCAAAAGGTATATTTTTAAGGGTCCATGTAGAAAATTAATAAAAATTTTAATTCATTTATAATTATAGAGATCATGTCGTTGGTTGTTGGGGGACAGGAACAATGAGAGCAAGGGGAAAGAAGGAGGGAGAGAGACACAAGATTTTTAGAAGTAGGGGATATACTCATTATTGGATCTTGTTATTTTACATGCACTAGTTTTTCAGTTTCATGAAAGTATAATTAGATATGATAAACCACACATAGTTAAAGTGAATACCAATTAATTTTCACAGTTATATCTCAGTTATACTTTTATAAAGCGGAAAAAATTAGAGTCTCTAAAATAACAAGAAATACTTCTAAAAAAGTTCGACTATTCACATAAACTTTAAATTTTACAAATAAATATGCATTAATAAAAATATGTTAATGAAAACAAATTAGGAGAAGAGAGAAGAGAAAGAATCCCAAGGAGATAATACACAAAACACAAAGTCTCTAGAGTAGAAAACAACTTTTTAGTAACCAAAAGAAAACGAATGTGGCTAAAATTTTATAAGAGGTAGTAGTGGAGACAGGAATCAGATGAGGTTGGAGAGGCCAGCAAATACCTTTTTCCTGCAGGATTGTATGAGCCTCTTTGAGTTTTTTATCCTACATTAAATGCAAAGGGATACCATTAAAGGACTTAAATAGGAAGGTACTCTCTAAACTGTAAAAGAATACTCTGGCTTGTAAGTGGAAAATAACTTTGAGAAACACTATATTAGATGTTAGGTGATCAGTTTGAAAGCTCTTTGAGTAATCCAGGTGAGAAAGATCCCGGGGTAGTAGCAGTGGAAATGGAAGTAAATAGACAGTCTCCCTGTAATTTGCAGGCAAAAATGATAGTACATGGGTCTGATGTAACGGAATAAGAATGAGACACGTTAAAAGAAGGTTTCCAGTTTACTATCCTGAAAATGTGAAAAAATGGAATGCCAAATAGTAAGGTACAAAAATCAGCAGAATTTCTATACACCAATAATGTTCAAGCTCAATGCCAAATTAAAAAAAATGCAATCTCATTTAAAATAGCCCCCACTCACACACACACACAAATAAAATACCTAGGAATACAGCAGCCAAGAAGGTGAAAGATTTCTACAAAAACATAGATGGCACAAACAAACGGAAAAACATTTTATGCTTATGGGCGGAAGAATTAATATGGCTAAAATGACCATACGGTCCAAAGCAATCTACAGATTCATGTTACCAATGCCATTTTTTTTTTTTTTTTTTTTTGCAGAATTAAGAAACACTGTTCTAAAACTTATATGGTACTGAAAAGAGTCTAAGCAAAAAGAACAAAGTTAGAAGCACAACACTATTTGACTTCAAATTATACTACTAGGCTACAGTAACAAAAACAGTGTGGTACTGGTACAGGAACAGACACATAGACCAATGGAACAGAATGGAGAACCCTGAAATAGGGCTTCACACCTAAAACCATCTGGTCTTTGACAAAGATGACAAAAATAAGCAATGGGGAAAGAACTCCCTATTCAATAAATGGTGCTAGGATAACTGGCTAGCTATATGCAGAAGAAAGAAATTGAACCCCTATCTCACTACACAGAAAAAACTAACTCAAAATGAATTGAAGACTTAAATGCAAGATCTCAGACTATAAAAATCCTAGAAGAAAACCTAGGAATACCATTTTTGATAGCTTTAGCCTTTGCTTTATGGTTAAGTCCTCAAGAGCAATTGTAACAAAAACAAATATGGACAAGTGGAATCTAATTAAACTAAAGAGTTCCAGCACAGCAAAAGAAACTATCAACAGAGTAAACAGACAAACTACAGAATGGGAAATAATATTCACAAGCTCACATCCAACAAAGGTCTAATATCCAGGATCTATAAGGAACTTAACAAACACAAACTAAATAACCCCATTAAAAAGTCAACAAAACATGAAAAGTTACTTATCAAAAGAAAACTTATATATTAGCCATACAAGTGGCCAACAAACATATGAAACAATGTTAACTATCACAAATTATTAGAGAAATAAAATCAAAACCACAATTAAATATTATCTCACACCAGTCAGAATGGCTACTATTAAAATGTCAAGAATCAACAGATGCTGGCAAGGCTGTAAAGAAAAAGGGAACTCTTATACACTGTTGGTGGAGAATGCAAATTAGCTCAGTCATTGTGCAAAGCAGTTTGCAGTCATATGTTTACTACAGCACTGTTCACAATAGCAAGGACATGGATCAACCTAGGTGCCCATCCACATTACACTGGATAAAAAATCTGATACATATGCACCATGGAATACTACACAACTATAAAAAAATGAGATCATGTTCTTTGCAACAACATGGATGCATCTGAAGGTGATTATCTTAAGCATATTAACCCCAAAACCTGTTTCCATGAGGTCTCTTCCCCTGAAGCAGACTTCTGCCTGAGCATCCAGCTATTTCCATACTTTCTCTGAAATCTAGATGGAGGCTTTCAAGCCTCAGCTCTTGCCTTATGCACACCTGAAGGCCCAACACCACATGAAAGCCACCAATGCTTGGGGTTACATCCTCTGAAGCAATGGTCCTAGCTATACCTTGGCCACTTCTAGCCATGGCTTAAGCTGGAATTTCTGGACACAGGGTGTCATGTCCCAAGGCTGCACAGAGAAGCAAGGCTTCCCCTGAGCCTGGCCCACAAAACCATTTTTTCCTCCTGGGCTTCTAGGCTTGTGATGGGAAGGCCTGCCAGGGAAGGTCTCTGACATGCTCTGAAGACATTTTTCCCCCTCATCTTGGCTATTCACCTTTGGTTTATTTTTACTTATACAAATTTCTACAGCTGGCTTGAATTCCTCCCCTCCCCCAGACCCCCCAGAAAATGGGTTTTTCTTTTCTACCACATGGTCAGGTTGAGAATTTTCCAAACTTTTATGCTCTGCTTCTCTTTTAAACATAAGTTCTAATATTAGACAATTTCTTTGTGAATACAAATGACTGTACATTGATAGAAACAGCCAGACCAAATCTTGAATGCTTTGCTGCTTAGAAATTTCTTCTTCCAGATACCCTAAATTATTGCTCTGAAGTTCAAGTTTCTAAAGATGTCTAGAAGAAGGGCAGAATGCTTCCAATCTCTTTGCTAAAGCATAGCAAGAATGACCTTATTCCAGTTCCCAGTAAGTTCTTTATCCACATCTGAGACCACCTCAGCCTGGATTTCATTTTCTATACCACTATCAGCATTTTGCTCAAAATGATTCAACAAGTCTCTAGGAAGTTCTACACTTTCCCACATCTTCCTGTCATCTTCTGAGCTCTCCAGAGTGTTCCAATTTCTACCCATTACCCAGTTCCAAAGCTGCTTCCACATTTTCAGCCCTCTTGATAACAATGCCCTATCTTTCCTGGTACCAATTTTCTGTATTAGTCATTTTCACACTGCTGTAAATAACTACCTGGGACTGCACAATTTAGGAAGAAAAGAAGTTTAACTGACTCACAGTTCCACCACCTTAACAGGAAGTATGACTAGGAGGCCTCAGTAAAGTTACAATCATGGCAATAGGCAAAGGGAAAGCAAAGACCTTCTTCACATGGTGGAAGAGAGAGACAGAGAGGGGAAGCGGGAAGGGCCGCACACTTTCAAACAACCATGTCTCATGAGAACTCACCTACTATCATGAGAACAGCAAGGGGGATGTCCATCCCAGGATTCAATCACCTCTTACCAGCCCCCTCCCTTGACAGGTGAGGATGACAATCGAGATGAGATTTGGGTGGGGACACAGAGCCATACCATATCAATTGGATTGTGTAAAGAGGCCAAATCTACAAATTATTGGCATCCCTGAAAGAGAGAGTGAGACAGCAAACATGGAAAACATATTTTAGAATATCATCCATGACAACTTCCCCAAACTTGGTAGAGAGGCCAACAATCAAATTCAGGAAATAAAGAGAACTGTTGCAAGATTCTACGTAAGAAGATGATCCCTAAGACACCTAATCATCAGATTTTCTAATGTTGAAATGAAAGAAAGAATGTTAAAGGCAGCTGGAGAGAAAGAGCAGGTCATCTACATAGGGAACCCTTATCAGGCTAACCAACAGACCTCTCAGATGAAGCCCTACCAGCCAGAAGAGATTGGGGGCCTATATTCAACATTCTTAAAGAAAAAAATCTTCAACTAATCTTGTTTTTGTTGAATTTAGGCTTTTAAATACATTTTGTTAAAACACAAATAATTATGCATACATCTTATTGTCATTTATTCACTGAAATTATTAAAATAGTTTAGGTAGTTTAATGATGTTTAATCAAATAATTAGTTTAAAATAATTTAATTAGGTAGATTCTGTGTACTAGGCACAGTGTTAACTACCAGTGATTGAAAGATGACTTTGACATTGTCCCTGGCCTCAAAGAGCTCTCAACTTGGTAAGATAATTTGAACTTTTATAAATACTCTTAGTCCTCAGCACATAATTTAACATTTCATTAATATAGTTTTGCATTGTTGGTTATTATTTTCTGTCTATTCTATTAGATTCTTTTCTATTCTATAAGATTTTGTCCATCCAACTAAAGGAATACAATTATAGCAATAAGAGTATCTTCATTTCATTGAGCTCAGCTCCTCATTTAACACAGAAGGAAGATTAGGTCATGGACTATATGGGAAAAGGCCCACAGAGAGGAAGGGACAGTTTTAATTTCATACAATGACAGACTCAAAGCCATTGCGCAGGTCTCCATGCTCCTGTCAAAGACTCTATTTTTCTTTACACATCACTAGATAATAAACCCTTAAGAGCATAGATTTGCCCTGCACTCTGCAGCACTTTCTACAGACTAGATTTTCTCTGTTCTGACAGCTTTAGAGCATTGTTTAGGTATGCCAAAACCTGTCTGTGTGGCCAATTGAGAATAATGTTACAATCTGTATTGTATGCAAGTTGCACTAATCTCTGGGTACAAATGAGGTCTTATTGAAGTAAAAATAATATAATGGCTATTAGATCCCTATCTCCTGATGCCAGACTTTAGTCCACTCTTATTCATTCCTAACAACTGATTCAATTATCTTGGAGCACCCCATAGAAATATATTGCAGGCCACACGTGTTCTCTGTTCTTTACCAGGACATCTTTCTTTGGTATTTTTTAAGGAATGCTTTCCTGTGTGGCACGGCTGTCTCTCCATACCTGCTCACTCCTGATGCACTGAGGTCTGCGGCGGAAGGTAAGAGTGTGTTTTGAGGGTGAAACTCATGGTGTGGTACTGCTGGTAAAATGGTGAAATCTCCCTCTCACCAAAGAAAAGCCCTCAAGTGGCACATTCTAAGGGAAATAGATTCTCCCAGCATTTTATGAACAAATCTTATTCAGCTGCTAGATATTTACCTCTAATTTCTTTAGAGCTTCAAAGTAGTCACACAAACCTGATAAAGAAAGATAGAGGAAGGTGACGAGGATGAAGGGAAATCTCAGCTTTCCTTTCTCTCCTTCTGTTGCCCCTTGTGTGGGGTGGGGTGAAATACAGCAAAACCAAAAATAAACAGCTTCTTTCTTTCTTTATTTAAACAACTAAACAAAAACCTCCAGGGATATCAACTTATGTAATAGATGTTCATGGTAATTATTGGCCACGAGTTTCACAAAGGAACAGAAAATTCTGAATTTTTTAAAAGAAACACTCTTCTTACAGAAAAACAAACAAACAAACAAACAAAAAACCCTGGAAACCTACAGAGGCAAAATGACTTTCTCCCACATAATAAAACAAGTGATACTGTGCTGGGATTAGCACCCAGAATTAGGTCTGTGCCAACTGCCACTTCTAACAGCAGAGGGATACAACTTTCTCACTATATGAAAAACAGCAATTAAAAATCTCACCTCTCTGAATAATGTTAATAAAGTTTTCTATTATGAATGCATGTGATGTATCATGTGATGAATGACATATAAATACATATATGTGTGTGTGTGTGTATATATGTATATGTGTGTGTGTATATCTTCAAAGCTGCTTGTTTATACTTGAAATGAGCCTTCACAGTGAGTTTGCTGGTTGTGATATTAATATCTTTTATGTGGGTACCACCCCTGAAAAACAGAAAAGGATATTAATATTTCCTTATCTTTCATACAAACAGAATACCTTGAGACAAATCCTATATCTCAGAATCTTAGGACATCTCAGCTCTGGGCTAAAACTGTGGGAGAACAAATAGATCTTTATTTCTAACTTTCTTTGAAAACTGCGTTTCCTCTGTCCTTGCATCTGTAATATGTGTAATACTTCTAAACCAAATACATTGTTTATGTATAAGCTAGATAAGCCAACTTCAAGAAGCTCACTGAATATATTTTCAAACTTTCTGTGGTTGTTGCTGTTTGGAGCTGACAGAATTTGCAAAGTAACTCAATCCAGGTTTTGCATGGAAACAAGGTCACTGTCTTCATTACTTTGCTAAAATAAGTTTTGCTGTGATAGATAGGCAAACCGTGATCCTGTGCTTAATTTTCTTTTTAAAATTCAGACAGATCCTCTCTTCTTGGTCAATCAGTTTTCTTATTTTGTAGCCTGTGTGATACTTTAATAAAAGAGACCTCTCTTTTGTTTTAAAACAGTTGCTGCAATATATCTTTGTTTTTTAATGAAGTTAATTCTCAAACTAGTGGACTGTGTTCTGATGGCCTCAGTGTTCTGTCTCCAAGTAATCAAAATAGTTCTTTTACCTTTTAGTTTTTTTCTGTTTCTCCTTCAGATTCTGTTAAAAAGCATGAATGGACAGTAGTCATTAAGTTGCTTCCATTGTCAAAGGCAGTTTGTCCTATACTAGCATAAACTAAAAGACATGGTTAAGATGTGGTGAGATTCAAAATGTAGCATTCAAATGATTTTTGCAAATCAAAAGGGAGTATCACAGTAAAAATCTCTTTGATATCTGTTAAGGGCATGGAAAGTTTCTTTACCGTTTTTTTCCTTTTGCTCAGTACTTTAAATTCTTAAATTTTTCAAATATGTTTAATGACTTATCTTTTATCAGATAAGCATTTTAAATGATGAACATACACAGGAAGCTCATGCCACCTTGAAATCCTTACAAGTCTCGGGGGGTATCACCATGGTAACTTGAGATCACATTATGATTTTTAAACAAAAGCAAAGTGTCTTTTTTTCAAATTCCCTCTTATGGTGAAGAGCTGCAGGGTGAGTGAGGCACAGAAATGGAGTGTGCTTGGCTTAGGTTCTGATGGCACTGGCTCTTGGAGATATTAAAAAATTCTATCTGCACTGCCCTTGAGTAGTTAATCATAGAAAAATCAGAGTGAACTTCTTTGAGAATTATTAATGTATTTATTTTTGAGCATTTAAGACATAGTAAAAATTCATTAATATTTATACAGAAATTGTCCTGATATTACATATTTGAATAACTTAGAAAAACACATATATATAACATCAAAAATTTAAAACATTTGTATTGTGAATACTTATTTTATTAGTAGGAAATACATTTTAAAATTGTATACTCTAAATCTTATGGCTGATATTCAAGATATAGTTCCTTTCTTCCTTATTCTTCATTAGATATGTAAGACGTGAATAATATTAACTTACAATTCTTCATGTTTTTAACATTTCAGAACATCCATGTTCCCAGATATTTTTCTATATATTCTAGAATGTTTCTGGCTCTGTTTGTTAAGATGTGCAGAATTAGAGGAGAGGTATATGCCAGCTGCAAAATGATATAAGTCTGAATGCTTTCAAAGACAATAATTCTTCTATGAAAGATACAGACATCATTCTTGTGAAGCAAGAATAAAATCATGCCCTTTATTCATTGTCAATGGACCTGCTCCTCCAGAATACATTACTGTCTTTTATCTAATAGCCTATTACAGACTGCAGAGCATGTAAAAGCAGTGATATTGCTCAGGGTCTAGAGATTTCATTTTTTATTTCAATGCCATTATTAAATAACCCCTTAGATGGAAATTCAATACTGGCATGCTACATGATAAGCTATGTTAATAGCTCATGTTGTGCAAGAATTGAGCAATTATTTGAAACTTAATAGCAGGCCTGTGAAAATGTGTAATTGGACAGATTTCCATCCACTGTAATGTTATGTAGTTACCTTAGTGTTAGCAGATTAGGATGAAAAAAGCTCATGAAACAGGGCCAGATTACTAAAGAGGGGGATTTCTTTTATCTAGCTCTTTGGGGATGAGGAGGACAGAAACACTTGTGAATTGTTTGAACAGAAGGTGTAGTGCTGGAATGAGACTTGCACAGCAGAAACTTGACAACATTTATGTTCTTTAGTTTTATACATATATATGTCCCCAAGAAACAGGGTTTTTTTTTTAAAATAGTCTTTATAATACGAAGAATGTTTTAAAATGTAAACACATAGTAAATAGAAAGGTTAATTTAAATTTGTTCACTGCTGCAGAAAAAAATAAGGAATCAGAAATGAATAAGGAAAAATAATCACCAGCTGGTAGATTAGGTGTAATTATAATTAATGATGATGATGTACTTACATTCAGAAAGAAGTGATACAGGAAACCACAGTGGAAAGAAAGAGTAATCATGAAAATTGTAAAACCTTGGCTTATCAGCAGGAGTCACATAGCTGTGTACTCCTTGAGTTGAAATAGATGGATCTCATGGCATTTCATAATTCAGTAATAATATCTTTTATTGTGTACCAGTAAAAACAAATAAACCCTAGAAAATCACTGATCTAAAAGTTAAATAAGAATGGGATTTTAAAGGGGCTTTAATTTGAAATTCCAAGTATTCAAAGGAAAATAAGGCAAGTGAACAAGAAAATTTATACCCTGGGAATGAGAAAAAAATGGAAGAGGAAAGAATTTTTTATGGAGTATAAATTCAAGGCTCCTGTATATGCATGTGAGCTGAAGAACCGACATCCCTGATAATGGTTTGGCGGTGTCCCCATTCAAATCTCATCTTAAATTCTCACGCGTTGTCGAGGGACCCAGTGGGAGGTAATTGAATCATGGGGCAGGTCTTTTCCGTGCTGTTCTCGTGATAGTGGATAGTTTCACAAGATCTAATGGTTTTATTATGGAGAGTTTCTCTGCACAAGCTCTCTCTTTGCTTGCTGCCATCCATGTAAGACATGACTCCTTGCCTTCTGCCATGATTGTGAGGCTTTCCCAGCCATGTGGAACTCTAAGTCCATTAAACTGTTTTCTTCTGTAAATTGCCCAGTCTTGGGTATGTCTTTATTTGTAACGTGAAAACACACTAATACACCCCCCTTCTAACAATGGTTATGTCCTAATCCTCAGAATATGTGAATATGTTGTATCACCTGGTAAAAGAGAATTTGCAGATATAATTAATGATCTTGAGATAGGAAGATTATTCAGAATTATCTGGGTCAGCAAATGTATTGTAATCACAAGCATCCTTATAAGAGGGAGACACAGAAGTGGAGGCCAGAGAAAAGAGAAGATGCTACCCAGCTGGCTTTTAAGATCGAGGAGGGTCTGTGACTCAAGGAATATAGGCAGGGTCCAGAAGCTGCAAAAGGCCAGGGACTGGATTCTCCCCTAGGGTCTGCACAAGGCCTGCCAACACCTTGATTTTCACCCCCTGACACTGATTTTGGATTTCTGATCTCCAGAACTGTAATGAAATAATTTTTTTGTTTTAAGCAACTAAGTTTGTTGTAATTTGTTACAACAGCAATAGAAATCAAATATAATGCAGGCTTTCTGTATACTAAGTCTATACTACATGCTCTTTATAATTAATTATGCTCTTTATTAATTAGATTATGATACGAAGTTGCTAAGCCATGTGTCATTGCAGTTGCAGTATATCTCCCTTAGAAGTCCTTTTATCTGCTGCAAGGACTTGATCTATCCATGCTAATTCTTAGAAAGTGCCTTTCTTCTTTCTTCCTTTCTCAGCTTTCTGTATAAAATATATGTATACATGAAAACTGATTCTTCCCAGGCCTCATGGACATGGAAATAGTTCTATAGCCATGGCTATTTTGATTACTCAGATTTCGTCAGCCCTTGTCTCTACTTTGCAAAGGCCCTACCTCCAAAATGTTCCTGGGAGTCTCCAGAGGTTGCTTTACCTTTGCTTACAAAACAACCCGTTTGTGGGGAATTACACTACTTTCTGGACACTACAATACTCCAAAGGGTATCTCCACCAGATTCTGTTGTGCTAGTGTGTCTTCTTCTCTGTTAAAAATACCACTGTACCTCTCCTGGAGACATCCCGAAAACATTGTTCCAATTCACAGGTTAACTTTTGAGGAAAACAAAACAATAGCTCTTCATTCTTAGTACTCTATTCTGCTAAATGAATTCCAGGCAGTGCTCCCAATACCTGAGGGTTTTTAGTGACACAGTTGTTTCATGTTTTATTTAGGTCCTCTTTGTTATCTGTGGGATCCCAAAGTGAATCCAAGTGGAACATACCTGGGAAACCATTTGAATGTAGATGCCATGCTGTCATCAGAATTGTCCCCTTCCCTTGACAACCAATGCACTTGTATTCATTCTCTTTCTCCATCTCAGAAGCCATGCCAGCTTTGATTGTGGCTTGAAGTTTTTGAAACCTCATGAAAATCAACTCATAGGAGGTTTTCTCCACCTGTTCACTAGTGGTGACATATTGTCTCTTGAACTTGGCATGGATACATCATTACCTTCATTTTTATGCTTGTCTAAGCCTGGTATTTTTAATAACCGAGGAGGAACTGTTTAGTATGCTTCCTCACGGTGTCGAGTCATGATTAAAACACTGATCTACTTGAAGAGATTGCTAGGTAAATAGCTTTGTGTCTAAAAAATAGAATCTATTTTAAGTCCTCAGTTTGAGGTTTTGGTGTCACAATATAAAGGATCCAATCTACCTGTGAATGTTGTTTGCAAAGTTGTCACCCACAGGATTTGTAAGAAGTATTTATTCACCCCAACAGGAGTGGTGAATTTGAGATCTGCCCTGATTAGGTGGAGACTCAGTAAATAGCCAGAAATGCTAACTGTGGTCAAGGTGGTGGGTAAATGAGGAATGCCATCAGTGCTTTCCATCCCTGTGCTTGAATAATGGGCCCATTAAAAATGATCATTTCCACTTTGAACTAATTATCGAACTATTTTAACTGATAACTTTAACTTTCTTTATATCATTGTTCAAGTGTGTTGTTAAAACCTGAAAACAATAGTGATTCCATCCTTTACTCGAGAAATTTCCATCTGCTTAGCAAGAACATGATGCTCTGATAACAGCTCGGCCTTCGTATTATTACTCTGTTGATGCATAACAAATTTACCCTAACATTAACACTGTAAAACAACAAAAAATTTTTATCTCACATAGTTTCTGAAGGCCAGGAATCTGGGGGCAGCACAGCTGGATGATTCTGAGTCTCTCATGAACTTATAATAAACTTGTTCCCTGGGGCACCACTCATCTGAAGACCTGACTGGGGATATGAGGTCTCTTTTCAAACTCCCTCCCATGGCTATCCACAGGAGACTACATTTCCTTGCCAATTGGGCCTCTTCTTGACTTGGCAGCTGGCTTCCAACAAAGGGCTAGAGAAAAAAATCATACTAGTGCTTTCACTTATTACATTTATTAGAAGCAAATCACTAAGTCCAGCCCATATACAACAGGAAAAACTTCTATCAGGACATGGTTACCAGGAGGTGGGGACCCTTGGGGGCCATCTTGCGTGGTGCTACCATGGTCACCAATTTGCTGACTGAACCTGAAAAAAGCACTGTGCCTCTTGAATTCTTTGGTTTCTTGCTTTACAATTTTAGAGATTTTACTATATAATGCTTTCTGCATCTATCTGAGCTCTCAAAAATGATAATATACTAAATGATTAAATGCTAGAATGCTAGAGGACCTGGATAGAAACATCCTCAGTGAGTGGGATAATTTAACTGTATTATCTATAACCCAATTTCCCAATATGACTTAATTTTTTTCATGTCTCAGACATCCTCCAAAGATTTTTTATTACAATGATCAGTAGCAATTGTAATTTATTATCATAGATTATTTTGCCATTCCCTATTTAAGGGCCATTTGTGAGATTTCTTCATGTTACCATTAAGGAAATTAATTGAGATCCAGAATGTTTCCTATGTTGCTGCCAGTCACAAGTCTAATTATTGAAGTTTATCTTTAAAAATATCATATGCAATAGGAGTAGTTTTGCTAAAGAAACAAAATAAATAACACATATTGAGAACTTACTATATATCTGGGACACTTCTAAGTGCTTTTAATCCTCCTATTAATCCTAGTGAAGTTAAACCAAAATGATATACTTTGATTATATGTGCATGCGTGTGTGTGTGTGTGTGTGTGTGTGTGTGTGTGTGCATTGGCCCAGCCAGAATTTGATACCATGCAGTCTGGCTCCAAACCATAGGCTCTCAACTTCTATTCTACTTGTATAGAGGGGTCACAGGACTTACATTTGATTCAAACAAAAATTTGGGGGAAAAGACCAGGATGAGAATGCCACTTACTTGTACAATCACATCCCCTGAGAATTGCAATCATGGCAGAGGTTGCAGTGGTTCCACAATGGCTCGACACTTCTTTAAGTCTATTCACACTCAGAATCTTCAACAAAATAAAGAGGCTGAGTGCATGAAATCTAACTTAGCATTTTGAGTACATCAGACATTCTTAAATTCTAGGAAGTTAATGTGAACCCCAGTTTCATAGTTTTATGTCAAACTCAGTAATTTTATATTCCAAAGGCACCAAGTTTTCCTGTTGCTATAGTGCCTGTTAGATACAATGATCTCATCTTTGTCCACCCATGTTAGGAGGAAGAGGGTTTCAATGTGGGAATAAAATGAAATTGTAGCTAGGTATGAGCTGACAAACACTAGTCTCAGTAAACACCAATTATTTCTCTTGTTTTTGTTTTCAGAGTGAATCATATGCTAGAGATTCCCTGGAATAGCTTACAATGAGATACACAGGATGACTAAAACTTCTCTGAAGGCCTTTTTCCCGTATTTGATCTGTTTTGTAGCTATACTCAACAATTCACAGAAAATTCTAGGTTTATTTGCTGGCTGCTTCCATAAAAACAGCATGGAAAACATAACTATTATCTAATGCTTTGAAGAAATACTCATTTGAGTTAGAATGTCAACACTGAACATTTTTGTCAATTTTTACATGTTTTAAATAAATTAATACAGGAAGTAACATAATTTTTTGTACTGAATATGATTGACCAGATAAAACACAGAAAACCCAGTTAAATTTGAATTTCAGATATATCACAAAGAAAATATTTAGCATAAAATGTTTGGGATATATCGATACCGAAAAACCATTCATTGCCTATCTGAAATTCAAATTTAACTGGCATTTGTACTTTTACTCGCTAAATCTGGAAACTTTTATGTTGAGGTCTCAAGAACTGAGGTTGCCCATTATGGTTTTTAGGTCTGGTGTCTCATTCCTTAGGACTCCACTTTAAACTATAAGCTAAGTAACAGCTGAGCTTCCTCATCTTATGAGAAGAAGCAGAGACTTTGAGATTAGCTGATCCTAGTTCCAGCCTAGCTGTGTTATTTACTATATGCATGATCAGTACTTAAGTTGTCTATATTTCATTTTTCATAGTGGAATTATAGTGATGATGACACCCACCTCAGACTGTTCTTCTAAGGATCAAATGTATCTAAAGTTCTTGAGGTTCTCTCATACAATAGCCCTGGAACACATTTTCATTACTCTTCCATCTTTCTTGTTGCTGTAAAAAATATATGGCTTGAATTCCTTAAACCTTGCCTGCATATGAGTATAAATGGTATTAAATTAACACTAATAATTTGAATTTCATCCGTTGTTTCCTTATATGAGTAATAGTTTTGACCCAGTCTCTGGATTTTTCCCATACAACTTTGGAAATCTCAGGGTGTGTCTCATATATTCTTATAAATGCTTCTTCATATTTTCCATCTCCAGCTTAATTTTTTACCTGCTGACTATGAAGCATTTTAGCAATATTTATTAACTTCTGTCTCTGCAGCTTCTAATATCCTTGAGGCTACCAATACTTTACTCAGAGTATTCATATCTTATTCTTCCAAAGATGTAAAGCCTTGGTGAGGTACAAAAATATACTATATTTACTCCATGCTCAGTACTCCAGGACCAAATCATATTATGATACTAGTAGGACAGTTCTGCTCTGTCCCTTACATTTGAGGTATGTGAAGGGCTATTGTTTTGGTTCTCATATTTCAGAGGTTTTCTTGTAAAATAACCATTTGTTGGGGCCCAAACGTCCTCACATAAGCCTATCCTTCATCCCTCCCACCTCCCTCCCACCCTCCCTCCTTCCTTCCTTCCCTCCCTCCCCCTTCCTCCCTCCCTCCTCCTTCCTTCCTTCCTTCCTCCCTTCCACCTCTCTTCTTTCTTTCCTTCCTTCCTCCATCCTTCCCTTCTTCTCTCCCTCCCTCCCTCCCTTCCTCCCTCCCTCCCTTCCTTCCTTTCTTCCTTCCTCCCCCTCTCCCTCCCTCCCTCCCTCCCTTCCACCTCCCTTCCTTCCTCCCTTCCTTCCTTCCTCCCTTCCTTCACCCCTCCCTCCCTCCTCCTTCCTTCCTCCCTTCCTTCATCCCTCCCTTCCCTCCTTCCTCCCTCATCCCTCCCTCCCTTCCTTCCTTCCTCCCTTCCTTCATCCCTCCCTCCTCCTTCTCCCTCCCTCCCTCCTCCTTCCTCCCTTCCTTCATCCCTCCCTCCCTCCTCCCTTCCTTCCTTCCTCCCTTCCTTCATCCCTCCTCTCCCCTCCCTTCTTTCTTCCCTTTCCTCTTTCCTACCTCCCTTCCTCCCTCCCTCCACCTCCCTCCTTCCTCCCTTCCTTCCTCCCTTCATTCATCCCTCCCTTCCTCCCTTCCTTCATCCCTCCCTCCCTTCCTACCTTCCTTCCTCCCTCTCTCCCTCCCTCCCTCCCTTCCATCCATCCTTCCTTCTTCCTTCCTTCCTCCCTCCCTCTCTCCCCTCCCTCCCTCCCTTCTTTCCTTCATTTCTTCCTCCCATCCCTCCCACCTCCCTCTCCCTCCCTCCCTCCCTCCCTTCCTTCCTTCCTTCTTGCCTTCCTTCCTGCCTGCCTGCCTGCCTTCCTTCCTTCCTTTCTTCTTCACTCCCTCCCTTCCTCCCTTCTCCCCACCCCCCTCCCCTTCCTTCCTTCGTCCTTCCTTCCTTCCTATAAAAATGGAGTTTGGAAAATACTGAAGATAAAAGATTAACCAACAGAGAAAAACAAAACACATAGCAATCTATTTTTTCCCTTTCAGAATACAATATATATTTACCTATAACCATTTTACTCATTCAGTATTCAGTGGATTAAATAGAATTCAATGTAGAGGTAGAATGAAAGCTAGGCAAAATAAGCTCAAAAACATTTATCAAAATTGCATAGTATTTACCAGATGGAATTGGACAAATGACTGTATAAAATTTAAACTGCATAAAAGAACTTGGGGGGGGGAATATTATGTAATAATTGTGTTTTGGGGTCCATTTTTATGTGTAGTAGTGTCTGTATGTTCTGTTTTAGTGGAAAGTTATCCAGATTCTTTGGGTACAAAGTAACAGGACTTAATGACCTGGTATGCTGGGAAATGCCAGAACTAAGAATCAAAACAATTTTCATTTTAGTTACATAAAATCCAAAGTATGACAATGGCAAAAGCATCAAACTGTGTGTCAGCCAAACAGAAATGCCTGAAGACTTCCCAATGCAGTTGACAGTTTCCTGCTACTGTACAGTTTCCTGCAAAGCTCTTTTTTCTTTGTCTTTATAAACTGTTCTTATTCTTCCCAGGAACCATCATTCTTCTGCCTAAATGTCCCATGTTTCTCACTCAGAGACAGCATTTTTACAGCCTATGGTCCCTGCAAATATTCTTCAATTGCATATGCCACTTGCTATTTTAATTGTTTTTCTTGCATGTCTCTCTCATCTCCTTGGAGGTAGGAGTCATATGCTATTCATCTCTGTGTCACCAATGTCCCCTTAGCACACAGCTCGGCAAATTGAACATAGCAGGATCATTGTCTATAAAATAAGAAATGCACATTTGGATTATTTCATTGTATCACATGTATTAAGCATTTCTAAAGCTAGTAAGCATT
This sequence comes from Ateles fusciceps, assembly GCA_036589455.1. NCBI lineage: Eukaryota > Metazoa > Chordata > Mammalia > Primates > Atelidae > Ateles > Ateles fusciceps. The sequence continues at coordinate 12,397,635 of JAZHEH010002206.1, forward strand.
CTAAAACTGTTAAGCATTTCTAAAGCTCTAAGAAATTATGAAAAGGCTACAGAAATGTGAATAATTTGATATAACAGGAGTTGAAAGATATTAATCTTCTGATATCTAGGTGCTCATTCCAACGCTGATATGTATCTTTAATTTGGTTATCATGCCCAGAGTCCAGATGGATTTTTATTAGTTCATCAAACAATGCAACACACTTGACTTGTATTTAAATCAGTATAATTAGTATATTCTTAAAATAAAACAAATAAAATTGCTGAATGGCCCTGAATCTTTATTTATGACTTTTTTAGCGCTTAATAAATTTAAATGAAATAAAAAGAGCAATATACTTTCTTGTGACCTGATGCGTAACTTTTTGATAGCACCAGCTGATGTTACAGACTTTGCCTAATCTTCTGAGTTCCATCCAGCATCTTTACTTGATCCAATTAAAGTTTCATTTATAGGAAAATTTCATGGCTTTTATCCCAAAAACAAATACATTTTTGTTTCTAGATGATAACCTGGTTTGTCTGTAATTTACGTGGTTGTGTAATGAATTTTAGTTTGTCTGACACTTCTGTTCTTTTGATTAGAGGCTCTAGTCCAGAGGTTTTTCTGAATAAAAGTACTTTTCTACAAATTGGCAGTAAAGATGAATAGTGAGTATTTATTAAGCGTTTACACATACAACATTGTTCTAGGCACTTTGCATTTAATTCTTACAGCCTTCTTTGAAATAGGAGCTATCTTCATTTTACAGGTCTGGTAGCTCTGGGAGGAGTATGCATCCAGATCCTATTCTCTTGAAAGTTGTTCTAGTCAGTTGTGGGATGGGCACACAATATTGATAAAAGTTGTGATTAATATTTGCTAATTAAGTAAATTAAGTTTTACAGGCACCAAGTTCACTTTACACAGAGGAACTCATGATCAATTTAGGTGAGGCACTGCCATTGGACTCGAAGCTAAGTCATGTCCAAGGCCACAGCCCATGTGTTTATTCACACTCTGGCCACAAGGGGGGAGATTGCTAAAGGCAAAGGAACGTGCACCTGCTCTTTTTCCGTTGTCAAGTGGCTTTCCTTTGAAATGTGTGCCATGATTTAGAGTGATGCCTGTCCTGGGGTTTAATCTTGCTTTTCCAGTGTGTTATGAAGGCCTCCCTGTGGCTCTATGCTCTTTATGCCTAATCACATCACTGGTTGGCACATTTCATGAAAATAAGATAGCTTTAGACAGAACGTTTCCAGGGTGGATACTAAAAAAATCGTAATCATCTAATAGAGCACAATTCAGCTACTCTTAAATGATATTCTTTCCTTTTTAGTGCTCTTTCCTATAGTGTCCTGGCAAGTTTTCTAAAGCTACAAAATGGATAGATCAAGAACTTTAGCTCACAGCAAAGGGGAATCTGATCATCAACATAAAATTGGATAAAGGATGCAGTCTGGAACCAAGAGACTGAAATTATAGTTTTCTCTACTGAAGATAATTATGCCAAATGCACTCATTTAATTTAATAACTATATTATTATACTGTGGATTAAAAGCATATACCACAATAAAAGTTTTGAAGAAAGCATTATACAAAATAGAAAATTGACTCACTTAATAAACTTCCAATGAGCCTAAAAACTCATCTTAGACAGCTGTAGAAACTTAAGGGTTTAATGTAATCTCTTTCTTCAGTTTCTTTTTTTTTAATATTTGAAGTACTTACGTAGGTCATCCTATATGGACCTATTGAGGTTTCATCTTTCCATGAATGGTTTTATGAACTAAGATGCGGGAAGCAACTAAAAAATAATGATCATGAAAACTTAGATTTCTGTTTTTATGTTTGCATGTGTGTTCCACATTTTCTTTTAAGATTTGTAATATAGTATGATCAGCACAGTATTATATAGTATAATACTATATTATACAGTATAATCATATGTAGCATATGAGTATATAGTATAATACTATATTATACAGTATAATCATATGTAGCATATGAGTATACTGTAATTCATGGTATAATAATATAGTTATTATAGGTGAGCACATTTGGCATAATTATCTTAAGTAGAGGAAAACTATAATTTCAGCCACTTGGTTCCAGACTGCATTCTTTATTCAATTTTATGTGGAAGATCAAATTCCCAATAACGATAATTGAATATTATCTTCTATAGTGACATGATAACTAAACGTATTTTTCAATTGACGTTTATTAAAATTTTACGGACATTTATTGAAATCAATGACATATGCCAGTCATTGATCCAGGCACTTGAGATGCATTACTAAGCACAAGAGCCCCCAATCACTTGCACTTGGAAGCAAGCATTCTAGTGGAAGAAATAGAGACAAAATAATTACTAAGTAAATTATATGGCATGCCAATGTAGAAATAGTACTAAAAATAGATTAAGGAAGATGGAGAATGCCAGGAAGAATTGAAATGGGGTCAGAAAAGATCTCCCTGAGAAGGTGAAATTTGAACAAAGAGTTGTAGCAGCAGAGGGAGTGTGCCTTGTAGACATCTGGAGCAGAGGGACAGGCACTCCAAACAGAGGCAGCAGCCAGTACAAAGGCTACTTTTGGAAAAACAGGTGTATGATGTAATCTGATATTAGTTTTTTATTTTTTAATTTTTTTATTATTTTTTTTATTGCATTTTAGGTTTGGGGGTACATGTGAAGAACATGGAAGATTGTTGCATAGGTACACACATGGCAGTGTGATTTGCTGCCTTCCTCCCCCATCACCTATATCTGGCATTTCTCCCAATGCTATCCCTCCCCAACTCCCCACCCCCCCACTATCCCTCCCCTTTTTCCCCCCCCGACAGACCCCAGTGTGTGATACTCCCCTCCCTGTGTCCATGTGTTCCCATTGTTCAACACCCGCCTATGAGTGAGAACATGCGGTGTTTGATTTTCTGCTCCTGTGTCAGTTTGCTGAGAATGATGGTTTCCAGGTTCATCCATGTCCCTACAAAGGACACGAACTCATTGTTTTTGATGGCTGCATAATATTCCATGGTGTATATGTGCCACATTTTCCCTGTCCAGTCTATCATCGATGGGCATTTGGGTTGGTTCCAGGTCTTTGCTATTGTAAACTGTGCTGCAATGAACATTCGTGTGCATGTGTCCTTATAGTAGAACGATTTATAGTCTTTTGGATATATACCCAGTAATGGGATTGCTGGATCAAATGGAATTTCTATTTCTAGGTCCTTGAGGAATCGCCACACCGTCTTCCACAATGGTTGAACTAATTTACACTCCCACCAACAGTGTAAAAGCGTTCCTATTTCTCCACATCCTCTCCAGCATCTGTTGTCTCCAGATTTTTTAATGATCGTCATTCTAACTGGCGTGAGATGGTATCTCAATGTAGTTTTGATTTGCATTTCTCTAATGACCAGTGATGATGAGCAGTTTTTCATATGTTTGTTGGCTTCATGTATGTCTTCTTTTGTAAAGTGTCTGTTCATATCCTTCGCCCACTTTTGAATGGGCTTGTTTGTTTTTTTCTTGTAAATGTGTTTCAGTTCTTTGTAGATTCTGGTTATCAGCCCTTTGTCAGATGGGTAGACTGCAAAAATTTTTTCCCATTCTGTTGGTTGATATTAGTTTTTGAAAGATGCATTTTGTTTTTGTTAATGTGTGTCTATGCGTATGTTGGGATTGGTAGAGAATCTAGGCTTTCTAAAAAAGATGATATTAACTACTACCATGATGATAACAGTGAACTTTCAAAGTTAATCCAAATGAATATCCTGAGAGATTGGATGAAAGAGATGAAAGAGAGAAATCAGAAATGCCTCCAAGTTCATTGCACTGAGCAGCTGGAAGGATGAAGATGTCTTCAATTGGTATAAAGAAGACTGCAGGTAGAGTGAGAGCGAGTGAGTGGTAGGGAGAGGGAGAAGATCACTTAGCAACAGGATGAGTTTGTGATATTAGTTAAACATCTCAGTGGCAGTTGGCTATATCCCTCTTCTTCCATAAAGAATAATAACCCCTGGCTCAAGGGCCACCCTCCCCCCTGTCTCATCTATGGCAGCCATCCCTAATCTAAAAGGCCTTTATTCCTACTGACATGATGCATCTCAGACTTTTCTTAACATACAGACTTAGATCGCCAGTACTACCTGGCTGAAGTTTGAGAGTCAGCGTAACACAACTGGTTTCCTTGCTAGGCTACATGTAAAAGTGGCCAAATTCCTCCTAGTCATCTTATTGTAGTCAAATATTTCCTCAATTTAGATACTTTATCTGTGTTTAAGTGGGGATAGACATGCCCAAAAAGCCAGGTCATTCCAACTGATAACATAGTTCCCTGCAAAATAATTATGGATTTCTGTATTTTCCTAAGATAGGAATGAGCCATGTACTGTCTCAGAAATTGGTTTCAGGATTGCCTGACAGCAAACTTTTCCCGAATTGCTTTGTAGCTGTAAATCTACTCTCAATGGCAACTTAATTTTTTTTTTAATTGGTAGAGTGCGAGGAAGTAGAACAGCTGTTTTGAATTCCACCAGCAATGCAGGCATGTCTGACGTGAGGGGAAGACTACACTTCTAATTTCCTAATGAGAAAACACTTCATTGACATGAGGAACACAGTGGTCTGAATCTTTCCTAACAATTAAATCTCTGCATCTTGCGTGTTATTCCTCCAAGATAGCTAGCACATTCTCTCTAACATCTACTAGAATTTAACAAAGAGTCAGCGAGAGTTCACAGGAAATTATTTCCTTGACACTTAGATGCCAGGGAATATTTAACAAATAATTGAAATAGTGTTCAAAGAATGTATAATAAATATACAACAGTTCTTTATTTCAAGAGATGTTTATTGAGTGTGTCCAGACTTTGTTCGGTGAAAGAAAAATGTTTAACATTTTTTGAGAGTGGGCAATAACTCATTTGGTAATAAGAGACAAGAAATGTGTGTGTAATTTATGCTGGTTAGTAGATTGCCTTTGTTTGTCTTGTTTGTGGCACATAAACAGATATCAAGAGAGAATCTCTTTGTGCATTAATCTGAGTATGGAAACTGCTGACATAGCAGCTAATATAGCTGTATTATCAGTCTACATGCTTGTTCTTTCCTGGTTTATAGAGTAGGGCTTTTTGTCTGAATATAAATCAATAGAAAGCGAGCTTTAGAGCTATTTAAAATTCTAGCCACTTGCACTAAAACATGAACCCCTTTGATTATGTAATATTTCCACACATTCACTCATTTAGTAAAACCACAACTGTCTTCCGTTCCGTTATCCTGAATTTGTGAGTCTGAAAGAACACACTTAAAAACACATTTCCAAAAACAGTCATTCATTCTTTTAAAAAGGTAACTATTTTGCAAATACCAAATTATTATGAAAATCTTTACTATTAAAAAATAATTTTAATAGAGTTTTTCTGTTAAAGCCTGTAAGAAATAGTACACTTCTTCTTCAAGCTACAGCCATGTAGAATTGTATAGCTTCCCATTGAAGGTTACATGTGCTGAGGAATGCAAAGATACTACACTTGGTGAAGTACCTGGAAATTTGTGCTTACTGGTTTCTCTAATTAGCAATTATTTTTGGTGTGTTCTTTTTATTAAATTTTATTTTAACTTCTGGGTACATGTGCAGGATGTACAGGGTTGTTACATCGGTAAATGTGTGCCATGGTGGTTTATAATAAAGTAATAGAGATAAAAATATTTTGTTTTGTTTTGTTTTTTGAGACAGAGTCTTTCTCTATCACCCAGGCTAGAGTGAAGTTGTGAGAACTCAGCTCACTGCAACCTCCACCTCCTGGGTTCAAGCGATTCTCCTGCCTCCACCAGCCCAAGTAGCTGGGATTACAGGCACCTACCACCACACCCGACTAATTTTTTGTAATCAGTAGAGATGGGGTTTCACTATGTTGGCCAGGCTAGTCTCAAATTCCTTACCACAAGTGATCTGCCTGCCTCGGTCTCCCAAAGTGCTGGGATTACAGGTGTGAACCACTGCACCTGGCCTGAAAATGTTCTTAAGATAAATAATGAGGTGTAAAATAAAATTCCTGTTGTTTAGGATTCTCCAACTTGATAACTTGTTTTGCACACAGACTGTGGAAAAAAGTTGGCAGAAAATAAGTCAAGAAATAAAATATAAATTTACTTATACTAAATTTGACTTATAAAGCCACAGCTTTTCCATTGCCGTATTGCAAGACTGATGAGTATATATTTATTCAAATAATCATTTTCTCTTTCCAAATAACCCCGTTGTGCTGTTTCTGCTTTTTTATTGTTGTTAGTATTACTTTGATATCTTGCAGCATTCTTTCTTAGATAACTTCACTGGTAAGAATGATTTATTTTCTCAGGGTGGCTTTCAGGAAGCTACTCAGTCACCTAAAGATGGCTAGTGATAAGATGAAATGATCGAAGTGATTAATACTAATTTGAACAAAATAAAACAGTGATTCTTAAAGTGTGATTTCCCCAGATTAACAGCCTCAGAATAACATTGAGGGCTCATTAAGACCCAAACTACTGTGTCTACCCTTAGAGTTTCTGATGATTTAGTTTGGGGTGAGATTGGAAAACGTGGTTTTCTAACAAGTTTACAGATGATACTGATGCGGTCTGGAAACCACATTTTGAGAACCACTGAAATAATATGAGATCTTAAAATAATTATCCTGAATTCTATTATTATTTTAAACTACTTTTGAAGGCAGTTACCGAAGAGTTCTTAAAAGTCAGTAGTATTTGGAAAAGTTTAAAACCTTTTGAAGTTATTGCTTTTACAGGAAAATATTCTGTAAATTATTTTGCCTTGGTTTGTAAACAAAGCACCCCAGGGCTTTATTGCTAGCCCTTGAATGCCAAATTAACATAGCCTGGAAGGAGCCAGGGTTATGGAATGGAAAGACTTAGTGTCACAGCTGCCCAGCCACTTCTTGTTTGGTATCACAAGAATGGGGAGAGATGATTTTTGGTTCAGCTTTGTAACATCCAGAAATGTTGCGAGAAGCTTAAGGTGCATTTTCACTTTTCTATCCAAGAAAAAAAAAATAAATTTAAATTAAAAAATTCAACTAAGTTAAACTTGGGAGATCTGATTCTTAGGAATTGTTAAAAATCTGATAATGTAACTTAACCATATGAAATTCTTTAAATGAGTTCCCCCTATTGGGATTGTGTGTCTTCCCCATGAGATACTGAGTTTCATGAGGCCAGAAATCATTTCTGTCATGGGAATTGTTGTATATTTAGGGCTTCAAATGGTGCCTAGAACAGAATAGGCACCCTGTGAATTTATTTTGGATATCAGAGTCCAAGACCTTTGACACATAATAATCTTCCTGTTCTGTTCCTTCCTTAGTCCTCCCTCCATCTCTTGTCACACTCCACCTCGAATCATGCAGAAGTACTGATTTTGCTTGGCCTTCCTGAAAAGTGTCACAACTTTGTCACTGACATAGAACCAAATAGCACTCATTCTTACTATTAGTTGACAAATTGTTGTAGTCTTTCGAATACTAAGGTAGAATCAGGCCTGATTTAGTAATTTGCTACTGGGTCCTGAAGACAGGTTAGTATTTTGTCTGCATAGTTTAAATGAATTATTAACTAGCAGAAATAATAACTATTTTAGATGTAGTGACAGATCATTTCATAATTCCCTCAAGTAGCTCTGATGGGAATAGTTAGTAAAAGGCGAGTTTTGATCTAATCAAAATTGGAGGCTGGGACTAGGGCAAAAAGAATTTCTGTGACATTTTCCTGGCCCTTGAGAAATTTGACATTCCATTTGAAAGTCAGTATTATCTTTACACCACTTAACTTGAAAATGTTTTACTTGTTTTGGTTAGAAAGGGTAGAGTAGAGGTTTTTGATTTTGAAATTCTAAATGTCAGCAAGCAGTTTGAGTCCTCCAGATTGTAATGGGCTAAACTGTGTCCTCTCAAAATTCATATGTTGAAACCTTAGCCTCCAGTGCCTCAAAATATGACTGTATTTGGAGATAAGTTCTTTAAAGAGGTGGTCAAGTTAAAATGAGGCCATTAGAGTGGGTCTAAAAATCTGAGTGGCTTCCTTCTAAGAAGCGATTTGGACATAGACATGTAGAGGGAGAAGACAGTGAGAAGACAGGTAGAGGATGAAAAAAAATGGTCATCTACAAGCCAAGGAGAAAAGTCTCAGAAAAAAACTAACCCTGCTGATTCCTTGCTCTTAGACTTTTAGCCTCCACAATCATGAGAAAATATATTTTGTTGTTTAAGCCACCCTATCTGTGATAATTTGTTATGACACCCCTAGCAAAATTAATATGTAGATTAAAGAGAATATGTATCAGTTTGATTAAGTCAAAAAGTGTGAGATACTGTGTATTATAATAATACAGGAGAAATAGAACATTATATTAAATAATATTCTGAGTTACAAGGTTAGGCCTACTGAAGAGCAAAATATAGGGACCCATGGACATAGAGTCAAGAGGGCTTAGAAGTCTGCTTTTGTAAACATTGACTAAATGACTGCAGTCAATTAACCTCTTAGCCCACCTTCCAGGAATCACACATGGGTAAGTGCAAGTGATGTGTAAAACAATACCACAACAAAAGACTCTGAGGGACTGTATTCAGGAAAATTGCCGTGTTTCAAAGGCAGGAATTTCCCAGCCATACCTCCATCCACGCCTTCATCCAGGGACCAGAGGGGTTTCAAATGTAAAGTTCTTTGTCTAACTTCCACATGCGGGGGCTAGGTGGAAATTCCACGTGAGCTTCTTTTGTTCAGAAAGCCCGCCAAAACCCCTGGAAGAGGGGCTCTGTTGTGGGGGGGAGGAGAACATGAATGGGGCCGGAGTAACTCCGGGGTTAAAATCCCCCTGCTCCCTTACCTATGCAGATTTCCCACCCTGGGATCCCCTCCCACAACAGTGTGGGAGCTCTCTCTCCCTCTCTCTCTACCTGTGCGGATATACCCTTTGGATTCCGCTCCCACGACAGCGTGGGAGCTCTCTCTTCCTCTTTGTTTCTCTCTCTGCCTAATAAATCGCTTTCTGCTAAATTCTTCGAGTCCAATATTTACTTGAACGTTAAGCTCACTGAGCCGCCAGGGCCCTTTCCCCATTCCTGGGGCAAGTGAACTCAAAAACTTGGACACACCTGGTTACATCTTTGGTGAGCTTGGGGAGGGAGCTCAGCGTCTATCCTCCTGCCACCGGTTATAACCCCAAAGTACAATAGTAATCCATTTATTATTATCAATCATCAAAAGCCAAGATGTGTTTAGGTATTTAACCTAGCATAGAGGTTAAGAGTGGTAGGCCCTGAAATGAGACATACTTGAATTCAAATTTCAGCTTTATTGCTAAAAAACTGTGTGATCTAAACATTAAATATAAGTTAACTGACATGTAAAATGATGCTACTAATAGTACTAACTTAACAGGAATGTTTTAAGGTTAATCAGTGTAAACTTCTCTGCAAAAGCAATTGCTTAATCCACCAACTCCTATTATTAGCATAATATTTTTATATTTACTATGTGTCATGATGCAGAACTGAGGACACTGACTTTTCAGGGTGTCTCAACTTTTCTGACAGTAGCTGCTTTTATTCATAAGATCATCAGTTGCTTCTCTTTACTGTGAAGCGTGTTGTAGAGGCATATTTAGCAGCAGTAGCTTATTTATTCACCAGAAGATCCATCACAAAAACAGATATTTCCTAAGGACCTGGTTTTCTTGAGTCAACTTTCTAGAATGACAGCTTATACTTAGTTCACATTCCTGCAGTTCAGCTCACTGATTTAAAATTGATTCCATCCATCCTTGTGCATTCATGGATGATGAGTCTGAATTTAGACCAAGTTCGTGGCAACAGCTTTTTAACATAGAAATATGAAGTATTCTCATCTTAGGTGCTAGACACAATATTTCAAAAAAGCAAATGCACTCTGTGTATCTCAAAGTCATAAACAAGTATTCTACTCACCAGAATTTACTCGAACTCTGAAATGCACTATTAAATGTTATCATAAGTTTTATAAAAACATCAATGAGTTTAAAGTGTTTGATGAATTCAAAGAAACAACAGGTGTTCACTTTATGGGCAGAAAGAAGAGGCCTGAAATAGTTGAGTTTGTCTCTCTCTTTTTTTTTATCACTACCTAAAGGTGATTTCTGTGCTTTTTTGAAAACATAGTATTCGTTTGATCTTGCTCACTGTTAAATATTTTATCAGAAGCAAGAAAAACCACACTTATCCCTGCAACCCTCATCATCACATCCATATATAAAATACCTGGCCTCTGGAGGGTGAGGTGGCATCACCTCCACCATTTGCCACCCATAAGGGCAGCAACAGTTGCCTCTGTCCCTCAGAACTGTGCATCTTAAGGTAGTTGGGAGAGCTCCAGACTTCTGAATCCTATCTCGCCCCATCTCCAATACCACCCCTGGCATATGCAGCTTGCCCATGTCTTCAGAAATGAGTGATTGCGGGTCAAAAATTTAAGTCTCTGCAAAGTACTGGAAAAAAGTAATGTTTCTTGGTTTCCAGGGGCCTGATTTACTTTTTGCTCTGCTGTAGAATATCTGTTTTGTTAGCCATGATTTGGCTGTCCTCATTTATCCCAGCCAAACAAAACATTGTACTCCAGAGATCAGGGTCCTGATCAAATAAGATATTGGGTACCTTGATGAATAGGAGAGGCCAACACAACAGCATTGAGTTATGATGACAAACATTGTGAGAATAGAAAACATACTTCAAAGGAGAAGGGCAAGAAATAAAATGACTCCAATTTGCCCCAAATGCTAGAGCTGAACTCTCTCTAACACGTGAGTCTCCCAGCCCTTTTCACACTGCAGATACCAAACCTTAGCAGCACCACCCCTTTCCTTAGCCCTATAGAACAATTCAGACACAAATAATGGGCCATCAATTTAGGTGTTGATTATATGGAAACTAATGAGAAAAATATAAAATTTAAAAGTTAAAAGTCACTAGAGTTTTCCTCTAGCTAGTAGTGGGTGGCTGAATTTATTCAGTTTCTGCAAATTCCTAGACTTTTTATCTTCTTCTGTGTTTAAATTCTTAAACCTGTCTTCCTAACCACTTTTAGTTCATTCTTCTCTGTAGAAAGATTGAGATTTCCCATTTCTATTTTTCTACTTCTCTCTGTTACACTTGCTTGTTGCCTGCAAATTTCTCCTTTCTGTGTCCCTTACCTGACTCAATAGATCTGGTCCTTTCTTTACCACATGTTCATGGCAACAGCTTTTTAACATAGTAATATGAAGTATTCTCATCTTTTACTGTGGTAAAACAACCTCAAAATAGAGCATTAGAGGAATAGCTTTTCTTGATTCACCAATATACCTTCTAAACACTTAATGCTGTGAATAGATGGATTTGCTGTTAAGGCAGCATACCATGAAGATAAAACATAGAGGTATGGGATTTTCTACTATCATACTATGCAACTTGCAAAAAAAAAGAGATAAACTAATACTTTGTGATGTGCACAATCAAATACGGTAGTGAGTGGAAATTTGTTGTAAGCAAAAGAAGTTTACATATCTAATTAACAATGTTTTGCACAACAAATGAAAATTTTCCTTCTTCATGTCTCATTTTGTTAATTTTTAGTTTGTGCCAACTGACAATCCTTCCAATGCTATGGAGTATTTAATCATCATTCCTCTTAGCAAAGATCTGAATCTGAGTCTACAGCTGCCATGCACTCTTGTTCATGAGTTCATCACATGTCTCAGCGCAAAATTTTCCTGCTTCACCCATGTGTTCCATCTTTTAGGCCACTTCTATGTGACATCATGTACCTGAAGGCTCTTTGAGAAGTGGTAGCTAATTATGCCACTGGGTCCTACATCTAGAGGCAAGAGGTCTGAATCTTTCTCAGAGGAGACAGCATCCTCAGCTTGTGGGGAGCAGGCATGTAATACACCAAGAATGAGCTCTTTGGGATCTCAGAGTAGATGAATAGAAGAAAATTTTGTATATAAAGAATGAGGAATAGGAAGTGTGGCTGTTAGTGGCCCCCCTAAAAGTCATTTTTCTTTTTGTCCTTATACTGATGAACTGTTGTTTTAAAAAAAATTTCCAAACACCAGATATCCCACCAAGGGAATGAAATATGTCCTATATAAGTCATTCATGGCACTCTGATTGTCCTCAACAAATGATTAGAAATGTCTCCCTTTTGCATGCAATCCCTTTTGTCCAATGACATGTGAGAAGACTTCTGTTAAGGTGGTTACGGAAACTATTTTTCTCTCTAATTATTTTTTAAGCCAGTGGGGCAAAACTATTATTTCCCTGGTATTTACTGTAAGTCTTTGAATATGCTTGAAGCTGCTGTTGCTTTCTTCTTTGGGAAAGATCCTTAACATCCAGAGAATGATGGAGAATGCAATGAAAAAAAAGATTAGTGATTCGTGACATCACTAAACTGCTACATTAACCTCCAATTACCTATCGGGTGAGCAATTAAAATTTACTTTACCAATATAGGGAGTAAAGATGGAATGCACACATTAGTATTGACTCTTCCCTTTAGTTTTTAACTATAAAAAAATCAACTCTTTCTTCAGGGCCTACATTAAATTTCATCTCTTCTGGGACCATTTTTTGACTACGCCAGACTAAACTGATATTTTAAAATATGAAATTCCTAGAGGTTTATTGCTTGGGCATTTAATCCCATATTTGTATGACCTATTGACTCTTCAGTGGGACTGTGTAATCCTCAGGGGACACAGCCGGAAACCTAACTCATCTTTCTTTTATACTTATTAGAGTTTTTATCCTTGTACAAACTATCCATTAGGACTACAATAAACATAGCTTTAATAGTTAACAATTTCTGAGCCCTCAATCTGAGCCAGATCATCTGCTAAGCAATTTGTGGCAGCTAATCCTCATGACATTACTGCAAGAAGTATTGTTATATTCCACAGCGCTCTCCCGAATGAGGTTGGGTGCCTGCTAAATGCTGTCCTGATATTCGATACTTTTTCTTGATAGTACTTATCATAGTTTTAATTGTCAAAGGAGTTAAGCATGCGTTTGATCGCTTGTAGTCTGCTTCTCCCCCAGGTAAAGTCCATGAGGGCAGGGATATTTTCTGCCGTATGTTCCCAGGCTACGGAACAATACCACATATGTAGTAGTGCCTCAAATATTTGATGAACTAATAAAGAAATACTAATATTTTTGGAATGGGAGATAGAAGCTGATTGTATGAAATATCTGGCTCAATTTCACACAACTGGGGCTAGGGTCAATGCTCACGGCCATGTTGTCTTTATCCAGAGGCCTTGCCCGCAACACCTGTACCACATTGTTTTCCACAGATTTGAGTCTTTTCAAACTCCAACTGAGGCTGAGTTTACCATGCCCTTTGTTGTGTGGAAAAGTAAAATCACAGGTTTAACAGCCAACACAAAGATTTTAAACTCCTGAAGTGAGCAGCTAGGAGTGATGATAGTGATTATATCATTTAGAGAGCACTCCATTTTTGCTAGAGATGTTGTCTCCAATTCTTACATTATCATTACAAGTTAGGCTTAATTCCCTGTTCTTAAGGGAAACTAATAATCATAAAGGCTAAGAAATACAGCCAAGGTCGCATAGCTAGCAAACCATAGATATGTACTATGAACTCTGATCTACCTGCAAGTAAAGTTCAGGATCTTTCCACCCTGCCATGGTACAGCTGTTACTCATCAAGCACCTACTACATTTCAAGAATTCTTTTAGATACTTCTTCAATCATCAAAAAACAAATCCTAGGAGGGAATTATTATAAGAGTAAGAAAGGTGGCCACAGTTACATGTGGATAAATTTGAAAGCAAAATAAGAAGTAGGCTTAAAGAGTGGAAGAGTTTTCTACAAATATGTCAAATTTTTACAAGACTTTTTTTTTTATAACTTATGATAGACAAATGTTTATATTCAGTGTATCTATACAATAGATAACAGCAAGAAGGCAATGGATTTAAGTAAGAAACAAAGTGAGGAAAATGCATGGCGAATCATATTTTGCAGGCATAAGTAAAGTAGTTACAGGCATCCTAAAGGGTCACACAATGATGGGATGCATTGAAACCCTAGGTTTAGGCTTGGCACAGTGGTTTATGCCTGTAATCTCAGCACTTTGGGAGGCAGAGGCAGGTAGATTGCTTAAGCCCAAGGGTTCAAGTCCAGCTTGGGGAACACGGTGAAACCCCTGTCCACAAAAAATACAAAAATTAGCCAGGTGTGGTGGTCATGCCTGTAGTCCCAGCTACTTGGGAGCTGAGACAGGAGGATTGCTTGATCCTGGGAGGTGGAGGTTGCAGTGAGCCCAGATTACCATTGCACTCCAACCTGGGTGGCAGAGCAAGAACCTGTCTCAAAAAAGAAAGTGAGAAAAAGGTCCCAGGTTTAAAATAGAGCATTCATCTGGATGTTGGTCATTTCTAAGGACATCGACCCTTTTAAAGAAAACATATCTAAGAGCTGATGTGGGAGAAATTGAATTTTTATCTCTGATGCCATATGAACAAAAGAGTTGAAATAGGAAATCAGATAAAGAACAGCTGTTTGTTTGTTTTTGTTTTGAGATGGAATCTCGCTCTGTGCCCAGGCTGGAGTGCAGTGACGCGATCTCTGCCTCCCAGCAACCTCCACCTCCCAGCACCCTTCACTTCCCTGATTCAAGCGTTTTACCTGCCTCAGGTTCCCGAGTAGCTGGGACCACAGGTGTGCGCCACCACGCCTGGCTAATTTTTGTATTTTTAGTAGAAACGGGGTTTCACTAAAAATACAAGGCTGGTCCTGAATTACTGACCTCGTGATTTGGCCGCTTCAGCCTCCCAAAGTGCTGGGATTACATGCCTGAGTCCCCCGCTCCCGGCCAAGAATAGCTCTTTTTAAAGTACAATTCCCAATCCAGCATCAGTGGCCACAACTATGTTCTCACTACCCAGCTCCTTCCCCACCAGACATATGCTGGTGAAGATTTAATTGTATTTGTAACTTCAGTAGTCATGTACATGTGTGTTTTGAAGGATGAATTGTAGATGTCCAGTTTAGGGCTAGATGGCATAATGTGCAGCTGCTAAGCATTTCATCTGTCATCTACTACTGTTAGCCTAATGGCCACTGCGAGATATACTTCTCTCCATAAATGCTACATTATAAAATCAAGACGGGCAACATTCAGAAAATTAACAGATGCTGAAAGCTGAAGAATTCACTCCTCCAGGAGGAAATCTTGATCACTGCAGCCCTATGGAGTAGGAAGAAGAAAGAAACAGCAAGCCAAGTCACTTATTTCTAACAGAATGTTTGCTTCTCGTTACCTTTTTTTTTTTTTTGTATTTGAGCATTCTTGTTAAAGAATGTTTTTGAAATAGTTTAGAGTACTGAAAAATTCCATGAGAAAAATGTTGAAAAGGATCGAGTTTATTTAGCATGAATAAAACCCCAACAGCACCTTGTCCATAAATCACACAATTTTGATGTCAAGCAATCATTTCATCTGTCTAATTTTTGGTCTTTTTTTTCTGGAAGAAATAGTATATAACTAGATAACCTCTCAGGTTCCTCCTGATAACTATCTCTATACCAACTTACTTTAGCGTTTTTAAGAAACCTACTTGACATACACAGAATAAAAAACTACCCCCAGGTTATACTGAAGGTAAAAAATTATTTCACTCGTTCTAAATACCATGGTGCCATGGTGCTAGAAAGAGTGTAAGAAAACAGCCTGTGAGATGATGGACCACAGAGGCCATTCTCCTTTCACTCTCTCAAAGGAAGAGTAGAGTGTGTCAGCAGAGCTTCAAGGTTGTTTCCCAGAATCAGGAAAATGGTTAGTTGTTTCATAATTTCTCTTTATTTTTTATAATTGCATCCCAAGTTAAAGAGATCATTGACTAACATGTACCATATTAAATTGAAGAATTCTGATAGAGAGTTCAAACTATAAGGTAGTTCTTAATCATACAAAGGTAAATAGAACTATAAATATCAAGGAAAATCCCAGAAGTAAAGATAAAAAGGCTGATTTCTTCTTCTTCCAATATTCTATATGCCATACCCTTGATTCTTGTGATTAATCGGAGCCCAGAAGTACACACATACAGACAAACACACACCCACACACACGCACAACAGTGATTAAGCAGGAATAAAAGAAGTCTTCCGTAACAGATCTTCTCGTTAGAAGAACTTAACAGCATCCTGTTTTTCACCTTCATAGCACACTTAGCAAAATTGCAAATGCATAATTCATTTTGAAATTGTTTGTTTAGTATCTGACTTTCTGTCATGTTCTCACCTTTGGGCAACATTTAACATCATGATTTGTATTTTATAGATGCTCAGAATATTGGTTGAATAAAGGAGTGAATGAATAAATACTTTTTCTTTATTCATGGTCCTAATTGATAAATATGCAGTGTTTTAATGTCAACTCTTCTTGAAGCATGATTTAACACACTCAAGATAGCTATGATATATGCAATATATTGTATATTATGTATCATGTTGTATTACATATTATATATGTATATTACATATACATATTATGATATATAATATGTATTATTATATTATATATAATATTATATTAGATAGCCAAACTTGTATATATATAGCTTAATGAAACAATCAGTCTTGCTGTGGAAAGCAAAAATTGACTTGATCGTCCAAAGATTATAATTCATCATTGAGCCCAATGACTATGTCATTTTTACACACACACACAAACACACACAAGCATTTATCATACATCTACACAATTAGGTCTTTGTAGTAAGACCATGGTAATCATCTTTAGTGATCCCTGCTCTGTCCCTAAAGCCCACTGTTTGGGAGAAACAAGAAACCCATTATGAATGAGCAGTTGGTAGCCTCATGGGAGTCGTTTACAGATGCTGATTTTCAAAGTCTGGCTAGTGCTGTTTTAAATACCACAATGAAGCAAGACACATCTTGTTTCAAACAAACCTGCATTTTGGATCTGAGTGGCTGGATAGTTGTATATGAACTTAATTGGGGGTAAAGACTAATATCTCTGATAATAACAAAATATTATAATATTGAGTACAGCTCATTAAGAATGCCTTTGGCAGGAACAGGAAATTCTAAATTATGCTTCTTTTTTAGGTCTCAACTTCTGAGGTTCCTGGGTACTGTATCTCCTTTGTTCTTTAGATGGAAGCTTAGAGTATATTTAAGATCTCACTCTATCACCCATTGGAGTGCAGTGACATGAACATAAATCACTGCAGCTTCTAACTCCTGGGATCTAGGAATGCTCCCACCTCAGCTTCCTAGATAGCTGGGACTACAGGTGTACACTACTGACCCAGCCAATTAAAACCAATTTTTTGTAGAGTTTTTTATAGAGATGAGGTCTTCCTATGTTGCCTAGGCTGGTTTTGAACTCCTGGACTCAAGCCATCTACCTTGACCTTCCAAAGTTCTGGGATGACAGGCATGAGCCACTGCACCTGGCTCCCCCATGGTGGTTTTGATTTGCATTTCATTAATGATTACTGGTGTTGAATACCTTTTCATGTACCTGTTGGCTATTTGTACATCTTCTTAGAAAAAAATATCTGTTCAGGTCTTCTGCCAATTTTTGAATTGAGTTATTTGTTGTATGTCATTGAGTTGTGTTATTTCTGTATATATTTTGATTATTAACATCTTATCATATCCAGCAAACTTACCTCTACGTACTCATCCAAGGAATTTAAATAGGATCTTGACGAGATACCTACACACCCATATTCATTGAAGCATTATTATAATGGAAACAACCTAAAAGTCCATTGATAAATAAATGGATTTAAAAAAATGTGGTGTGTGTGTACATATTGTGTGTGTGTGTGTGTATATGTATATGCACACAATGGAATATAATTATCTCTTGAAAAACAAGGAAATCCTGCCATTCACAACAATATAGATGGGCCTGGAAGACATTATACTAAGTGAAATAAGCCAGCTACAAAAAGACAAATACTGTGTAATCTCATTTATATGTAAAATTCAAAATAGTCAAACTCATAGAGATAGAGAGTAGAAATGCAATTGCCAGGTGATGGGGGGAGGGTACATTGGGAAATGACGGCCAAATAGTAGGAAGTTTCAATTAAAAAAGAAAAATATGTTCTGGAGATTTACTCTCCAGCATAGTGCTGGCAGTTAACAATATTGTATTGCATACTTAAACCTTGCTAAGAAGGTAGAGCTTATGTTAAATGTTCTTAACGCTCACACAGAAATAATGATAATAATAATAAAACAGCAAGAGGAAAGTTTGGGAGGTGATGGAGATGATTATGGCCTTGATGGTAGTTATAGTTTCACAGATGGGTATACTAATCCCAAACTCATTGAGTTGTATAAATTCATAGGTACCACTTTTTCATGTCAATCATAACTCAATAAAGTGGTTTTTAAAAACCCAGTGTTACTTCTAGAAGAACCAAAAATATGAAATGTGTAGGTGAAAATATAACAAAGTATTTTAAGCATCAATATGCTGGCAATTATAAAACACTAACAATGAAAGATATAAAAGAATAGTTAAATAGATATATAGGTTCATTTTCATGTATTTTAAGAATAATATTATTTACATATCAATTTTGAACTGATGTACAATTCAGCAGAATTCCAGTTAAAATGCTAGCAGGATTTTGAATAGATATTGATAAAATGATTATGAAATGTACATAGAAAGATAAAGAAACCAGAATACCTATAAACAACTTTAGAAGATGGCTAAATATGGAGCATTAGATATACTTGATATCAGAGTTTACTGTAAAGCAATAGTACTTTACTGTAAAGACAGTATACTCTTGGAAGAATATTAGATACATAGGTTGGAATAGAATGGAGTCCATAAATAGACTCACACCGACAGAATTAGTTAATTTTGAAAAAAGCATCAAAATAAATTCAATGAAGAAAAAATAGACTTTTCAAAAAATTGTGTGGAGAAAAGTGGACATCTAAATGTAAATATTTAGAAATGGCATTATTTCTTTCTTAAATGTTTTAAATTTATTGAATATTCTACTGAGTCATCTCTACCTTGTTGTTGTTGTTGAAAGGTTTTTAAACATAAACTAAATTTCTTTAATAGATGTTTTTTGGATATATATTTCTTCTCAAGTGAGGTTTGATAGTTTTTATCTTTCAAAGAATTTCTAACCTGACAAAACAATCTGCATAAAAGTGATCATAATATTCTCTTATTATCTTTAATGCTTATATGATATGTTATGATTTTTTCTTCATTCCAAATATTTTTGTGTATTTGTTTCTGTTTTTGTCTTTTTCTTCTTGACAAAGATTTATCAATTTACTGATTCTTTCAAAGAACAAACTTTGATACTCCCTGTTGTTTTTCTGTTTACAACTTTGCTGATTTATGCTTTCCCAGTTGATTTTATTCCGGCTGCTTGGTATAAATTTAATTTGATCTTTCTTATTAGATTCTTTAATTGGGATTTTAAATAATTTATTTGAGACTTTTTTCTTTTTTTCTAATACAGCATTTGATACAATTAAATATCTTTTTTGTTATCTTTTAGCTGCATCTGACATATTATTTCTTCATTTTCTGCTAAAATTTCACATCTCTTCATTGTTTCCATCTACCTTTCCTACTAGTCTTTAATGTATTAATCATAGTTGTTCTAAATTCTTTGTCTAAGAGTACCTATATTCATGTTGTTTATTAGTGTGGTTACACTGATTATTTTTCTTTTCAGATTTTTATTTTCTCTTGATTTTGTGGGTCTCATAAATTTTTATTTAAGATATACATCTTATGTAGGCCAGTTGAGACTGAGGTAAGTAGTAGTATCACCTGAAAATGGGCACGTACTTTTTTACATGCTAGGTTTTTATCATTTGCTTAGGTAATGGAGAGGTGGTGATTTAATCTAGAAAGGAATTGAGTTAGGCTTGGGTTTTATTTTTCCTGTGATTACCACCAGTTTCAAATTCCTCTAGTGTTAATTTGTGTGTTGGTCAGTGCTGAGGGGTGGAGGGGCAGCTGATATGAAGAGTTTCACTTAGGATTTGCTTTCTTCTAAACTTTAGGCATTCTCTGTGTGTTTATGCTTCATAAAATAACTTTTGCCATGGTCTTGGCTAACCAGTTCGCCTGTATTAATTGAGGCTGGCTCCACTGGTGGTAGTAGGTAGAAACACTTTGTTGTTCTGTTTTTGCTTCATTTTGTGTCTCTGAATTTTGGGGACAAGTCTTGCTTGCTGATTCTTTACCCTGTCATAGAAGAACATTGTGGAACATTGTGGCTAACAGTTTGGAGATAGAATTGTTTTCTTCCCCTGCCCTGGGCGTAGAGTGATTTTCCATTTTCCTTTCCCCAGCCACAGTTTTTTAGAGATGGCAAGACTCGCTGTTCTTTAGAGAAAACAAAACCAGACAGTACTTTATATCTTTACTGCAGCAGCAACTACTCCCTTTCACCAGGCTTGTACTAGTAAAAGAAGCTTTCTCCAGTCTTTTGCTGTAACTCCAATCTTTCCTGTGAGAACTTAATAAAGTTTTATGCAGTAGAACCTGTAAATGAATGCAAATGCTCCTTTTGTCAGCAGCATTTTGGAGTTTCAAACTTTTCTGGTAGCCCATACTCAGCCTTTAAATAGCTAAAAATTGTAGCTGAATTCTTCTTGTTAACTTTTCTGGTAATTTTCTCTTTCTTCCTCCCACACGTTGCCTAGTTGAGCCAGTGCTTATGTTCTGTTTCCCCTTGAAGGCACTTGTTGTTACATAAATTTCAAGGGCTTTTGTTACCTTATGACGTCAACTCTCAAGAAAATGTGTGATTTTGTAAATTATACACATTCTCCATTCTGTTACATGGAAAAATATTATTTTCAGATTTCCACGTCTTAAGTAGAAGGTGGATGCCACCAGTGATATTGTTTCTTATTCAGGCTAGCATTCCTTTTAATCACATCATGCTCTTTCATTTTGTTTTTAAGCTTAGGCTTTTCTCTCCACATGAAGTAATTGATTTGTGAATTCATTTTTAGAGGACCTATGATATGGTTAGGCTTTATGTCCCCACCCAAATCTTATCTTGAATTGTAATTCCTAGGTCAGGGGAGGAACCTGGTGGGAGGTGATTGCATCATGGGGTTAGTTTTTCCTATTCTGTTCTCATCATAGTGAGTAGTTCTCATGAGATCTGATGCTTTTATAAGTGTTTGGCAAGTTACTTCTTTGCTCACATGCTTTCTCTCTCTCACCCACCACCATGTAAGATGTGCCTGCTTCCCCTTTTATCATGAGTATAAGTTTCCTCAGGCCTCCCCAGCCAAGTGGAACTGTGAGTCAATTAAAGCTCTTTCCTTTGTAAAGTACCCAGTCTTAGGAAGTTCATTATAGCAGTGTGAAAACAACTAATATAATACAATAAATTAGTACCAAGGTAGTGGGGCACTGTTATAAAGATACCCAAATATGTGGAAATGACTGTGGAACTGGGTAACAGGACAGTTTGGAAGGCTCAGAAGACAGGAAGATATGGGAAAGTTTGGAGCATCCTGAGACTTAATGGTTTTGACCAAAATGCTGATAGTGATGTGTACAATAAATTCCAGGGTAAGGTGGTCTCAGATGGAGATGAGGAACTTATTGGAAACTGGAGTAAAAGTCACTTGTGCTGTGCTTTAGCAAAGAGACTAGCTCCTGCCCTAGAGATCTGTGGAATTTTGAACTTGAGAAAGATGATCTGAAATTGGAACTTATAAGGGAAGTAGAATATAAAAGTTTGAAAAATATGCAGCATGATGATGCAATAGAAAATAAAAACCTATTTTCTGGGAAGAAATTCAAGCCAGCTGCAGAAATTTGCATAAGTACAAAGAAGCCAAGTGTTAATCACCAAGACAATGGGGGGAATGTTTCAGGGCATGTCAGAGGTCTTCAGGGCAGTCCCTCCTATCAGAGGACTGGAGGCATAGGAGGAAATAAACAGTTTCCTGGGCCAGTTCCAGTGCCTGGCTGCTTTGTGAAGTCTTGGGACTTGGTGGTCTGCATCTTAGCCATGCCTGAAAGGGACAAATATACAGTTCAATCCATTGCTTAATAAGGTGCAAGCCCCAAGTCTTGGTAGTTTTCATGTGGTGTTGGGCCTGCAGGTGCACAGAAGTCAAGAATTGAGGTTTGGGAACCTCCACCTAGATGTAAGAGGATGTATGAAAATGCCTGGATGTCCAGGCAGAAGTTTGGTCCGGGGGTGGAGCCCTCATAAAGAACCTCTACTAGGTCAGTATGGAAGGAGAGTGTGGGGTTGGAGCTCCGACACAGGGTCCCCAGTGGTGCACTGCCCAGTGGAGTTGTGAGAAGAGGATCACCATCCTCCAGACCCCAGAATGGTAGATCCATTTACAGCTTATACCATGCACCTGGAAAAGCCACAGACACTCAACACCAGCCAGTGAAAGCAGCCAGGAGCAGGCTGCATCCTAAAAAGCCACAAGGTTGGAATTTGTCAAGATTTGGGGAGTCTACCCCTTGCATCAGCATGATTTGAATGTGAGATGTGGAGTCAAAGGAGATTATTTAGAAGCTTTAAGATTTAATTACTACCCCACTTGATTTTGGACTTGCATGGAGCCTGTAGCCTCTTTGTTTTGGCAAATTTCTACCATTTGGAATAGGATCATTTATTCAATACCTGTACCCCCATTGTATCTTGGAAGTAACTAACTTGTTTTTAATTTTACAGGCCCTTAGGTGGATGGGACTTGCCTAGTTTCAGATGAGACTTTGGACTTGAACTTTTGGGTTAATGCTGGAATGAAATAGGAATGTTGGGAAGGCATTATTGGTTTTGAAATATGAAAGGGGCATGAGATTTGGGAGGACCCAGGGGTGCAATAATACAGTTAGACTTTGTGTCCTCACCCAAATCACATCTTTAATTGTAATCCCCAGTTGTTGAGGGAGAAACCTGTGGGGAGGTCATGGGGTTATGGGGGCAGTTTCCCAATGCTGTTCTTGTGATAGTGAGTGAGTTCTTATGAAATTTGATGGTTTTATATGTTTGGCAAGTTCCTTCTTCACTCATACGCTCTCTCTGTCACACCTGCTGCCATGTATGATGGGCTTGCTTCCCCTTCCACCATGATTATAAGTTTCCTGAAGCCTCCTCAGCCATACAGAACTATGAGTCAATTAAACCTCTTTCCTTTAGGAATTACTCAGTCTTAGGCAGTTCTTTATAGCAGTGTGAAAATGACTAATACACCCTATATCACTAAATGTCATTGACTTACTCATAAAATATTATAAACCCTGCCATTCCTGACAGCATCCTCTTTATTCAGTTGTTTTGGAGGCTCTTCTCTTTCCTTTGTTCTTCTCATTCTTTGAGTGACCCTTTCCTGGTCTTCGATAAAGTGAGATTTTATTATCCCAGCATTTACACCTTACAGGATATATGTAGCTTGACTTTGGACCAGTTTTCTTTTCAATTCTGTGTTGGTCAAATATCTTTATAAAATAGTCAGTGGGAGTATGGTTTGTTGCACAGCTGTCCATTCAATTCCAAGTAGTTGATGATTCCAAATCATCACTCAACACCCAAATCAAAGGGTGCCAAATCTGTGTCACATTTTCAGCTCTTGTTAATTAGACTGGCTTCTTTTCCTTCTGTTGTCTTACAGTATGATATGACTGCCTTGAGTTGGTAGTGATTCCATTTAATCTTATACTGTATTTAGTTGTTTAATGTTAACTTCTGTAGAATCAAGTCCCAACTGTTAATTTCAGCATGCTCATAGCATCTGGCAGAATATGTACTCTATATTGTTGGCTAAACATTGGATCCATGTGGCGTAAGTAAAAGGAGAAGATAGACTTTACTTAAATTTTCCAACAGCTTGAAATATATTTCAAAATACATTATTCTAACCAGAGGTGGAAGGCAGTAGCTGCTTGTCAATGATCTCCTATCATGTATTTCACAAGATATTTGTATTAAACAAGTTACCTTCTGTACTTAAAACCACTAGGAGGTAATGAGTGTAAGTAACACGTGAGATCAAGGCAGATAGATTCCCTCATGACAGATTGCTTATGGGCTACTTTTCCTATTTAAAAAATAGGCCATAATGAAGAGACTGAAAGCATCAACCCAATGGCATATTTGGCAACATTTGAGATAGTATTAAAATTTTCCACTAGTCTACCCATATGTAAGAAATTATGAATCAAGGGTTTAGAGGGACAACTTTTGAAAATACACTTGGATAGCGAATATTTATTTTTATAATTTAAAAAAACAGTTGCAATGACAACTTCTAAAAATGGTTTTAGGTAAAGAACCCACAATTTGAAATATACCAGAAGAATTATGCTTTACATAATGAGAATGTGTATAGTTCCAAATCAAAAATGCTGTCTGTTTCTATTTTTAAAGTTATGAAAAATGAAGAATAACTACTTCTGGCTAAATATAATAGCAGTGAAAAAGTGTTAATTTCTTTTATTTTCTGTAGTTTCAGATGCAAACAATTATGAGATATATATCCTCTTCCACTGTCTCTATTCATAATACTTTTAACTAATATGAAAATTCCTTATGTGTTAGCCTTTTTTCTAAGTATTTTACATGTATAAAATAATTTAATCTACAAATCTTCAAAGCAGGGGTCAGCAAATGTTTTATACAAACAATTAGATAATAATACTTCAGGTTTTTCAGGCCATATGGTCTCTGTCTCAACTATTCAATTCTGCGTTATAGCTCGATGGCAACTGCACATAATAAATAAATGAATAATCAAAGCTGAATTCCAACAAAACTTCATTTATAAAACCATGTGATGGAATAAGCTTGGCCAACAAGCTATGGTTTGACAAACATACATAATGTAAAAACCATTTTAAGTTCTTATATCACAAGTTGAGAAAATTGGTATGAACCACAAGCAAACAGCTAAGGAAATTGAGTTTTAAGTAGAATAGCATTAGCCCATGTAGTCTTGCTCTGGCACTACACTATTAAATATGGCATGCACTAGTTACATGTTTCTATTGTGCACTTGGTATGTGGCTAGTCTAAATTGAAATGTAAGTGCAAAACATGTACCAGCTTTCAAAGATTTAGTATGAAAAAAAGGAATCTAAGATATCTAAAATATTTTCATATTGGTTGCCTATTACATTGATATTAATTTGGGTATATTGGGTTAAGTGCATAACTAAAATTAACCTTTTTGTTGGTGGTGTTGAGCAGGGCTCTGTTGCTAAGGCTGGAGTGCAATGGTGCAGTCTTGGCTCACTGCAACCTCTGCCTCCCAGGCTCAAGGGATCTTCCAACCTCAGCCTCCTCAGTAGCTGGAGCTACAGGTGTGTGACACCATGCCAGGCTAATTATTGTATTTTTGGTAGAGATGTGGTTTTGCCAAATTGCCCAGCCTGGTTTTGAACCCTTGGCCTCAAATGATTCTCCTGATTTGGACTCTCAAAGTGCTGGGATTATAGGTGTGAGCCATTGTACCCAGTCAAGTTCACCTGTTTCTCTTTGAGTATTTTAATATGACAACTAAATATTTATCTTAAAATATATGGCTTGCATTTTTTGCTCACATATTTATATTGGATGCTACTCTAGTCCATTCTTAGAAATTGCTTTTATACATGTACATTGAGGCAGTTATATTAAAATATTCCTCTTTAAGTGAAGAATTTAGAGAACATTCATAAATATATCTGCTCATTAAAAAAAAAAGCTAGCAGAAACATGTCAAAATCAACTTTTTCAGAGTTCTGAAAATTAAGAAAATGCTTCAACACTTTGAGAAGCATTTATTTAAGAAAAATTAATCATTCTCAGCAAGAATAGCAAGATTTTTGGTTTGTTTGCTTTAACTTAGCCATTATCTAATCCCCATGCCCAGCTCCACAGTAGCCTTGAAAAGAGCAGTCTTCCAACATGGTAGCTGTAAAAATTAAGAGATTCGCAGCCTACAGAAGGCAGAGCATATTTGAAGCTTCCCAAAAAGTCCCATCTCCAGAACACATTCACAATATCACCTGTTTTCACCTTCCTTTACAGAGTGTTGTCATTATTTAATCTGACTCAAACTTGTTCTATGGGAAAAGCTCTGTCCTCAAAAAATTTGTTAAAAGCAATTAGAAACAGCTATTAAACAATGTCCTTCCTAAAAGCTGTGATACAAGTTAGGACAAAAAGAGTCTGGCCATAAATTTTAAAATATCTGAAGATGCCTCTAGTAGGGTTTTTAAAACCTGACAACTTCCAAGGAATCTAAGATGTAGCATCTATCTAGGGCTTTGTGCATGGCCAGGAACCACAGGCAAGGGGTCAACTCTCTCATTCTGAATGACCTTGAGGACTTTTACAGACAAGATGCAAAAGCCAGCACAGAATTGCCAATACCATAAATGTTTTAAGGCATGCTGAAATACTCACGCAGAGCCCCTTATGTATTTAAGAAAATCTTTCACTAATCTTTGGCTGATGACCAAGCTAACCAAGCAGTAACTTCAGGGGCTACCCACTGTAAGAAATGAAGACATTGCAGAATTAGTCTGAGAGATTCCTAAACAATCAGAACAACAACAATAGCAGAAAGAACAGTAACAGCAGCAATTATGGGGAGACAGGCAGAGGGATTAGATTTTTAGAGTTGCCCCAGCATATAATTTAAAGTATACAATTTTCATTAATATTATGAGACACAAGAAACAGAAAATTATGACTCACACAAAGAAAAAATACATCAAGAGAAATTATCCCTGAAGTAATGTAGATATTGGATTTAATAGACAAATATTTTAAATAAGTTATTATAAATAGGTTCAAAAGAAAAGAAAATCACATGTAAAGAATTAAAATAATTACAATAATCAAAAAAAATTCAGCAGTTACATCAATAAAGAGGTAAAAATATTATTGTTTAAAAATTGTTTAAAATAAAAATTTTGGAGTTGAAAAATACAATAATTAAAATAAAATGTTCATTAAAAGGTTTCAACAGCAGATCTGTGGGACATTATCAAGCACACCAATAAGAGTCTCAGAAGAAAAGAAAAGAGAGATGAATAGATACAGATGAAAAATATAGATGAATAATAATGCCTGAAAACTTTTAAAATTAAATGAAAACATTAATTAATACATCAAAGAAAATCAATATATTTCAAGTAAGATAAAATCATGGAGATCCACTCATAAACATGTCATAATCAAACTTTCAAAGAGAAAGGGAATCTTTAAAGTGGCAAGAAAGCAGTCATCACATACAGTTAATTTTCAATAAGAACAACAGCTGACTTGTTATCAGAAACCAAAAAGAACAGAAGGCAGTGCAATGACATATACAAAATACTGAAAGAAAAAGACTGTCAGCCCCAATTATTCTAAATAAAGCAAAGCTATATTTCAAAAAATAAGGAAGATATTAAGACATTACCAGATTAGTGAAAAACTGACAGACTTTCTATAAGAATGCTAAAAGAAGTTAATCCAGCTGAGTTGAAAGAGCTGAACTGAATTTGAGTTACTTGATACTAACTCAAATTTATGTAAAGAAGTAAAGAGCATGGGTAAATTCTAACTACCTTTAGATTACATAAAAGGTTGACATAAGAGTATATGTATTTTGGTTTATAACTCTTCTCCTATCTAATTTAAAAGACAATTGCATGAAGCAATAATTATAAAATTTTTAGATGGGATTAGGCTGTATTTGTGGATGTATGTGAGAATATATATATATGTAGTTCCTATATATTATGTGTAATACTGTACAAATTGTGTATATCATATATAAATCTTATAAGATTTATATGGTAACAATAGCACAATAGAGGGTGGATGTAATGGATGTATTTTGGAACAAAGTTTTATATACTTAAGTTAGTGTTTATATACTTAAGTCAGTATTAACCCAAACTAGGGCATTTTAAGCTAAAATGCCAATTTTAATCCTGTATTAACCACTAAGAAAATAACTAAAAAATGTATCAAAAGAAACAATACAATTAAAATGCTACACTAGAAAATATCTAACACAAGATAAGGTAGTAATAAAATAGAGAACTAGGTTGGACACAGTGGTTTACACCTATAATCCCAACACTTTGGGAGGCCAGGGCGGGAAGAGCATTTGAGGCCAGCAGTTCAAGACCAGCCTGCACTGTATGGTTAAATCCCTTCTCTACTAAAAATACAAAAATTAGCCAGATGTGGCACACTCTTGTAATCCCAGCTAATCGGGAGACTGAGGCAGAGGAGTTCATTTAACCCCTGAGGCGAAAGTTGCAGTGAACGGAGATCGTGACACTGCACTCCAGCATGTGCCACTGGATGAGACTCTGTCTCAAAAAATGCATAACTATATTAAATGTAAATAGATTAAGTATACTAATCTGTTAACGAAAAGTCAGAGATTAGCAAAACAAATAAAAAACAATATAACCATATCCTGTCCACAAGAGACACACTCTAGACTCCAAGAAAAAAATAGGTTGAAATTAAAAAGATGGAGCTGGGCGGTGACTCATGCTTGTAATCCTAGCACTTTGAGAGAACCAGGAGGGCAGATCACTTGAGGTCAAGAGTTCGAGACCAGCCAGGCCAACATGGCAAAACACCGTCTCTACTAAAACACAAAAACAGTTAGCCAGGTGTGGTGGGAAGTGCCTGTGGTTTCAGCTACTTGGGAGGCTGAGACAGGAGAATCACTGGAATTCGGGAGGTGGAGGTTGTGGTGAGCCGAGATCACACCACTGAACTCTAGCCTGGGTGACGTGGCGAGACTCCATCTCAAAAAAAAAAAAAAAAAGTAAAAAGATGAAAAAGATATGCTATTCAAACAATAATTAAAGGAGATTTAAATTGGTACTATTAACATCAGAAAAAATAATTTAAGGCAGATATCTGTAGAGACAAAAGAAAATAATTTATGATGATAAAAGATCATTCTATTAACAAACCATAACAATTAAAAACATAAATATGCCAAACAACAGAATACTAAAATACATAAGGTAAAATGTGACAGAATTAAAGGGAGAAATAAGCAACACAATTATAGTAGAGGGCTTTAGTACCCCACTACTATGGTCTGAATGTTTGTGTCCTTCAAAAATTCATGTGTTGAATCTTAGTGTAGAGATATAGTTAGAGGTGAGGCTTTTAGAAGGTTATTAAGTCATGAGGGCAAAGCCCTCATGAGTGGGATTAGTGACCTAATAAAAGAGGTGTGAGGAAACTATTATTTGCTCCATGTGAGGATTCATAACACAGCACCATCTATGCAGCAGAGTGAGCCCTTACCAGAAGTCAAGTCTGCCTGTGCCTTGATATTAAACTTCCCCACCTCTGGAACTATGATAAATAAATATATATTTATAAGCTGTTCAGTCTAAGGCATTTTGTTATATAGCAGCCTGAACAGAATAAGACACTTGCTTTTAATAATCATTACTACAACCAAGCATAAGAAGCAAATAGAACAAGCAGAGAGAAGACTTGAACAATATAAATCAACTATACTTAACAGATATTTATAGAACTCTCATCCAACAACAGAATATGCATCCTTTTCAAGTGTATGTGTAACATTCTTCAAGGTATACCTACATTAGGGCATTTTAAAAGCCTCAATAAATTTAAAAGGCTTAAAAGCATGCAAAATATGTTTTTGACCACAATTGATTAAAATTAGAAATAAAGAAGAAAATTTCAGATATTTACAAATATGTGAAAACTTAAGAAAATTATTCTAAATAATCAGTAGGTCAGAGAAGAATCACAAGGGAAATTAGAAAATGCTTTAAGATGAATAAGAACAAAACAAAACATACCAAAACTTGTAGGATGCAGCCAAAGCAGTCCTTAGAGGAAAATTGTTAGATGTAAAAGCCTATATATAAAATTAGACATATTTCAAACCAATATTCTACTATTTCTTCTACTGTAAGAAACCAGAAGCAAAAGAGCAAAGAGAAACCAAAACAAAAGGAAGGAATAATAAAGATTAGGTAAGACATAAATAATGTAGAGAAAAGAAAAACAGTAGAGAAAATCAATAATACCAAAACTTTGCTCTTTGAAAAGATCAACAAATTCACCAACCTTTAGCTAGAATTACATGTAAAAAAAAAAGAAAAGAAATAAGGTACAAACAACTGAGATCAGAAAAAAAAAATTGAGGAAAAGAGAGGATATTACGACTGATGTCACAGAAACAAAAATAATCATAGGGGAATGTGATGAATAATTATGCCAACAAATTAGAAAACCTATGTGAAATTAAAAGTCCTAGAAAGACACCAGTTGCTCACACTGACCTCAGAAAAAGTATAATATCTGAATATCCAAAAACAAAGAAATTAATAATTTAAAAATTTTCCACAAAGATTTTCAGGCCAAGATGGTTTTGCTGGTGAATTATACCCATATTTAAATGGTTAATACCCATTTTTTACAAAATATTATGAAAGGTCAGTGAGGACAAAAAACACTTTTCAATTCATTCTATGAGGCCAGTACTACCCTGCTACTAAAACCAGACAAATATAACACAAGATAAGAAAACTGTGCATCAAAATCCCTTATGAATATAGATGTAAAAATTATCAACAAAATACTAGCAAACTGAATCCACAGAATACAAAAAAAGATTATTTTATCATGGACTCATGGGATTTAGTCCAGGAAAACGAGATTGTTTTAATATACAAAAATCATTCAATGAAATACACCAGGTTAATACATTAAAGAACGAAAAATACATAATATGCTCAATAGGCCCAGAAAAAACAATTGAAAAACTTCAACATTTTTCATGATAAACAAAGCAAAACAAAATACAAAGACTTAACAAACTGAGAATAGTAAAGAATCCTCTCAACCTGATAAAGTGCTTCTAAGAAAAAAATCACAGCTATCTCATATCTAATAATAGAAGACTACGTGCATTCACCTTAAAATTAGGAACAAGACAAGAATATTTGCTTTTACCACTTCTACGCAACATTGTACCATATCTTCTAGCCAGGGCAATTAAGCAAAAATAAGAAATAAAGTGCATCCAGATTGGAAGGGAAGGAATAAACTATTTCTGTTTTGCAGATGACATTATCTTGAACATAGAATTCTTAAGAAATATAAAAATTATCCATCAAGTTTGCATGATTCAATGTCAATATAAAAATCAATTTTATTTCTATAAAGGAATAATGAACAATGTAAATGCAAAATCTGTAAGTGCTATTGTCAATAACGTGAAAAAGAATAAAATACATAGAAATAAAAATCACAAAATATATGCTAGACTTCTTACCGGAAATTTTTTAATGAAAACAAAAATAATTGAAATAAAGAAAACAAAAACGTTAATAGAAAATTACATCACCATCATGGATTAGAAGACTTAATGTTGTTAAAATGGTAAAACTCCCCGAGTTGATCTGCATAGTCAACACAATCCCTCTCAAAATCCAAGCTGGCTTCTTGGCAGAAATTGACATGATGATCCAAAATTCACATGGAAACTTAAAAAAACCAGAATAGGCCTGGCACAGTAGCTCACACCTGTAATCCCAGCCCTTTGGGAAGCCAAGGTGTACAGATGATTTGAGGCCAAGATTCAAGACCAGCCTGGCCAACATGGTGAAGCCCCATCTGTATTAAAAATAAAATTAGCTGGGCATGGTGGCACAAGCCTGTAATCCCAGCTACTCTAGGGGCTTTTGTGGAAGAATCACTTGAGCCAGGGAGGCGCAGGTGGCATTCTGCTGAGATCCCACCACTGCACTCCGGGGCGACAGAGTGAGACTCCATCTTTAAAAAAAAAAAAAAAAAGAAAGAAAGAAAAAGAAAGTCAGAACAATAAAAATAATCTTGAAATAAATTACAAATACAAAATAATAATAAATTACAAATACGAAGGACTCATATGTTCCTGTTTCGAAACTGACTACAAAGCTATACTAATAAGTGTATCAAGTCAGCTAAATGGGAGTAAGAATAGTCTTTTAACAAATAGTCCCAGGGTAACTGGTTCGCCATATGAAAATAATACAGCTTGACTTCTACCTTACACCATACAGGGGCCATAGACCTAAAAGTAACAGCTAAGAGTATAATAATCTTAGAAAAGAAATAGGAGCATATATTTTTTGCCTTAAATTAGTCAATAGATTCTAGATGTAACATGCAAAGCACACATGACAAAAGAAAAAAAATACATTGTACTTCATCAAAATTAACTTCTGTGCCCCAAACTATGTTATGAAGAAAGGGAAAAAGCAAACCAGCAGTTACCACCACCTGGCTGAAAGGACAAAAGGAGAATAGAGCATTACCGGATTGTGAACCAAAACTGGGTTCCACAGCAACAGCTGGTACCCAGGAATCGGGGTAATTTTGGTAGGAGTTGAAGCTAGAAGAGAGAACAAAGTCATTGCCTACCACAGGAGGCAGAGAGAATATAGACACACCCTGGCGTTTCTCTTTCTCTTGTCCTTCAGTATTATGCCAGTTTTCTCCCATTAACTGAACTCTGATAGAAGCAAGATAGGCTGAGAAATATATTTTAAAAGAGCTTGAGTTTTTCATAGAATGATGCACATAAAGTGAGGAAAAGCATCGAGGAAAAAATAGAGAAATGACTGACAATACAACATCGTTCTCTGGATTTATGCTTTTAGACCACAAATTAATTATCGTGGTTTTCCAATAGATAAAACACAAAAATAGGGAATATTCATACCACAATATTTCTCTCTTCAAATCTGTGAACAGCATGAACTCCTAGCCTGGATTTGTGTGTGTTGGTGTGTGTTTTGTGTTTTTAATTCCAAAGAAGCTTGGGAAGGTGGAAAAATAGTGTTAGTTGCTTGGGTTACTGTGTGTACATAATATCCCTCCACCTCGTCGGTTGAATAACATTACTGTTACGTATTCAATCACTGAAAAGGCTAAATGGAAGAATATATGTACAATTTTTAGTACAAGGTCTTGCACATAAATGTGCATAGTTACCATTCTGTTACTTCACTACAATCCTGTTATAACAGTGCCCTTCTAGACGATTTTTCTCTTTGGTAAAGTTATGTTTTTTTTTAATTAAGAAGCTCTACTTTCTCATGAATGGTGCTTGGTATGCAACCTGAGGGCCGTCATTTTAGCTGGCAACTTCCAAGACTGCTGCCTTTGGCAAAGGGAAGTGGTTGCTGGGTTGTGTGATTTACATTACATGGATTCTGCTCAATTATGTTATGTAGTCTGGCTAATATCCATTCACTGAAAATAAAATGCGTGTGTAAAAAGTTAGTCTGAGACAGGGAAGCCATGACTAATGAACAAAAGTAAAACTGGTGTTGGGGGAGAAGAAAAGAGGTGTTCCAAGTGGCAGCAAAAGCAGTAGTAAGTCCTTATAGATGATATCCACTTTACTATTAAAATACTAAATTCCTTGATAGGAATTCATTAAGCAGTTTTGCAGTCTGACACTAGCAGCCAAATAGCACGGTTGCTATCCTGTAAAATTAGTCATTTAATTGAACTGAACAATTTGTGCAGGGGTCCTCATTATCCATACAGAATTCACAGAATCCCTAATCTGTGGTTCTGAGTCAGTAGCCTGCAGCAGGGGTAGAGGGAAGGAACAGCCTAGCATTGCTGTTAAGTTTGTTTTGTGGAAGGAGCATAAAACTCAAGGTCATGACCATTTGTGTTCATTAAAAATCCCACAGAATTTTGAGACAGAATAGGGATGTTCACTCTCTCTGGTGTCCTGGCTAACTTCCAGCTGGCTAATTACTTTTTGCCTGTAAAAAAATGATTCTTCTGCATTTGGTGTTAGCTGAGGCCTTTATTTATTTATTTTTCCTATTTCCAGTTTGCATCTGTTGTGAAACTGGTGCTGAACTCTGATGGAAGCAAGATAGGCTGAGAAATATATCTTGAGAGGGAAAATGCTATCTGCTCTTTCTGGGATGAGTTTTTGCACATATTCTCTGCCACCCAGAAATCTTTTGTGAACCCCAGAAGTTTAAGGTTATGTTGTATAATCATAACCTTTGCCACATCATCAATTTTCTAGGATTAGTTGATGGACTAATCTATTTTCAAGCTATTTTCTTGAATTTTTGTCTTCTCTGGATTTTATTATATTACATGCATATATGCCTATTCAATATTTTACAACGTTTTCATAACTATTTTGATGCACACATAGGAAAGCCAGGACAGATGGATATCTAGATATTATGTCACAATAGGTTGCTCATTATTCTTTCATTAGTTTCATATTTCTGTAACATAAGCTTGTATGTCTTAACATGCATAGTCATTCACCACAGAATATATCTTCTTTTAAGCTCTGCTTTTGATCTAAACATCTTAGGAATTTTATATAATACAATTATTTCTGAAGATTAGAAGGATAATGGCACTGCCAAATCTCTTCCCATAGGCAACTTTTAATCAAGTGGATTTTTCTCCCCAGGCTTCTTGTTTAGCATACCTGTGGGAATCAAAGAGAAAATCATATTGGAAAGTCACCTGGAGGTTGACTGCTATTTTTTGAAAAAGTTGAATGAAGGTTGATTTCAAAGTAGAAAATGTTTCTACCTCCTCTTTTAAAAGCACTTTCCTCCTCTATTTCGTCCCCTGAGTATAGTAGTTGTTCTCTACTCAGAGAGCAGCATTTATTCTAAGTCTGGATTGCTATGTTGATAAGCTGTAAGGAATCAGTTTAGCTTGTATAATTACAAAGATATCGTACATTTAATTGCAAATCCAAAGCATAAGGTAGGTGAATTGTTTTTGAAAGGGAGTCTTCCCTGTCTTCCTCAAAAAAAAGTGGTCAGGCTTAGTCACTTGAAAATCCAGTCCTATCTATGCCTGGTATCAAAGATTAATCAAAGTCAAATGTTACAATGTTTTTAATGGTTATTTGGGCCAATGTTTTATTGATATAAACAAGAAAATTAAATTGAAATTATTGCATCAAAGTCACAGAACTAAAAGAGGCAAGACTAGAATCTAATATTCTTGTGACTCTTCCTACTATCTGGAAAATCTTACTAGGACCTTAAAATTTTGAAAATTTTAGCTGATACTATCATATCCTCTACCTCTTTCTTATTTTCTAGAATAATTGGAAAATCATTTCTACTAGTCTTCCTATACTTATGCCTCTTTTGGACTTTATTACATTGTTTGCTACCAGCCAAGACTCCTCTATATATACAATTATATATATATATATATATATATATATATATAAAAGATGAGACTTACTATTTCCTGTGCCTTAGAAATATAATCTTAAATTGAATCTTGGTTATTCAGAAAGCCTGGGATCTGTGCTACAGAAGGAAGACATTGAACTACAAAAAATGTCAGACATGACATTCACACAAAGATGCATCCAATTTATCAAGACAGACATAGAAAATTGGATGCTACATGAAAAGGAGGAGCATGCCCTGTGGAAGTGATTTTGATGAGTGGTTTGTGGTGGTTGAATAGAGCTGTGATCAGATGCTTCATGTGAGAGGGTGAACAGAGTAAAAGAGAAATTTAGTTTATTCCATAGGAGTTGCCAGCCTGGATAAGATTACTGATCCATAAATTTTGGATACCTTCCTGTAGTAACAGGGGCTTATTTCAAGAGCTTATCAAGAAGTCAAAATTATTTCATCAGATTCCAAGCCAAATGAACTATGCAAATGAAAGTTGAAAAAGATTTGAGAAGAGATTAGATGAGAAATTAAAAATCTACAACAATGGCCAATTAGTTTTTTGAATAATCACTTGTACCACTTCTTTGGAATATTGAATTACACATGATTTTCATTAATAATTATATCATTGGCTCATGCCTGTAATCCTAGCACTTTGGGAGGTCGAGGCGGGTGGATTGCCTGAGCTCAGCAGTTCAAGACCACCTGGGCCACACGGTGAAACCCTGTCTCTACTAAAATACAAAAAATTAGCTGGGCATAGCAGCGTGCATCTGTAGTACCAGCTACTTGGGAGGCTGAGGCACTGAATTGCTAGAACTCTGGATGCAGAGGTTGCAGTGAGCTGAGATGATTCCACTGCACTCCAGCCTGGGCAACAGAACGAGATTCCGTTTCTAAAAAATAATAATAATAATAATTATATCATTTCATTACATTGTACTCTGGCTGCAAGGGAAGATCTTGAAACTCTTGTGTCTACAATAAGAATAGATACCTTTTAAGAAATGTGGCTTTAAAAATCTTTTTCAAATATATGATGCAGTGGCATGTACATTCATAATTGAATGTAACTATACGCATCCGCCCCAACTGATTGAGGTAGGAAGCAGTGCTAAAACTAAACAAACACAATAAGATTAAACAGGAGATAGGCTGGTCACACTAGAGATAGCTGGATATGACAGCCTATCTAATAGAGCACGTTGGATGGTGGCTCCCCAACACACACACAAATATAAATGCAGGTAATTTAAGATTAGGTTTCAATTTTATTATTTTCTAGAGTGCTATCTAGTTGAAATAATACCACTTATTAAGAACTCCATCTTTCTCTACCTAATTTGAGATGTCACCTTTATCAAATATTTTATCAAAGGTCTATATTCAAATACTAAAGGTTTACTTATTTTTTTTCCAATTTTTCTCTGTTGATTTATTTCCCTATTAAGGGGCTAGTACAACACTATCTTAATTATAGGGGCCTTACAATATATTCTAATATCAGCAGAGACTGCTCACGTCCACCCCCTACTCTCATATACAATTGTTTTTATTTTTTTTCTCTTTCCCTTTTTTCTAGATATTTATACTAGTTTATTTTTTCAAGCAAACTTTATAGTCAATTTAAGTTCCAGGGATGGGAGATAGTTGAAACTGATGATGTTTATACTGCAACTGTTTTAATTTTATAGTTTATTGTAGGGATATTCAAAACTTCATATCTTCCAGTCAAATTTTGTATTTTGTTAAGTTTCGTCTAGGTATTTTATATTTACTTGTCTTTGTATCTTTTTATTTACTACTACAGTGATGAACTCTTTTCTTCCATTATCTCATCTAACCAATTTTGTTGCATATATGAAACCTATTAATTTTGTATGTTGTGTTTTATAACTATATAAATATATATTTTTTGAGATGGAGTCTCACTCTGTAGCCAGGCTGGAGTGCAATGGTGCGATCTCAGCTCACTGCCACCTCCAACTCCCTAATTCAACTGATTCTCCTGCTTTAGCCTCCCGAGTAGCTGGAATTACAGGCATGTGCCATCACGCACAGATAATTTTTGTATTTTTAGTAGAGATGGGGTTTCACCATGTTGGCCAGGATAGTCTGGATCTCCTAACCTCATCATCCTCCCGCCTCGGGGGAAGGATCTGTGCTGGGATTACAGACGTGAGCCACCGCGCCCGGCCACAACTAGTTGTATTTTTAATTCTCACAGTATTTCAGGTAACTTTTGCATTGTGTGTGTGTGTTTTGTGTTTGCTTTTCTATTTTCATATTTGAAAGTATTGCATTGGCCAATAATATCACTGAAAGAGAGATGGTTATATATAACATTCAATCTAATAGAAATGCACATCACTTTCTGGGATCCAAGATGGCCGAGTAGGAGCAGCTCAGGATTGCAGCTCCCAGCGAAAGCACGGAGGGTGAGTGGATGCTGCATTTCCAGATGGATTTTTATTGCCCACAGACCAGGAGATTCCCAGGCGGAGGAGTCCCATGGGTCACCAGCACAGCTGTTTCGGCCAGCGCGACTATTTTGGCCGATGCCCCAGTGCGGCTGTTTTGGCTTTTGCGGCTGTTTTGGTTGGCACCCCAGTGTGGCAGTTCTCCATACAAAATACATGGGTCCAGGCACCGTTTTAGCTGGCGATTGGAACTCCAGGAATACAGAGTCACCCATTCAACTGATAGAAAAGGGGACTGAAACAGGGGAGCCAGGCCAGGAGATTCCTGGGCAAAAAAGTGCCACGAATCTCAGCGCAGCTGTTTCACCCGGCGCAGTTGGTCGCTGCACGGGAAATCACACAGATCCTGGTGCCTTTTCAACAGGAGACTGGAACACCTGGGAGACAGTCTACCGTTCAACTGAAAACAAACAAGAAAAAAAAATAAGGGCTATGAGGCAGAGAGCCAGGTGATCAGGCTCGGCTGGTCCACCCCCCACAAAAAAACAGCAATCTGAAACACTCTGGATTGAGAGTTTCACAGCAAGCACAGCTGAACCCGGGATGGTCCAGCTCTCTGGGAGACGGGCGTCTGCCATTACTGAGGCACTCCACCACTACAGAGGGAGTCCACCATTGCTGAGGCAGCCTGTCATTGCCGAGGCAGTGTACTATTACAGCCCGCCATTACAAAGGTGGGCCACCATTGCCAAAGCAGTTCTAACTATACCTGTATAAACAGGACTGCAGGGAAGTTCACACTGCAGCTGGGCAGAGCACACAGCAGCTCAGTAAAGCCTCTGCAGAAGACAGTGACTAGGCTGCCTCCTCGCTGGGCAGGGCAGCCCTGAGAAAAGGCAGCAGGACAACAGAAACTCATAAATAAAGCCCTAACTCCCTGGGATGAGCACCTGGGGGAAAAGAGAAAGGGAGTTTATGAGTTCTGCTGCACCAGACTAAAACGCACCTGCCCAGCAGCTCAGAATGAACAACGGAACTCACAGCTCAGCACCTGAGCTCCTATAAAGGACAGACTGTCTCCTCAAGCAGCTCCCTGACCCCCTGTATATACAAAGAGTCACCTCATAAAGGAGAGCTTAGACTGACATCAGGCAGGTATCCTTCAGGGACAAAGGTAGCAGAAGAAGAAACAGGCAGCAACCTTTACTGTTCTGCAGCCACTGCAGGTGATCCCCAGGCAAGCAGGGCCTGGAGTGGACCTCAGCAGTCCTACAGCAGAGGGGCCTGACTATTAGAAGGAAAACTAAGAAACAGAAAGAAATAACTTCATTATCAACAAACTGGACATCCACTCAGAGACCCAATCTAAAACTCAACTACAAAGACGACAGGTGGATAAATACACAAATATGGGAAGAAAACAACACAAAAAGGATGAAAACACCAAAAACCAGAATGTCTCTCCTCCTACAAGGAATCACAACTCCTCACCACCAAGGGAACAAGGCTGGATGGAGAATGAGTGTGATGAATTGACAGAATCAGGCTTCAGAAGGTGGGTAATAAGAAACTTCTGTGAGCTAAAAGAACATGTTCTAACCCAATGCAAAGAAACTAAGAATGCTGAAAAAAGATTTGACGAAATGCTAATGAAAATAAACAACTTAGAGAGGAATATAAGTGAATTGATGGAGCTGAAAAACACAACACGAGAACTTCATGAAGCATACACAAGTTTCAACAGCCGAATTGACCAAGCAGAACAAAGGATATCAGAGGTCGAAGATCAACTCAATGAAATAAAACGAGAAGGAAAGAGGAGAGAAAAAAGGATAAAAAGGAATGAACAAAGTCTCCAAGAAATATGGGACTATGTGAAAAGACCTAATCTACATTTGATAGGTGTACCTGAATGTGACGGAGAGAATGAATCCAAGCTGGAAAATACTCTTCAGGATATTATCCAGGAAAACTTCCCCAACCTAGGAAGGCAGGCCAATATTCAAGTCCAGGAAATAAAGAGAACACCACAAAGATATTGCTCAAGAAGAGCAACCCC
Source organism: Ateles fusciceps (assembly GCA_036589455.1). NCBI lineage: Eukaryota > Metazoa > Chordata > Mammalia > Primates > Atelidae > Ateles > Ateles fusciceps. Next base: position 12,437,412 of record JAZHEH010002206.1, read on the forward strand.
AAGGCACATAATCGTCAGATTCACCAGGGTTGAAATGAAGGAGAAATGCTAAGGGCAGCCAGAGAGAAAGGTCAGGTTACCCACAAAGGGAAGCCCATCAGACTCACAGCAGATCTCTCAGCAGAAACCCTACAAGCCAGAAGAGAGTGGGGGCCGATATTCAACATCCTTAAAGAAAAAAACTTTCAACCCAGAATTTCATATCCAGCCAAACTAAGCTTCATAAGTGAAGGAAAAATAAAATCCTTTGTGAACAAGCAAGTACTCAGAGACTTCATCACCACCAGGCCTGCTTTAAAAGAGCTCCTGAAAGTGGCACTAAACATAGAAAGGAATAACCAGTACCAGCCACTCCAAAAACATACCAAATGGTAAAGAGCATCAAAACAATGAAGAAACTGCATCAACTAACGGGCAAAACAGCCAGCTAGCATCAAAATGGCAGGATCCAATTCACACACAATAATATTAACCCTAAATGTAAATGGGCTAAATGCCCCAATCAAAAGACACAGACTGGCAAATTGGATAAAAAGCCAAAACCCATCAGTGTGCTGTATCTAGGAAACCCATCTCACATGCAAGAATACACAAAGGCTCAAAATAAAGGGATGAAGGAAGATTAACCAAGCAAATGGAGAGCAAAAAAAGAAAGCAGGAGTTGCAATTCTCATCTCAAATAAAATAGATTTTAAACCAACAAAGATCAAAAGAGACAAAGGGGGACATTACATAATGGTAAAAGGATCAGTACAACAAGAAGAGCTAACAATCCTAAATATATACGCACCCAATACAGGAGCACCCAGATACATAAGGCAAGTTCTTAATGAGTTACAAAGAGACTTAGACTCCCACACAATAATAGTGGGAGACTTTAACACCCCATTGTAAATATTAGACAGATCAATGAAACAGAAAATTAACAAGGATATCCAGGACTTGAACTCAGACCTGGACCAAGCAAACGTAATAGACATTTACAGAACTCTCCACCCCAAGTCCACAGAATATACATTCTTCTCAGCACCACATCACACCTACTCTAAAATTGACCACATAATTGGAAGTAAATCACTCCTCAGCAAATGCAAAAGAACGGAAATCATAACAAACAGTCTCTAAGACCACAGTGCAATCAAGTTAGAACTCAGAATTCAGAAAGTAACTCAGAACCACACAGCTTCCTGGACAACGAACAACTGGCTCTTGAATGTTGACTGGATAAACAATGAAATGAAGGCAGAAATAAAGATGTTCTTCGAAACAAACGAGAACAAAGACACAACATACCAGAATCTCTGGGACACATTTAAAGCAGTGTCTAGAGGAAAATATACAGCAATAAATGCCCACATGAGAAGCAAGGAAAGATCTAAAATCAACAACCTATTGTCAAAATTGAAAGAGCTAGAGGAGCAAGACCAAAAATCTCAAAACCTAGCAGAAGACAAGAAAAAACTAAGATCAGAGCAGAACTGAAGGAGATAGAGACACAAAAAACCCTTCAAAAAATCAATAAATCCAGGAGCTGGTTTTTCGTAAAGATCAACAAAATAGACAGACCACTGGCCAGATTAATAAAAAGAAAAGAGAGAATAATCAAATACATGCAATAAAAAATGATAAAGGGGATATCACCAGAGATTCCACAGAAATTCAAACCATCATCAGAGATTATTACAAACATCTCTATGCACATAAACTAGTAAACCTGGAAGAAATGGATAAATTCCTGGACACTTGCATCCTCCCAAGCCTAAACCAGGAAGAAGCTGAAACTCTGAATAGACCAATAATAAGGTCTGAAGTTGAGGCAGCAATTAAGAGCCTACCACCCAATAAAAGCCAGGTCCAGATGGATTCGCAGCCGAATTCTACCAGACATACAAAAAGCAGCTGGTACCATTCCTTCTGAAACTATTCCAAACAATCCAAAAAGAGGGACTCCTTCCCAAATCATTTTATGAGACCAACATCATCCTGATACCAAAACCTGGCAGAGACTCAGCAAGAAAAGAAAACTTCAGGCCAATATTCATGATGAACACGGATGCAAAAATCTTCAATAAAATACTGGCAAACCAATTGCAACAGCACATCAAAAAGCTTATCCACCATGATCAAGTAGGCTTCATCCTGGGGATGCAAGGCTGGTTCAACATAGGCAAGTCTATAAATGTAATTCACCACATAAACAGAACCAAAGACAAAAAACACATGATTATCTCAATTGATGCAGAGAAGGCCTTTGACAAAATTCAACAGCCATTTATGCTAAAAACCCTCAGTAAACTAGGTATTGATGGAACGTATCTCAAAATAATAAAAGCTATTTACGACAAACCAACAGCCAATATCATACTGAATGGGCAAATCTAGAAGCATTCCCTTTGAAATCTGGCACTAGACAAGGATGTCCTCTCTCACCACTCTTATTCAATATAGTATTGGAAGTTCTAGCCAGAGCAATCAGGCAAGAAAAAGAAATAAAGGGTATTCAAATAGGAAAGGAGGAAGTCAAATTGTCTCTATTTGCAGATGATATGATTGTATATATAGAAGACCCCATCATCTCAGCCCAAAATCTCCTGAAACTGATAAGCAACTTCAGCAAAGTCTCAGGATAACAAAATCAATGTGCAAAAGTCACAAGCATTCCTATACACCAATAACAGACTTAAAGACAGCCAAATCAAGAACGAACTGCCATTCACAATTGCTACAAAGAGAATAAAATACCTAGAATACAAGTAACAAAGGATGTAAAGGCCCTCTTCAAGGAGAACTACAAACCACTGCTCAATGAAATAAGAGAGGACACAAACAGATGGAGAAACATTCCATGTTCATGGTTAGGAAGAATCAGTATCGTGAAAATGGCCATACTGCCCAAAGTAATTTACAGATTCAACGCTATCCCCCATCAAGCTACCAATGACCTTCTTCACAGAACTGGAAAAAACCACCTTAAACTTCATATGGAACCAAAAGAGAGCCTGCATAGCCAAGTCAATTATAAGCAAAAAAAAAAACAAACAAACAAACAAAAAAACAAACAAAGCAGGAGGCATCACACTACCAGACTTCAAACTATACTACAAGCCTACAGTAATCCAAACAGCATGGTACTGGTACCAAAACAGAGATATGGACCAATGGAACAGAACAGAGGCCTTGGAGACAACGCCACACATCTACAGCCATGTGATCTTTGACAAATCTGACAAAAACAAGCAATGGGGAAAGGAGTCCCTGTTTAAAAAATGGTGTTGGGAAAACTGGCTAGCCATATGCAGAAAGCGGAAACTGGACCCCTTCCTGACACCTTACACTAAAATTAACTCCAGATGGATTAAAGACTTAAACATAAGACCTAACACCATAAAAACTCTAGAAGAAAACCTAGGCAAAACCATTCAGGACATGGGTGTAGGCAAGGACTTCATGCCCAAAACACCAAAAGCAGTGGCAACAAAAGCCAAAATAGACAAATGGGACCTAATCAAACTCCACAGCTTCTGCACAGCAAAAGAAACAGTCATTAGAGTGAATTGGCAACCAACAGAATGGGAAAACATTTTTGCAGTCTACCCATCTGACAAAGGGCTGATATCCAGAATCTACAAAGAACTGAAACAGATTTACAAGAAAAAAACAAGCCCATTCAAAAGTGGACAAAGGACATGAACAGACACTTTACAAAAGAAGACATACATGAGGTCAACAAACATATGAAAAAATGCTCATCATCACTGGTCATTAGAGAAATGCAAATCAAAACTACATTGAGATACCACCTCACACCAGTTAGAATGGCAATCATTAAAAAATCTGGAGACAACAGATGCTGGAGAGGATGTGGAGAAATAGGAACGCTTTTATACTGCTGGTGGGAGTGTAAATTAGTTCAACCATTGTGGAAGACAATGTGGAGATTCCTCAAGGACCTAGAAATAGAAATTCCATTTGTCCCAGCAATCCCATTACTGGGTATATATCCAAAGGACTTTAAATCGTTCTACTATAAGGACACATGCACACGAATGTTCATTGCAGCACTGTTTACAATAGCAAAGACCTGGAACCAACCCAAATGCCCATCGATGATAGACTGGACAGGGAAAATGTGGCACATATACACCATGGAATACTATGCAGCCATCAAAAATGATGAGTTCGTGTCCTTTGTAGGGACATGGATGAACCTGCAAACCATCATTCTCAGCAAACTGACACAAGAACAGAAAATCAAACACCGCATGTTCTCAGTCCTAGGTGGGTGTTGAACAATGGGAACACATGGACACAGGGAGGGGGAGCATGACATACTGGGATCTGTCAGGGGAAAGTAGGGGAGGGATAGTGGGGGGGTGGGGGAGTTGGGGAGGGATAGCATGGGGAGAAATGCCAGATACAGGTGATGGGGAGCAAGGCAGCAAACCACATTGCCATGTGTGTACCTATGCAACAATCTTGCATGTTCTTCACATGTACCCCAAAACCTAAAATGCAATAAAAAAAAGAAAGAAATACACATCACAGTCTATGACATGTACTTGGTAAAATAAAATCAAATTCAAATCAGATAAAGCCTCTATATCCAATTACTAATTGGAAAGAAGCACATAGCAAAACATATTAAGTGACAATACAAGGTGCAATCAGCATAATTTTGACTGAGAAACTACTACAGAGAAGCAAACACATTTTTCAACAAAAAGGTGAGAAAATTGATAGGAACTTAGTTGTAAATTTTATTGGAAGCAGAAAAAATATTTTACATTAGACTTTATATTGTATATTCATTTAAGTATATTAGATTTTATAATATGTATATACTAACTGAAAAAAGCATTTTATATTCTTTACAATAGGTATTAAACATGATAGTAACAGAAGGCTGGCCAGGGCTACTGGCTCACACCTGTACTCCCAGAACTTTGGGAGGCCAAGGACAGTGGATCATGAGGTTACGAGATCAAGACCATCCTGGCTAACATGGTGAAACCCTGTCTCTACTAAAAATACAAAAAATTATCTAGGCGTGGTGATGTGTGCCTGTAGTCCCAGCTAATCAGAGGCTGAGTCAGGAGAATAGCTTGAACCCTGGAGGTGGAGATTGTAGTGAGCCAAGATCATACCACTGCACTACAGCTTGAGTGACCGAGAAAGGCTCCATCTCAAAAAAAAAAAAAAAAAGAAAAAAAATAAGAATGCCTAACTTTTCTTTTTAACTTTTTCCTTTAAAGGAAAATGTCATATAATAAAACTAACTTAACGACAGACAAAATGGAGAGAAAAAGAGAATATTAAAAAGATGGCAAGCATAAAACAAATCATAAGATGAAAAATATAAAACTAAATATATCAATAATTTTATAAAAATCCAATTGTACATTGCTTACAAGAGATACACCTCAAATATAAGAATTTACCTTAACTTTATATAAAAACATAAATCTAAATAGTTAAACTTAGTACAGAAAAAGATACACTATACAAACATTAAGCAGAATAAAAGTGGTGAAGCTATATCATCACCAAAGTCAACTTTAATTCCACAAGACATATTAAAAATAGAAATGTATTTCATGAAAATAAAAGTGTCAACCCATAAGGAAGATATGTAGATAAATAAAATCTATATCATCTGAGTATCAGAGCTTCCAAATCTATAAAGCAAAAATTGAAGAAGTAAAAGAAAAAATTGAAAAACCATGTCACATATGAGAAACTTTAAAACAAACCTTTTTTTCTAGCTGATGGAATATTTAAAAAATACATTAGAAAAGACATAAAAAGATCTAAAAAAAGATTGATGTGATTAATGCTAAATTCAACATGACTGAAAAAACTCTGCTTCAAATGCCCATGAAATATTTACCAAACTGGCAGTATGTTGAGCCCTAAAGTAAGACTAAAAATTTTTCAAAGCTTTTAAATCATTTCCAAGCATGTTCTTTGACTGTACAGGAATTGTTAGAAATCAATTTTTTAAAAATCTAAACAATACCAAAGTTTTATAAATTAAGCATATTATGCTAAGATAAACCATGAGAAAAAAATTACAAACAAAATTATAAATTAATTGGAACTAAATTTAATACAAATATAATATGTGAAAACCTTTGGAAAGCAGTGAAAAGTATGCTTAAAAATAAGGAGGAGGAGGAGGATAGGGGGAAGAGGTAAGAGGGAAGAAGGAAGAGGAAGGAGAGGAAGAAGAGAGAAGGGAGGGGGGAGGAGAAGAAAAGGGAGGGGGAGGGAAGAGGAGAAAGAAGAGAAAGAAACTCTGTCATTCAGTGTAGCCACCTGCCACATTCATCAATTATTTTAGCTAGACCTTCTGGATAACTTGTGACTGCTTCTACATTTCTACATTAACACTTGTTACTTCCCCCTGGTACTGTTGTGTTATTGAAGTGGCTTCTTTTCTTAAACTTCAAGGACCAATCTCTGATAGTTTCCAAATTTTCTTCTGTAGCTTCTGCACTTCTCTCAGCCTTCTTAGAGTTGAAGAGAGTTAAGGCCTTGCTCTGTACTAGGCTTCTGTTAAGAGATTGTTGTGGCTGGCTGGATCTTCTAACCAGACCATTCAAAATTCCTGTGTATCAGCAATAAGGCTTTTTGCTCATGTATTATTTGTGTGTTCACTGGAGTAACACTTTTAATTTACTTCAAGAACTTTTCCTTTCTAGTCACAACTTAGCTAACTGGAGCAAGAGACCTAACTTTCAGCTCATCAAAGAAATAAGAGAGCACACAAACAGATGGAAAAATATTCCATGCTCATGGTTAGGAAGAATTAATATTGTGAAAATGGGCATACTGCCCAAAGTAATTTATAGATTCAATGCTATCCCCATCAAGCTCCCTATGACTATCATCACAGAACTGGAAAAAACCACCTTAAACTTCACGTGGAACCAAAAGAGAGCCCCCATAGCCAATCAATTCTAAGTAAAAAGAACAAAGCTGGATGCATCATGCTACCTGACTTCAAACTATACTACAAGGCCACAGTAATTAAAACAGCGTGGTACTGGTACCAAAACAGAGATATAGACAAATGGAATAGAACAGAGGCCTCAGAGGCAACGCCACACATCTACAATCATCTGATCTTTGACAAACCTGATAAAAACAACCCTTTCTCTCCACTATGTGAGAACACAGTTAGAAGGTGGCTGTCTATTATAAGACAGGAAGAGGACTCTCATCAGAACTAAACTATGCTTGCACTCTGACCTAGCCTCTAGGACTGGGAGGAAACAAATATCTATTGTTTAAGCTACCTAGAGTATGGTATTTTGTTATGGCAGCCTGAGAAGATTAATGCAGGAACATATTGAGTGAATGAGCACAATACAGTTCATAGAGTAAAATTCTTATGGATTTGCATTCTTGTATTTTGTAACAGTAATTACTATTGTCATCATATTCTTTGAGGGTTTGACCAGCCTCAGGCCTTAATTTCTTCCACTCCAGCTCATATCATTGAGGCTCACTTCTTCTACTCCATAGAGATTTTTATGCTGTCCTTTATAATGTTCATCCTTAACTTCTCAATCTGCTTTACTGTCTGATTCTTCTGACCTGCTACTTGAAGTTGCTTCAAGCCTTAAGCTTGCGTGGTACTTTCCCTTTATTTGTTTTGTAAGGTACATCACCATCACTGGCATGTCTTACATGGATCCAAAACCGCGGTGAGAACACAAAATAAACGACAAATAAAAGCTCATAGCAGAATAAACAACAATCATTGCAACCCACACTCTGGTGTGTGCCACCCTAAGTGGCTGAAGGTGTTTGTAGTATGCACAGTTCACATTGACTGTGGCTGTGAATACACAGAGATAGTTACAGAGAAGTTAAAGAGAAAGAGATTTATATATTTTTTAACATCTCAGTGGTACATACAGTAATACATTACTTCATATAGAAGTTTGTTAAGTGAAATTTGGATATAGTACAAAAAAGTTAGGTTTTTTTCAATGTGTTTGTGGATTTCATTTATATTTCCTTTTGTATCAAGAAAGCTGAGTACAACAAAAACTGTCTTATGTTAACATACTATGAAAAGGAAAAAATACTGCTGTGACTCATATTTTATTTGTTTTCTTAATTCACTGGCTATCTTTGTTTATATTTTTGAGTGGTCCATTAACAGTCATAGCAAAGAAATACAGTGCATGGCAGGTGATAGGGTGTGGGGCATAAAGAGGGGAGGACAAGGAGCATTTCTCTTTCTCTCGTCATTTATGATAACTATAAAAAAACTTCAGACTTTATCCATACAGGACATGTATTACGGAAGCATGCTGTGCTACCCTTTTTGATTTGTGTACTATTAGTATATGCCTTACTTTTGTCTCCTCACTCTAGTTTTAACCTTATGAATGTAACGACTCTGTGTCTCTACTATAAAACAGCAATATTCAGAGAAGGAAGGGAATGTCTTCCCATTATATAAAGGCCAAGGAAGAAAATCAGTGAAGTGGACTGAGGAACAAAAGTTTGTCCTATCCAGGCAAATACAAAGAAGACTTGCAGTATTAAGATTTCTGAATATCTTTTATAATCATTATGTTGTTAATTACCCAATTCAAAAATCTTATTACATAATAAAAGAGAAGACCCAGTGGTCCTTTACTAAAGAATATTTAGCCACACATAGAAATCAAATTAGAAATTTGGTATCCTTAAATCTCTAGACACTTCCTATGTGTGATGAATATTTAGAATTCAATTGTCATCTACACATTTTGGCTAAGATCAGGTGCAGAATTCAATTGTCATCTAAAGAAGTTGCTGTGTTGCAGCTACTGGAGGTGTTTTGTTTTTGTTTTTTCTGATGGGTGAAATGGATGACATAAAGACGATAGGCTATTTAATCATTATTTTATCTCAAAATTCTTAGTATCTTCACTCTTAGACATACTGACTTCCATTAAGGGACATTAGAAGACCTTGTTTTAACTTATCCAAATAGGGACATTGCTTTTTATTTACATTTATCTCAGAATTTTGAGAAAGTAGCAATTAAGACAACTGATACTCTCATTACCTAACTGTCATATAATTTTTCAAGATCAATTACCAGGATTTCTGCATGCTGAGGGTGTCTGAGAAGATGTTGGGCAGATAACTATAACACGAGACCCCTTACACACACATGCGCGCGTGCACACACACACACACACTTTCCCACACACGCTCATTTACACTTCAATGTAAGCTGCTACTAAAACTTCCTTTTTTCCCCCAGCAGTGCCAACATAACACTTTTGCTTTGCAATTGCAAGAAAACAGACTAGGAATAAACACTGGACTAGTGCAGGCCAGAATACAAGATTTTAAGTCATAGAGGGAGAAATCTTCTGCTTCCTTTGGCAGCATCAGTGCAAGTAACTTCAAAGAGATACCCCATGTTCCCATGTCCCATGTTTACTTTGAGATCCTCTAATTTCTGCAGGTCTGTACACCTGAGGATGACTTCCTCATACGTATTCTTACCAATAAATTCTAATGAGATTTGTATGCTTTGCCTGATTTTTTAGTAAAATAAATTTCTGCTCTATTCAACGTGTGATGACACTTAATTGTTTCTTGAAAACTCTCTTTATACTTCAAAATGAAATTTTCATACTTACCTATATGTGTATAACAAACCATGACTTACTTTTCTGAAGATATTTGCTAACACTATGCATCAGCACAGAAAATAAACTAAGAATATTCTTAAACCACAAAAATAGATTCTTAAAGGCTATGCACTAAAACTGTGTTAACTTTTAGTCATAAAAAGTTCCTTAGATTGTCCGCCAGAGTCTATTTAATTCCATTTTACACACAGACTTAATAAGCTGAATTATTTGATAGAAATCCACAGATACTATAAACAGTTAATTAGAAACGGAAGGCTTCTAGAGTATGATACCATGAGAGTGGAAAGAAGTAATAATTGAGAATATGAAAGTGGGGCTAAAAGTGGAAATCTAAGAAAACTGAACATAAGACATCCCAAAATAGAAATGTCCAGAGTTATTTAATACATAGAGAATAGTTACCAGTTAGGTTGTTTATTCATTCAAAAATATTTATTTGGCATCTGTAGAAATAGATACAATAACGGTTAACGCCTAAATTGTGCTTACTTTCAGCCAGGCACCTCTTAAACTTTTCTCTTCAATTAACTGATTTAAATCCAGTGTAGAGAGTCAGTATTATGGTTATACCCATTTTGTAGATAGGAAGCAGAAACACAGACAAGTTAAATGACTTGTCAAAGTCACACACCCGGAAATGACTAGAGCTGTTTGATCTGCCTCTAGGACCTATACTCATAAACACTACACTATATTTGTTCTTGAAATCCAATTGACTTTCCAAATAAATTGCTTTGGGCTATATAAATAATTTCAAAAGAGAAATTTACTCAAATTGCTATTTGTCCTATAAAATTGGTTTCCTACTGTTCCCATAATAATACATTATTAGCTGGGTACATGGCCACTCAGCTTGAGACTGCATTTTGTGTATTTTCTAGTCTTCTTTGTTGCTAGATGTCTTCCTAATGGAATGTGAGCTGGCATAATATTCCTACTTCACAAGATTAAAGGAAATCTTGTTTTCTATCTCCCTCTTGCCCTTTCCTACAAGTTTTCAAGTCTTGGTAGTGGCAACCCAGCTGCAACTATGTAGCCAATAGCAACAAAAAAATCAAGACAGAAGTAAGTGGATTTTTATGTTGTTTCTGAATTACTTCAAGGAGCAGAACCATTTTACAGCCTAGACCAATTATTTCTAGGATGTTTTGTAGGACAGCAGTACATTTTAATTTTACTTAAGCTATATGGTTGTCTTTCTTAAGGTATCTTAATTCATTTCTTATCTTACACAGAACTAATAATGTATTGTGCAATAATAACATGCCTCATTGGAATAACTATATCATTTTTCTTGAAGGCAACTATTTTCACAGAAGGTGGCATTAGGAAAGGGAAAATCATCTGGACAATCTGGAAGAGACCTAGTCCTTAGTTCCAGATTTACTATGTTCTATCTCAAAATGTGTCTCATTATATATTGAGGATTTCAAAAGAACCTGTCTCCTTTCTCTAAAGAGAAAGACAGTAAAAGCAACAAGTATACTTTTATAAAAGTGCAATAACAAAGAAAAGAAATTCTATGAGATGCTAAAGAGGAACAAGTCTAAAATGACAAGAAGAGAGGGGAAAAAAGAGCACAGTGATTTCGCAAGATAGCCGATGCTTGAGGTAAATACTTAGGAATAAGTAGGAATTTCTTGTGCAGAAACTTTGGGGAAAGGTATTCTGGACATAAGGAACATCATTTATAAAAGCAAAGAGACATAAATTAGCATGAGAAAATGACTGAGTAAAAAAGTGTTTCCTTATTTTGGAATATAAAATGGAAGAGAAATGAAAAGATGACATGGGAGAGGTGCTTAAGAGTGTGTGCTTTATACTGAGAACAATGTGAGGGACATTGAAATTTTTAAGCTATGGGACATACAGTTAATATGTATTTATTATATTTAACATATACCATATGTTATGTTCTGTGCTTGATGTAAGAGATACAGCAAACTGAAATATGGCATGTGTCCTCAATAAGCTCACAACCTACTGGGAAACTACTTAAAGAAACAGCAGCAATACTTTGTGATAAGTGTGTGATCAGTGCTATGAGGAAGGCAAATGCATTGTGCTTGTGTTATGGAAGAAGAGAAGGATGTAGGAAGTTATAAAGATGAGAAAGAGGACAGCCCTTTTACAGAACTGCAAGTAGTTTAACAGCAACGCTTGTGGGTAGGAAACAGCAAGAGTGACAGAGAATGAGATGGGTGACTAGTCAGGAACTGTGCCAGGAAGGTCTTGATGCCATACTAAAGACACAGGCTTTTATTCTGAAACCAATCACAAAATACAAAAAGAAAAATTGAGGAGGTAGAGCCAATAGAAGTGATGCATGAGGGAAAGAAAAGAGTGTGAACATAATTTTGTGCCTCACTGAACAACTGGAATGATGGGGCCTTTAACTGAAAATGGAAATAAAAGTGACAAGGTCAATTCAGGAACAGAGAAAGAATGTGCTGTTGCAGTAGGTGTCCATTAAAGGGACTGCCCTGTCCACAACCCTCGATGAAGAAAGAAACCCATTTTCCTGCACAACACCCTGGCCATAGCTGCAGTATCTGAATAAAGGATCTGACTGAGGAACAGCCAATTTGTAGTCAGGGCCTGACAGCAAAGATGTGTCCTAGCATAAAAGAAGAGCCGGAGAGCGCTAGCCAGGTAATGAGGTAGTTAGCAGTGGAAACTGACTTTGTAACGTTGCAGTGCAGAAATTGAAACCTATGACAGACCGTGGTGAGCCATATACAAATCAAAGTTCTGAGGAAGGTGATGATGTGTAGAAAGAAGCAGAGATGCCCTGAAGAGACTGTAAGCTCTTGACAGGGTGGAGTAAGAAGCAGTCACCTGAGTTGCCTTACTGCTGATGGCATTCACTATTCATGCCTTATAACAAACTCACGTTTCCTTGAGGGAGTGTCTGTGATTTTCTCTTGCTTGCAACCCAAAACCTCTAACTAAAAGAGTCACCAACTAGCTGTGTGCCTTTTCTCCCTTAACCTCTGGAAGAGATTTTAAAAGTGAGGATCATAGTTGAAATTATTTTAGAAGCAATTTGTTTTTCTTTCAGCACATTTTTATTTAACCAATGAATAAAACCTTTAGATACACTGTTAAGAAAGTCATGAGTGGCACAGTTTTTAGAACTACAGGAGTTGAGACAGGGTTGTCTCAGTATAAAAAGAAAATTCACTCAGTATAAAAAGAAAATTCACAGACCTTGCAGGAGGTAATGAAGTTAATCTTCCCTTCCCACACTCTTCCCCTCTCTCCTCTCCTGGGCAAGTGGCTGGAAAAATATGTCCAGGTGCTACCACCACAGGGGAGAAATGGCTGTTGCCTTGCCCTGCCTGGAGACACCAGGAGGTATGTGACCCAATGTTCCTTGTGCCCACACTCAGATCCCCCACAACGGCATTTGGCAGCCTTAGTCAGTAGTGGCAATGAGGAGGGGAGGCAATGCCAAGACTGGGGCACCAGAGAGCAGAGATCGGCCTTAGAGAACCTGTTCCAGAAAAAAATATGTGGTGTAAGATGGACCACCTATTTGCTGAGATTCCAAGACCCTGGAACATGCTTCTTTCCCCTACTGGACTCTATTTACAAAGCGTAATGTAAAGGTAACTTTATGAAGAATTTCAAAATGTAAACTTCAGAGCATTAAGCCTAAAATATGAACCATAATTAGTTTGCGTTTCTATTTAACTGTATTGGTAGCATGCCCATGAAACCAGCTTTCAGTTCATGACATCAGCATGGGAGGAAGGAGGAAATTTATGAGTAAAATATTTTATAAAATAAAACAAATTCCAATTTGTTTTCAATACAAGGAAATCTTATTTATAACTTATTTGGTGAAACAGAACAATTTGATATATTGTTTTCCCCAAAAACACTATTTATTTAGTAGACAGAATTCCCAGGAAATTATCACTCTTGCTAAAAAAACAAAAACAGAGCAGGAACAGTAACAGAAGTATCATAAAAGTCACATTGTAAAACAGTATTTACAAATTCTCACAATATAGAAAGTCATTCTGAGAATTCACCATCTCTATGAGTGACTCAGTGTTTAACTTTTTCATCTTTAAGAATTTGTTTTTTACCCATACAAGATAAAATAAACGACTGTGGTTTCTAAGCATTTGTAACCATGTCCTATTGGCCAAATTCCCATCAGGATGTATGAAAAGGAGAAATCTGTCAGCTAAGATGTAGTTTGGGACAGTGGGCTTTGAATCAGAAACATGGCCAGACTTTGAGAAGTAGTTTCACAATTTGTACTTATTTCTTATCAAGCAGCTATTTCTTTCTTGCAAGCAGCAAAATAACAGTTTTTTGTTGTTCTGTTTTCTAAAAGAAGGAAGAGAGTTTCCAGATTCTAAGCAATATGTGTTTATTTCTAATCATGCAGAAAAATCTTGGAAAGGGTGATTGTTAAACCAACCAGGTGTTTTGTTTTGGAGGCCTTCAGTGAGATGCAGTGTTATTCATAACAACACTTTTCACTGAAGTTGCAGCAATGGCTTGCACAGAGCTTCTGGTTAACAGAAGAGAGGCAGAGGGAAAGAGTTCAAGTATGAGACGGTAAGGGTAACTTCAAAATCACAGAAGTGCTTAGGAGCAACACAGTGGCCAAAGAGGACAAAAGACCACACAGTGAGCTTTTGACTCCCTTCGAGTGGCTCAGGAGTTCTTTATTATTCAAGCAAAAAATGAAAAGATGATTTTCCCCTGGCAACGATTAGTACACACCATGAACAAGAAGGAGCTGTTGGGATTACAATGTGCTATGTCTTGGTTCTCACAGAAGTTTTCTTTCCTCTAATGAATAGCCAGTATAATGATTTGTGGTGCTATCCTAAAAAGTCATGCCGTAATCCCCATAAATGATGCTCCAGATAGCACCAGCCTGTTGTCACCTCTCTCTCTGCTGTCTTTTGTTAGCAGCAGGGGAGACCCTCAAAGCTGGAGATTTGCAATATAAAGGAAAAAACAGAATAGACTTTATTATTCAGCTGGGATGTTGCCCATATGTCCACGTGCGATAATAGTGTTCTCTCTTTCTACATGTGTCTTCAAAATGGATAAATAAACGCTATAACACTGAGTTAGTTTGGGGTGTACTGATGCCCTCTTAATGTTCAATTGCAGGAGAAGCATTCCCTGGAAAAGAGTCAGGGTATCTTGTGAACTGAGCAATTTTCATTTAGTGCTGGCTCTGCCTAGCTGACACTGAAGTGCTATGATCTTATTCACTGCCCCATACCCAAAAGATGTGTGCAATTTTCTGCTCTGCCTGGTAAGGATGATTTAGCCATTGTCGTGTTTAGGTGATAGCTAATTTAATCACTCGTCATGTTAACACAGTGTAATACGTATGTTAATACTCATGGTACCCTGCTCAGGGAGCCTTTGGGTTATTTAGTGTCAGCCCACTTCGCTGGCATAGACAGGACTCAGGAAGGTTCATTCCCTTCCCAAAAGCATTTTGCACTCATTAATTCTTGCAACGTTTTCAGTGTGAGGCAGATTATATATAGCTGCAACAGCAGCACTGGAAGTATTGGTATTTTCTGGCACATTTCTATGTATGTAGCTCTTTTTGACATTATTTGACATACAAAGGATACAGTTACCGGCTGGGCGTTAAGCTTATGTTATCTCAAGCCTACATTTGTTTAAGTCATTATGTTAGTTTCTTGCTGCGCTGGGCGTTCCAATGCTCAGAAAACAACGTTTTCCTTGGTACATTTGCCAGCATAACCATTATCCCATCTTGCTATTGGAAATTATTATAGTCACCCAGACATGAACTCTGACCACAGCATTGCCTACTTTAAATAGAGTCCCTAGGAAAAATTTAATTATGTGAAGTGGTGAGTGGGGTTACAATCAGGGAGTTAGCTGGCTTGTCAATAGAATCATGGACTCCACAATATTATATCTAGAAGTTAGTCTAGAAACAATCTCATTCAATTCATATGTATATATATATGTGGGGGGTGGGGAGAAGAGAGAGAGAGAGGAAGAGAAAGAGAGAGAGAGAGAAATACTTGAGGGTCAATGAGGGTAAGTGTTTTGCCAGAATCATCCAACTTATTAGTTTCAGAGATGAAGGTAAACCATATTCCCATAATTTCTTGTCCCATCACCCCCCATTCCCTCCAGAAACAGTTTGTCAAAGCCATGACTGAGCTTTGCAGAAAATTTAGATTCCAGGACCAATGTCCTGATACTCTTAGGCAATGCTGCGATTCATTCTGCCACAAATCATTTGACCAGTAAATATTGAGCACTTTTAAAGTATTAGACACTAAGCTTAAGACACAGGAAACCACATATAAAAGCCATACTGAGCCATTCTCTTCAGACATATCCCTATGTTAGGCTATTTCTCTGGCAATCAAGGTGCCAGCTGAAGTGTTACTGTTAGAGAAATTTGAGCTGAGAAGAACAGAGAGATGGAGAGACACAAGAGAATCTCTACTGGAGCTTTGGCTGATGGTGGCCTTACTGCCTGTAATGGCCGCCAGCCCCGCACAAAGGAAAATACCTTGCTTATATAAATTTTGGCATGGCAAGATAAGCTGGGGGAAAAACGAGTTTAAACAGTTAGTCATTGACTTGTGACAAGTTTTACAACCTTGAGAATACATATACTTTCTACATGGTATCTTGTTCCCACGACTGGCAGCTGGAGAAGAAAACAGGTTTTTGCAGAAATATGTTTGTGGGCTGTGGGTACAAAGATATGCTTGGATGCCTCATCTTGGAAGGAGGAAGCTATGCTGCGTCTGCTTGAGCTAACTGGAGGCAATTTTAGGCTGGGATGGGTGGTTTACTTGCTCCTCTGTTCTTTATAATCATTTTTGTGGCCTCGTCTTAAAGCTTATTTATTCTAAATTAATTTCTATCTTTAATTTTATTTTTCCTCCTCATTATGCCTAAACAAATCTCGGTTATTGAACAGAATTAGATGGTACAGGGTAAAAACAGTTTTCAATGAATCTGAAACATGAACATATAACCCAATTAATTTGGAATATTATCTACAAAATACCTAAGTATTGTGAGGGTTCAGAACATGCTATCCCAATAATGGTACCTCAGTTACTATCGAACCTTTTCCTTTCTTTCTTCTCTGAAACAAGGTTGTAAAAAAATTCTGTGATCTATCTCCATTGAAAGTAGGTTATACAACCCTCATTCCAAAAGATCCTCCATTACACCCTGAGGCCAAGAAGAATCTGAAAAAAGAGTCTTGATGAGTTCCCCTCGAGTTTATTACCGTACAATCACACATAGCCTTTTGTCCTCCAATTATACTTCTTCAGGACCATCCCTGAGTCTTTGCATTTTTATTTCTGAAGAGTCAGGTCATATATCACTTCCATGAAGTAAATTTGTTCTACTTTCCTTTTTTTAATCTGCCATTGCCATAGGGTGTAAGCATAAACCTGGAGCTAGGTAAGGAAAAGATAATACTTTTTCTCCCTGTAGTACGCACATGGGATGACACCATAAACAAATAATTTTAAATAAACAATAAAATGAAAACAGAGTATTTTTTTACTGGCTGTAAACAGTGGAAATAAGTGCAGTTAGTAGATATGTAGGAATAGAAGAAAAGCACAATGGAAGTGGCATATTGGAATTAATCATTTTTTCTCTAATTTACTGGAATTGCTTCTTACGGGAGATGAGATTTCAAGACTTGTTTGAGTGATGAAGAAAAGGGAACTTGTCTGGGAGAATCAGAATTTTGTGAGAGAAAGCAATTTGCCCAAGGTCATGTTACTAGCCAGTGTCAGAATAGGGAATTAAACATGTTGAAAAGAAATGAGTGTTTCTATAGTGAATCTCTTTATAAGAGCACCTTCAAGTTGATGTCAAGAATTTTCTTCAGGAGGTAGATGAGAATTACAGTGACCTTCATGAAATAATACATTGTGTCTCAGAGAAGAGAGACTTGGAGTTTTTCAACTGAGAAGCCTGAGTTGTAAGGGCAGGTCTGAACCTACTTTCCACATTATCCATGAAATGCTCTCCAAACCTCTATCTAACCTAGAGCAAGACAAACTACCCCTCTGAAGAAGATAAAAACATGCTTTGTTCAACCTTTTATCTGAGGAGTATAATCCACATTTTCTTCTTGAAAATAAGACTAATAAATGAATGCAAACATTCACAGCCGATTTCTGTCAAGAATCTCTCCCAACTAATTAACCTGAGTATAAATGGAGCAAGGCAAGCAGGTTAGCTAATCACAGAAATGCCAAGTCAGAGAGAAATATCTTTCAGTTAGTCATATCATCCGAACCTGCAATTTTACTTTCCTTAAGATCGAATTCCATCCATTTCCTGAACACCCTCTCCTCTCCCAGTCCCTGACCATCCTCCTATTTGCTTGTTTTTCTTCATAACAGACATCCCTATCAGAATTTTTATATTTTTTCCCATTGTCTTCCCCCTGCTGGAGTGAAAGCTGTGTGAAGGTCTGTTTTTGCTGTAATCACAGTACCTAGAATTGGATACAACACGTTGGTAACATTTAATAAATATTTATTAAGCAAATGTATATCTAACAAATTCAATAAAATCTTCTAATTTTTTTTCATTTTTTAATGGCAACAAAAATTTCTAAAAGCATACAACTATTGAATCAAAATTGAGAGTAAACAAATATTTTGCATGACACTATGCTATACCATTAGTGTTGGCGATTGTTACTAAATATTACATGTTACATGTTGTAAACATTATCTTATGATAAGTGTGATATGTAGAATTCAACCTGAAGAATATACATGGATGCTTCACTTCAGACACCAAAGATTCAGAAAACATGTATTGAGACTCACTGATACAAGTTACTTAAAACAATCCATTTTTTATTTATATTTATTTTTTAATTTTTAAACTTTTTAGATATTTAATTAAAAAGTAAAAATTGTGTATATTTAAGGTACAAATGTGATGATTTTATATTTATCTACATTATATACTGATTACTGCAGTCAAATTAATCAACACATCAATCACCAAGCATAGTTATCATTTGGGTGGGTATGTGTGTGTAGTGAGACACAATATCTCTCATAAATTTCAAGGGAACAATAAAATATCATTACCTATGGTAAAGTATTTCACTACACTATACATTAGACCCACAGAACTTAATTATCTTACAAATGAAAGTTCATACCCTTTGACTGACATCTCCTCACTCACCCACCCCCAGCTCCTGGCAACCACCATTCTGTTCTGCTTCTACAAGTCCAACTTAGATTCCACATAAGTGAATTCTGTTTCACAGTACTTGTTTTTCTGTGTCTAGATAATTTCACTGTTTTAAGAATCACTGATAGAAGTTACTTAAAACATTCCACTTTTTAAAAATATCTAGTTTTTAAAATATACATGAAGATATCCAGATGAAAAATAATAGAATTCCTTAGAAGATATGTTATTCCAAGAATGGCCATAGACCTTAGAGTAGGTTAATCTTGGGATTTGGATCTTAGATCTTCTGCTCACTGAGCCAATGACCTTGGCTAACTTATCAATGCAAAGATTACATTTCCCTCTCAGTAAACTGAACAAAATAATATCCACTTTGTAATAATGTTGTGAATATTATATGTATTATCAGCATTATATTAAAGTATTATTTATATATTAATGTTATTATAATAATTATTTTCATAAATAATGTAAAGTCCCAGGCATTGCAAACCATTAGCAAATACATGTTCTTGCCCAGGCTATCCTGCACATCCCATCTATTTCTCCCAAAGTCTCCTGGCACTCTACCCCCGCTGCCCAAATGTTAATTACATCTGTATTGATAGAATCTGAATTTTTCCCAAGTTTTAGTGAAAATGAATTTTGGAAGGTAGGACTTAACTTACTCAACTAATCAATTGTAGATCATGCAGCATTTTATCTCTGTGTTTCCAGATTTTCTCAGTGTCTCTGGTGTGCTTTAGTGATTTGTGTGCATGCTCTATTTCTCCTACAAGATCATGTGTGCCTTCAGGGCAGGATGTGAGTGCTTTCATCATTATATGCCCTGAAGAATCTCAGTGCCCTTCACATTGTTAGTACTTGAAAGGTTTGTTTAATGACTAAAAATGGATTTGATGAGAATCTCACAGGCCTATTTTATATGTTTGCCACATATAATATGTACATTTAATTGATACACAGCAATATAATTTTAATGTTAAAAATTTTAAAGCTTTTTAAAAACTATTATAATACTGTACATCATTATGTAAATCAATTTTAAGTGCAAATACAAGTGTTTGTGACTTATGTATATCGGTAACTTATTGTTAATGAGGTTACTAACATCTCAGAGTTATTGAACGTTTTTGTTTCCAATTTTATGAACAGGAATTTATAATCTTAAGCTTTTTGTTTATTGAAATGTTTATTTGAAGGAAATCTGCATATATTCCGGAAACAACTATTTTATCTTGTTATACGTACTGAAAACTCTGTTAGTAGCTTGTCATCTCATTTTAAACAGATTTTTAAGAGATTTTTAAAATTTAATGCTGCCAAATTTGACAATTTTTAATTCACATTTGTTTTATCTTTTAGCACATATATCCAGACTTGGCCAGAGATCTTAAAAACAGTCAGCTATATTTTTCTTAACACGTTAAAGCTGTACTTTTACATTACATTTGGACTTTACCTATATAGATTTTTTGCCTGATGTAGAAATAGGAACATATTTGCTAATGCCTGTTGGATAATTAACTTTCCAGCACCGGGTTTTGAGCACTCTGTCTTTTCCCCCATGGATTTAAATTGCCAATTCTGAGATATATGAAATATCTATCTATGTACCTAGCCCTATGCTGGGGTATGTGTGTGTGTGTGTGTGTGTGTGTGTGTGTCAGGGGGCGATGTGTGTGTAGGTGTGTGCATGTGTGCGTGTGTGCCTATTCCTGCGATAAGCCCATTGACTTAGTTACTACAGACTGGCTTTAAATATTGACATCTGGCATGTGATAAGATGAGCTCCTTCCAGTGACTGTTTTGTTTTTTTTAGATTTTTTTGCCTCTTCTTGGTATATGGTACCTAACGATTTTTGAAAATTCAACCATATATGAAAGCATATTTATAGTTTTACTTAATTTTTTATTCAATCATTTCTAGACATTTGTATTAAAATATTTCTAATGCATCTTTATCACATTTTTCTTAGATCACTTTGTTCTGCCTAGCAGGACAGGCAACATGATTTCTGGGATCCAGCATAAATTGAAATTGTTGGGCTCCTTGATCCAAAAGAATTAAGAATGTCAACATGATGAGAGTAAAACATTAAACCAAGCATACAGCTCTTCTAAATGCACAGCTGTCATTTCCATGGAGCCAGTCCTCCTGTCCAGCCACATCGTTGTGATAATTGCTATGTGCTTTTGAGTCATTTCTCACTGTTTTCCCTTCAGTCAGTCTGTCCTTTTTTTCTAGAGCTTCCATGCAACTCTACAGCCATTGTGTATTCTTATTATTTGCCTTTATTGCCCTGTACTTTCTGAATTTCATATATGGTGTCTCCAGGGTTAATAACCAGAGCTTCACAGTGCCCTATTGGCACAGTTGTTCTATCTGCCAGGCACACACATCTTGTCAGTAGCAATGTCGGCGTCGTCAGTACACATGCTACTGCTAACTCTCAGGATTTATTTCCTACACCTTTCAATTTTATGTAATGCCCTTACAATTTTTACATTCCCTTGGCTACCTTTTTGTCCCTCAGAGAACTCAATGTGCTTTCTGACTCAACACCTTTGTATTTTTAGTTCTTTCTGCCTAGAAGATTCTTAAGCAGATCTGTATATGGCCAGCTTCTTTTTAACATCTAGGTTTTGACCCAGTGTCACCTTCCTCAGAAGCTTCCTTGGTCAATAGCACTTTTTAAAGTTATTTATTTACTTGCCAAGTCATTACATGTCTCTTCCTGCTAGAATGAAATTTGCCATAGAGAGAAGCCATACTTGTTTTGCTCTGTATTCCCTGTTTAGTTACTCAACATAATAAATATTTCTTAAATGGATTAATAAATCCTAGAGTTTTAGCAGATGGAGGGGATAGACAGTTAAGAACCTTTCAGGGGGCCGGGCTTGGTGGCTCACATCTGTAATCCCAGCACTTTGGGAGGCCGAGGCAGGCGGATCACCTGAGATCAGGAGTTCGAGACCAGCCTGGTCAACATGGTGAAATCCTATCTCTACTAAAAATACAAAAAAATTAGCCAGGCATGGTGGTGGGTGCCTGTAATCTCAGCTACTCAAGAGGCTGAGGTAGGAGAATTGCTTGAACCCGGGAGGTGGAGGTTGCAGTGAGCCGAGATTGTACTATTGCACTCCAGTCTGGATAACAAGAGAGAAAAAAAAAAAGAAAAGAAAAAAGATTAAAAGAAAAGAACCTTCCACGGGGAAGAGTACAAGACACTAGAGGATGGAATGAGTGTGGCATGTGAAAAACAAACAAACAAACAAACAAAAAAAGAAATAGGGGATTTTACTGGACAGTTTCCAGAGCCTTGTTATTGAAGCTATTGTTTTTCCATTTATACACTGAATTCCTTAAGGGCAGAGGACTGGGTTTCATTTATCTTGATGACTTTAAACCCTAGCACAGAATGTCACTTATGTTGTTTTTTTTGTTAATGGTTATTGAAATAAACATATTTCTCTTAAACATTATAAAAATATATTATAGCTTTATTCTTAAGCCCAGAAGAGGTTTCTTTTCTTTTTGCCTTACTAAAAGAAAGCTTTTGGGCCGGAAGCGATGGCTCACACCTGTAATCCCAGCACTTTGGGAGGCCGAGGTGGGCGGATCACAAGATCGAGACCATCCTGGCCAACATGGTGAAACCCTTCTCTACTAAAAATACAAAAAATTAGCTGGGCATGGTGGTGCGCACCTGTAGACCTAGCTATTCAGGAGGCTGAGGCGGGAGAATCGCTTGAACCCAGGAGGTGGAGGTTGCAGTGAGCTGAGATTGTGCCACTGCACTCCAGCCTGGCGACAGAGACAAGACTCCGTCTCAAAAAAAAAAAAAAAAAAAAAAGAAAGATTTTCTGCATTAGTTCAAGAAATTGTGTTTGAAAGCAGGTCACACGGGTGCTGCACTGTGAACAAATTCTGGCTTTGTTTTATTACCTGAGGTGGCGTATAGATAAATTTACCAACTGAGGCTTATGATGGTTATTAGGGTGGAGATTCTCTTAACCATGCAAGTCTGAAGGTGACCTGTAAATTCATTTTTCATAAAAGTTTAAAAAGCTCTCTGGGCCCTCAGCCTCACACATGACACCACTACAGCTGGACATGGAAGGCAGTGCCACTATCCTTAGAAAAGGAGGCACTCCTTGCAACTGCCTGACTTTGAAAGTTCAAAGTTACCCAAAGGCTTCGTCAGCATTTCAAGTGACAGACCTATGTGCTATTGATGTATTTTGTCAGATATGAGGCTTTATTATGTGAAGTTCCTCTTACTCTCTTTGAGTGATTGTAAAGGATATAGATTGAGAACTGGATGTAAAAATAATTATTGTTTGCAATGAGGAGGGCAACAAGTTTCAGTAAATAAAAGTCAAATATAATCACAATGAGTACTCACAGAGTAGTAGGTGATATGAATTTGGCTACCCACATAGTCTTGAATATCATTGAAAGGGATGACAGATTCAACTTTTTTTTCTCTTTAGAAGACATAGTGGATATTATTTTACAAAGTGAGTATAAACTGCTGGTCAGTTTGGAAGATGGAAGATGGATTCTTTATTCACTTGCTAATGCCTTTAACCTGTCTGTATTCTGATGTTAAGCAAAGATTAATTGAACACTCATATGTTCAAGACAGAAATTTAAACCTCTGATCTCAAAGACTGTAATATATAGTAAAAAAGATTTTGCAAGTAGAGTAGTCACTACAATACTTATTGAGGATAAGAAGAAGAAAGAACAGACTTGGGCCACCTGAGCAGTATCACAAAGTAAAATTCTATAGCTGTTTGAGGTGAGAGAGATGAGTTCCAAGAGAGGTAGACAGTAAAATATCAATCACAATATCCTTCTTGCATGCCTTAGGGTTGAAAAACATTTTGAAATAGGGGAAATAGAAAAAATAAATTAATGAGGAAAAAAATCTGAGTATAACAGAGTGAGAGGCAACAGGATAGGACATGGGGGAAGGTGCAAAATATGTGCTCAATATAAGAAAGACACCCACATGGGGATGCTATATAAGAATATTTGATAGGAGCTTACACAGACAGATTGGTCACAAAGAAATGTTAGTGATAGGTAGATGCTGGGCCTTTAATTGCTAGATGATGACAAACCACTGAAAGATTTGGAAGAATAATTTTCTTAAAGCAATGGTTTAGAAAAATTGATTTAGAAAAATTGATTTTCTTAAAGGAAAGGTTTAGAAAAATTTTCTTAAAGGAAAGGTTTAGAAAAATTACATTGTGAAGAAGACAATGTAATTGAGAGGGGGAAAAAAACAAAGAAAACCATTAGGATACCACTGAAATTATTCAGAACCAATTGGACTTTAAGATCAAGAACTACAGAAGCAGCATTTAAAACTGAAAGCAAGTAATAGAAAAACAAAAACCAGAAAGTAAATATCATATGAACAAGAGTTGGGAAGAAGTCACAATTTAGATTGTGAATGATTAGAAAAGAATATAATTCAACAAGTCCTGATCTGGAGAAAAAAGAAAACTTTTTTTCTTTTATTTTCCTTTTGTCTCCCTTATTTTTTTTTAATCAACCTGTGGTGTACACCCACCTTGTAAAATAGTGATATAAGAATAAAGAAGACATGATTCTTACAAGTTTTAATAATCTAATCAAGGAAGCCAACAAATAGATTTCATATAGTGTTGATTTATAAATGCTAGAATAAAGCATTGTATAGCATGCAGGAAACACTGAGTACATTTAATTAAGACTAGATATCTGTGAAAGTTTCCCAGAGAAGATAATGAATGACATAAATTTTATTTGATAATTAAAAGATATTAAGAAAAAAAAGGTTGAGGGAGGGCATAATATTCAGAGGATAAAACACACACTTGTTGACACTTAGAGACATGGAACAAGATTATACCTTTGAGGAAAAAACCCAGGTCTCAACAGGTGGAGGAAAGCTAAGGGATATTTGTGTGATATAAAACCATGCTTGCTGAAAAATTCTCTTCCTAAAAGGTAGGAGAGACATTACATTTGTGTTTAGACAATTCAGTTTTTAGGCTTTAGCAGAAAAGAAGTTTAAAGTGTCTATCACGTAAAAATAACCACGTGGAGCCTAATGAAAAAGCAAGATTGGGGCTGGACGTGCTCAGGACTGTAATCCCAGCACTTTGGGAGGCTGAGGCAGGTGGATGACTAGGTCAAGAGTTCAAGACCAGCCTGGCCAACATGGCGAAACCCCGTCTCTACTAAGAATACAAAAATTAGCCAGGTGTGGTGACGTGCGCCTGTAATTCCAGCTACTCAGGAGGCTGAGGCAGGAGAATGCTTGAACATGGGAGGCAGAGGTTGCCGTGAGCCAAGATCGCACCACTGCAGCACTCCAGCCTGAGCAACAGAGCAAGTCTCCATCTCAGGAAAAAAAAAAAAAAAAAGAAAGGAAAAACCAAGATTGGGGCTGTCCGATTTATGTCTAGGTATTACATACACAAAAAAGAAGATTTTAAAGATAGTATTAAGAGAGATTATGGTGCACAATAAAAAAGCTTAGAAAAGAATCTTGAAAATGTATGTATTTAGAAGATAGTGGCAAGATTTGATAGAGAATAAGATTTTTGAAAAGTAAAAATATTAAGACTTAACAAGGCTTCAGGAAGAAAAAAGTTTCAAGAATGAAGAGATATTCAATACAGATAAACAATGTAGAGAAGCACCTGGCATATTACAATAAAATGTTTAGAAATAGTTAATAAGTCAACATGAAAGCTGAGAACCACAAAAAGGTGATTGGATTGAGAAGTCTGGAGGTTACTGGTGACATGAGAAAAGAATTTCAGTGAATAAACATGAGGGAAAATGAGTTGCAAGATAATAAGAAATTGGTTGACTGGAAGGAAGGAGCAAGCCATGAGTATAGATGACTCTTTGATTAAGTATAATAACAATAAGGGCAACACCAGAAATATGTGACTGACAATTTTTAACATGGAAGATCATCCCCTCCATGTGTACACAGAGGCACAGTAACTTTGGAGAGTGAACGAACAGGGGTATGAAAAATAGAAGATAAACAATCATGGTCCAGTGGAAGACCGACTCCAGGATGCAGCCGCAAGTTATCTTTATTGTCCATAAGAAAAAATTATAAGTGAAGATAGGTTAGTTTTTGTATTGTGGTATGAACACTTAACATGAGACCTACCTCTAAACAAATTTTTATGTGCACTGTACAATACCGTTAACTACAGGCACAATGTTGCACAGGAAATCTCTTCAACTTCTTTATCTTGCATAACCAAAATTTGTATCTGTGGAACAGCAAATTACCATTTCCCCCACCTCCAACCCTGGCAACCACCATTTTACTTTCTGCTTTAATGACTTTGACTATTTTAGGTATCTCATTTAAGTGGACTCACGAAGTACTGACCTTCTGTAACTGGCTTATTTCACTAAGCATAATGTCCTCCAGGTCTGTCTATTTTGTAGCAGCTGGCAAGACTTCCTTTTTTTTTAGGTTACATAGTATTCTATTGCATTCATAAACCGCATGTTTTTTATCCCTTCATCTTTTGGTGGGTATTTAGTGGTTTTCATATCTTGGCTGTTGTAAAAAATGCTCCAATGGACATGAGAATAAATACATTTCTTAGAGATCCTTACTTCACTTCTTCAAATATATACTTCTAATGATATTGCGGGATCATATGGAAATTCTATTTTTAACTTTTTGAGGAATTACTATACTGTTATTCTTAGTGGCTGCACATTTTACAGTTGCACAAACAATGTAAAAGAATTCTAATTTCTCTGCTTCCTTACCAGTACTTGCCATCTTCTCTGTTTTTATTGTTTTATGATAAATATCCTAACATAGAAAAGACAATACCTCATTGTGGTTTTGGTTTTTTTTCCCCTCATGATTTGTGATGCTGAGTATCTTTTCATTTACCTGTTGGCCATTTGTATGTCTTTTTTGAAGTAATGTCTATATAAGATTTTTGCCTATTTTAAAATTGTATTATTTGTTTTATTGTCGTGTTGTAAGAGATCCTTCTATATTTTGTACGTTAATCTCTTATCATGTAGATGTTCTGAAAATATTTTCTTTAGTCTGTAGGTTGTCCTTTCACTCTGTTGACTTTTTTGGTGTGTGTGTATAAGCTTTGTTATTTAATGTAGTTTTACTTGTCTAATTTTGTGTTTGTTGCTTATACTTTTGGTCTTTCTATATATTAAATCAAATTCACTGGAAAAATTCTTAACAAAGTATTAGCAAACCAAACTCAATAGTATGTTAAAAAGATCATACACCATTACCAAGCAAAATTTATCCCAAAAATTCAAGAATGTTTCTGACATATGCAAGTCAATTAACGTGATACAGCAGAATAACAAATTAAAAGATTAAAATAACAATTATTTTAATAGATACAGAAAAAATTGACATATTCAACACATTTTTATGATAAGCTCTCTTAAGAAACTAGGAGAAGAAGGAAAGCTCAACCTAATAAAGGCCATATCTGAAAATCCCACTGCTAACGTCATTCTCAATGGTAAAAAACTGAAAGCTTTTTTCTCTAAGATCAGGAACAAGGCAGGACACCCACTGTTGCCACTTCAATTTGACATACTACTGGAAGTTCTAGCCAAAGCAATTAGGCAAGAAAAAGAAGTTAAAAGAACAAAATCAGAAAGGAAGAACTAAAATTTTCTTCATTTTCAGAAATCATAATCTTATATGCAGAAAATCCTAAAGACTCCAAAAACAATGCCTAGAGCTTAAAACAAATACAATAAAGTTTTCAGGATGCAAAATCAGCATATAAAAATCAGCTATATTTCTATATAATTATATAAATTATATAAAAATCAACAGTAATATCAAATTATATGAAAATGAAATTAAAATAATCCCATTTAAAATAGCATCAAAAAATAAAATTAATTAGGAATAAACTTGACCAAAGAAGTGAAAGATTTGTATACTGAAAATTACACATCACTGATGAAAGAAATTTAAAAAATTATAAACAAAGAGAAAAGCATTCATGTTCATAGATAGGAAGGTTTAATATTGTTAAAATGTCCATTACTACACAAAGGGATGTACAGATTCAATGCAATTCTTGTCAAAATCCCAGTGGCTTTTTTTTTTTTTTTTACAGAAAAAGAAAATACAATTCAAAAATGTATATGGAACTAAAAGACCCTGAATAGCCAAAGCAATATTGAGAAAGAGAACAAAGATGGAGACATTACATATTCTGATTTCAAAACTATAGTGATTAAAACAGTATAGAACTTGTGTAAAAACACACATTTACATAGAAAAGAATAAAATGCTCAGAAATAAATCCAGGCATATTCAGTCAACTGATCTTTGACAAGGGTGACAAGGATACTCAATGGCAAAAGAACCATCTCTTCAACAAAAGGTGTTGGGAAAACTTACAAAATAATGAAATTGGTCCCTTGTCTTACATCATACACACAAAAAAATCAACTCAAAAGGACTAAAGATTTAAATCTAAGATCTGAAACTATAAGCTGTTAGAGAAAATAGACTGATTTTTAAGGTGAAGGGTTTTGTTTTGTTTCAGTCTTTAAAAAGTTGAAAAACAACAAAATATTTAGCCTCTAAATTCCCTGAGAAAATTGACAGAATTTGATGATAGCTGTAGAGTACAAGGGCAAAAGAAATGTCGAAGATGCAGCCCTCAGTTTTAGTTTGATAACTCGGCAAATGAAAGTTTTGTTTTGTTTTGTTTTGCTTTTTCAGATAAGCAACAAAGAAGTTTGGGTAGGTTTGGAAAAATAAGGATTCTGCTCTTGGTGCAGTGAGTTTTAGAACCCCCTAAAGATACAGAATAAGTATTTAAATATTTGGAGCACAGGAGACACATTTAATTCAGAGACACCTATCTTGTCATAATTGATGTATTCAACCAATATATATTGAGTGCCTCCTGTGTGTCAGTCAGTATTCTAGGCACAAAATTACTCTTAGGGAGATTACATTCTACTGGGGCTTTTAAAAGCAATAGAAGGAAATAATTCATTCAAGAAGAATATACATTCTAAGATAATGAATCATGGGACTGAACAGTATAAGACTTTAAGAGACAGCCAAATGGCAGAGTCAAGTCACTTAAGCCAAGCTTAGAAAACCCATAATTAACACATATTTTCAATTTTTGCCAATGTGATTCTGTGGTTGAAATAGCAAACTGACGTATCAACTAAGATAAAGATGAAATGATTTTAATATATTTAGTAATAAAGTGTGTATGTGTGGATGTGTGTGTGTTTTAATGAGGTATTATAGCAAGAGGGGATTTAAGAATATTGATACTCTAAAAGTTTGTCTATTCAGCCTGAGAAAGCCGATGAAGAAAGAAAAAAAAAGTTTATCTAATAGCAGTGTCACTCAATTGATTTTTTAAAATATTAAAGCACTTAATAAAAAACACGTATGATGCCACATGCATTCTTTTCTTTGACAACAAGATTAAATTTTAAAAGTTTTATCTGTGGCACATAGTTCCTTATATACATTGATATCATAGCTGAAAATTAACAAGGACAGATAAATCCATTGAGCTTACTTTTCAACTACCAAAATCCATTGAGTTTGAATTCCAACTAACTACCAATTGACTCAAGCTTGCTACCCCAACATCTACCAGCTGCAAGCATGTATATGCCACTGGATAGGAATAGTTGCTTAATGCTATTAGATCATGAAATAAATTATTTTGATTTGTTTGTGTTTGTATTTACATGTTATTGTGTTGTTATCATGTGTTTCCACAGAAAATTTCTGGACGGCTTCTCTATAGGGCTTAAGTTAATGAACGACTATTGACCCATGGACAACTATTGAACACCAGAAGTCTAGAGATTCTTAAAATCTATCTGATTTCAAAGACAGTATGTGTTATTAAACCTGTGTTTGAATCCTTATGTAATGCTTTCTAGTTCATTGACCTTGAATAGATCCTTGAAATCCTTCTTGTTAAGGTACAGAAATACACATATACACACATTTTTATTGTTAAATATATTAAAAATTGTTTCATCTATCTTACTTGACATATCAGTTAGCTATTACAACCACAGACTCTCACTGACAGAAAATATTTATTAATTACGAGTTTTCTAATTCTGCAAATGTCACTTTATTCATTTGAGAAATAATTCGATTATTCAAGAATTTGTTATAAGGCTAAATGTAGCAGTTACAAAAGGTAGCTATTAACACAATGCTGTCATCTGGCCATACATGTTCTCACAATGTAAAGGAAACAAAATCAAACTTGCTTACCTTGATATTTAAAATACTAAGAAATCTAAAAGAATTTAAAATACTAAAAAATCTAAGAGGCTGAATACCGTGTAATTTTTTGTTAAAAATTAGTATGTTTTCTCGAATTCTACAAGAAAATAAAGCAGTAGTAGAGAATAAAAAAGCGACAAACTCAAGGTGAAATAGGGGAATGAAAAATAGTTATATTAGACAGATTTGAAAATAGCTTCATATTTCATGTGGTCTAATTAGAGTGCTTGTGGAAAAATGAGATGTACAAGAAAAAATTTTCAAATATTGCTTCTTTGTTTAAGTGATGAAAAATTAAGCTGTGTGATTGGCTACTTTAAAAGAAAAGGAGAATCCTGAGAAACAAAATGTCTATTTTCTTTCTGGATTAATGATTCACTATCCAAGTGTGAAATTAGATAAATATATTTCCTTCATGCAGAGCTAACATTTTGAAATGCCCAGGGATTTTTGACAGTGTCACACAGTGTCTGTTTTTCCTTTCTGCTTATTTTCCATAATTTCCAGAATGGTGTCAAAATGTATGCCACTAAGATGAAGAAGAGGGAGAAAAGAGGTTTTATCATTCACAAAAATAATAATAATAATAATGAAAGTTACTTAAGAAGACCTCTACTTCCCTAATACAGCAGATGAAAGCAAAAATCTGCTTCTGTGCAAATTTAGATGGACTTCTGTTTTAGTAATTCTTTTAAAAAGATCTATATAAGCCTGTCTTAAGAGAGAGGACATCCTTATCCACTGATTCATCTTCTTTACTTTTTCCAGTATTATTTGTGAAATAGCAGCAACTGAACAAAAAACATTACCTTAGAAACATAGTGAATACCAGGCTCTCTTAGAAGACATTTTACTAAGAACTATATTTGCTTCTGAAACAAAAACTTGTCATAGAAGATAACAGTACAATTAAGCACCTGGTTTTGTGCAAATTTACTATATTTTGTTTCATCAGGATTTTACTGACTCCCTTCACAATTTTACCATTTTGATAAGAATAAGGAAATTCTTGCCACATTGAAGATATTCTCAGAGCAGAGCAAATGAACAAAGAAAATGTGAAACCAATTTTGCACCAGAAAGATTCTTTTGTTGTTGTTATGCAGGAGTTTTATTTCCTTTTCGTGAGAGGGGAAAAGATGCAATTCCAGAATACATAGTATACTTCAACCAGAGAGGGGAAAAAATCCTTTTGGGGCCACAACTTTATCTTGTGTGTACAGCAATCTTCCGGTTCATTTTAAGCAGTAACACAAAATTCCATGTGTTTAATCTAAGAAAAGATAGTGAGTTATTTGCACCCTGGATACAGAATCAAATCCTATGAGATCTGCTGGAATTCAATAATAAACATTTACAGACCTTGCTGATTCAATATTCAATTTGACGCATTTAGATAAAGCCAACATCTCCCAGCTGTTTCCCGACAAGGGAAGCAAAGTCGCATTGGAGAAGCCCCGACCAAAGAGTTGACATTTTCGCAATTTTGAAGGGGCACGTTTGATGATCCAGCAAATGCCACTCCAGTGAATGTAAGAATAGATGTCTCCAGTCAGATGGAATATTCTGGCATCTGGAGACCACATAGGTATGACTGGCCTCCCTTGCTCAGGAGGAATACACCAGGAAGCCTCCCAACATGGTTGGTAGAAAACCTTGGTTTTTAGAGCTCACTATTTTAAAAAATGAAAATGTATTGTCATTGAATTTTTGACTTCTAAGAAGAAATTTTTTTTGAGAGAAAGTTGTCAGCTCATGTAGAATATTTCAAAGGTCTGAGAAAAATACATATTTGTCTTGACCTTAGTTCTCATCAGAACTGGTATGAATGCCATAATTTTCATTTTTATCTATAGGAAATAAAGAGAGTGAAGAATAATAAAAAGTGACATTAAGCATTCTTTGAGTTGCTAACAGATTATATTCCTGTTTCCCATCCCTGTTGCTAGCCCTGCCATACCCTTAAATGCAAATAATCACACTTATACATAATAATCATCTTAAGAACTACATAATTTAGATCTCACATATCAAGTACCTCTTCTCACCCTCTGGATCAATTCTAACAAATACACTTGTATAAAAGAGAATTCAGTGGCTCATTCAAAACAACAAATAAGAAAGGTTTATTTACCATCTTCTTTAAAAACAAACCTCCAGACAAAGAAAGTATCAATGACAAGCTAACTCTTCTTCTGAAGGTTCCTCTTTCTTAATTTTTCTTGATTCTCTGGTGGTTGAGTGACAGAGTCAGTTCCCTGTTCAAGGGACAGCAAAATAAGACAGTTAACAGCATTTAGTGCTCATGTCCTAGAGCAGAAAGAGAAGAGGCTGACAAAGGTATCTTACCCTCAGTAATGAACTCCAGTCATACTGTATGCCAAATAGAAATCACTATAACCTCTGGGTTCCTATGGTAACTTGGTGACTTTTACTTCCATTCAATGGAAAGACTTAGCTAGCAGAAGAGTTCAGTTACACAAATGATTGAAGATGCTTCATAAAGTTAGTCTAATAGGGGGCTAGCTTTAGTTTTGAGATGAGTCAAATATTATTGAAGATGTTCTTCCTATCTTCCATTGTTTTATTTTCATACCAATAGCAAATATGCATCCTATGCAGAAATTATATATTTTGCCATTTGTCACCCTAAATCATTTACATAGTGCTAACTCGGCTTATAGAGAAAAATTGGGACATAGAAGATATTACACTATAAAACTGTTCAATTTGAGAAATATATACCTGGAAATTTTAAGCATTTTTTTAAAAGAATTATTTTGAAAGATAACTTTTATGCCCATTTAGTTAAAATACAGCATTCTCTGGATATACTGCAGTCAAATCGTGTCACAGATACATATCTGTATATAGTCCACTAGAGGTCATTTTGACGTATATATCATGAAGCTTTGTCAAGTCTGTGAACTAAATGACTACCCAATTGTCCGTTCTCCTAATTCTGATATGGGCAGCCATTAAACTCCACTGACTGATGTTTTATGCTTTACAAGTAAACAAAAATATATATAAATGATGATTTCTGGGATACTTCCATTTGGATCAGCTCTCCTGAGATCATTTTGGCTTTTTGGTCATTGGTCAACTTTCCACTGTTGGCAGAATGCTGGATATCCAAAAGCATTGTATTCATACACCAATCACCTGCACCTTAAAAAAGAAAAAAAGTTGTTGGTTATCTAGTCTACAAAAAAAAAAGTAGCCTCCATCTCTTAGGCCACTTGCTAGAAATTATCTCACTCATTTTTTGGATTTTTTCCCAATCCATTCCTCTGTTGAAGCTATTGTGGCTCAATATTTTCTCATCTCCAAAAAGAAGAAATCTTAATTTGGATTAACTTTTCACTTTTCTTTAGCCCCAAATAAGTGTTCTTGTCTATATGTGTATGTATGTTGGGTGTGAGTTCTGCTGAAAACATTAGATGAGGTGGTAAGGTAGAAATATTTCTTTTTCTTTCCTCAGAGTGAGGGATCTTGTATGGCTTATATACCCAGAAAAGACTTTAATTTTTCACAGATTAAAATCTCACTGGAAAATATTAGTCTGGGTATTGTAGAACAGTGCCTCAAGCTTAACAGACATAGCAATCATCTTGAAACTTGTTAAATTTTACTCTTTAGATAACACATGGAATAGCAAGGTCACAGTATGTGTTCCTTAAAATTTTTCTAATTTATTATTTTATGTTAAAATTATGCAATCATTCCATTTTTAGAGGGTCCCAAAGAGTATTCTGTGGAATACTAGTTTTGTTTCAAAAAAAAAAATTTGGTCATAAAATTTCAGGAAATATTTCCTATTTTCTCTTCTTGATTTCAAATGCAATATTATCATACAAAAAGACAAAAGTCCTCCTTTCCTATTTGAATACCCTTTATTTCTTTTTCTTGCCTGATTGCTCTGGCTAGAACTTCCAGTACTATATTGAATAGGAGTGGTGAGAGAGGACATCCTTGTCTAGTGCCAGATTTCAAAGGGAATGCTTCTAGTTTTTGCCCATTCAGTATGATATTGGCTGTTGGTTTGTCGTAAATAGCTTTTATCATTTTGAGATACGTTCCATCAATACCTAGTTTATTGAGAGTTTTTAGCATAAAGCGCTGTTGAATTTTGTCAAAGGCCTTCTCTGCATCAATTGAGATTATCATGTGGTTTTTGTCTTTGGTTCTGTTTATGTGGTGGATTATGTTTATAGATTTGTGTATGTTGAACCAGCCTTGCATCCCAGCGATGAAGCCTACTTGATCATGGTGGATAAGCTTTTTGATGTGCTGTTGCAATCACTTTGCCAGTATTTTATTGAAGATTTTTGCATCTATGTTCATCATGGATATTGGCCTGAAGTTTTCTTTTCTTGCTGAGTCTCTGCCAGGTTTTGGTATCAGGATGATGTTGGTCTCATAAAATGATTTAGGAAGGATTCCCTCTCTTTGGATTGTTTGGAATAGTTTCAGAAGGAATGGTACCAGCTCCTCTTTGTATGTCTGGTAGAATTCGGCTGTGAACCCATCTGGACCTGGGCTTTTTTTGGGTGGTAGGCTCTTAATTGCTGCCTCAACTTCAGACCTTGTTATTGGTCTATTCAGGGTTTCGACTTCTTCCTGGTTTAGGCTTGGGAGGATGCATGTGTCCAGGAATTTATCCATTTCTTCCAGGTTTACTAGTTTATGTGCATAGAGTTGTTTGTAATAATCTCTGATGATGGTTTGAATTTCTGTGGAATCTGTGGTGATATCCCCTTTATCATTTTTTATTGCATTTATTTGATTATTTTCTCTTTTCTTTTTTATTAATCTGGCTAGCACAGCAAAAGAAACAGTCATTAGAGTGAATTGGGAACCAATAGAATGGGAAAAAATTTTTGCAGTCTACCCATCTGACAAAGGGCTGATATCCAGAATCTACAAAGAACTGAAACAGATTTACAAGAAAAAAACAAACAAACCCATTCAAAAGTGGGCAAAGGATATGAACAGACACTTTACAAAAGAAGACATACATGAAGCCAACAAACATATGAAAAAATGCTCATCATCACTGGTCATTAGAGAAATGCAAATCAAAACTACATTGAGATACCATCTCACGCCAGTTAGAATGGCAATCATTAAAAAATCTGGAGACAACAGATGCTGGAGGGGGATGTGGAGAAATAAGGAACGCTTTTACACTGTTGGTGGGAGTGTAAATTAATTCAACCATTGTGGAAGACGGTGTGGCGATTCCTCAAGGACCTAGAAATAGAAATTCCATTTGATCCAGCAATCCCATTACTGGGTATATATCCAAAAGACTATAAATCGTTCTACTATAAGGACACATGCACACGAATGTTCATTGCAGCACAGTTTACAATAGCAAAGACCTGGAACCAAGCCAAATGCCCATCGGTGATAGACTGGACAGGGAAAATGTGGCACATATACACCATGGAATATTATGCAGCCATCAAAAACGATGAGTTCGTGTCCTTTGTAGGGACATGGATGAACCTGGAAACCATCATTCTCAGCAAACTGACACAAGAACAGAAAATCAAACACCGCATGTTCTCACTCATAGGCGGGTGTTGAACAATGCGAACACATGGACACAGGGAGGGGAGCATCACACACTGGGGCCTGTGGGGGGGAAAAAGGGGAGGGACAGTGTGGGGTGGGGAGTTGGGGGAGGGATAGCATGGGGAGAAATGCCAGATATAGGTGATGGGGGAGGAAGGCAGCAAATCACACTGCCATGTGTGTACCTATGCAACAATCTTGCATGTTCTTCACATGTACACCCCAAACCTAAAATGCAATAAAAAAAATAAAAAATTAAATAAATAAAAATATAAAACAAAACAAAACAAACAAAAAAAAAAGACAAAAGTCCTACCAAAGGAAATCTTTTTACATTTGTTTAATCCTATGTTTTCCACACATGTTTGATAAACAGAACATTTTTAAGCATAACATCTATAAAAGTGAAGAGGTAGTTCTACATGAAAAACACTTTAGAAATTCTGTTTCTAAATAGACACCACTATTCACTTTTCTGTTTGTTTGTTTAGATTTTTCTAGTTTCTGATGGGTCCAGAGCAATTACAGAACATGCTATAGGAAAACCAGTATAAGATTTAGAGGCTGACCTGAGTTTGAACTATACTTTGGGGAACCAAGGAAACAGTCCCTGTTGCTGAGTTTGGCTTGGACTGTGTGGATACAGTCAGCAAAACCCCACTAACCTCACCAAGAACACGACAGACTCCTGACCACAGGCATTTCTCCATTTTCCTGCTATGAGTGGGAAAGAGCTCCATTAACAAATGTCCACCCATATTTCTTGATGACACCAATTGACATCTCAGAGCTGAATTTTGTGTGATTTGGAAATAAAGTTAAAGAATACAATGTAATAGTTTTGACATATTATTTTAGAAGAGTTCATGTCTATTCTATCTAAAATACATGCATAAAGTAAAATTTTATTAAAGACAATAACAAAATAAAACTAATTATAGGGGAGTTAAGGAGAACCTAAATAGAGTCTTACTAATAATAATGGAATGCATACATAGAACTGAGACATACAATAACTATTACAAAGTGGCAGAAGTTCAAAAGGGAGAAAGGTGAGAGAGGGGTCCTGAAGTCAAGAAGGGATGTGACTCATGAACTGCCACTCTCCTGTTCCGTTCATGCTCCACCACCATATTTTAACATGACCTTTTATCTTCAGATTATTTCTGAGACATTGGGCTAGACTGAAGAGTCACCAAATCTCAAAATTTGTGAAGTTTGTATCATTTTAGAAGTTTCTCACTGTATTATGAAACAGTTTTACTAGAGGCACATTATTAAACTGTAATGAAAAATATTATTAATGAAACTACACAAGAATTATCAGAGTTGTACCCTGTATTGACATTTTGACTGTAAATATATTTAGTATTATCATTATTTGACAAAAACCATTTTTGCAAAATATAGCATTTCCAATATATTCATAAATGATAAAATTGGTTTTGATGCCTAGCTAACATTAAGACATTTAGAGTTTAAATTTATAGTTTCCACTCTTTTGATATTTATTAAAAAAGAGCAGGTATGAAACATAAGTAAAAGCAAACAAATTCTTTTGTTGAAATGAACACGAATCTCATGGTGATGATTAAATTTGCTATACTAGTCACATGTACATTTTGTAGAAATCAAAAAGGAAGAGTCAAAATGAAGATAATCAGTTAAAATTTTTCTTTTTTTTTATCTTTCTTGATATAAAATCATACATGTATTTAGTATGAGAAATGAATGTAAAGTACATTAGATTTTTTTTCTATCATCTTTCATTTTATTTTAATTTATTTAATTTTTATTTTTATTTTTTATTTTTTATTTTTTTTCCATTTTTTTTTATTGCATTTTAGGTTTGAGGGTACATGTGAAGAACATGCAAGATTGTTGCATAGGTACACACATGGCAGTGTGATTTGCTGCCTTCCTCCCCCATCACCTATATCTGGCATTTCTCCCCATGCTATCCCCTCCCCAACTCCCCACCCCCACACTGTCCCTCCCCTTTTTCCCCCCCGACAGGCCCCAGTGTGTGATGCTCCCCTCCCTGTGTCCATGTGTTCGCATTGTTCAACACCCGCCTATGAGTGAGAACATGCGGTGTTTGATTTTCTGTTCTTGTGTCAGTTTGCTGAGAATGATGGTTTCCAGGTTCATCCATGTCCCTACAAAGGACACGAACTCATCGTTTTTGATGGCTGCATAATATTCCATGGTGTATATGTGCCACATTTTCCCTGTCCAGTCTATCATCGATGGGCATTTGGCTTGGTTCCAGGTCTTTGCTATTGTAAACTGTGCTGCAATGAACATTCGTGTGCATGTGTCCTTATAGTAGAACGATTTATAGTCTTTTGGATATATACCCAGTAATGGGATTGCTGGATCAAATGGAATTTCTATTTCTAGGTCCTTGAGGAATCGCCACACCGTCTTCCACAATAGTTGAACTAATTTACACTCCCACCAACAGTGTAAAAGCGTTCCTATTTCTCCACATCCTCTCCAGCATCTGTTGTCTCCGGATTTTTTAATGATTGCCATTCTAACTGGCGTGAGATGGTATCTCAATGTAGTTTTGATTTGCATTTCTCTAATGACCAGTGATGATGAGCATTTTTTCATATGTTTGTTGGCTTCATGTATGTCTTCTTTTGTAAAGTGTCTGTTCATATCCTTTGCCCACTTTTGAATGGGCTTGTTTGTTTTTTTCTTGTAAATCTGTTTCGGGTCCTTGTAGATTCTGGATATCAGCCCTTGTCAGATGGGTAGACATGCAAAAATTTTTTCCCATTCTGTTGGTTGCCAATTCACTCTAATGACTGTTTCTTTTGCTGTGCAGAAGCTGTGGAGTTTGATTAGGTCCCATTTGTCTATTTTGGCTTTTGTTGCCAGTGCTTTTGGTGTTTTGGGCATGAAGTCCTTGCCTACACCCATGTCCTGAATGGTTTTGCCTAGGGTTTTCTTCTAAGAGTTTTTATGGTGTTAGGTCTTATGTTTAAGTCTTTAATCCATCTGGAGTTAATTTTAGCGTAAGGTGTCAGGAAGGGGTCCAGTTTCTGCTTTCTGCACATGACTAGCCAGTTTTCCCAACACCATTATTAAACAGGGACTCATTTCCACCTTGTTTGTTTTTGTCAGGTTTGTACAAAGATCGGATGGTTGTAGATGTGTTGTGTTGCCTCGGAGGCCTCTGTTCTGTTCCATTGGTCTATATCTCTGCTTGGGTACCAGTACCATGCTGTTTTGATTACTGTAGCTTTGTAGTATAGTTTAGAAAGTCCGGGAGTGTGATGCCTCCAGCTTTGTTCTTTTTGCTTAGAATTAACTTGGCTATGCGGGCTCTCTTTTGGTTCCATATGAGGTTTAAGGTGGTTTTTTCCAGTTCTGCACAGAAGGTTGTTGGTATCTTGATAGGGATAGCTTTGAATCTGTAAATTACTTTGGGGCAGTATGGCCATTTTGACAATATTGATTCTTCCTAGCCATGAACATGGAGTGCTTCTCCATCTGTTTGTGTCCTCTCTGATTTCATTGAGCAGTGGTTTGTAGTTCTCCTTGAAGAGGTCCTTTACGTTCC
Organism: Ateles fusciceps; assembly: GCA_036589455.1. Classification (NCBI taxonomy): domain Eukaryota; kingdom Metazoa; phylum Chordata; class Mammalia; order Primates; family Atelidae; genus Ateles; species Ateles fusciceps. The sequence continues at coordinate 12,476,810 of JAZHEH010002206.1, forward strand.
TTGTTAGTTGTATTCCTAGGTATTTTATCTCTCTTTGTAGCAATTGTGAATGGCAATTGGTTCTTGATATGGCTGTCTTTAAGTCTGTTATTGGTGTATAGGAATGCTTGTGATTTTTGCACATTGATTTTGTATCCTGAGACTTTGGTGAAGTTGCTTATCAGTTTCAGGAGATTTTGGGCTCAGACGATGGGGTCTTCCAGATATAGAATCATGTCGTCTGCAAATAGAGACAATTTGACTTCCTCCTTTCCTATTTGGATACCCTTTATTTCTTTTTCTTGCCTGATTGCTCTGGCTAGAACTTCCAGTACTATATTGAATAGGAGTGGTGAGAGAGGACATCCTTGTCTAGTGCCAGATTTCAAAGGGAATGCTTCTAGTTTTTGCCCATTCAGTATGATATTGGCTGTTGGTTTGTCGTAAATAGCTTTTATCATTTTGAGATACGTTCCGTCAATACCTAGTTTATTGAGGGTTTTTAGCATAAAGGGCTGTTGAATTTTGTCAAAGGCCTTCTCTGCATCAATTGAGATAATCATGTGGTTTTTGTCTTTGGTTCTGTTTATGTGGTGGATTATGTTTATAGATTTGTGTATGTTGAACCAGCCTTGCATCCCAGGGATGAAGCCTACTTGATCATGGTGGATAAGCTTTTTGATGTGCTGTTGCAATCGCTTTGCCAGTATTTTATTGAAGATTTTTGCATCTATGTTCATCATGGATATTGGCCTGAAGTTTTCTTTTCTTGCTGAGTCTCTGCCAGGTTTTGGTATCAGGATGATGTTGGTCTCATAAAATGATTTAGGAAGGATTCCCTCTTTTTGGATTGTTTGGAATAGTGTCAGAGGAATGGTACCAGCTCCTCTTTGTATGTCTGGTAGAATTCGGCTGTGAACTCATCTGGACCTGGGCTTTTTTGGGTGGTAGGCTCTTAATTGCTGCCTCAACTTCAGACCTTGTTATTGGTCTATTCAGGGTTTCGACTTCTTCCTGGTTTAGGCTTGGGAGGATGCAAGTGTCCAGGAATTTATCCATTTCTTCCAGGTTTACTAGTTTATGTGCATAGAGTTGTTTGTAATAATCTCTGATGATGGTTTGAATTTCTGTGGAATCTGTGGTGATATCCCCTTTATCGTTTTTTATTGCATTTATTTGATTATTTTCTCTTTTTCTTTTTTATTAATCTGGCTAGTGGTCTATTTTGTTGACCTTTTCGAAAAACCAGTTCCTGGTTTTATTGATTTTTTGAAGGGTTTTTCGTGTCTCTATCTACTTCAGTTCTGCTCTGATCTTAGTTATTTCTTGTCTTCTGCTAGGTTTTGAGTTTTTTTGATCTTGCTCCTCTAGCTCTTTTAATTTTGATGATAGGGTGTCAATTTTAGATCTCTCCTTGGTTCTCATGTGGGCATTTATTGCTATATATTTTTTCTCCAGAGACTGCTTTAAATGTGTCCCAGAGATTCTGGTATGTTGTGTCTTCGTTCTCGTTGGTTTCAAAGAACATCTTTATTTCTGCCTTCATTTCATTGTTTATCCAGTCAACATTCAAGAGCCAGCTGTTCAGTTTCCATGAAGCTGTGCGGTTCTGAGTTAGTTTCTGAATTCGGAGTTCTAACTTGATTGCACTGTGGTCTGAGAGACTGTTTGTTATGATTTCCGTTCTTTTGCATTTGCTGAGGAGTGATTTACTTCCAATTATGTGGTCAAGTTTAGAGTAGGTGTGATGTGGTGCTGAGAAGAATGTATATTCTGTGGATTTGGGGTGGAGAGTTCTGTAAATGTCTATTAGGTTTGCTTGATCCAGGTGTGAGTTCAAGTCCTGGATATCCTTGTTAATTTTCTGTCTCGTGGATCTGTCTAACATTGACAACGGGGTGTTCAAGTCTCCCACTATTATTGTGTGGGAGTCTAAGTCTCTTTGTAAGTCATTAAGAACTTGCCTTATGTATCTGTGTGCTCCTGTATTGGGTGCGTATATATTTAGGATCGTTAGCTCTTCTTGTTGCATTGATCCTTTTACCATTATGTAATGTCCTTCTTTGTCTCTTTTGATCTTTGTTGGTTTAAAGTCTATTTTATCAGAGATGAGAATTGCAACTCCTGCTTTTTTTTGCTCTCCATTTGCTTGGTAAATCTTCCTCCATCCCTTTATTTTGAGCCTTTGTGTATCTCTGCATGGGAGATGGGTTTCCTGGATACAGCACACTGGTGGGTTTTGGCTTTTTATCCAGTTTGCCAGTCTATGTCTTTTGATTGGGGCATTTAGCCCATTTACATTTAGGGTTAATATTGTTATGTGTGAATTTGATCCTGCCATTTTGATGCTAGCTGGCTGTTTTGCCTGTTAGTTGATGGAGTTTCTTCATTGTGTTGATGGTCTTTGCCATTTGGTATGTTTTTGGAGTGGCTGGTACTGGTTGTTCCTTTCTACGTTTAGTGCCTCTTTCAGGAGCTCTTGTAAAGCAGGCCTGGTGGTGATGAAATCTCTGAGTACTTGCTTGTTCGCAAAGGATTTTATTTTTCCTTCACTTATGAAGCTTAGTTTGGCTGGATATGAAATTCTGGGTTGAAAGTTCTTTTCTTTAAGGATGTTGAATATTGGCCCCCACTCTCTTCTGGCCTGTAGGGTTTCTGCTGAGAGATCTGCTGTGAGTCTGATGGGCTTCCCTTTGTGGGTAACCCGACCTTTCTCTCTGGCTGCCCTTAGCATTTTCTCCTTCATTTCAACCCTGGTGAATCTGAGGATTATGTGCCTTGGGGTTGCTTTTCTTGAGGAATATCTTTGTGGTGTTCTCTTTATTTCCTGGACTTGAATATTGGCCTGCCTTCCTATGTTGGGGGAAGTTCTCCTGGATAATATCCTGAAGAGTATTTTCCAGCTTGGATTCATTCTCTCCTTCACATTCAGGTACACCTATCAAACGTAGATTAGGTCTTTTCACATAGTCCCATATTTCTTGGAGACTTTGTTCATTCCTTTTTACCCTTTTTTCTCTACTCTTTCCTTCTTGTTTTATTTCATTGAGTTGATCTTCGACCTCTGATATCCTTTCTTCTGCTTGGTCGATTCGGCTGTTGAAACTTGTGTATGCTTCGCAAAGTTCTTGTGTTGTGTTTTTCAGCTCCATCAATTCACTTACATTCCTCTCTAAGTTGGTTATTCTCATTAGCATTTCGTCAAATCTTTTTTCAAGGTTCTTAGTTTCTTTGCATTGGGTTAGAACATGTTCTTTTAGCTCACAGAAGTTTCTTATTACCCACCTTCTGAAGCCTGATTCAGTCATTTCATCACACTCATTGTCCATCCAGTCTTGTTCCCTTGCTGGTGAGGAGTTGTGATCCCTTGTAGGAGGAGAGGCGTTCTGGTTTCGGGTGTTTACCTCCTTTTTGCGCTGGTTTCGTCCCATCTTTGTGGATTTATCTATATGTGGTCTTTGTGGTTGGTGATTTTCAGATGGGGTCTCTCAGTGGACGTCCCGTTTGTTGATGATGAAGTTATTTATTTCTGTTCCTTAGTTTTCCTTCTAACAGTCTGGCCCCTCTGCTGTAGGACTGCTGAGGTCCACTCCCGGCCCTGCTTGCCTGGGGGATCACCTGCAGCGGCTGCAGAACAGTAGGGGTTGCTGCCAGTTTCTTATTCTGCTATCTTTGTCCCAGAAGAATACCCACCAGATGTCAGTCTGAGCTCTCCTTTGTGAGGTGTCTCTTTGGATATACGGGGGTCAGGGAGCTGCTTGAGGAGACAGAGTGTCCTTTATAGGAGCTCAAGTGCTGAGCTGTGAGCTCCGTTGTTCATTCAGAGTTGCTGGGCAGGAACGTTTAAGTCTGCTGCAGCAGAACTCATAAACCCCTTTTTTCCCCAGGTGCTCTGTCCCGGGGAGTTAGGGCTTTATTTATGAGTTTCCCTTGTGCTGCTGCCTTTTTCTCAGGGCTGCCTTGCCCAGCGATGAGGCAGCCTAGTCACTGCCTGCAGAGGGTTTGCAGAGCTGCTGTGGGCTCCGCCCAGCTGCCCTGTGTACTTCCCCTGCAGTCCTGTTTATACCGGTGTAGTTAGAACTGCCTCAGCAATGGCGGGCTCCTATGCAATGGCAAACTACCTCCGTAGTGGCAGACTGTCTCAGTAATGGTGGGTGCCCCTCCCCCACAGAGCTGGACCGTCCCGGGCTCAGCTGTACTTGCTGGGAAACTCTCGATCCAGAGCGTTTCCGATTGCTGTTTTTGTGGGGGGTGGGACCAGCCGAGCCTCATCACCTGGCTCCCTGCCTCAGAGTCTCCCAGGTGTTCCAGCCACCTGTTGAAAAGGCGCTGGGATCTGTGTGATTTCCCGTGCGGGGACTCACTGTGCCGGCTGAAACCACAGGCGCTGAGATTTGTGGTGTTTTTTTGCCTGGGAAATCTCCTGGCCTGGCTGCCTGTTTCAGTCCCCTTTTTAAATCAGATGAATGGGCAGCTCTGCCTTCCTGGAGCTCCAATTGCCAGCTAAAACGGCACCCGGACCCATGTATTTTGTATGGGGGAACCGCTGCGCCGGGGTGCCGCCGAAAACAGCAGCGCCGGCGAAAACAGCCACGCAGGCAAAAACAGCGCACCAGCCTAACCAGCCGCGCTGGTGACCCGTGAGGTTCCTCCCCCTGGGAATCTTCTGGTCTGTGGGCAATAAAAGTCTGTCTGGGAATGCGGCGTCCACTAACCCTCCGCACTTTCACTGGGAGCTGCAATCCTCAGCTGCTCCTAATCGGCCATCTTGGATCCTCTCCCGGCTGACCATTACGTCTTCAGACCAAGAAATATACTACATAGATTATAATGTCCAACAATGGGCAGACAGATATATTCCTGAAGGTAATAGATTGATAGAGAATTGAGGCAGAAAGAAACCTTGGTTTTCTAAAATTGGGAGAAATAAAAGCATAAAGGGGTAGCTTATACACCTTCATGAGTGTGTGTTCACACTCAGCAAGAGTGGGGCTAAGAAAGAGTGCCCAATAGATGTATTATCCCGTTTTTCTGGTGCATCTGGGAAAGAAAAGGTGGGAAGGATGCTGGCATGATTACAGGTTTTTTTAAGGTAGGAGATTGTTGGTATGATAAATATACTTATTTATTTATTTATTTTGCACATCACTTCAATATTTTTGTTGTTGTTCCTACCTGATTCAGTGATCAAAGACCAGGGCTACAACTACGAGTGAAGGAAATAGGGATGATTCTTAAGAAAGAAACTATATTATTAAGCCTCTATGTCAGAATTCCAAAGTGCCACAGGAGATGAATTGTGCCTTCATTCCATCTGGCAAAATGGAGTTAAGTGTTAAGAAATAAGAATAAAATCCTAAGTACCCCAACAGACTTAATAGACCCTTTCTTGGCCAAGGAGACCACAGAGAAACATTAAAAATTGAGTTTCCAGCCATGAAGGGATGAGAGGTTGAATATGTCTTGATATACCTCCTCCCTTACTAAGTGCCATTAAACTTACTTTCCAAGAGTTAAGCAGAAACCAACCCTTTGGAAAGACTTTCTCTACTACTGAATTCAACCAACTGCCTGATGCTGCTTTTGGACTCACCTCCCTTTGTTCAGGTTTTGACACAACTGACCAGCATTCCTTCCTGTTATGTGATCACTAACCACAGTCTGGTTTGGGCTGGTTCACAGAGGTTGCAAACAGGTTGCCTCTGCGTCCTCCATTTCACCTTTTAATATATAGAGCTTAATTTTACTTCATTTAAATGTTAAGTCACGACTCCAAAGTGAACATAAGATGTATGTTATGTGCATGTTTGCTTACTACATATGCACTCACTTCTACTGCATAGATATTTATAGCTCCTCCCATAATCTGTTGAGTATGTATGCTGTACCATTGCATTCAGCATCAATTCCTGTCTCACCCTTCCTCCTTCAAAGTATCTGCTTTTGATTTCAATCAGAGACTATACTTCTTGACCTGCAGGGTCACCAGCCTGAAGGCAGCAACCCTTTATAAAAAAATAAAGCTCTCTTTTACAGATCTACAGATCTTGTGCTCTTTAAGCCAGCATATTAAATGTAGCTATATTGGCTAGTAATCAAAGTGGCCCACTAGTTCTGTGTCTTTTGACCCTACTCTGGATGGATGGTAATGAACTCAGGGAAAGGTATTTGCTAGACTAGTATTGCTGCCTGCAATCTAGACCAGTATAGTGATTGTACGTAATGTTGTTTCCAAAGTTGGAAAAGTTTGGTTATAAATGGAGAAAATGAGAAATAGTAACTGAAAGTAGAGTAACAAATAAATGTGTTAAGTAATGAGAGAAATCCAATATTACCTCAACATCTTGGAAGAGCCCAGAACAAAAGATATTTTCCCTTAGCTCAATTCTGCCAGATGCATGAAAATATGAGGCAATATGTTGCTGAGACCACTTCCTGCTTTGGGAACCCAATGAGATTAAATGAAAGCTTGCAAACCTGAATGGTCTTCCCTGGGAGACATTTCTATATGATATAATAATGAACTGGACTAATTACTAATGACCAAATGAGACTTTAAAAATGTAACAATATCTTTTAATTGTTATTAGCCTTTGTTATAAAAGATCCATCGTCAAAAACCAGGGGGTGGTATATGCCATAAGAAATATATTTGCTGTTTGTCTCTGCCTCCTGGTGCAGAACTTCTAAAACCCTTGAAATTTCCCAAGTGTTGGAAGTGTGTTTTGTTATTCATATAGAACCCCTTCTGATCACATCTGAGTTTATGCTATTGAAGTAACATAGGTGAGGGCCTAGCTTCAGGATGGGGCTGGACACCATAAAGACTAAGTGACTAAATAGAGTATTGGAAATTTCAGCCTCACCCACCAATCTCCAGGATAGGGAAGGAAGTAGTGGCTGGAGATTAAGTTCCATAAAAATTTCTCGAACAAGAAGATTTGATGAGCTTCTGGGTTGGTGAACACATCAGTGTGTTGGAAGGTGGCACACCCAGAAAGGGTGAATTTTAGGAGGGGGTTGTGGGAATCACAGATTTATAGCTGATCAGTCAGAAGGACTAGTGACAACCTGAGACTTGGAACTGATGTCTGAAGTGAGGACAGTCTTGCAGGACTGAGCCCTTAATCTGTGGGGTCTGGATTAGCTCCAGGTAGTTAGTGTCAGAATTGAAGTGAATTATTGGAGACCAACTTGGTGTGCAGAGAATTGGAGAATTGCTTGTTGGTGTTGGAAAACACCCCAGAAAAAGTAATGCAAACTTACTAGGTGATAGCATTTTAGAGTTGTAAAGAATTCTAGGAATCAGCTAAATCCAAGTATTACTTAATGTAGATAAGGAAACCAAGGAAGAAACTGTAAAATGGCATGTCCAGGTTCATAAAAAACGAAAAGGGTAGTTTTTCCCCTAGACATTCGTCCTGTTATTCTTAACATTTTTAATACAATCATCAATTGTAAAGACTGACATACTCTCAAATTGTATTATGTGTAACAAAGAAATCAATAAATGAGTCCAGAACATATGCCTTTAACATATTTGAAAAGAAGAGGTTCAGTGATCCTCTGGCTAGTAAAATAACCTATTCTTTCCAAATATGCCATATTTTAATGATGATGAATACAATGGCAATATTCATTCTGTAGCTTAGAAAAACAGAGAGCTAGTGCTGTGATTGTTTTCTGTTTCAATTCATGTTTTTGCCCTTATTTTATTTCCCTGTGATTTTTATTAACTGAATCTCTCTTAGAGTTGTTTGAATGTGAATGTTCATTGAATACTTAAATTCAGGACAGTCACTGATTGTATTCCTGTTGTCTTATTTATTTTTAAGTCGTAATTCTAGTACTGCATGTTTTTATTTAATCAATAATCTGTCTCCCTCATAAGTGCTTTAAACATAAAATTATAAGCATATACCTTTTTCAGGCTGACCTGAATAGTTACAAATATAACTGAATGTGTACAATTGCACTTTTTTCTTCCAGTATATTTACCTAAGAGGCTGAACAGCTGTCTCTCAAGCAAACAATGTAGTCTTTACCATCCTGACACAAGAGTATTATATTCTTTAAAGGGAACTCTAATAGGTACTAAATGTCAAAAATGCACTCGAAAACTCTTAAAAATTAAACTCGAACTAAAATAACCAAGGAAACCTAATATTAGGGCTTATGTCTCAAAGTAAAATAATTGACAACTCTACTCTACCCAGCCTATCTGCTAGAAAATTTTACTTGGAATTCCTAAGATACCTTCACCTTAGGTACTCCCTTAAGAAGCTTATTTAAATGAGTCCCTTTGTAGTTAAAAACCTATTTTCCTCTCCCTTACAATGAGTATAATATGTGATTGCACGGCAATGGCTACCCTGGCCATCCACACATTCCTTTGTGCTGGTATTGCTTACATTTCAGTTTTAAAACATGTGCTTTTCTCCAATATGCTTTACTTTCAATAATTCCAAGTGCATTATTTTCTGGTATGAAAAACCAGAATACATTATTAGAAGCCTTGCATTCTAAAGGGATGCAATTGATTCTTAGGATAAAAGAGCCTCTATCCAACATACTTTAGCATAAGCAGGTATTATGCGCCACATTCCTTAGGACGGATGAAACCCACAGAAGCACCAATTTAGATGTGTATCTAAACACTGCAGTGATGGTTTCCTGTAAGTATGCATAGAAAATAAAATGCAAATAAATACAGCATTTAGGGCTGCCACTACAGGGGCAGGTGTGGGAAGATAGCCAAGTTTTTTCTTAACTAAAGTTTTATACTTTGCTCCAGTTAGTCAGTTTAACATTCTTGAAAAGGCATAATGTATATCATGAGCTAGTGTTTAAACAGTGAGAGCAGCTTAACATTCAGATTCTGCAAACTGTCTGACAGTCTTTTTGGAAGAATCTCTGAAGACTAGGTGGTATCTTTAATTGTGAACAAGTAAACGTTTGTCTGGATCCTGTGAACAATTCAACAGATGAAATGCGACAGAAGTTTTCTCTGCAGGTGGGTTAACAGCTAATGCCAAATACCTCTCCATCTTCACATCTTAGAAAAAGCCTTATAGCAGATAGGTTGAGTAATTTTTTTTTCTGTCATCAGTCTCCAAGACCTGAAAACATCTTTCTCATAAAAAAATGTGATGCATGCCAAAGTCTAGGCCCTCACATTCTTTAAGAAACAAAGCTTTTGATCCTCTGAAACAATACCATTTCATTTTATAAGATGTATTTAAACTATCTCCTATCTTACTTCTCTGAAGCTGAAATCATTGGAAAGATTAGCCCTCTAAATTTAATTGCCTATAATTTTTCTATCAAGACGGCCCATCAAAGTGCTCTACAAACAGAGGAGTGATTGAAAATGAGAGACAAGTGTCTAGCTATCTGCAAAACTAAGTTGAGCATTAAGTTAGAATCACCCTGTTTTTGCTTTGTCTGTATTTCCTTCATTTGCATCTTGTGTACATACCACCCACAAAATGCATATCTTTCTTCCCTTCATCTCTCTACCTTTTTAACATTATGCTAAATGATGATACCAGGATGCATCTCTCGGGCTAACTTGCAATCAGATTGATTCTAAAGAATCAAATCCCAACTGTAGGAAATGAACAAATTTTAGAGATGTTGTGATTTAAAGATCTATAAATGTGTAGTTGAAGGGAGGAGTCAAAGTACACATGAGAACAAAATAATAACCTTTAATTGATATATGGTTATTTAAAGACATCTTTGTGACTTTTCAGAGTCTCAATAAAATGAATGATTAATTCTGTAATTTCTCCTACCTCAGCCATAATTAGCTTCACATCATCTTTGTGTATAACCACTTGCTCAATTTTTACCTTTTTTTTTTTGAGATGAAGTCTCAGTCTGTCACCCAGGTTGGAGGGTAGTGGCGCAGTCTCAGCTCAATGCAACCTCTGCCTCTGGGTTCAAGTGATTCTCCTGCCTCTGCCTCCCGAGTAGCTGGGATTACAGGCACCTGCCACTACGCCAGACTAATTTTTGCATTTTTAGTAGACAGGTTTCCTCATGTAGGCCAGGCTGGTCTTGACATCCTGATCTCAAGTGATCCACCCGCCTCAGCCTCCCAAATTGCTGGGATTACAGATGTGAGCCACCGCACCTGGCCAATTTTCACTTTGTTTCAAAAACCATTGCTCCTCTTGTTTCAAAAGATAGTGTCCTTCCTCTTTCACTAGGTGTAACTTCAAATAATGATGTTACTGTAAGACTGTAACAGGTAAGATAGGAAATATTTTGCTGTAGTATGTTGTCCTGCGATCCATGAGCCTCTTCCACTCAAGAAATTAATGTCAGCATTGGCCCAGGTTAGACTAGGACTGCCTCACCACCTGTTGTATGGTCTTTCTGATGTTGTGTTTTTACTAAAATAAATGATGAGGCATAAAACAGAGGTGAACGCATGTAGTAACTTTCCAAGTATGAAAATTTAGGAAGGTTATGGTTTTATGAGGTTGCTGGGCTTGGATGATCGATGAGCATTTCAAAAAGCTAGGCAACTTTAATTCAAATATTCTAATTCAATTTTAGTCTCTGCAATACAGAGATCTGTGTTTTTTTGAATCCTTAAGAGAATGAAAATGGATGGAATAATTATGTACTACTTTGAGATGTTACTAAAATCAAAGAAAGAAGATTTGCTGCTCCCTTTTCTATTTCCTCACGTTTTGCATTCACAGAATGTGAAAGTAATATAGATATTACAAAATATTAGATGATGCATAGGGACTTCCTAGAATTTTCTTGGACACAGGTGTAGAACACATGAAATAGAAAATTTTTTAAATGTGAAGAACATTTTCTGTATATATGTGTGTGTGTAGATGGGTGTGATTTTAGATGTGTAATTATATGTATGTGTGTATATAATTTTTCAGTGAAACATAAATGAAACAAGAGAAATTAAAGCATGCAGGAAGATGGGATACCATTTTTATCAGAAGACTGTGGCTCCACCAATCACTCATGCCATTTTATGTGCATGTTTCCACCTATGGTGCTTGTTTCTGCCTGGACCAAATGCACTTGTCACCCTTTGTGTTTCTCTGAGAAGCAGATTCTGAGATGCAATTAGCATGCAGAATTCTTTTTATTCCCAGCTTTATTGGGGTATAATTGGAAAATAAAAATTGTACATATTGAAGGTATATGATGTAGTGTTTTGATACACACATATAGTAAAATGATTATCACAATATCACAGTCAAACTAATTTGCATATCTATCACCTCACATGTTACTTTTTTTGGGGGGGGGGGGGGGGTATGAATACTTACAATCTGCTCCCTTAGCAAATTTCAAGTACACAATACGTTGTTATTAACTATTGTCGTCACGCTGCACATTAGATCTTCAAAGTGTATTCATCTTACAACTGAAATTTTGTAGGCTTGGGCCAACCTTTCCCCGTGCCCTCTGCCCCGCCGAACCTACACTTCCAAACCCTGGTAACCACCCTTCTAATCTCTGTTTCTATTCATTTGACTTTTTTAGATTCCACATAAGATTGTTATTAGAGAGTGTTCTTGGGCTTAAAACCTATGGAAGGGGCCAGGCACAGTGGCTCACAACTGTAATCCCAGCACTTTCAGAGGCTGAGGCGGGTGGATCACGAGGTTAGGAGTTCAAGACTAGCCTGACCAACATGGTGAAACCCTGTGTCTACTAAAAGCACAAAAATTAGCCAGGCGTGGTGGGAGCGCCTGTAATTCCAGCAACTGAGGAGACTGAGACAGGAGAATCACTTCAACATGGGAGATGGAAGTTGCAGTGAGCTGAGATTATGCCTTTGCACTCCAGCCTAGGCGACAGACTGAGACTCCATCTCAGAAAACAAACAAACAAACAAACAAAACCTATGGAAGGGAGAAAATGTAAGCAGGATTAGATATAGAGAGAAACTGATTAGTGATTCAGTCTCAACAAAGTTGTCAGCCAACCCCACAGAAAGTTCTTCAGCTGGACCAGATCTTCAGAATTGTCCCAGTTAAGGGTGAGAGGTCTGAACATTTATACCCTGATATTGATCCGTCACTGGGGATGGGTTACCCCAGAAGAGGGATGTATTTAGCTGACGTTGTTTGTTTGTTTATTGTTTTAATTGAATTGTCAGCTGAGGACCCTCTTGCTGAACTCCCTGCGGTGGGGCAGCAAGTCTTACCTTACTCAAGGGGAGAGGGATTGATTCCTGGCATTTACCAAGCACTTCTTGTTTTATACAATGTAAACTTCTATAAATAGCCTAGGAATCAGAGTAAAATATTATCATATCTATAAAGGCTCCCCCTGTTTTTGTCATGTGGGATTGGCTATCTCTTTTTCTGTGCAGTTACTGAATCATGTACAATCATACATCATGAACTTTTAAAAACTGTATTACCATCTTTTTTTAATATTGGTGTTTCCTACTTACACTCTAAACTGTTTGAAGACAAGGCACTATGTCTTACTCAACTTTGTATTTTATCAGCTAGCATAGGGCCAAGTACATACAAGTGTTCAATAAAAAGAAAGATACATGAACAAATAGCAACAAAGAATTCTGAATATGTTAGTCCTTACTAAAAAGAAATTAAAATAGAACATTAAGAAAATCCCACAGAATAAATAAAGGGGGAAAGTTTGTCCTTCGAAAATAGCATACGTTGAGGAGAATGAGCAGCCCACGCTGTGTAGTGGCTGTTAAATATCCTATAGAGTATGGTAATGATACATTTGATTAAATTGAGCAAAGAGTCAATCAATGACTAGTATATGCCAGATAGTGTAGTAAGGAATGTGGAATCATAAATATTTTTAAAAGTGGCATAATAGTGTCTATCCTCTAATAAGAGAAATAAAGCAAGGGACAAATTAAAAGGGGGATAGGTTTTACACAACTCTCATAAAAAAAATACAATTTTTTTCCATGGGAAAGAGTTAAAAGAATGAGATAACCAATTAGAAAACTTAGAACAAACTTCATGAAGGTTATGGCATTAGAACTTGGTCTTGATTTTTAACAAGCGAATGTGATCAGTTTGGACATGTGTCTAGTTCAGGGACTCTGAAAAGCAGTTCCAAGAGGGAATTAAATGTGGGAAAGATTTGTAGGACAAAATATCTGTGAGGAATATAGGGAAATGTAGCAGGAATAGGCAGGGAGAGACCATAGGAATTAATGCAGGCAGGTAGAAGAATTGAGTAAGAAGAGTCTCAGATTACAGTAAAGCCTGAGAAAATGCTAGCATGTTAGCAGGCTGATGGGGAATCCTCGGAGCAAAGATTGCACATTCCAAGACCGCCCCTATCAGTCATTGGCTGGGAGCAGCCCAGGAAGGACATGGCCCTGGTATGAATGTTGTGCTGGATCACAAAGAAGAGGCAGCTGGAGGCTGTCAGCATCCCTCACTGTGAGCTCTCTCTTGAAGTAAGATTTGAGTAGTGCACACCTGTGGATGTCACAGGTGACAAAAGGAAACATTTTAGGAGAAGATATATGTAGCTTAAGTCATGGGGATATGCAGCTGAAAATCTTTGGCTGATAAATGCCACCGTGACCTGTGAGCTGCCTGTGGTCTCCACACTAAGCAGTAATGGCAAGCAATATTCTAACTACCATTGCTATTTTATTTTCTTGTTTTTGTTTTGTCAACTTGTTTATATTTTCCTTTTTTCTCTTGCACCAAGAACATAGCTGTGTGCTCAACAGCCATCATGGCTTTCTAATGTTGGTTGAAAAAAATATAAAGGCCAAGATTAGCTTTTTCTCACCAATGGCACTCAATTATCGTGCACTATCACTTTCTTATCTCTCTAATTCATCATGCTATACCTTTCTCACAAAGAATGTGAGCCTTTCAGTCAGTTTTATTACATGCTGTTTTCTAACATAAAGTATTTTCAGTGCCAAAAATATTCTAAAATTATTCACATATGGGTATGTTGGTAAAATATCTGTTGCCGCATCTCAGCTCTAGTATTTAACAACCTTTTACAGAAAATCAGATTTTGACAGGTGGTTTATGAGTTCACTTCTAAAGAGGTGCTTTCCCTGAAAGACAACAAGAAGCACATGGCAGGACATCCTGAATACCCTTTGTAAAAATGTTCTGGCAATAACATATTTGTATAATTTAAAAGTATCCCCTGGTGACTGTGGCAACCTGACCAAGGGCAGGTGCTGGGCTTCAATCTGTTATTTCTTTCAGCTTCCTCTGAATATATGCTCCATGTTCTTAAAGCTGTGAAAATTTTCTCAAAGTGCTGTGATGACCAATTGTATTAATGGAATGAAAGACTTTGCTCCAATAACAGCATCCTGCATGTCAAAGACTAACTTCTTTGCTCGCCCTCTTGATTTTCTGTCAGCAGTGGAGCATGCTTCAGGAGGGCAGATGCACATTGCCTTAACATTTTTACTTAATGAATTGGAGAATTCTGTACTGCACATCTCTCAAGCAAAATCAACAGGAGGCGTGAACAAAGCCAGTGATTTCTAACACTGTATTCTATGGTACCAGGTGATGGCCCAGAGCATACAAAAGGGGAAAGTGAACGGATGGGTTAGAAATTCCTACAGAAAAGAAATGAGTGCTGGAGTAGGAAGTGCTGTGTGGTGTGGCACATAATCTGTAACCACCAGGTTTAAGATCTGGGTCCTCACTGAGCATTGCAACATGTCTCCTGAGTTTTCCTGATACACAGGTCAGGCAGAAAAAAACTTAGGGTGAACTGGAGATGGTAGAGTAGGAAGAGTTGTATGAAAGACTAAAGAGAAGGTTGCCGGCATCAAACGTTCTTCTCATGCTGGCATCTTAGAAATGAACAACTTATATGATAACAAGCGTATGGGGTAGGGATAGGAAATGAAAGAATGAGATGGCCTTTAAACAGTCTGTATCTTGTATGCCTTTAATTTATATGAAGACTTTTCATCTCTATGTGTTTTGTTTTTAATTTTATTCTTAGCTATGCTTATCTGCCATTCTTTTTCATCAGAAAGGGCAATTCCAGAACCATATGCTGAAATTATACTTAATACTGGAAAAAAAGGACAATATTTAACTGTCAGTATATACTATATAGTATCAGAGACTGAAATTCTGTTCTTTTCCAGGAACAATTTTCACTGTCTAAGAGAAAACAGATCTCCCTTCTACTGGGACTTTAACTAAAGACTTTGAAATCTCAAGGCACTTGCTTCTTTCCAGGGCCTCAAAACAGTTTACTTGGAATAAATGAATCTCTGATTAATGTAATTTATATTAGAAATAGCACAGATGTGTCCTGAATTTCTAGGAGAAAGATGAATCAACATTCATTGTCTATCATAAATTCTGCATTATTTAGGCCCTCACACTGAAGAGAGCAAGACCTTTGCTCACTGAAGAGAAAGTCCTGCTAACTGTGTGGCATACTATTAGATTTGGGCCAAGGTAAACTGCTGATTATCCCCGACTTTCTAAAGAGAACTCACAATCTGATTTCCATGCTTCTTTACCCTGTCTTATCTTCACCCATAAAAATAATTTTGACAGAACAAAGAACTAAAACTAAATGGATTGAAGTTTTAGTTATCTTTTCTCATTTTATATATCCTCTTAAGTTTTGTATGTGTTCTTCCATATTTTGCCTTTCTGTTCAAACATCTTTTCTGAGTGGCCTTTGCCATTTGGAGTACTATTATGTGGACTCTAGAAAATAAAGTCCTATACCACAAAAGATTCAAACTGGAAATATTTTTGAATATATAGTTCTCTTATTAATCACACACTTAGTGTTCCATAAATGTACAACTTAATAATTTGCCACCACCATCTTCACTGCCATTACCATCACCTCTGAAAATTTCTCTCTAATCATTTACTCCTTTATATTATTTTTAACTTGTTCACACTTCTGAACTCTCAAGACTCTTGTACCAAACTAACAAACTGATTTTTCATTGAAAAGCAAATATATAGCCCTGTCCTTTGCAATTCTCTGTTTCTAACTTTATATATACTCTTATAGAAAAATAGCTCTACAATTAAAGAATATTAAGATATTCTTTACTAACAATGTTTTCATCTCTAATTATGATATATAACAATTAGATGTTATGAAAGTGATACATTTCTTCTAAAGTAGAGGTACTGTTTAATATTGAACTAGAAAGAGCACTGGAGGAAATGGCAATGGACTCAGTCAGCACCATAACAAAAGGACCAAATGCCAGAAGATTCAGATGAAGAAGAGGTCAGTTCCAGTTGGAGAGATCAAGAAAAGCTCCCCTGAAGGAGCTGTATTTTGGTTTGGTCATTGAAGCATGGATAGAACTTGGTCAGCTTCAGGCTGCTAGATGCTGCCCAGGGAATGGTAGTTGGAGACAAGTGAGCACAAGAGCAAACAAGGAAGCAGAGTGGTGAGGAAAGTTAACCAACATTTCCATTCAGAAAGTGCAGACCAATAAATGAGTCCTAGGTGCTATAATCTACAAGTGTGTTTTTGAGATTGCAGGCAGCTCATTCATCATTTTGAGCTAAAATGTAATTTAGTTGCCTGGTCTAAGAAACTCATCATTTCATTCTTTCTTTCAGAATCTTTTTCTCTTTTTACATTTTAGAAGATATTTTAGAATTTTATTAATTTATGAACATGAATATTATTAAAGTCATTTACTTATTCATTTATTTCTTGACATTAAGTATTGAATACCTAATGTGTGTTTGATACACCTTAATAGAGATATGCCTGGAGAAATACTTGAAAATAGTTATTTGAGTAACTTAAATAATTATACTTCAAGCTATTCTTTATAAAATAAAATAATGGTCCTATACTTCTTGCATAATTTTATCACTGAAAAATTTTTGTTGGTGAAATCAAAATATAATGTTTGGTATTGGATAACTCTATTTTAATTTTCTCAATTCTCTAGAGACTTTTTACATATTGTCATTTTGTTAATCAAGATTTTATAAAACTCTATATCTGATCATTCCAATATCTGGATGAGCTGTAGGTCTATCTGTTTCTATTATTTAACTTTTTGGTTTTCTTACTTTCCTGTTACATTTTACTTGAATTCTGAGTATACTTTATCAGAAATTACAGAAATGCTGATCAATGTATGTTCTTCCAGAAAAGTTGTACTCCCTTTTTTTTTTTAATGACCAAAAGTTAAAATACAGAAAATTAGAGTAATTTTCATCTGGAATTGAGGAAATTTTGAAACTTGAGAAATTTTTTATTTCCTGTTTATCTAACATCTATCATAGATCTCTAACTGAAAGTTTGATTGATATATATATATATATATATATACTTTTTTTATTACACTTTAAGTTCTGGGGTACATGTGCAGATCGTGCAGGTTTGTTACATAGGTATACACATGCCATGGTGGTGGTTTGCTGTATATATATATATATATATATATATATATATATTTTTTTTTTTTTTTTTTTTTTTTCCACAGTACTTCTCTCATGGATCTTAAACCTCACCACTTTCGTAGGGGCTGCCCGGCATTGTGAAGACTGTTAAAAGCCTCACTTGGCTTCTCAGCAACTCTGCTGCTTTGTTCGGCTTTCTTCTTGCTCCTCTGACAAATCTTCAAATGTCTTGAAAGGAAAGGCACTATATAATCTCAGTGTGTTTCCTGTTTCTCCTGAACTTCGGCCCCTCAAAACTGGCTGTTTGGGAAGACAGAATACCAAACTTTGTCTCTCCAGTAATATGACTGCTATAAACTTGGCTTGGTTTTCTAGTCCCTTAGTTATTGCTTTCTGCTTAGCTTTTTTGACTTTCTGGTCTTGCGTTATTATTTATGAAGAAACATTCTGAGGCAAAACAGCACCATAATGTGCTTCCCTACTTGTGTTATTTTGTTCAGGCTGCCTTAAGAACGTACCATATATGTGCTAGCTGAATGGAAGTTAGTTATCTTTACAGTTCTGGGGTATAGTGGTCTAAGATCAAGTAGGTGTGGCAGGATTGATTTCTTCTGAGAGTTGTGAGGGAATGATGCAGGGCAAGCAAGCCCCAAAACTGGGACTTAGTTTGGGAGGGTTCTTGGCTGCGTTCTGGAAAGAATTCGAGGGTGAGCCAGTGGTGTTTGACGGCAACCTTTACTGAAGCAGCAGTGTTCAGCAGCAGCAGAGGTACTGCTCTTGTGGAGCAGGGCTCCTCCACGGGCAGTGTGCCCAGAGTAGCAGCTCTGGGCCAGTTCTGCAGTCATGTTTACACCCACGTTTAATTACATGCAAATTAAAGGACAAGTTATTTAGAATTTTTCAAAATAATGGTGTCGTTTTTGGGTCATTGCCATGGAAAGGGTCAATACCTCCTGGGTGTTGCCATGGCAATGGTAAACTGACATGACACTGATGGGCATGTGTTATGGGAGAGGTGCTTTTGCCTCTTGCTGGCTAGTCTTCAGTCTGATATGGAATCAAGTCTCTGGCCATACCACAGGAAGAATCTGCTTCAGGCCTCTCTAATAACTTCTGGTTATTTTTGGCAATCTGGTATTCCTTGGCTTATGAAAGCATCACTCCAATATCTGCCTTCATTTTCGCATGACATTCTCCCCGTGTGTGTATGTTTTTAAATTTCCCTTCTTGTTTCTAAATTTCCCCTTAAGGACAACAGTTATATCGGGCTAGGTACCCCTCTTATTCTCAAAGGAATTGATCTCAATTTAATTACATTTGCAATGACTCTATTTTCAAATAAGTTCATATTGGGAAGTACTGAGGGTTCAGACTTTAACACATGAATTGAGGGGACATTGTTCAACCTCTAAACTACCCTCAGAGCTCTATAATTCTCAAGGCCTGTCTCCTTGGGTAGGTTTCTACAGTCTTCAGACAGATGTTTGGCATTTTTTCCAACTTTTCAAATTGCCATTGACAGTATGATTGATCTGATACCAGCTGGTCAATAATGATCACAAATGGAGTCTTGGGTTTGATCTGAAATTGGTAGTGAGTCATAAAAGTATCATGCTCTCAAGCTTCTCTGCAATAATTTGACTAACCAAGGGTGGGAACAGAATTGAGAATATCTGTCCTAATGCCTCATTAGTTTCCATTTTACTTAATAATCTTTCAATCACTTTTGAATTTGACTTATCTAAGTTAGTTTGAAGGCCATAGATGAGAGTGTTACACAAAAATCAAAGAGAAAGGACGATGGCTAAAATGGCATTTAAGAGGGTCCAGATCTGTGCAGCTGTAGAAAAAAGACACGTTGATCAGTTATTAGTGAAGGCTAAACTTTAAGGCTATAGAGTGAGTGACAGTTTTAAAGTTTTCCAAAATTCACCTAGGAACTTGTATGACTAAAGATTTTGAAGTAGTTTCCAGTTTTTATCACAACAGCAATAGCAGTAAGCAATGTCAGTTGAAGTACATGCAACAAAAACAAAATTTCCACCACCCAGTAAAAAGTTTCATTTTACATTATAAAACAGCATTACTATGGGTATCATAGATAAGTGATAGTAGCATTGGATTTACCTATTTCCTTATTTTTCATGTTTTGTTTGTTTATATCAGTTCAGAGCTTTTTGATTTGTTATATTCAAGGGAAGTCATGAGAATATCACCATATTTTATTTCCTCATAACACATTTTTTATCTCTTGTGAAAATTGATCCATATGTTTTTCAAGAGGTAGCCCAACTCTTGTAATATCAATGCTTGATATATGTTACATCCTTTCCCATTTTTTCATATAGTATGTGTTTGTTTTTTTGAGGACTCCATATTTGCTTGATTTATTGCTGCTTCATATTGAACAAAATTGTATATTGAGGGGCTCAAGCAGTCATTTTTTTTCTTTTTTAATCACAGATGCTGACTTCAAAATCTAATTATAGTGTTTTTGCTGAGTAAAATCATGGGTGATTTTCTTTTCACACTATGGTTTAACACATAGGAATAATGCATATTCCACAGACTTCTTATAAATATTAAAGGAGATAAGTAAATTTCTTAGAATGCCTCCTACATGTTAAATGACCAAACAATGAGAGTTATTATTAATGAACAGAAATAGCTCAAACCCACATTTCTTACTGCACTGAAGAATGAATTCTCTATTTGAGACACATATACTTTCTCAGTCTCCAAATACACACAGACATACACGCATACACACAAAATCAGACTATACATGCATAGATGCATTTAAAAATATATACATGCACATGTATATGTACGCATACATAAATGTATATGTGCACTTACCTATGTATATATGTGCGTAAATATGTGTATATATTTTTTAAATTTTATTAAATTTAATTGTATTAGCGAAAAAAATCACAAAACATTTATCTTGCCAAAAAGTTAAAGATTTTAATGTGGTCTAAAATTATATAAAAGAAAAGCAGAATTGTTAAAGCTTTAAGGATAGGAATGTGAATGAAAGCAGGGTAAGAAATGTAATACTGAGAGAATATTTTATAAGAAAGTCTTCACTGACTTTATTGTGATTCATTTTTTATTAAAGCATAGATTTTTAAATGTTTTATTATTGCTAATATTTGGTATACCATCAATGATGAATTCTTTAAAGGTTATTCTTGTTTTATTCAGCATTATTTTTAGAGATTTGCTGAATCCTGAAATATTTTATTTCTGTCTTCCTTTATTCCAAAAAAATAAATTGGAGGCAAGAATCCTTTGATATAATAACAGAGAATGGACTGAGTATTGATTACTAAATCTCCTGGGAACCTATTTTAAAATTAAAGCCTTTTAATATACAGCAGAATGAATTTAAATGAGGGCAATGAATGAGAACCACAAATAATTTCTTGCCTATGACAATTATTTTATAAAGATATTACTGAGGAATGATATTAAACACAGTCATATACTCATTCATCATTGATACATTTTAGATTCTTATGAGTCTATAATTTAAAATACTGGTTCTAAAGAGCTTTGATATGGTATTCTAACTTACTTAGAGAAGAAAAAAATAGACATAATAAAGCATGCTTATCAGCTAAATATATTTTCACTGACCACATTTCTACAAAAAATAGAAAAATTAGCCCAGTATAGTGGCAAATGCCTATAGTACCAGCTACTTGAGAGGCTGAGGTGGGAGGATTGCTTGAGCCCAGGAGGTCAGTGTTTCAGTGAGCTGTGATTGCACCACTACACTCCAGCCTAGGCAACATAGTGAGACCCTGTCTTAAAAAGAAAAGAAAAGAAAAACCAATTATTGTTAGCCATACTGCTGTGTAATTAATCACAAAGAGAATAGACAGGGAAGTCTATCTTTTGTCAAAAGCCATGTCCTCATCTAGCCATAGGAAGAAAAGGAAAAACTAGATGTTGATCATACTTGGAGATATCTCTAAAATTATCTGTATCATGTTATAAACTTTGTACAGAAACATTTACCCTTTTTTGAAAAATTAATCATATATCTCATTAGTATGGTAGCCAGCCTTATGAGGTAAAATCTTCTAGTTAAGAGATAAGTGTAAAATTAGAATGTGTGATTGTTAATTTTAGGTGTCAACTTGATTGGCTCGCACAGCATGCCCTGATATTTGGCTCTCATTATTTCTGGGTGTGTCTGTGAGGGTGTTTCGAGATGAGATTAGCATCTGAGATCTGTGCACTCGGTAAAGCATATTGCCCTCTCCAGTATGGGTGAGCATCATCCAGTCTGTTGAGGGTCTGAATACAATAAAAGAAAAAAAAATCATAATTCACCGCTTATTCTTTCTGCCGATGTGTTGAACTGAAACATTTGACTTTTCCTGCCCTTGGACTAAAACTTTGTTCTCAAGCCTTCATATTGGGACTAAACTGCACAGTTGGCTTTCCTGGGTCTCCAGTTTACAGATGGCAGATTGTGAGACTTGTCAGTGTCTATAATTCTGTAAGCCAGTTCCTCATAATAAATCTCTCTCATTCTCACTCTGACTCTCCTTTATTGGTTCTTTTTCTCTGGAGAACCCTGAATAATACATACAAATGCCCAAACTATCTAAGATGCTGTTGACTGATAAATAAATGTACAGCTCCTTGACTAGATCTGTCAGATTATAACATAGAGAAATTTGTATAAAATTTAATGTCTATGGCAACATCAAAAACATATATTGGCCGGGCGCGGTGGCTCATGCCTATAATCCCAGCACTTTGGGAGGCCAAGGCGGGTGGATCACGAGGTCAAGAGATCAAGACCATCCTGGTCAACATGGTGAAACCCCGTCTCTACTAAAAATGCAAAAATTAGCTGGGCATGGTGGCGCATCTGTAGTCCCAGCTACTCAGGAGGCTGAGGCAGGAGAATTGCTTGAACCCAGGAGGTGGAGGTTGCGGTGAGCCGAGATCGCGCCATTGCACGCCAGCCTGGGTAACAAGAGTGAAACTCCATCTCAAAAAACAAAAAAACAAACAAACAAAAAAACATATTATTTGATAAACAGCTCCATTACTGGTCAAAGACCAGCTTTTATGCTGGAAGTGCTGCAAGAAAATGAGTAGGTTCAGCTCAGGACCAGTGGTGTCAACATAAAGAAAAAAAGGAAGCAACAAATTTGTTCTACAATTGAAACATAGTCAATATGTTATTAGTGGATCCAGATGGAATCTATCACTCCTGATTGGTGAAAACAGCTGATTGACAACAAAGATCTTTTACACTGTATCAATTTTGTTTTTTTTCCTATTGACTTCCTATTATAGAAAACACATATTATCTCTTATGTACTCCTCCTCTTCCCACATCATCTCAATTCAGTTGTTTGAAACAGTAATCAATGTATGTGTTATTGTAACCTATAGCCAAGTAACGTCTGTAATTACTTTCTTTCTATTTTCTTTGAATTAATAATTGCCTAATATTTTTATTTGCCATTTTTTGAGTTATATAATTTCCTGCATGAACCAATTATTTGGAATATATTTATTCCTTTTGTTTATTATAAAGACCTCTGCCCTGGAGGATTTCTTCTTTCATAATCTAATCAGGATCTTAATTCTGTAGACATCTATTATAGTAAGACTCTTTTTCTGTTTTCTGTTATGTTTTCTATACTTCATCATAGATCCATTTCTCCCTGTTTCTTAGTCTACATATTTGCTATGGCAGTGGCCCTTCTCTATTAGCTTTCTGAGAAGATATGCAAGAGACAGGAAAGCTTTCAGTCTTTTCCTCTCTGACCATTTATTTATTTTACTTCCTATGTGTTTGTAGTTTGACCATTTATCGAATTCTATTTAGAAAAGTTGTAAGCTATTGTTCTACTGTCCTCTAGTATTTGAAATTACTATTGAGCAGTCATATTTCACTGTGATTCCTGCTTTTTGAAATGTACTTTTTCTCCACTGATACTTTTATTAATGTTCCATTTACCCTCTGTACCCTAAAATTTTATCGCAATAGCTATTGGAAATGTTTATTCATTGTGCTCTCATTAAGACATCTCACATGGAAAAATAAACTTTACACGTATGATAATTTTTCTCATAGTATCTTTGGTAATTTTTCTCTCCAATAGCTTCTTTTTATTTTTCCTGGAATACTTACTTTTCAGATATTGGACCCAGTAGACTGATTCATAGTCTTTTAATCTTGTCTTTGTTAATCTCTTTACTTCCTATGAAATTCTTTAATTATATCTCCCAACCATTTCATGTTTTAGCTATCATATTTTTAATTTCCAAAGGCTTTCCTTATTCTCTAATTGCTCCTTTATTTTAACATCGTGATTTTGTTTCAAGGTCTGTGTATCTTTCTATCTTTTTATCTATCTATCTATCTGTCTATTTTTTTGAGATGTAGTCTTGCTCTGTCACCAGGCTGGAGTACAGTGGCATGATCTCAGCTCACTGCAACCTCTGCCTCCTGGGTTCAAGTGATTCCCCCTGCCTCAGCCTCCCGCGTAGCCAAGATTATAGGCGCATGGCACCACATCCAGCTAATTTTTTGTATTTTAGTAGAGACAGGGTTTCACCATGTTGGCTAGGACGGTCTCAATTTCCTGACCTCATGATCCACCCAGCTAGGCCTCCCAAAGTGCTGGAATTATAGGCGTGAGTCACCGAGCCCTGCCTCAATATATATTCTGTTATCTTACACAGAATGTGAGTTAGGCTTTCCATGCAGAGAATTTTCTAAAAATTTCTCATATTGTCTGTTTCTCTAAGTTTCCATTATATGTTTATTAGTTTTGATCTCCAATCTCCTGCTATAAGCTTCCCATAAATGTCTGTTGATTCCTGGCTATACATTCCCATTTAGGAGTAAGTAACTGAAAAGTTGATTTGAAGGTCTTTTTGAACAGGCATGGCTTATCAACTTCTGGGGTTACTGAGGGTGATAAGTCTGGCAGGGAGATACATTTTGTAGTTGGGGGGACTTCAAATTTTATCATGTCTCACTTTGAGACACTTTGGTTTCTTCACAAATAAAAGTTCTCTTCTCTCCTGCCTGCATGGTTGTAAGCTTTGTTTCTGACTTTTTGTATAATGGTAAAGAGGGTGAAGACAAAAGGGGTCACACTAATTAATATGCTGATATTCTCTGAAATTCCCTGCTTAAAACCAAGTGTTTCTAACTGTTCATCCCTTTTCTTGCTATCTCCATGTTTGGATATATTCTGGTTCAGTTGCTGTCTTTTGTGAGTTACCAGTCAGAAGTCATAGAGTGAAATTAGAGAACTGGGGAATGTCACTGTTTCTTATACAAATTTCCAACAAGTATAGCTTGTCTGATATGGAATGTCTCCAACTACCAAGCTTTTCTACGGCATGATCACAAATGATTTTACGTCTTGTTACTATCACCCTCCTTATATATCTAGACTTTCAAAAAATTTCTTCTGCTAAATCATGCACAATTCTACTTTCCCCTGCATATTTTTTTACGGTTACAGATACCATCAAGTTTTACTAATGCTGGGGTTTGAGGCTTTGTTTCTTACTCTTCAAGAAGAGAGAGAGAGAGAGGAGAGAGATTGACAAGAAGGAAGAATCTTCTCTTGTTCCCCAACTTTAAACAGTAATTTATAGATAGACTTCTCATTAGCCTCTTACCTAAACATCAAAATCCCCCATATGTGGCAATAAAGAGCAAAAGTGGTGTGGATAAGGAGAGCCGAAAGAGGACATTATTAGTAGTAATTTTTCTCATAGAAGCCAGCACTGCTTTTTCATTGTCTTTTCTTTCCTCCATATCATTCCCTAAACATAGTAACCAAGAAATTTTGCTGTGGCCATTATATTTAGAGCATCAAGTAAGAAGGAGTATATTGGGGTATGTGTAGTTCATATTAGAATAAAATAATTTGGCCCCAAAGAAAAGATGCTAAGGCATAGATTCAGCATGCCTCCCTGCCAGGGGTTAATCAAATAAAGTACATTTTAATAGAAATATTTCCATTTAAATTGCTTACTTATGCTTATGAAATTTTCCATTTTCCAAAATGCATTCAGATAATCTACCCCTTTGACATATGCTGTATAACATAGTGGTCAAGAGCATGAGTTCTAATCCAGATTCCTTCTTTGAAATTTTTGCATTGTCTATTTAACAATGGAAGCAAGTATTAATCTTCCTTATGCCTCAAGTTCTTCATCTGTAAAATGAGAATGTTACTGGAAACTACCCCACAGAGATGTTATAAAAATTCAATTAGTTTAAACATACAAAAAGCTTAGGACAATATGCAGTAAATTATAAGGAGTTATTTATATAGTAGAACTGCAGTTGTTCTCTGAATTAGGGCTTTTATCTTTAAAATATACAATTTGTAAGAGTTGCAGACTTTGGTCTTCTAGATTTATCTGAGTAACATATTGCTATGATCTGAATGTTTGTGTCTCCCAAAATTAATATGTTGAAACCTAATCCGAAATGCGATAGTATTAAGAGAGAATTTAGGATGTGATTAGGCCATGAAAATGGAGCCCTTACTAATGTGATTAGTGCCCTATTGAAAGCAGCCCAAAAGAGCTTGTTTGTCCATTATACCAAGTAAAAACACAGCAAGAATGCTCTGTCTACAAGGAAAAGGCCCTTACTAGCCATCAAATCTGCTGGTTCCCTCAATCTGGAAGACTTCCCAGCCTCCAGAACTATCAGAGATAAATGTTTGTTGTGTATAAACTGCAGTTTCTGGTATTTCTGTTATAGCAGCCCCAAATTACTAATACACTTAAAACTTCATAAAGATACCTTAAAATTTTAAATGAATGTTTGCATAATATCACCACCAATGACATGGCTACAAGTGGAATTATTAATTAATAATTTTCGTGAAGCAGGAACAAAGAAAACAGTGGGCTACACAAATAATGTACATGTGCCTTAAATGATGGGTCAGAGAGAGAAAGAGGGGAAAGAAATGGGCCTAGGATGTGGGTCAGTCAATGTCTGTCATTAACTTTAAAGATTGTTGCAAGATTTAGAGCAGGTGATGCTAATACATTGTTAAAGATGTAGGTGCTGTATGCATGGGAAGAAAATGGTAAATAGTACACTGTCTTTAAAAAAACCTAATGTAACTTTTTTTCATCCTCTGAATTATAGAGATACATGACAAAGTCTCAATCCTACACAATTATTTAGTGCTCCATGCATATGTATTTTCCAAATTTTTAAATTTTATCAATGCCAATCAATCCACTAATTAGTCAAATCAGTGTTGATTGTCAAAACCTAAGTCAGATGGTAATTTGCTTAAATTTTTTGACTGCTACATTGAATAACAGAAAAGTCATCCAATTCTGAAATGTTTCATTGGAATACACAGGATCTTGGATCATATTATTTTTCTACCTGGAAGCATTTTGTGGTTAATATTATTTGTTTGAAAGTAAAATTATGTTCCAGGTACCAGATTATCAATAAAACTCACAGGAAGTAGTAATGGTGTCCTTTTTAAAAATTGTAACACATGTAAATATCTGTCAATCAAAACAATTTTACCTCATGGTATTTTCCTAATGAAAATGAATTTCTAGACTAATGGAATATTCAACATTTGTTTCTGGAACAAAATGCTGTGCCTCCAAGTGCAAAGTTTCTATGAGGAAATTATATTTTAACTTGAAATTTAAAAAAATATAATTTAAGGAATATTTCTTCTGTTAGAAGTCTCATATTAATTTACCTACATGATAGCTGCAAAATCTCATTTGTATGTGAAAGTTTTTATAAGGTTAAATAAATATACCTAGATAGAGAATAAAACAGTGGTTGTCAGGAAAGAGGGATCAGAGAAATGAGAAGATGTAGGTCTCTGTATTAGTCTGTTCTTGCATTGCTATAATAAAATACCTGAGACTGGGCAATAAACGTATACCTATAAAACATAATCTTAAAAAACTAGCATACATGCTGAAGGATTCTCCCAATGGTAAATAACTGCTTTTTGTTGATAGTATAGAAAGTGTGATTTCCTTAACCAATCATGTGCTGGTAAATATTTAACAACTGCTTCTCTGGAGAAGCAGAAGCCATGAGGTGTAGTGTAACTATTTCAACCATGGGTGATTCCAATCTACTAATGAGATGTTCACCACTTCACAAAATTTCTAAAAATTTTAACAATTGATTGACTCTATCTATCTTATCATTGCATCCATTCTCTAAAGATACAGCATGTATTTTTATGAGTTCCTGTTCAAATTTCTATTAGAACACATTTGAAGGTACACAACTTTAACATATAACAGAAGTGTGCTTTAGCAAGATCTCTTACGTTTCTCCTCACAAAATTACATATTTCCTTCTATGGCGATCTATTAGAGATGGGCAATGTATGCTTTACTATATATTTCACAATTCATTACCTATCCCTTGTACCAAGTCATTATACCAGATGGCATAATTTTGTGATGAGCATGCTTCATTTTGGTACTTAATCATTATAAGTAAGACTGTGTATGCATATTTGTGAAATGCACTGTGGGTAAATCTGCTACTCACAGGTGATTTCAATGAAGAGTGAGATTAAACATGAGTTATGCTTCCATCTATCTTTGCTGTTACAAAATGCCTCAAGGTAATGCTCATGAAATCAAACTGAATTTCAAAACAATTCACAAACACTGTGAAATTTGGACCCAACACCAAATTTACACATAGTTTATTTAAATCTACATTTCACTTAATAAATATTAACTTGCTAACTGATTGCAATATGATATGCTTCCATCAAGGATGAGTTAAAATATTTAATTTCAGATAAACCACAAAGTTATGTAATTTAAAATGTTTCTTTAAAATAATGTCTCTCTTGTTTAAAACAAATGTACTTTTTTCTTCTTACTGTCTTTTCTCTTTATTCTACATCATGTGACATCTTTTTAAAAAATTTACTAGTTGCTTTCCTATATATTTAATACTAAAATTTCTTCAACGTTATCTCTCAAATGTATTTCACATCACCTTATGTATTTTTCCTTCTGCAAATATGTCATCTTTATATCAGTAATTTTCTAAAATCTTTACTCCACACACAAAGCTACTGAAGTCCAAAATTCCTTTGTAATAGCTATAAAATGAGCAATCACTGGATATTTGTCATTTCCTACCCAACTTTTAACACATCTCTTAATATTTTGTGTGGAAATTAATTATTGTTTATTTTGAACAAGTATGATGCCCTACAAAACTTTCCATATCAAACTGTTCAACTTTATCAGATGGTGACAGCCTTATTATGAGAGTTAATGCCAGTTTACTCAAAAACTGTACTTGGAACTTTCAATACATTATCTCAATCAATTTTTAAGTCAATTTAACAAAGTGGATATTGTTATCCAAAATTTACAGACAAAGTTATTGAAACTCAGAGATGACTATAGAAATGATACCGCTAACAAGAGAGAAAACCAGAATTAAACCAAGTTCTGTCTCAATCAAAATCTATTTTCTTTCTATAATATCATGTCTTTTTAAATTAATAAATCAAAGAATGACAGTAAAATAATCATGCTGCTTTTCTATAAGGAGTATTTCTTTATAAGAAAATTAAAGCCATCAGAAAAAAAATTATTTCCCTCTCTACAAAACAAGTCCTTAGATGTTAAGCAGCAGTAATTATAAAGTAAATATAGGGTTTTGATCTGCAAATAATTGTCCTAAGTAAAATTTTTCACAGGTTGGATTTTTGATTAAACAAGATAAGGGCCTACTGTTTAAGTTGAAAATGACAAGTAAGTGATAGGTCCTCGGAAAAAACTAAGAATAAAAAGAAATGGTATGGGCCGGGCGCGGTGGCTCACGCCTGTAATCCCAGCACTTTGGGAGGCCGAGGCGGGCGGATCACAAGGTCAAGAGATCGAGACCATCCTGGTCAACATGGTGAAACCCCGTCTCTACTAAAAATACAAAAAAATTAGCTGGGCGTGGTGGCACGCGCCTGTAGTCCCAGCTACTCGGGAGGCTGAGGCAGGAGAATTGCTTGAACCTGGGCGGCGGAGGTTGCAGTGAGCCGAGGTCGCGCCACTGCACTCCAGCCTGGCGCCTGGTGACGGAGTGAGACTCTGTCTCAAAAAAAAAAAAAAAAAAAAAAAGAAATGGTATAATTTCACCAAGGTTTATGTACTAAAAAAAAAAAAAAAAAATTAAGTAGAAGAGATTTTGAGTAAGTGCTGCTCATTCAAGTGCTGCTCATTCAAGAAAAAACACAAAAGAATTGCCTCAGGCATGGAGATAAGAGGGAAACAGCTAAATAAGTGTGCTGACTGAAATGAATGATGGGTAATATTGAAATAAATTAGAAAAGTTTTGCTTTTATAATGACAGAACTACCAACGGAAAGTCATCTCAATTAAAAACAGAAACAAAAGTAAATGGAGATTAGATTAAAACAAATCTTGATAAAAAGGGTCTGGATGGATCCTGCAGGTTCATGGAACTGCTAAAAGAGAAGATGATGAATGACCCAGAAGTCAACAGGGAAAATACAGGTGGTCCCTACATTGGAGATTAAAGGAGAGAACCGACAAGCCAGGTGTAATTCACAGTTTCTCATTTAAGACTAAGCTTTTTAAGGAAAGGTGCTGCTTGGTTTCCAATGTCTTTCTTGGATATGCCTATTATATAGAAAATACATATTACTCCTTACAGACAATTTTTAACACTCGAAAATTCCAGATAATAAAGTACTCTTTCATCCTAAGAATATGGTCAACTGTGGACAAAAGAACTCTGAGAGAATTAAATGACACAGATTATTCACCCAAAGAAAAAGAAGAAAACCTTTGTTTGTTACATAGCTGAAGCAGAAACTCACCAATTTATTTGTCTTTTTTAAATTTGTACCTTGTTAAGGTAAAAACACCATAGTTTACTATCACTTTATTATGGCTTTATTATATATATATTAAGAACATATCTTTTTATGTTTAAGTAGTGGCTTTTATTCTGGGAAATATTTATTTGTAATCTGGTAAAATTTTATTTATTCACCCTATACATGTCCTTCATGATTTCTTAATCTTCAGCTACATTCTCTCTGAGATTTTATGTTTCTCTAAAGGATTCCTTAATTTTAATGATTATCCTTATATGAAAACACCACTACAACAAAGCTTAACTTCACTGTATTTTGCTAAATTTTAAAAAATTGCCTTATAGTTAATTTTTATGGGTATACAGCAGGTATATATATTTATGGGGTACATGATATGTATTGATACAGGAATGAAATGTGTAATAATTATATTAGTGTAAGTGGGGTTTCTATCACCTTAAGCATCTTTAATTTTTTGTGTTATGAACATTCCAATTGTACTCCCTTAGATTTTCTAAAATGTGCAACAAGTTATTGCACATTTGACTGTAGTCATTGTGCCGTTCTATCAAATGCTATATCTCATTTATTGTATGTGACTATATTTTTATATTTTTGTACCTATTAACCATCTGCATTTCCCTTCTACCACTACTCTTCCCAGCCTCTGGTAACCATCATTCTACCATCTATGTCCATGAAATTAATTGTTTTAATTTTTAGTTTCCATAAATGAATGAGAACATGTAAAGTTTATCTTTCCATGCCTGGCTTATTTCATTTAACATAATGCCTTCTAGTTCCATCTATGTTGTTGCAAATGACAGGATCTCATTATTTTTTATGACTGATTAGTACTCTATCGTGTATATATACCACATTTTCTTTATCTAATCAACTGTTGATAGACATCTAGGTTGATTCCAAATCTTTGCTATTGTCAATAGTGCTGCAACAAACATGGGAGTGCAGATATCTCTTTGATATATGGATTTCCTTTCAATTTCCTTTCTTTGGCATATATACTTAGCAGTGGGATTGCTAGATCATATGGTAGTTCTATTTTTAGTTTTTAAAGGAATATCCATATTGTTCTCCATAATGGCTTAACTAATTTACATGCCTGCCGACAGTGTATGAGGTATCCACTTCCTCCACATCCTTGCCAGCATGTGTTGTTTCCTATCTTTTGGAAAAAGCCATTTTAACTGGGGTGAGATGATATCTGGGAGTTTTGATTTGCATTTCTCTGATGATTAACGATGGTGAGCATCTTTTCATATATCTGTTTGCCATTTGTATATCTTCTTTTGGGAAATGTGTATTCAGATCTTTTGCTCATTTTAAATTAAATTTTTAGATTTTTTATAGAGGTGTTTGAGCTTATGTTTTTTGATTATTAATTCCTTGTCAGATGGATAGTTTGCAACTGTTTTCCTTCATTATGTGAGTTATCTCTTCATGTTGTTGATTCTTTCTTTTTCTGTGCAGAAGTTTTTTAACTTGATGTGATTCTATTTGTCCATGTTTACTTTGGGTGCTTGTGGGGTATTGCTAGAAAAATATTTGCCAAGACCAAGGCCCTGGAGAGTTTACCCAGAGTTTTCTTTTAGTAGTTTTATAGTTAAAGGTCTGAGATTTAAGGCTTTAATCCATTTTGATTTTTTCTGTGTATAGCAAGAGATAAGGATCTAGTTACATTCTTCTGCATAATAATACCCAGTTTCTCCAGCACTATAGAAGAGACTATTCTTTCCCCAATGTATGTTATTGGCACCTTTGTTGAAAGTGAATTCACAGAAGATGTATGAATTTTTTTCTGCATTTTTAATTCTCTCTCATTGGTCTATGTGTCTATTTTTGTGCCAGTACCATGCTGTTTTGGTTAGTATAGCTCTGCAGTTTAACTTGAAGTCAGGTAATGTGATTCTTCCAGTTTTGTTCATTTTGCTCAGGGTGGCTTTTGCTATTCTGGGGCTTTAGTGGTTTAATATAAACTTTAGGATTGTTTCTTCTATTCCTATGAAAAATGTCATTGATATTTTTATAGGAATTGCACTGAACCTCTAGATTGCTTTGGGTAGTATTGACATATTAACTATTTTGATTCTTCCAATTCATGAGCATAGAATATCTTTTCATTTTTTGTGCCTTCTTCAATTTCTTGCATCAGTGTTTTATAGCTCTCCTTATAGAGATATTTTATTTCTTTGGTTAATTCTTAGGTATTTTATTTTATTTATAGCTATTGTAAGTGGGATTACTTACTTTTTTTCAGATTGCTTACTTTTGGCAAATAGAAATGTTACTAAATTTTGTATGTTGATTTTGTATCTTGCAACTTTGCTGAATTTATCAGTTCTAACAGTTTTCTTGTAGAATCTTTAGATTTTTTCAAATATATTATATCATCTGCAAACAAGGATAATTTGACTTCTACTTTTACAAGTTGAATGTATTTTGTTTCTTTCTCTCATCATTACTCTAGCTGAGACTTCCAGTACTGTATTGAATAACAGTTGTAACAGTGGCTATCCTTGTCATATTCTAGATCTTAAAGGAAGGGCTTTCAGTTTTCCCTGTTCAGTATGATAGTAGCTATAGATCTGTTGTATATGGTTTTTATTGAGTTGACCTATATTCTTTATATACCCAGTATTTTTGGGTTGTTCTCATGAAGAGATGTCAAATTTTATCAAATTTTTTTTGGTATCAATCGAAATGATTATATGGTTTTTGTCCTTCATTCTGTTGATAGAATGCATCACATTGATTGATTCGTGTATGTTGAACCATCTTTTCATCCCTGGGATAATCCTTCTTGGTCATGACAATAATCTTTTTTTTCTTTTTTCTTCTTTGATAGTAATCTTTTTAATGTGTTGTTGAATTTTATTTTGTTGAGAATTTTTGCATCAATGTCCATCAGAGATATTGACCTGAAGTTTTCGTTTTTTTTTTGTTTGTTTGTTTTGAGTCTCTTTGTCTAGTTTTGGTATCAGGGTAATACTGGCCTTGTAGAATGCGTTTTCTATTTTTTGGAATAGTTTGAGTATGCTTTATATTAGTTCTTTAAATGTTTGGTGGAATTCAGCAGTGAAACCATTCAGTCCTGATCTTTTCTTTGCTAGGAGACATTTTATTACAGCAATTGGTTATGAGTCTATTCAGGTTTTATATTTCTTCATGGTTCAATGTTTATAGGTTGTATGTGTCTAGGAATTTATCCATTTCTTCTTGTTTTCTGGACTATAGCTGCTCATAGTAGTCGGCAGTTTCTATGATCCTTTGAATTTCTGCAGTTTTGGTTGTAATGTCCCCCTTTTCATCACTGATTTTATTTATGTAACTCTTCTCTCTTTTTTGTTTAGTCTGGATAAAGTTTTGTTAATTTTGTTTATTTTACAAAAAACAAACTTTTCACCTTTTGATCTTTCGTATTGTGTTTTTTATTTCAATTTCTTAAATTTCCTAGTATTTATTATTTATTTTCTTCTAAATAAATTTGTTTGTTCTTTTCTAATTTTTTAAAATGCATCATTAGGTTGTTTAAAGTTTTTCTACTATTTTGATGTATGCATTTATTGCTATAAAATTTCCTTTTAGTATCTTTTTTGCTGTAGCCAATAGGTTTTGGTATGTCATATTTCCATTTTCATTTGTTTCAAGAATTTTTTAAGTTTTTTTTCTTAATATATTCAGTGACCCACTGGTCATTCAACAGCATATTATTAAATTTACACATTTGTATAGTGTCCAATGTTTTTCTTCTTAGTGATTTATAATTTTATTCAATTATGTCAGATATTTGATATTATTTCAATATTTTTTGGACTTAAGACTTGTTACCTAATATATGGTCTATCTTTGAGAATTATATATGAGCTGAACAGAAGATGTGTTTTCTGCAGCCATTGAATGAAATTTTCTGTAAACACCTACTAGGCCCATTTGGTCTGTAATGTAGATTAGGTTCAATGCTTCTTTGCTAATTTTCTGTCTGGATGATTTGCCCAGTTCTGAAAGTAGGCTGTTGACATCTCCAGCTGTTATTGTGTTGGGGTCCATCTTTCTCTCTCAATATTTGCTTTACATATCTGGGTGTTATGGTGAACTCCAAGTTTCTCTTTAAAGAATCAGTATGTCAGTATGTTCAGCTTTTTCTTTAAATCTCTATTTTAAAGTTTAACTTCCTTGTAATTCCAGTAAACAACCTTCTTCACCGGTTCATCAGTAGTTCACATCTGCTCCCTATCCTTCCCTTGCTCCAACCTGACTCATTCTGATCACCTGATCACCCCTGGCTACCTGCTCTGACACTCCCATAACCGTCCTTCCTGCCAAAACACCCACCCTGCCACTCCAGCTCGGACCCCAGCTCTTTTTAAAATAGCCAGTCAGGATTAATCTAGTTTGTGCTGTCTAACCCTAGCCAATACGAGAGCACAGCAGTAGGGGTGACCCCATCAGGCATAAGTACCCCTTCCCTGCTTGTCCAAGCCTCCGGTGGTCATCATTGCTCAGTCTGTGTGCCCTGCACCCTTCTATTGAAGTAAACTGCCTTGCTGAGTGGACATATCTTTGAATGCTATTTCTTTTGCAAGAAAATTTACTTATAACAGGGAAATTTTACTTGTAACAGGTGCTCCAGTGTTGAGTGCATATATATTAAAACTGTTACATTCTCTTTCTAAATTGATCCATTTATCATAACAACCTTGTCTCTTTTATAGTTTTTGTCTTGAAATCTATTTTTTCTAATATAAGTATAGCTACTCCTGCTCTTTTTTTGATGTTGATTTTTATGGCATATCTTTTTCATCCATTTATTTTTAGTTTGTGTGTCTTTATAGGTGAAGTGTGTTTTTTGTAGACACAGATCATTGGGTCCTGTTTGTTTGTTTGTTTAATCCATATAGCCATTCTATGCCTTTTGATTGGAGAGGTCACTCCATTTACATACAGTGTTATTCTTAATAAGATAGGGCTTACTTCTGTCATAGTGTAGGTTTCTGTGTTCTTTTATGGCTTTCTATTTTTTCCTTCCTCCCTGTCTTTCCTTTTGTGAAAATAATTATCTCACATGGTATATTGTAAGTGCTTACTTTATATTTTTCTAGGTACCTATTTTAGGATTTTTAAATTGGAGGTTACCATAAGGTTTGCAAATAACATCTTATAACCCATTATTTTAAACTGATGACTACTTAACTCTGATTGTAGAAACAAACAAACAAGCAAAAAAGAAACTAATAAATTTCTACATTTTAACTTTATTGATCCTGCTTTTAAATGTTTTGTTGTTTCTACTCACATTATATTGTCTAGGTCTCAAGAAGTTGTAGTTGTTATTATTTTTGATAGTTTCATCTTTCAATCTTCTTAATCAATTTCTAAGTAGTATATATGTCATAATTAGAGTGTTATATGATTGTGTATTTGTCTGTGTACTTACTGTTACCAGTGAGTTTTGTATCTTTAGATGATTTTTATTACTCATTATCATCCTTTTGCTTCAGATTGAAGAAAACCTGTTTCTCTAGGTTTAGGAATTTCTATTATTATCTCTTTTAATAACTGTCTACCCTTGTCTCTGCCTCTCTATCTCCTCTTAAAACCAATAATGCTTAGATTTGCCATTTTGAGGCTATTTTCTACATCTTATTGGTGTGCTTTATTCTTTTTTAAAAAGTTTTGTCTCCTCTGTGTATTTTCAAAGAGCCTGTCTTCAAGTTCACTAATTCTTTCTTCTGCTTGATAGTTCAGCTGTTGAGAGACTCCAATGAAGTCTTCAGTTCATCAGTTGGGTTTTTCAACTCCATAATATCTGTTTGATTCTTTTAAATTATTTTACTCTTTTTGTTAAAGTTATCTGATAAGCCTATTTTCTGTGTTACTTCTCTGTGTTATCTTGGATTTTATTAAGCTTCTTTAAAACAGCTGTTTTGAATTCTCTGTCTGAAAGGTCACATATCTCTGTCACTCCAGGATTGGTCACTGATGCTTTATTTAGTTCATTTGGGGTGAGGACATATTTTTCTGGATGGTCGTGAAGCTTCTGGATGTTCACTGATGTCTGGGCATTGAAGAGTTAGGTATTTATTCTTATATTTGCCATCTGGGCTTATTTGTACTGATACTTCTGGAGAAGGCTTTCCAAGTATTCAAAGGGTATCGAGGGTTGTGATCTAAGACTTTGGTCACTGCAGTTATATGTGCTTTAGGAGGGGGGACACATCTCCTATAATACTGTGACTCTTACATACTCATAGAGGTACTGGGTAGTTTGTGGTAAGATTCAATTTCTTGGATTGCCAAGCAAAGTCTCTTGTTTCCTTCCTTTATTTTCCCACAAACAGAGTCTCTTTCTCCTTGCTGAGCTGCCTGGAGTTGGAGGAGGGTAATACAAGCTTTCCTTTGGACACCACCATTGGGACTGTGTTGGGTTGCTCTTGAAGCCAGAACAGTACTAGGTATCACCCAAGGCCTGTGGCTACTATTTCCTGGCTACCACTGATGTTTATTCAAGGGCCAAAGGCTCTTAGTTGGCAGGTGATTAGTCCTGCCAGTCCTGGGTCTCTCCCTTCAAGGTAGTGGGTTCTCTTCTGGCCCAGGGAGGGTCTAGAAATGTCCTCCAAGAGCCAAGGCCTAGAACCAGAGATATTAGGAGACTGCTTGGTGCTTTGTTTTACTGTGGCTCAGTTGTTTCCCAAATTGCAAGATAGTTTTTTTGTTGCTGCTGTTATTGCTTTTGTTTTGTTTTATTTTGTTTCTATACTTTTTTCACCTTTCCTTTCTTCTCCCCTCTCTCCTTTCCTCTCCCTGTGGCCACTACAGCTGGGAATGTATTGGGTCACATCTGAATCCAGCATGGTACTGGGTTTTACCCCATGCCTGTGGTGAGCGCTGCCTGGATACCACTGTTGTTTATTTAAGGCTCAAATGCTCTTTACTCAGCAGGTGGTGAATTCTGCCAGGACTGGGTTATTCCTTGAGGGCAGTGGATCCCTTTTGGCTTATGAGTAGTCTAGAAGTGTTCTCTGGGAGCTAAGCTCTGGAATGGGGTTTCAGGACTCTGCTTGATACTTTACTGTAGCTGAGCTGGTATCCAAGTTGCAAGACAAAAGTCTCTTTACTCTCCCTTCTCTCCTCAAGTGGAAGGAAGTAGTCTCTCCTGGAGCTGTGAGTTGCACTGCCTGTGATTGGGAGAGTGGTGATGTGAGCGCTATCTTGGCTACCTCAGCTACTGTCTCACTAGGTCTTGTACACCCCAAGTCTATTGCATCTGAGCCCAACACAGCACCACGACTTGCCCAGGAACTGCAGTCCTTGTGGCTTAACCTGCCTTTCAAGTGTTTTTAGAACCTCAGAATGCTTTAGCCTGCAATGGTGGCACTAGCCAGAACTCAGGTTCTGACAGCTGGGATGAACAATTTCTCTTTGGCTAGGGCTGGTATAATTGCTTTTTCTGTGGGTGTCAGCCCAATTCTGCCTTGTGTTACTTTCCACTGTGGCAAGGCAGCACTAAGTTTCAATGTGAAATCACAATCACTTTGCTCTTTCTCAAGTATGCAGTTTCTCTGTCCACATCACACTGTTCTGTTGAGGGATCAGGAAGGGGTGACATAGGCAATTCCAGGCTGTCTTTCCTACCCTCTCCAGTGCCTCTTTCCTTTATCTTATGTTAAAACCAAGTATTGTGTTCACTCACCTGATTTTTGTTTTTTATGAAGATTTTTTTTGTGTGGATAGTTGTTCTATTTGGTGTTCCTGCCTGGGGATCAAAGATGATCTCTAAAGGTTTCTATTCAGCAGTCTTGTTCTACCTCCTTCAAATTTTAAAGCCTCAGCAAGTTTATCTCCATTAATTTGACCCTTTAGTCATGGAAAGTGTTTTATACCATCTATAAATGTGAAGATAATAAAGCTGTTCTCTCATCTTTTCGTTAGTCACTCTACTATGTATTAAGTAATAACTGCCTCAAAAGTAATTGGTTAGGAATCACATTGAACATTTCACTGTCCAAAGGTATAACCCTTTCAGAATCATAAACTTTTTAAAAATTATTTTAGAAAAAACTATTTGAGCACATGAAGTTTGGCCACCATCTCCTGCAAAAGGGTCAGCCAAGTCACTGGTTCATTAATTGGTTTCTTCCCATTGAATCTTATATCTCCAATAGTTCAGATTATAACAATACATTCATATCAATATCATGGTGACACCATTGTCTTAAATGGCATCAGTTATAACATGTTAGTCAAGATATTCTAGAACCTTGAATAAATTATTCCATGTGTATTTCTTCCCTGAAATGACTAATGGTCCATCATGATTGCACCTGATAGAAACTACATTTCTTTTCTCTAATGTACTTTTCAGTGATGTTTTCTTTTTATTACGTATTCCCACAGATTGCCTTGTGTGAAAGATAGGCTCTAGCTCTGATGATTTACTCTGAAACCCCCTTGGCCAGGGGATACGTTTTGGCAGTTCACCAGTCATTTATCTGCCTAATTGTAGTGGTGGAAATTGATTTCCTTCTAGATTTTTAAGTGATCTTGCCTTTCTTTTACATATAAATCATAATTTAGTTATAAAATTTAAAATTCATAAATATTTTATTTTATTTCTGAACTGTCTGCTTCAAAAAAAAGTCTTTAAAACTCCATTAATATCTTAAACGTTAAAGACTAAAGATTGGTCTACTGCTTATTTTCATTGGAAAAAAATTGTGATTATTATCTTGTATTATGCTTCCACCATAATCTAAGCCTGCAACTGTTGCCTTAAAAGTTATGATAGCAATGGACCACTTATTTTCACTCCTGTCCTTAATAGTACATTTTCTTCAGAATGCTAGAGTAATAATTTTATTCAAATTTCCATTATATAAAATATAAGTAAATTTGAAAATATTTTAACAACTTTAAAATTCATTTACTATAATGTTAAAATTACTTACCTGCACAAAAGTAAGTCTTACATGATCATGTCTTCTTTTCTGACCTCATTTTTACTTTTCCCTCATTTATGATACTACAGCCACAGTAGCATCTTTCTGTTTTTTGAATAGATTAAATTCCAAATTCCCACTTCAGGTAACTAAAAACTTAGATTGTCAGGACCCAAAGCTGCAGAGATAAAAAGCAAAATTTAAACACTGGATTACTAGGGACAATAGTGAGGTAAGTCATTCACATTTCTACTTCTTCAACCTCAGACCTTTGGAATACAACAATGGGAATAATACCAATTACAACCATATAACATCATCTAGAGGATATTAGTCTAGTCCTGTGATGCATTATAATAAAATTATTGCCATAAATTATTCTTCATAAGGACATTCTTCATTTATATCAAGCCATCTGATTAGAAGATAGGAAACACAGTATGTCCAGGGCATTTCATAAACATGGGCCTGTTGAAGAATTTCTTTTGCTGTCTTACCATATTATATGGAATTGTATGCCTGTAAGTCTACAGATGGTCATTTTGGCAAAAAGATTATTAGCAAGAGAGGGAAATTCATACATATCTTGTATAAATGCCTGTTGAAGTGTGAGCAAAGTGCTATTCTTTCCAGAACGAATTTTGTTCAATGTAATTACACTACTACTAGGCAGCTAGCTGATACTTCCAAGAAAATTGTACTATAGTCAGGTCACAGTGTTGGTCTCTATGGCTGGCAGATTAGACATGAAGCAGTGGCTATCAGTAGATCATCTGTGGTGCATGGAAGTCCACATTATTTAGCCCAAGTATAACTTCTAACCCCACTAACATGAACGCTTTGCTAATTAGACCTCTGCACAAATTCAGACTTGGAAAATAAGCGGATGGACATCTATGGAACTGGTCAACTTGTCTACCAAATTATTAAGATCCTCCTCTGCTAAAGTCACTCTTGGGTGAGTCATTCTTGGGCATTGGGAAACCTGCTCAGGCAAGTTATTATGCAAATCTAAAGCCACTTCAGAATTTGCAACTAGCATCCTTGTTACTTTGCTTCCTTCCTGTAGTATGCAGAATTCTGAGATGATCCCTAGCATTATGTACATATCTTCTATAATACCCTCCCCTTGACTGTGAGTGGTAATTATGAATATGATGAAATATTCACATCATTATGTTATGTAACAGAAGAGATTATGCAATGTAATTGAGGTCCCTAATCAGTTGACTTTGCTAAGCAAGAGAAAGATTATTTTGAGTAGGCCTGACACAATTGGATGAACTCTTAAAATATGTAAGAAAGATTCAAAACAAGCAAGACTTGTTTTTATAGTCTGAATTTTTAAAAACCCACAATTTCCATCTAGATTCACTTCTATTAGTCATAAAGCTATTTTATAAAGCAAAATATTATGTGAACAATATCATTTAATTCTAGGATTTTTCATTTCTGAAATGATATATAAATACAGAATCACAGGATTTTATAATAGTTACTTAATACCTCTTGTAATATCCTTCCTTTTTTATGGACAGAAGTAATAGAATAAGAATTATATAAATATCCCTCATTTGTATATATGTACCTTTGAAAAATTATTTCAAAAACCTGAAGCATGATACTAGACTATATTTTTAAGCTCCAGGGGCATAAAAAGTTAATATATTTAATACACAGAATATAGAAATGTTAACTTTCAAATAATTGATAGTATGAGAAACTAGACAATCTCCTGTTGTCCCTTTTCTAGTTTCTGACATTTATTATCCATGTTACCAACTTAAATGGGATGGGTGAAAACAAGAGACCAACTTATTGGGAATATCTAAGTCAGAAATTATCAGAATTTGGTGGATATCAGAATCCTCCTGGCTGTTTGTTAAAGAAGCACGTTTCCTGCAATCCTTCACAAGTCAGCATTCTGACTCAGTCACATTGATAGGGAGGAGAAGGGCATTGGGAAATGAATGTCTGATAGCACTCCAAGTGAATCTCAAGTAGGTATTTTTTGGATCACACCTTGAGAAGCATGATTGCAATCACAATCACTACCATTCCAGTATTTTCAGGAAGATGTGCTGTCTCCTTTGCCAACCCTGTAGTTTGTAGGCCAAACCACTTGCTCACTGCCTTTAATATTATACTTCACCTCCTCTCCAAATTCCCTCAGATTCTTCAAATTTAGAGCTTTAATTTCTTTTAACATTCTGCCTTCTCCTCCTGATTAGGTTGTTTTGGGCTTTTAAGAATCACCTGTCTTCTTTTCACACCTTTTCCCCTCCATTTGGCTTTCTAGGAACATTTCTTTCCAGACTCCTACTCTTCTCTGCTATACTTGTAAACTTCAGTGATATGCCTTCTATCATTGCTAATGAGAAGGCAAAGTTTAGGCTAAGGACTTCTGGATGGAATATTAGCTCATATGGTTGAACTTGCTCCAAAATAAACCTCTTGTTTTTTTCTTTTTCTGACCCATCTGGCTCTTGAGAAAAACTTACATTTTTTAAATGATTAAAAAAATAGATAACCACTATTAGTGATTCTTTTCTGTAACTATTTAGATGACATGTGGTTTTCTTTCATTAAACATTTCATGATCTGAACTATATCAAAGTGATTTAAATTTTTGTTGTAACATTTATTTTAAGTTTAGGCATATAAGCGCAGGTTTGTTATATAGGTAAACTGGTGTCATGGGGGTTTAACGTACAGACTACTTCTGATCAAAGTATTAAGCCTAGTATCCATTGGTTATTTTTCCTGATCCTCTCCTTCTTCCCACCCTCCACACTCTGGTAGGCCCCAGTGTCTGTTGTTCCCCTCTGTATGTCCATGTGTTCTCATTATTTAGTTCCCATTTATAAGTGAGAACATGAATAATTATTTTGCATTTGCTGAGAAGTGTTTTCTGTCCAATTATGTGATTGATTTTAGAGTATATGCCATGTGGCAATGAGAAGAATGCATATTTTGTTGCTTTGGGGTAGAGAGTTCTGTAGATGTCTATCATGTCCATTTGATCCAGTGCTAGGTTCAAATCCTAAATATCTTTTTTAATTTTCTGC
Source organism: Ateles fusciceps (assembly GCA_036589455.1). NCBI lineage: Eukaryota > Metazoa > Chordata > Mammalia > Primates > Atelidae > Ateles > Ateles fusciceps. The sequence continues at coordinate 12,519,097 of JAZHEH010002206.1, forward strand.
CTAGTGATCTAATACTGTCAATGGGGTGGCAAAGTCTCTCACTATTATTATGCATCTGTCTATGTCACTTTGTCAAAATCTGAGTTCTTTCTTTGTGAATATGGTGATTCTGTGTTGGGTGTACATATATTTAGAATAGTTAGGTCTTCTTGTTTAATTGAACCCTTTATCATCGTGTAATGCTCTTCTTTGTCTTGTTTGATCTCTGTTGGCTTAAAGCCTATTTTGTCTGAAATTATTGCAACCCCTGCTTTTTCCATTTGCTTGATTAATTTTTCTCCATCCCTCTATTGTGAGCTTGTAGATGTCACTGCATATGACCTGGGTCTCTTGAAGATAGCATACCAAGGGGTCTTGGTTCTTTGCCCAGGTTGCCACTCTGTATCTTTTATTTGGGGCATTCAGCCCATTTGCATTCAAGGTTAGTATTGATATGTGTAGATTTGATCCTGTCATTGTGATGTCAGCTGGTTATTATGAAGACTTGTGTGACTGCTATATAGTGTCACTGGTCTGTGTATTTCAGTCAGTGTGTTTTTGTGCCAGCTAGTAATGACCTTTTTTTCCCCCATACTTAGCACTTCCTTCAGGAGCTCTTGTAAAGCAGGTCTGATAGTAACAAATTCCCTCAGCATTTGCTTGTCTGAAATGAATCTTATTTCTTCTTTGCTTATGATGTTTAGTTTGGCTGGATATGAAATTCTGGGTTGGAATTCTTTAAGAATGTTGATATTGGCCCACAAACTTTTCTAGTTTTTAGGATTTCTGCTAAGATGTGCACTGTTAGTCTGACTGTGTTTCCCTTTGTAGGTGACCTGACAGAAATTTCTGTCATTTCTGCTTGCAGAAAATTCAGAAATCTTGCTGGAGAGGTGGTGTGGTTGATTGGAGAAAAGATATTTTTTTTCTTTTATCCTATTTGATGACCTTGAGGGTTTACTAATGTAAATTAGTAAATAACTAATAGACTACAGGACATGCTAAAGATGAAAAGAATTTCAATGTATGCTGAAAAAAACAGAAGTATTACACAAAGATCAAAAAAGACAGAAAGGTTGTATACTGAGAATGCATCCTATAGGCTTAAAGCTACCTCATTCCTGTAGAAAACAACCAATAGGTTAAAAGCTACCTCATCCCTATATAAGTCACCCAATGGTAATACCTAGCCTAGTCCTATCACAGTCCCATATATGTCCTGTGCAATTGGCAAGCTATTTACCTCTGCATCTCTCTGATAGAGAAAGGGGTACTTTTGCCCTTGGTAACTTTTGTCTATGAGCTACTTGAACATAGTTGGGCTTTTATTCTCAAAAGTATGTCATTAGAAGGGAAGGGGATGGTGGGAGGAGAGAAAAAGAGATAGGATGCTTGTACATTGTGTATCCCAGAACTTATGTAGCAGGTATTTTTTCTCACTCACAACCTATCTGAAACATGTTAACCTGCCTCACCTCTCTCCCTTGCTTCATACTTCATATTTTAAATATTTTTAATAAACTGTGAGTTGTTCTATAATAAACTGTGACTTTCTGCTCTGTGACCTCTGGGGTAGTTTGTTAGTATGCTCAGAATCTATCATTGCATCAAGTGATTTCCTATATAGTAGATAATAATAAAATCATTAAAGCATACTTGCTAATACTCTTTACAATGGATATTTAAGGCCATTTATTTAAAAATAAAGATAGCAAGATATACTAGAATTAAGAACATCCAATTGTACTTGTAGAAACCAGTATTTATCTGTGTGACTTCTAAATAACTTTGACCAATACCAGATGTTTCTAAGGATGAAAACAAAGGTAAATTCTCTATAAAGCTGTTAATTAATCATCTTTTTTTTTAAAAATATATTTTTATTGCATTTTAGGTTTGGGGGTACATGTGAAGAACATGCAAGATTGTTGCATAGGTACACACATGGCAGTGTGATTTGCTGCTTTCCTCCCCATCACCTATATCTGGCATTTCTCCCCATGCTATCCCTCCCCAACTCCCCCACCCCCCCACTGTCCCTCCCCTTTTTCCCCAACAGACCCCAGTGTGTGATACTCCCCTCCCTGTGTCCATGTGTTCCCATTGTTCAACACTCGCCTATGAGTGAGAACATGCGGTGTTTGATTTTCTGTTCTTGTGTCAGTTTGCTGAGAATGATGGTTTCCAGGTTCATCCATGTCCCTACAAAGGACACGAACTCATCGTTTTTGATGGCTGCATAATATTCCATGGTGTATATGTGCCACATTTTCCCTGTCCAGTCTATCATCGATGGGCATTTGGGTTGGTTCCAGGTCTTTGCTATTGTAAACTGTGCTGCAATGAACATTCGTGTGCATGTGTCCTTATAGTAGAACGATTTAAAGTCCTTTGCATATATACCCAGTAATGGGATTGCTGGATAAAATGGAATTTCTATTTCTAGATCCTTGAGGAATTGCCACACTGTCTTCCACAATGGTTGAACTAATTTACACTCCCACCAACAGTGTAAAAGCGTTCCTATTTCTCTGCATCCTCTCCAGCATCTGTTGTCTCCAGATTTTTTAATGATCGCCATTCTAACTGGTGTGAGATGGTATCTCAATGTAGTTTTGATTTGCATTTCTCTAATGACCAATGATGATGAGCATTTTTTCATATGTTTGTTGGCTTCATGTATGTCTTCTTTTGTAAAGTGTCTGTTCATATCCTTGGCACTTTTGGGCTTGTTTTTTTCTTGTAAGTCTGTTTCAGTTCTTTGTAGATTCTGGATATCAGCCCTTTGTCAGATGGGTAGACTGCAAAAATTTTTTCCCATTCTGTTGGTTGCCGATTCACTCTAATGACTGTTTCTTTTGCTGTGCAGAAGCTGTGGAGTTTGATTAGGTCCCATTTGTCTATTTTGGCTTTTGTTGCCAATGCTTTTGGTGTTTTGGTCATGAAGTCCTTGCCTATACCTATGTCCTGAATGGTTTTGCCTAGATTTTCTTCTAGGGTTTTTATGGTGTTAGGTCTTATGTTTAAGTCTTTAATCCATCTGGAGTTAATTTTAGTGTAAGGTGTCAGGAAGGGGTCCAGTTTCTGCTTTCTGCACATGACTAGCCAGTTTTCCCAACACCATTATTAAACAGGGGACTCATTTCCACCTTGTTTGTTTTTGTCAGGTTTGTCAAAGATCGGATGGTTGTAGATGTGTTGTGTTGCCTCGGAGGCCTCTGTTCTGTTCCATTGGTCTATATCTCTGTTTGGGTACCAGTACCATGCTGTTTTGATTACTGTAGCTTTGTAGTATAGTTTGAAGTCCGGGAGTGTGATGCCTCCAGCTTTGTTCTTTTTGCTTAGAATTGACTTGGCTATGCGGGCTCTCTTTTGGTTCCATATGAGGTTTAAGGTGGTTTTTTCCAGTTCTGCGAAGAAGGTTGTTGGTAGCTTGATAGGGATAGCTTTGAATCTGTAAATTACTTTGGGCAGTATGGCCATTTTGACAATATTGATTCTTCCTAGCCATGAACATGGAGTGCTTCTCCATCTGTTTGTGTCCTCTCTGATTTCATTGAGCAGTGGTTTGTAGTTCTCCTTGAAGAGGTCCTTTATGTTCCTTGTTAGTTGTATTCCAAGGTATTTTATTCTCTTTGTAGCAATTGTGAATGGCAGTTGGTTCTTGATTTGGCTGTCTTCAAGTCTGTTATTGGTGTATAGGAATGCTTGTGATTTTTGCACATTGATTTTGTATCCTGAGACTTTGGTGAAGTTGCTTATCAGTTTCAGGAGATTTTGGGCTGAGACGATGGGGTCTTCCAGATATACAATCATGTCGTCTGCAAATAGAGACAATTTGACTTCCTCCTTTCCTGTTTGAATACCCTTTATTTCTTTTTCTTGCCTGATTGCTCTGGCTAGAACTTCCAGTACTATATTGAATAGGAGTGGTGAGAGAGGACATCCTTGTCTAGTGCCAGATTTCAAAGGGAATGCTTCTAGTATGTGCCCATTCAGTATGATATTGGCTGTTGGTTTGTCGTAAATAGCTTTTATCATTTTGAGATACGTTCCATCAATACCTAGTTTATTGAAGGTTTTTAGCATGAAGGGCTGTTGAATTTTGTTAAAGGCCTTCTCTGCATCAATTGAGATTATCATGTGGTTTTTGTCTTTGGTTCTGTTTATGTGGTGGATTATGTTTATAGATTTGCATATGTTGAACCAGCCTTGCATCCCCGGGATGAAGCCTACTTGATCATGGTGGATAAGCTTTTTGATGTGCTGTTGCAATCGGTTTGCCAGTATTTTATTGAAGATTTTTGCATCTATGTTCATCATGGATATCGGCCTGAAGTTTTCTTTTCTTGCTGAGTCTCTGCCAGGTTTTGGTATCAGGATGATGTTGGTCTCATAAAATGATTTAGGAAGGATTCCCTCTTTTGGATTGTTTGGAATAGTGTCAGAGGAATGGTACCAGCTCCTCTTTGTATGTCTGGTAGAATTCGGCTGTGAACCCATCTGGACCTGGGCTTTTTTTGGGTGGTAGGCTCTTAATTGCTGCCTCAACTTCAGACCTTGTTATTGGTCTATTCAGGGTTTCGACTTCTTCCTGGTTTAGGCTTGGGAGGATGCAAGTGTCCAGGAATTTATCCATTTCTTCCAGGTTTACTAGTTTATGTGCATAGAGTTGTTTGCAATAATCTCTGATGATGGTTTGAATTTCTGTGGAATCTGTGGTGATATCCCCTTTATTGTTTTTTATTGCATCTATTTGATTATTTATTTTCTCTTTTCTTTTTTATTACTCTGGCTAGTGGTCTGTCTATTTTGTTGACCTTTTCGAAAAACCAGCTCCTGGTTTTATTGATTTTTTGAAGGGTTTTTCGTGTCTCTATCTCCTTCAGTTCTGCTCTGATCTTAGTTATTTCTTGTCTTCTCCTAAGTTTTGAGTTTTTTGATCTTGCTCCTGTAGCTCTTTCAATTTTGACATAGGGTGTCAATTTTAGATCTCTCCTTCCTTCTCATGTGGGCATTTATTGCTATATATTTTCCTCCAGAGACTGCTTTAAATGTGTCCCAGAGATTCTAGTATGTTGTGTCTTCGTTCTCGTTGGTTTCAAAGAACATCTTTATTTCTGCCTTCATTTCATTGTTTATCCAGTCAACATTCAAGAGCCAGTTGTTCAGTTTCCATGAAGCTGTGCGGTTCTGAGTTAATTTCTGAATTCGGAGTTCTAACTTGATTGCACTGTGGTCTTAGAGACTGTTTGTTATGATTTCCATTCTTTTGCATTTGCTGAGGAGTGATTTACTTCCAATTATGTGGTCAAGTTTAGAGTAGGTGTGATGTGGTGCTGAGAAGAATGTATATTCTGTGGATTTGGGGTGGAGAGTTCTGTAAATGTCTATTAGGTTTTCTTGATCCAGGTCTGAGTTCAAGTCCTGGATATCCTTGTTAATTTTCTGTCTCGTGGATCTGTCTAACATTGACAACGGGGTGTTCAAGTCTCCCACTATTATTGTGTGGGAGTCTAAGTCTCTTTGTAAGTCATTAAGAACTTGCCTTATGTATCTGGGTGCTCCTGTATTGGGTGCGTATATATTTAGGATCGTTAGCTCTTCTTGTTGCATTGATCCTTTTACCATTATGTAATGTCCTTCTTTGTCTCTTTTGATCTTTGTTGGTTTAAAGTCTATTTTATCAGAGATGAGAATTGCAACTCCTGCTTTTTTTGCTCTCCATTTGCTTGGTAAATCTTCCTTCATCCCTTTATTTTGAGCCTTTGTGTATCTCTGCATGGGAGATGGGTTTCCTGGATACAGCACACTGGTGGGTTTTGGCTTTTTATCCAGTTTGCCAGTCTATGTCTTTTGATTGGGGCATTTAGCCCATTTACATTTAGGGTTAATATTGTTATGTGTGAATTTGATCCTGCCATTTTGATGCTAGCTGGCTGTTTTGCCCGTTAGTTGATGCAGTTTCTTCATTGTGTTGCTGCTCTTTGCCATTTGGTATGTTTTTGGAGTGGCTGGTACTGGTTATTCCTTTCTACGTTTAGTGCCTCTTTCAGGAGCTCTTGTAAAGCAGGCCTGGTGGTGATGAAGTCTCTGAGTACTTGCTTGTTCACAAAGGATTTTATTTTTCCTTCACTTATGAAGCTTATTTTGGCTGCATATGAAATTCTGGGTTGAAAGTTTTTTTCTTTAAGGATGTTGAATATTGGCTCCCACTCTCTTCTGGCTTGTAGGGTTTCTGCTGAGAGATCTGCTGTGAGTCTGATGGGCTTCCCTTTGTGGGTAACCCGACCTTTCTCTCTGGCTGCCCTTAGCATTTTCTCCTTCATTTCAACCCTGGTGAATCTGAGGATTATATGACTTGGGGGTTGCTCTTCTTGAGGAATATCTTTGCGGTGTTCTCTGTATTTCCTGGACTTGAATATTGGCCTGCCTTCCTAGGTTGGGGAAGTTCTCCTGGATAATATTCTGAAGAGTATTTTCCAGCTTGGATTCACTCTCTCCATCACATTCAGGTACACCTATCAAACGTAGATTAGGTCTTTTCACATAGTCCCATATTTCTTGGAGACTTTGTTCATTCCTTTTTACCCTTTTTTCTCTCCTCTTTCCTTCTTGTTTTATTTCATTGAGTTGATCTTCAACCTCTGATATCCTTTCTTCTTCTTGGTCAATTCGGCTGTTGAAACTTGTGTATGCTTCGCAAAGTTCTTGTGTTATGTCTTTCAGCTCCATCAATTCACTTACATTCCTCACTAAGTTGGTTATTCTCATTAGCATTTCGTCAAATCTTTTTTCAAGGTTCTTAGTTTCTTTGCATTGGGTTAGAACATGTTCTTTTAGCTCACAGAAGTTTCTTATTACCCACCTTCTGAAGCCTGATTCTGTCATTTCATCACACTCATTGTCCATCCAGCCTTGTTCCCTTGCTGGTGAGGAGTTGTGATCCCTTGTAGGAGGAGAGGCATTCTGGTTTCGGGTGTTTTCCTCCTTTTTGCGCTGGTTTCTTCCCATCTTTGTGGATTTATCTATGTGTGATCTTTGTGGTTGGTGATTTTCAGATGGGGTCTCTCAGTGGACATGCAGTTTGTTGATGATGAAGTTATTTCTTTCTGTTTCTTAGTTTTCCTTCTAACAAACAGTCTGGCCCCTCTGCTGTAGGACTGCTGAGGTCCACTCCAGGCCCTGCTTGCCTGGGGATCACCTGCAGTGGCTGCAGAACAGTAAGGGTTGCTGCCAGTTTCTTCTTCTGCTATCTTTGTCCCAGAAGAAACCCACCAGATGTCAGTCTGAGCTCTCCTTTATGAGGTGTCTCTTTGGATATACGGGGGTCAGGGAGCCTCTGCGCTTTCACTGGGAGCTGCAATCCTCAGCTGCTCCTAATCGGCCATCTTGGATCCGAGGAATTAATCATCTTTAAATTACTTTGGGAAACATCTCTTCTGATACTACTTGGAAATGATTATGTGTCCTAGAGAATGGAAACTTGCAGTTCATAACATTTTAATTAATTAATTTTCATTTATATGCTTACAGATAGTTTGCTTCATATTAATCTATAATCCTTTCTAAAATATTGTTGTTCTTTCCCAGTGGGTTCCACATATTGATGGCATATCAAAAGCTACATTCCAATGATGCCTGCAATAATTCACTAACTACACTCTTGTCTGTCTTGTGTCAGTGCCCTCATTTATCATGTACTCTTTTGTCAGATCAATCTTGCTATAGAGATATTTTAAGTCACTCTTATTTTTAAAGTGTTTCAGTGGATCAAAGTTTGGATTTAATAAAGTCTAAATTTGTGACGCAGGCATTCTTCTAAAACCTTAGAGAATCAGGCCATGCCTCTTTTCCAGGCTTATATGTTCTATTATTGTCAATCCAAGCTATGGTTGCAATGCTTCAGTGTTTGGTCAGAACTTCAAATCTAACAAATGCTAAGTTCAGTATGAGATTTGAAACTACAAATGCGTGTCTGTTATCTGTAACTACCTAGTCATTACTTACTTAATGTTTTTGTAATAGTCTCATCATCTACAAAAAGGGAACATAATCATAGCCATAATTATACCCTCCTCATAAAATTCTAAAGATTAAATTAGATGATCTATAAGGTGTTATTTATTGTGAGAACCCCTTTCTCTTTATGTACATATCTATAGATGCATATTGATTGATTGATAGACACATACTTTCTAAAAACTCAGTGGATCAGCTACATCCACATTTTTAAAATTTCCCCTATTGTTTTTAAAATCAACTTTATTTCTGTATAATAGTAATAAAGAATTGGAAATAAAAAACAACAATGTGCCATGTATAGTAACATTCAAAAACACATGTCACACCAAGAGTGAACTTTAATAGAAACCATAGTAGCTGGGTGATAATGACATGTCAACATAGGCTCATGAATTGTAACAAATGTACCACTCTGATAGGGGATATTGATAATGGTGGAGGCTATGGATGTGTTGGTCAGGGAGTATATAGGAAATCTCTCTAATGTCTGTTAAATTCTGCTGTGAACATAAACTGCTCTCAAAAATAAAGTCTCTTAGAAAATAAACATAAAACAGTTATGAACTAATAATGAGTATACTTAGCATATATGCTGGAAACTAAACAGAGTTCTGGTTTCAGCCATGACATGTAAAAAGCTTGGAAGTCACCACTTCCTTTTTTACTAAAAGAGAAGAAATAAATAAATGTAAACTTCTTAACATTTCTTGGGCCAACCAAAAAGAAGGAATCCTTCCCAAATCATTTTATGAGACCAACATTATCCTGATACCAAAACCCAGCAGAGACTCAGCAAGAAAAGAAAACTTCAGGCCAATATCCATGATGAACATAGATGCAAAAATCTTCAATAAAATACTGGCAAACTGATTGATTGCAACAGCACATCAAAAAGCTTATCCACCATGATCAAGTAGGCTTCATCCCAGGGATGCGAGGCTGGTTCAACATAGGCAAGTCTATAAACGTAATTCACCACATAAACAGAACCAAAGACAAAAAACACATGATTATCCCAATTGATGCAGAGAAGGCCTTTGACAAAATTCAACAGCCTTTATGCTAAAAACCCTCAATAAACTAGGTATTAACAGAACATATCTCAAAATAATAAAAGCTATTTACGACAAACCAACAGCCAATATCATACTGAATGGGCAAAAACTAGAAGCATTCCCTTTGAAATCTGGCACTAAAGAAGGATGCCCTCTCTCACCACTCCTATTCAATATAGTATTGGAAGTTCTAGCCAGAGTAATCAGGCAAGAAAAAGAAATAAAGGGTATTCAAATAGGAAAGGAGGAAGTCAAATTGTCTCTATTTGCAGATGACATGATTGATTGTATATTTAGAAGACCCCATTGTCTCAGCCCAAAATCTCCTGAAACTGATAAGCAACTTCTAGCCCCTTCTTGTCTCCTTGTCTCACTTAAGGGTGTGTGTGGTGGTGGAGGAGGAGAAAGTTAAAACAAACAAACAAATAACAACAACACCACCTGTTGTGAGAAACATAGCCCCAGGCACACTAAAGGACTGAGCTTTAATCATAAGACTGTAGAGCACTTTTCCTCAGTACCTAATACTGATCATCACCTAAAGTATAATAAAAATGGATTATAGCTGAAAGAGCTGCAAGAGACAAACTCTTTATAAAGAAGAGTTCTTAGGGTCATCAAAAGACAAAAATTGATAGAACTGAACACAGATGTAGAAAAATGTACTACTGTAGTTGAAGACTGTACCATGCCTCTTTCAGCAATTGACAAATCAAGAAGGTAGAAAACCATTAAGGGTAAAGTTGACCTGAAGAACATTATCAATCAGCTTGATATAATTGACATTTATAATATACTCCATAAAACAATAACAGAATATACATTCTTCACTGTCTCACATGGAAATTGACCAATATAAATTACATTCTAAGACATAAGACACACCTTAACAAATTGAAAATAATAGAAATCATACAAAGTGTGTTCTGAGACCACAAAGGAATTCAACTAGAAATCAGTAAAAGAATAATAGTTGGAAGATTTCCAAATATTGGAGAATAAAACAATACACTTTATATAAAAATGGGTAAAAAAATTTCTCAAATAAATTTTTAAAATATTGTACTAAATAAAAAATAATAGAAATTATTAAAATTAGTTAAGTTGTACTTAAAGAAACACTTATGCCTTTAAATACACATATGAGAAAAAGCAAAAACTCTAAAATCAATAATACAGCTTCCTTCTAAGGAAACTAAAGAAGAGAATGTAGTGCTAAAGCAATTAAAAGAAACACAGAAGAAATAATTAAAACAAAAAACAATAAAATTAAAAACAAGAAATCAGTGGAGAAAAACAATGAAACCTAACCAGGATCTTTGAAATATATTGATAAATTATTTTTAGGGTCTTTTTTTGAAATTAAATTGATAAAACTATAGCCAGGCTAACCAAACAAAAGTGAGAAGACACAATTACAAATATTAGAAATGAAAGAGTGGTCATCACTACTGATTTCATTATATTAAAAGACAATAGGAAATACTTTGAACAACTCTATCTCACAAATATCATAAATAACATAACAGATGAAATGAACCAATTTCTTCAACCACTCTACCAAAATTCCCACAAGAGAAATAGATAATCTTAATAGGGCAATAGTTACTAAATAAATTGAATAATTAATAATATGAAATATAGAGCATGGGCCCATATATTTTTACTAGCAAATTCTATCAATTCTAGTATCCATTTTCTATATAAGCTCATTCTCACACTGCTATAAAGACATACCTGAGACTGCACAATTTATGAAGAAAAGAGATTTAATTAACTCACAGTTCTGCAGAATGTACAGGAAGCATGGCTGGAGAGGCCTCAGGAAAATTGCAATCATGGTGGTAGGGCAAAGGTGAAACAAGCACCTTGACGTGGCAGAACAGGAGAGTGAACAGGGAAGTGTTACACATTTTTAAACAATCAGATCTTTGGTCATCACTACTGATATCACTTCTTATTTATACTTAGATAAATAATTATAGGCTATATTTAGTCTATATATAAATAACACAATCCCCACCAACACTACATCAAGTCATATTGGGGATATTGACAAAGTCATTGTAAAATATAGCCTATATTTATTAAATATATTTTAAATATAGTCTATATTTATTGAATATCATAAAATAGAGCCTATATTTATTAAATATAGAGTGTATATTTAATATTTATATTAAATATAGGGTATATATTAATATAGGGTATATATTTAATACTTATATTAAATATAGACTATATTTAATAAATATAGCTTATATTTATGCTACATATAAATAAGTATAAATAAGAAGTGATAACAGTTTCCCAAATCACTTCCAGAAAATATAAGCAGAGAAACATTTCCTGTCTCATTCAAAGAGGTCTCCACTATCTTAATATCAAAATTAAAGGCAACACAATTAGAGAAAACTACACATTAATATCTTTCATTTATATATATCCTCAAGAAAATATTAGTACATTGTATGTAGCTTCTATAAAAGAATTATGCTCCACGACAAACTGAGCTTTGATCCAGCTATGCAAAGCTAGTTCAACATTTGAAAATTAATTAATGTGGCTCACCACAACAACATGGTAAAGAACCAAAATTATATGTTTATATAATTAAGGCAGAAAATGATTTGACTATATCTAACACCATGTTTAGTAAAACATTTTGGCAAGTTAATAATAGAAGAAAAATTCATCATTTTCTAAAAAGCATCTACAAAGCCTATAGATAATATCATACTTCATGATGAGATACTTAAGGTGGTTTCTCTTAAGACTGGAATACAAGCCAAGGATGTACTCTTTCACCATGCTAATTAACATCCTACTGGAAGTTCTAGCAAATGCAATAAGATACGAAAGTAAAATAAAGGTATGAAGATAGAGTAGGAAGATAAAACTGCTTGTGTTTGCCAATGAATAATTATGTATATAAAAATTCCCCAAAATTGTCCTCCTAAAGCCCAAAATAACCCACCTGGAACTAATACATGAGTTTATCATAATCACAAATAAAACATTTATGTAACAAAGTCATTTTTGCCTATATACCAGCAATAGATTGTTGAAATTGAGTTTTTAAGTAACATAGCATTTACAATGATTTATTTAGTTATACATCTAAAAAATGTCCATAGGACCTGTATGCTAAAAACTATAAAACTCATCAATGATAGACTGGACAAGGAAAATGTGGCACATATACACCATGGAATACTATGCAGCCATAAAAACCGATGAGTTTGTGCCCATTGTAGGGAGATGGATGAACCTGGAAATCATCATTCTCAGCAAACTGACACAAGAACAGAAAATCAAACACCGCATGTTGTCACTCATAGGGGGGTGTTGAACAATGAGTACACATGGACACAGGGAGGGGAGCATCACATACTGGGGTCTGTAGGGGAGGAACTAGGGGAGGGACAGCGGGGGAGTTGGGGAGGGATAACATGGGGAGAAATGTGAGAGTATAGGTGATGGGGAGGAAGGCAGCAAACCACATTGCCATGTATGTACCTATGCAAAAAGAAAAAAAAAAGAACAAGTAATTCAAATCTTGAATTCAAAGTTTTATTTTATATACCCTGTGTAAGTTCTTTAAACTCTCAAAGAGTTAACTTCCTCACAGAAAATAGAAATTAAAATGTTTTCTATGTATTCTTTGCGAGATTGAATTACATAAAGCACCTAAGACACCAGTGACTGTCACAATGATCAATTTCAGTTAGCAAATATTATTGTCATACATACTACTGTAGTAATTCAAAAACAATTCCAAAGAAGGTACTACCCACAGTTAAAATTCATTTTATAATTAATATTTGGAGAAAAGTATCTGATTTGTTCTTTCTTTTCTAATAACATCTAAGAACTTTAAAAATTTCTGTTCATGTACAAACATGGAAGAATATCCAAATGATTTTCAGCAACTGAGTAGTCAGAGAATATATTACTTTTCTTTATTTAGCTCAACAGAGAAAAACTGAAATTACACTCACCTCAATTTTCTATAAAAGTTAAATTCCGGGCTGGGCATGGTGGCTCATGCCTGTAATCCCAGGACTTTGGGAGGCCAAGGAGGGTGGATCACCTGAGGTCAGGAGCTCAAGACCAGCCTGGCCAACATGGTAAAGCCCTGTGTCTACTGAAAAATACAAAAATTAACCAGGTGTGGTGGCAGGTACCTGTAATCCCAGCTATTCAGGAGGCTGAGGCAGGAGAATTGCTTGAACCTAGGAGGCAGAGGTTGCAGTGAGCCAAGATTGCACTTCAGCCTGGGTGACAATTGAGTTCCAGCCTGGGTGACGAGCAAGACTCTATCTCAAAAAAAAAAAAAAAAAAAAAAAAAAGGTAAATTCCGATTTAAAAATATAAGTTGGCTGGCCACAGTGGCTCATGCCTGTAATCTAGCACATTGGGAGGCCAAAACAGGTGGATTTCGAGGTAAGGAGTTTGAGACCAGCCTGGCCAAGATGGTGAAACCCCGTCTCTACTAAAAATTCAAAAATTAGCCAGATGTGGTGGTATGTGCCTATAATTCCAGCTACTCAGGAGGCTGAGGCAGGAGAATTGCTTGAACCTGGGAGGCGGAGGTTGCAGTGAACTGAGATCCCACCATTGCACTCCAGCCTGGGCGACAGAACGAGACTCTGTCTCAAAAAAAAAAAAAAAAAAAAAAAAAATACACACACACACACACACACAAATTATGAGTGCTTTATGAGGTGGTTTAATTTATTACTTGCATTTAAATATGAAATTATTTACATATCGTATGCTTGGTTTAATTAGGGTCAACAGCATATTTAAGATTTCAAAAATTGCTAAATTATAAAAGAAAGACTTTCAACTTTTGTTTTTCAAATAATCAGATTTCTAAATGTAGAAATTATTTGGAGGTAGTGAATTTGACCCAGCTCAGGAACAAACTACTTATTTTGGCAAGCAGTTTTGAAGTCTGAGTTAGTGCATCATTTTCAGTCACAGAAGTTGAAAGCGGTTTTGTATTGGTTCAGATGCTTTGCTTTAGTTACTTTTACTTTGTCATATTTGATTTACACAGTGTAGTAATATTGAGAACACAGTTATAGAAAATATATATTATCTTTTCACTCATGTATTCTACTAGAAGAGTATATAATATTATAAGCAATAGTGTCAATTCCAAACTTTCAATAGAAATTATAAGCACACTTATGCATGATCTCAGTAGAAAATATTGAAGCTTATGATTATCTGAATAACTTACATATATGTACTTTTAACCTCACAGAAAAAGACATGGATTCAATAAGGTACTTTAGAAATAGGTTTACATCTTGGGCTTTAACAGTTTTTACTAAAATGAACCAATCTGTTCCCAATTTAATTCATTATTAATTCTTTAGTAGGCAACATAAATGTAATAAGCAGAAAATATCGTGTCCATGTTAAAATAACTCTTCTAAGTTGTGTTAAATGATTAGCAATACTTCATAATCCACATAAAGTAGGCACAGGATTAGTTTTGGAGATGCATGTAGATGAATTTTATTGGAAGAAATAATACATCATTAGAATTTGTACAGATTTCATCTGGAGACCTTGTTTAGATTTGCCTTTCAATGCTATGGCAACAGTATCCCAGCAGGATACTACAAGAGACAGTCATGTGATTAATCACAGTGGACCTCATGTCCTTGGGTTGCAATACCAAAACTGACATTTTTTTTTATACCAAAGGGTTTGAGTCCTGACAAGCATCTGTGAAGCTTTTCTGCTTAATTTCACCCTGTCTATACTATATCTCTTTCTAGAACAGGAAATGTGACTATTGGCTTAAAAACTCAGGTTTAGAGATGTGTAAAATAGAAATTAGCATATTTTTTAAAGACACACATATGTATATATGTATATATGTATATATAGTCCAAGTATACATATGCATATATATTTATTCAGACAAAAAATCTTACCTGTAAGAAAATGTTTATATTAAGAAAGATCTCAAAGATTAACTTTGAATAGCATTCATAGTGTCAATTAAAAAAAGAGAAAACCATTTCACAGATTGCTTTCTATGGCACAATGGGAAATATTGACATGGAAAGAAATAAATTTTCCAAATAGAAATACTCTAAGAAAAGAACATATATATTACTGATAGGTTCTATTTTCTTTGCAACATATTATCACTTAAAAAGCAATAAAAGTTTACACAAGAGATGGATGGGCAGTTAAATTAAACAACATGATTCAAAGCTTGGGAAAAAAAAGTGGTGACTAAAATCTACTATTTGATTAAGTACTGGCTCTTGTTACTTAGGAGTCTGCCAAAAAGTTTGAATTTTATCCAAAGTAGTCTATTATACTTTTCACCATTTTTAAACCCTGAAAGCAAGAGGGACATAAAATACACATGCATTGAATAAAAACTGAAAGGAAGCAATTAATTTGGAACAAATGTCCATTCATGTGTTAAAAATAAAAGCCCTAAAAAGAGCCTCGTGGAAGCTTGTAGGTGTTATGTCTGCCCCCAAATTCTGTGCCAAGACATAAGATTATTCTTAAATCTTTGGCTGAGCATTTTAAGTTTTCATACTCATTAAGACATTGCTCCTTCAAATTTTGAACATTAAATTAGCTCTTAGTATATTCAGTTGATACATAGCAAATTAATATAAAGATCTATAATTTAAGCTCTAAAACAGTAGTTCTTACTTTTTCAACAGAATTTCAAAAAATACATGTAGTTATATAAAGAAGAAGGGATTATATAAGCTTATTATTATCTCTTTCATTTAGATGGACAGTGAGATTTGGATGAGGTTAGTAAGTACTGCATTGAATTCTATTAGCAGTAAGGAAGTGTTTTATGTATTATATGGTAAATTATAAGACTATAGGTTTAACAGATAACTAGATATAATATTTTCATTTTCTATTAATTATATTCTACCTGGTTGTACATTTTTGTTTAATGTACTATTTTCTATTAGTTTAAAATTTACTATAAGTATAAATACTTTTTACATTTCAAAATTCTGTGGTTTTAATCACTTTATAGAGAATATTTAGGTGGCATAATCAAACAAAATTACAATGTCAAGTGAAAGTAATATGTTACGAATTAAAAATTATTTAAGAATATTCAGAAGATAAATATAAGTCAAAAGAAGAAAATTTAAAATACCCATAACATTCTCCACAACATAATCATTCCGAACACACTGATATAAACCTTTTCAGATGCAAGTGGGTTCTTGACTTGAATTTATTTACATAATTTCAATATATGACATTGGGGGCATTTCAAATAGGAAAATTAAAGCTACAAACATTATTTAAGGTCTTGTTTTTATATGATTTTGGTTAAATAGGTACAGAGTCTCTGATGACATTACCAACTCAACACACTGAAGGTGCTTAATAAATTTTAAAGCACATAGATATAAATGCTATATATGTGTAAATATATGTTGATGAATTATACTCCCTGACATACAAAAAAGGAAAAGAGGATTCACTAAAGACAGTATTTAAATTAGGGCATTAGAGTATTTCATGTAGGGCTAACCTGAATATGAAAGAAATCCACATCAATACTATTCATCAAATAATAACTCATTAAGCAGTCACAATGTCTGTATACTATCTTTTGCATGAGATGACTGTCACTACCCTAATTTTATAGGAGAGAAATGTGAGATACAGAGAGAATAAAAACATTTAGGGAAAAGAGAATATAATTGATAGAGCTAGAAGTTGGCCACATATACCCAACTAAGAGTTTATTTTCTTAACCATTCTGCATTACCGATTCACAGTTGTAGCTGGTGATTCTAGATGCTATGAATAATAATGATAGATTAATTCCATCTCGTCTCCTGAACTCTGAGAGAAATTCTGGACAGCCTCGAGTTATCTATATTCAGTCATTAGTAAGAGGTAAAACTTTTACAACTATTACTTTTATTTAAAAAGCCATGCAATATTTAAATTTGGGTAATATTGCTAGTGGCATTGCAAGTTTATCAAGATTCCAGCTGCCAGCCAAATCTTTTGCAATTACAGGAAATTAAGACAAAATAAAAGAAATGGTGAAAAATTTAATGTGCTATATTAATATAAATTATATTCCCCTCTTTTTTGAGAGTAGGAAGTGAGAATAGTGCAGTCGTTGGGGTCAGTTAAGGAAAAAAAATATATGGGGCTTCCTAAAATATATATTAAAATATTGATTACACTGTTGTCATGTTATTGGTTATTTCACTGTAGAACTTCCAAATATGGTAAAGATAAGAAAGTCATGTATGAACGATCAGCTTCAAAAATAAAATGAGTGCAATTCACTGCACGGGTGTTCTGTGGGTGACAAAAAAAAATGATGTCAAATTGAAGTTTGCAAAATACTAGAGGAAATGTATATGTTTGAACTCCAATACAATTCTCAACTACAGAATAGCTTTAAAAATATACCATTCACAAGATACCACCACAAACCAGTTAAATTAGAGACCTTTGGTAGCCATTTATGCCTAGTGTTCCGTTATTGCAGTGGTAAGCATGTGGGAGTTGTTTATATCCTACTGCTCAAGGCCATCGCCAAGATCTGATTGCAAACATTCAAAAAATGGCAACCACAGGCATAAATGGGTTAATAGAACCCAAGCAGTGATAGTCTTTTACACCACAAGGTATAAAAACTTGTTCTACCAGATGATTCCAATGGGCTTGCATCCATTAGAAACTCTACCCCTGTGGAAGAGTACATGAAGGATTCAGTTTCTTGCATCATTTATTTCTCTTCCTTTTTACCATCACCCAGTATACTAGCGTCATAAACTAACAATCCCTTAATCTCTACTGAGAGAAGCATTTTCATACCCTTAGTATAAAGACGACATTTTATTAAACAATTTCTCTAAAAATATTCAGAAAAAAATACTGCTTATAAGCTACTATAGTGGTTTCTAAAATAATATAGTGAATTAAAAAGTAAAGTTTTCCTATACCCTAGTAGATTCTGTTTCTCACTGAGATGATTCGTACATGCAACTAGTTTGCATTTTTAGAAGTTTTAAATCAATAGAACTCCTTCTTTTCCTAATAAACTCATATATGTTACGTCAGTTAATAAATATAGGATGGACTACTTGGCTTTGTGAAGCAGTGAGGGAAGAGGTAGAAGGCCCACAGTTATTTATTTTACCCTTTTATGTGCAATTTGGCAGGCCGAGAAGTAACATGTGGTTCTAAGGGATGAAAATGTACCCAGCTTCATGGTTTCCAAATTAACATACCAAGAAATCCAGCTGTACTTTTTTGCATCTCTTTGGATTCTATGAATTGCATTCACTTTTTTATAGTAGTCATCTTTCTGGAGTTACATGTTTCTGATTCTCACAACTAAAGATCTACTACTAGAAGAACATCAGAAAAGTACCTACATTTTAAGAACTTTTATTAATTAATCTGTCAGCTTTTTTGCTAGTTTTACATTTTAAGAACTTTTATTAATTAATCTGTCAGCATTCTTTGCTAGTTTCTGTTTTTTCCAGGTCCTTAATGCCGAGTTCTCTGATGCCCCTAACAGCCTACTCAAACCCATCCCAGTGTGTCAGTCAGTACTCACAGAAATAGGACAAATAAGATTGGCATCGTTTTACCCTCCCCATCACATGCATTGCATTCATTCCCTCCATGTCCCTATTAACCATAGCCATTACGAACACACTCTATTATTACTAAAATCCCAGATGCAGCTGATGGCTTGCTGTGTTAGAACTGCCTCTTGGCTTGCTCACAGCTTGTTTTTATCATTAGGTAATGCTTCTCAGAGCTAGTTGGCGCTGTGACTGTTTATTCATCTGAACTTGGCTGTGCTTTTGGTTTCCTCATCTCATTTTTGGCCACCAGGCCCTACTCCTCAGCAGAGAGCAGAGACTGGTGTCTCACAACACCACAGATGTGAAATGACCGGAAAACAACACCCCTAGCTGCTGCTGCAAGGAATGATATTTAAGTCAAGGCACTCCCCAGTGAGGGAAGAGACTTTCAGCTGGGATTCTAAGTAAAAAAATATTCTGCCTTTGTAGTGTGAATTTAAAATAAACATCCTAACACCACAGAGATGACCAAAGCAAGAGAGAACATTATAACAATTATCACTCAGGAAGTAGAGAGAGACAACTGAAGCACCATTCCTACCGCTGACAATGCCACCCATTTGCAGAGTGTATAAAAGGAAAGAAAGTCAAGCTTCCATAGAAATTAAATGAAGATGACTCAGACCTGAAAAACTCTTTTAAAAGTTTAAAAAAAAAAACCCACAAAATTTTGAGTCTAGAAATAAGGCTCTGCAGTTAGAAACTAGAATTCTTAGAGCATGTAGGAAGATTACTTAAAGGTCTGAATAAGAAATCCTGCACTAATACTGCGTGATATTACTTATGAGTAGAATCTAAAATAGACAAATTCCCAGAAGCACAGAGAGGAATGGTGGTTGCCAGGGTTTGGGGTGAGGGGTGGAGAATGGGAAGATGTTGGTCAAAGGGTACAAAGTTTCAGTTATACAAGATGAATAAGTTTTGGAGATAAAATGCACAGCATAGTGACTAACGTTAACAATACAGTGTTATGCACTTGAAATTTGCTACGGGAGTACATTGTAGGTGTTCTCACACCTCTACACACACATTCACCCCTCCCCCATCACACACAAAGGTAAATAAATGAGGTGATAGAATTGTTAATTAGCTTGATTATATTGATATTTCACAGAGTATACATATATACATACATAGATACACATCAAGTTGTGCACTTTAAATGTATAATTTCCATTAGTCAATTATACCCCAATAAAACTGAAAAAAAAAAGAAACCTAGAACAAAAACAATTATTTTGATCTCCCTGGAATTAGCTCTTCTTGAAGATGGAATAGAAACTGACTGGCAGCCCCTTCTTTACCCTTTGTGGCTCTTACAGTATAATTTTGCAAAATGTATAATTATAGGATAGGCTTCACTTAATCCCACAAAAAGCATTTGTTATCTTCAGTTAAATCCTGGCTGAAAAACGACACAAACAAAAACCAAAAGACAACAACAAATAGACAATAAAAAACATAGTGGTCTTGCTACAACTAAGAACCTAGACAGGGTGCCTCATCTCTGTCCCTTAGATTACAATTTTGGTAGTCAGGCTAGAAAGAGTAAATCTGGAAGCAGCTCCAGTCCATAAAAACGCTTGATTTTTTCTGAGATCCTCACTTCACCTACAAATTATCTATATATGTGATTTTGCCCAACCCACATTAAAGACAAGAAGTAAAATATGCTCACAAAGAGACCTAATCTGGTGATAATCTCTAACCCCATGTATGTATCCAGGCAGTCTAATAATCAAAACTGTGGAAATACATGAGCACTAACTTTTTATTTCTGAAAGATCCCTAAATGGAATTAATTTGACTGCTGCAAATGGAACACTAGAAGAATCCATGGAGTGTCTATTGTGCAAGAGCCCCTGAAGACTGGCTGCTGTGAAGTTTGACACAGTTCTAATTTGATTTCCTTTCAAAGGAGGTATTCCAATCTTTTCTTTGAATAATTGAGCAAATCAATTATGCAGTCTCTAGGAAAGCATTAATGTGCCCATGGAGGACACTACAATGTATTTCCTCATCATTTCATAATTTATTGATTTTAGAAAACAGTTAATTTCTCTTTAATTGACCCATATTCTGCCGTACATGAAAACCACACAGTTAACCACTTCTTAAGTATACATTTAAAGAAGTTTGCCATACCCAGTTTTACCTCAGTGATTTTACCATTTTTCTTCCTTATTCTAAGGCATTATTTTAAACATTGGCAGTTTATAGTTTAAATATTGGTTTAAACTCTACTATTTATTTCCACTAGCTCATGGTCTATAATGCATTTGGGATTATTTATAACAAGATTGCCCAATTGCTAATTGAGAGTGTGAAAGGCTCATTCTTATCTCAGAAGGTTGTAAAATGTCAGTGATAAATATATTGCAAAAGGGGAACATCCATCAAATGAGCAGAGTTTGAGAGCTTGATATTCTTAACTGTGAATACAAATAAAAAAAGGTAGGTATTAGGAAAAAACAATACCAATATTTGAAGCCAAAATAAAATAAGGCATTAATACTTGAAATCATGAGTAAAAACCAGAGGGTAGAGGAAAATTTAAAAATTTTCGGAGTAGGAAGGCTGCTGGTTAGTGTCAAGAGTCAAGTGAGATATTTTTCTTGTCCATCTACCATAACAAATTTATTCCATTCGTTCCATCTTGATAGCTTTCTTACGGCTCTTTTTTAAAAAAGTACTGTTTTTCTGACTTTACTATTTTTAGACATACTAAAAATATTGGCAAAGGAGAGAAAAAAAATCAATAATTCAATTGTCTTTCAGATAAAATCCCTGGAAACATTTTAGCAGATATACTTCCAGTAGGATTTTGTTTATTTTATCTCTTCTTACTGTTGTAATATACAAGCAATATACAATAATCATAAAAAATAGTAGAAATAATAAAAATCATAGCTAGTAAAACAATCTCTAAGGCCAAAATCAGTGTTAGCATACTAGTGTATACTTTTCCATAACAAAATGATCTGTTAATGAGAAAGGATGCTCAGATTATTTAACCTCAATGAGCAGTGTGAGAAAGATAGACTGAACTTGATATTGACCCATTTAGGTTGCACCATTGTTGTCCCACTTATAAGAAATACATGACTGCTGCAATCTTGTGGGATTTTGGTCAAGTCCAAAATATTAGGCTGCAGCTCTGCACAAGAATAGGCTTTACCTTTCAATGGAATGGATGGTTTCATTGTCAATTATCCTGAGATAATTTTGCAACTATCCATACTTTCCCAAAGGGAGTGAGGGAGAGGACTCAGGAGATAGAACTTAGATTTTAAATAGATAAATTTTTCTTTTCTCTGAAGGAATTTCTGAATATCAGATATGTATTGCTTTAGAAGTCTCTGATAAGAAGGATTATAAAAACAAATTAAGAATTTTAATTTACTTTTAAACTACTCAAAATATTTTATGCCAAATCTAGACCTATGAAAGAATAGTTAAAAATAGCTTGTTTGACACTCTCTTCCTTTCTCTCCCTGCTCTGCTCAAAGGTGTCAGTTATATTATGATTATTATGTTGTAAGATCCATAATACTCATACTATGTTTTATAGCCATAATTCTTGGAGATAAAGGTTAAAATACAGAGAAATAACTATTAAGAAAAAAGATATCTAAATCTATCTATATATATAGAAATATATACACATACACATATATGTAGCTATTAATGATAAGAAAAGAGTATGCAAATACACACTAAAAACTAATTGTTTTTAATTTACTAAAGTATCTTATGTTTTATAAAATACATGTTTATTTGTCTCAAACTGTGATATGAGCAAGTGATATGATTAAAATGTTTTAATTATGTTAAAGATGTATTGACCAAATAAAAAATACAAATAAGATTCAGTTTCGTTGATTAATCTTTTTTCAAAATTTCAGAATACTGATAATTTCCAAATCACACTAATACTTCAGAGCATTTAAAGCATGGTACACTTCACAACTGATTTTGTGAATCCAGTAAAATGAATCTAATACAGTTTTTCTGATAAACAATTCTGTTAAGATGTTATAGACTGAATGTTTGTGTCCTCCCAAAATTCACATGATGAAATCCTAATCCCCAATGTAATGATATTAGGAAGTAGAGGCCTTTGGAAGTCAATTAGGTCATAAAAGTGGAGCCCTCCTGATGAGATTAATGCCTTTATAAAAGAGAAAGGGACATGAGTATTTCTATCTCTGCCTCATGAGGATGCAATGAGAAGATGGCTGTCTGCAAACAGGAAGAGTGCTCATACCTGCCACAGAATCTACCAGTGCCTTTAATCTTGGACTTCCCAGGCTCCAGAAGAGTGAAGAATAAATGATTGCTGCTTAAGCCACCGGTATATAGCAGCCCAAATTGAATAATACATAAAATTTTTAAAAATTTATCAGCAGATGCATGAATGCAAACACATAAAAATATAAAACATTCAAATTCAATATAACAAAATATTAATCTGCACAATCAAGTATATTACTATGCTTTGTTTTATAATAGAAACTATTTTCATGTACTTTATATCACATTAGTAGTAGAAAACCAGCATCTTAATAGATGTAGAAAAACTTTTAGTGAATGCAACTTGACATCATTCTTAATCATAACCAACTAGTAATTTAAAAATACTTTTTAATTGTGATAATAAAATATTTTCAAAATGCATCTAAGAAGTACTCACCATTTGTAACAAGCTCCTCGCACACAACAGGGCCCTAAAAAAGATTAAGTGTTATAAAAGACATTCTCTTTATTTAGTATCATACAATTTAGGAAATTGTTTTATTTACGAGATTGCAATAAGAAAACATTCATTAAGGAATGACTCAAAGAAAATAAGAGATCTGAGATCAAATAGACACAGGTAGACAAATGAGTCCTGTGTGAGATTTATGGGATTTGCAATAAAGGTTAGAGATGGTTCTTTTATCTGAGACATTCTGGAAAGGTGGAAGTAGATCTTACCTTTGAATACACAAGAGCGGGTGGTCCTTGTGATGAAAGGTTTCCTAGAACACAAAAGAGTGGAGAAATGTCTTAATCGTTTACATTTTCTGGAAGCATAGGGCTCAGATAAAGTTCAGTATTGTCAATGTCTTACCTGGAACATCACATGACTGTGCAACTAAAGTAATCTACCATGACTTGGCATTATAAGATCCATCACATCATGTAACCAGATAGCCACAGTGACCATTGAAAATGCAAATGGTGGCTGGGCATGGTGGCTTATGCCTGTAATCCCAGCATTTTGGGAGGCCGAGGCTGGTGGGTTACCTGAGGTCAGGAGTTCTGGACCAGCCTGACCAACATGGAGAAACTCCGTCTCTACTAAAAATACAAAATTAGCCAGGCATGGTGGTGCATGCCTGTAATTCCAGCTACTTGGGAGGCTGAGGCAGGAGAATTGCTTGAACCCAGGAGGCAGAGTTTGCAGTGAGCCAAGATCACACCATTGCACTCCAGGCTGGGCAACAAGAGTGAAACTCCGTCTCAAAAAATAAAAATAAAAAAAAAGAAAATGCAAATGGTATATTTTGAATTGGGTCCAATAAGCTCCAAACTCATAAGTAAGTTTTCTGTATGGATGGCTCAAATTCTCATGTCACCTAGTTCTATTGTACCTATGCTTCTTCCTCAGGTCAAATTATGATCTAATGAAGACATTCATATGATCAACTTGCAAAGAAGAAAAAAAATCAGGACTGGTTAAAATACAAGTGTACTATGTTGTTCTAATTACCGACTAATGAGTACAATTTTGAAAAAATTTACCAGCCGATGCATAAATGCAAGCACATAGATGCACTTATGCTTCTAAATAATATACTTTAATATAAAGTATGTTATTTCATATATATGATTATACATATTATATATAATAAAGTATATTAATTCTGTCATTACAGACCTACTCAGTGCTTGTCTTAATGACAATTTTAAGGGAATAGCCTTCCAATAGCAAGACTTGATTATCACATGGAGAAAAATGACTTGAAGTATGAGTATACACAGACTCTTCAGCAGGAGGGAGTGACTTTTCCTGATTGATCAACGTTCTAGAAGGAACAATATTTGAAGACTAGGGACAAGAAGCTCTCAAGAAAATGTTTAGGGACACATCTGCCAGAGAGCATGTGACTATTAATGAGTCTATTTCACAGAAGAAATTCTAAAAATATTTTAGATGAATAGAATGACTCATCCTGTGGATGTAAGTCTATTTCTGTTCAGTCCTCTATTTCTGTTCAGTGCTGATTCAGTGAACAGAGCAACCCTGGATACAAAGGTACAAAATGTACACAAATCCACCACAATTAGTTCTCTTTAAACTCAGATCCCTGATGAGTTAATCACACTTCTGAATGACCAACTTGCTGCCCAAGACACTAATGCTGAACAATTGATATAGCATCATTCCTAAATATACAACCATTTCTTTGGTGGCAATTAAATGACATTGGGCCATATCTTAGAGGGAACAGGTCATATTT
Organism: Ateles fusciceps; assembly: GCA_036589455.1. Lineage (NCBI taxonomy): Eukaryota > Metazoa > Chordata > Mammalia > Primates > Atelidae > Ateles > Ateles fusciceps. Next base: position 12,544,312 of record JAZHEH010002206.1, read on the forward strand.
GAATTACATCTTACCATGGATATGGGCTTCTCTTCCCCATCCACAGTGCAACTGATAGCATTACTAACAGTTTGAATAATCACGGATGTACATCATAGCTGATTTATTAAAATGGTACTCCATACAATATTCCTGCAGAGGATTGCACACATTTATTAAAAATGAGGGGCCATAATGGGTGCACAGCCATGGGATACACCAGTCTTATCATACAACCTATTAATCAGAAGCAGTTGACCAATGGTATGGTTTGTTACAAAGGCTCAGACAGTGCATCAGATTAGGGATTATACTCTCCAGATTAGAGCATTACTTTTCAGGATGCAGTATATGCATTGGACTATCAGCTGAAGTAGGGTATTTTGTGCTCTATAGATAGAGTGTGTGGACCAAGAGATGGAAGTAGGATTGGCTCTATTACTTTTACTTCTAGTGAACCAAATATGCAATTCGTTTTCATACTTCAATTATCTTAGGCTCTGCTTGTTTACAAGTGGTGGTTTTCAGCAGAAACAACTCAGCTAAAAGACATAGTAAGGACTCCACTGAACTTGAAGTTGTAACTTCTCCCTGGTTTCTCGGGACTCTTCATGTTACTAGTACTAACTGTACTAGCAGAAGGAGAAGGTCATTGCTTCTAGTCATCATCAGGAAATAAGTTTACATCTATGAAATGGGAGTAGGGAAGGTTATGCCTAGAATACAAGGAATTCATTGGGAAATGGCTTGGTGTTTCTGTGTCCAGTGATAAAAGTAAATAGCCGAAGAGGGTAGCAAATTAAGGACTTAAATCCTTGGGAGTAGCCTTCTGGGTCTAGGCCATACCAGTAGGCAAACAAACAATCCAGGCCAGCTGTGGTGCTGATGTAAGATGAAGGAAATACAGAGTTGTAATAGAGAAGGAAAATGATGAATATCAATTACAATATTTGGACCAGCTGCAGCAACAGAGATGATTTTGTTTTACCTTACCTCTCTGTCCAGCTGTCACTATGGTGACAACACATATGTTCTCTCTGCTGGAATGCGTTTTCTTCTTGATATTCAAGTCTGCTCAAATGTTACCCTCTTTATAGTGTCTTCCTGATTATTTTAAATTACATTTTTTCCTACTCTTCAGTTTTTCTGTCCCCTCTTTCCTACTCTACATCATATTTAGCAATTTTAAACAAAATTACTTGCATATTTATAAATGTATGCATTACTTATTAATATATACATTTGTTGTTTATCTCTCTCCTCATATGGGAAATTCACAAGGTCAGGAATTTCTGTTTTTTTTTTTTCACTGTTGTATCCCTATCATGCAGAAGAGTTCCTGGCTCATAACAAATATTTAATAAATATTTATAAAACAGATGAATTAATTTCCTTTATATTTTGGATGATGACTCCTGAATCTACAGCTTCAACCTACACATCCAAATTTATCACTTGCTCCACGCTTTCAGGTTACATACAGGCCAGAGGTAACATTGTGTATAAGCAGAGTTGGCAGGATGTCTTATGGCATAATTTTAGTGCAGAATTAAAGACTCTTTTTCTCATATGCCAAAGAATACCCCCCTTAGCTTGATTACTAATTTTCACATTCTTTACAGGGAGTAATGATAAGGTTAAAATATAAATAGTATTGGGGAAAGGTAAGTATTTACACAAATCTATTCCCACTGTGTTGAAAGAGTTTATATAAAGTAAAACTAAAGGCAGGAAACCTAGGGACCCTGAGTAGCAGAGGCTTCAATAAAAGTATAAGAAAAAATATTTTTAAAGTGAGGGTTAGATATTTAAAAACAAATCCTATGTTTACATTGTTTAGCAAAGCCTCTGTAGTTTTCTCAATCTTAACACTCTTGCCTTAAAGTTTAATTACTTCATATTTATATTACTATATCTTTCTGTAAATTTCTTAATTCCTTCATCCACCTTCTCAGTTTGTCAGTGGACTATCATTTTTCCCTTCTGAGCTAGGAAATGTTTAGATCTTCTCTATTCTTTTTTCACCATATACAAATCAGTCATCTAGTTTTGTCAACTCTTATGTCAAGATCTTTAACTGAAATCAAGACTCCAAAAAGTGTAGACTACATCTGTCTTGTCATCCATTACTGTGGAGATATTTATATATTTTATTTATTTATTAATTATTTGAGATGGAGCTTAGCTATTGTTGCCCGGGCTGGAGTGCAATGGCGCGATCTCGGCTCACTGCAACCTCTGCTTCCCAGGCTCAAGGGATTCTCCTGCTTCAGCCTCCCAAGTAGCTGGGATTACAGGCACCTGCCACCACATCCAGCTAAGTGTCTCTGTGTGTGTGTGTTTATTTGAGACGGGTTTCACCGTGTTGACCATGGCTGGTCTCGAACTCCTGACCTCAGGTGATTGGCCTGCTTTGACCCCCCCAAAGTGCTGGGATTACAGGCGTGAGCCACCGTGCCTAGCTGAGACTGTTTTATAAAAAATGAATTACCTGGCTGGGCACAGTGGCTCACACCTGTAATCCCAGCACTTTGGGAGGCCGAGGTGGGCAGATCATGAGGTCAAGAGATCAAGACCATCCTGGCCAACATGGTTAAACCCTGTCTTAAAAAATAAAAAAAGAATTACCCTTTGCTTGACTTTAACCCCTGTGTTTCTTGCCATTGCACTTACATAGTCTCCTCCACAAAAATGTCCATAAAATTGATATCTGTCATTTAACATTCATCTCAAATGTAATCTTCTACCTTGGGAAACATCAAAGTGATGGCATTTCTTCCTACCTTAAACTTCCCCCCACAGGTCTGTCTATTGGCATTACATCTCTTGACTCACTTGACTTACATCATTTTCTGTTAATGTTATCTGTGCACTTACTTTCCCACCATTACATGAAGAGCATCTAAATCGCCGAGACTGTTCTTTAAATCCCCAACAATCCTCACAAGCACCTATTGAACAAGAATGAATAATGTCACTCCAGGTATAATTTATCCCCCACTTTTTTCCTGAAAGGATCTCTGGATCTCATTGATGCTGCCTCTAGGGTAAATTTTTATACCTCTCATCACATCCTCCAATTCACTGGCTCTCAATAATTTGCTTCACTTAACTAGTTCAAGCTTATTTTCTACCACCATTAAATGATGCTCCTTACCCCAATGACTTCATTATTCAAATAGTTAAGTTTCTTAGACAATTATAGAGAGAGAATTATGTATGGACAGAACTGAGAACCAGAGACAAAAACGGAAAGTGAAAACAAAGGTGTTCTCTCCACCTCTCAGAGTCTTTATAGTCTTGTGTCTATTTTTATCTTTTTCTTTCTTGACTGTCTTGAATTCAAGCTGAGTATCCAACAAACATCTACATATTCTTGAAAGTCCATGCATGCCCTACAAATTTTTAAGTTAATTGTATTTATTCTTTCTAAAGGAAATTTAATTAACTTAGCCCAGGACAAGGATTGTCTTTCCAGGGATCAGAGAGGCCCTTGGTACAATCAGCTGAGACCAGAGTGAAGAGTCATGGAGGTGAGGGTGCAAATCCACTTCAAAACAGGATTGTGGACAAGGAAGGCCAGACAAAACACTGACTATTTCATCTTTATTTTAGTTTTCTAGAAAACTAAATGTAACTAGAAAATAATTTATGCAGAACCAGTCAAGATAAAAATATGGCTTTCATTAGGTTTCTAAAAATAACTGGAGACCTCATTACGATTTTATTACCATCATTTAACTAGAACCTCAATCCTAGAATCATTGATTTTAATGCTCACTTGGATACTTTATCAGTGCATTTCCTTGACAAGGAGACATCAGAATAAAATTACTCATGCAAGAGATTTACTGGATGAAACGCCTATAAAGAATAAAAAAGGAAGGAGCAGAGGTGAGAGGGGGCTTCAGATTTTAATGCAGGTTGAGTACCTGACATGGATGGAATGTATCCTCCAAAGTTCATGCATTGAAAACAACTCTTAATGCAATAGTGTCAGGAGGTAGAACCTAATGGAACATGCTTAGGTTATGAGAGTTCTACCATCATGAATGGATTAATGCAGGAGTGGGTTTGTTATAAAAGTGAGCTTGTCTCTCTCGTGCCCTCTCTCTCCTGCTCTCTGTCACCCTCTTGCCTTCCACTACTGGATTATATGAGAAGACGGCCCTCACCAGATGTGGTCCCTCAGTTTTGAAGTTTTCAGCCTCCAGAACCATGAGCCATATAAACTTCTGTTGTCTGTAATAATCCAGTCTGTGGTATTCTGTTATAGCCGTTCAAAACCAGCTAAGGTGGTACCTGTGAAAGGAAAGAAGAAGAAAGGAGGATTAGGGAAGAGCCTCGGTCTGTAGTGAAGCTCTGAGAAAGCTGTGGCCTGCCTGATGGGGAGCCCCAGAACAAAACTTGCCTATTAGATGAGTGACACATTAGGCAACAGTGGAATGCCTGGAGTACCCCCGCCATGCACAGTCATTAGGTAGAAGGAGCCTGAGGAGAGAAAAATCTCAGTGTGAATGGCGCATCTAAGTATACTTCTTTCAGCATATTTTCTCATGAAAGATCTGAGAAGTGACTTCCCATGGCTTCCTGAGCCACTGACTTGTCCTGTTCTCTGTGATGTCTTCTTCCCAACAGAATGTAAGCACCACAAAATAAAGTAACGTACATCTTTGTTATCTCCTAAATATGCCTAACGCAATGCCTAACACAAGGAGAGCATGCTTGTGATTGTATTTGTTAAAAGGTTACATTTAAGAGATGATTTGATATGATAGAATGGGTTTTCCTAGCTTTGAAAGAAATTTATTTATTTTTTTAAATTAATAGATCCAGAAGTTTTAGATCTATTTGATATATATGAGTAATGAAAATATTTCAGTATGTCATGTATTCAACAACCTGTTATTGTAGGTTAATTATACCTCATAGTTTGACTTTTCATAGTATCTTTTATCATTTTCTTCTTCACAAGCAAACTATAATATTGAACTGTAGTGTCTCATTTTAGATTTACAGATGATACTACTGAATCAGATAGAATGTGAAAAGCTAAAGACTTGTTCAAGTTCAGGAAATCTGTGAATGGGAAAATTGAAATTATAATTGACAACTGATGTACCTTTTAATTATTTCCTCTGATTGACTTACATGGTCTTTGTTTTTCTGACTTTCTATTTTGAAACAAAATTGTCTGAATCTCTGTATAGGAAATATTTAGAGATCAAACACTCTAAAGATTGAATGCTCAGTGAATGTCTATTGGTCATCTTTAACGCATCGGATTGTCCTGATTAGGATAAGTCGGCAGGTAAGGATCCCTTGAAAAATAAAGGAGCTGCAGAACTGCCTTAGTAAGAATTAGAATTTACTTGTTTCCAAACACTCTGCTAAGTAATTTATAAACATTATAGCATTCCTGAAATTGCCTTATTCATATTTTATAGATGAGGACACTGAGCTATAAAAAAATTAATTGCTCAATAGCAAAGAGCTAAAAAGTGGCAGAAGTAAGGTTAGAACCCAACTCTATATGACTCTAAAAAATGTATGCTTATTTACCACAAGATTGTGCTGCCTTCTTCATCTGAGACAGTTTTTTAATTGAACAGCCTTGGATTTCAAAGGAATTCTTGAAGAGGTGAAATGTATTAACTTTGACTGCAAAGATAGAAGATACAGTAGAATTCAGATTTACTAAGATTAAGAAGATACAGTAGAATTAAGCATTATTTCAAGCATTATGCAATCTGTAAAGAAGAAAACAAAAGAAAAAGAAAATCTATGCATATATAGTGTTTAATACATACCAGGCTAGGTTTTTACATTGACATACATATTTACAGTTCTCACGTAACCTTGTTAGCCTATTTAATGTCTAATTTTTTCTATGCTAACCACTTCTCTGATTTTTGCTTTGCATCCCCTTATTTGGGGACCTGTTTCTCTCCTTTCTTCAGTCAGTACACTCCAGTGGCTACTCTCAATGATGTTATTTCATCTTCCTGGATTTATATGTAAACAATTAAAGTTGAACATTTTAATCAAAGCTCTTCCCTGGAATATTTTCAATTAGATCTAAGAGATATAAGTTATTTCCTTTCCAGTGGAAATGCTATACATATATTTTAAAAAATGATCCAAGAGAAAATAGGTGAAGGAAAGGGAAGTGAAGAGAGAAATCCTAGTGGTACTAGAGTCTCTTTTTCTGGGCATCCCTGAACTCCATTCCTATCATTGGTTTAATTTGATTATATCAGTCAATACATTATCATAATTGTCTAATTCTTTTTATTGGGTTTCAAACTCTGAAAGACTCCTGCCTATTTTGAAAAAGCAATAAGGAATTCAGTTCCTTAGTCTAACATCTCACTACCAGTGACTAGAACCCAGGCCTATTTATGTTTCAGTATAGGCTCTCTTTTTGTTTTCTTTTTATTCCTATTCCATAATAGCATGTATATGTGCGATGGCTAGAGAGGGGAATTGCCAGAAAATGTGGAAGCAAGTAGGGATGGTTACAATCTTCCTTTTTTTTTTTCAGCTAGACTTATAAGAGCAAATAAAGTGTTAACACAGTATCTTTATATACTATTTCTGCATTGCCTTTACCTTCAGGGGAGTGAATATTATCTTAGTGGTGATAAAGAGTTAATCTAATTTATCCAAACATCTATTAGACAGATAATACTTTAATTCAGGTTTTACCTAAATAAAATAGGTAAAATCAGGTGAATTCCTATATATAAGTGACCTAACTTGCTTTTCATCTAAAAAAATAAAACCTTCACACATTTCCTCCCAAATATCTTGGCATACCTGCAATTTCTTTTCACACATATCTGAGCAACTATTTTCTTGATGTTCTGCTTGCTTCAAAACACAGCTATAAAAAATTTCCCCAGAGAAGGTTATAAATGCAACTCTAAGCATAGGATCACTGGAGTCAGTTCAAGGAATGAAAGTAGAAATGCTGAAACAGGAGACAATACATAGCAATGCACTGGGGTTTCGCACATGCTTCATCTGCTTTTCTCCCAATATTCAGGATCCTAAATCAAACCAAAATTGTGACAGAAATGTAAAAACGTTATTAGTTAATTGAGTTTAACTGGAGTAGATTAATTATAATGAAGAGATGACAGGCAGAAATTACAGTTTTTTTAAAGATGAATGAGATTTTGGAAGTTGTTTTTTTATTATTTTTTTATTTTTAGTTGTTAAAGATACATATTTGCACGTAGTTATAGGGTACAGGTGATAATTCGATTCAAGCATACAATGTGTAATAAATAAGATCAGGGTAATTCAGTTATCTATTATCTCAAGCATTTATCATTTTTTTGTTTTAGGAATATTCCAATTCCATTCTTTTAGTTATTTTGAAACACAAAATAAATTATTGCTAATTATAGTAGCCTTATTGTGCTACCAAACACTAGATCTCATTTCTTCTATCTAACTCTATTTTTGTACCCGTTAATTATCTCTTTTTGAGGGGCTTTTTTTCTGGTTTTACCTCCATTCAAAATGTAAAGAAATACTTGGAATGTTATTCATCTTTAAAATAGTCATTATACAGTATTTATTGCTTATAAAATTTTATGAGTAATAGAAATGCAAATAGTTATCTATATGTCTATATTTATATAGGTATAGCTATACATGATCCAGTCTTAGCCTACCTCAAATATAAGAAAGTCTTATAACCAGTTTCAGGCCGTGTAATTTAAATTATTTGTTGAAGCAATTTCTAACTACCCACCCTACATGTTAAGAGTTTATGTCTTTGTCAATGGTTATGTAGAAGAAATTAGTCAATACATGTAGTTTGGACTATTCACTAATTTGTTGATCACAAGTCTGACTCCACCCTGCTTTTGCTGCCATTTATATCTCTTACCTATTGCACCTTCCAACACTTTATTTTCTTCTCAGCAGCCAGAGGGAATCATTTATAAATATTCATATATATGATTTTGCGGTGCACACATAATTGAAATTCTTCAGTTCCTTCCTGGTGCCATAAAGATGAAGTCCAATGGCCTTAAAAAATGTTAACAAGTTCCTGAATACTCTGGCTTCTTCTCTCAGCCTTCCTAAGAACTTTAATAAAACTATGTTCAGCAAGAATATTGTCTGCTTAAATGTATTTTTCAATTCCAGAAGGAAATGGGAAATAATTCCTTCTAAAAGAAACTCGTGAAGGAAGAAATTTGACTTACCTTGATGTTGTGTTTATTTAAAATGTTTCAGGTCTTTTATATCTTAGATGATAAATATGCAGATATTAACAAAGGGACACCTTTTTACTTTAAAATTTAACAGTGACTTATTTACCTATATTCTTATAGTTCTCTGAGATATTCAAACCTGGTGTTCAGCCTACTGCATCCAAACTCAAGGAATCCACTTTTATTTAAGGCTGTTGCTATAACGAAATGTATTAAGCCCTGTAATAAACACAAGTCCTTTAAAACACTGGTTTTGAGACTTCATGCTGTCATTGTCAACAGAACTTTAAAACAGTAGTAGTGACATTTCATCAACCATGTAATAAACCAACAAATAAAATGTAATTTGCCATTACCATTGCTGTTTAGAAGAAGGTTCAAATTTCAAACATTAGTAACAAATCTCAGAACAAAGCGTTAGATATAGTGAACTCCAAGTTTCTCTTCAAAGAATCAGGATGTCAGTATGTTCAGTTATTTGTCCTCCATTTTAAAGTTTAACTTCCTTGTATTTCAGTAAACAACCTTTTCCACCAGTTCTAATTAGTAGTTGGCATCTGTTCCCCTGGTCACTGCTCCATCCTGACTCATCCTGGTCACCTGCTCCAGTCACCTGCTCCGGTCACCTGCTCTGGTCTGACCTGTCCTATAACCATCCTTCCTACCAAACTACCCACCCTGCCACTCTGGCTCATACCCCTGTTCCCCTAAAATAGCCAATTGGAATTAGACTAGACTGTGCAGTCTAACCCTAGCCAACAGGGGAACGACAGCAGTAAGGGCTACCTCCATCAGGAATAAGAACCCCTTCCCCTCCCTTGTCCAGGTTTGTGCTCACCATTGTTCCATTTATGAGCCACACCCTTCTATAGAAGTAAATTGCCTTGCTGAGGAAATTTATATTCAAGCACTTCTTTTGCGGCACTGAAAATTTGCATATAATGAAAGGCCATTTCTTTAAAGTAAGTGAACTTCATATTATGAAAAACTCACTATGATAAACTTACTCTATCCCTCTCATCTGACCATTGAATAACTAAAAATAAAAAAATAAAAACAAAAATAAATAAAAAATTAGGGAGGATTTTAGATGTTTTCACCTCAATGATTTTTAAACTCTATTTGAGAATGATTTCTCTGTGGACCTTGCAAATCCATTCTGTTCAATATTAGTAAGTATTGTGAAAGGACAATAAATCTTGGGGCCCCCAAATTACTAAGCTAAAGGAAAAAGTCAAGCTGGGAACTGCTTAGGGCCAACCTGCCTCCCATTCTGTTCAAAGTCTCCCCCTCTGTTCACCAAGATAAATGCATATCTGATTGCCTCCTTTGAAGAGGCTAATCAAAAACTCAGTATAATGCAACCATTTGTCTTCTATCTACCTATGACCTGGAAGCTCCCTCCTTCCTTTGAATCTTCCTGCCTTTGCTTCCAGTTGTCCCTCCTGTCCAGACCGAACCAATGTTTGTCTTGCATATGTTGATTGATGTCCCATGTCTCCCTAGAATATATAAAACCAAACTGTGCTCTGACAATCTTAGGCACATGTCATCAGGACCTCTTGAGGCTGTGTCATGGGCACGCGTTCCCAACCTTGGCAAAAAAACTTTCTAAATTAACTGAGACTTGTCTCAGATTTTTGCAGTTCAAAGTATCATGTCTCAAAGACCCGAAGTAATGTTACTGTTTTGTTTTAATTTGGTCTCATTTGCTTCTACATTTGTTAGCAATTCCCCTCTCTAAGAGCTCTGTAGTCTGTAAATAAAGCAGGAAAAAGGCCGCAAAACAAACCTCTTCAACACCGAACTGGGAAGGACGGGTGATTTATTCAGCCAGGAGTGAGGCGGCATAGTTGCCTAACAGCCAAGCTCATCTAACAAAGAAAGTCCCTGCCCTTATAAAGGCTTACAACTCTAGAAATTACATGTGAAAGGGTCTTGGTCCATGGAGTGGGCGTGGGGTCGGGGTTTGATCCTGTTTAAGTGAAAACGATGCCTCTGGAAAGATTCCTCCATACCATGCCTGCATCTATAGGAGGGCAATTAAGGTTGTCCCCCCCTCCCCCCCGGTCTGCAAGCCTTTACTTCTCCTGTTGAAATGCAATATGAAAGTCAAGGGGTAGGTGGTCTTAGATGCTTAGGTCTCCTTCCTCATAAAGACATATGAAGCCCAGAGTGTCCACCGTGCTACATAAATAAGTAGTAATACTTACACTATGTGACTGTAAGAATAATAAGTTGGAACGAACTATCATTAGCAACAAAAGAGAGAATCAAAGTCTACATTCTATATCTATGTACCTTTTAAAATCCACAAATGACACAAACAGATGATACAGTTTAAATATGTGTTTAACTTGAGAGCAAAGACAAGGTTTCTGGACCAAAGATCAGTTTTACTTTTTAAAACAATACTGACACAAGTGTCCCATGCCCCCTTCTTTTACTGAAGGTGATATGATGAGAGAAGATGGATTCTGTACATATAGAGACAGTCTCTAGGGCAAGAGAATCACCAAGATTATACATTTTGCAGCTTATATAGAAACAGCTGCACAGCAGCCCTTCTTTCTCTCCAGAGAGAAGAAAAGAAATTCTGTTTCTAACAAACATATTCTCTCCAAGGAAAGTGAGAATGGTCCCTAGATATTTACAACCCTTTGGAATGTAAATAAATGGCTCCGGGGGAGATGGGTCTTCAGGCATGTTTACCATTCAAATATCTTTTAATCCTGATTGCCAGTAATTTTTGCTTAGAAAGCCCTGATTGTACAGAATATGAAATATTAGTTGTTTCAACAACAGATACATGATAGTGATGGTTTACTTTCCCTGTATATTATACTTAGGTCATTTCTGAATCCCCTTGGGTTCTTTTTCTATAAACAGTAACACTGTTCAGAGTCAGGCTCTCTCTACTGAGCTTCTATGCTTCTCTAAGTTAATGAAGCTGTTTCAAAGTAATAGTATTAGTATTCTATTAGTTTACAAGACACAGTTTACTTCTGACCATTGTTAGAACACCAAAATCTCAACAAAAGTCTTTTTTTTTTAAAGAGACACCCAACTCTATTCTACTCTGACAAAAATAGAGCTTAGAACAGTTTTGCCTTTAAATTGTTCAACCTTCTTTAGACATCTCTTCAGCTAACTACCTAATTGAGCATAGAACAATATTTTCTCAACCTACTTATTAACAATAAATCTTTAAAAGACACCATCTGCTATAGGTGTTTTAAATATATATATATATATATATATATGTATATAAAAATACTAGTGATATCGTTATAAAAAGAGCCACTGTCACAAGTTGTTGGTATAGTATATAAAATAATGGTGGAAAACAGTTTCTGCTTATGGAATTATTGACCTTTTCCATTTGTTTTTGATTTTTCATTGACAAAACATTTTTTTTTTCACAGCCCAGCCAACACACACCTTTCCTTTTTGATTTCCTCAATTCATTATTTTGTATAAAAATTATTTTTTATTGCACCAATGTTTATAGGACATAAACTAAAAAAAAAAACTACAATAACATATATGGCCTATCCTTATTATCATTCTTTCTTAGAATTTTTCTGGCTAATCTCACTTATTTGTATATACTTTGCCAAGCTCCCAAAATGTTTTCAAAAGTGTTTTGACTAGAATTAGAGAAAGCTTGGAATAAGGAATGTCACCTAACTTCAATATTTTGAGTCAAGAGACTAGGGAAGTTTTATCTTGAGCTTAGCTAAGTAAATATGCTGTTTGACAGAGGGGGAAAAAGTTAAAAGTTTGTTTGCTCTTCCCATGCCAATTATATATTAGTGCCATTTTGTGCCATATTATATTTTAGTTCTGGTAACACCGATTTGTTCAATTGCAAATACTCAGCATGCAGTTGTACATGCTAAACTTATACTCAGGAAAGATGATGGCAATGCTGAACATGTAGATTTGAGAGTCACCAGAAATGACCATTGAAGCAGTTAATTTCCTCAAGAGACAGTAACTAAACAGTCTAGACAAAGAAGAGCAAAAAACTGAAGTTTCAATCTTAAGGCACCCTTTAATTTAGAAAGCTAGAGAAGGACTCAAGCTCAAGGAATTTAGGTTGGACATGGGGAGATGAAACCAAAGCAAAAGAAGTGGGAGGAAAGAGTTTCAAAAAAAGGTAAAATAGTAAAGAGACTCAACGCTGGAGATGGTCAATATTCAGGGAATTTAATTATTTGTAAATTACTAGTAACCTTTGACATAGCATATTCTTATAAAAAGTAGAAGTTTACGAGTTAGTCTGTGACTATGGAAAAGAAGATGACAAACTTTCACCACTGTTGATGGGACTTAATTGTCAACAGAAGAGAAAAACAGGGTAGTATGTACACTAGGCTGAAATGCTGCAAAGTGATTAAGGAAACAGAAATCACCAGGGCAGCTAACAGATTCTACAAGAAAGGGCATGATAGATATAATTATATCACTTCAAGTATTTGATCTTAATTATTTTACAACACTATCCTGTAAAAACAGACACAAAATTTGCATCTTATACATATCTCCTACTTAAATCCCTCTCTCATCTTTTTAGAATAATACGACATACAATTAGTAGCATATTAGCAGTTTCAAGGACGCATTCTTATATGCTACTAATTCTGCCATTTCAAGGACACATAATTTTCAACACTTTAGAAAATCTCTAGCCAAAATTTACAGAAAATGGAACATGTGGATTCCTTTTGTAATTAAAGACACTGTATTATAACCTGTCTTCTAGAACAGCGGTCCCCAACCTTTTTGGCATCTTGGACTGGTTTCGAGTAAGAAAAGTTTTCCACTGTAAAGTGAGAAATGAGCAGGAGTGAGTGCCAAGGGAATGGTTTGGGGATGAAACTGTTCCACCTCAAATCATCAGGCATTAGTAGATTCTCATAAGGAGCGTGCAACCTAGATCCCTTGCATGCGCATTTCACAGTAGGGTTCGCACTCCTATGAGAATCTAATGCTACTGCTGATCTGACAGGAGGCAGAGCTCAGGCAGTAATGCTCACTCCCCTGCTGTTCACCTCCTGCTACACAGCCCAGTTCCTAACAGGCCACAAACAGGTACTGGTTCGTGGCCTGGGGGATTGGGGACCTCTGTCTTAGAATATAAGATTGTATAAATTAATGTCCTCATATTAGAGGAAAGCTAGTAAGCCCATTCTTAAGTCAAAGCTAAACCTTGGGTCAGACAAGTAGTCTATACAGAATTCTGCACAATTTGTGGCAAAGAGATCATATCATCATCCTAGCAATAAGAGGAGGTTGCAAACAATGGAGCTGTTGGACAGTGCTTAATAAAACACAACAAATGGTGTTCAGGACTGGATAACTGAAATTTCCTCTAGTAGAATGTTTCCAGCTTTCACTTCTCATTCAGCAATTGACAACACATCAAGCACAGCTGACAATATCAAGAACTGATATTTATGGAATTGGAGTTGTCAATGTTAATTTACTGTTAAAAAATCACATTAATGTGTTTATAGTCTTTATTTTATTTTATTAAAGATTTTTTAAAGCTTTTTATTATATGTTGACAAATTATAGTTGTATATAGGGATACAAAGTGATGTTACGATTTTTAATACAATGTAAAACGATTAAATCAAGCCAATTAACATATCTATTATCTCAAATATTTAACATCTTTTGTGATAAGAACATTTGAAATGTACTGTCTTAGTATTGAAACATACAGTACTAAATTATTCTCTATTTGCCTTGCTGTGCAACTGATCAAAAAATAAAATCAAAGTTATTTATGCTATCTAAGTGAGGCTTTTTAACATTGAAAGCAAAAGTACTTTAGGGACATCTGATAAATATCTGGAAATATCACATGCTTCCCACAAAATTCTTTGTCACCTTGGTCAGGTGAATGTGATGAGCATATCATGAAAAGGCAACCAATCAGCCCCAACTCATGATAGGTGTGCTCTTTCATAATCCTGTCCTCTGTTGTGTGAACTGAACCAAGTGATTTGCTTCTAAAGTAAAAGATATTGGATGTCACTTCTGGAATTAAGCCATAAAAAATGTCATTTCTTTCTTGTTCACAATCTCTATCTCTTTGGCATTTCTTACTGTTTTGATCTGATGAAACAAGCTTCCATGTTGTGAACTGCCCTATAGAGGAATCCACTAGGAAAGGAGTTAAGGTAGCATACAGACCACAGCCAGCAAAGAATGGAAACCCTCAGTCCAAACAGTTTCTGAGAAATTGAAACCTGGTAAAACTGCATGACTGAGCTTTGAAGTGTCCATAGTTTCATCCCTAATGAGAGTGCGGCTCCAGCCAAGACCTCTAATGCAGCCTTGTGACAGAATTTAATGCTGAGGACTCTGCTAAGCTACTCCCAGATTTCTGACCTAAAGAGAATGTGAAGTAATAAATGCAATATTGATGTAAGCCATTAACATTTGGGTTAATACGATAAATATGCTTACTTAGCTCATGGTCTATAGATCACTATCACTTTTTTAAAATGGAGCTCATCTCTAGAGTAGTCATTCTCAACAATAAAGACAACAGCATCAACAACAAAAGACAAAAGTTATTTTAATAAATCATCCCTGAATGTTCCAGGAACTATTCTTCATAGTAATAATTCAAAATGTAGCTAATCTATCACTCATCTATAAGCTATCCTTGACACAGTTTTTTTCTATGACTTTCCATTGTATTAACAGCACCAAAATTATAAAATTTGTTATAGTAACAATGAGAAATTTTTAGATACCAAATAGCTGAATTGTTGTCTTCATTCTATAACCTTGAGAAAGACATTTCTTCCGTCCATAAATTTCAGCGTTTAAATATTGAGGAAATTGAATCTTCTTGATCTTTGCTATCTGACATAGGCATCACTAGCCATATATTACTATTTGAATTTAAATGTAAATTAATTTAAAAATTTAGATCCTTAGTCATCCTAGACATATTTCAAGTGCTTGATAGTCACGTCACTAGGAGTTATCGTAGTAGGAAGCACAAATATAAAACATTTATATTGCACCAGAGAGTTCCACTGGGAAGTGCTATCTTAGGTAATCACTTAAATTTTCTATCTTTCTTAATTTTATGTAATAGTTTACACTGAATTTGCAACTGCTGAAAAACTATATATCTAAATATAAGTAATGCATAAGTATTTGTTAGATAAGTATTTATCCACAAGGTTGGCACTGGAACCTATACATATTTTTTACCACTAGAGATAAGTACTGCTCACTTGGTCACATTACCATTTAAATACTTTTTTCCCCAGCAGTTCTAATGTTTTAATATTTAATAATTTCATAGTCGTTTTAGAGGTTGTTAGTATATAGCAAAAATTAATAGCTATTGCTATATAAAGTTCTGTGCTTTGAGAAAAAATATTTCATATAGGCAGCACAGAATTTGTTACAATGTCATTGCACTCACTATAGTTGTTCTATTGAGTAATCTGTAATTGTTTACACATAATTTGAAGTATAGGTCAAATTTATCCTTGACAATTCAGTACAGTTTTTTAATGTTGTGTTGTGATTGCCAGTGGGTTTTAGTATACTTGCTCTTCTCTTGCTTAAGTAAAGTAGCACTTTTTGTAGGATGAATTTATTTTCAGTCATTCAAAAATTTTATTTTCAGTGGTTACCATGTGGCAATCCATGATACATAAATAATATTACGAACAATGTAATTACATTAAGCAATTTGTATGTCAGTGATATATTTGTAGACATAGAAAGATGTGGTGGTATTATAATTTTTAAAATATAATTTTAGTTACTTTTAAATATCGCAAAACCCAGCATTTTTAAAAATATACTGGTAAAATTTCAACCCCCGACTACCATCACTTTCTGCATGGACTACAGCAATAACTTAGTAATAGCTCCAATCACATCTCTTTCTGAAATTATGACCAATGACTCCTTTTTAAAATGTATATATGATTGTGTCACATCTTACATAAAACTCTGATGGCTTCCTATTGTTCTTGAAATAAAAACAAACTTTTTTTTTTTCTTGAAACCAAGTCTGGTTCTGTGGTCCAGTGTAGTGGCACAATCTCAGCTCACTGCAACCTCCGCTTCGTGGGTTCAAGCGATTCTCCTGCCTCAGCCTCTCCGAGTAGCTGGGATTACAAGCACCCACCACGGTACCCGGTTAATTTTTGTACTTTTAGTAGAGATGGGGTTTCACTATGTTGGCCAGGCTAGTTTCGAACTCCTGACATCAGGTGATCTGCCTGCCTTGACCTCCCAAAAGTCCTGGGATTACAGGTGTGAAACACTGTGCCCAGCCAAAAAAAACCCCAAACATTTAACATAGTCAAGAATGCCCAGAATGGTTGGATCTTTACTTCCATCTTTTAGCCCATCTGATACCACTCTTGCTCCCCTTCTTTCATCCCAGCCCAATGACTGTCTTTTAGACATCTGTACATCCTGTGCTTCTTCTCAATGCAGCAGCCCACCATAAAATGCTCTCTTCCATACCCATTATGCTGATTTCTTCCCGTCTTCACATTGTAAACTCTTATTCATCCTTTAGATCTTGCCACAAGTATGACTTTCTCAAAGAAACTCTTCCTGAACCCACTGACCAAGAGAAATCTTGTTTTAGATTTTATAACACCACAAGCCTCTCCATTAGGACCATTAACCTCTTCTTCCCAAGGACTGTCACTAATTGAGATTTTGCATTGGATCGGGTACTTTTTAACAAACAAATAAAAGTAGGCCATGCATGGACCAATGGCCCTGAAAAGGAGATTATCATTAATATATTAGTCAATTTTGGATAATAGAAGAAAAATATAGAGTATAATTCTTACCTAAGTTACTCAGATTGGCATTAAATTAAGTGTATCTATATCCCAAAGTCATAGGTGAAAATGAGTGGAGCAGGCAGAGTACATCCTTTCTCTGAGAATGGATTTAGACTAAAAACGTTGTAAAAAAATAAGGTCACATATTCCTTTGGTTATTGCTAAAATAAAAAACATTGGGGAAAACATAATTATGATACACTTAGAAAAGTTAAACAAAAGAAGATACGTTGTCTGTAAGATTTCCTATTCCAAGCCATGGTACAGACTCTATCCTCCAAGCTCAAATCCTAAACCCAGATTCATTCAATCATTCACTTCCTGTGAGAGCTTAGGTATGTCTCTAGCATGTCCTACACCTCTTCCCAACCAGATGTGCTTGTGCTCACTTTTCTCTAGAGTCAGTTCAAACTACAATACATTAGATCTCCAACATTCTAAGCCAATTTGATACGATTATAATTTTTAATCAATTTAAATCATTTTCACCTAAATGCATCATCCTATAACATAATTAGCATAAATCCTACGTTTATAAAGACAGCCTACTCTAATATGTATTCCCAAATTAGCAACAAGTTTACCATGGATATTATAATCATCTTATCTACGTAAAAATAAATAAGTTACAGCTGATCTCTTATTATGGAACATTATTATAGTTCACATTTCTAAAAACTAATTTTTAAAGTCTCACAACCACAATTTTTATTATGGCCAGAAAATATATTGTAATGTCATACAGCTTTACTCAAATTTAGTTTATTAATTTTCACTAATATATTATCTTTATTAACATAGGGCACTATTTAGATTGCATTTTTACTGTGCACAGTTCCATAGAAATTTGGAAAACAAAACTGATGTGGAATGATGGAGATTTTAAACAATTTAAAGTGTTAATGAAGAAAATCTAGTCTCCAAAGCAGTATTTGATATAATTTTGGATATTACATTTAAATGCTGAAACAAATATGTAAGCTTTTGCCTCATGTAAAGAACTAAATCAAGATTATTAAATTACTCAATATAAATTGTCCATAAGTTAATCTTTGAGGACAGTCTTCATGATATAGCTAACGTGGTTTTCTTGGAAGTATTTCTGCTTAAATCACCCCACATTTTACTTGGTGGATTGTGGAAAACATCCATATACATAGATAATGATGAAAATAACCTGTAGTTTACTCATTTCTATTTTGAAAGACAGGACATAATGTTGCTGAATTGAGAAGCTCATTTCAGTAAATAAGCTTCATTGTGTTGGCCTTATCACTGTGTCAACTGTGAACTTCTTTTCATTAACCATCTGACAAATATGTGACATTTATTCAACAATTAGTGGTTTCTAGACACTATGCCAAACACTTTACATTATTTATCTCAAAAAGTCTTAGACACCCTCTGTGAAGTTGATATTATTATGGTGCAAAATTTATCAACAAATAAATGAAGATTTATCGTGTTTAAGTAACTTGCCCAAACTGATAGCAAGTCACCACACTAGACTCAAACTGAAGTCTGTTTCATTGGCAGTCTGAGCTCTTAACCATTACACTCTATGGTGTATTTTGAAAGCAACACTTTTATAGCTAAGATTTTGCACTATTAAATTGAAAAACCTAAAAATACACATATCCAAAGATATGAAACCCATTTCTCAATATTTTTAGAAACTAACTTGCCCTAAATTATTTTACAGCTCTATTTTTGTTACTGTGGATTAGACTCACAACTTTTCCATTACATGCTTCACTGATGACCTACTGCAGCAGCACTGTGATATTCTTAACCTGTTAGAGTCCACTGTGTCTGCAGCAATATATATGCTAGTCTATATATGTATGGCAGCTTTCTGGGTGGCTACTGGACCTATTCCAAATGGAAAGCTATTGAAGAACATGTGATGATTTAATTTAAGCTTGTCATCTCAAGTAAACATGCCTGTAGACATGGTAAATCTTCATTATGCAAAAGCATGAACTGAGTTTAGAGGTTCCTTCTATGAAAAACCTATCTCGTTCAGAGTGATTTCGTATTGCTGACTGCTCTATGTATCACTCAATACTTCTTCCATTCTAGGGCGAATACTTTTTGAGTTCTAGGCAAATCTTGAAGTCTTTCTGTGAATCACCTCTAAAATGAAGAGATCAAAAATAATGGGAATAATTCATTGTGCATTACTCATGTTTTAAAAAATATTTAAATAATTTAAATATATTTATTATTTAAAAATATATTATTAATATCTAAAAGTTATCAAAATGTCATTATTATAATGTTGAACTTTAAAAAATCTAACCTCTTAAAATATGTCATTCACACCACTAAAATCAATGTTGACTTTGTTGTATTTCTTTGAGTAAGCCAAAACTACTGCTAATACAAATATGGATAGTTAACTGTCAAGGACCGTTTATGCTAGCATGCTAGACACATAATGACGACTTAGTTTATGTAAATTTGTTTTAGAATATCAATCCTGGAATTATATTTTGAAGAATGCTTTCCGTCTTTGCAAGTACTATAATTAAGTATGATTTTCTAATACAATTATTATGCCTTGGTTTTCACTGACAATTACAATATTAAAAGAGCCTTTCATTCTAGATATTAAAATACAACCATCCCAGAATATGGAAATCTGATAAGATAAACATTATAGAGACTCCATTCACAGTCTCAGATACATATCATACATGTATACATAAATTTTGGAGATCGTTTTACTCTCACTATGCTCAGCTTTGAAATACTTCGGGTTGGTGATGGCATGAAATATTTTTAAAGCCCACTGTTTGTAAATGAATCCAAAGATACCATGTCTCTTGTTAAAAATAGTTGTCTAGATTTTTAATAGTAATCACTGAAGACATATGAAGGCGATGACTTTGGAGTTTTGAAAACCTGTCCATTTCTGAGTCATTATTCCTAACATTTGCTTCAGCTTCTTTATTGTTATAATCACTGGAAATTAATATATAATATAATACAATATAATACTATGATGTTAGCATGCTTCTAAATTCAAAATCATGTATCCTTTCGAGGTTGAAGTATATTTGTAACCAAGAGAGCTAATCCGTGATTTAATTTTAGTCTGCTAATGCGGTTTTATTTCTATTCTGTTTTTTTCTGAGCCTGTTTAAGAAGACAATGCAACATTTTCAGCAATAAACCTTCACTTTATGGTTGTAATCTCTTTAAATATCAGTTTATTTTTTGTATATGGGACAAGCTCTGGACCTAACAAACTTGTTGTAAAAGAAATTAGTGGTCTGTTAATGAGTTTATTATAATTGTGGCAGCTTACTGCTTTGCCTTTATTGAGTTGGGGAGTCTTCGGCCAAACCCTCACAGCACCTAATTCACAAAATCTGGGAAGTAACTCACTGGTGCTTGGATCTCAAGATTTTCATATGACCTAATTCATTAATTCCAGTCATGTTTTTGATATTAGAAAATTCCAAAATTTATGTCATTTTAAGGCTGTATTTGGAGGCAGGAATGTAAATTACTGTTGCCAGTTAGAAAATTCTAACTAAATCATTGTTAAAACGTTAACTTGTTTTGTGAACACATATTTGCAGAAAAAATGTTTCTTTGCCAATTCTAATTTCAATAACTGGTCCTACTATTAGTTAAACAACATATTATTATTACACTATGGCTTGTGGATAATAAACCACTCAGAATTTTGACAGAAAAAGGAATCAGAACAAAAGATATGATTATATTTAGAATCTCAGAAATGTTTATCATACATAAAACCATGTAAATATTTGCCAGTTTTAATCTAGAAGTTACAAACTGAGCTCTGATTTAATTTATCATCAAATGTGGATCATCTAATACATGTTAATTAATCTTGATGAAATGTCATTGTGCTTAATACTGCAAAGGATGCAAATAAATATGAATTACAGGCCTTGTACTCAAGAAGTAAAATGGAAATAGCAAAGCAAGGGTAAAAATATCTTCAGTAGCAGATAGTATATAATTTCTAACTATGTTATTTTGAGTTTAAGAGCTGTGGGAGTTAACAGGACTAAAATTTTATTGAGTGAATGTTATCAGAGGATCTTCTTGGATAATTTGATGTCTGAGTCAAGCCTTACATGGTAAGTAGAAAAGTTTTAGATGAAACAAACATAAGCTAAAATACTGTTGTAAGAAAATACAAAGTCATTAAAGCCTCAGAAGTTTTTATGGAACTGTGGGTTCATCCAAAGAAATTGTGGGAGCTCTGAGATCCATTCTGTACAGAAGCCTAGCCAATATCAGCTAGAGTTTCATATTTAGATTCTTGCTTGTTATATAGGAAGATGTTTTGCTATACATAACAGCCCTGGGGTCAATTTAAGTAAGCTAGCAAAATCTAGCAAAAGTCAATGAAGTGAAAAATATCTATGTTTAACATTACTCTTGGATTTGGCTTGAGTGTCAAATCCAGCAAAACCTTTCCTATGATAAAAGTTCCCTTGATTAAAAAAACAGCAAGCCTCACTTTGCAAAAGTTTAGAAGATATTAAGTAGACATCACAATGATCTCCTTACTGTGGACGAGGACTCTAAAGGCTCCAGCCTTAAAGAGATTTTTTTTTTTTCTGGTCTGCCAGGACTAACAGTATCACATATAAGACATTTTACTTTTCACATAAAGTGCTGCCCTTCACTGAATTTCACATGTATACACCCATTAGTGATGGGTGACAAAGCGGTGACAAAGCTATTTGCCAGATGTTATTTGGAATTAGTCTGCATAACTTTATGAATTATCTATAAAAACAGGTATAGAGATTGAGGTGCTAGATGACACAAAAGACAGCGGTACTTTTGAAAACGTGGTCTGTACTTTTCTTATGATAATTTCAAAGAAATAATTTTAAATGTGATAAGATTAAATAAGCTTATGAGCAGAAGGCTATGAATATTTGGACCAATATAGAAGAAAGGTAAAATTGTCTTGGGTCAAAACTACTCATTAACAAGAAAAGTATTATAGGAGCTGGAATTTAGCTTTCTTCCAAGTTTTAAAAATAAATCAGAAACCCAAAACCAAATAATGACAACAAGAAAAAAAAAACCTGTCTTGATATTTAGCTTTGTGATACCCACGGTCTCCTTAGTCATAATATGACCATACATTGCATTCTGATGTCACCAAAGTGATATTAAAAGAGGCTCTCACTATAGTAAATATTCAAATAGTTTTCTATATTTTGAGAAAACATATTAAAATGATACTGAAATTAAACAGATGAGAAAGAAAGGTAACTAGTACATTTAAGGATGGAATTAGTTTCCACTTTATGTAGGTTAACCACTTTGTGTAAACATTTATTATATATGTCATCATATTTTAGGACACAATTTGATTTGTAGAACAGATAGTTCTGCAAAGTTCCACAAGATACATTATTTTTTTATTCCTCTCTTTTCTAAGATAAAAACCTGCAAAGCAGAAAAACAATTTGTTGGTTAGAGAATAATCTCTCTTCCACTTTATGGTAAAAATTTAAAAAATTACTGGGAAATCACAATATTCAGAAAGCCCTTTTAAAATTGACTATAAGTCAATCAACAAGAATTTCTTGGATTCCTATATTGCTCTCAGCATAAGATTTGAATCTTCCCTTCATTACTCTCACTAAACTATGATAACTGCACAAACAGTTTTGATGAAGATAAGTTTCTTATACCAGCAAACTTATTATGATTAATATTATGGTATATGTCCAAGAGAAATGCGTACATCTACAACCAGAACACACACTATTAATAATATTCCAATACTGGAATCTTCCCAAATATTTAAAATATAATGTATAAATAAATTGTGGTATATTCCCAAACAACATACTATGCAGCAATTTTAATAAAAGACCTATATATTCACACTATGAAATAGTTGAAACTCATAAATAAAATATTCAGCAAAAGAGGCCAGGCATAAAACAGTATGTACACTATACATATGAAGTGTAAAAATAAGAAAATATAATGCATTGTGTTAGAAGTTAGGTTGTTTTCTTTTGAGGAGTAGTAATTAAAGAGAGTCATTGCGGATTTCTGCAGTGTTGATATTATATTTTTGACCTGCATGCTGATAACATGGGTATATTTCCTTTGTAAAAATGAATAAGCTATAAACTAATAATTCATGCTTTATATGTAAATGTAGTATTTCAGTAAAAATTTCAAAAATTTGCCTTTTGGCTGGGCATGGTGGCTCAAATCTGTAATCCCAGCACTTTGGGAGGCTAAAGTGGGTGGATCACCTGAAGTCAGGAATTCAAGACCAGCCTAACCAACATGACAAAAATCCCATCTGTACTAAAAATACAAAAATTAGCTGGGCGTGGTACTTGTGGCTGTAATCCCAACTACTCGGGAGGCTGAGGCAGGAGAATCACTTGAACCCAGGAGGCAGAGGTTGCAGTGAACTGAGATCGTGCACTGCATTCCAGTCTGGGCGACAGAGTGAGACTCTGTCTCAAAAAAAAAAAAATAGGGAAAAATAACATTTGCCTTTTAATGTCATAGTTTTAATGGCATGGCAGTCACATACAAATAAAAACAGTAAATTTCTTCTTAGCTACTTAACAAAAGTTAGACAAGGAAAAGATGTATTCTGAAGTTATCTTTGTTTTGACACTCTTTAAATTTGTGACATTTTATTGGCTTTCATATTTTCAAAAAAAAAATTATTTTCAAATTTTGCTAAGTAAACATAAATATATGCTCTTAAACAAGCCTACAAGTCTAAGCAATTAATACATTTCCGTTTATCCTTTTGATCCTCTCTGTGAACTTCATATTGTGTGTTTTTCATCCTGTAAACATCATTATGGTTCATAAATCTTTTCACTGACTAGAGACTAAATTTATTATACAAAAGTAAGAAACTGTCACTTTATATAGTTTGAAAAATATTGGTGGTATAAAGAGATAGTTATTATTTTTGTGGATACCTACAATCACTTGAATAATATACTTTGCCCTCAAGGAAGACGGTCATAATTACCAACTCTCCACTCTTTGAGTAAGGACTGCACATATTGACATTTTTCCCAAGAACATTGTTGGGAGAGGGAATAAAAAGGGATAACTTAACAATGGGGAAATCTGATAGACACTACTTTAGTCAGGTGATCAAGGCCAACACTGACAGTAATAACTCATGTTATGACTGAAGTTGATGTCAATGACTATCAATGACTACTGAGCAAATAGAGCAGAGACATCCTCAAGTCATGGCTTAACCAAAGAACATTGTGTATTGGGACTAAGGTACATTGAAATAGTAATTGAAGTTTAAGTTGTTACCAGATTAAAACAGATACAGTTATTAGTTACAATTATAGATTATAATTATAATTATAAGACATTTTATGTAAGCTCCATAGTAACCACAAAGGGAAAAAAACTCTAGTAGAAAAACAAAATATAAAAAAGGAAGAAATCAAAACATATCACTATAAAAATCAACAAATCACAGGAACATAGCAAGAAATAAATAACTGAACAAAAGAATTATAAAGTACTCAGAAAAGAGTTAACGAAATGGCAACATCAAATAGTTATCAATGACTACTTTAAATGTAAATGTATTAGATTCGCCAATCAAAAGATACAAAGTGACTGAATAAATAAAAAACAAGGTGCAGTAATGTGCTGACTAGAAGAAACTCATTTTAGTTTTAAGGAAATACATAGAGTGAAAGTGAAGGAATGGAAAAGATATTTTATACAAATAGTAACCAAAAGACAGCAGGGTTGCCATTCTTATACCAAACAAAATAAACTTTCGTCAAATTCTGTAAAGATACAAAGCACGTCACTATATAATGATAAATGGGTCAATTTGTCAAGAGCATATAACAATTGTGAATATATATATATATATATATATACATATATACCTAATATTAGAGTACATAAATATATGAAGTAAATATTAACAGAATTGAAGGAAGAAATAGAGAGCTAACAACAGTAGCACAGAACTTTAATGCCCCATCTTCAACAATGGATTGATTATGTAGGCAGAAGATCAATAAGGAACAGCTGACTTGAATAACCCTATAAACCAAATGGGCCTACCAGACATATACAGAGCATTTCACCCAACAGCATCAGAATATACATTTTTCCTCAAGTTATTTTTGAATATAAACACTGGAAGCATAATACTGGAAGTCTTAGAGTAATTAGACAAGAAAACAGAAATAAAAGGTATCCAAATTGAAAAGGAACAAGTTAAATTGTTCCTGTTTGTAGAGGACATGATTTTATTCATAGAAACCCTTAAAGATTCCACCAAGAAACAGTTAAAAGAAATAAACATATTCGGTAAGTTGAAGAATACAAAATCTACATACCAAAATTAATAGTGTTTCTATACACTAACAACAAACAATTCAAATAAGAAATTTAAAAAATTAGCCCATTTACAATAGTGTCAAAAAGAATAAAATACTTAGGAATAAATTTAACTGAAAGGTGAAAAATCTATACACTGAAAAAATAAGGCATTGATGAAAGAAATTTATAAAGACACAAATAAGTGGAAGGGAAGTGCCGTGGAAGGGAAGAATTAAGAATGCTAAAATATTTACACTACCCAAAGCAATCTTCAGATTCAATGTTATTTTTTGTTAAAATTCCAACATTTTTTAAGACTCATCATGTCCAAAGCAATCTTGAGGAAAAACAACAAAGCTGGAGGCATCACACTTTCTGATTTCAAACTATGTTACAAAGTTA